>JAREYC010000007.1:57192500-59592500 GCA_030015325.1 Cryptoblepharus egeriae
ATTCCTTCTGTGACAAGAACACCCACCATGAACTGATTTCTAGAAATTTAAGCCCTAAGGGTCTGAAAGGTGGTGCAGTGCATTTTTGGCCTATACTTAACTTTGAACTTTGATAAGTCAGATCAACATCCAGCTGATGCACTGGGAGGGAGAGTACACAGAGGATGGTGGTATGCATAGGGGGGTGGTGCACATGAGGGGTGTGCATGGGAGGGTATTGAATATGGAGATTGATTGCGCATGGGTGGTTGATGCGCATGGATATGAGCAAGGCAATATAGGCTGCTCCAAGACAGGTGGACCTGGGTTGTCCCAGCTGGGGCAGCCTAGGCAGTTCAGGAGAGGCATGTTGAGGGCATGTTTAGCATTGCCGAGGGCAGAGCAGTTACTCTGTATCCAGAGCCTGTTTCCCAGGCAGAAATGCCCTCTTCCAGCTCCTCAGAGTTATATAACCTCAGGAGCAGGTATAGTAATGAGTAGACCCATAGGGGTCCATAATAAGGCCCAAATAAGAATGACAATGTTGACCAAAAATCTGAGTTCTTGGCCAGCCTAGCTGCTACCCCTGCCTCTCAACCTCAGGATATGGCACAACTACAGCTGCCCACTAACCTGGGGATATAGCAGGACACTCCAAGCATCCACTCTCCACTAGAGGTACTCCTCTACTACATTCTCATGCTGCTGCTGTTACTAGTTGTCAGGAACTTCTGGGCTTCCTTATAAGGCAGGCACCACAGCTGTTCCTTGTTCAGTATGATCAGAGGGGGTCTCAGGAGCAAGCCCTCCCCAGGTGTCACTGTCTTGCTGCCTACTGAGCATGCTCTGGAGCAACTAGGGCAGCTTAGGCTTCCCGAGTCTCTGGATCCAGCATAACTCTCTGCTCTGGATACAGAATAGTTGGGCTATTCTGGGCTCTCCTCACTGCCCTTACTCTGGATTGTGCCCTCTGTCAAAATATGTAACTATGTGACAAAGATTTTTTTAAACTGTAAAATAAAATGATATAGTGAGATAAAAAGGATCTTCATTCAAAGAAATGAAATTCTATGATTGTATTTTCACAATATATTCTGGCTATAGAATTAAAATGTTTTGTGACAGAAAATCTCATTAGAAGAATAGGATCATCTTAACATATGATGATCCAGATGTTAATATAAGCAGTTTTACACATACACCCAACACACACACACACAGGCAGAAAGCAAGCACCACAAGTTAGGCTGTCCTAAGCTCCAGCATAAGTCCTGTGCTGACCTGGGGGTTTCACTTTTGTGCTTAAGACACTTCTGTGCCACTCCTGGGGAAAGGCTAGGCCAGTGCAGAGACATGTGCTTGCCTCTCTACATCACGATGGGAAGTGGAAGATGGATGAGTTGTGCCAACCTAAGTTAGGATTGCACCGTCACACACACACACACACACACACACACACACACACACAGAGAGAGAGAGAGAGAGAGAGAGAGAGAGAGCTTCTTTTGATGACTAAAACCATTTAGTTATCAGAATGGATCAATTAATAATATCCGATTATATATTATTGTATTGCAAAAGTTCCTTTTGCCAAATACCTAAAAACTGAGGCCCAAAGGAATTCCAAATATCTGAACAAAATATTAGTATCAGAAGAACAAAATGTTCCTTGTGTCCACATGATTTGACAGAACATTAAGCAAAACATATGTAGAGCACAATCATAACCATATCTACTCAAAAGTAAGTCCCTTTGTGTCCAATAGATCTTACTCCTAGAAAAGTGTCTTTAGGATTGCAGCCATAGTCTACGTAAAACACATACAGTACATCTATTATTTTTCCTCTGAAAAAGACTGAGTAACAATCTAGGCAGGTAAATCAACTCTCACTTACTAGAAGTTACAAATAAGCCACAAATACAGTTACTAGATTGCCTGCTTTAAGTGAAGAGAGTAAATGAAAAATCTTGCCTGAGAGCATTGGCTTGAAAATGACTCCTAATGAATTTTGCAGGAATTACTTCCATGTAAACATGTTTAATACTTAATTATATAGCCCTATCTGCATATTATTGCAGGTAGAGTCCGTTACTGAGCATTGAGGCCACAGCAACAATGGCTTGCCTAATTAGCCCATGCCTAAGTTGAACCACAAATTCCCAAAACCCAACTTAAATTTTGCTCTGACTATCGCCCAGGATGGATAGCTGATGCCTGGACATGCTAGTCTCAGTTTACTGTATGCCCTGTCCCATTTACCTGAAACACAGAGGTAGAAGCGGTGCGGACCAGGGCATTCAACTTCAATGAACTCATGCAACCTCTGCCCAAGGGATCTGAACAGTTTCTTGGTGAGGTCCTCCTTCACCAGTGAAGACATTGCCTTGGCCTGGATTGTGGCCGATGCTGCCACCTTCTCCTTCTAATTCTTTCCCAGAAGTTAGAGCTTCAGCAATCAGGCCACAGCTCCCAGTTTGCAAGCTTTCCAGCTTGCTACCTAGAGGTGAAGAAGCCCCATTCAGCATCCAGCCTGACACGAGAGGCTCCTCTGCTCTGCCATGGTTTGCTGATGCAATGAGAGGTTCCCTCTTATGGGTCTTAGCAGCCCCTCGACTATCAGAGGGCAGAAGCATCTTTAATATCAAAGCAGCGAGAAAGCCCCATTCGCTCTAACTCATTTTGATTCCATTATCCCAGTCAGTTAACAGCTGCTTGGAGGTATTGATTGAGATGATCTTCCATTAAGGATATTACCACTGGCAAAAGAAGAGACAGGAGCAGGCGCTACATCTCCTCACACGCCCTCCTCTGCAGCGGCGCAGCTGCTATTCCTGAACACTTAACTTTTCCCACAAGTCTACGTGCATCACTTCAGAGGCAGGGGAGAGCCAGCCAGTTTTGGCACCAAAACCACCTACTGGTTCAAAAAGAACTTCAGTACAAAATCCAAATCTCTGCTCTCAGGTCAAAGAAAAATAAATAAATCATCTGGGCTCCTCCAGTATTAGGAAAGCTCATCTTTGCTGTGTAACCCTTTCCATGCTAACTTTGATATGGTTATGGCAATATTGCAAAACTTTTTGTGTATGAACAGTCGCCCTGATTTGTTCTCATCCAAAATATCCACACTTGCTAACAAGCATTTTTTCTCAACGCAGTGATTCATTTTCTTATCAACTCTAAATTTTTGCTTCTTAAAATGTGCTGAAATTATCTCTCGCCCATTTAAGGACAAGTCCCATTAGGAAAAAAAATTGTTAAAAATTGCAAGACTGGCAAGCTACCTTGAGTTGGGCTTTGCAGAGATAATTTCGAAAGAGCATCTACATATACACTATTGATTTTGAATTATATCTTTAATTCATCTCCTATCTCATTAGTGGAATTACTTAGCAACCTATGCTCACTTTATGCCTTTTGGACATGTGATGCTTTCTTCAGCCTCATATTTCCAGTGGCTGCAATTCAAACTTAAACCAATGTTGGTAGGAATAAGAACATAAGGAATAAGAATAAGGTAGGAATAAGAACAATAAGAATAAGAGTCCTGTTGGATCTGGCCAAAGTCCCATCTAGTCCAGCATCTTGTATCTCTCAATCAGTGATGGGCAGGCCTGGCCCTAACAACCGGTTCTCCGGAAGTGGGCGGGGCCAGGTCAGGTCAGGGGGCGGGGCTGAGGTCAGGGGGCGGGGCCAGGGGTGGGGCCAGCAAGAATTTCTTTAAAATTTAAAAAATTTTTAAAAAATTAAGCATGTGGCTTACCTCTGAGTAGACCTGCATAGGATGTTGCTCTGAGACTCCCACACTGTCCTGGGAGTAAGCCCCATTGACTGGCATGAGGCTTACTTCTGTGTAGTCAGGTTGGGATCCAGGCTGCAGAGCCAGCCACTTTCCTGGGAGTAAGTCCCATTGCCTGTCATGGGACTTACTTCTGAGTAGACCTGCTTAGGATGGGGGTCTGAAGCTAAAGTCCTCTCTGCACTGGCCTGGGAGTAAGCCCCATTGACTATACTGGGACTTACTTCTGAGTAGGCCTGCGTAGCCTCGGCCTCCACGGCCACCAGGGAGTGCAGGACGATCGCCTCTCCCTGGGCCTCCGCGGCCAGCAGGGAGTGCTGGACGATGGCGGCTCCACTGCACGCCTCTCCCTGGGTTTTCACGGCCAGCAGGGAGTGCTGGATGATGGCGGCGGCGCCACATGCCTCTCCCTGGGCCTCCACAGCCAGCAGGGAGTGCTGGACGATGGCGGCGGCGCCAAACTGGCTCGCTGCGTTATAACAATACGTTTTGCGACCCCCATAACCGCCCCCATAACAACCCCCCATAACAACCGCCCCCATAACAACCGGTTTGCGACCGGCGGGCTCTTTTTAACAACCTGATCGCCCGATCCAGTCCAAACCGGTATTAGCCCATGCCTGCTCACAATGCCTCAGGATGGGAACACACAAAGACAACAAGAAACCTGCATCCTGGTTCCCTCCCTTCCCATGGCATCCAGAGGGGTGTAGAAGGCAGGATTTTAAAAATTGTTTCATAATCATGTTTAAAAATCACACAGATGTTTAACCATGGTAAATTATGGGCAAAATCCAGAGTAACTATGGGGAATCCTTGCTCCGGTGTAAGAACATCTTATTCTGGATTGCAATATGAATTTCCCATAGGTTTTCACTAGGTGGTGCAGTAACTACAGGTGTACATAAAGTCTCTTATGTGCTCCCGTCGTTACTCTGGATATGGGAGTGTATGAAATTTGGTGTGAAATTTCAGGAGGGCATACTTTCCAATGTAAGTACTCACTAAGAACTGATTTTTAAACATTCCCACCAAAGGGAGTAAAAAAGGGGCACAATATGATTTTGTCCCTATACTTAACATTGAAGAATCACTGACTCATCAACACCCAACCCCAATCCCCGGACCTAGAAGCATTAAATTTGGGGATAGTATTACATGTTTGATGCCTGGTTCCCAGTGGTGCCACTGCCATGTCCAGTGCTTGGTGCCAGGCAGGGATGCCCTGCCTGGTAATATGTGGTGCCTGGTAGGGATGTCTCATGCCCAGTGGTGCCTGCTGCTGGTGGTGCCAAATGGTGCCTTGTGTTGCCTGGTGCCCAATGGTGCCAACTGCCCACTGCCACCCAGTCATGCCTGGTGGTATCCAGTGCCCAGTCAGGATGTGAAGTGCAGTGCACTTCACTGCTGGTCGTGCCCAGTGCCCAGTGCCCAGTGGTGCCCAGCGGTGCCCGGTGTCCAGTGGTGCCCGGAGGTGCCAGTGCCCGTTGGTGTGTGCTGCCCACTACCAGCTGGTACTTGCTGTTGCTTGGTGGTCTTGCTTGTGTGCACTGCTGCCCCCCAGTGCACTTCGGTGCCCACCAACCAGTGCTCACTAATTCCCCCATGCCTGTTGGTGCCCACTGGTACCCTGTCCCCACTGGTGATGCCCACCAGTGATGCCCACAAATATATTTAAATTTTACTTCCACAATAACAACAGGTAAATCCTGCTATGAGATATAATAAACCTTCTCTAATTATTACACATTTAATTGTATTTTTTATGCAAGGGGATATGGGGCTGCGCGTGGTCCATGATGATTCGAAGTTTTGCCTAGGCAGGGGTCCATGGGCTCCTACAGGTTGGGAACCACTACTTTGGACCAGTCTCCCTGCTTTTTCCAGCTGGATCAATGAGAATCTTTTTGCCCTGTTGTGGGAGGAGAAGGTAGGCAGGCAGCTCTGATGCTGGGCAA
Organism: Cryptoblepharus egeriae; assembly: GCA_030015325.1. Lineage (NCBI taxonomy): Eukaryota > Metazoa > Chordata > Lepidosauria > Squamata > Scincidae > Cryptoblepharus > Cryptoblepharus egeriae. The sequence continues at coordinate 57,198,239 of JAREYC010000007.1, forward strand.
GTTTGTGTTCTCTGTTACTAGAGGGATGAGCCTGCCCAGTCTGTAGGCATCCCAGAGAGGCATCTGTGCACCAGCAATGGAATTCTGTGTGCAAGTGGAGGTAGGAGCCTTGTCCCCCTGGGGTGGTGTAGCTAGAGGGGGATGTAGCAATCAGTCTTGGAGGAAGCGTCACCCCGGGCATGTGGAACAAAGTAGATCCTGTAATGGCTCTGAAGGGGTGAGGCTCCCTCCAAGACTCACTGCTCCACCCCCTCTAGCTATGCCAGTGCTCCCTTGAGCTATCCTTCTGTCTACGAGGAGGTCTCCCATCCCAGATCTGTTCATGCCTGACTCTTCCTTTGTAGGGAAGCAAGCAAGAGTTCCCTGGACGGCAGCGGTTCCACAGGGCAGCCACAGCCCTGGCACACCTCTGCGGGCTGGTCTCAAGCAGGAAAAGGTAAAGGCAGAACAGTTGGGTAGCTCCTTCCCCTCTGGGTCCTTGGAGGGGACACTTACAACAGGTGGACTATGTAAACTTCACATAGGTGGACTAGTACTTCACATAAGTTGACTAGTCCACTTTACAGGACTATGTGAACTGCTGAGATTACTTTTTTATTCATTCAATTTATATCCCGCCTTCTTTCCTTATAAAAGAAAACCCAAAGTTTTCTGCCATAAGTCCTGTGCTGACCTGAGGGTGTCACAAAAGTTTAAAACAACAATAAAACACAATTAAAACTAGATAGGATTAATAAATACAATTAAAATACAATTAAACTATATAAAAATAGTAATAACCCAAGTTACAATAGAGATTGGAATGTGGTGGTTTTTGCATTCTTATTATCTACCTCTTATTTTTAACACTTGGATAGACCTAAATGTACCTAGACTTATTAACTACACATGCTCATGTCATGCCATCTCCAAGGGGATTTATAAATAATTACTCAAGGGTATGTTTGCTTCTTTCTTTACTCTTCTTCATCTATGCATTTGTTACTGCCAAAGATCTTCCCAGGCTGCGGTTGTGGCATGGTCATAGTTGCCTATGGATGGTCATATCATTAATTGAAACTGTAAGGGTTTTTATTTTAAAGAAATAAAGAGGGAAACCGCACATGGGAGCAGGATTAAAAATATAATCAATAAATACATAGTCTAAGGTTGAAATCCTAATCTGCAGTTAGTCCTAATCCCTGCCTTAAATACTGTGCTGACCTGACTGTGTTACAAAAGGCACATTCACCTTACTCCTGGGGAGGTTAGGCCAGTCCACAGGCAAACACCAACCTCCCCACACCACCATGGGAAAATATGCCGGGTGAGTTAGGCCAGCCTAAACTGGTTAGGATTGCACCCTGAGCTTACTTTTTTATTGTTGCTCACAATGTACCTTGTTTCTTATGTAGTTATATTGGAAGGAGTCGAGCAGCACAATGGGCAGTGTTTTACCTAAAGACACAGATTAACCTCAGAAGTGACCTGTTGTTCAACCTTGGTGATTATTCTAAAAAACAACTTGTAAGTACAGTATTTTCTGATTTTATAAAAGAGTTTAAGTTCTAAAAGTGGAGGGGGTAAGGCTCTTGCTAAATGGCCTTAGTCAGACCTCGGTCTTTTATTCTGAATCTGGAGCTTACTTAGCTTACCTACTGAAGTACAACATTTTTCCATTAGGAGCGAGAGAGTGCAAGAAACCTGGATCTTTTTCCACTTTTTTTTTAAATCCATGGGAAGTTCTGGAATGGAACCCTAGTAGATAAAAAGAGACATATGTACTCTACTTTTTAAAAAATAGCTATAAATTAAGGTGCATCTCTAGGCCGCTAGCATAACTCACTAGCCCAAATGTTGGCTACAGATCCAGAGAAAGTGGGATCTCTCCATTCTGGGTTCTGGCATGGACTTGCCAAGGATTGGATTATGAACAATAAGCCTAATTTTCCTATCTGCATTATGGAAGTAACAGTTCCAAGCCTTGAAGGACTTTTGGAGGATAGCTTTTCACCAGCCTGCCTACAAGACAATGAAACATTTTATAATCCCATGCCTTTTGATGGTTGGCATTCCCCATCCAAAGTACTTATTTTTCTGGCACAGTCAATCAAGTGACTGAGTACGAAAGTGCTATATTAAAAGTCAATATTAACAGATGCGATGTAAGACAGTTAATGTATTTCAAAAGTGGAAATGCTGCTATTGTTGAGTGTTTTGGTTAGAGATTTCTTTGAATATTTTGATGTCAGTCCAGAAAAGTAACAAGAACAGTTTACTTGCTTTTGTTCAGTTACCAGGTGATCAGTATCTTACAGAATTAAAGCTTTCAATAAAATTTTGTCTTGGATTTTGACAGTCCATTATAAAAAACTGAAGGTTTTCCTGAAGGGAGGAACATCCCACTCACATTGGATTACAGTATATTCCATTCAGGCCCGACTTCAGGGGGCACAAGGAACTTCAGCAGAAAGCAGGAGACAAGAAAATTATGTTCCCTAAATCCAAACCAATGGATTAAAGTCCAACTCAAATAGCATTACCAAAATTCTGCAAATTTGGCTGCAATTCTGTACACAGCTGGGAGTAAATTCCATTGAATTCAGTGGGTTTCACTTCTGAGTAGACACACACAGTATTGCACAGTTAGACCAATCTAATGCGTATTTACTTGGTTGCTTTTAACTGTCAAGTATGAATGCATAGGATTGTCACCTGAGGTTTCAATCATGTGTATACTTGGAGATATGATCTATTAAACTCAATGGCTGTTTCCAAGAAAACATGCATAGGATCAGGCTGTATGTGATGTAAGTCAATGTTTTATTATATGTGGACTTTTTCTATGAAGAAACACTGCTATAAAATCTCCTGTTATGATGAAATGATATGAATCCAAAGTAAACACAGAGCTGAAAGATGTCCCATGACTACGGTGTTGGTGTCTAAAGTATCCGGGGTAACATCTAGGTGATGGATAATGAAATGGAAAAACCACTGGGTGATGTTTACATTTTCTTTGTATAGGAGAAGAAAGGTTTTGAAAAACTTAAGCGTCTGTTAAATATTGGTCAAAAACAAAGAACACAGAAAGACCTCCTGCAGGTAAGAAAAAGAAGGGTTCATTCAATTATAACATTAAAACAAAATACATAAAGAAGAATTTTTTGTCTACAGTGAACAGTGTTGGGTGGGCGTAACGGGGGAAGGGATGGGCAGTGATGGAAAGGAGTAGGGAAATAAGGTTCTGGGAAGAGGGTTGGATTCACAGTGGGTTCCTAGTCACATATTTGGTTATTGGGATCATGGCACAAGAAAGGTTGTGGTTACATTACCAAAGGTTACATGACCGATGATGTACACCACTCTGAATCATTCATCATCAATGTCATCCTTCATTCTCGAAAGACTATGGTATCGTGCTCTGATTGGAGATCCTAAAACAGCATCTGGTGTGGCTAAAAAGGCCAATTCAAGAGTGGCAATCCCTTCCACACTGAGGACAAATAAAGTCTGTACCCTGTCCAGCCCCCAGGTTTTGCTGGTTCCGGGTCTGTCTCTTTGCTTCAGCCTGCCGAAGAAGTGTCTCCTCATATTGGAGAAGGCCATGCTCTGTTCTTTCCCTGGGAAACCTTGACCGCTGATCGTCAAGGTCAAGGTTTCCCAGCTGTTGATGTCTATTCCCAAGGCCTTTAGATCCCTCTTGCAGATGTCCTTATATCGCAGCTGTGGTCTCCCTCTAGGGTGTTTTCCCTGCACTAATTCTCTATATAGATCTTATAGGAGATCTTTTGGAATCCGACCTTCAGCCATTCTCATGACATGCCCAAGCCAGCGTAGACTTCGCTGTTTCAGAAGTGTGTACATGCTAGAGATTCCAGCATGTTCCAAGACTGCATCGTTTGAGACTTTGTCATGCCAGGTGATGCCAAGAATATGTCGGAGACAGTGCATATGGAAGATGTTCAGCTTTCTTTCCTGCCATGTATAAAGGGTCCAAGACTTACTGCAGTACAAGAGTGTGCTCAGGACATAGGCTCTGTAGACCTGGATCTTTGTATGCTGTTAGCTTCTTATTAAGCCAGTCCCTACAATCCAGAGCAACTACAGGAGCACGTAAGAGACATTATGTGTACCCATAGTTACTGCACCACCTAGTTAAAATCTATGGGAAATTCATATTGCAATCCAGAGCAAATTGTTCTTACACCAGAGCAAGGACTCCCCGTAGTTACTCTGGATTGCACCCATACTCTCTTTGTAAGTCTAGAAAATGTGGTAGCCGCTTTACTAATACGTTTATTCAGCTCAGTATCTAAGGAGAAAGTGTCAGAGATAGTTGAATCAAGGTACACAAAGTCATGGACCACTCTGAATAGCTGCATCTAAATTGTCTTTGTTTCCAGTGAGAAAGATAGAATTTCAGCCCAAGGGCTCAATCCTATCCACTTTTCTAGTGCTAGTCCAACTGTGGCAATAAAGTCTGCCAAAGATTTGCCAAAAATTTTAATTTGTTTTAAAAATAACTCAAGTATTTTCTGAAAATCTTGGCACATGAAAATGCAGAACGGGTGAGGAATGCTTGCAAGAGATCTTTCCAGGCATGCAATTCTGTCACTTTTCAATGTGATTCTTAAAATAAATCCAGCTTATTACAGGAGAGAAGTTGGTCTGGTGAAGATGGAGTTCCCTTGGCCAGAAGGGAGTAAGAAGCAAGGAAGCATTTCATGCTACTTCTGAGTAGACATGAATAGGATTGCACTGTAAGTCAGGAACGTCAAATTCAGTTCATGCAGTGAGCAGAACAACATTCACATTGTCTGCTGAAGGCCAGAAGTGATGCCATTAAGCACAAAGTGACAGCATTAAGCAGGTCATGACCAGAAATAAGATTTTTTTCCACCTGGGAATTTAGTAGCTGCTAAAAAGAAAAAGTACTGTAATTACTCAAATCTAATGCTCACTTTTTTCAGCTGAATTCAGTCTCCAAAATCAGTGTGTGCATTAGATTTTGTGGTTAATTAGATTTGAGTAAATACTGTATGGTATTTTGATTATAAGTAGTGGGTGCACATAAGATTTGATGATGCATTAGATTCAAGTAAATATGGTACACAAATCCTGATTATATTTCCAAGGTATGGAAGATATCATGTGGACCACCCTTTCAGCAGTGAAACTCCAGCCAAACTCAGCAGCTGAAAGCAGTTGACAGTGGTGTTGAGAGAGCTTATTGAGCTGAACGTAATAGGATTACTTCTGAGTAAAGAATAACACAATTTTCAAACTCCTAATAGTATAATAATAAATTGTATAGGACAGAATATTCTGCCTTGCATTTATAATGTAATCTATGGGAACGAGGATGATGATGTTACCTCTTCAACCTGGAGTTACTTAGGCAATCACCTCCCATGTGCTAATGTATAGGCAAACCTTTAATTCATTTTGTTAGCTATCTGTAAAATAAACAGGCTTTTAGAGCTCATAGATTTTTTTAAGTGTTTCAATATAAAAAGCTTTTTTGTCAGATACATTGCAATGAGGCTGTTTACAAATATTGACAAATCGTAACATTGCTTTATATACTGTGGCAGGAAACAACAAACTAAGGAGTCCTTCTGTATCAGAGTCTGGGCCAGGGATATATTTGTTTGACTCATTAAGCATGTGTCGTGTCATCATTATCAGGTCTTGAACCATTAGCATGGCTAATAAACTACAATCCACAGTCAGCTGATAGTTGCATCTGCTACAGCAGTCATTTGGATTCTGTCTTACTAATGTCTTTAGAAATCACTCACATTTGCACCCCTCTGGCTGCATCATGCACAAATACATTATTGCACACATGAATCTGCACACATCTACATTGCACTTTAGAAATACAAAATTTTCTTAGAAGATGCATAACCTTTTGTTAAATAACTAGTAATGATAAGAGTATTTTAGAGATTTTCATTGGCAGGTGTGGTGGATCTGCAACTCATCTGTGCTTAAAGCATTGTTTTAGGTGCATCAGAGCAAGGTTTTGCATCCCTGCATCTAAACAGTCACACCTCATGTCCTTGCTGCTTTTATCTATCTACAGTATTTATACACCACTTTTCAACTAAAAAGTTCACAAAGCTGTTTAAAAGAAAATGAAAAAAATTAATAGCTAATTAATAGCTAACGGGCACAATCCAGAGTAACTACAGGGACTCCTTGCTCTGGTGTAAGAACAATTTACTCTGGAATGCAATATGAATTTCCCAGAGGTTTTCACCAAGCCGTAATTATGTCGACGTAAATGTCTCTTACGTGCTCCCGTAGTTACTCCGGATTGTAGGGAATGAGGGTCTCCATCCTGGAGGATGCAGCAGCTTCCAAAACCATGCACACCACAGCTGCTATGTTGGGGGCAAGGGGCAACTTGTCACTTGCAACCTTATGGTTGGGCAAGTGGCCCCCTTGGCGCCTTCCTATTCAAAGCTACTGAAAAAGACACAATGTCTGGAATACTGTGAGAAGTATGGACAGATAAAATGGTATAAAACTTATAGTTAAAGTGGAATATAGACGTGTGCAGATTCATGTGTGCAGCAATGTATTATTGCATGAGAAATTACTGTTGTATTCTCAGTTGCAAGAGAAAAATCAGCACAGGAAATCATTTCCTTTGCTGGGTTTCCTTCTTGGGGGAGATGGTGGGAGAGAGAATATGCACAGAATCCAGTTGTCTGCTGTGGCATACACCCTGAAAACTTTTAGTCCAAGGAAACATTGAACAGGGGGTGGAGCTGGGGTTGTAGATGGCCCATTGTGCTCTCTGCTAAGTGATTACCATAGTTGTAAACCTGGTCTGAGATTTCATCGGGGTGACTGCGGCAGTAGTACCATTTCTGGGACATGTCTTCAGGGAAGGGAGAGTGAGTGTCCATCTTACTGTCCCCACCACACTACAAAAATTATTGTTTTCTGTGGTAGGAAATGTCATTAGGAGAGCAAAAGGTCTCACTAATGACTGCTACATCTTGGCAGCATCTTCTCCCCACCCACTCTAAATTCCATTTAAATCTACAGAGCAGGTTTGGAGAGTATTTTTCATCCTTTGGTTTTCAGCCAAAGGATGTGATAAACTTGGGTAAGTATGAAAGTAAAGTTGAGTAATGAGTATATTTGGATCCACAGGCGCCACTGTGTCAGGCGCCATTAGGATCTTCCCAATTCAGAAGCGTCTGGCCTCACAGGCCACTGTTGGAAAACTGTCATTAGCACCTGATTTACTCAATTCTAATGCTCTTAAAAATCAATGACCTTCAGTAGGACATACAAAGAGAGAATATTCGAAATCATTTATTAACCTTAAACAAGTAATTTGAAATTTGTTAGGCGCAGTGATGCGCCATTGGCCTGAGAGGCCCTATACAGACCTATGAAGTTCCACAAATATCGAGTTCAGGTGCAACAGGCCTGAGAGGTCAAGAGGGTCACTATTCCATGCAGGCAACGGGAAAACTGACTGGGGGGGGGGCGTTTCGAACAGCACCTATAGATAGGAAGGTATTAGGAGGGACAGGCCTCTTGGCCACCTTGGCGCAGAGAGGGAGCAAGAACAAAATTTCAGGGCCTGTCAGGCCAGCGGTGACTGATGCCGGGTTTTAAGTCTTCAGTGTTTGCTCAGATTCAGTGTTTGCTCAGTAACGCAAAAGTAAAGATAAAAGTGTTCCCCACAGGTTGCCCTGCTGGTTGTGACCGATTCTTTCCTGTTACAAGACCAAAGAGGCAGTGTTGTATGAAGACCCCTCCGTTGTCACTTGGCCATCCTGACTCAATGCCAAAAGTGTATGGATCACTGGTACCTTCCCTGCCAAAGTGGTACCTATTTATCTCCTTGCATTTACGTGTTTTTTAACTTCTAAGTTGGCAGGAGATGGACAACAAGAGGTCACTCTGTTGTGTAGTACTCAGGCCTCAAACCACTTCAGGTTGGTTTCAGGTTGACAAACACAGTGTCTTTAACAATTGAGCCATCACAGTCTACCAGGCTAAGTTACCTATTTCCAAATTCTGCATGAAACTTAGAGGTTAGATACTGAAGTGAGTAGCTTCTAATATAAAAGCAACTACCATATTGGGCAAGATATCAGGTTTTGGAGATGCCTACCCTATTAAATCCAGAGCTTTCAGGATTTTTATTCAAGAGGAAAGAGGACCAATTCTTCAACATGTCTAGCTCCTAGAGCAGAGAACAAAGATAGCAGAGAATCTCTTCTTGTCCATAATCTCAGTATTAAGTATAAAATATGCTCTTTTCTCCAGATACAAGCATGTTTGAAGACAAACAGAGGTTTTCATGACTTGCCTACCAAGACACAACTCCAGCTCTGCCAAGCTTTCATCTACCAAGAGTAAGTACGAAGCCTGGGTGATGTTTGTATTTTGAGGATGGGATCTATTCCATAAGCTTTCTTCCGAAAGCTGGGTCAGAAGGTGAACATTTTTTCAACAAGGCTGAAATTATTTTTGATTAAATATTTATCATACTTCAGAAATGCCCTGCCCTGTTAAAATAAAATATTGACAAATGGAAGGATACATAATACTACTTTGGTATACTGTGATTTCGATAGCAGTCTTTTAATGGAGAGCTTCTGATCCTTTGGTGACTAAGAAAAAGAAATCTAAATTTTATTGCGGAGCTTGTATATGTGGTTGCTATGCTCAACAAGAATTGTACAAAGGTACATTAAAACTGTATGGGTTTCCTCCCTCACTTTATGGCCCTCACAGTAAACTGTGAATCAAGAGGGTCTAGGTCAGGGGTCAACAAACTATGGCCCGTGGGCCGGATCCAGCCCGCCAGGGGCCTCAGTCCAGCCCACCGGCCTTTTGGGAAGTTTGGGAGGTGCTTTGTGGGCACTGGGGGGGGTGTTTGGGGGGCACTGGGGGGCAGTTGAAGGCTGCAGCAGCAAAGAGCCATTTCCGAAGGGGAGACTGTGTGCATGCGAGCACAGTCTCCCTATTTGAGCTCCACTGGAGAGCTGCAGGGCTTCTTCATGGGCAGATCTGACTATCCTCGACTGTCCTGAGGAAGTCACTTTCACTTCCTCGGGTCAGCCGAGGATAGTCAGCTCTGCCCCCAGGGAAGCCCTGCAGCTCTCCAGTGGAGCTCAAAGGATAAGGGAGACTGTGCGTGCATGCGCACAGTCTTCCCTTTGGAAATGGCTGCCCGCAGCGGGTGGATTTTCACCGATGCAGCCTTCAACTGCCCCCCAGTGCCCACAAAGACCGGCGAGGCAGCAGCCTCTCCCTGGCCGGCCGGGTGGGGGGCTCAGGGGAGCTCTGGCCAGCGCGTGCGCCTCCAGCTGGCTGCCTGCGGCGACAGGGTCTCCCTGGCCAGCGTGCACGCCAGCACCTCTGCAGGTGAGCTGGTTTGTGTGCTTGTGTGTGCGTGTGTGTATGATTGTTTATGTGTGTGTGTAGGAATGCATGGGGTGTGTAAGAATGCATGGGGTGTGTGGGGGGGGGCTCAGGGAAGCTCGCGCGGCACCAGCGCGCAGCAGCAGCCTCTCCCTGGCTAGCCGGCCGGCCAGGGGGGGTTTAAAGCCACCCATGCTGGTCCTCCGTGCCTCTGCAGCCTCCCACCAGCCGGCTGGGGGGGGGGGGGGCGTTTAGAGACATCAGAGGCTCCAATAGACCCCATAGGTCAGACCCCAAAGGTAAGCCCCCAGGGCGTGTTTTTAAAATGTTGGGCAAAATGTGGGACATCCTACATTTTGTCCTACATTTTTTTAAATGTAGGACAAGGTCCTCCAAAAGTCCAGCCACCAACAGTGTCTGAGGGACAGTGAACCAGCCCCCTGTTTAAAACGTTTGAGGACTCCTGGTCTAGGTAGAATGATAATATAATTTTTATTTTCTGGATGTGAAAACTTAAGTCAGGATAATAACAATTTATATATTAAAAATCCATTCAAATCTGGTTTGAGTCAAATGTTGGTTCTATAGTATGTCTTGACATTTCCTTGATGATTCAAGTTGGCTCCCTAATCTTAATTGTTTTTTGTTGTAGCACTGCTGTATACTTCTCTGGTCATCCTTCACTTAAAAAATACTTTCAAGAGATTCAAATCGCCAGAGATGTGGGGTCTCTGGAAGCATCAACCAGTATATGCCCTTCTCAGCTGAACCTTATTAACTAAATTAACTCTTGTTCGCAGAGTTCACCGTTGAATTTTATTAATTCTGCCACACTTATTAACTAAAGCTGCAGTCCTATACACATTTACCTGGGAGTAAAACGTGAGTGTAGTACTGGGGCTTACTTCTGAGTAGACATGTATAGATTGTCAGTTCAAGCCTATTCATATCTATTTAGAAGTAAATTCCCAGAGTTCAGTGGGCCCAACTAGGAGCAAAATCCAGAGCAACTATGGGGAGTCCTTGCTCTGGTGTAAGAACAATTTACTCTGGATTCCAATATGAATTTCCCATAGGTTCTCAGTAGCTGGTACAGTAACTACGAGTGCACGTAATGTTTCTTACATGCCCCCCATAGTTACTCTGGATTCGGGGGTAAGAGTGCAGCCTTAAAGAGCTTGTTTTTTACAAAAAGCGAGAGCTCGCTTCAAAAGGACATTTATTTTCAGTGCAGGAAACTGCCACTCTCACAAGCAATCTCCATCATCAGTTGACTGAAGATCTGAAGCAGTGATGGCTTGGTCAAACATAGTTGACTTACCCTACAATCCAGAGCAACTACGGGAGCACGTAAGAGACTTTACGTGCACCCGTAGTTACTGCACCACCTAGTGAAAACCTATGGGGAAATTCATATTGCAATCCAGAGCAAATTGTTCTTACACTGGAGCAAGGACTCCCCGTAGTTACTCAGGATTGCACCCTTAGTCTCCAGATCTTGTGGTGCGTTATTGTCTCTTATGGTGTTAATCACAACACCAGGAATCTCGACTTTGTGCCAGTGGGACATATAGTAGTGGTAGAATGCTTTGCTTCTGTATGCTAAGGACACTTTCTGTCCTACTTTTTTTTAAACTGTGAAGTGTATTGCAAAGATCTGTGTGTGGTTAAGAATGACCACTAGCAGGACAGTGAATGTTCAAAAACATTATTGATTCAGATACCATAGTTACTCAAATGTAAAGCTCACCTTTTAAGCCAAATTTACCCCCAAATCCAGAGTAACTACAGGAGCACGTAAGAGACTTTATGTGCACCCATAGTTACTGCACCACCTAGTGAAAACTTATTGGAAATTCATATTGGAATCCAGAGTAAGGCTACAATCCAGAGTAACTATGGGAGCACTTAAGAGACATTACGTGCACCTGTAGTTACTGCACCACCTAGTGAAAACCTATGGAAAATTTATATTGCAATCCAGAGTAACTTGTTCTTACTCTGGAGCAAGGACTCCCTGTAGTTACTCTGGATTGCACCCTAAGTTATTCTTACACCGGAGAAAGGACTCCCCATAGTTACTCTGGATTTTGCCCATAGTCTCAAAAATCAGGATGCATATTAGCTTTGATGGCATATTAGAGTCAAATAAATACAATGTTTTGATTAGTATAGGCCAGCATTTTGTTTAACTACTATATAGTAATAAAAATTTAATATAATTCCATTGTTGAATAAAGTAGAGCAATTAGGTAAAAATCACAACATAAACCCATCTCATATTATTATTGTCATATAGCTAATTGTTGTATGCAGTAAAATTAAATTTTGCACCTGCTTTGCAGCTGCACATTCCAATTGCCAGAGAACATTTTTTTATCTCAAAGACTTTTAAAATTGGAGTGCACATTAGATTTGGTAGTGTATTAGATTCTAGTAAATAAGGGTAGTTCTGATCTTTGTTGCCAAACTCTGAAATAAGTAGATCTAAATCCTTTTTTAACAGCAGTCATATTACTAACTTTATCTGCATATTTTGACACTGTTTTCAAAGGTATGAAGCTGGAACAATCGTTATAAGGCAAGGACATGAAGCAACTGAATGTTATTTAGTGTTATCTGGAAAATTGAAGGTCTTGATGAAGGATGCCAGTTCCAAAGTCCAGAATTTCACGTCTGAAATGTTATATGAAGCAGAAGGGGGAGATTTCATAGGGGTAACTATTTTCTCATTATCAATCAATTTTTGGAAAATGCTGTATGTCAGTGTTTGCATTTTTTGTTAAATCTAATTAGATAATGTGACCTCTTTATCAGTGGGTTCCAGACTGGCCCTACAATCCAGAGTAACTACGGGAGCACGTAAGAGACATTACGTGTACCCGTAGTTACTGCACTACCTAGTGAAAACCTATGGGAAATTCATACTGCAATCCACAGCAAATTGTTCTTACACCGGAGCAAGGACTCCCCATAGTTACTCTGGATTGTGCCCTAAGAAAGTTAGTCAAGACAAGTCTGTTATGACTGATCCTTGTATCCCACCCTAAAACCATGTGAAGGATAAAATAATTATATGTGTAGAACTGTACCTGCACAAAAATGGTAATAGTCTGGGCTTTTTTCTGTGGGTATGCACTGGTACACATTACTGGTATCTTTTTGCCCTCCAGACAATGGCTGCGCATGGGCAGCGGCAGCCAGGCAAAGGAGCAAGAGAGTACCCAGTAATTACGCCCATTTTTTCTTCTTTGTTGGCACCCCTGGGAGACCCGGGGAGGGGGGAGACAGGCCAGCCTCCCCTGATGCCTCTGGCCACCTGCCCATAATTCCTGATGAACCAGGCAGCTCCAGGAGCCTGGCTATGTTTATTACCCTTCCAGAAAGAGAGGCTTTTCCCCATACCTATTTTGTCTCACCACTGCATCCAACGCCTCACCATCACCACTGCATCCAAGGGCTGTGGGTGGCGCAAGTGGCTAAGACATTGTGCTTGTTAACCAGCAGGCAAGGGTTCGAGACCCGGGTTGGCCCCACAAGACAGGGTGAGCTCCTGTCCTTAGCCCGGCTCTGCGACGCCAGCTGGATCCAATCGTATTGGCTCTGCCTTTCCATTGGACTAATTCAGTGGTGTGGAGAGGGGGGATTTGCTGCTTGGGTAACAGCCTATCCTCCATAACAATCTAACCCAGGCTTTCGTGCTTCGCATGCAGCGTATGCAGCACCGATACCATAGTCTTCCAAGACTGACGGAGGCCTGCATCCAAGGCCACCTTCACCCAATCTCAGGACGGCGTTAGAACGCAGTCCTGTCTACTCTGAAGCAAGACCTGTTAGACTCAATGGGACTTACTCCCAGATAAATGTGGATAGAGTCCAATCCTACACCTGTCTATTCAGCAGAAAGACACGTCAATGGGCTTACTCCCAAGTAAATGTAGACAGGAGAGCAGCCTCAAAGTCCAATTGTATGCCTGTCTACTCTGAAGGAAGATCTGTTAGACTCAATGGGATTTACTCTGAGGTTAATGTGGATTGGATAGCCTCAAGAGTCCAAACCTACACATGCCTACTCAGAAGCAGGTCCCTGCTGCATGCTGATCTCACAAAGATGTCTACCTCTCCTGATTAGATATGCCTAGAATTGGGAAATAGGTCTTCATGGTGAATACCCGCACTTTTCTTTCCAGAAAAAAAGTGATAATAGTTTTTTTTTTATAAAACAATGAGCAGTATGTATAGGGATAATTTTTCTCAAGGAGTAAGAACTTGGTATCACCTAATCAGCTTGGTTATCAGTTGATTCAAAACAGACAAAAGGAAGAATCATTTTCAAGTTATGAATACTGGTAATTAACTTATGGAATTCCCTACTGATGCTGTGAAGATAACTACTTGCTTAGACAAATTCATGAAGGATGGTTTTTTTGGTGGTGCCTCATTTATAACTATAGTATATGGCAGATAGCCATCTTCAGAGCTGTAATTCAGATGCTGCATTGGTTGGCATCATCTTCACTCTCTGCTTGTAAACATTCAGAGGCATGTGGATAGCAGCTTAGAGGCTGCTAGGTGTAGGCTAGGTGGATCTATCGCTACTCATACTGTAGGTTGAGTAGGCTAGGTGGATCTAGGCTAAACTACTGTAGGCTAGGTGGATCTATTGCTACTCATGCCACTGCCTCCTCAGGCTTGCCACGTGGAGCATTTAATTAACTCCCTTGTGTCCCTGGTGGCTGGTGAGACCCATTAAAGCAGAGTTATGAATCAATGGTTTTATGTTGAAACTTGAAAAAGTACACAACAACCTGCATGCTTATAATATCTCTCTTTCTTACGTATATATTCCAAATTATATTCCAAAATATACGGTATTCTAAATTATGATATACTGTTCATACTGCTGTGCAGTCCTACATACTGTAAATATAAACTTTGATGAAAAACATTTCTTTCTTTACAAGGAAATGTGTCTATTGACTAATACAAGACGTCTGACTTCAGTTATATGTAAATCGAATACAGAACTTCTTGTGATAGAAAAAGAGGTATGTGGACAAATATATACATCACAAAATGGTACATATGTTCATTTTTACAATTTGGGGTCACGAAACTGACAGGGTGTATTAGTCTGTATGCATCAAGTTTAATATGTGGGGGTACACTGCTGTCCAGTCACCCACTATCTCCATATACCTTGGCATTTATAAATCAAGCAGCAGCCTATAGGACTTCTAAAAAGTTTGAGAACCACTGTTCTAAGGTGGTTCCCTACATGTTAACATCATAGCAGTGTAGAGAATAAACCATGTACAGTGGTGCCTCACATAAAGAGTTTAATTTGTTCCGGAGGCGTGCTCTTTAAGTGAAGCAGATTTTTCCATAGGAAATAATGGAAACTCAGACTATTAGTTCCGCAACCCCCAAAATATTCATATAAAAATATTAACTGGATGTAAAAATGATGACAAAACACTGGAATTGCATTCAAAACATGCATTCAATGTGCATGATCCTATGAAGTCTACTTAAACAGATCAATAACAGTAAACAGAAGCAGAAAATAATTTGATTTTGTTTTATAGGAGGTGTTAAAATTTTTCCTACTTGATGTCATTTCCTGGTTAATGACATCGCTTTGAGTGGTTCATGGCAGATTATCATTCTAAGAAGGGGATTCTGCCGCTTAAAAAGTTTAAGAACCACTTAGGAAATTCCCAATAGATTGCATGGCAATCACATGATTATCATCAAAATTCACTTGTGATTTAGCTAATGCTAAAGAAAAGTGACTGTTAACTTGTAGCCCATTTATTTTCATTGGAAAGAAAAAGGTTTGGCTTCTGAAGAGTTGACTAATGTTGAATACTCTTTTAAAAATGAGGGAGGAACTTTCCTGGGCTTTTTGGCAGGGTGCACAGATGACCAGAAATGCCTGGATGTTGCTGGAAAAAGGCAGGGCTATGGGGAGACTGGAAAAACCCCGCCTTTACCAGATTTCTCCACTGCTTTGAGGGCACCTTATATGTCCGGGTCAGAATCATGCATGTAAAAGAGGTTTTTAATTTAAAAAGTTTCAAAATTAAATACAGGATAGCAATATGAGTATTTTTGCTTTATTTTAACATGTCCTACATTTGTCCTACATTTTTGGGGTATCCTACATTTTTTAACTGGGTAGGAATTTTGGCTTGGGGATAGGAATTTTGGGAGACTTGGGTGGGAATTTTGGGTTTGGCATCTGGTTACCCTGATTTTTGGTCGTAAAGCAAGAAAACAAATAATACCAATAGTCTTTGGTTTTTTCTTACTCGGATAACGCTTAAATTAAAGTGGGGCTGAATTAAATGGGGTTTAATTCTGAGTTAATATGCTCAGGATCAATTGGAGAAGTCATAGTCAATGTGTTGCCATACATTATCCACTTATGCTACTGGAATAATAGAAGGACCTGCTGATTTGTATTGACTGGTCAATCACAATTTATCATCTGAATAACATTTGATATCTTGAAGATAGCTATTGTTATTTCTGGGACAATTTTTTATTTCAAAAGATTTCTGAGCTCACTAGAGGCAAAGAGTCTTGGTGCCAGGATTCTCTCTTGTCAGATTTAAGCAAATGGCTTAAACTATGGTTTAGATTGGGGTGTTTCATTAGCGAGCAGAATAGCATTTGTGGCACCTGCTGAGGGTCTGAAGTGACATCAATAAGTAGGGATGTCATTAAGATAGCCATATCAGTTGGCATCCATCAGTCTTAAAAGACTATGGTATCGTGCTCGATGCTGTATGTCAAGCACGAAGGTCTGGGTAGATTGCTATGGAGGATAGGCTGTTACCCAAGCTGCAAATCCCCCCTCTCCACGCCACTGAAATAGTCCAATGGAATGGCAGAGCCAATACGATTGGTTCCAGCTGCGTCGCAGAGCTGGGCTAAGGGCAGGAACTCACCGTTTCTTGTAGGCACCTGGGTCTCGAACCCTGGTCTGCTGGTTAATAGGCACAGTGTCTTAACTACTTGCGCCACCCACAGCCCTATAGCTGACAGCCAGATATAAGCACTTTATTCTCACAAAGCAACTCATTAGCTGCTAACGACAAGAGAAAATGTGCAAATCTTGATCATATTTTAATTTAAAAATAGGAATATTTTAATATTCCTGTTCTGTTTAAGTTATACCTTGAAACAACTTGAGATTTATAGCAGGAAGGGCAGACAGTGGCTGATGCTTCACATGTTTTTTTTAATTACATAACGGCAGATAGACCCCTTAGTTTGATTTTGGAGATTCTTGTCTTCCCAGGAAAAGAAAGTGTCTGTCCGTCACCTCTAGGAATGGCTAGCTCCATTAATTTTTATGTACTGTAGTATTAATATTTTAAACACAGTATGCCTTTAGTCTTTCATACTGCAAGAGGCTGAAGCTTAAACTCTATAGGAATATGTATACTTAGGGGAATAGAATAATGGAATAAAGAAATAAAAAGGTACTTAAAAGCCTTCTAAACTCTTGGGGCTGGGGCAGTCCTCTATAAATGCTTTCATTTCACTACTGCAAGTAGTGCAAATGAACAGCAGCCCAGAAATAAAATACATGAGCTTTCTAAAGGAAGTTGATTGTATCATCAAGATGATTTGCTATCGTGGCACTTCTGTGTAAATTAGATCTACTCCATTCATTGACAATTACAGTCCAAACTAAGCCAGAAGGGATCACTTTTAAATATTTACAGCAAAGTCGGCAAATGAAAGATAGGGAACTCTTTTGCATGTTATAAGCTACTCAAGGTCAAATCCTAACGGCCTTTTATGACAGTGGGACAAGTATCTTCCTGTTGTAAAACACCAAGTAGTGACACAAAGATTGTGCCAATGCAGGACCACTTTAAACCGTGATGGCAAAGTATCTACAACTGTGCTCTCCCACTGTTGCAGACCTTAGATGGCACCAGGGCAGATATGGCAGCCTTGGAAGTGTGTTTGTAGGTGGAGAGAATTTCAGGGGAGGGAGAAGACTATTGAACAAAAGCCTTTATAACAACAGTGTAATTCAAGACCTGGGGGGTGTTTCATTCCACTTAATAGCATCATGTTAAATTGTTCCACTTAAAATGATGCTGTAGCCTAGTTTAAGCAAACAGTAGGTAAAACTGTTCCTAGACCATACTACTTCAGATTAAACAAACAGACCAAATCATGACTAAATGATTTCCCTTTATGATGATGTTGATTTTTAAAACAAAAAAGTAGATGAAATGGCAGAGTTCTAGTTTATTCTTTGATAGATTTTTAGGTTAAGAGATTAGGGAGGGATATTCAAGCAACAATATCAGGAACTCTTTTGTTCCATGATGACCTGTTTGTTGTTACTTCCATATCCAGCAGGATACAACTATCCAGTATCAAGTCTTTGCAGTGGGATTTCAAGCCTGCACCAGCTATTTTGCCATCCTTCTGGCCCAACAGTGAATTCGGCTTCACCAATCCTACCCTCTCAACCTGGTTCTTCCCCTGCCCTCTTTCTGCACTACTCCTATCCCCAGAATCTGCACCACTTTTTGGCTGTGCATCCACTTATTGCTGCTGCCACCTGACTGGGAATGGGTGCTCTGCATATATTTTATGGCATGCTATAGTACCCAGCTCCAGGGGGGGGGGGGGGGGGCGCTAAGGCTAGGATTGGTGCTGGCCAAGATCAAGATTGGACGGATGGGTGCATGAACATATACCCCTTGTTAATGCTTTATACACTACTATTCCTCTCCTCTTAAAAATATTCGGTGCTTAATACTGTTACATTCATTGGTTCAATTTGCATTGTAACACCAAGGAATGGGCTTGTGCAAATTCTGTTTAATTAAATGGGATTTTAGGAAAGCTTTTGGAGATTTTTCTGGTAGATTGTGTTTGGTGTTCTAAAAATTACTTGTGGAAGTGGTAGCAATCCTTCTGCGGTTACTAGGAGCTAGGAGTTGTAAATCTGTTCAGTAATATAACTTGATGTTATTGAAGGAAGAAATCATTTCCAGTAGATTGAAAATGACTTTTCAAAGAAAATAATTGTTGGGTTTTCTTCCTTTAATCCCTTTCTGGTCTGGATCCAAAATGCACTTAAATGTATTAGAAGTAAAAGTTGGTGGTTTCTAGTTTGCACGTGGATACACTTAGGTTCCATTAGTACAACTGTTGATAGGCATATTCCTGTAATGATCCTCATTAAAAAGATTCCCATGCAGGAGTGCTGTGAGGACGGAAATTATGCTAGTGTTGACCACAATTATGCACACTGAAATTTTAAAGTACTTTCATGTTGAGCTTGCAGGTTTGTGCTACTCATACAATGAAACCTTTTGTGGTGGTGGAAATGGCAAAAGTATAGTGTAGGGTTTGACGGCTGCTTTTTGTGATACTTTTTCTGATATGTTTTCCTATGATAAGCGTCAGGAAAATAGCTGAAACAGACATGATTTTGAAATGTTGTCAGAACTGCATCTTATCAGACATAGGGCCCAATCCTATCCAACTTCCCAGCACCAATGTAGCTGCAATGTATTCCCGAAAGTAAGTGAACAAAAGTCACTGCTATCCCCTCACTGCAAGATGCCCCATTGGTATGGCCACAAACACTGGAAAGTTGAATAGGATTTGGCTCTAGTTACCCGAGGTGGTTATCTAGCTGGTTATGTGAGCACATCTCTAATTCATTTGTCTGTCATGAGCCCCATTTCCCATCCTTATGGCATGCACTGATGAATGGTAGCTGGGATTAAGGGCACTAATAACCTAAAGGCGTCCCTCACAGGTTGCCCAGCTAATGGCAGTGCTCATCTCTGTTACAAGGCTGAAGAGTCAGTGTTGTCTGAAGACATCTCCATGGTCATGTATGTGGCATGACTAAATGGAAAGGTGCACAGAACACTTACCTTCCCACTGAAGTGGTACCTATTTATCTTCTTGCTTTCAAACAGCTAGGTTTGGAGTAGCGGGGCAAAGAACAGGAGTTCACTTTGTCATGCGATACTCAGGTCTCAAACTACCAACTTGCTGACCTTCAGGTTGACCAGAAGCATCTTTAACCACTGATCCACCACAGGGCCATGAAGGGCAATCAATATATATAATTTTAACATGTATCATGTATATTTGTGTGCTTGTGTGTGTGTGTCCTACATTTGGAATGAATTGAATTTTAAAAATATTTTAAAAGTTTAAATTTAAAAAATAAGCATTTAAATAAACAAATCTCTCTCTCTCTCTCTCTCTCTCTCTCTCTCTCTCTCTCTGTGTGTGTGTGTGTGTGTGTGTGTGTGTGTGTGTGAAATAAACAAATCTCTCGGTCTGTCTGTCTGTCTGTCTGTCTGTCTGTCTCTCTCTCTGTCTTTCTCTGTGTGTTGCATAATGTAGAGCCTATTCTGCTGTGAAGCAGCTGCAGAGCACCACCAGCTGGCTAGCTGACACTCCCCCCTCCAATCCAGAGTAACTATGTGAGCACATAAGAAACTTTATGTGCACCCGTAGTTACTGCACCACCTAGTGAAAACCTATGGGAAATTCATATTGGAATCCAGAGTAAGTTGTTCTTACACCGGAGCAAGGACTCCCTGTAGTTACTCTGGATTTTGCCCTTCTTCTCACAAAATGCTAGTTTATCCAGAAAAATGGAGCATTTCCACGGTGTGTGCACCAGCCCTGTTTATTTATGATGGAAGCCAAACTCTAGCATATATAATTAAATATAATATATAACATATATAATTTCCATACATGTGTACAGTACATTTCTTTCATAACGAAAATGCACTGCACTTGCTTCTTTAGCAGTAATCAGTCGTCTAATGTGGATAGAATAATATTTCTTTAATGGGGTAAAGTTGTTTCTGGTACCAAAAATGCAGGCAACATTCTGTGGCATTCTGTCTTTTCATAATTTCAGTAAACACAACTCATTTACAGCTCTAAACAGGATCCGTACCCTGCACGGTGTCTGCCAAGACTCACTGTTTAAGGTCTTGCATCTACCCCTCAGTGTGACTGTAGTGCTCCTTGGCAAACTCATCACATTGTGTCCAAGTGTCCTTCGAGCGTTTACACCAGCCCGATGTCTGGTTTTTTCCCCCCAATATAGACCACTCTGTCCTTGAATGGCTGGATGGATGGGATATTAACATTTATCACAAGTCCATGTATTTGTCATACACTAAATAAATAAATCCAGTAAACAGCAATAACTCAAAGCAATATTCTGCAATGTCATGCCTTGGTTACAAGAGAATTGTATAATTCATATTAAGTGTTTTCTCAGAGAAAGCAATGACCTAGCTGATAAAGATTTACAGGAGGAAGAAGCCCTTTCCGCACTTGCACTAAAATGAACATGGTTAAGAGCAGGGAGAGTTCGTTTACAGAAGGTTATATGTAGCAAAAATCAAGAACACAATATTGGGGAAACAAAAACAAAAACAAGCATTCCAAAAATAAGTAACATGTTATGCCCAGTCATGCCTGATGCATTAAGAATAAAAGCATTATAGGGGTAAAAATCTCTGTTCGCTCAAATTTTTCAAAAACAATGTTATTTTGAGGGGCATGTTATAACTTCTAGCTTTTCTAACCAAACGTGTAGTGAACGAGGAGGTTTGAGTCATCATGTTCATAGCTTGTGCCAGCCTCCAGGCATTAATTTTAATAATTTATGGATTTTGCTGATAGAAGTTATGGCACATTTTAGAAAGCGAAGATTCCCTCATGCCCACTGTGCCAAATGAGAAAAAGGCAGAAATGGAGCTCCTACTTCTATCTTGAAATCAAAAGTTACTTCTTTCACATTGACCATATTCAGTTATTAGATGTAACAATTCCAAATCGCTTCATCATTATTTTAGATGGAGAGAACAGCAATACTCAGGGATGGCTCAAGGATAGGAAATGGGCCTGTTATATACCTGTTATGACTCAAACCATGGTTAAGAGACTGGACGCATTATGTTTTTAACCTGCGTTTTTCCCCATGAATCCAAAAGTGGCTAGTAAAAGATGCACAAAAATAGTTCTAAAAGAACTTACCATATGTTCAGAATAACAGAATAGATATGTTAGCAAATATGTCTGTGTTAAGCCACAGAATTTACATAATTCATGGGAGCTTGCTAAGCTTGGAGGGAGAATTGGGGGTATCTTCGAAGCAGTAAACCCCAAATCCAGAGTAACTATGGGAGCACATAAGAGATTTTATGTGCACCCGTAGTTACTACACCACTTAGTGAAAACCTATGGGAAATTCATATTGGAATCCAGAGTAAGTTGTTCTTACACCGGAGCAAAGATTCCTCGTAGTTACTCTGGATTTTGCCCTATGACACACAAGCCACAATCCTGAAGACATTTGCTGGGATTAAGACCCATTGAACACAATGGAGCTTTCTTCTCGGTATGCATGGTTAGGATTGCACCCATATACAGTTCCATACTTATATGCAGTATATAACTTCTATTTTTTCTATACAGTTCCATACTTTTATGCAGTATATAACTTCTATTTTTTCTATTTTACAGTATTTTAAATGCATTCTTGCTGACTTACGAAGCGAACAACACCATGCAACTTGTACATTTCTAAGGTAAATTTGCCCGCAAATCATAGAAGTCACAAATCTAGAAGAACTTATACTATACCCTGTGTTTCATAATAGGATTCCATTTTCATCTTTTAGCAATTTTGCCATTTCATTTTAAAACTTACATGTTCCACATAATTATAATAAGTCCTATAATCTTTGTTTTTTAAAAAGATGTTGCATTCTTGGGAATTGAAAACCCTAGGACCAAACATAATGTGCAGGTCATATTATGCCCACATATGTTGAATTCTAACATAATGTGGATTTCACAATGCTAGAGGCAGGGAGCACCAGGAAGCAGGTCTCTTGTTGTATTTTGCATTCCCAGAGGCATTTAGTGGGCCACTGTGAGATACAAGAAGCTGGACTATATGGGTCTTTGGCCTGATCCAGTGGAGGCTCTTCTTACGTTCTTATATTTTTGAAGCTTTTTAGGATTTTAGCAAGGCCAGGAAACAAGTCACAACTGCATTGCACAGTAGACTAATCTCTTCAAGCATGTTTAATATTTCATATTTTTTCTGGGTTATTTTTGCTTCAAGACAAGGTCCATCATTAATGTATGCCTCTTTAGATATATAGCACACCAAATACTCTTACATCTAATAGCAACTTGGCTGACATTGATGCATGTGTAATGAGATAATTCCATTTTGACCTTAGGTTACTTTTTATTATCACTGAAGCTATTTTTAGCAAATTTGGGATGTTAAATTCTCATGGATTTCATTCCTCTGTATTCTTGCTGAAAGTTCTCTAGCTTATCTGCATGTTAATAAAATAATACTGAGCAATATAATATTTTTCAGGGTGCTCATTTTGTGAAGCTGTTCTTGAAGCTCAAAAAAATAAGGTTTGCTTAGTTCTATAATTTTGATGCAGGCTTTGTGTAATGCTAATTGGGAAAGGAAAACCAGAAAGATAAATGTTCATTTTGGTTTCGAATTCTTTTTAGTCTGTCCAGATTTGCAACTAAAATATTAAGGGCCAGTATCACAGGACTGTTCAAATCTTAAACTGCTCAATCTTAACTGAAACCCTAAAACAATAATGTAGCATCAGATTTGTTTTGAAAGGGTGGTCCGTGAGTTTTAATTGACATGAAGAGCAAGTTATTTACATCTAATGGTTAATAATTCAGTGTAAATTGGCACTGGGGACTATTATGATGGGTGCTTCAGAAATGCCTTTGATTGATGAGAATTACGGTATAAGCTAAGTGTCTTGCCATGTGGGAAAACATGTCTTTATTAAGTGGGCTACTCTATTTCTGCAAAGCAATTGATTATGTGTTGTTAAATGATGAAATTGCCTATCACTTTTCCTCCCCCCTTTTAGTCTAATAGATGTTTTACGGTTCCATTAAAAGAATGTTTCTTATAGGAAAAAAGTGGTGTTATACCATTGCTTTCCTACGAAACCAGAAATGAGCTAATTAAGTGTCCCTCATCATTTTCATAAGAGGCTGTAGTGTTCAGTGGTTAGAACACTGAGGTTTGAACACTACTTGACCGGAATTCCACTCAGCAGGTCAGCAGTTCGAGACCTGAGTATGGCAAGACGGGGTGAGCTGCCATCCTTAACCAAGCTCAAGCCATTTGGAAGCATGCAAATGCAAGTGGATAAATAGGTACCACTTCAGTGGGAAGGTATGCAGCTGCCCACGGGCTTAACCATGCTCCATGACCATGGAGGCATCTTTGGACAATACTGGCTCTTCATCCACAGAAACGGAGATGAGGACCACACTGTATTGTCAGTTACAGCTAGCAGGGCAACCTGCAAGGGATTACCTTACCATACAGTCATTTACATTGTTCTGTACTTGGGACTGCAATCCTAACAAGTTTAGGCCAGCACAACTCATATTTTGAGTCCCTCCAGGTGAAAGATGGGATAGAAATTAAGTTTATTACGTAACCACAGAAGTGCTGAGCCACAGAGGCAGGTTCTATGGGCAGCTTGTAGAACTCTTCTCTCCCAGCTGAATCCTCCACGGTGTGGTCATCATATCTATCAGAAGCTGCTTTCCAAGCTTCTGGCAGGAATTTTCAGGTCAGAGAAGCTGTAAAAGGCAATACCTTCTGGCTCTACTGACTCATGACAAGCTTTATTAGTTTTCAGTCTCCCATCCAGAAGCTGCCATGTCCTTGTCTACATAGGGCCAAATCCAGAGCAAGTTCAGCCTGCTCTGCCCCAACTGCTCTCTCCTAACTACTCTGTATCCAAAGCAGAAAGTTATGCTGCATCCAGAGAGTCAGGAAGCCTGGGCTGCCCTAACTGCTCCAGAGCATGCTGAGTAAGTGGAACATGGGGAGGGCTTGCTCCTGAGGAGACGCCCCTCAGATCACACTGAACATGGAACAGCTGTGGTGCCTGCAGTGGTGATGCGAGTGTGCGCATCACCCAGTGCGGATGTCTGCGTGTCACCCCCGGGATGCGCGCACCCCCCTACCTTGACTGCGCAGTTGCCAAAGTTGGCTTCAGTTGCCAACTGGCTTCAGAAAGAGTACTGCTCAGGCACCATCTCTGATGCCTGCGTAGTACTTTTTTGAAGACTCCCTTAGGGCACCCTATGCTGCCTTTCTGTGCCCTAAGCCTCTTCCAGAATAACTGGGGTGGAGCATCTTTCAGTTGCTCCATCCTAGTGATAGATAGGGCAACCTAAGGGCTCTTGCGTGGACTAGATTAATTGCTCTGGATTTGGCTGTTAGCTATCTTTGGCATCTCTGCGCTCAACCAGGATGACCATATGATCAGAAATTTCCTCATTTTTCCTCTTTTTTAGCCTTTTGTCCAGGTGTCCTCCAAAAGGTCTTCACTCTCCTCCATTTTGGCTTCATTTTGGAATTTTGCAATGGTGTGCAGTACCCCACCATGTCATACGTCATTGAATTTGTATTGGAGTGTAGAATCCTATGCAAACAATCAGTTTTGAAAAATCTCCTTCTGATCAAAAGTAATGGCCAAAAAACTAAAAATCAAAAATATGCATTGAACTCTATGGGAAAGCATAAGTCCCCAATATCGTGGCTTTACTTGTGAGTAGGCAAAAGTGTCATTGTATGCTGGAAAGGCCAAGATGAGAGGAATTCAAGACCTTGTCCTCCTTTTGAGTCCCTGGTGAGATGCCAGTACATTCTACAGTGTATACAGGAGCTTCTTGGAGTGACCTGCTGTATCCTGAGGTTTGTGGTCACCCTTCACTCAACCACCAGACCATTTTCAAGAGTGCAGAAGATTTTGCTGCCACTCCGGCAATAAAAAAAATCAAATTTAATTAAATGAAATAATGAAAATTGTGTCCCTTTTTGGTTAGGGAAACTGTCCTATGGCAAAAGGGAATGGTTGTTCTTTCCCAGCTAAATATAAGAGCACCACCACTTAGAAGTGCCATTTTATTCAATTAGCATGGATAAATGTATTATATGAATATGGAAATGAGAGCTGATTCAGTAAGCCCCTGCTTACTGGGCAAGAGACACTCTTTCAAGTGGGTGCTCCTCTTTTATTTAGCAGGGGAGAGTAACTGGCCCTCCACACCCCAGCAATGTCTGTTCTAGTGGCTTCTGCTGGTGTTCTTTTTGCACTTTAGATTGTGAGCCCTTTTGGGACAGGGACCCATTAGCTATTAATTAGCTATTAATTTTTTTCATTTTCTTGTAAACCGTTTTGTGAACTTTTCGGTTGAAAAGCGGTATATAAATAGATAGATAAATAGATAAATAAATATTAATACCTTATTAGATCCATACAGTATCAGAATCACATCTCTTTGGCTCTCAGAGCAATCAGTAGGTTTTGAGATCAGTCACCAGCCACTAGCCAGCTGCCCACCCAAAGGACTCTGCTTCCCTTCTGCCTTTCTGTTGGAAGCAAGCTGGATGAGGATTGCTACTGTTCTCACTCCGGGGCTGCTGGAGAAAGGAAAGAAAAGAAAAGAAGCTGTCCCGATTCCTCCAATCTCTTCTCCCTGCCCACTTGGTGCTTACAAAGCATCAAGAGAGAAACAGTCTACGACTCGATAGCAAATAGGTGCTTTAGCTGTGCCACTAGCAGAGCAAATGGGTGGTGAACTGCTGAGGAGGCGCCGGCAGGTTTCCCCCCAATTTTCTTTTTAAAAATACCCAGGGAGGACATCACTTCCAGTTGTGACATCCCTTCCGGGGCAGCTTTGCACCGGGAAAGTTATCATTAGCTATGCCAATGGATGGATAGATTTAAGGATGGAAGGATATAAACATACAGTGAAATTCAGATGCACTGTCATGATACGGATTCAATATACATAGACAAAATAAAAATTTACACTTCAAAAGCTAGAAAGTGCCACTGATATTTGATCCCCCTTCTAGACATGAGTTTGCCTTTCCAGGGCCACATAGGCTGCAATCTTAAACACACTCTCCTGTGAGTGGGCTCCATTGAATACAATAGGACTTACTTCTGAGTAGACAAGCTTAGGATTGCACTGTCAGTCTTGTTCCAGCAAAATCATTGGTATAAGTCTAAATAGACACATTCTGGTAGAGGTCTTAACACGCACACACCTCCAAAGGGAACATGTGTTACTTTATCCAGAGGAGACCTTTGGGACTACTCTCCACAGTGGATGCTCTAGCATAGTGGTTCTCAGTCTTCCTAATGCTGTGACTCCTTTATAAGTTCCTCATGTTGTGGGGACTCCCAACCATAAAATTATTTTCCTTGCTACTTTATAACTGTAATTTTGCTACTGTTATGAATCTTAATGTAAATATCCGAAATGCAGGATGTATTTTCATTGTTACAAATGAAATGTGTGTTCTATGCACACATTGAACACAATGGGATTTATTTCAGAGTAGGCATGCATAGGATTGGGCCCTGAGGCTGAAATCCTATCCACATTTACATGGGAGTAAAGGCCCCCCTGAATATAATGGGATTTATTTCAGAGTAGGCATGCATAGGATTGGGCCCTGAGGCTATCAGTCAGCCCCAGTGCGTGTGCAGCTACAGCTGGAGGTCTGGCAAGCCTGACCTGACCCCCTGCACCAGGGGTCTTTAGGTGACCCCCAGGAAAGCTCTAGGCGACCCCAAAAGGGGTCCCAACCCCCACTTTGAGAAAAACTGCTCTAGCAGCACCGCTGCTTTGGGGAGGGGGGGAGAATGAGTATGGGATTGAGGCCTAAGCTTTCTCAAGAGCATCAATCTCGCTGAGCTCAGTGGAAATTAATTCTAAGTACTGTAAGTAGGACTGGGCTACAGAGCTAAAAGCATTACCAAACTGAAGCCAAGTGAGATCGTTCACCTTTGACATAATGTTCCTGTTTTCATTGGATTTACTTTTAAGAGATGCTGGCTGCAATCCTAAAGACTCTATCCTGGAAGTAGGACCCACTGAACACAATGGGGCTTCCTTTTGAGTATACATGGTTAGGATTGTGCTCGCTGTCAAGTACATACACCATTCTGACTATAATGGATAAGAAACAATAGAAATCAATAGAAGATGTCAGTTGCAGCTCTTTATACAACAGTATTCTACAGCCTTCTGTCATTTCTTGACAGTTCTTTCTTTGAGATTGTTGGAGCACAACCCAGTGCACGTTGGTTTGGAAATAACTGCCTCTGAGTACAGTGGGACTTACTGTAATTCAATATAAATGTGTATTGGAACCCAAAATTGGGTTACAATTTTCTTTTAAGTGTTTCAGCTCAGTGATGTCAGTAGGGTTTGTGTCATGTGGAACCGGGGAATGATGAACCTCCTGCCATGCAGTGGGTGTGACAATCCATCATCATCCTGCCCTGCTGGTTTTTTGGCTGTAACTTTTGATAGAATAGAGATTTCAATGTATTTTTGTTCATTGTATTCTGCTTTAAATATATCAAATGGAAAAGTCACTGACTTACTAACTTAGGCTGCAACCCTAAAGACATTTTCCTGGGTGTAAGATTCATTGAACACAATGGGGCTTACTTTTGAGTAGTGATGGTTAGGATTGTGCTCAAAAGTAAGCACCATTGTGTTCAACTCATCTACACCCAGCCAAAATCACAGGACCTGGAAGTGTGAATTTGGGGAGGGTATTCCTTCCATGATGTAGGCAACTACTACATTTTACTACTTGTAAATTCAAACCAGAAGGTAATGAAAAGGGGTGCCCATTGCCAGGTGGTGCCTAGAGATGCCCATTATCTGCTGGCTCCTGGTGCCCACTGTCCAGCGCCTGATAGGTATGTGCAGTGCCCAGTGCTGCACAGTGGTGCCTGATGCATTCTTGGTAGGGATACGTGATGCCCACTGGTGCCCTGGGCCTTCTGACCAGTGGTTCCCGGTGAACAGTACAGGTGCATGGTGGTTCCGACGCATAGTAGGGATGCCTGGTAGTGTCTAGTCCCCAATGGTGTCCACTGCCAGCTGGTGCCTGGTGTTGCCCACTGGTCCACAGTGCTGCCTGCTGGTGCTCAACTGGGATGCCCAAGGATGCCTGGTGCCCACTGGTACCCAGTTGTGCCTTCTTCCGCTGGTGCCCTATGCTGCATACTGGTGCCTGGTGGTGCCTGGTAGGAGTGCCTGATCCCTGAAGGTGCCTACATGTGCACATTGTTGCATGCTGCCTGGTGGTGCCTGGTGGTGCCTGGTAGGTATGCCTGGTGCCCACTAACTGGTGGTGCCCACTGCCCACTGCATGGTAGTACCTGCTGACTGATGTTGCCCAGTGCCCGGTAGGGATGCCTGGTGCATGCTGGTACCTGCCAATGCCCCCTGGTACCTTCCAGTGCCCAGTGTCCGCCAGTGCCCAGCAATGCCCAGGGTCCAAAAATATTCTTGAAATTTTACTCCCACAGCAACAGGTAAATTCAGCGAGTTATACATATATAATTATACATATATAATTATGCATAAAATCACATTTTTCCACTGATTCTTTACAATGTCTATTTTTTTATTGTGAGCCTTTGCAAATAGAGAACCATGTGTTTAGCTGTGAAAACTGCACTGTGAACGGTTTTCTATTGAGAAGCAAGACATATTCTTAACAATAATTCTAATCTATTTTTGCCTTCTTTTGTTTGCAGAAAACTCCCAATATTCTCTACATGGTCACTGGAAAAAATAGACTTCCTTGTTTATAGTTCTCTGTGGAGATATTACAGGTAGTCAATTTAGAAATTCCATAAACAAATGTACTATACATGCTATGAAATGTCTGCAAGCTTTCAGGGAAATCCAATTTTTAATCTTTGCCACTCGCTCTCATCAAACCCTGCTGAGAATAAAGAATGGGAACAAGAGAGTATGTATTTGTGCCATGGCATGCTATGACTGCACTATGTAGGGTCTGGAAAAGATAAGAACCATGTTCAGGTAGTTCACTATCTTGTCCCAGCAACCTCAAAACAGAAACTCACCACTAGACACTGGCATTACTACTAGGGAGGTGCAGCCGTACAGCATGATGCTCTTGGAAAAGGGCAAGTGGCCAAAGGGCAAGGCCTCTAGTGGCCAATTTTTTTTTTTAAAAAAAAATCTTGCTATTTTAAAAAAATCAGATTGTGTCATTGACAGTGTAACCCAGTGATTTTCAACCCGTGGCACACTGGTGTGCTGCGGATAGTCTTCAGGGGTGCTGTGGGAATTTGGAGATTGACATTAATTAATAAGAAAATTAGGGAGTTTGAACAGCCTGGTGTGCCTTCTCATATCTTAAAAACAACTGGTAGTGTGCCTTGACAATCTCAGTCTCCTTGTTAGTGTGCCGTGACATCGTGCAAAAGGTTGAAAATCACTGGTGTAACCCTAAACGCTTTCAAATTACTATATTTACTCAAATCTAGCACTCACCTTTTCCAGCCAAGTTTAGTCTCCAAAATCAGAATTTGCAGTAGATTTGATGGTTAATTAGATTCAAGTAAATGTGGTATTTTGATTATAAACATAGAGTGCGCATTAGATTTGATGGCACATTGGATTCGAATAATATTCTCCTTCAATTGGAATCACAGAAGACGGGCATACTCTTTAACATAACTTTGATGTTTCACTTTTTGTAGGGCAGGATCCACTATTGTCACTGACAGCCTGGACTCCTATTTTCTAGTTGTTGTGAAATCAGTAAGTAGGTTAAAGAAATTCCCACAGGCTCTTCTGTTTTTGCCACCTGTCATCCTGCCAAAGGCCTCCCTTGTTGATTTTTTTTTCTGCTTGATCCTGGTTTTTCACTACTTTTCTTTATTCTTGTAGGGCCGTTGTGTGGTAGCAGCAAAGCTGGGGCAGGAGATGATTATCCAACAGGATGGTGATTGCTGCAGTCTACTTAATATATATTGGACTAGTTCTGGAAAATAAGTTCCACACAAGATTCAGATTCAGCTGTAGTTACTGGTAGTTGGTAGATATATTTGCTGTTATAAAAATTATGAGAAGACCAGAGATGACATTCTTATCTTACTATACCTGTTGTAAGGGACAAAATATTAGTGCCAAGTATGCCCTGTGTGTGTCAAGTACCCTTTTAACATGGTCAGGGCACAATCCTAACCATATTAGGCCAGCACTACTCATCCATCTCCCTCTGGGTGACCAGATGCCAAACCCAAAATTCCTGAACCTCAAGGCCAAAATTCCTAATCCCAGGCCAAAATTCCTACCCAATGAAAAAAATTGCAAAAAAATGTATTTTTCTTGTTTTTTTCAGTTTCTTTACCATAAATTTTGGTAGGAAGGAGATATCTCAAAACTGATTTTTGCATTGGATTCTGCTATTCAATATGAATCCAACGACATATGGCATGATGGGGTTCTGTGCACTATCACAAAGTTTCAAAATGAAGCCAAAATGTAGGACAATTATGCCAAAATGTAGGACATCCGGACAGGAGGCTAAAAATCCGGACAAATTTGGGTTTTTCCAGTCAGCTGGTCACCTTGGCATGGGGGAGCCGACGCATGTCTGTGCATTTGCCTAACTTCTGCAGGAGTGGTATTTTGTGACACCCCAGTCATCTGAAATGTAGTCTTGCTGTCTGGGGATTTAGTACTGGACTTTAGCTGCTATGTTTGGCCACCAAATATAGTCTGTATCTTATGAACCATGAAGGAATATAGGCAAGGCAGAGAGGTGGTAAGAGATGCAATTTTCCGCTATTTTCTGTTCCTTATGTTTATTCCTACCTGTAAAAGCTGGGTTTTTTTCCCTGCATTGGGGGTGTAGCTATTTGAGTTGAACTTCCCATTGAGGAGGCTTTGCCATCACTCCAGTACCGTAAGTTATCAGGGAGTCTACTGTCCAAATACAAACTGCAACTTTCATGAACATGTAGATTTTAAATCATGTGTTAACGTGTTCATAAGGTGAACAAGATCAGTAAAAAATTATCTTCAGTTGCTTTTATCTGAAACAGTCTATGGATTTGCACCTCTTGTCATTCAGAAATGCCCACCATAGTTGTTGGACAAACATTAGGATATGAAAATCTTTAGACCATGAGAAATAAGCCCAAACAATTCTTATTGCAACTCTAATGTGAAAAGTGTTTGAAAAATAATTATTCTTCTTTTTGCAATTTGCTTCACTGTTACGGACATCGGAACTCGGCCACTTTTACAGGTGTACCGAAATATAAGTCTGGAAAACAAAGGACACAGGTAGGATACCCTTCTCCATCATTATAATTCTTCTATATTTCAATAATTTTTTGACTGGATTTTGTTTATATTCAACTCCTGAATCCTTCTGAAGGACCTAGATAACTGGTTAATTTTTATTTTCATGTCATAATGTTACAAATATTGCTAAAATATATGGCTGTTTGTACAAGGGTGGTCTTTTGTAACTGGCTAATGATGCTTGTGCTCATCCTTATGGTGTTAAAATGCTTTTCTGTTTTAGGATAGCAGCCAATGCTATTAACAATATTTGTTTACTGCTTTGCAACAAAAAAATTTCAAAGTGGCTTACAGAAAAAAAATCAAATCATTAAATGGCTTTGTGTGTTTGTATCTGCACATTAACGTGTGATGTGACCACCCAAGAAAGAAAGATAATTTTGGATGCAATCCTATCCAATTTTCCAGCTGTGGCATAAGAGCAAAGCAATGTTAGGAAACAAACATATTATGGCTACAATCCAGAGTAACTATGGGACCTTTTACACCGACGTTGTTACAGTGCCATATATGGCAAATGCATAGAGCAATCCAGAGTAAGTGCCTCTTAGTCTTCCCGCAGTTACTCTGGATCATAGGGATAGTCTTATCTCCATGACTGCCCCTCAACTGCAAGTTAGGCCAGCTATGCCCTTCTTTTTTATGTCATAGTCAGGTCTCTGTGTGTGGTTAGATTTCAGAGCCATTTTGAGTCACAGAATGGAACAGGAATGTGCAGCATTAGGTCCTGTGTCTGGCATGCTGTATGAGACGGTGGACAGACGAGGCTGGAATAAGAGCCTCATATTCAGTACATGCCTGGTTAACAATTCTTTTTTTTTGTATTCTGGTCTACTGTGTTCCTAGTCTCAGGGTCTAGCTTAATCAACTGACTACAGGAATTGCCTGAGCACTTTAGGACTAGTTCCAGATATAGCTGCCTGGGGTATAATCCTGCCAGGTTATACTAGAGAGTTAACCCAGAGATATGATGAACTTCATTGCCATCCTTTGTATGGCAGCTAATGTGTATAGAATCATTTATTGATTTCTTTAGTTGTGTAAACTGCTTTGTGAACTACTTTTTGGTTGAAAGGCAGTATTTCAATATTAATAATAATGTGAATGCAAGATTAAAATGACCACAATTGATCATATGAAGCATTCTCTTTCTGTTCTAACATATGTATTCTTTTAAAAACTTATATGCAATAAAATTAGTAATGGTATGCTTTTAATTGATGCCTTACTCATTTTTATAATTATTTTAATTGTTGTTTAAAAAGGAAAAATGAATCAGTTCCTGAATTAATTAATATCTCATTAAAGCCCTGTTAACTGAATTTGGGAGCAGTGTTAATAAAGGATATGGATACTGTCCTAAAGCAAATGGATCTGAATTTTAAGCAATGTGTTCCTCCAACATCTTCCTTAATTGGTTTAACAGACAGCTGCAGCACCTACGGGAAGAAGAGACTCCAGTGACCTGAAGGAGAGAGGTAAAGAAGCACCCATGCAGATTTAGTAGAAAATGAATAGCGTTCTCTAATATGTCAAATTTATTTCTTATATTTCGAGTATATCAGATATTTGCCTGGTGCTAGAGTGAAAAACAGCAATCTCTAGTCTATAGCGCTGTTATCTGTTGTGCATACAGGTGTAACCTATTTATATGCAGATTATTTATATGTGATTTTGTCTCAAAGCGAATGAGGTTGGTTCTTTAAATAATGTCTCTTTAGCAGTTAAAGGCTCAGAAATAGCCTGCTTGCCCTGGTAATATGGCAGACAATAATTCTTACACTCTGCACCGCAATAAGCATCTCAGGGTACATTCTAGAAGACAGGGTACATTCTCTGCAACTCCCTCTGCAGAGTGATAATCGCCTCCCATTTGCATGTGAAAAAAGAAAACCTGAAATTGAGTTGTTTTAAACCAGGGAAAAGGAAACATTCATCCTAACTCATTGGTTCATTAATTACCATGGTAAATAATTGCTTTTGTTTAACATGAAAATAGCTATCCACGAGGATTATTGGAACCAAATGTCATGATTGGGGAGTCTCAACCTGTATATTAGGTGTATGAAAAGAATCTCATTCCATCGTGTTTGATTTAACCCAATTCTACATGTAAGCTTAAGGAGAAATCCCACTTCTGTATCACCTGATTCATGAGGGTTGGACCAGATGACCTATTAGGTCCTTTCAACTCTATGATTCTTGCATTCTCATGCATTCTCTTTTAGGGTGCAATCCAGAGAAACTATGGGGAATTCTTGCTCCGGAGTAAGAACAAGTTACTCTGGATTGCAATATAAATTTCCCATAGGTTTTCACTAGGTGGAGCAGTAACTACGAGTGTACATAATGTCTCTTACGTGCTCCCATAGTTACTCTGGATTGTAGCCTGTGATGCATTTGTTTTTTAGGCAAATGATGTCTTGGTTGCGCTGGTAATATGGCAATTAATCAAAACAACTAAGAGCATGTTCAATTCTGGCAGGTTGATTTCTGGTCAGATTCAGGCCATTGGGTCAGATTCAGTTCAAATTAAGTGTTTTCAAGTGTCATTGTTTTCAGTTGAAATTTTGAGCATATACTTATTTTCTCCCATTTCAGTCAGTGCTTCACTCTGGTTTGGTTGTATTATTTGTCTCTAAGGTTAAGGAACTTAATTCAGGGCGCAATCCTAACCAATTCAGGCCTCTCCACAGTGGTGCGTGTACTGGGGACTGATGTGTGTACTGGCCTAAACCCTCCCCAGGAGTGGCGCAAAAGTGCCATAAGACACAGGATTTGTTCCAGCCTAATTGGGGATTTGAAAGCATGTAAATGCAGGTGGCTATATAGGTACCACTTCAAAGTAAGATTGGCATTTAGTCATGCCAGCCATGTGACCATGGAGGCATCTGAACCACACTGATACCACATTCACATACCACATTCACAATATCCAAAGAACTACTAAATCAGTCTTGCCATCTCAGTTCAGGTGCTGGATTGCCCTGGCAGTTGAAAGCAGATAATGAGTAGGTAGCAGGAAGCGAAACAGAATGTCTCCCTTGGGAAAAGAACTACAATAATTTCCTATAATCAGACTGTCCAGACTATATATATTTTATATAACTTTCTGTTAAGAGAAGTTTTATACCTCCCTTTTATAGGCTTAATAGGAGGAGCTGCTACTTCTGCTGCTGCTGATGATGATGATGAAGATGATGATGACAAGATAAAGAGAACATGCAAAAAGAAAAAGGCAATGTCAATGCATATGTTTCACTTGATATTTGCTTTGTGAAAATAGACAGAACATATGAACTGTCTGTCTCAGCACTTGTGTGAGTCCAAATAATTTGTGCTCTGAGAGACAAAATTATTTAGTGCCATAGTTCTTTATATTCAAAGAGAGCTTACAGTGGTGGGCTCCAGCAGGTTCGCACCTACTCTATTGAACTAGTTGTTAAGAGACGGGCCATATAAAGTTTAAAAATAGCCATTTAGAAGTGGCTGCCAGCTGGGCATAGAACCGGTTGTTAATTTCTTTGAATCCCATCACTGGAGAGCTAGTACTAAAAGCAGATCATTGTGGATTATGTGTCAGTGGCATTATTCAGCTAGAGATGTCTAAACCTTAAGCCAGTGGAAGCTATGAGTTGATAATATCTGGTGATTATCAGGAGCCAAAGAATTAGCAGAGATAAGATTTCCAGTAATCAAAGTAGCACTTCAGTGCCCAGCATAAACGCCCTTCCTCTTGATTAGACGAAGTAGAATAAATTGTGCAGAATAAATGAAAGTATATACAAGTGCTGAACATGCATAACTTACTTTACAGGATGAAAAATTTAAATGTCTTATGCAGAAAGTAGGTTATCATAGCACAGTACCTGGATATTATTCCCCCAGCATGGAGCAATAACTTACTCACAACAGGGGCATGTATTGTTCTCTTCCCGCACTCCAAAGTCTATTACTTTCATTATAAAATATTACTTTCCTATTAGTTAACAATACACATTTCCTTCAGTGTGTTCAGTACTGTTAGTTATCTTTCCTGCTTTTCTCTCAGTTCAAACAAATCTCAGATGTTAACCTTCTCTAGCTGGGCACTTGTACCATTAAGCTAAGCAAATGTATTTTATTTATATGCTCCCTTTCCACCCTGTGGGAGCTCAACTGCTAGTCTGTTGCCTCATTTGTTAGAGTTCTCTTTTCTCCACAGGTGGCTCCATCAGCTCCTCAGTTCCTGAAGATTAGAGCTCTCGAACAAAGTGATATCTTTGTGAGTATCCATGATGTATACCCTGGTGGGACAGAAAATGAATGTGTATTTAAAAATTCTTCCAGATGGCCAAGTCTGATACTTTTGCTTAGCAGTAAATAAGAGCTGTGCTTAAGGCTTTTGCTATATTCATATGAGGGATTCACTAACTGATAGACCAGAACAGTAAATCGGGCTGGATCAAGCACCTTATCCTGTCGAACACAATTCTCCTATGCAAATAACCCCTGCATTGGCATTTTGAGAATCCAATTCCAGAAAATATGAGCCATGTTTGGCTTGATTTGAACACAGGGGGTGGCAGGTCATAGCTGCAGTTTTTCCCCCCTTGCCTTGTGTTTAAGCATCCCATGTTCACAATAGGATCTCACTGTCCTGTGTTCTAGAGCGGGGTCTCAAAATCTTCAACTTCAGGGTTCCAGAACCTTTAACAAGGAGGAGAAAATTTCAGCAGGTGCAGCTTTTCATCTCACAGATCACAAGCGTCACCTGCTGAATGTCCAGGAGCCCTGAAGTTGAAAGTTTGGAGACCCCATTCTGGAGAGCTGATGGCAGAGGTCTACCTTAGGTAAAACCTTAGGTAAACAACAATTTTGCGCAAAAGCAACCACATCATCTTGAAATTCTTGAGATCAAGGTGAAGAAAAGCTAAGCATAGAGCACATTCCTAACCATGTCTACTCAAAAGTAAGCCCCATTGTGTTCAGTGGCTCTTACTCCCAGGAAAGTGTCTTTAGGATTGCACCCATAGTCCATTGTACCCATAGATATGTCCTCTGAATTTCAGGAAAGCTGATTTTAAATAAATTCAGAGAACAAATATATTCCATGGCTAGACAGCTAACAGAGAAAGATGTGCAAGAGGCATAAGATTTTGGGTGAAATCCAGAGTAACCACGGGGAGTCTTTGCTCCGGTGGAAGAACAATTTACTCTGGATTGTAATATGAATTTCCCATAGGTTTTCACTAGGTGGTGCAGTAACTATGGGTATATGTAATGTCTCTTATGTGCACACGTAGTTATTCTGGATTTGGCTGTTTATTGAAAAGCAAGATATTGAAGGCATGTCTGCACACAGTTAGAGGAGAAAGGTCAGAAAAGTTTTAAGGAAACCACCACTGCAGCAACAACAAACTGGTGAATGCTGCGTTCCGGGTGGACAGACCCTAATGTTCAGCAGGGAAAAATCCCTTCAGCTGTAAATTCCTTTACCTTCACGTAAACCTTCCAGCTCACAGTGGATCTTCTCAGAGCTGCATTAGAAAGTTTGCCAGTGCAAGTCCAGGGAGGGAAAGGAGTAGGGAAGGCTGCTGCTGAAGGGGATAAGATCAGAATGCAAGGAAAACTCAAATAGAATAAATCTTTCATTCCGTGC
Source organism: Cryptoblepharus egeriae (assembly GCA_030015325.1). Classification (NCBI taxonomy): domain Eukaryota; kingdom Metazoa; phylum Chordata; class Lepidosauria; order Squamata; family Scincidae; genus Cryptoblepharus; species Cryptoblepharus egeriae. The sequence goes on from JAREYC010000007.1 coordinate 57,235,545, forward strand.
CAGCTACTGTAGCCTTAGTTCCAAAGTGGGAAGAACTATGTTTAAAAGCCAATTTATGTTTTAGGTTCTCTTGGAGGAACCAACTGAGCAGTTTAACCAGCACAACTCTTATGGAAAAAGTGAAGATGTTTTGTGTTAACCCTTTCATCCTCTTAAATAATATATTTGACATTATAGGGCTTGGCAGAGATGATGGACAAACTCTGTACCCTTCAACTCATTTTGGTAAGAAATTGTTTTAAACAGTTAAGGTCAATAATATTTTCCTTTCATTTGTTGGGGTTTTAAAAAAACTAGCCCTACAATCCAGAGTAACTACGGGAGCACGTAAGAGACTTTACGTGCACCCGTAGTTACTGCACCACCTAGTGAAAACCTATGGGAAATTCATATTGCAATCCAGAGCAAATGGTTCTTACACCGGAGCAAGGACTCCCCGTAGTTACTCAGGATTGAGCCCTAAGTAGCATTAAGATCAGTGTCGCCCAAGAAGCATCTTCCATGAATAGAAGGAAGGTTTCCTTGTGCAACTCTCCTTGTCTTTAGGAGCACCACATGTCCAAACAGGCCTCTTCTCAGAACTGTTCAGTGCTACCCACTAACATTAGGGTTGGGAACCACGAAAAGTGATGAAATTTGTCCTCTCCAATGGGAGTGTGATTGTTAAGGTGAAGAAATAGTGGATGTTTTGCCTCATACATGATGAAAAAACTGCAGAAGAGTTTTCTCTCCCACCCTTCTCTGCACCTCCAACCCTATTGAGCATTTCGCCATTACCGTATGTCGTGGTTTATAATGACTGAACAGCATGTTAGATGAAAATGCAAGGTGTTAAGTTTCATTTTGCACCCATAACCTGGAACAACTCAGAAGGGGAGATGTTGCTTGCACTCCATGGTGAGGGGTCCCTGCAAAACTGAATGCTTGCACTCCCTCTAACTATGTCATTAGTCCCCTGCAGCCAGCTCACATCAGAAACCCAGTCCTTCTTGAATTTAGTACTTCTCATGATAGCGGTGGTTCTTCTGAAAATAAATGTTTTCCTTTAGGAAATAAATGTTGTTTTGTTTTGTAGTGCTCACATTAAAAAAAATTCCTATTGCCTATTATGTTTGACTGATCATGTATTTGGACAGACAGCTAGATAAAATAGAATATACGTGGTGCTCACCATATAACTGCTCATGAATTGAAGAAACTGTTGATGAGCAAGCAATGTACTGAAGAATATTATAGAAAGTGTTACTGTCTCGAAACAATACGTATTACCATCATGTCTTTCCTCATCCACCTAAAAATGGAACTATGGATTCAAAATACAAAAACCTCAGAGCACATTTACTCTCAGAACCTAATAAAAACCTTTTTTTTTTGTTCTATTGCTATCAGTGTGATAAACAAAGGTTTGCAAGTGCAGCACTCCAAAACTTCTTGAACTAGCTGATCACAAAGAGAATATCAGTAGCAAGGCCTAAACCTTTGAAGGAAAAAATAATTAAAATACTTGTATGGATTATGTACAACCTTCATATAGTATCACATATGTCCATAGTAAAACCATTGTTTAAAACAGACCAAGAGCATTTGAATTATGCTCAGGTCTAGTTCACACATGACTAGTCTAGTTCATAGCCTTCAACTTCCTGGGTAAGAGAATCTCTGATAACTCCCAATCATGATTAAGGACAAAATCCAGAGTTACTCTGGGAGTCCTTGCTCTGGTGTAAGAACAATTTACTCTGGATTCCAATATGAATTTCTCATTGGTTTTAAATAGGAGGAGCAGTAACTACGGGTGCACGAAATGTCTCTTTCGTGCTCCCGTAGTTACTCTGGATTTGGTGGTATGTTGTGCTAACGTTTAATCCTGGTTTAGACCAGGAATGTCAAACTTGTTTCATACATTGGGCCAAATACTAACATCATTCATGGCACCTGCTGAGGGCTGGAAGTTACCGGTACATCATTAAGCAGGCAGTGACATTATTCAACCGATTAATCCCCAGAAAGAAGCACTTTGTTCCAACACAGAAACTTATTATCTGCAAACAATAGAAGAGAAAATGTGCTAATCTTGCTCATACCTTCAACATATGTGATAGCGACACACTGGGAAAGCCCAGTTATAATAGGGGCTGGATACACTGCTTTGGGGGGCCATATCCGGCTCCTAGCACCTTATATTTGATACTCCTCATTTAGACTTTGTAAAGGGAATTTTTACAAATTCCCTTTACAGGAGGGAACAATAATGAGGGGAAGGGAACAATAATGGACCTCCCAGTCCAGTAGCTTTATTTCTGTACTGGTCTTGGAACAATGAAAAAATATTTCATAAAGCAATCATTTTCTTGCTGCACTACCTTCAGATGAGATTACTATTCACTTTTTTAAATTAAGAATCTCTTCTGTACAGTTTCTCTATATAAATACTCTTAATATTAAAATTGAATTTGGTGTGACATATAAAAACATGTAAAAAATAGATACTTGCTGTTTTGTTCAGAAGTCTGGTTTCATAGAATCCTAGAGTTGGAAGGGACCTAATAAGTCCAACCGACATAAGGGACTTAAGTCCAACCCCCTACCTGTAGAGGGAAGTAACGTCCAAGAATAATGTTCTAGAGCAGTGGTTCTCAATCTTCCTAATGCCGTGACCCCTTTATAAGTTCCTCATGTTGTGGGGACACCCAACCATAAAATTATTTTCGTTGCTACTTTAAGGCATGCATAGGATTGGGCCCCGAGGCTGCAATCCTTGGAGGCAGTCCCACTGAACTGAATTCACTTACCGGTACTTCTGAGTGCACATGCATAGGACTGGGCTCTACTGCTCCAGTGCTATGCACACTTTCCTGGGAGTAAACCTCACTGAACTCAATGGGAATGACTTCTGAGTAGACATGCATAGAATTGGGCTCTAAGCTGCAATCCTAGCACTTTCCTGGGAGTGGCCCCGTTCACTATCATGGGGCTAACTTCTGAGTAGGCATGCATTGGATTGGCCTCTCAGGCTGAAGCCAGCAACAGTTTACCTGGGAGTAAGACCCAGCTGTTGCCTGGTGGGCAACAGGCTGGCCGGCGGCCAGCCCCTTGCAGAATCTGGGTAGGTGGTAGTGTGCATGCCTGGGAAAAGCCCCCCGCCCTCAGCAGTCAGAAGTCCCTGGGACAGCCTCTAAGGAAGCCCCAATGCGCACGCAACTACAGCCGGAGGTCTGGCAAGCCTGGCCTGGCCTCCTGCACCAGGGGTCTTTAGGCAACCCTCAGGAAAGCTCCAGATGACCCCCAAAGGGGTTCTAACCCCTACTTTGAGAAATGCTGTTCTAGAGTATCCCTACAATCCAGAGTAACTATGGGAGCACGTAAGAGACTTTACGTGCACCCGTAGTTACTGCACCACCCAATGAAAACCTATGGGAAATTCATATTGCAATCCAGAGCAAATTGTTCTTACACCGGAGCAAGGACTCCCCATAGTTATTCAGGATTGCGCCCTATGTCCAAGAGGTGCTTGTTAAGCCTCTGCATAAAGATCCCCAGAAACTAATAGTCCACCATCTTCCTTGTGCTTGTAGGTATGGAAATTACCATATTAAAATATAATGCACTCAAATACATGTAAAATTATACTGTAATTTTGTGTGACATTTTCCCTTTCCACAGATTAGTGAAGGCGCAGAATGCATATTCATTCCCAAAAAACTCTTTCTGGAGAATGCACCTGCCAAATCAAGGCATACTGCTTTAGAGATGGTAAGCAGCTTCCCTACAGAGAATATGATCAGGGAGAGCTATGTAATACAACAAGCATGGACCACCTACAAGGCGACACTTCTTAGACAACATCTTGGAAAGCATGCAAGACTATTTCCAGCAAGTGTCAGTAGTTGGTAATTATGGGATAGATAGGCGCATCTTTCTGCAATTGATTTATTCATGAAAATATTTGATAGAGTACAACCATTTAATCCATTTTATATGCCAGGAAATGGTGCAATATTTATCATTTATTTTTTACATATTCTGCTTTTTAAATGTTGTTCACTTTCAATGCAAACATAAAATTAAAAAAATTAAACTTCGTATTTTCTAGAAAACATTTTGGCCACAATTAACATTTCTGTAGCAAAATTTCTTTTCTTGCTTTGGGATCCATATTATAAATGGTTAGGGGACATATTGTGAATGCTTTAAACAGGAATTCCAGGATCTCCTCCAGGTTCAGGGTGTACTCTAAGACTATATACACTTAACCAGAAAATGGACTGGTTTTTGGCTGATGCAGAATTGCACTGAGATCATGCAACAAATGCCAAATCTATATTGCAAACGTAAATGATTTTATACCAGTTGTGTGTTTTGGCACCATTAGCAGTCATGTTTTCCCCCAAAGAATCCTAAGGTTAAAGGTTAGTAAACATTTTGAGAGTTTTCTGTGGGGAGAATGTCTTTAGTTTGAATGATGACATGTGTACTAGCCAATCACATGTGGTTTAGGACCCAATTCTGAGCTGAAACTGTGTGTTCCAAATGTGCCATAAGTTATATACATGACATGTCTGCACCGGTGCCAGCCCAACACTGGTGCCAGCTCTGCAGTGAGATATCCTGAACTGGCAAGATATGGGATCAATCAAAAAATAGCTGGCACTGACTTGAGAAGCCCTTTGGGCTTCTTTCCCAAGTCCATCTCCGGTGGCTGTTGTAGTTTCACAGGATGCAGCTGTGGCTGCTTTGGTGCTACTACATATGGCAGCAACATCATCACGTAAAGCAACCAAGACTACAGGAAGCTGAAAAAGGATATCGGAGAAGTATTTGTGTATTTCTATTCAGTAGCAACAAAAAAGTTAATGCAACTATTTATATTGCAAAATTAATGAAAAAATGGTTGCCTATCCCAAAGGAGGTTCACAATCCTTTAAATGAAGTCATTTAAGTGGGACTAGTGAATTATCATTGGAAAAAATACAATACTGGAATTATTATGCACAGTTCCTCTCTCCTCCCAGTGGTAAGAGAACCACTATGTTCAAGGGTACCTCTTTCTCACAGAATAGGCACAAATAAATTTGCCATTCAATTCATAACAATATATTTAAAAATACATTCTGGGATTGGAAAGCATGGTGATATTTAAACTATATTAAATGCTGTGGCCTTCTTTTTCTTCAACCACTTGGCAGAAGTCCTTAATTTGCAGGTGGCTACTGATTACTTTAGTGACATTTTGCTGGCCTTCCCCTAATAATGTGCAGGGTTTGAGCCTGTTTCCCTTGTGAAGAATTATTGAATTTCCTCCAAAAAGAAAGCCCAGAAGACATGGATCTGGGACTATTATTATTCATGCTCCCTTCCCTCTGACCCAGAGATTTTTTGTTGTCCATTGACTCAGAGTGTTGTGGGCCATACTAAATTGTTGCAAATCTGATTCTGTAATTTATAATGCTTCCAGGAGGCATTCTCCAGTGACCAATTATCTCCATCTGGTGAGTCACTATTCATAATTTCCCTTGCAGGTTTTTCCCTTCCTCCAGTAGCAATTTGACCAAAACACAGTAATTAAAAAAGTTACTGTTTTGATCACTCTCATTAGGTTCCCTTTTTATTTCAACTAGTAAATAATCTGCTGGCTGGTATAAACAGATGCTTGAATTTTTCTGTTCATCAAATAATGTTCCACAGTTGCTACAAAATGAGAAAGGGGGGAGTTGCATACTACTTACTATAGTAAATTCCAAAATTTTATCCTCAGTGAGGCATTAAAAATCAGGATGTGCTCTAGTGATGTATGTGCTCAAATTCTATGCAAGGCAGTCAAAGTTGCAAACATACCAGATAATACTGATAGTTGGTGTTCAACATGAATATGATGAATTGGAATCCAGAGATTAGATGTAAAGATACTAACATGTTTGTTAGATCAAGTCCATGAAAAAAACTTAAGGTTGCAGTCCTATCCACACTTACCTGGAAATAAATCCCATTGAAATAACTTGGAATTTTGGATTAATATGTTTAAGATTATGCTGTAAAAAGCCTAAGATGTATTCACACCATCTGTGGTTTTTTTCCCCCTTCAATTTTTTTTCTTCCTCAGCTTGGATCGGTTCTAGGTCTGCTTTTGTATTTGCTAACTTTTCTGCAGGGAAATGGCAGTGAAACTTGGCTTATAATTGCATAAGTTAGGAATGGTGTGGATTATACTCAATTTATAAGAACAAAGGAAAAACTATACTATGCTGGATCAATTTGTTGCTCTTTTTTAATCAGAATAGGATATCTAATAAACTTTTTGCTATCTAGAGGGAGTAACTTTAGGGTAGAACACATGTGAACTTCAGATTCAGAAAAAAAATCCAAGATGGAAAAGGGATCATAATGTACTCAAAATGTACGTTTCCTATTGGAATTGTTAAATGTTATGGAAACTTTTTAGGTTTTTCAAAAGTAGTCAGTGCAGTGGGAAAATAGTTATTGAAACAACATGAAGGTGGAAAGTAAGGGCAATATCTATTATTCAAATTCCTATTTTGACTGGAGCGTTGTCTCCTTTTTGTCTCTTGAGAGACACCATGTAAATAATACAATGAACAGGTTGTGGCTGATCTCAAATACAGTTATGTCAGAAGATATATATTTGTACTTCTGGAAGTCAATGGGGCTAAATAAATAAATTTAAATCTCAGTAATTCAGTCTAACTGAATTGTTGACTGGTTATTCGAGAGTATCTATGGCTAGGCATACAGTAGTTCCTCCTGTTTGCTATTAGACTTTGAAAGACCCCTTTAGCTGAGCAATTCCTTACCAAGATTCTACAAGCCCTACACAATTTAACCCACCAATATATGTGTGCTGTACCATTTAGGTTAAGTCTTCCTGCTTATGTTGATGTTGCAATGCATTCTAGACTATGGATACCATTAATTTGTCCCCCAAACAGGGGACATTCAATTCATTTCATTCAATGTCCCGACTATTTTGCAAGTCATATATTCAGAGGAAGAAGACAGAAAAGAACACAATGCTATAAAACATAAATGTGGGTGGTGTCTTCTTGTCTGGCAGACCAATCTTATCAGAGACATGGGTTATTTTAGGTTTTGGAAATACAAAGAACATTCTTTACCTGATTTCTAAATAACCTTTTTTGTCTGCAAGAAAGTGGCAATCATGAAGCTGTGAACCATCTCTTTTTCCATTTCCATTTCTTCTGTTTTAATCCGTTCTCAGTATTCAAGGAACTAATGAGTAGATCAATCCGAATGAGACAATCCAGAGTAACTATGGGAGGACGCAAGAGACATTAAGTGCACCCATAGTTACTGCACCACCTAGTGAAAACCTATGGGAAATTCATATTGCAATCCAGAGCAAATTGTTCTTACACCGGAGCAAGGACTCCCCGTAGTTACTCTGGATTGCGCCCTAAACCTTCTTCCTCCCAAACCATTCTTTTTTTCACATCTCATGCCAACCATAAGCATCTATTTGTTAGGGCTGACTGGTGTATTTCCTTATTGTATCATAATCAAGTCATTGATTATTTTAATGTTAGTTCTTTTATAATAAATATTCAATTTATTTGATTAGAAGCTCCCAGTCTGTAAAGGAATTGGTTTAAAATTGCTTATCAGTTAGCTATTTCAATGTGGCTTACTGGCTTTTCTCCCTAGGAAAGAGAGGGTGGGACTGATCATCCTGCATCCTACTCCAGGGGAGTAATTTAAATAATTCCCCTATGCAGTGCCTATGAACTGCAGTTCCTACTTGCACTTCCCCTCTGTAAAGCTTCCTTATTAAATTACTATATTTACTCAAATATAACACTCACCCTTTTCAGCCAAATTTGGTCTCCAAAATCAGTGTACGCTTTAGATTCGATGGTTAATTATATTAGAGTAAATACAACATTTTTATCATGAGTATAGGGTGCACATTAGATTCAATGGCATATTATATTCGAGTAAATACGATACTACAATTGTAGTGCCAGTGGAATATCCAGGTTAGCTCATAGGATTTACAGAGAAATCCAGAGCAAGTTCAGCCTGTGCTGCCCCAACTGCTCTCTCCTAACTACTCTGTATCCAGAGCAGAAAGTTATGCTGTATCCAGAAAGTTAGGAAGCCTGGGCTGCCCTAACTGCTCCGGAGCATGCTAAGTAATTGACACCTGAGGAGGGCTTGCTCCTGAGGAGACACCCCTCAGATCACACTGAACAAAGAACAGCTGTGGTGCCTGCAGTGGTAATGCAACACTGCGCATCACCCAGTGCGGAAGTCTATGTGTCACCCCAGGACGTGCACACCCCCTACCTGGACTGCGCAGTCTCCAAAGTTGGCACCTGCACAGTTGCTTCTGAAGCCAACTGGCTTCAGAAGGAGTACTATACAGGTGCTATCTCTGACACCTGCGCAGTATTTTCTGATGCCTTTCGGCTTCAGAGGAGACTTTGCAGGCATCAGAATTGGTGCCTGTGCAGAACTCTTCTGAAGCCATTCAGCTGCTGCTCTGCCTCCTGAGTAAGGCCGAATAGTCGTGCAGAGGTGCGGACTTCCTCCGCTCTAAGGAAGTCTCTTCTGAAGCTGTTCGGCATGCTCAGTGTGTCTCTGTGCAGTGCATCTCAGCTGGCCGTTCGGGCCAGCTCTGTGGACAAGTGGCAGCTTCTGGCTGCTGCTCTGCGTTGGAGCAGGCCCGAATGGGTGTGCTGACACCCAGGGCCTGCCAAACTCCTCCAGCACTTCACCCCATACGGAGCGCGTCATCCAATGAGGTCTGCACCAGCCGCACCAGTCTGGTCTTCCATTGGGTGCCTGCTTTATAAGGAGTCCCTGATGAGATGCCAGTACATTTCTACAGTGAATACAAGGGGCTTCTTGGAGTGGCCTGCTGTATCCTGAGGTTTGTGGGCAGCCGTAGTTTGTTCCATATCCTGAGGTTGAGAGGCAGGGGTTGCAGCTAGGCTGGCCAAGAACTCAGATTTTTGGTCAACACTGCCATTCTTACTCGGGCTTTATCATGGACCCCTATGGATCTACTATACCTGCTCCTGCAGTGGTATATCTCTGAGGAGCTGGAAGAGGGCATTTCTGCCTTGGAAACAGGCTCTGGATACAGAGTAACTGCTCTGCCCTAGGCAGTGCTAAACATGCCGTCAACGTGCCTCTCCTGAGCTGCTTAGGCTGCCCCAGTTAGGGCAGAGCAGGTCGACCTCTTTTAGGGCACTTTATGTTGCCTTGCTCTGCCCTAAGCCTTTTCCAGAGTAACTGGGGTGGAGCATCTTGCAGTTGCTCCACCCTAGTGATAGATAGGGCAACCCAAGGGCTTTTACCAGGACAGATTAGTTGCTCTGGATTTCGCTGTAAGTGTCATGGGCTCAGAATGAACTTGTTATGCTGATGTTAATCTAATGTTATGTATTATGCATAAGGAAAAATGGATGATAATTGCTTACTACAGGGCAATTTTCCATTGAAAGTTTCAAAAAATGGATTTACTTTGACATTTAAATTTTAAATCTATGAATTAAGTTAGTAATTAGTTGCTACATCTTAAGTAGTGTTCCTGCAGTAAAACAAAGCAAAAGGAAGAGATTAACTGTACCAAAGACTTCTGTTCTTTCTCTCACTCATAAACAGCTGTTGCCTCTTCTACTCAACAGATTTATTTGGCAACACAGCCAGTGCTATTAACTCCCTATTCTGATGGGGTGTAAGATTACAGTGTACAAAGGCATTCCACACAAAGGAATAAGCACTCGATTGGGAGGCTGATGCAGTTTCTCTTGACCTTTTTCCCTCCATGTATAGAGCTGCTTTATACTGGCTGACACTATTGGTGTGTATGTCCGCATGACACAGAACCGTGGAGGAGGGAGTATTATTAAAATCGAATTGTAGTAGTGCCCCTGAACAATCAGATGTAGCAACCACTAAATTACTTGTGAACATGGATTAAGCAAGCATAGATAGAGTGATATATGTTCTCTGATATGAGAGAAACATTGAAGACATGTAGGGCCCAATCCTATCCAACTTTCTGGTGCTGATGTAGGTGTGAGGCAAGGGAATAAATGTTACCCTCTGTGACTCCTGCTACCCAGAGAATTCAACACACACCCCATTGGCATGGCTGCAGCAATGCTGGAAAATTGGATAGGAATGGGCACCTGGTCATTTGAAACAGTTTTGCTGCTGTTAGAGGGGATAAAATTCCTTACATGTTCTCAATTACTAATGACGAGACCTGTATCGCCCACTGTGGCTACTGATGAGCCACAATTTCACAATGCTTGCAATTTTCACTATACTAGGAAAGATGCCTTCTATACAAACACAGAAAGTTGTTTTATACCAAGCCAGAACATTGGTTCCTGCAACTTTTAATATTGTCTGTGCCAGTGATTTTCAGTCTTTTTCATTTCATGGCACACTGAGAAGGCACTTGACAATTGCCAAGGCATATTGAGCTCCAAGTGGTAGGCTTGCATCCTCCATCCTATGCATCCTATGGGACATCAGTGTCTTTGCTAAAAATCACTGGTTTATGTGGATGAGGCCCAGACCCATCTGGACTGGAAATGCCAGAGTTTGAACCTGAAACTCTATGGGAACTATGTATTCTAAAGTGAGCTACAGCCACATCTCCAACAAGCGGATGCCAAATTCTGCTTGGTTCAACTTGCCATTGAATTTTACCCCAATCCTCTTTCAAACAAGTGAAAGGTAGTATTGAATTCTTCCTCAAATCTTAGAATGCCATCTAGTGGTGTTGCTCTGGTTGTATCCTGCTGTCATTACATGGGCAATCCTTGTCTTATTATGGTCCGAGAGGACATCGTGGCCATGAAGATCTGGCTGCTGATTAGGCTTGGATTCCTGCACCCATCATAGTTTTGTCCTTGCAATCACAAGGAAGAAGATTTTAAAGTGCTTTGGAAGATAGGAAGAACCTAATACACTTTCAGGAGTTGTGTACATGCACTGTTGAGCAGTTGTGTTCTTGGGAGCTCAAGAAAAATAAAAGCATCTTCCAACCTTTATATTAATCTCCTTATGTCTAGAAAAAGCTGTTGAGCCTTTCCAAAATACTGTCACTATTTTTCATGTACTTCTTGTATTGTTATGATGGAATTGAATAACCACATAAACCCATCCTAAATTCTTGGAAGAGTGTATACAATATATTTATTTTGCTCCATGAGCTGCTTTGTTAACTTGCTATATAAAGATGTGATGATGATGATAAATGCCAAATAATAATATATTGCCAAAGAGAGAGAGAGAGAGAGAGAGAGAGAGAGAGAGAGAGAGAGAGAGAGAGAATATTGTTGCTTGCAATAGCTTATTAAAAATCAGTGTAATTTTATTTGTGTGTACCAGTGGGCGTGTACCTGTTTGTCCCAGAACATATGATCATAAAGGTTATCCATCTCTTATCTTAGCTTGCCCTGTAAGCCAGGAAGACAAAAACAGTAAAATAATTGCAGACTATTATTAGAATATCAGAATAGCGACAAATGCTTTTAATAACTTTAGGGAATTGAGCAAGAAAGCAAGATATAATTATATAGGAAGAAACCCCTTTGTTCCTTTTGACCATCACCCCCCATGGAGCCATATCGTTGTCTGTGCCACACAGTGAGCCAAGTCCCCTGCAGATTTATAAGAAATAAGTACCTTTATACTCAGTGGCTTAATCCCAGGAAAGTGTGGCTAGGGTTGCAGATGGAGAACAACCCTACAATCCAGAGTAACTACGGGAAGACATAAGAGGCACTTACTCTGGATTGCTCTATGCATTTCCCATAGGTTTCCAATAGGTGGCACTGTAATTACATTGGTGTAAAAGGTCCCATAGTTACTCTGGATTGTAGCCTTCAAGTCAACCTTCAACTTTCTTAACAAACAACACAGGAAGAATGAGAACAATATTCTGGCACAATGATGCTTCCTGATGCTGCGGCTCTCCCTTGAGTGTGAGGCAACAATTTTTAGAATAGTATATTTCTGAACATCTATATAATATACTTCCCTTCCTCATTGGTAATCCCCACATATTTATTATTAACACACAAAACAAGAGGGGGAGGAATCAAGCTATGGCAGTCTAGCAGTGCGGCATCACCTCAAAAATATATATTTTTAAACCTACCATGCATAGAGATTTTTTCCCTCCTGCTTAGCAATTGGTGCAGCTTCCTATGGGAGTCCTACCAGTTATTTTGAGATCTACCGCCCAAAAATATTAAGTAAACAAAACTTACTAAATGAGACTTCACAAAGCAATTTCAGGCACTTCCATTCTCCTTTACATTTTATTCACATTCTCCCTTCTTATTAATTTGTGATTAGGGCAACTTGCAAATAAGCCGTGGGGTGTGAAAGCAATAAGGAAAAGCATTATCAGCTCTGGTATGACACATAACTGTTTTGCGCTCCCAGAAACACTTCATAAATTGGTTAGTAATGAGGACAGAACCAGAGACTGAACTTCGGGATTCTGACACATGTGCAAATATGTGCACTCAGGCACATCTGCTTCCCACACATCTATGATGCATCAATAGGAACTTTGTAGCTTTGTAAAACAAAGTACGCTTGCAAAATGCCTGCCGTTATAATAGATTGTGTATTACACTCTTTAGTTAGAAAACTATTACTGTAGGATAACAGGCATCAGGTAGGGGATAGTTTCTGTACTTGCCATAAGAAGCATTCCCTGATGTTTGTGCAGTGCTTTACTTTTCTCCATAAGAGTGAGCAACAACCAGTTCCACTATGTGGAAGGCACACATAAATGGTGTTAGTTTTTTCAAAGTATTGTCCAGAGGCAAAAGTTGGAAAACATTTTTCATTTTTATTCAAAGCTCTGTAAGAAAAGTTGTGTTCAAGTGACAGTAATGTTGCTGTTAAGATTAAACATTCCACTGGAGATAATTATTTAGATTCAAATTATTAACTTTTTTCCACTGAGCCAGTAAAAAGCTTCTTGCAGAACAAGCTTAAGGAATTTAATTTCTTTTTACTTTGTGTCTCCAGAAGTAAAAGGACCTCTTGAGACTTTTAAAATTAGCTTCACTACTAAAAAAAAACTACCATGCCCAGAATAAAAACTACTCATTTTGTTCCAAAGACAGAGGAACACTTTTTTCTTTAATGTACTTCTGTGCAGCATTTTTCTCTCTCTTTTGTTTCAATATGTATTAAAGGTAAAGGTGTCCCCCGAAGGTTGACCTTCTAGTCGTGACCAACTCTTATGTGTGTTGCTCATCCTCTGTTTCTAGAGCTATATAGCCAGCATTGTCCGAAGACGCTTTTGTGGACATGTGGCCCGCATGTGCACAGAATGTTATTACCCTCCCACTGAAGTGCATTTACAGTACTTGCATTTACATGCTTTCAAACTGCTAGGTTGGCAGGAGCTGGATTAAGGATGAGAGCTCACTTTCCGTACAATCCAGAGTGACTATGGGAAAATATAAGAGGCACTTACTCTGGATTGCTCCACGCATTTCCCATAGGTTTCCCATAGGTGGCACCATAACTAAGTCATTGTAAAAGGTCTCGTAGTTACTCTGGATTGTAGTCTTTGTTTTGCAGTACCCCTGACCTGCCGATCTTCAGATTGACTGGCACTGCGCCTTTAACCACTAAGCCACTGGTGGGCTGAGGCCGTTTGCACCGGATCTGTAGAACCTGTTGTTAATTAGGGGCTGACATTAGAACCGTTTGTTAATTGGGGGCCATCATCTTTCAATTGCATGCCAGTGTGTTTGAATTTCTCTTAAAGGGCCTCTGGGTCTGTCCTCCCAGAGGTTCAGCTCCACTCCCTCCTCCCCTTCTGAACCTCCCTCCCCTTCTGAGTGTTGTGAGAATGAGCTCCTCCAGGGCTTTTGGTGGGGGCCATGCCTGCCTGCCTCCCCGGGTGCCTTTGCAGCCCAGTACTAGGCATGGAGAACTACTCAGTACTACTCAGGAGTAAGCCACACTATATAGCAGAGGACTGCAGCCTGTGGCCACAATCCTAGCCACACTTTCCTGGGAGCAATTCCCATTGACTATCATGGGATTTCCTTCTGAGTAGCATAGGATTTGAGGTTACTTTCCCATCCAGACTTTCCTGAGAGTAAGCCCACTGACTATAATGGGACTTACTTCTGAGGAGATTGGCAGAGGATTGGATCTCTCCCTCCAGTCCTGTTCCTCCAGCCCTGTCTATTTTCCTGAGAGTAAGCTCACTGTCTATAATGGGACTTTCTACTGAGTAGACATGATTAGGACTGGGCTCTGAGGCTGCAATCATATCCACACTTACATGGGAGTAAGCCCCATTGACTAGAATGAGAGTTACTTCTAAGTAAGCCTGCATAGGATTGGACTGTAAGGCTAAAATCCTGACCACACAGTTTTGGGAGTATGCCCCATTGACTTGAATGGTACTTACTTCTGAGTAGACACTGTTAGGATTGGGCTCAGGCTGCAATCCTATCCACACTGTAGACCTTTTGCTCCGCCCCCCCACAAGAGATCTCCCCACCTCATCCTGCCCCTCTGAGAAATCTCTCCACCTGAGATTGAGGGCAGGAAGTATGGGGGTACCTGAAGAAATAGCCCCAGTTCCCATCCTGCCCCCCCCAGGAGCCCACTCCACTGCCTACTCTGAAGTAAATCCTATCCTAGTCCCATCCTAGTCAATGGAGCTTACTCCCAGGTAGGTGTGGATAGGATGGCAGCATCAGAGCCCAATTCTTTGCATGCCTCCTCAGAAGCAAGTCCCATCCTAGTCAATGGAGCTTACTCCCAGGTAGGGGTGGATAGGATGGCAGCATCAGAGCCCAATACTCTGCCTGCCTGCTCAGAAGCAAGTACTGAGTGACCATATGTCCTCCTTTCCCAGGACAGGTCCTCTTTTTACTCCTCCTTTTCCTTATGAGCAGGCAACATGGAGTCTTCTTATTATCCATACTTTTTTTTCCAGGACCACAATAAATCTTCATTGTCCTCCTTTTCCTTATAAGCAGGCAGCATGCAGCCTTCTCATAAATTTTATTTTTTCCCAGGACAGGTCCTCTTTTCACTCTTCTGCCTGGGAAAAAATCTTCACTGTCCTCCTTTTCCTTATAAGCAGGCAGCATGCAGCCTTCTCATAAATTTTATTTTTTCCCAGGACAGGTCCTCTTTTCACTCTTCTGCCTGGGAAAAAATCTTCATTGTCCTCCTTTTCCTTATAAGCAGGCAGCATGCAGTTCCCATCCTGCACCCCCAGGAGCCCCGTCCACTGCCTACTCTGAAGTAAATCCTATTAAAGTCAGTAGGTTTTACTCCCCTGTGAGGATAGGAGTGTAGCCTCAAAGCCCAATCACTGTCTACTCAGAAGTAAGTTCCATTATAATAGTGAAGCTTACTCCCTGGAAAGAAGCTGGTTTCTAAGAGCTTGTAATCCTATGCCTGATTACTCAAAAGTTAATCCCATTTCAATCTATGAAGCTTACTCCCAGGAAAGTGTGCAGAGGAGTGCAGCATTAGAGCCCAATCCTATTCTTGGCTACTCAGAAGTAAGTCCCATTAGAGTCTGTGGAGCTTACTCTCAGGAAAGTGAATAGGAATGCAGCCAAAGGCTGGTTACTAAGAGCTCAGTCCTTTGCTTGACTACTCAGAAGTCCTATTATATTCAATGAAGCTTACTTACAGGAAAGTGTGGACAGGATTGTAGCCTTAAGTAGTGGCTTAGAGGCAAACCTCAGCCTGCAGAGGGGACACCACAGACTCTGGTCCTAAACTGTAGATCAGTGTTTCTCAACCAGTGGTATGAGCACCACCAGTGAAACTTGTGGTAGTGTCTGCTGTATTAGGCACCTGGATGCAAGTGTCATATGTGCTCCCTGAGGCAGCTGGTGGGTTGCTGTGTGATTCAGGAAGCTGGACTAGATGGGTGTTTGGTGTGATCCAGTGGAGGCTTTTCTTATGCTTTTATGTTCTTAATTGTGGCACCCATTCCTCCTGAGAGCATAACAAAGTGTAATGCATAGCAATAAATTACACAGAACCCAGGGGCTTAATACTGATTGATGCCGTCACAAGTGATACAATTTTTTTTGTAAACTAAGGGTTAAGGTGGCATGCCCTCCCCCGCCCCCTGACCCAGCCCCCTGACCCAGCCTGGCCCCGCCCACTGCAGGAGAACTGGTTGTTAGGGCAGGCTGGGCCCACCACTGCACTAAGCCAATTGCAACCCTCAGTATGCATTATGGTACAGTAATGAAGCCAACATATGGGAGCAATAGAGAGCTTCGTGACATTGCTTAGCACTGGGCCCCCTTGTAGGTACCATTACATAGTTCTTTGTTTCCATATTTCTGTCCGTCTTTCAGTGCTGCTAATTACATCAGAATTACACGGATCAAAACTGTATAAAACATAAGCCAATCAGCTACAAAAACCGAGATGTAGTAGACCACAAGTGATATTTTTTCTCTCATTTCCTTAACAGAACATCTGTGGTGCCCTCATTTATTACTCTTCCTTCTCAGTTTATTCCCTCTCCCTGGAAGCCTTACCCATCTCTGCTGTATTGCAGAATTAACAAATTTATAGTTTTTTTCTGTAGATCTCCACACACTCAAATCACATTTTACATTTTATTTGCAACCTAAAGGCTTAAATGCAGGAGAAGCATATGCTTGATGGTTAAATTTCTCTCTCTCTCTCTCTCTCAGCACCAGCATGTGCTCTCTTTCCTTTCTTGATGATGTATGATGTGCTGTTTTTACTACTAAATTAACTTTACACTATCCTCACGATGGGAGACTGATGCTTCACCTCAAGATTTAGCATTCTACAGAGTCGGGTGAGGAAGTGCGCAGATGATAGGTGGCCTAAATTTTTCCTTGTTTTATATTGTTTTATGCCTCCCGCTCCTCCTTTGCAAAAATCACTGTTCTGTGCAGAAAGTCCATTGGAGATTTGTGGTGTTTTCACACTACAGAGTACATCTATTTTAATTTACAAGTGAGCAACTTGAGTAAATGGGGAAGCAAGTAAGCACACAGGTACCGTAAGTGCTTCTGCTCTTTCTTAAAGCAGCATTTGTGTCCCAAAGGAACACCAAAGAGATATCACCAAAGTTATATCGCTGAAGCACATGGAAGGAAGCTTTTGAAAAATGAATTCATACAGCTTACAGACAATAGTTTGTTGGTCTATGCCAGTGGTTCTCAATCTTCCTAATGCCGTGACCCTTTAATATAGTTCCTCATGTTGTGGGGACCCCCAGCCATAAAATTATTAAAATTGCTACTTCATAACTGTAATTTTGCTACTGTTATGAATAGTAATGCAAATATCTGATATGCATGATGCATTTTCATTGTTGCAAATCAAACATAATTAAAGCATAGTGATTAATCACAAAATAATATTTAATTATATATTGTGAAATATTTATTTCTAATTACAAACAAAAAAGATGCAAAATACCTTGCAAGGCCCCCTACATCAGGGGTCTGTAGGCGACCCCCATGAAAGGGTCAGGCGACGCCCAGTTTGAGAAACACTGGTCTATGCACTGGTCAACTGAACACACAGACAACAAGAATGGAGGAGATGGGCCACTTTATTAATGATTAATAATGATATCAATAATCAATAATGATATTAATAATCGGCAGATCTTGAACTTGAGCTAAATTTAGACCCCCAACGTCTGCCATGTGGCTATGGGGAAGAGAGCTGACAGGATCTGTGGGCCCTCAGGCGAACCTGGGTACTAGGGTTGGCGTGCACAGACTCAGGCCCTACCCCACTCATAGGGTTCCACCCCAACAACCTCCCCAAAGGGGAGGAACAGGGTCTGGTCCAACTGAAGCCTTGTTTTGAGGATTGAGGATCCTGCACTGCCCCATCCACTGGCAGCACAGGGGTGACCCAACCAGCACTCGTCCCACCCAGAACTGAAGGTGGTCATTAGGGCACACACCCCTGTGCCTCAGTTGACCACGATTGCACAGTAAGACCCATTTTAATACCTGTTCACCTTCATCCTCTGCCATTAAAGTGACCAGAGAGAGTACAGTCTGGAGTAGGCAAAAAAAAAACTGCCCACCAAGGCCAATCAGGATGGCAGCCAAAAATTCCTACTTGGCTCCAAAGGCAACCAGTAAAGCCCAGACTATCCTTAAGGGGTGGGTAGGGTGGGTGTTTGCCTGTACCATGCAAAAAGAGGGTGAGCTTCCTCTACTCGCTCCTTATGAAGCCAACTGTTTGACTCCACCTTCCCTTCGGAGCGTCTCACCTGCCCCTTGGCTGCCCATGTGTTCCCTGTCCTGGCAAGCCAAAGATCAACACTGGCCTATGGCCTTAGGTCGACACTGGCTTATGGTCATCATAAACAGCAGGTGCTGTAAGTACTTGAATCATCAAGTTTCCTGTGTTTGGGTAGATGGATTTTTCGGGGTACTCAACTCAAGTTGAGTGTAGACTCAAGTTAACTCAAGCTGACTACAATGTTTTTAACTCAAAAATGCCTGGCTTGGGAGTTCATGGTTTCACCTGAGTTACTTGGCTTGAGTCAAGTCATAGGGTTCCAGTAAATCTCAACTCAAGTCTGCACTCCCACAACTTTTCCCATTGTGGCTATCTAATAATTCTTAAATTTCTATCTTACATTGATACTTTTATTATCTAACTAACCTAATGTAGCCATGTGCTAATCAGAATGCTGATTTTCTTTCATTTTGTTTTGTGCTTGATGTTATTTAACATTTATTACATAACATTTGTGCTATCTTGCCCTGGGCAATCGAGCCTGTACCAGCACAAAAGTCTCCTGTTGTTTCTTGAGGGCCTTTTTTATATAATTCTGAGAAAAGTTTTCAATGTTTTGGACAACCGTGTGGAGTAGCTACAGAAGAAGGAAGCAGCAAGAAGGTTGATTAGTCTACTCCTGTTGTGAGTGTGAACAGTCACCCTTGGGCACTTCTGGATGTATCATGATGGGTTATTTCTGATGCCTTGATATCACACGAGAGCAAAGTAAATAATTTTTCATTGGAAGTTTCAGACTGGTGGTTCATCAGAAAAGTTGAATTTTGAGTTGAGAGGTGAGCTCAAGTATCAAGAAAATTATCATGAGATGGTTCATCAGCTTGTAAGCTGTTCTGATAACACATTGGATTATGAGCTGTATGGTGGCTTGAGCAGCACAAATGAATGCACATGATGGGTGAAATCCAGAGTAACTACAGGGAGTTCTTGCTCCTGAGTAAGAACAAATTACTCTGGATTGCAATATGAATTTCCCATAGGTTTTCACTAGGTGGTGCAGTATCTATGGATGCACATACTAGTCTCTTATGTGCTCCCGTAGTTACTCTGGATTGTGCCTGATACCTCCTTGCCAGAGGCGGGTAGGACCTGAATTTTTTGCCCAAGGCAGTGTGTACTGTGTGAGGAAAAGCTAGTTGATGAAGAAATAGAAGAGAAAATAAATTCTTGAACTGTCTGGCAAGAAGCAACTTTTGAGTTTGTGGCATGCTGGGGTGTTGGTGTTGGTGTAGTTGGTGTTTTTTGATGTGGCCCTGTGTGTGAAAATCCCTGCTTCTCATCTGCTCAGTCTGTACATCGATAAATAATTTATAAAAGTGATCATAAGTTCCTGGACTACTTTCACAAGAATTCAACATAAGTTTTCAGAATTCTTTCACAAGATATTTGTAGTTTGTAGAAGAACTTTGCTTGGCACTTTTAATCTCCTGGGAATGTGCAAAATAGGATTGTGCTATTTGGTTAACAAAAACCACCTGTTTTTGAGGTCAGTGTTGCTCTTCGATATCAGTGACATAGCATCATCCAGTCAACTAGACTACTGATGATGAATGTGTTGTCTTCATTATGAATATTGTGACAGAACAATTAATAACTGAAATTAGAATTAATGTGATTCAGAGGACAGCAGCAGGCTGTAATGGCAAGGCAGGGTCATTCTGCCAAAGGATGTTTTCCACTCCTTGTTCCTGTAAGGGTTCCAGCCCAGGAATCCTTAACTGTGACTATCCATTCTACTTGTAGTATGGGAACAAAATGATGGGCATGGGAATTACCCAGTCCCAGTGGTATTGCTAGCAGGGTGTGGGGGTGCAGGCTGCACTGGGTGACATCATGACTCAGGAAAAAAATTTAACTCTTGATATTTTTGAATTAATTTCATCATGTTGTTTACAATCAATCCATAATTTTGTGCAGAGTGCAATGAAAAATGCATAGCCAAAAAACCAGAGGGGGTGGGGTGCTGGTACATCACCAAGACCACTGCCAGGGGCACTGCCCCAGTCACAGCATGGGCAGAGATCCACCATAGGGCTAGTGCACTAGCTTCCTGCACCAGGTAATACTAGTTCTAGTGATGCCATTTTTCTTCCTAGACCTGCACAAGTTTGATTTACAAAGACCAGCTTAATCTACCTAGCCATATATTAATGCCTGTCTGCTGCTTCAGGCCTTAATATATGGATATTAAGTTCCTTTTTTAAGTTCTAAGCAGGCATCCTCTCTTGTATAGTATTACTGCAGTTTTGCACATGATATAGAATAGATAACTAATGGAACCATAGTAGCAGCACATATCCCAAAATCTGCATAAATAACAGATTTGCAGAAGATAGCAAAACTTTGATGGAAAATTGTTTGTTTACATACTTTTTGCTTAAAGTTAAAAGTACAATAGGTGAAAATAAATTATGTTCTCGTCATTCTTTCAGTGATGTTTGTGTAATATCTTGCTAAACATGTCAAGGATTGTAAATGCAAGAGCTACAGATCTCTAGAGAACTACAGCAAGTTTGGAGATACCTTTTTAGCATTGTATTTTGATTGCAATGACAACATCCCGTCTAAAATGGGAAGTACATTAGCATTAGCCCATTTTGAAATTTAGGAGAAAATTGTGATTTCTTCTTTACAAATTCCAGAACAAATTCTTAACCTAATGAAAAGCCACAGCATAACGGATTAGCTATCTCTGAATTTGTTTTCTTTGACAAAAAGGGGACTGTAAAAACTGTTTTATAGGGTATTTTACAGAAACTTCTTCAGCATTTGTCCCATATGATGGCAGGATCTGCTTGTTCTGGAATATAATCATCCAAACCATGGCTGATATGACACTGAGGAAACATGGCCGGCCTGCCTTCCCACGAAATTGGTACCTATTTATCTACAGTGGTACCTCTCATAACAAGCACCTCACATAACAAGTGTTTCACATAAAAGGTGTAAATTTCCAAGAAATCTTGCTTCACATAACAAGCAAGAGTGCTATGGGCACGGGTGCTATGCAGCCCTGACGCTCTGTGTGGAGACTTTTTAAAAGGGCTGCCAGCCAACGCTGCTGCCTCTAACTGCCCCCAACTTGGGGGCAGTTGCCTGGAGGTGCCAGAGGCAGCTGCCCCTACCTGCCCCCAAGTGCCCCAACGGCCACCTTGAACCTCCAGCAGCAGCCCAGGTAAGCCTCCCAGGAAAGTGTCTTTGATTGCAGCCCCCTAACCATGTCTACCCAGAAGTAAGCCCCATTGTGTTAAATGGGGCTTACTCTCAGGAAAGTGTCTTTAGGATTGCAGCCTAAGTAGACTTCATAGGATCATGCACATTAAATGCATATTTTGAATTCAATTACAGTGTTTTGTCATCATTTTTACATAGTTAATATTTTTATATGAATATTTTGGGGATTGTGGATTCTGAGTTTCCATTATTTCCTATGGGAAAATCCGCTTCACTTAAAGAGCATTTCACTTAAAGAGCATGCCTCTGAAACGAATTAAGCTCTTTATGTGAGGACCACTGTACTTGCATTTACATGCTTTCAAATGTCTAGGTTAGCAGGAGCTGGGCTAAGGATGGGATCCACTCAGTTGTGAAGCAACATGTTGATCTTCCGGTCAACAGGCATGGCATCCATAACCATTGAGCCATTGCAGTCCTCAGTGGTATGTTTTATATGGTATTGTATTTTATAGAATGGTTTATATACATTTATTGAAATGTATATGATTATAGTAGTCATTTTGTGTGTGTGTGTTTATATCTATATATCTATATATCTATATCTATCTATTTATCTATCTATATCTATACCTATCTATCATCTATCTGTATCTATAACTATCTATCTATGTGTGTGTGTGTGTATATATATATACACACGCGCACGCACGCACGCGCGTGCCAAACTCTGTCACTACCAAATTCAGGGGTCAGTCTGGATGAGAAGACACACATCAGCATGGACCCACAACCACCCCAAATGCAAGCCTTTGGCAAGCACATCTGCCATTATACTTCATAACCATTTCATTACAAATTCAGCAGCCATCTGGACCACAGTAGCTCACAACTTGCCTCATCTCATTTTGGATTAGCTTTCTGAATCCAGGGCTTTTTACAATTGGATTTTTGGGATTTTATGCTGGTTACATCTTATGAGCCTATCGTTTTAAGTACTGATTGCTGCAGGCTTGTTTTTAAAGCACATTTCCCCTTTCCTCTTACGCACCTTCCTTCCATGCTCTGACTCCTGAAATCAGAAGACCAACATTTTAAATCATGAAGAGAAGGGTAGAATAATTTTTTTGCTTGTTCACATTGGGTCCTTTTTCACATCTTTGCAATTTCTTCTAAACACAGTTTTTTGGAAGCCAGTTGCACTAAAAGAAGTATAATTTACATCTGAGTAAATATTATTAGGCATAAGCAGTTCTGTTAATTCCATGAGATGTAGACCTCCCTCGAGTCCTCCAATTGTGGTCAAACAATTCGTGTTACTTTCTGATAATACAAGGTGGGGCATTTCACCATCACTGTTCTGAATGGTTTGCACTGCAGCAATTTACAAAACTACATTCTGTCAGTGAAGAATGCAAAAACGGAATATGGTACATCAAGCTTTCAAATAATGAACTAGATTTGTGCAGACTCTGATATAACCAGACAGAACATAATTATTTGTTTTTCTCTTCAGAGTACACTTCGCTGCTTCTCTGGATGCATTACGTTAAGGAAGGAAACAGACAATGACCTTCTTCTTAGAAGAAGACCATTAGCAAGTAGTTTTTGCCTTATGGCCCATTTTCTGAAAAACAAACAGGGAATTTAAAAATATCTATCTGTCTATCTATCTGTCTGTCTGTCTGTCTGTCTGTCTAAAGTTCACTATATATGATGCTTTCAGTCATTTTAAATGCTCAAGAGAGCATCTTGGAGGATTGTAGTGTTCTTAATCTGCTTGCAGAATGAACTCTGAGTCCAAGAACACTTGTAGAAAATTTTTGATAGACAATCAAGAGGATAATACTCTCTTCAGATAACTGACTAATTCAGATTTTGGAGGAGACAAATTTGCCATGCTCCCATTTTTAAATTTATTTTTAGGTCTGTTTGGGGGTTGAAGTGCACTTCTTAAGCTTTGAAATCAGCCCATACACCATGCAATATCTCATCCGCTTGTGCATCTTGCACACAAACTGGACACACTTTTATAACTTTGTGCTGATTCACTGTGAGCTCATGGTTTCCTTAATAGTTCTGCCCACTTAAAGTTCTGCTATGTTTTGTTGTAGGGCACCCTATCCTAGCAATCAACATCACCAGATTTCACGCTACAGAAGCTATTCCAAATATGTTCATAGGTATACCATGCAAAACTCAAAAAGGAACCTAAGAAATGGCTGATGAGTGGTTGGAGAAAATTCATCTAATCCAGTAAACTATAACAGTAGCCACTGTAAACACCCAGGTGCTTCGGAAAGCTCATAAGGATCGCCTGAATTGATGGCTCTCCTTCTGCTAATCTCAACACATACAGCAGGGAAAGGGATTCAAATCATTTTACATGTAAGTTTCTTGCTCCATAATAGGTCTTGTGTCTATGATAGTGATTTTGCAAGAGCAAGTAAAAGGAGAGAAATGGAGTAGGAAGGACTTCTACTGGAGGGGATAGAACCTGGCACATGCCATCATTGCCAGTTCCACCCCTTTTTGCAGCCACCCTGCCCAATTTTCCCTGTCTCTGCCCCGTTCTGCCTACCCTTTCCCAGTCCCACTTCTCCATCTCCCTCTGCATCTGGAGCCATTGATGCAGGTGGAAAAGCTTCAACCTTCCCACCAGTGTTTTGGCAGCATGCTACGTGGTATACTACTAAAGCAGTGGTATTCAAAATGGGGGTCAGGATCCCTTTGGGGTCATGACTCATTTTAGGGGGGTCATAAAAAGCTGGGTAAAGCCATCTTGGAATCTAGTGCTGGGCACCTTTAATGTCATTTCCAGCCATGACATCACTTCTGGAAGGTTCCAGAAAGATTCTCATTCTCAGAAGCAGGTCCCAGGCTAAAATGCTTGAATGCTAGAGAATATTTTATGGCTGTTTGTGGCTGTTTTCTGTTTTGCTATTTTGTTTTCTATTTTCCACCATCAATTTTAGATGCATTTTCTCTTTATGCTAGCAGAGTCTCTGGAATATTGGGTACAGTCATTGAAGTTTACTTAGATACGTCCTGCCCTTGCCAGAAAGTTTCCTATCTATTCAATGTTAAGTGTAGGGACAAAAACACATTGTAGCACTTGTCACCGCCTTAAGGTTTGAATTTCTAAACATCGGTTCCTAGCATGATGGAAGAAATGTGCTCCTGAAATTTCATGCTTCTTAGTCCAGGGGTTTGGGCTGGGTGTTGAGTTAGGGCACAATCCAGAGCAAGTTCAGCCTGCTCTGCCCCAACTGCCCTCTCCTAACTATTCTGTATCCGGAGCAGAAAGTTATGATGCATCCAGAGAGTCAGGAAGCCTAGGCTGCCCTCACTGCTCCATAGCATGCTAAGTAATTGACACATAGGGAGGACTTGCTCCTGAGGAGACACTCCTCAGATCACACTGAACTAGGAACAGCTGTGATGCTTACAGTGGTGACACGACTCTGTGCATCACCCGGTGCGGAAGTCAGTGTGTCACCCCTGGGATGTGCGCACCCCCATACCTGGACTGCGCAGTCGCCAAAGTTGGCGCCTGCGCAGTTGTTTCTGAAAAGAGTACTTCAGAAAGAGTACTGCACAGGCACCATCTCTGACGCCTGCGCAGTACTTTTCTGAAAACTTTCAGCTTCAGAGGAGACTGTGCAGGCGTCAGAGTCAGTGCCAGTGCCATACTCTTTCTGAAGCCATTCGGCTGCTACTCCGCCTCCTGAGCGAGGATGAATGGCCGTGCAGAGGCACGGACTTCCTCCGCTCTAATGAAATCTCCTCTGAAGCTGTTCAACATGCTCAGTGTGTTTCTGCACAGTGCACCTCAGCTGGCCGTTTGGGTCAGCTCCGAGGACAAGTGGCAGCTTATGGAGCAGGCCTGAATGGGCGTGCTGACGCCTGGGGCCTGCCAAAGGACAGTCAAACTCCTCCGGTGCATCACCCCACATGGAGCGCATCACCCAATGCAGCCCACACCAGCCGCACCAGTCTGGTGACGCCACTGGGTGCCTGCCTTATAAGGAGTCCCTGATGAGATGCCAGTACATTCTACGGTGAATACAAGGGGCTTCTTGGAGTGGCCTGCTGTATCCTGAGGTTTGTGGGCAGCCGTAGTTTGTTCCATATCCTGAGGTTGAGAGGCAGGGGTGGCAGCTAGGCTGGCCAAGAACTCAGATTTTTGGTCAACACTGCCATTCTTACTCAGGCCTTATCATGGACCCATATGGATCTACTCATTACTATACCTGCTCCTGAGGTGGTATATCTCTGAGGAACTGGAAGAGGGCATTTCTGCCTTGAAACAGGCTTTGGATACAGAGTAACTGCTCTGCCCTAGGCAATGCTAAACATGCCCTCAACTTGCCTCTCCTGAGCTGCTTAGGCTGCCCCAGTTAGGGCAGAGCAGGTCCACCTCTCTTAGGGCACCCTATCTTGCCTTGCTCTGCCCTAAGCCTCTTCCAGAGTAACTGGGCTGGAGCATCTTGCAGTTGCTCGACCCTAGTGATAGATAGGGCAACCCAAGGGCTCTTATGTGGACAGATTAGTTGCTCTGGATTGTGCTATTAGTCAGGCTGCAATCCTAACTCTTAGTTAGGCTCGCATAAGTCCCGTCACAAGTGCCAAACTGGCCTATGGGTGTTGCAAAAGTGACAAAAGGCACTTCTGTGTCACTCGGGGGGGGGGGGGGGCTTAAACCAGTGCACAGACACTCATAGAATCATAGAATCATAGAGTTGGAAGGGACCTAGTAGGTCATCTAGTCCAACCCCCTGCCTGCAGCAGGAATTCCCCCTAGAGCATCTCCAACTGGTGCTCATTGAGCCTCTGCTTGAAGATCCCCAGTGAGGGAGAGTCCACCACCTCCCTTGGCAATCTGTTCCACTGCCGAACCGCCCTCACTGTCAGGAATTTTTTTTGGATTTCCAGCCGGAATCTCCTCTCTTGCAGTTTGTACCCATTGGTTCTAGTTCTGCTTTCAGAAGCAGCTATGAACAAATTGGCCCCTTCCTCCCTATGACAGCCCTTCAGGTATCTGAAGAGGGCAATCATGTCTCCCCTCAGCCTCCTCTTCTCCAGGCTGAACATCCCAAGTTCCCCCAACCTTTCCTCGTAGGGCTTCCCTTCCATCCCACTGATCATTCTTGTCGCTCTCCTCTGGACTTGCTCCAGTTTGGCTGCATCTTTCTTAAAGTGAGGTGCCCAGAACTGAACACAGTACTCAAGGTGAGGTCTCACCAATGCAGAATAAAGAGGAACTAGAACTTCTCGTGACTTGGAAGCTACAGTCCTCTTAATGCAACCTAAAATGGCATTTGCCTTCTTTGCAGACACATCACACTGCTGACTCATGTTCAGCTTGTGATCCACGGCGACTCCAAGATCCCACTCACATGTTGTGCTGCCAAGCCAAGTATCCCCCATTTTATACCTATGTTTTTGGTTTTTATTGCCTAAGTACAGAACCTTGCACTTCTCCCTGTTGAAATTCATTCTGTTTGTTACAGCCCAGGATTCCAGTTTATCCAGATCCTCCTGGAGGTTTCTCCTATCTTCTGATGTGTTTGCTACTCCTCCCAGTTTGGTGTCATCTGCAAATTTGATCAGGCTCCCCCATATCCCTTCCTCCAAGTCATTGATGAAAATGTTAAAGAGAACCGGTCCCAAGACAGAGCCTTGGGGGACTCCACTAGAAACTGACCTCCAGGTTGACACAGAACCATTTACTAAAACCCTTTGAGTGCGGCCATCGAGCCAGTTGCAGATCCACCTAACAATTGCCCTGTCTAGCCCATATTTTTCCAACTTCCCAATTAAAATGTCATGTGGGACCTTGTCAAATGCTTTGCTGAAGTCAAGATACATGACATCCACAGCATTGCCACTGTCCAGTAAGCTCGTAACCTGATCAAAAAAGGAGATCAGATTTGTCTGGCAAGATTTATTCTTGGTAAATCCATGCTGGGTTGTTTTGATCACCGAGTACTTGTCTAGATGTGCACAAATTGTGTGTTTTATGATTTGCTCTAATATCTTGCCCGGGATTGAAGTCAAACTGACTGGTCTATAATTTCACGGGTCTTCTTTTTTCCCCTTCTTAAAAATTGGGACTACATTTGCCCTCTTCCAGTCCAGTGGCACTTCTCCACTCCTCAAGGATTTCTCAAAGATGATCGACAGTGGCTCTGCAAGGACATCTGCCAGTTCCTTAAGAACTCGAGGATGCAGCTCATCTGGTCCAAATGACTTGAATTCATTTAGGCCAGTTAAGTGGTTTCGAACCAGTTCTCTGTCAATCTTAATCTGCTGTTCTGCACCATCCATGTTTTCATTACCTCTTAGGGGATGTAAACACATCCCCGAATCAGTCAATGATCCCGCACCCCCATTTGCACAGCCCTCCTTCTGTGAATAGACGGATGCAAAGTAGGAGTTGAGCAGCTCCGCCTTCTGCTGGTTTCCAGACACCTGTTGTCCATCCTTGTCCAAGAGCAGCCCCAGCCCCTCGTCTCTCCTCCTGTTCCTTTGGGCATATCTAAAGGAACAGACAGCACTCCACACACCATCATGGAAAAGGGGTGTTGGGTGAGTTGTGCTGTTGGGGTCAGTGGGTATTACTCCCAGGAAAGTGTCTTTAGGATGGCAGCCAGTGTTTAAATTAATCACATGAGTATAGAAGTATACAGTATATAGTATACAAATACATCAATATAAATATCAATGTATCACTGACTTTCTCACTATACAAATGTTTTTAGCTTCTATTATGTCTTGTCCTACATTTTTCTTAGATGCTCTGTATTTTCAGATGCCTGGTCCTTTTGGAGGTTATTACATCTGCTCACCCTAGATTTGGTGCGGTGAGTCATTTGAGTCTCCTGGCCTTCAACTAATTATAATTAATCCATATTTTATAAAGACTTCAAGTGACATTCTGGCCTTATTCAAATCTATGAGAATATTATGATTTAAAGGCTATTTTTCATTTTTTCCTGTTAGTATGCAAAGGGGACTATTACACAAACTTGTAACTACACTATCCTGAAAAATTGCAGTATTTCATCAAATCCCTTTTTTCAGTTTCGGTTCCCTCTTGTGCCCTCACTCATATGCGCCCCACCTTTTCTGGTGGCATTTCCCCCCCTTTGCTAGAAAGGTCATGGTATTTCAAGGTGTTCACTTCCTTGAGAGCTATGGTGAAACCTGAACGCTTGCAATAATGAGCTGCATCGGCTCTGTCAGTGAGATGTTGCCACAGGTTGAAAGAAAAACAGTGAAAACAAAACATTTGCTCTCTGCCCATGACAGTTTTGTGGTTACTTGAGAACTGAAAATTATTACAAAGCATCTCACAAAGGGCATAAAAACAAGATTATTGTCCTTCTCTTGTCAGTCTTGAAACCTCTGTATGATTTTCAAGCTTCGTAAAAGTAGAACAAGATTATTCAACCTTATCTGTATTAATTTAGCAATGCATAGAGTTTTTTACCATAAAGGTACATATTTTGATTCTGTAGATCTCCTGCATGCTAATCCTAACCAACATTCTGGCACTCATGCAACCATAATCAGTTGCACTGCTAAAGGTTTGTGTGAAGCACTAAGTTTTGTAGGGAGCCTCACTGCAGCATGAGGTTCCCCGCAAAACCCTCACTCCCACAGTTTAATTCTCACTTCCACTATACAATGTAGAGTACACCTCCATTTTGGTTCCATCACCAGAATGCTTGTAAGGGTAGATGGAGTGGCCACTTGCACACTGTGGTTAGACTCCCTGAAAAACTTAGTGCTTTCACACATCCCTGGCTGCAATACAGCCCTAAGGTGAGGGAACAGTAACTTACCTTGAGGATACCTCTGTGAATGTCCCCATACCACAGGATGCAGTGTGTGTGACCCACTGGCACAGCAGCCCCAGTGCTGGAAAGTTAGGGTGCAATCTTAACCAATTTAGTCTGGAGCAATTGTAATCAATTTAGAGCACAAACCTAACCATGTCTACTCAAACGTAAGCCCCATTGTGTTCAATGGGTCTTACACCCAGGAAAGTGTCTTTAGGATTACAGCCTTTGTCTTTAAAGTTTAATGATAAGTAATATAGTGTTTTAATTAATCAACTGAAGGCAATGTAAATGAGTGTATTTAGCTTTTATTCTGTCATATCCTACATTTTTCTGGGATGTTCTACATTTGGGGGTTTTTTGGTTACATGGTCACCCTGGAATATTTCCTGTGGATACTTTTCATCATCATATACAGAGTAATATGGTTTCAAATATATTCCTCTTGTTTCCACACTATTCTTCTTCTCCAGAATTACTGTATATTACTATGTACTGTATTGTTTGTTCATGCACTTTGTATGGAGTATTAAGACAATGCTGGTGTAATTGATGCTTTCTGTTTTGTCCTCAAATATTTTTTAGACCTGATTTCTATCTATTTTTTCCAGTACATTACTGCAGCATATGTCTGTCAACAGTCTAATTGACACTTATTACTTTGTGTGTGTGTGTGTGTGTGTGTGTGTGTGTGTGTGTGTGTGAGAGAGAGAGAGAGAGAGAGAGAGAGAGAGAGAGAGAGAGAGAAATACTTGTTTCCTTGGTATTAATTTTCCTTTAATTTTGTGACACTAAGAGCACAGTCCTAACAATGTCTACTCAAAAGTAAGCCCCATTGTTTTCAATGGGTTTTATTTTCAGGAAAGTGTCTAGGATTGCAGCCCAATTTTTTTAAAAAAGCAATGAAACTGATATATTAAGATCTTCTCCCACCTGGAACGGAATTTAATAATGAAGGATACCGTAATTCGTCTTTAATCACCCAGCAATAGATATACAAAGCAATGGAACAGGTTGAATCTAAAAGGAAAAAGCAAATCCTGGGGCTCTGACAAATATACCTGTGTGATACATGCATTCTGAGGGACTCCTATGTCACATTCGCATTTTATATGTTTAGGTGTACACCTAGCTACATACAATACTAGACATAAAAACACAATGCAATACGTGAGGAAGTACAGTGGTGTCTTGGAAGATGAACATAATTCGTTCCAGAAGCATGTTTGTCTTACAAAGCATTCTTCATAAGAAGTGGAATTTCCCACAGGAAATAATGGAAACTCAGATGATTGGTTCCACAACCCAAAAATATTCATATAAAAATAATAACTGTACGTAAAAATGATGACAAAACACTGTAATCAAATTCAAAACATTGTAATATAATACAGAATACAATTACTGTAATATTAATTTAAAAAACACTAATATGCTGTACAGTAAAACAGAAAAGAAAAACTTTTATGGCCAAGGGTGACTAATTTTCCCTGAGCCTCTGGTGTCTTTTTGAGCAACTCTAACAAGGTACCTCTCTAATGACACTTTCTTTTGTCTCCTTTTGAGGATTTCACAGAAATGTGACATTGCATTGCCATTAAACAGATTCATCGTTTGCACTGTTACAGCCTTATTTGGGTGATGCTTTTCTACAAAATTTTGCACAATTTCCCACTGTTTACAAATGTCCTTAATCTCATTTGATGTGAGGGATTCCTCCTCCTTATTCTCCTCCTCCACCAGAGATGAGATCTCCTCCAGAACCTCTTGCTGTTGTTCAAGATACAGATCCATCAATTTGTTCATTTACAATGAATTTTCACTGTAAAACTTTTTGTCCTACAAGACACTGTTTGTCTTACAAGGCAGAATTCCTTAGAAGTTTTAGTTTGTCTTACAAAGCGTTTGTCTTACAAAGCATTTATCTTACAAGGTACCACTGTACTCTATGTTCAAATAGCTATAGAACTAACATAAATCAGGAAGATATCTTTCATGAATTAAAGATTTTCAAGTATATGAAGGAATGAATGGCACATAATCCAAAACTGGAAATACCCTTTTAATAAGGATGTTCCTTATTCCTGTAAGATCTGTAAATTAATTTCATTTAACAATTAAACAAGACCAGATACAACAGCACACACTCACCAACTCAATCTTGGCTATTGAGAGCTGTAGCTGGCATTTTCATTGGATCTTAGCCACATCATGGCACACTCTTTTGGGCAGCCCAATGCTACCCAAATTCCCCACTGAGCTGATGCACCAGTGGAGCACATGCTGTACACGTGGGATGGGGCAGTTTGAAAGTGCTTCTTGAAATAAATGAACTTAGAGCACAATCCAACCATGTCTACTCAAAAGT
This sequence comes from Cryptoblepharus egeriae, assembly GCA_030015325.1. Lineage (NCBI taxonomy): Eukaryota > Metazoa > Chordata > Lepidosauria > Squamata > Scincidae > Cryptoblepharus > Cryptoblepharus egeriae. Next base: position 57,267,261 of record JAREYC010000007.1, read on the forward strand.
AAGCCCCACTGCATTCAATATGTCTTACTCCCAGGAAAGTGTCTTTAGGATTGCAGCCTTAGTTAATTTACCCCAGAGAAAGCCTCCACCACTGTCACGGTCTCCTTGGATCTACACCAGCTATAGGTCTGAGAAATGTAACAACAATAGTTAAGAGAGGAGTTCTAGTATTCTTGGGACCAGGATATCTAAAAGACCACCTCCTAGTATGTGTTTCCAATACAAGACCATTCAATCTGGCCTCCAAACGGTGGTGCACTAGGCTGGAAGAGCCTTCTCAATTGGAACTCCCTTGTTGGAGAAATTCATTGGGCCCCTTCCTGATGACAATCTGTCCCAATTGGAATTTTTTTCTGTTTCATCATGACTTTGGTCTGACCAAAGTTTGTTTTTATCTAGTTTCCCATTGTTTTAGATTTTATTCTTTAGTTTTGCCAGATGCCTTGTTTCATTATTTTATGATGATGTTTTTAATTTGCTATGCAACGTACCTTGGCAAATTCAATTTTGAAACAAAAAAAGCTGATTATAAATGTTATTAGAAACAGAAATAGTAACAGATGCGGAGAAAAGGAAAAACCTTTGTAAATTTTGATTAGAATGAGCACTGATTGTGTGCTGGATTGAGATACAACTGCTGGTGTGTTGAGGTCTATGTTTATCAGGAGAGATGATAAAACAGACAGTTCCTTTAGCCATTGGTCCTCAACCTTTGTTGGATCATGAACTGGTTCTGTGGAAAAAACATTTCCACCACAAATGTGAGGAGCCCTGCAAAAATTGACTCACATTGGCCCAGCCCTGATTCCCTTGATCCATTGTGGACTGATTGCTACTGCAATTCTATTTACACATACCTGTAAATAAGCACCACTTAATATACTGTATTTACTTAAATCTAACACTCACCTTTTTCAGTCAAATTTAATCTCCAAAATCAGGGTGTGCATTAGATTCAATGGTTAATTAGATTTGAGTGAATGTGATATTTTGATTATGAGTTTAGGGTGTATATTAGATTTGATGGTTCATTAGATTCAAGTAAATACCATAATGGGACTTGCTTCAAAGTAGCATCCTGTTCACCCCAGCGTATCTCTTTTCCAACAGCAGTTTGTTGATGTCTCCTCTTGAGTTTTTTATTTACAATATTTTACAATATATTTACAATATATTACAATATATTACAATATTTACAAAAATTCACAATATTTTTTAGATTGTGAGCTCTTTGGGAACAGGGGACCATGTTTTAAATTTTTGCTGTGTAAACCACTTTGTCGAGACATGGCATATAAATTATTCTTAATAATTAATAAAGTGGAAGGCTTAGGGACAGACTAGACATGGTGTCATCTGGAGATCTGTAATTAGATCTCTCCTCTGTTTTAAGCAGCTGGGCTTAATAGCAGCTGTGGAGTTGGGGAAGAGAATCTTATCAGAACTGCAACACTGAGGAACCTTGGTCCTTCTCCTTTATTTTCCCCTAGCAAATGTGCACATCCCAAATTTGCCCTATAGTTGAAATAATGCAGGTGCAGTATTATCTGTTTGTTTTCCTCTGTGAGATAAAAAAAAATTACATGTGAGGGGAAGTATTTTCATTAACAGTATTTTTTTGGGGGGGGGAGGAGTGACCAGATGACCAGATTTTTCCAGATTTGTCCTCTTTTTTAGGCTTCTGTCTGGGTGTCCTCCAAAAGGGCTTCACTGTCCTCAATTTTGGCTTCATCTTGGAACTTTCAATGGTGTGCAGTACCCATCATGTCATAAGTTGTTGGATTTGTATTAAAGAGCAGAATCCAGTGCAAAAATTGGTTTTGAAGTATCTCCTTCCTATGAAAAGTTATGACCAAAAAACTAAAAATAAATATATGCATTGAGCTCATTGTGAATGTAAAAGTGCCTAATATTGCAGCTTTACTCATGAGTAGGCAAACGTGCCATTGTCCACCAGAAAAGCCAGACTGAGAGGAATCCAAGACCTTGTCCTCCTTTTGAGGTTCGGGCATCTGGTCACTCTGCTGGGGTGACTTGTCATCCCAAGTACCAGGATTCCTTCTTGGTTATTAAATTTTAGCAGAAGATCAAATCACAATCTATCCATCTCATGTCTAATTGTTGATGGAGGATTTGTTTTTGGCCAATGATAAAGCTCTATAGACATCTTATTTTCTGGACCTCAAAAGCAATATAATGCAATATAAGTGTTTTAAACTCTTAAAATTGTCTTCCCTGATGTTGATTTACATGTGAATGATGATCAAACTGTTTTTGGCATTTTATTATGACATTCTTCAGTAAATAAACATTATTCAAATACATAAGATATTCATTGCCCACACATGCCTTTGTTCATTTTACTCTGATTTGTTATGTATTTTGGCTCTGTGCTAATAAATATCTGTTGTTTAGGTTTCTGCAAATGATATTAATGTCTTTTGTGATGGCCATTTTGCATTTGCAAGCTGAAAAAGACTGTGTTCCACTTACGGATAGTTTTCACTTTTGGACAGTGCTCTGATCCCTAACCCGTCCAGTAAGTTGGGATGGCTGTGTGTCCTGGGAAAACGGGACACATGGTCACCCTACATGAGGCTTCCTGGGTGACCCGAGTCCAGTCACTCACTCTCAGCCTCACTCACCTCACAGGGTTGATGTGGTGAGGACAGGATGAGGGGAGGAACTTTGGCTGCAATTCTACAGACACTTTCCTGGCAGTAAGACCCATTGAATACAATGGGGCTTACTCTTGAGTAGTCATGGTTAGGACTGTGCTCTAAAGCTTTGTAAGCCACCTTGGGGATTTGCATTGGCTTGGATATAAAGGAAAGGTATAATAAACCCCATTAAGTAAATTAATAAATACATGTTATTGTGGATAATATTTCAGGTTTATGGCTTCCACAAGGCAGCCGTGAGGGGAGTACTGGTCAACCTCTTGACAGTACTGGTTTGCCACTCGCCTGTATTGTTCACTCAGGCCCTGCCAGGTTCTCAAGCGGGGGTGGGGGGTGAGGAGTAGCTTCCACAGTTGGCATCCTGCCAGCGGTGAGGAAAGGCTAAAACCCCCTCACCCTTCCCTCCTTCCCTGGACTGAGGCTGGATGTAACTGCCTGGCCAACCTCCCTTTGCAGAAGCCACTGGGCAATCAACTTGCCTACCATTGGGGAAGTAGTTGCATGACCAGGTGGACCATATGTTCTGGTTTTCCAAGACATGTCCTCTTTTTTAGCCTTGTGTCCTGAGAAAAACTCTTCATTGCCCTTCTTTTCCTTGTGAGCAGAGCTTTCTTATTAATACATCATTAATACATCAATACCTACAATCCTTTAGGCTAGCCTAAGCCCAGACATAAGCCCTGACATAATACATCAGTACCTACAATCCTTTAGGCTAGTCTAAGCCCCGACATAAGTCCTGGGGGTGACCTGGAGGTGTCACCAAAGTGCTGCAAGGGATTTGTGCCCCACTCTAGGGGGGATGGTTTAGGCCAGTGCACAGGCATGTGCTTGCTCTCTACATCACCATGGGAATGGGAAGACCAATAAGTGGTGCCAACCTTGTTCTGGGGCATACGCCAGCCTAAGTGGAGGTTAGGACTGCAGCCATAAGCACAATCCATAAGCACAACAATCCTGTGTTCAATGGGTCTTACTCCCAGGAAAGTGTCTTTAGGATTGCAGCCATAGTGTATAAATTAACCACTTGTATATACAATATACTGTATATGTACTGTATATGGGTGTTTTAGCTTTTATTTTGCCATGTCCTACATTTTTCTTGTCTGTCCTACATTTTGGATGCCCCTTTTACTCTTTTTCATTTTTGATGTACGGTCACCCTGTATTAGCTGTTATTTTGTTTTTTCCCTACTTTTCTCTTGTGTCTCATAAGCTTTTTTTTGGTTCTGACATATGGCCACCCTGTTTTAGCTTCTTTTGTCATGTCCTACATTTTTGGGTGTGTCCTACGTGTTGGGAGGACATGTCCTCTTTTTTGGTTCTGACATATGGCCACCCTGTTTTAGCTTCTTTTGTCGTGTCCTACATTTTTGGTGTGCCCTACGTGTTGGGAGGATTTGTCCTCTTTTTTGGTTATGACATATAGCCACCCTGTTTTAGCTTCTTTTGTCATGTCCTACATTTTTGGTGTGCACTAAATACTACTTTACATACCACTACTTAACCAATTTATTATCTTTTTTTGTCATTGATAACATCTTAAACTCACCATTTCTTGCCTAATGTAGCCACTTATTCTCCTCAATATCCTGTTTCCAGCTTCAACCACCCACCCAAAGGTGTTGGAAGTCCTTTCTCTTTTGTGGTTCTGAGTGGTCCCCCTGGTTGTGCCTGGTGATGGAGAGTGTCCAAGGCGAGGACATTCAGTGGCGCCAGGCAGGGAGGGCAGGTGGGGGCTGCTGCCTGCCTGCCTGGCTGGAAGAGAGAGAGAGGAGGAGGAGGAGGAGGAGGAGGGCAGGGGGTGACGTGCCCAGCCAGGCTCAGCCCTCCTGGTGTCCGGGAGATTTAAAAGCGCTGCCACAGGCGGAGTGGAGAGGCGCGCAAAGCTTTGCGCACGGAGGCGCCATGCGAGGACACCACCAAGGGCCACCTCTGGCCTCCCCACAGGGCAGCTGCCACCCCACACCTCTCCACCCACAGCCTCCCTCTGGCTCCGGAGCCCCCTCGGGGCTGCTGCTTCTCCTCCTCCTCCTCGCCTCCTGGGTGAGTTCCTGCCAAGGTAAGCTCTGCAGCTGAGGGGGGGGGGGGTTGCAAAGCCAGTGTGACCCCATGTCTTCTTTTTTCCAGGACACGTCCTCTTTTTCAGCCTTGTGTCCTGGAAAAAAAAAAACCTCCATTGTCTTCCATTTCCTTGTGAGCAGGCAGCATGGAGCCTTCTTGGAATTCTTAAATTATATGTAATAAATTGTAACAGTTTTAAACTTGATAAAAAGTAAAATTGTTTACAGTGTTTAAATTAACCAGAAGAAAGCAACATACATGAGTATTTTCCTTTTGTTTTCTTAAGTTTCCTACATTTTTTGAGGGGTGGTGGTCCTTCGGTGGTACCCTTTTTGGGGTATGACAGCTGGTCATAGCTTTAGTTTTGCAAGGAGGCTCACCACAACATTTTGGACCCACGATCCAGACAGTGTGGCCACTTACATGCCATCCTTGCAAAACCTAGTACTTTGCCCCCCCTAGATATGCTACTGCTTCCAAATCTCAATTTTTCACACACATGGCCACCCCCTAGGAAGACAGGTAGATTATCCCTTATCTGGGCATCCAAACTCTAGGCTGTTCTGAAATCTGGACATGTTTTGTTCAAATCTCCCCTTCTGTGGTGCAAACAGAAGGTCTTGTGCTTATTCCCTAATTTCTATATCTCTAATTTTCTATTTCCGATTCCCTATTCTATTTTCTAAGTGGTGGTGTTTACTTATAAGGATATTGCTGGAAAATGTGAAAAAGACAAGCAGATATCTATATTGGTAAAAGGGAACAGAGTAATAGGAAGCAGTTCTTATTAAATTTATGCAAGTATCCCAAAATCCTGACGGATCCAATTATCCCAAAATCCAGACGTTTTCCTAAGCAGTACAGATAAGGGATGTTCAACCTGTATCTGTTTTTAATGCAGTGTTTTACACTTTAAAGATCTACAACAAATGTAAACCTTCTCAGTCCTTAGTAAAAGGACTTTTGTTTTGCTCAGAAACTCTGCCTTGAACAACCACAGGTTATGCAGTTACCTGTTGTTTAACAAGTCTGGATTTTCTCCTTAGTATGGCAATGCCTGTCACACAGGTACAGGCACAGAGTTCTTATAAAGTGAGGGAAAAGAGGTGCCAATCTGAATTGGAATCCAGATTCATCTAAACATATTTGAAATTGTGTTGCTATTATAGTGTGCCCGACTTCTGTAGCACTAAAAAATGTGTGTAATTTTACACCAACATAAATGGGTCTTGCAAAAGTCATTGATTTATCTATACTGCTCATTATATACCTATATATTATCAATAGAACAATAAAAGTTTTTGATTTAGCTATTATTGATGTTAAAATTTTTATTTTTAAAATTTTATTTAAATACTGTAGATATATTTCCTTTTCTCTTTCTAAACAATATAGCAAAAGGGTTTCAGTATAATGGTCATGAGGATTTGGTCAAATATGGCACTCATCCATAACGTAAAGCAGGATTTAAAATCCAGCTCCATGCCAGGTTGCCTCTGGTTGCATAATGCTGGCTTATCTGCTTGCAAAAGAGCATGACTTGAATTGGAGTGACTCAATAGTCATCGCAGATCCTTGTCGTCCACCTGTAGAATTGGCCATGATTAGGAGAGAGATAGATACTTTATTGTCATTGTACAAGATATACAATGAAATTCAAATGCACCGTCAAGATATGGACTTCATATAAATGGAATAAATATATAAAAACTTATACTTCAATTGCACATCAACACTCAATCCTTTCAACACTCAGTCCTTCACCAAGCATTCAATCAGTACAATGTATGCATAAGACACATACCTTCAAATCCAGAGTAACTATGGGAGCACATAAGAGACATTACGTGCACCTGTAATTACTGCACCTCTTAGTGGAAACCTATGGAAAATTCATATTGGAATCCAGAATAAGTTCTTACACCAGAGCAAGGACTCCTCGTAGTTACTCTGGATTTTGCCCATATTAGGATAAAACAATGTCCGCAGGGCAACCTGCAGAGGACACCCTTACCTTTTTAATGTTATAAACGGCAATAGATGGTTTAAAGAATAGTCAATCGTTCTTATTTCTAGGTGTACCAATGATATCTCATGTTCTACGAGACGAACAAGATTTACGCTTGAGGAATGAGGTATAGAACTGTTTGCTATTTAATTTAATTTAACTGCCTTTAATTTTCTTATTGTGCATTGCATTGATACACGTTAATACCATTTATAATATGCAGGTAGACTTTTGCTTATCTGAATGTCTAATTCAGCTTCAGTATGGTGTGAAAAGAAGGCTAATGTGCAGTGGTGGATAGGAGTAAGGGGAGACAGATGTACCATAGGCATTGCAGATTCAGGGGGCATGCCATCATGGCACAAAGAGCTCAGAAATGGGTGAGCCTATATGCTTGCATGAAGGTGTACAGCAGAAAAGGGAGAGGCAGTGACTGAACAAGGAGCACATTCTATGGCAAGGTTGAAGAGGGTGGAAAAGGAGGCGTCAGAAGGTAAACAACACATGGGGGTTGCTGGAGGTTCATGGATTAAGACAGTCAAGGTAGGAGCCCTGGATGAGGGCAAGGTAAAAATGCCATGGTTGAAGGCCATGGCAATAGGGCAGAATTGAAGCAGATAGGTGTTCAATTGACATAAGCCCAGGTAAAGTGAGCAGACCCAAGCTTGGCTCATCTCTAGGACTTCCCTGATTCCTCTGTAACCTGTCTCATCCTTGAATAAATCCATTTATATTGAACCTTCCCAAATCCTCATGAAGCAAGTTGTTGGCTACTAACTTAGAAATGTCATGCCCTAGCTAATTTGATGTAGATCCCATGGGAGGAGGCAGAGGGACAGGGTGCCAAAACGTTTCCTTTGCTGGAGCTGCCAGAAACCCTTCTTCTTTTTTCTTGCTGTGTCTATGCTCTTGTCACTCTTTACAGATAGATGATGCGTGTTCTGGTTATCTTGTCGAGGATTATCAGCCTCAGGTCAGTCCTGTTAAAAATAAATGAGTATTTAAGTTATCAAAGCAGATGCTATAAGTAATGTACCTGAGACTCTATTTTCTTGCTTTCAGTCATCTAGTGCATTGGAAGAACTTTGCTATATGGTTCTGGGACTACTACAGAAAGCACAGGTAACAGAACATACCATTATATTTTATTTTTGAACAATTGTCAGTGTAGATTGTATAGTGGTGAATCTACTCTTAATATCCATGCAGTCAGTACTGTTTGGATCTGACATAACTGCCGGTCCAAGCTCTTCCTCTCACTCTTCCTCCCATTCCTCTCTCCTATTGTGCTTCAACAATATATTTTCAAAATGAAGTTATGGCTAAGATTGCCAAAAAGCATTATCGGGCCCCACTATCCAGCTCCGTTAAGGAACTGCCATATTATGTATAAACTCAGATTTCAAAAACATGTAATGAACAAGAATGTAATTATAAATCTAGATATGTTGTAGCTAATGTGAAAGGAATTAAACAGAAAATAATTAATCTGCATATTAAACCAAATATTTTAAATATGTTAAATATATTTTTAATCTATTCAAAAACTAGTCATAAGTACTATACAACAGTATTTCATATTCCCAAAAATAATTAGTGCTCTACTTCATTTTCTATTTTTCTTTTTAAATTTCTCTGCTAAATATTTATTTCCACAGGTGTTTGATCAAAAAGACAGCATCAAAAGAGTAAGATTATTTTTATCTGTTTTTTATTGCATTGTAACTGTCTAGATTTTAGAAAGTCATATCAGATTAATCTTTCTTAAAGTCCACTTTTAATCTATTTAAACAGTTCTTATTTCATTATTCTAAGACACTGAATAAGCATATGATTACTTAAAAACAAGTTATTTTTCATTATTATTTAAACTTTATTTGTTCCATCCTGAATACACTAAGGATGCAATCCAATTTAAGGGTACAACGTCTAATTTAAGCCAGCCTAACTCACCTACCATATCTTCCCATGGTGGTGTGAGGAGGTCAGTGTATGCACTAGCTAACCCCCCAAGAGTGGGCCAGACCAGGTCACCCCCAGGTCAGCACAGGTCACCCCCTCCCCCACAGTGACACCCCCAGGTCAGCACAGGATTATGCCAGCCATAATGGAGGTTAGGATTGCAGCCTAAGTACATATTCGTATTTTCTCAGAAGTCCCATTAACTCCCAGGAAAGTGTGGATAGGATGGCAGCCTCAATTTTGCAGTCTCAATTTTTTGTATATGGAAGTATTTTTAAATATAATTGATAAAAAATTTTGCAGATCATCTTAACTTGTAAGGGATAGCACCCAAATCTGAATGCTAAAGTCTAAAAAAATCTAGGCATACGTATGTATTTAAAAAAAATTAGGAACTATATGAAGAATAGCTTTGTAATAAATAATAAAGATACTGTTTATCTGGGATGTAACTGTAATGTCGAAAGTTAATTTTGAGGAAGAATATTCATCTAACACAGATTAGTATTCTAAAGTACTATACCTTTGTAGGTATATTAAGGTTCATATTAAGGATGGAAGTACCTCTTTGTAATAAGATTTCTTCAAAAACCATGGCTTAATGCTGAGTTTTCTTTTAGATTTTATCATAAACAAAGGTTCAATCAATTCTTGTTTTTGAAGTGTTCCAGAAATCATTATTTCTCATACTTTGTATCCATATGTTATTCTAATGATATTTTACAGCCTTGCTTTTCATTTCAAAACTTAATTGGTATTTCGGTTTGTTTGACTCCCGAAGTCATTGTGTACTAACGGACAACAGAATCAGTGTTTTTTTTCCCAATGTTTAGGGTGACCAGACACAGTGGACTACCAAATAAAAGGGGAAATTTTGGCAGGTACAACTCAAAATTGAATGATTTTCAAACAAACCCCCAAATCCAGAGTAACTACAGGAGCATGAAAGAGACTTTACGTGCACCCATAGTTAACTGCAAAACCTGGTGAATACCTATGAGAAATTCATATTGGAATCCAGGGTAAGTTGTTCTTACACTGGAGCAAGGACTCCCTGTAGATTACTCTGGATTTTGTTCAAAATTTATCTTCCATGGGTGGGCTGCTATGAGCAGGAAGTAGGGGGCAGGATCTCACACTTTTGCAAGATCCTAACCCCAGTCCCAGCCTGGAGCAGCTTTGGGCCTCTTGGATCTACACAATCTCTTGAGGTGCTACAAAACCAAGTAACCCCATTGGGGCTGCTGCAATGTTACCCAGGGTAAGGAGTGAACTGCGCTTGTCACGGGCTGATCGCAACCAGCCCCAACGCTGTGCTGGCTTTGGGGCAGGCCAGCTGATTTTCCTGTTCTGGTCTGGGTTAGGATTGAGCTATGAGGCTTTTGACAGGGCAGTAGAAGTTTTGCCTTGAGATAACCTGGAGGTAATCAATGAAAGAGAATGTAACCCTGCAAAAATAAGAATGGAAGAGGTCAGAAGCTGAGGACTCCTGAAGCCAAATATGGATTGTATCGACAGGAGTTAGATGTCAGTATTGAGTAGGGCTTTTAAGTAGTATGAAGCCGGAAAAAGGTGTCTTGGTGGTGCATGATGGCACAGAAGAGCGTTTCCTGGAGTTTCTCTGTCATATAAATCGGGGGATTTATATAACAGAGTTTCTCTATCATATAAATCGGGGGATGCTAAGTGGGATGGAGGAGATGCAGATTCTTGATTAACAAAACAATTTCTTCTTTGAGTGATGATGGGATATCAAGGTTTGCATTGTTTGTTTCTAGTGTAGATCTGCGAAAGTCTTATGACTCAAAAGTTGAGATTTGCAAACAGTTTGGGATATATCCTTTGTGTAGGGACTCTGAGAGACATTTGTCTCATTATATAATGGTAGAGAACTAAGCAACCTCTGACAGCAGTACTGTTGATTAAATACTGTTGATTTAACATCTTCATATGCGTGCTCTTGGAAACATCTCAGCGTTCCCATGTCACATTTGCAAATCAAAACACGCATGATGCTCTTTAACATTGATTTCCATCATGGAAAAGATGGAAGGTGCGCAGCCAGTGAAGGAAATTGTGACATTGTCTGTGCCTTTTCATCCTTTTGTTTTGCCTAACCTATTCATGACTATATGAAGGGTGTGTTTTTGAGTTGTTTTTACATCTTGAGTCTACAGTTTCATCTTTGTTCATGTGTTAATTCATGCCCTCTCAGTCATCTGTCCTGCATCCTTTGCTGGAACGTGTTCCCCACCTGCATGAAATGAGACTGAAGAGATACAACATGGACGTATGTATCTTTTATTATTCATGGTGTTGGTCTCTTTATTTTATTGTCATTTAAGGTGCATCACATCTGTATACTTTTCTTTTTCTTTGTTAGTGTATTATTTTGCATGTCTTTTAAAAAAAGTTTGTATATTATGTTTTTTTAATTACACATAAACAGTGACATGTTTTAATTCCAACATGTCACTGCTGTTATGTGTATGCACTTTTATGTGTATGCATTTTTTTAAATGATACTGCCGCTAGGGTGTGATGCTGTTCACCTCTTCGTGGTGTACCCCAGATAGCACAAAAGTGTGAACTAAACCACCAGCAATAATTGGCAGCCAGATTACATTGAAGAATTGGCAGTTGGCAGCAGTTGGCAGCCAGACATCAGTGTAGAATTCCTAGCTTTCAAAATACATAGCAGTGGAACATTAACATCTGATTTACTGTAAGTCCATGTATTTGCCATATGCTAAATAAATAAAGACACTGCTGTTACCTTTTAAATATGTAATTAGGGGTGCACTCCTAATGCCTCCTTGGGCCAGATCAACTCCCTTGTGCTGGCGCAGTGATGTCACAAATCAGTGGTCATCAAAGTGGGCTTGCAAAGGCTGAGGAACCACCATCTTGGAGACCCCAAAAAATCAACTTTGCAATGTTGCATACTATCACATCACATGTTGTTGGATTTCTCTTGAAGAGCTGAAGCCAATGCAACAATCAGTTTTGAAATAGCTCCTTCTTAACAAAACTTATGGCAAAAAAACAAAAGGAGAAATATGCATGGGAAAATGAAAGTAATTTACATTGCGGTTTTACCCGTGAGTAGGCAAACGTGCTATAGTCCAGCGGAAAGGGCAGGCTGAGAGCAATCCAAGGACACCAGAAGGATCCTGATACCACCCAAAATCACTGCAGAAAGTTCTTCCCTCAGTGCACATCTGCATTTACCCATGAGTAAGCAAATACTTTGGCTGGTGTGGAAGGTCAGTTCAAGGGGTGCAAGGCTTCCAGCATGGCTCTGATCCCAGGCACCTGGAGCTGACATGTGCTCCAGAACGCACCCCCCCCAACACTGAAAATTCTGAAAAGGAGAGAAACTGGCTCTACAGGTAATGTGAATTTTAAAAACAAATCATTTGTAAAAATAGTCCATACTCCTCTTCCCCCCCTCTCCCCAAGCCAAATTTCCTGTCCTTATTTCCTGTTCTTTTAATGCTTTTGTGTGAGGAAGAGTGTTTAAGGCTGTTTTTATTTTTATTTTTTATCAGATGTCCTCTTCCTTTATCTACATGTCCTCATGTATCCTGGGAAAAAATCTTCATTGCCCTCCTTTTGTCCTCCTAGCCTGTTTGGAATTAATAAATTATATGTAATAAATTGTCTCTCTCTATATATATAAAAATGAAACCCATCAATGCCCAGCCAAAACCGCTAGGCCTAGAAGCGTGAAATTTGGGGTGGGTGTCCCTTCCATGAAGGAGGCACCCACTAAGAACTGGTTTTTGGAAATTCCAACCAGAAGGTGGTGAAATTTTCCTTCCACATTTTCTAACGCGTTTTTCTCCCTATACTTTGAAGAATCCCAGACTGAGGGATGCTCTGCCCCAATCCCTTGACCTAGAAGCGTGAAATTTGGGGAGGATGTTCCTTCTGTCATAGGAAAACCCACCAAGAACCGATGTGGAGAAATTTAACCCTTAAGGGGCTGAAAAGGCCCTTATATATATGTTTTTGTCCTATACAGTATTTAAAATGGCAGAAGACCACTGCTGTAAAGCATGCTTGTGATACTCGTTGAGTAAGGAAGGCTGGTGCAAGGAGTTGCACTTGCCTCCCTATGCCAGACCTAGGTCCAGTAATATAAGGCTGCACCAGCCAACTTTGGCCAATACAGAGGGGGGGAACATGGGGAGGAGACATGAAAGAGGCATTTAGGGGTGGGATGAGGGCAGGTAGAGATAGGTGAGTGGGGAGCAGGACCAAGACCCAGCAGTTATGGAGATCTTAGCCCCATTCCTAGACAATGCAGATCAGCTCCAGGCTACTCCTTATAGATTTGTGCCACTGATTTAGGTGGCACAGATCCAAGTAGAGCTATTGGGGCTATTACAGCTCTCCCTGGGGAAAGTATCACCTTGCCTTGAGCTGAGCCAGAATAATCTGTTACCTTGTAGTGATCTGTACTCTTGACCTGTTGGTCATAGCTATAATACACTGAGAAAAATCCCACCATCTGGAAGTAACTGGAGTCTTGTTAATACATTTTTAAAGTACTGTATTACTTGTAGAGGAGAGACATTATAGAGAGTTTCATGGCTGGAATTTAGTTGGAACCTGCTCTTTTGTTCATTAAATGCTAAACAGTAATGCGAGTCAAAACTTAAAGTCCCTCTGGGTTTACTAGAGCTTGGTATACTTAATTTGCAGCTTAATTGGGTTACTCCAGTCTTCTGTACTATCACTGCTCAACTAAAGTGGTGATGAAACTTCTTATGATGGAACTTCTTATAATGTTCCAAGATAATAGAAGACCTTTACTTTCTGGCGATTAATGTGGCCAATCTCATTTGGAAGATTTTAGGCTACTAATAAGGGAAAACAATTAATATGATGCATTATTATATGTATCAGTGACATCAATTTTTTTTTAATTTTCCCTCATGAAAGAATTGCTCCTAATTCATCTAAGCATGGTTGTGTTCCATTAGCAGCTATAAAACCATGGAAGTCAACATTTTTGTGAGTTACTAAAAATGAATATTGTTTTGTCAACTAAGCCATTTCAGGTACTAATTGGACGTCGGTAACACAGCCTTGAAAACTTACTAGGTTTTCTTGAAGTAATACTATAACATGAGAGAAGATTCCCCCCAAGTTTTACAAGCTACCCTGGGAAAAAAATCACTAGTATGTTTTAGGGCATTGGACTATCAAATTGCTTTTTTAGGGTTTTATGGGTTTTGCTAAGAAAGAACTTTAGCATATGTTCAGTCCTGTGAATGTCTACTTTGAAGTAAGTCCTTCTGTGATGGGAGAAGTGTCTTGGATATCTGCCCTGAAATAAAAGTGTCTTGGATAAAAGTGTCTTGGATATCTGCCCTGAAAGCGGAATAGCTGACTGGCTAGATAGCTAGAGAAAAGAGGTTCTTGGAGAAAGAGACTTTCAGAGCTACTGGTCACGATGGGCATGTGCTAGGTTCAGAGGTAGTATGCCTTTGGATACCAATTGCAGGGAGAAATGTCTGCCTTTTTTCTAGCTTGTGAATTTCATGGAATAGAATCATAGAGTTGGAAGGGACCTAGTAGGTCATCTAGTCCAACCCCCTGCCTGCAGCAGGAAATCCCGACAAGTGCTCGTCGAGCCTCTGCTTGAAGACCCCTAGTGAGGGAGAGTCCACCACCTCCCTTGGCAATCTGTTCCACTGCCGAACCGCCCTCACCGTCAGGCATTTTTTCCGGATATCCAACCGGATAATTTTAACAGAAGCAACTTATGGACTCTTATGGAAATACTAAAAATCTTCACCTAGACTACTAGCCTTAGACCAGTAGTCAGTCTTATGTATTTATGCCTGCTAAGCAGATATTGAAGCTGACGCTCAGATACTTTTGCCACATTGTGAGAAGGAAAGACTCCTCAGAAAAGACCTTGATTCAGGGGAAAACTGAAAGCAAAAGGAGAAGGGGATGGCAGAGGATGATGTGGTTAGATAGTGTCACCAAGGCACTGAACATGAATTTAGACAGAATTATAAATTTTCCACTTCGGAAAATGGAGGAGGATTGGAGGGCCTGGCATGTATGCTTCATGGGGTCATGAAGAGTCAACACAACAACGTCTAAACAAAAACTAAGCTATGAAAACACTTTTTTTCAGTTGCATATTATAATTGCTTCTTCAAAGCAGAAACTTAATACAGTGGCGCCTCATGTAACAAGTTTAATTCATTCCGGAGACATGCTTGTTATGTGAAACGCTTTTTACGTGAAGCGGCTTTTCCCATAGGAAATAATGGAAACTCAGACAATTGGTTCCACAACCCAAAAAATATTCATATAAAATATTAAGTGTTTATAAAAATGATTACAAAACACTGTAATATAACACAGTATACTGTACTATACAGTAATACACAACATTGCAATAAAGAAAATACTGTACTGAACTGTGCTATACTTTTGAAAACCTTCATAGCTGGTGTGAGGGTTACAGAGAGGGGGATGACTTTGCCTGCAATCCTAAAGACACTTTCCTGGGATTGTGTCCTGGGATCCCACTTTCCTGGGATAAGACAATGGGGCTTATGTCTGAGTAGACATGGTTAGGATTGTGCTCTTTCACAATCACTAATGGAATCTCTGCTATCCATTGGCTCAATGGAATTTTGTCTTTTTATGCAACTCTAACATTCCCAAGCTGCTGATGGGCACCCCAGCCACCACCACCCTGAACTGTGGGAGTTGCCAGAGGCACTGGGGCAAAGGGGTGTCCACCTGCAGCGCGGGGGAGGCAGCCACCAGAGGCATTGGGCCAAGAAAAGGGGGGGTTTACCTGCAGCAAGGGGAAGGCAGGGGAGCAGGCAGGACTGAAGAAGGGTTAGGTTGCAAGCAGGCTTGGGAAGTGTGTTGCAGCCCAGGCAAGACAAAGAGTGACACCTGGCTTATGGCTTGTGTCGGCATTCCCAAGCTGCTGATGGGGAGCAGCACTAGAACATTGATAAGGCACACCTTCCACGCTGCCACACACAGATTCCACGTACAAACCTGGCTCAGGCTGCTCCCCCCAGACACTCCATGAGTTCCCTGGCCATGGAAGCCTATTCCAAACTTTGCCCAGGGCCCCACTGTAGCTCAAGCTAGTCCCCTCGTCCTGCCTGTGAGTTCCCTTGCCATGGAAGCCTGTTCCAAACTTCCTCAGAAGTGCTCTTTACTCAAGACAGTGCACTTTATGCAAGTCAAAATTTCTGAGAAAATTTTGCTCTTTATACAAAACACTCTTTATTCAAGTCGCTCTTTACTCAAGGTACCACTGTATTTCAAATGATGTAACACCATCACCATTAGGAAAAGCAACACTGTAATAAGGTTTATGTAAAGGTGCAGTGATGTTTTAAGTGGAATAAAGATAAATGAGTTGGGTAAAATATATAGATCTCCAACAGAACCTAATTCTGTGCAAGAAATAAAGAATCTGCCATCTGTGTTGAAATTTCATATTGTTCTATTTCTTTTAGGAAGAACTTCAAATACCTGGTGAAATTCAAAGTAGACAAATAAGACCCTTTGTCTTCAGGGTATGTAGAATTTTGCTTTGTTTCTTTCAAAACAGTTGCATTACAAAAATCAAAACTGCAGTGTGTATCAAGGACTGGGCAAACTCTGCTTCAACAACAGTTCTAGAGCTAGTTGAATGTGGTGGCCCTCAATAGTAGGTGATGTACTAAAAATAACTCTATGATATTACTTTGAATGTATAATACACTTACAACCCAATCTAATCCTCTATGACAGTGGTTCTCAATCTTCCTAATGACGTGACCCCTTTATAAGTTCCTCATGTTGTGGGGAACCCCAACCATAAAATTATTTTTGTTGCTACTTTATAACTGTAATTTTGCTACTGTTATGAATCGTAATGTAAATATCTGATATGCAGGATGTATTTTCATTGTTACAAATGAAATGTGTGTTCTATGTACACGATGAACACAGTGGGATTTATTTCAGAGTAGGCATGCATAGGATTGGGTCCTGAGGCTGCAATCCTATCCACATTTACATGGGAGTAAAGGCCCCCCTGACTATAATGGGATTTATTTCAGCGTAGGCATGCATAGGATTGGGCCCTGAGGCTGTAAGTCAGCCCCAGTGCGTGCGCAGCTACAGCCGGAGGTCTGGCAAGCCTGACCTGGTCCCCTGCACCAGGGGTCTTTAGGCGACCCCCAGGAAACCTCTGGGCGACCCCCAAAGGGGTCCCGACCCCCACTTTGAGAAACACCGCTCTATGATGTTGTAGCTGCAGCCATGCTATATCATGGATGATCAAATAGCCTGCAAAAGGCTTTACTTACCTTATGATAGATTGACCAAAAGTCTATGGGTTATCTTGGACTTGTACCATATTTTTTACTGGTGCAAGTTTGTGGAGAGCCACATAGTGTGTTGGGCTGGTCAGATAATAAATACCAGATCAGATAATCGGATAATAAATCTGAGATCAGATAATAAATCAGATAATAGTAAATCAGATAATAAATGAGAGATCAGATAATAAATACCTGTTGTTGTTATTATTATTATTATTATCCAGTAAAAGTCACTGCCACTAGATCCACTTCCTGCTGCTATTAACACACCAGTTACTCCTTTTGACCTCCCCATTTCCACTCATGAACTTTTCTGTATACTAGCCTACCTGCCCTGGTGCCATAACTTGCAGAATTTATTTGCAGAATTATTTATTTATTTATAAGAATAACTTGCAGAATTTATTTATATTTATTTATTTAAGGAATTCATATCCCGCCTTTCTTCCCCCACAAGGGGGAACTCAGAGCAGCCAAATAACAATTAAAAAACAATAAAACACCACTAAAATTAGATACAGTAATAAATAGAGATTAAAATACAATTAAAATGTAGTTAAAATACAATTAGATCAGCGTTTCTCAAAGTGGGGGTCGGGACCCCTTTGGGGGTCGCCTAGAGCTTTCCTGGGGGTCGCCTAAAGACTCCTGGTGCAGGGGCCCAGGTCAGGCTTGCCAGACCTCCGGCTGTAGCTGCATGCGCACTGGGACTAACTAACAGCCTCAGGGCCCAATCCTATGCATGCCTACTCTGAAATAAATCCCATTATGTTCAGTGTGTGCATAGAACACACATTTCATTTCATAACAATGAAAATACATCCTGTATATTGGATACTTACATACAATTACAATTCATAATGGATATTTACATACAATTACAATTCATAACAGTAGCAAAATTACAATTATAAAGTCACAACGAAAATAATTTTATGGTTGGGAGTCCCCACAACATGAGGAACTTATAAAGGGGTCACGGCATTAGGAAGATTGAGAATTAGATTAAGGGCACAATCCAGAGTAACTTTGGGAGCACGTAAGAGACATTACGTGTACCCGTAGTTACTGCACCACCTAGTGAAAACCTATGGAAAATTCATATTGCAATCCAGAGTAACTTGTTCTTACTCCAGAGCAGGGACTCCCTGTAGTTACTCTGGATTTCACCCTAAAGCTAAAAACATAGACTAAAAACGATAAAACAAAAAATGATAAAAACAAAAGCCCCCCAACCTCTGCCCCCATTAAAAAGCTTTTTTAAAATAAAAGGTTTTAAGGCTCTGCCTGAAGTTCTGTATTGAGGGAGCTTTCCTCAGTTCTAAGGGGAGGGAGTTCCAAAGCCGGGGTGCCACCACTGAGAAGGCCCTATCTCTGGCCGCCACACCTCTCATATCTCTTAGTGGCGGCACAGTCAGTAGGGCCCCCCTCAGATGACCTTAGGTGACGGGTCGGATTGTAGGGAAGAAGGTGGTCCCTCAGATTCCCTGGACCCAAGCTGTTTACGGCTTTAAAGGTCAGGACCAGCACTTTGAATTCAGCCCGGAAACGAATGGGCAGCCAGTGTAGTTGCTGAAGCAGTGGTCCGACCGAGTCAAACCGATGAGCCCTAGCAACCACACGGGCCACCGCATTCTGGACTAGTTGAAGCTTGCGGACCGTCTTCAGAGGCAGCCCCACGTAGAGCGTGTTACAGTAATCCAATCTTGATGTCACTAAGGCATGGGTCACCGTGGCCAGATCCGAGCAACTCGTTATGTATGGTTGCAGCTGGCGGATCAGCCGAAGATGAGCAAAGGCTCCCCTGGCCACAGCTGCCACCTGGGACTCCAAGAGCAGCTGCGAATCCAGGAGAACCCCCAAGCTGCGAACCTGCTCCTTCAGAGGGAATGCAACCCCATCCAGAACAGGATGATATTCCAATACCCAAGTCGAGGATTTCCAGACGAGGAGAACCTCTGTCTTGTCAGGATTTAATCTCAGCTTGTTCACCCTCATCCAGTCCCCCACTGCCTCCAGGCAACAATTCAGGACTTCAACTGCCTCCTTGTAGTCAGGAGGAAAGGAGAGATAGAGCTGGGTGTCATCAGCGTACTGATGACACCTCACTCCAAGCCTCCGGATGACCTCTCCCAGCGGCTTCATGTAGATGTTAAATAGCATGGGGGATAGAATGGAACCTTGTGGCACCCCACACCGAAGATGCCAAGGTGCCAAACAAACATCTACCAGCACCACCTTCTGGGATCTGTCAGCCAGGAAGGAGCAGAACCACTGCAAAACAGTGCCTCCAATCCCCAGCCCGGCGTACCGACCCAGGAGGACACCATGGTCGATGGTGTCGAAGGCCACTGAGAGGGCCAGCAGGGCCAACAGTGATGCACTCCCCCTGTCCATTCCCCGGCGTAGGTCATCCACCAATGCAGTCTCTGTCCCAAACCCCGGCCTGAAACCAGATTGGAAGGGATCCAGATAATCAGCTTCATCCAGGACCCTCTGAAGCTGGGATGCCACCACCCGCTCAACCACTTTCCCAGGAAACGGGATGTTTGAGACTGCCCGATAGTTGTTTAAGTTTTTAGGGTCCAGGGAGGGTTTCTTCAGGAGGGGGCGAACCACCGCCTGCTTTAATGCAGAAGGCAACACCCCCTCCCTCAGAGAGGAGTTCACCAGCCTCCCTGTCCATTCGGCCAGTCCATCCCAGGCCAGTCTGATTAGCCAGGCTGGGCAAGGGTCCAGCGGGCAAGCACATGGTCTCACACTACAGTGAATCCTGTCCACATCCTCAGGTTCTACAAGCTGAAAAGAATCCCAAAAGATGGACAGGACAGGTGCCCCAGGGACATCGTTGGATGTTGTTAAAGTGGCATCCAAGTCATGCCAGATCTGATCGACCTTATCCGCAAAGTGTTGGGCGAACTCGTCACAGTGAGCCTCCGTGTGCTGTACCAAGTCAGTGAGGGGGGCCAGATGGAGTAGGCCCCAGACCACATGGAAGAGCTCTGAAGCAGGGAACTGCCACTGCAAGTTCCTTGTGATTGGGCCTAAACTGGCTTTGTAGTGGCATAATCTCTACTAGTCACACTGGTGTAAATGGCCAGATTTAGACAGATTTGTAGATTTACAAAAGTAGCTTTGAGATGCTCTCACATTGAGTGTTTTCTCATTAAGTACACAACATTCAAAAAGATGACAACTCATGAGATTGGTTGGTGGGAGATTCGGGATGGACAAAAGGAAGTATTTATATTAGTTCTCTGGCCACTCTGTACTCTATCTGGCTTCCTGTTTCAGATTTTCCGGTTGTATTCCTGGACACATACAAAAGACATGAAATGCTTCAGATTTTGACCACCATTTATAGCTAGTTTTTATAAAGTTGGGCTGTTGTTGGGCTGTGGGTGGCGCAAGTGGCTAAGACACTGTGCCTGTTAACCAGCAGGCCAGGGTTCAAGACCTGGGTCAGCCCCACAAGACAGGGTGAGTTCCTGTCCTTAGCCCAGCTCTGCGACGCAGCTGGATCTAATTGTATTGGCTCTGCCTTTCCATTGGACTAATTCAGTGGCGTGGAGAGGGGGAATTTGCTGCTTGGGTAACAGCCTATCCTCCATAACAATCTAACCCAGGCTTTCGTGCTTTGCATGTAGCGTATGCAGCGCTGAGCACAATACCATCGTCTTTCAAGACTGATGGAGGCCTGCTATAGGCCATAAATGAATATGCCCTTAATTGCTGTCTATTTTTTGTCTACGGTACAAATAAGCAGTGGAGCAGGCAGAAAGGGTTTGAGCTCAGAAGTACTGTAACCTCCCTGTGTGTGTGTGTGTCTGTGTGTGTGTGTGTCTGTGTGTGTGTGCTCAAATCACATATGTATATTCTTTGACTGATGAAGCATATGTATATGCATATGTATATGTTTTGGCATAATTTTTTATTAAACTAGTTTGAAGAAGAGCATCAGGTCTCTTAAATTCTCAGAAAGCTATTAAACAAGATGCTTATTTCCTGGTTTCTTTTCTAGCCACGCAATGGAAGAAGATCATCTACTTTTCGTTAAAATGGTATTTTATCTTATTTTCATTTAGAATACCCAAACCTGTTTTATATTTGCATTATTCCAAAATCTACATCTTTAAAAGCAGGCTATTGTATTGTCTTTGGTGACAGGAAACTGAAAATGCAGTTGAATAAATGCAGATCAAACTTTTGCAAAGGAAAATGAGACCTAGTGTGATGTTAGATCCATTAGATCAGTGGTTCTCAGGCATTTTGGCACAGGACTGTGTTCTAACAATCTGTTCAGGACCCCTTGTCAAACTGCCCAAGAAGTGATGTCATCAAGTGATGTCTTGGCCAGAAGTGGCATCAAACAGGAAGTGACATAACTGTGATGCCAATGCTCCTCCATGTCTACTTGGGATTCGGTTGCATTGTGTTCAATGAGACGTGATCATATTCCCAAGCATCCTGCTCCAGGTCGGAGCAGGCTGATACCTTTCTCTTCTGCAGCTTCCTCAGTATGCTTCCCTGCTTCCCAGGGGTGCCTATCCCTACAATCCAGAGTAACTACGAGAGCACGTAAGAGACATTACATGCACCCGTAGTTAAGGCATCACCTAGTGAAAACCTATGGGAAATTCATATGGCAATCCAGAGTAACTTGTTCTTACTCCGGAGCAAGGGCTCCCCATAGTTACTCTGGATTTCACCCTTAGAGTGGTGGTGAGGGCCACTTCAGGCTGGTAGAGAAGACAGCCCCCTCGGGTGTACCTGCTTCATTATCTTGGGATCTGGCACTTAAGTACCCAGTGGCAGATTCCAAGATGGTGTATCCCACACTCTCATAACCCCCCTGACATGAGGTCGTACACCTGTATTCATTAAACCTGTATACTCAGGATGAGTATCAGTAAGCAAGTGTTACAAGTTTGTATTCACTACAGCCAACTGTAGCAAATCATCCCCTCTCTAAGATGAGATCCAGATCCAGTATTTGAAGCATTCCTGACGTATACATGCTCAGTCTTTTGAAGAGATAATTCTTTCTGATGGTATTCACTGACAGCTTTGCTCTTCTGAAATAATGGACTATCTTTACAGCCTTTCCAGGGTGTTTAGAAGACTGGAGAGCAAGACATGCAGTTAGGGACTTCCAGGCCAGACAAAAAACTGAGTTGAGTTCAAACACAGCAAATAAGAAAAGATAATGAGAAATATGGCATTGTACTTCCAGGGTATGAAGAAGATCTCTTATCACAAATTAACATTCCAGATAACAAATTTCTTTGGCATATCGGGCACAAAAGCTTACAAAATTGTGTTTTTGTTGTGTCCCAACGTAGTTTCAGAAACACTGATGGAAAACATAGTTCTCCATATCGCCTGTGTAGCAACAATGTAGACTGCAATCCTAAAGCAGTTTTCCTGGGAGTAAGACCCCTTGAACACAAGGGGGCTTACTTTTGAGTAGACATGATTAGGATTGTCCTCAAAATTGGTAATAACACTAGATGTTATGGTCCAGCTTATATTACATGTGGTGGTTGTATTCTGCATAAAGACAGGCAGACAGGCAGACAGACAGTTTGCTATTACAGACAATTTGAATAATATCCTGTAATATGTTACATATCCTTTAATTAAGCATGTTTTCCCTTCTGCAGGGTTCCTCATCGTTCAACTTAGAACTGCCTTAGAATTGCAGACAAGATGGGCAGTCCACCCTTTATCACTTGTACAAGTCTTTTTTTAGATATTCCATCCACAATGTAAATTTCTTATAATTAATTTGAAAATGTTCCTTTCCAGAAGCATCTTAAAATAATTCCATTCTCATGTGTTTCTGATGTTTGCAACTGTGTGTAAAATTGTAAACAAAGTATTGTTAGTGTTACAAATTGCATGCAGAAACCTTGTCCTTATAATGTTGGTATACAGGGGTTCTTTTTGTTGCAAATAAAGGCACTCATTAGAGAGTTGTTTTTAATGAGAATATTTTAATGGAAATTTTTCTGTATTTAATGTTTAATTTTCTGTTTGTGATTCAAGGTTTGCAATTATGGTCTAAGTGGTTTTGTAATGTACCTAGTATAATATCAAACGGAATCAAATTGGCCCTTCTCGCACATTGTAACACTTATGCTTTCAGAGCAACAGATCAGTACAACTGTGTGCTATTTAGCAATACTGTATAAGACATTACAATGCAATTTAGCAGTAAGTAAAACAATTATATGTGTTTACTCAAAAGTGTTCCATTGTGTTCAGTGGGGCTTACTACCAAAGAAAGCATGCATAGGATTGCAGCCTAAAGCATTACAAAGAGAAACACTGAATGTTTGTGAATATGACTCATGTTTAGAAAACACACCTAGCCATTGCTAGTTGTTGAACTAAACAGATGAATTCCAAAGGGGTATTTTTGTTAATTCATTTTAGCAAATACAACACATTCTTCAAGTACTTTAAAGATGAACAAATGTATTACCATAAATAATGTCATTCCTCAGGGCAGACCCTACAATCCAGAGTAACTATGGGAGTACGTAAGAGACATTATGTGCGCCCGTAGTTACTGCACCACCTAGTGAAAAGCTATGGCAAACTCACATTGCAATCCAGAGGAAATTGTTCTTACACCAGAGCAAAGATCCCTGTAGTTGCTCTGGATTGTGCTCTTAATCTGTGCTATGCATCACCAGAATTTAATGCAAATTTATGCACAAAGGCCTGAGTGTGGAAGGCATGGTTGTTGTGGTTATACAGTGGTATAATAACAACTTGCAGTGAATAAACAAAGGCACTTTATTATAAGTACTTTTGTATATCTATTTTATGTCTTCTCCTGCTACTGAGTAAACACACTGTATACTCTGTAATGAGTAGTTGTGGTAAGAAAGGCTTCCAGACATGGTGCTGCCTCTCATTTTAGAAGTTGTCTGCTTCCATTTTTGATCAGGTCTACCTGCCTCAGATATAGAAGAGGCTGATACTGTTCTGAATTATTACCTTCCCTAAATAATTCATACACATTTACCATATAATTGCATATTTATACCTGCATTAACACTCTCTCTCAAATGCACATATTGGTGCAAGATGTGTTTCACTCTGATGCATATGGTGTTCTCAGGATGGTAACTGGCAAAACTTGTTATAGTCTTAGCTCCACCCACAGATTGTTCAGAGCTTGTGACATTCTAAAGCAGTTGGTCGACCATTTAACCTGCGTGACTTCCCAACTGGTATGGTCCATCTTCATACTGCATGAGTGCTGTAGGTCCAGTTGATGAGAGATCACCAATATGCAGGTCAGCAAAGTGGGGTCGTATGTCATGTGGCATGTGTATTATGGGCATTTTCTACAACACATGTAATATGCGCACATGAGGAATCTGACCACGTGTGCAAGAGCAGGCATGAAGTGAAAAGGAAGGCAAGGATATACGTGCAACAATACATAGCTTTTAATTGAGGGGAAAGTATTATTACTGTTGTTGTTAATAAACCGGCTTGTGCCCTAAATCAAATAACTATCTGGTTCTGTCCCAAAAGGCTCACAATCTAAAAAGTTGCAAAATACCATTTTGTAATGTACCTAGTATAATAATATCATTAAAACAGTCATTAAAAGAACTGTGCTGGGGTGAAGAGGGACAAATATTCACCCACAGCCAAATGTATAAGAGGAGTACCATTCACCAAAGGTTCTCTTTCCCAATAACCACAAAGGAGAATTTAAAAAATGTAATATTCACATAATCTCACTTGCACAACTGTGCCTTATCTGGCAATGGAGGTTCCTACAAAATAAAAAAGACAAGGAAAAGGGTGTGTTATTGTACAAAATGACATGAACATCTAGTCAATGCATTGTTTGCCATATGAATGAAGTGGTTGGAAACTCTACAAAGGTATTTGAGAAAAACTGAAAAGGAGTCCAAGCTTCCAAAGCACATTCACATCTTTTGAATCACACTTTGGAGGAAAGGATAGAAACACTAACGGCCCAATCATACCCAACTTTCTAATGCTCTGCAGCCATGCCAATGGGATCTGCACAACCTGAGGGCTGTTTTATTTACATTACTTGCTGACAGGGTTCTGGTGTGCCAGAAGTCCATGGAGTGCTACAGGGCCCTCCAGGGCTTGTAGAATGTTAAAAACAACTGTTGTAACCCACTTTTGGTTTTGATTGCAACTGAGAAGGAGGTTATGATCTTTTTTGACATTTGAAAAACTGGGAGGCCCTGCAGAGTGCTTCCTAGGACTTCCCGCATCCCCCAAACTCCAGCATTAAATAAGTAATGGAAAAAATATGCCCTCTTCTCCCACAGTCCTGGGGATCGCATCACTTCTTTTATCCCTGACCCCTCAAAGAATATGAGGGGTCTGTGACTCAGCTTTATTATAAAGCAAATCCTTCTAGGAGACATAAGCGGCTGTGATGGGTAAGCTCAACAAGGACCATTTGTTGGTGTGATGAAGCCCTTTGGTGGCCTATCCCTTGTTGGAAAGGGGTGCCCACTTTTTATTCTAACATGATACAAGGGTAGGAGTAGGAGATTTCTCTGAAGGCCAATTCCTCAATTAATACACAACTCAGTATTGAATTTGCTGTGAAATTAGTAAAGGAGCCAAAGTTGAAGGCATTTCTTTTATGATCCCTTGTTGGGTTGGCCTTGTTGACTGTGAACTCAAAAGACTCCAGGATGTGGTCTTACTTATGGGTTATGCCACATTCCCTTGCAAGGAATATTGCTAAAGCAACAATTTGATCAGAACATAATCATCCAAGCTGAAACTTTTTTGAAGCTTGGGATTATTGCTTCCCATTTATTGTGATTACCCAAGAGTAAAAGGAAAGACTCTGAGCACACTTTGGTGATCAGTGGTGTGACTATAATGCTGGTGAAGGTATTTTTTATAGGATTGGGATATTTACCAAGTAAGTATTCAACAGATACCCAAATCCACAGTGTTGGATTCTGCATTAGTCTTACATGGACAATACTGTCCTACTTCTATGTAAAAACATGAAACTTCCTTCTCTTGGCCACAGTTATCTTGCAGAGTATACTTGCATTCAAGAAGAGCAAGTTCATACTGTGATGTGGAAAATGGGTATGATTTCAAAGTACATGAGAGCCCCATATCTGTGGATCCTGTATCCATGCATTCAGCTATCTGCACACACATCCCCCCCTGCGCACATGCCCCCTGAGACTAGCAAAGTCCATGGACCAGCAGATTCCACGGACCAGCAGAAACCTGGAGGGCTTCCCTAGACTAATCACTTCCAGTTTCATGAAAAAACCTATGTTTTTTAAACCAAGCTCAGTCTGAGCCCGGCAATGGCCACAAACAGAAGTCCACAGCCTCTGCTGGGTTCAGAGGACCCTCTGGAGTCAAGGGGAGCAGAGCTTGCCTTGGTTCCGGCAGGTGGGTGTGTAGGAGATATTCATCCCATTCATGGTTTCACATAATTATGGTGGGTTCAGGAATACAGGGATATCTTCAAATACAGGGGCACACCTGTATTCATTATCCTCCAGCAAACTACCAATCTTAGAAAGCTGGAGAAATTTATGCATCACTGTTTGGAAAACACATGGATATCCATGCAATAGGGAAGGGGATAAAAAGCATGTCAGTAAACCCCACCCATGCTCTGATGATGTGCTCCCTGAGATTCACAACTGCCTCCCCAAGCATTTGTACAGTACCAGGCAATCAGCGATCCTGATCAGTTTCCCCAGGAACAATATTTGTCATCGCAGACAAATGCTGTATGAGTGGGGATGTGGCTTAGAAAGTGTATTGACGCAGAGGAAGAGCTTATCCTGGCCCCAACATAATACAGATGATGTTCACACAATTAAAATTTCTGAACATGGATTGTGCAATGAACAAGTATTAAGGTACTACAGCAGAGGAAATAATCATGTTCCTACTGGTTGTGTACCCAACTCTCACCACACTCCTTTGGATCATCACCAGTGGTACTTCCAATAGGTGGACCATACAAACTGGTACAGCAGGGACAAACTTTGAGAGACACTGGAACAGATAACTGTAATGTAAGGATAATTTGGATTTTTTTTCTTAATAGGATCCAAATGAAGACACAGAATGGAATGACATATTGAGAGATTTTGGGATTCTTCCTCCAAAAGAAGAGGTTAAAGATGAAATTGAAGAAATGGTTCTACGCTTACAGAAAGAAGCAGAAGGTATATATAGCTGAAATGATTGCTAATTATGAAAATTAACATGACCATTCGATTCAGTGACAAAGTTGCAACTTGCCACTGTACTGCAACACCGGAAGTAAGTTGTCACTAACTGGTGAGTTTTGAACAGACTCCAGTATATTCAGAAAAAAGGGGGGACATAAAAAGGGGGTACATTCAGAAAAAATGGTCCATGCTCCTGTGACGGTATTAAATGAAAATGCAGATGGGAATATTTTGAGAGCTTTTCTTATAATCTAGGGCATACAGCAGCTGCAGAGGATCAATGTGAATTAAGACCATGAAAGGGGAGAAAGTCAAAGGGGAAGAGAGTCCTTGGACATTCCCAGTCCAGAACATACAGCAATTCACATTTCTTAAAAATAAACACTGAGAGCTCAATCCTAACCATATCTACTCAAAAGTAAGCCCCTTTGTGTTCAATGGGTCTTACTCCCAGGAAAGTCTCTTTTGGATTGCAACCTTAGGCACCTCAAATAGGTCCATTCATGGACTGGGAACTGGTTGAGGACAAAGAAAAAGAGAGTGGGCAATTTTCACAATGGAGAGAGGTGAAAAGTGGGGTTTGTCCTAGGACCGGTGCTTTGCAACCACCTGTTCATAAATGACCTAGAGACAGGAAGCAAGGTAGCCAAGTTCATGGATGACACCAAATTATTCTGAGAGGTGAAGACCAGAAGATCTCTCTATACTGGAAGAATGGACAACAAAAATGGCAGATGCATTTTAATGTAAGTAAATGTAAAGTCATGCACACTGGAGCAAATAATCCTAACTTTAAATATAGGGTAATGGGCTATGAGCTATTTTTAACAGAGAAGGAATGATATCTAGGGGTGGTAGTGGATAGTTCAATGAAGATGTCGACCCAATGTGTGGCGGCAGTGAAGAAGGCAAATTTCATGCTTGGAGTCATTAGAAAAGGCACTGAGAATAAAACAGCTAATATTATGACACCATTGTACAAAGCGATGGTAAGTTCTTATTTGGAGTATTGTGTCCAGTTCTGGTTGCCACATCTCAAAAAGGATATGGAGGAAATGGAGAAGGTTCAGAGGAGAGCGATCAAAAATAATGGATGGTTTGGGACACCTTCCACATGAGGAAAGGGTACAGCATTTGGGGCTCTTCAGTCTAGAAAAGAGTCATTTGAAGGAGGACATGATTGAGTGTCCAAAATTATGCAAGGGATAGATAGAGTGGATGAGAGGTGCTCTTTACCCTCTCACATAACACCAGAACTAGGGGACATCCACTAAAATTGAAAGTTGGGAGGGTTAGAATGGACAAGAGAAAATATTTATTTACCCAGCGTATAGTTGGTCTGTGGAATACAGGATGGGATTTGGACAGATTCCTAGAGGAAAGGGATTATCATGGGTTTACAAGCCATGAGTGTTGTGTAGATGACAACCTCAAAATGCCAGATGCAGGGGAGGGCACCTGGATCCAGGTGTCTTATGTGTTCCCTGAGGCATCTGGTGGGCTGCTGTGTGAATCAGGAAGCTGGACTAGATGGGTCTTTGATCCAGTGGAGGCTCGTCTTATGTTCTTATTTCTCTTTTCTAGTCATGTAATCTGTGTATCATCTTGTTTAGTCTTGAGATAATTCATTGACTTGGAGCCCAAATTTATCCAGCTTTCCAGTGCTAAGACAACCATGCCAATGGGACATGTGCTTCAACCTATTGTGGATAGTCAGATGTACTGTATCATTAAAGGGAATGTTTGTTTCCATATTGTGACTGCACATCAGGGCTTTAAAGTTGGATAGGATTGGGCCCTCTAATAAAGCTAACAAATCAATTCATGGATAAAGTGAGATTTTAACCAGGAAAGCCTTAGTTCATAGTCACTGCCTTGTTGTTGACTGCCAAGTTTCCCTGTTAACAATGGAATTGTTATTGTGGTCCACTGCCTTCTCATAAACCTCATTCAGAAGCATCTGTACCCTTTGCATATGGATAAATTCCTTCCATTCCATAAATGATTTTTTTTTTCATTTCACCCTATTCCATTTTAGTGAAGCCATATGAAAGAATGAGCCTGGATCAACTGAAAGAAGCAGAGGATGTATTTGATGAGGAAGATATGAAAGCTGTTGAATTGTATAGGTGTGACAAGTTGACGGTATCCATAATCACCACAAGGGTGCAATGTCAGATTTATTTTACAATATATGATGGCTAAAGATCCTCAGCAGCAGATTAAACATAGAAAAATGTAATCATTTAAAAATTAATGGCTAATAACATACCACTGGGATCTTTAACTCAGTAGTTCCTAAACTGTGAGTTGGGACCAGATTTTTAGGTGTGCTCCCAAAGCATGACAGAAAGAGACGCTAAGACCACAGTTCTAACCATATCTACTCAGAAATAAGCCCCATTGTGTTCAGTGGATCTTACTCCCAGGAAAGTGTGTTTATGATTAGCTAACTAAGATCAGCTAACAAGCCCTGAGGCTGTTCAAAAATCAGGCACTGTTTCTTCTAATTAGATAAATATTGGGGATCTTTTCTTCTGGTTATAAATAAATAAGTCTGACTGGATCTCCTTTTTAAAAGTTTGATAAACCTGATGAATCCTGATAGTTGATTGAAAAAGTGGGTTCCAGTGCTAAAATGTTTGAGAGGCACTGATTTAAATTAATCTTTTGAAATCAGTTCTTGCAAGTTCCAACTACATGAAAAATAATGTCTATTCATTCGAATGCAAGTGAGATTTTAGCAGGCAGGCTGCGCCATCTAGTGCTTTCATATTCAAAAACAATTACATTTAGTTTGCTTTATTCCTAACTGTACTGCTGATTTCTCAGATACAATACTCTTCAGCTTGATCAATGTTCAGCTTGATACAATACTCTTCAGCTGCTCCATTAAATTATATGTTGGGGTTTCTGTTTACTTCATTTGTGCTGTGCCAATGTTGCTTTGGAAAAAAAAAAATCTGCATTTATTAGACTTTCACTCAAGGAAATCTTGGCTGACTGATCATTAGAGCAGTATAGCACAATCCTATGCATGTTTACTCCAAAGTAATTCTCGTAGGTTTAACAAGACATGGGGTGCAATCCAGAGTAACTACGTGGAGTCCTTGCTCTGGTGTAAGAACAATTTCCTTTGGATTGCAATATGAATTTCCCATAGGTTTTCACTAGGTGGTGCAGTAACTACGGGTGCACGTAATGTCTCTTACATGCTCCCATAGTTACTCTGGATTGTAGGGTAACTCTCTAGTAAGTGTCTGTAGGATTGCAATTGTGCAGTCCAATCCTATTGCTGATTTATAACAGCAGAATCTCAGTTCTGCTGTCATAAAACACTCAGTGACAAGATGAAGATAATAATTTGTTTTACAAAAGAGGACAAGAAACTTCTTTTCAAATCAGGAAACAACGCTTAGAAGAACTAAAAGCTCTGCAAAAAAGACAAAGATATGGAGAACTCAGAGAAATTTCTGGTGATCAGTATGTGAAAGAAGTTACAAATGCCAAAGAAGGTGTCTGGGTTGTCATTCACCTATACAAATCAAGGTAATAACAGGGTTTCCAAATATTGTATCTTTGTATTGATCAAACATGGAGCCTGAGTAGTGAGTTGAGTTCGAAGTCAGACCTGTCTTGTGAGTCAACGTCACATGGCCATCCTGACTCTATTTACAAAAATGTTTGAATCTTTCATGTCAAGTCATGAGTCATTTTGAGAAACAGGTAGAATTGCGAGTCAAGGGCTTCCCTTTACAACTTCACAGAAAAAAAATGAAAGTGGTGGTGATGGCGTATGTGTGAGAGTTGGCATTTCATATTCTCTCTGATGTAGGGTTGCCGTAATTCTCTTCCATAAACCCAGACAGGATCCCCTGTCAAACTTGCCAGTATGTGAATGCAAATTGCAATCCCCCAAAACCAGGACAGTCACATTTTTACGGGATATATGGCAAACGTACCCTGATATTCCCAACTCATTTGCACTCCTTTCAGCTTACTTTCATTTACACAAAAAATATTGGTTCCATATTAACCCCAGTGATTCTCACAGTTCCCAGCACAATTCCTTGTCATTGTGCAGCCTCCCCCAAAAGCAAGTCAATGTCATGATTTGAGTCAGTAAAAAAAAAAAAACGTGCTTTTGAGCATTCAAGTGGAGTCAACCCAAGTAAAGTGCCCATCTCCGTGAAGTTCACATATTTTCTTAAGTAAAGAAAATATTTTCTTTTATTTTCTTGGTAAAAATAAAGTACTGTACATAAAAAGTTCACCATTTACAATGGGAAGGTACACAGCCTAGTGGTCCAGTGCAATAATTTTTAAATGCTTGAAGTCAGAAATATCTTTATCATAATTATGCCAAAATATGTCAAGGAGATTAACAGGGCAGAAAACCTACCAATCAGGTTCTATCCCTGCTTCTGATGTGGACTCTGTGTATAGGTTAATTGGCAATACAAAGGAAACATTTAAATATTTTATTGTTTTATTTGTGTCAGAGATTAATGATCATACATACTTGTTCTTGTTAGAATTTTATTTTATTTTCTTTTTTAGCATTCCAATGTGTTTATTAATTGATAATCACCTTAGCCTGTTGGCCCAAAAATTTCCAGAAACAAAATTTTTGAAAGCCGTTGCAAGCAGTTGTATTGAAAATTACCGTGACAGTTGCTTACCTACAATATTTGTGTATGCAAATGGAGAGATAAAAGGAAAATTCATCGGAACTGCAGAATGTGGAGGAACAAAGCTTACAGTGGATGGTAATGATCAAAGCATTTGCCAAAAAAACTACTGCCAATGTGTGGACTTCAGTCTTAGGGCACAATTCTATGCATGCCTACTCAGAAGTAAGTTTCATTATGTCCAACAGATCTCACTCCCAGGAAAGTGTGCATAGGATTGCAGCCTTTCTCTTTCCATCTATGAAACCATTCACAACATGCTTTCATAGATGAATTTCTCCTTTCCACACATTTTTTCTCAGTTTTCTTCCCCTCTCCAATCCTTCCTTTCAAGCAATGGGGACACCATGGTGCAGGCCACCCTGATGTCACAGGGAGTGAAACCACAGAGTGTGGCCAAAATTGTTTAAATCATTGTACTTGGGAATAATACCATCATGTTATATATTACTAGTGAAAGCATACCCGCGTTGTGGGAGTAAAATTTCCCATATGCCTTCCCCCTCCACTGCACATCAACCACCCATGTACATCAACCCCCATGCGCATCAACCCCATGCGCAACATCCCCCATGTTCATCCACCCCATGCGCATCATCCCCACTATGCACATCAACTCCCCATGCGCATCAACCCCCATGTGGATCAGTCCCCCATGCGCATCATCCCCCTATACTCATCATTCCCCCATGTGCACCATTCCCTCATGTGCATCAACCCCCATGTGCATCAACCCCCATGAGCATCATCCCGCCATTTGCATCACCTCCCCATGCGCATCAACCCCAATGTGCATCATCCCCATGCACATCAACCCCCATGAGCATCATCCCACCATTCGCATCACCTCCCCATGCGCATCACCTCCTCATGCGCATCATCTCCCCATGCGCAACACCCCATGTGCAACACCCTCCCATGCGCAACAGCCCCCCCATGCACATCGGCTCCCCCATGCACAGCATCCTCCCCAGTGCAACCCCTCTATCTGAACAACATCCCCCCCCCCAGTGCACCAGGCACCAAGCACCAAATTGGCTGGATTTTGGTCAGTCTTCCATGTTAAATATAGGACAAAAACTATGTTTCACCCCTTTTCAGCCCCTTAAGAGTTAAATTTCTCCACATGGGTTCTTGGTGGGTGTTCATGTGATATAAGGAACACCCTCCCCGAATTTCACACTTCTAGGTCCTAGGTCCGGGGGTTGGGGCAGAGAATCCCCCAGTCACTGATACTTCAATGCGAAGTATAGGTAGGAAAATGTGTTGCGCCCCATTTCACCCCCTTCTGGTTGGAATTTCTGAAAACCGGTTTTCAGTGACACCCTTCGTCACAGAAGGAACACTCTCCCCAAATTTCATGTCTCTTGGCCCACCGGTTTTGGCTGGGCGTTGATGAGTGAGTGAGTGAGTCAGTAACAGTCTTAACAGTCTTAATTTGCTTTTTGTTTCAGAACTTGAATGGAAGCTGGCAGAAGTTGGTGCTTTTAAAACCGATCTAGAAGAAAACCCCAAAAAGGGCATTGTGGATATGATGTCTTCATCCCTTAGGAAGGCTTCCCAAAGCAGCAACTAGTTAAGAATTAGCAGCGGTCAGAAAGAGACAACTGCATCTCAAGCAATAAGAATACTGGAAGAAAGTAGTTACCAGTGCTGTATTCATGCTTGGTCAAATTACACTGTAATTTCCACTGCTTTAAAAATAAATAAATAAAGAGCACTGCAGTTTGCCAAATCAGTGCTCAGAACAAACTAATTCACACACACATACATGCACACACATGCAAACAAAAACTCAACTTAGCGCGGATCTCCATGTATGCTCTAGTGTAGCAGTTTCCAAACTGTGGGTTGTGACTCATTGGGGGGGGGGGGCACAAGCAGATTTGGGATGGGACATGAAAAAGTTACAGGATGGCACCAGTCGTGGTGTTATAAGTAGAGACCTATAAAAGGTGAGATTATTTTTCCTGCTCTGTTTAAGCACCCCTTTTCCAGGAAAAATAATGCATTAGGCATTCTGGAGTGCTTCTGGCAGACATGGCTGAAGAAGTGGGTTAGAAGTGGTTTTTAGAAGTGCTAAAAGGATTGGGAAGATCTCCAGCCCAAGATCTCCCATCCAGCCCAAGATCTCTCATCACCTGTAGCGGTCAAATGTGGCCTGTGTCCTTGCACAGTGTCTTGAACCCAAGTCTAAGGGACTATATAGCACCAGCAGTGGGTATTGCAACATGTCGTAAGGCATGTCTGCAGCACCTGAAGTGGGGGTGGGGGTCACCAGTCAGTCCTAGCCTGAGGGCCAAGAGGAGATGCCATGAGAATGCCTGGGGTAAGTTGCATGCCGGGCAGCAGTGGTGGTAGAGGGAGGCATTCCAGGTTGGGAAAGGTGGAGGAGAATGACCAGCCTGTAGATGGTGTACCAAGGATGTAAGCAGGTCAAATACACTTGATGCCAAGATTGCAGGGGCAGTGCTGCCAGGCTTGCAACCTGACCATTTTCTAAATTAGGAGAAGCAGCTCCCTGATCAGAACAGTCCAGAACCAGGCCAGTGTAAGAGATGACACCTTTTTACCCTTTATAAAATGGGGGAAGAAGGAGGGGACATCACACAATCATGCCAAGAGTGGCTTCAGCCATTTTTTGTGAGATTCCTCGCCTCCATGGGCCATCCCCTTCTTCCACTCATCTTTTTTTTTAAAAGGAGAGAGAAGACAAGGCTAAAAGTGGCAATTCCACACTGTTGCACCTGGTGGCCCTGCTGGAGATCGGACTGGGATGTCTGATCTCTGGCTGGTCCCACTTACCTGGTCATGTGGACCTCTCTCCCTCTCTCTTCTAAATATAACTTATATGGGAAGAGAATTGGTTTCCTGGCAAACAGTTTTATTTGAAACTTGAATTAAAATGATTTTTAACAGATGCATTTCTTATCTCAATGTATGCTTGCAGTAACAACAATCTGTATTATGCCAAATATCTAATTTCATTTCCAGATACATTTTAGACTTGTATCAGCTCATTTTTTAAAGCATCGTATGCAGCTAATCTATAAACAGACTGAATTTGTAGCGTAGGTGATGACTGACATCAGTATAAAAAAAAACTGGAAGTCTGCAGGCTCACAAAAGCAGCACATAATTTAGCACAGCTTGATGCTTTGACTGAGCAGTAACCTCATTCTAAGAATGCAGCTCATACAATTTAAAATCTTGATGGCTGCTCAAAAAAAGAGATAATGAAAGCTGTTAGTTGTGGCCATCAGTGAGTACTTAATGGATACTAGACCAATCTCTCTTTTCTCATTTCCATATATTCATTTCTTGACATTTCCATTGAGGAAATGCAGTCCTAAGTCCTAAGCGCAGTCCTAAGAAATTTAGACTGGTCTAACTCACCTGCCCTATCTTTCCGTGACAGTTGGTGTATGCCTGTGCATTGGCCTACCCTCTCCCTAGGAGTGGGGCAAAAGTGTCTTACTGCACTTACTGCACTCTTACAGATGACTTCCTTTCCATCAGGTATAGTGGTTAGTAAAGGAATAGCAGACTCTTGCATGCTGCTGGCATTCCCGAGTTGCTTGATCTGTATTCCTGCCCACCAGAGCACAGTAGGTTGCTAAATCTAATCACACTTTGCAGGGCACCTCTGATCTGTCCGCAGAGGCAGGGCTGCCTAAGCAATGCCTGTTGTGAAAAATGGAATTGCCCATTATTTTGAAAATGTGGTCAAGACTGACACATTTTCCTGTTCTATTGTTTACAGCTAAAGAGATCCTAAAGGTTGAAAAATGTGGTTATTTCTGGTCACCACCTTCTTAACATTCTGTTTAAGGACATCACAAATGAATACTTGGGATAAATACACAGAATACACTGCCTTTTAAACATTTTTCGCATCATAAAAATCTGCAAAAAAATAAAAACATTTGCAAACAGCCCTACCAATATCTTGTTCAATCTGAGATCAGGAAACTCCCAGTATGTGGCCATGTTTACATGTCTGAATTTGCTGATCAAGCAAAGTGTGACTGGTCATGGCATTTTTCAAAGGCTTCTCCCAAGCTCGCCAGCAAGACTATGGGCACAATCCAGAGTAACTACAGGGAGTCCTTGCTCCGGTGTAAGAACAATTTGCTCTGGATTTCAATATGAATTTCCCATAGGTTTTCACTAATAATAATAATAATTTTAATAATAATTTTAATAATAATTTATTAAATTTTAATAAATTTAATAATAATTTTAATAATAATAATAGGTGGTGCAGTAACTACGGGTACACGTAAAGTCTCTTATGTGCTCCTGTAGTTACTCTGGATTGTAGGGCAAGTATGCGGGGTGGGGAATGGTTTGCTATAGTGAATGAAGAGCAGGACATCTCCCTTGAGGTCTCTGGGACATTATGCATCCATACCATCAGCCCAAGCATGACATTTTTGATGAATTATAACATTTTTGATGAATTACTTTTTTTATTCAAAATTTTTTAAAATTGCAGTTATGCAAGCATATCTTTATTTTTGACAGCATTAGAATTTTGCCAACAAAACTTTCTTACAAAGGACATGCCTATTCTGGATTTTGTTTATAGAGGCTACGTATTCAATACATCCTGTATAAAAGCAACTGTTTGAGAACTGCTGTTGAGGGTTACTCACATTAATAAGTTACTTGGCAACCTTAGTGGCAAAACCAGTTATAGTATATACAAACAAGGTAAAAAGCATACATTGGACTTAACTCAAACAGTGTCTGAAGCAGTAATCTGTAGTTTGATAATTATCATCATGCATTTCCACATAAATGAGGCCTCATGTTTTAAAAAGATACGTCACTTGTGTTTTATTTCTCAATTTTTATTTTTGATCCTTACATAAATGGCGATATAAGAGAAAGTTAAGAAATAAACTATTCACCAACAACATTCTATAGCAGTGCCATCTGTTATGTGGATTCACAGGAACAACGTTTTTTAATAGCATGTACTAAACATGTACTTTTTAGAAATAACATGTACTAAAGGAAGATAGAACTATTCTTTTTTTTTTACAGTGATCTTAGGGCCGAATCATGCTTCTCACCTCCAGCACTGAATCAGCTGCACCAGAAAGGTTCTCTTTCATGACTTTGTTAAATTCTTTTAGGCATCCAAGCTAGTAGCCATCATCACATTTTTTGGTGGTACTTTCCATATCTCTGTGTGAAGAAGTACATCCTTTTTCTGTCTTTTAGTTTATTGGACAATCCCTAGTTCTAGTATTGCAAGGGAGGGAGAAACAACTTCTCCCCACTCCCTCACCCTGAATAATTTTATGTCTCAAATATGTTCGCTTCGCAACCTTTTCCCAGCAACCTAAGAGTATAGCCTTTCTTCATAAGGAAGGTGCTCCAACCTTCTGATCATTTGAAATGCTTTCTTTTGCACTTATCCAGTTCAGCAATACAGATTATGTCTTATTATTCATAGGGATTCTGTTCCTATTAAAAATTGTGGATTTTAAAAAGTGGATAAAAAAGTGGATTAAAAATTCAGTATATACCACATCAATGGAAAAACATTGGAAACAACGGAAAACAATGGAAAAGTGGTTTGAAAGACCCACTTCCAGGTTTCTTGCACCTCTATTCTTTTTCTTCAGTGCTTATCCTGCACAGTGATAGGGTATAGTAATGGTTTCTTGCACCTCTATTATTGCCACAGAATACACCGGTATAGACTTCATCCACTAGATGGGGTTAATAATGGAATTTAATTGAATGAAGTTATAATGATTTAACAGTGTGATTAAATAGAAGGAAATTAGATTTGTTGCTTTTTCCCTTGCTATAAGACATTTAAAGATGGATCTCAGTATCGATGGTGGGTCGAAATCAGTGGATACTGAGGTCCCACCTATATTTCCTTAACGTATGTGAATAAGAACTGTACACAGTATTCCAAAGGTAGCAGAACCCACAGATTTGTATAGAAAATTTCTAATATTAACAGTCTTCTTTCTATCTTTTTCCTAATGACTCCCAGAATAGAACTTATCTTCTTTGCTGTGGCTGCCTACCAGGTTGATGTTTATAGAAGTATTCACCACTGCAAGACCTCTTTCCAGCTTGGTCACTGAAAGCTCAGACCTTTGCTTTTTACTCTTCTATCTGACTGTGCAAAAATATAATAATAATAATAATTTGAAAAACAATTGACCATATGCTATACTTAGTTTCTGCAAGAAATGTGCACAAATAAATCTAGCAATAAAATATAACACAGTTGCTCAAATGATCCAGAGGGATTTATGCAGAAAATACAACATCAAATAAGTCAGTAATTAGTGGGATCATAAGCTAGAAAAAGTTACAGAAAATGAGAGAGTGAAGGTCTTGGGGGATTTTCTTTTGCACTTGTTCAGTTCAGCAATATAGGTTGCTTTTTTTTAACTGAAACTGATAAAGTTTTGGCATACAATTCACCAGACATTATAGGAATAGAAAAAAAATTGTGACCATCAATCAGTGATACCTCGCTTAACAAGCGTTTCACATAACAAGCAAAAATTTCAAAGAAATCTTGCTTCACATAACAAGTTCTGCTTCACTTAACAAGCAAGTGTGCTATGGGCACGTGTGCTATGCAGCCCTGATGCTCCTCACGGAGGCTATTTAAAAGGGCTGCTGGCCAGCGCTCCTGCCTCTAACTGCCCCCAACTTGGGAGCAGTTTCCAGGAGGTGCCAGAGGCAGCTGCCCCTAACTGCCCCCAAGTGCCCCCACCAACCACCTTGAATTTCCAGCAGCAGCCCCGGTAAGCCTCCCAGGAAAGTGTTTTTGATTGCACTCTCCTAACCATGTCTACCCAGAAGTAAGCCCCATTGTGTTCAATGGGACTTACTCCCAGGAAAGTGTCTTTAGGATTGCAGCCTAAGTAGACTTCATAGGATCATGCACATTGAATGCATGTTTTGAATTCAATTCCAGTGTTTTGTCATCATTTTTACATCCAGTTAATATTCTTATATGAATATTTTGGGGGTTGTGGAACCAATCCTCTGAGTTTCCATTATTTCCTATGGAAAAATCTGCTTCACTTAAAGAGTGTTTCAGTTAAAGAGCGTGCCTCCGGAACATATTAAGCTCTTTATGTGAGGCACCACTGTGTGTGTGTGTGTATATATATAACAATAAAAAACAGGGTATATATATAAAACAATATATAACATAAAGGTTTTATCATTCATGAAGGAAATACATACCCTGTTTTTCACTATTTTAGCCACTAGTGTCAAACTCAGCTTGTAGCCCCCCTAAACCTTGTAGGCTTGTAGCCTGGTGCAACTGCACCCCCTGCACCTCCTACCTACGCCACTGAAGATAGCAATACCTGGTGATAGAAGAAGTAATTAAAAAGAACGTGGGAAAATTAGAAAATATCAGGATTTTATAACCAAAATCTAAAGATTATTGCACAAACCAGCAGTACTTATGCCAGTGGTAATTGGTACACTGGGTGCAGTCCCAAAATCACTTAAAATGCATTTAAAACATCTGAATATTGACAAATATAATCATTGGTCAAATTAAAATGCTACCCTGCTTGGTTCAGCACACATTATATGTAAAGAATCACAATGTCCTAGGTCCCCCGGTGGAGCCCGACTAGTGATTAACACTGCCCAGCAGCTTTGATATGCGATGGTGATGATGATGATAATAATAATAATAGGATGCTTGCACGCGCTGGAGAAAGCAGCGTGGAGAAATTGTTTGTGGTGTATTAGTGTTGCTTCTGAATAAAATAATAAATAAGCAGGGAGCAGGTGAGGTTTGGTGTTTGAGTGAAGGGTCGCCAGAAGAATGCTCATCAGAAACTGGGTTGAATTTTGGATGGGAGACCGAAAAGAGCTTGTAAAGCTGTCGTGAGACAACTGAGCCGGAGGTGTTTCTTTTTACAGCTTGACCCATCTGAAAGGGCTCTTTCCCAGATGCCAGTTGTGATGACGACACACAAGGGTAATTCTGGGAGTGAAGAATGGAATGATTGCTTGCATGACTTCCTATCTACAACAGTAGCAAAAGCAGTTTTTAAAATCTGTGATTTGCAGTGGCCATTCAAGTTGAGTCAAATCTGTGTATTTAAAAAATGTGTATCAGAAGTTTGGACCTGTATATGAGTGTTTTGTTTTGACATGTATGTGACATGATTTATTTTGCGACATCCTCCTTTTTTCTTGGGTGTCCTACATTTTGTCCTCTTTTTTATTATGACATCTGGTGACCCTTTGCTGGAGTCTCTTCCTTGACCTGTTTCCTTCCTTAGTTTTACATAAGAACCTAATAAATTTATTAATTTTTTTTAAAAAGTCTCCATTAAAAAAAATGTATCAAGAGGCGGGGAGTTCCATAGGTTAACACTCCCTGGCCTCTCAGCCCCCCTCCCTCCTCTTGCCCAGTAGGGTGAAGTGAGTTCATGACTCCAGAACATCCAGTTCTCTCCTTGCGCATGCGCAGTCCTCTCTCCTCCGCCCAGGAGGCGCATGCGCAGTAACACCCTCGCTCCTGACGAAGGAGGGGAATCACCAGCAGCAGCTTAGCTGGCTGTGTTGTGGTCGGCGGCGTCTGCGCATGCGCAGCAGCGACAGGGGAAACACGGGGCCTTTCTGTATCACTGCGGCTTGCCCCTGGCTCCTCGCGCGCATGCGCAGTGCAGAGGAGGCTCGCTCGCGCGCGCTGGAGAGAGACTCCGCCGGGCTTGGCGGCCGCTGCTGCTGTTTTGCCGGTAAGCTGGAGGTCTGCGCATGCGCGTGAAGGGAAACGGTCCCTCGGCCTGTGGAGCTGGGGAGAGACAGCCGTCTCTGAGGAGAGCCTGTGAGGACACTCGGTGAGGGGGCACGCGCGCAGGCAGGCAGGCGGGGGCGCGCTCGAGAGGAGGGGGCGCGCTGAGGGGAACTTTGACAGCTGAGGGGATGGAGGGCTCGCCTCGCCTCTTCCTGCCCCTTCCCTCGGGGGAGGCCTCGGGTGACCCGCCGCCGGCCCCGGGCAGGCCCTCGGGGGAGCAGAGCCCAGCCCGCCCCGCCCGGCCACTCCCGTCGCTGCCGCTCCGGCACCAGACGTTTCATAACGGGGCTCTGAGGCGGCGCCCCTCCCGCTCCGGCCCCCCTTCCCGCCTTCCCCTGACGGGGCACCTGGAGAGTCTGGGGAAGAGCCTCATCCTCCCTTTCAGTTCTTGACCCTGTGTGTGGGTGGTCTGTGGAACTCCCTGCCACTGGAACTGAGGCTGGCATTAACTAGTAGGTGATGGGTCTGTGGAACGCTCTGCCACTATCTGTAGGGGTGCCATTGCACAATGTACAATTGGTCTGTGGAACTCCCTGACAATGGAACTCCCTGACATTGGAACTGGAATAGCCTTGAACAGTGTGCATCTGATCTGTGGAATTCCCTGGAACTGGGGACAGCATTGACTAGTATGTGACGGGTCTGTAGAACTCTCTGCTATTGCACAGTGTGCAATTGGTCTGTGGAACTCCCTGCCACTAGACCTGGGAATGGCATTGACCGGTGTGCTTCTGGTCTGTGGAACTCCTTGCCTTTTATTGAGGGCGTGCCATTGCACACTGGGTGATTGGTCTGTGGAACTTCTTGCCACTGGCTGTAGGGGTGTCATTACACAGTTTGTAGTGGTGTCATTACACAGTTTGCATTTGTTCTTTGGAAATCCCTGCCCCATAAAGGTGCTGGTACTGCACAATATGTGATTGGTCTGTGGAATTTCTTACCACTGTCTGTTCGGATGCCTTTGCACAATGTGCATCTGATCTGTGGAACTCCTTGCACAGAACAGGATTGGTATTGCACAGTGTTTGATTGGTATGTGGAACTTCTTGACACTGGCAGAGGGGGTGTCACTGCACAGTGTGCAGTTGGTCTGTGGAACCCCTTGCCACTGCATGTGGAGATGATATTGCAATTGTTTTATGGAACCCCTTTTCACTGGATGGGGCTAGTATTGCAAAGTGTGCATTTGGTCTGTGGGACTCCCTGTCCCTTGACATGGCTGATACTGCATAGAGTGTGATTGGTCTGTGGCGCTCCTTGCCTCTGGGTGTGGGGATGGCATTGACCAATGTGCTTCTGGACTGTGGGACTCCTTGCCACTGGATGAGGGTTGCACGTGCACTGTGTGCATTTGATCTGTGGAATTCTGCATCCTGGATGGGGCTGGTATTGCACAGTGTGTCATTGGTCTGTGGAGCTCTGTGCCACTGGTTGTGGGAATGCTCTTGCACAGTGATCATCTGATCTGTGGAACTCCTTGCCACTGGATGGGGTTGGTATTGCACAGTGTGCGATTGGTCTCTGAAATTTGTTTTTGGGTGTGGAGATAGCATTACAGTGGAACTCCTTGTCAACTGGATGGGAAGAAGGCACCTGGCCTTAGATGCCTTCTTCAAAGGGGATAGGATAGAGTGGACAAAAGGATGCTTCTCCACCTCTCACTCAACACTAGAATCAAGGGGCAGGAGGAAGACATCCACTAAAATGGCAGAATTGGCAAAAGAAAACACTTCTTGCCCCAGCACATGAATAAGTCTGTGGAACTCCTTGCCACAAGATGTGGTGATGGTGTCTGGCCTAGGTGCTACCATATGCAACAGCACTATGAGAGGATTCTCTAAAACTGAATGTCAGGAGAGTTAAGACAGGCAAAAGAAAACACTTCCTTGCTCAGCATGAGATTAGTCTGTGGAACTCCTTGTCACTGGATATAGGATCTTTCAAAAACCTGAAAGGACAAGCTGGAGAGAGGGATGTTCTTCTCTCTCTCATACAACACCAGAACTGGGGGAAGGAGCATCCACTCAAACTGAGTGTCAGAACTCAGAAGAAAATTCTCTCTCAAGTAAGCAATTATTCTGTGCAACTCCTTGTCACAGGATTTGGTGCTTGCTTCTGGCCTAAAAGTCTTTTAAAAAGGATTGGACAAATTTCTGGTGCAAAAGGTCCATCATGGGTTCCAAGCCATGATGGGTATGAACCACCTCTTGCTTTTAGAATTAGGTCACCTCACAGTGCCAGGTTCATCAGGATGCAGGTGCTCCCTGAAGCATTTGGTGAGCCACTGTGAGATATAGGAGGCTGGACTAGACAGGCCTTTGGAGTAGAACACTTACGTTCTTATGCTCCTGTCAGAAGTGAAGTGTGTGTCTCCCTCTTCTCCTCCC
The DNA here is from genome assembly GCA_030015325.1 of Cryptoblepharus egeriae. Classification (NCBI taxonomy): domain Eukaryota; kingdom Metazoa; phylum Chordata; class Lepidosauria; order Squamata; family Scincidae; genus Cryptoblepharus; species Cryptoblepharus egeriae. The sequence continues at coordinate 57,310,482 of JAREYC010000007.1, forward strand.
CAAAGACAAAAGAGCATTGGGTGATGATGGTGGAGGGAAGGATAGTTTTTTTCCAGCCGCCCTTCAGCCTTATTTGAATATTGTACTGATGATGATGCAAGTGGGGAGGGGTTTCCTCGCCTTTCTGGAGCCGCTTGTTTATGAGGGGAATCTAGGGCATTGGAGCAACTTTCACTGCACACATTCCTTCATTTATTTATCTGCTGTGGCCACAACCCCTTCCCCGCCCTCTTGAACGCTGGAGAGCGAGTGTCACCAACCACAAGGCTCCCAGTTAGTTTTATAATGCCAGAAATATGTGTTATGAATCTCTCTCTCTGTATCTAACTGTATCAGTGTAATAATTGTGTGAACAACCTTATATATTTTCTAAAGCAAAAAGAGAGTACAGAATAAGTCCCCAGCATTTTTTTGTTTTTTGTTTTGCTATGCAGTAAAGCTTTTTATACTAACACACTAAGCAAATGCTGTAGAAATGAGATCTATTGGATGTAGGATGGTGTTTTTTTTAAAGTAAACATGTTTAGGATGGTTATAGAAAGTACTGAAGGCAAGCTTTATACTGATTGTTAACACTTATAGCTCAGTTTCCGTGAAGGATTCTGTAACTTGTGTAACACATTGAAAGGCTGTAGATGTGCACAATTTTGTAAAGAATGCTTAGACTGCAATCCTAAAGACACTTTCCTGGGAATAAGATACATTGAACACAATGGATCTTGAGGGCTTACTTTTGAGTAGACATGGTTAGGCGTGTGCTCTTAGTGATCTTGCTTGCAATACATGTTTATGTAAATTTATGGGTTTTTTTGTAGCTTTGGGTCTTGAGTTCTATAAGAATCGAATAATAAATAGAATATGAATTTATATAACAATTGGAGAATAAACACTATGGGCAAAATCCAGTGTAACTACGGGGCGTCCTTGCTCCGGTGTAAGAACAACTTACTCTGAATTCCAATATGAATTTCCTATATGTTTTCACTAGGTGGTGCAGTAACTACGGCTGCACGTAAAGTTTCTTATGTGCTCCCGTAGTTACTCTGGATTTGGGGGTTAGTGATTACAAGTGTCCATGTAGAGAGACTATGTTGAACCTTAAATATAAAACTGAAATTTAGCCATGGTAATAGTTGTTTGCTTGTGGGTTGCTGAACTCTGTTAAAATTGTATCGCTGCTTAACTCTTTGACAACTGTCCAACTTTGATACATATATACATTAGTAATACTTCTTGTTGGGTTTAGTTTATTTAATTTTTGCTTTTTATTTATTACATCCATTTTCTAGTTTTCCATCAGAATGCTCAGTTCTGCTCATTTCCCCTTAGTTTCTCAATGAGACATTGATTAAGTCTGCATTATCTTGGATTCAACACTCCTACATCATTAAGTGTTTCTTGACACACCACTGGACATTAATCAGTCAATATTTATTCAAATATATTTTGAATAAATACCTTTTCAAATATATTTTTATTAAACAAATATTACTTTGCTTTACCGGTAAGTATAGAAACATTGCCATTGAGTGCACTGTTTTTATGAGCTATAAGAACACAGTGTTGCATAATTACAAAGTAGCAAGAAAACTGAGAAGGTCAGAGTAGGAACGAAATACATCACTCTTTCTTATGACAGCTCTTCAGCTTAATCTGATGTACTATGGGTGCAATCCAGAGTAACTACGTGGAGTCCTTGCTCCGGTGTAAGAACAATTTGCTCTGGATTGCAATATGAATTTCCCATAGGTTTTCACTAGGTAGTGCAGTAACTAAGGGTACACGTAATGTCTCTTACGTGCTCCCGTAGTTACTCTGGATTTTAGGGTATGTCAGTCTTCTTCCTAATTCTGTGCTGTGCTATAATCCTTTGTGAAATTAAAAGATATAGACACACATGAACATCCATATTTGATTATTTATACAGTCTGTACATATAAGATATTGAATCTTAACCTATGTGACGATTAGGGAAAGCAAATTGAAGCTGGCACTTCCTTTGATCTACTGTATACCACTGACAAAAATCAGTACTCTGTAGTCATCATGAAGATAACAATTGGCAAAGATACTCTCCTAAAAACCTCCCTCCAGGTACATGGCGAATTCCAAAATCTAGCCAATAGCCCAAAGTGAACAAGTACTGAGGTAGGGTTCTTTACTGAATTCAGTTACCCACATGTAGCAGAGTAGGCATGCATAGGATTGGGCCCTGAGGCTGCAATCCTATCCACATTTACATGGGAGTAAAGACCCATGTAGAGTAGACAAGCATAGGATTGGGCCCTGAGGCTGTCAGTCAGTCCCAGTGTGTGTGCAGCTACAGCCAGAGGTCTGGCAAGCCTGACCTGGCTCCCTGCACCAGGGGTCTTTAGGCGATCCCCAGGAAAGCTCTAGGTGACCCCCAAAGGGGTCCTGACCCCCACTTTGAGAAATGCTGCATTAAAGCTATAAAATGATGCAATTTTACATAGGTGTTTGAATTCAGTGGAACTTACTTATCCGCACATGTACATAAGCTAGCACTGTGATGCACCTTTTATATTTATCGAAGATATTTTCAAAAATATTTTTCACTTTCAATAGAGTTGGTTTAAACTTTCGCAACCCATTCCAACAGTCTGAAATGAAATGAGCTGGATTTTTAAATGAAGTATGTTTCAAACTAGATATGACTGGAGAAGAAAATTCTGATAAAAATGTATATATCTTATTTGGGCCAGACTATGGGGAATGTCATAAGAAGCTCCTGCACTTTCTCATTGTCAAGCAACCACCATGATTTTTTGAACTACTGTATACGATTATGTTTCACCTAGGACTGATCAGGGTAAATGCTAAGCAGGAAGTTAGAAAGAGCAAGTTGTACTTTTCATAGGAAAACAGCTGAGTTCATGGCCCATAGGCTTCTGATTTCTTAAACTGAGATCAATTCTGCAGAAAGTTTTCCTCCTGGGTGTGCATCAGTGGAGTAATGATAAATGTATTGATAAATCTTCAAATGATCCTTGGGTCACTCACTTGCAAGAAGAACTTTTGAAGTATTAATAAACAATCAGTAGTATGTGACTTGTTATAAAAGTTTGATCTAAGGAGAACACAATCAGTAGTAAAATTCCCATCGTTGTAACTATTGACATAATACAGTATAGTCTTGATACATCACTTTGAAGAACAGAGTGAAAGGCATGCTTTACTGACAGATTTTTTCTCAGTGTTATTTATATTAAACTAGAAAAAATGTACCCGCGTTGCAAGAGTAAAATTTCCCCACTGTGCATTGTCCCCCCGTGTGCACCATCTCCCCATGTGTCCCATGTGCATCATTCTCCCATGCGCAACATCCCCCTATGTACACTATTTACACCATCCCCCTGCGCATCATCCCCATGTGCAAAACCCCTGTACAACATCTCCCATGCACATCACTCCCATGCACAATACCCTGTACGTCCCCCATGCGCAACGTCCCCCATGTGCAATGTTCCCTCATGAGCACCATATGCAACAACCTCTACGCGCACCATCCCTCCATGTGCACCATCCCCCCATGCGCAACCCCCATGCGCACCATCCCTCCATATGTACCATCCCCCCACGCACACCATCATCCCCTGTGCATCCTCCCTCCGAGTGTATCAGCTGGATGTTCATCAATCTGTCTTCATGAGGGGGTTGATGGACATGGGGAATGTTTTGCCACTGGGTGATGTGCAATGGCGGGGTTGATGTGCAATGGGGGATGGCTTTTAGAGGTATTTTACTCCTGCAACGCAGGTACAGTTTGCTCGTTCATTATATTTATAAACTATGTATCAGCAACATTCCAAAAGTATGACCTAAGATCTATTTTGCATACTGATGAAATGAACATTTCTTATAAGACTTGGAAACCTATGAACTGGGTAGGTTTCTGATGCCATCTTCATTTTCAGTGAAATTCTGGTCTAGTAGTCTTTGGCCATTTCGGCCCGGGACCCCTTTCAATCATTGGAATCTGCCAAACGTTCTATCCTCAATCCAGGACACAATGCTAAAAAAGAGGACATGGGAAACCTTGCCCCCAAACCTCCCAGGCCCTCTCTTACACCTCCCATTGCTCCCAAGCCTTCAGACTCTCTCCCACCCCCACCTCCTGCAGCATCCCCCTCCCAGTGCTCCTGCAGCAAGGGGGCAGGATGGTGCTCCTGGGATGGGCTCCCTGGGCTGGTGCTACACAACCTTAAGGCTGCAGTGGCGCCACACACATGGTGACCTTGGGGATCACTGTAGTCCCAGGGGAACAAAATTGCAGTCCCTCACCATACGCGACTCCTCTGGAAGGAGGTCACAATATCCCCAAGGGTGTCCCAACCCCTAGTTTGAAGACCATATTCTAGTCAATGATAGTAGTGGCAAACTGCAAACTGGCAAACAAAAACGTCTGCAAACTGGCAAACAAAAACAGGGTGCGTCCTTGTACAGACTCCACTTGATGATGTGCTGTTTTTCTTCAGGTTTTGAAATCCAAGAGAGAAGATATTGATTTATTTGCAGTAAGACATCAGCATGTTATTTCTATGGTAGCAGACAGAATTTCATTTCTGCATTTCCTATCCCTTATGCCCATGTCAATTCATGTTCCTCTGAAATATCATCCTTTCAGCTTCTGATTGAAATCTACCTAATTATGATAAATTTGCCACATCCTGTCTTATCTCGCGTAGATAAGTGTACTGTTGAAAGCTCAACAAAATCTAATTGTAGATTTCCCATTTGTGATGGACAGGTGGTTGTAAAATAATTAGTAAGTATAATAAAGTAAAACCATGGATTGCAAGTTTACAAGTGTTCCGCAAGACAAGCAAACATTTCTAATAAATTTTAACTTGATAAATGTTAAAATTGATGTCTTGATATATAAGCAGAAAAATAGCAAGCCTATGCAAGTCTATTCTAAAGTGAGCTATATTATAATCAGTGGGGCTCAATCCTATACAAGGGGGAAGATTGCAATCCTAAGCCTGTCTACTCAGAAATAAGTCCTATTGTATTCAATGGGGCCTACTTCCAGGAAAGTGTGTTTTGAAATGCAGCCTAAGGTTCCAATCCTACTTTCCTGGGAGTAAACGCATTGAACACAAAGGGTCTTTGTGTTCATACTTACTTTTGAGTAGACAGGTTTAGGATTGTGCCCTATGTGCATGTTGTTTTATTTTTCTTTATTTTTCATATTTTCTTACTTTGTATTATATTACATATACTGTATTGTATATATTGGCATCCATCAGTCTCAAAAGACTGTGGTATTATGCTTGACGCTGTATGTGAAGCATGAAGGCCTGGGTAGATTGATATGGAGGATAGGCTGTTACCCAAGCAGCAAATCCCCCTCTCCACACCACTGAAATAGTCCAATGGAACGGCAGAGCCAATATGATTGGTTCCAGCAGCGTCACAGAGCTGGGATAAGGACAGGAGCTCACCCTATCTTGTGGGGATCTGGGTTTTGAACCCTGGCCTTCTGGTTAATAGGCACAGTGTCTTAACCACTTGTGCTACCCACAACCCACTCCCATTCTCATCCACCTCACAGATTGGTTGTGAGGACAAAAGGATAAAAACTTTGTAAGCCTCCTTGGGCTTTTGCTTTGGCATGGGAAAGGTGAGGTCCAACTCCCTGACATAAATATACCATCTTTGGGAGGTACAATGCAATGAAATTTTAATGTTCAGCTATCTTTATTTTAATGAATTGCCTCATTTCAAAATTAATAGTAAGAAAATGTAAATGATAATTAGTGAGCATGGATTCTAGCTCAGCAAAGTAATGCTAACTTTTTAAAAGTCAATTTAGTATTTTAGTGTTCTTCAGATCCCGCTAATACAGTGTTTCCCAACCAGTGGTAATCATACCATTGGTGGTACTTATAATACTCCCATGCCCCTGCTACCTGGCAGAGAGACCAGCATTTTTACTGGCAGAGCTCCTATGTTTGTTTTTCACATGCAAAAAATGCTTTCCTGCCTTCCCTAAGCCTCTTACTGGTATTTTTTATGTTCTATTTGGCCTCCAGGGAGGCCAACTGGAAGTACGGTAACTGGTGATTACAGTAACCATCAGTAACTGGAGATGACATGTCCCAGAAACATTTGATGGGCCACTGTGAGATACAAGAAGCAGGACTAGAATGAGTCTGGCCTCATTCACAAGGGTTTTCTTATATAACATTTGTCTTATTGTTGGCAAGGTTTTGGTTGTATCTCATGAAAATTTATTATACTGTACTATATGTGTATTATATACAAACAGGGGTAGCCCAACTAAGTGTCTACTCAAAATGATGCTGTATGGAGGTAGGAGAGGTGACATTGGCAAGGTGTGCCCTGCAGCTTGCACTTGCATGTCCAGCCTGTTTGTCATTCACTGTACCTGAAGATGATGTGAGAAGAAGACATTAGAGGGCCTGATCTCTTTCTCCAGCTATGATGCCATTGTGAGTCTTTTCCTAAATGGGATCTTTTTTTCAGGAAAATAATTATTGTCAGGCTAAATTCATCATTACTGCTTTGGTGAATGTAGGGGAGGACTCCAGTCAACAACTGCAAGCCATAGCGCTTCAAGAGTTCTTCCCAAATATAAAGAATAAGAGAATTACACAGTTAAACTAGAATTACACTAGAACTAAATATATGAATTGGAGTCAAACCTAAATTATTTTCACTCTGCAGAATTAAAGAGAAATATCTAATATATAATTAAAAATGAAGTATAGCTTCATAATACAAATGTATCTGATCCTGCACATATGTCCATGCACAATAGCACATGCCTGCATTTCTCAGCTATCATGGGTTCTTATAAAGATTCAAGCTATGAGAATGCTAGAAAAAGATCCTTTCCAATGGAAGAAGTACCAAAAGAATAGCAAGGCCCCTTTCCCCAAGAGTCCAGGAGACAATTTTTTTGACTCCCTCCTTAGATGCAATGCAAGGTATATGTCTTTGTTGCTCTCAGCAGTAAAAAATATTTACAGCTGTTCTGGGTCTACACCCAGCTATTGTAACTATACAAGTTATGGCTGTGTTTATCCACCTATAGGTATTACCAGATGAATACCAGATGAATACCAGGATATTACATATGTATAAACATACTTAGACAGACTTGCAGAACTGGCAAAACATGCGCTGACATGCATTTGTCTTTCTTTCAAAAATTGCCCAAGAGAAACCCAGCCTTAATGACAAGCAGCTACTAAGGTCTAGTGAAACCGATTGTCCAAGCCATGATATAGAGCAGTGATTTTTCAACCCTTTTTAATTCATAGCTTATTGACAAGGTGCTAAAATTGTTAAGGCATGCCATCAATGTTTAATTAAATTAAAATTAATAGATTCAATTAATATAATTACAATACAGTATATTACATTATTTCTTTAACTTCCCATTTTTAAAAATTACAAATATATTCACATGTAACAAGTTCAGTGTATCCTCAAGAATGCAATTCACTCATGTGCACTGTGCACAGAGAACCAGATAGTCTATTTTCAAGTCTCCAGAAGATTGCTCCAAGAACTGCAGCTTTTCTGGTGAGGAGAGTGGGAATGGGTAGCAGCACAACACTAAGTCCAATGTGAGGCTCAAAGCAGCAGTTTTCTGCCACTTCTAAGTGTGCTTCATTGTGAAGCACACAGTGGCTGCTTCTAGCGCCTTCACTGGCCACTTATTTACTTGTGCTGCTGCACAGGGCTTGAGACATTTGCTGTGAGACATCACTTTCCCTGTGCTGCTGTTTGTCTCCTTTGGCTTCATAGCAGGTCCATTCACAACACAGCAATTTGCCATTGAACACTGGTGAAAAACACTGGTTTAGAGGCTTGAGAATGCATAATGAGTGTGTATACTCCCTTCTTTCCTCTCACCTTTTCTGAATTAGTTCATTCCTTTTCCATCTTGCAAAAATTTGGAAAAGCACTGCAGAACCGCTGAGAATATTCAACACAGGCTACAGTCCTAATCCCCAGTTGTTGTTTAGTCATTAAATTCCATCAAACTCTTCATGACCCCATGGACTGCAGCACTGCAGGCCACCCTATCTCCACTAGCTTCTGATTTTTGTTCAAATTCATGTTCATTGCTTTGATGACATGTTCTGCCCTCTTCTTTACCTTCTGTTTTCCCAGCATCAAGATCTTTTCTAAAGAGTCCTCCCTTCTCTTGATGTGAATAAACGTTTGAACTTCAGCTTCAGTATTTGCCCCTGCAGTGAACAGTCAATGTTGATTTTCTGGCAGATTGACTGATTTCATCTCCTTGCAGTCCAAGGGACTCGCAAAAGTCTTCTCCAACACCATAATTCAAAGGCATCTCTTCTTCAGAATTCAACCATCCTTATGGTCTAGCTCTCACAGCCATACATTACTACAGAGAAAATCATAGCATTAACTAAACAGATCTTTGTCAGCATGGTGACGTCTTAACTTTTAATTATGTTATCTAGCCCAGCCATAGCTTTTCTCCCCAGAAGCAGGCATCATTTAATTTCATGGCTACAGTAGCATTCTGTAGTGATCTTAGAGTCCAAAAAATAAACTCTGTCACAAATCCACAGCTAGGCTGGGTGTAACACAAAAGTGCTGTAAGGCATTTCTGTAACACTTCTGAGGATTGGGCTAGGCCAGTGCACAGGCATGTTTCGGTCTTCCCACACCACCACAGGAGTGAGGAGACAGGTGAATTGTTTTGTTCTATTTGGTTAGGACTGCCCCTGCAGTAGTGCTGTGCTGCTACGTCTGCATATGAGAGATACCATCCCAAAACATTAAATATGTCAAGTGTTTAAAACTAGATTGTGGCCCTGAATCAGATATGTGGATGGCAGCTGGAGATCCCTAGTTAAGTGGTCTTCAAAGTGGTGGTCAGTACCCCCTTGGGGGTTGTAACTTTATTTCAGGGGGGTTGTGAAAAGCTGGGTGCAGCCATCTTGGAATCTGGCCCTGGGCACCTTTAATGTCACTTCCAGCCATGACATCACTTCTGGAGTGTCCTGGACAGATTGTCATTCTAAGAAGGAGGTCCTGGGCTGAAATGCTTGAGTACCACTGCCCTAGTTAATGTCTGACTGGCAAGTAGCCATTTTCTTGACCATTTACTAAAATGCCAATGGTGTGGTCTTGTTTGTTTCTCAGAATCAATTTAAATATGTGTGTTAGTAGAGAGTAGTTGCAAGAGTTGGAGGACTCTTGTGCTTGGAAAAGCATCTTAGAAATCTATGTTGCTCTTTTGATCTTTAGTTTAGAACTGGTTAATTAAAGTTTGATAGGGTTTGGGTGCAATCCTAAACCAACTTTCCAGCGCTTGCATAGCTGTGCCAGTGGGGCATGTGCTGCAACCTGTGGTTGAGGGGGGAGCAGTGATGGGATTCAAAGAAATTAACAACTGGTTCTGTGCCCACCTGGCAGCCACTTTTAAATGGCTATTTTTAAACTTTATATGTCCTATCTCTTATTAACAACCGGTTCTATAGAGTTCTCCAGTGAACCTGCTGGAGCCCACCACTGGGGTGGAGTCACAGAGGCTTATTCAAAGAAAGGCTATGCTTATTTCCTTTCAACTGGGTTTCATTGCCCTTACCCCTGAACAGAAATATTGCTTGAGATTGTACTCGTAGCACATCAGAAGGTGTTATTTGTCTAATATAGCAGGTAATGTGGCCAATGACTTTTGAGGCTGAATATGTCTTTCAAAGAAAGGAGACAAGGATCTGTTCAAAAAATAAATTAAAAAATGGTATAATCCACAAAATCAAAGTAATTCAATGTCAGCCAGTATCTGTTATGAACTGGAACACTAAACTCGCAATCATATGCATGTCTATTCAGAAGTAAGCCAATCCCAGGTCAGGTCACAAGCTTGGTACATGTAATAAGGCTTAGAACTTAAAATTTCTGTTTCTTCATCTGATGTATAGTGTTCTAAATACCTTTTTTGTCTTGAGGATACTTTTAGTTTACTGTTTCAAATCTTGGTTTCTCTTTCTGCCTTTCATTTTTTGTTCTGTGCTGGATTGCTTTTTCATTTTACAAGGGAAATATATGTGCTTTGGCTTTGTGGCTCCAAAATAAAGTAAGAGAAAAATTTGTGGTACATAGTAGCTGTTGCTGGAAGTCTTGGAGCAAATTATTCCTTGCTGGATTGAAAGACTAAATTGTTACAATACCAGTGATGGGCTCCAGCAGGTTCGCACCTACTCTATAGAACCGGTTGTTAACAAGAGATGGGACATATAAAGTTTAAAAATAGCCATTTAAAAGTGGCTACCAGATGGGCATAGAACCGGTTGAGAATTTATTTGAATCCCATCACTGTACAATACCCTCTGTACAACTAAAGCAGAGAGTGAAATGCTAACTTTAAAAGATGAAGATGCCATGTAATATGAGACTACAGTTTCCTTTTTTCCGATTCACCTTTGTGTTGAAGACTAAAGAGTTGATGATGGAGAGGACTGAGAGTGTCAGAGACCTCTTTCTCCCTCCAGATATCCATTAACATGTATATGATTGAAGCACTTTGGTAATAGCTTTATAATTGTGCAGTGTTGGAGATTTAAAGAATAACTAAAAATGTCACTACACTGATGTAAAATCTCAATCTTGATTTGCTGTAGCTCTAATACATATGATTCTCATGATTCCTACATTTTGTTTGTGCATAAATAGTGGCAGCCTAAAATAGTTTTTTCCTGGATAGGGCGTTATACTTTTAAAAGGCTGAAAGCAGTAATATAGCAGTGTTATGCATTTTTATTCCAAATTAATATTTTACGTAATCAATTTTAAATTAAGTGTAATCACTTAATCAAGTGTAACCACTGATTCATGTTTACAATCTGTAAATATTCATTCAAATTCTCTGGATTTGCTAGTAATTTCTGTTTGCCAAGTATATTTGCTATCTTTAAAAATTCTTTGGATGAGAATTCAAAAATTTAGCATTTTAGTCTGAAGTACAGCAAACTCTTGGATTAAGAGTAACTTGGATTGAGAGTGTTTTGCAAGACAAGCAAACATTTCTAATAAATTTTGTCTTGCAATACAAGCGAAAAATAGTCCCATCCAGGATACAGCAGGTTTTGGTGCTCTGCCAGCACTGGCTCAGCCTCTCCTGAGAGACCAGCCTATGCATACTACTCTGAAATAAGCCTATTAGAGTCAATGGGGCTCACTCCTATGTAAGGGGGGCCTGAGAGACCTACAGCCCAATCCTATGCATGTTTATTCAGAAGTTGGTTCCAATATAGTGAATGCAGCTTACTCCCAGGAAAGTATGGATAGGACTGCAGCCTTTTTTAGCTAGCAAATTCCTGCTATCACACACCAAGATGTCTGACAATGGACCCTCATTAATCACTTCAGGAATGGAAATAGACCAGGAGCAGTAACTATGTGTGCTCACATACATACATACCAGAACAGTGTGAATCACCATGGCATAGGCAAATCAACACAGGAGATGGAAATTTTAGCCTATGAAACTGGAGAGAGGTTGAAAGAGTGGAACATAAGTTGAATGAATGAGTTCTGGGTATAACTGATAGATGCTGGTAAAACTGATAGATGTTGGAAGTGTGGATTGGGAAGTATAGCTGGGTATAACTGATAGATGTTGGAAGTGTGGATTGTCAGAAAATGACAATCAGAAAGTGGGGGATGCTTGTATCCTTCTTATCTCCCCCCCCCCCAAATATTCTTCATTCTCAGTTAGAAGACATTGTAATATATTCTTCATTCTCAGTTAGAAGTATAGACAAAGATATAAAGAAGTATGCCAAGAGTTTTGCATATATACGTATAAGGGATTTGGAGCTATGTCCTGAGCAGCAGCTCCCTATTTCTCTCCAAAGCCACCTGGCAAATAAATTTTGAAACTGTGGGGAGTTTCAAAACCAGCATATGATAAGGCTTGAAAAGAGGAAAAAGTTAAAAAAAAATCCCACTGAGCCAATACAAGTTCTTGAACATACCTCGAGTTGCTCTTTGGAATCTAGCCATAATATACTGAAGTTCTTAGCCAGAGGTGCCAAACCTAAGGGGTACATGTGCCAAATGTGGTCTGTGGAAGCAGTTTTTCCACCTCTCCCCATTATAAATGGGCTCCCCAGCTATGAAATTAGCTTTCTTATATTTTAAAAATATGAATAAGTTTTCCACATTTTGCTCTTCTGTCATTTGCAGCTAATGAAATTCTGTGTGAGAACAAAGTGCTTATTTTTGGCCATCATCTGCTTAATGATGTCACTCTCTGCTTAATGATGTCACTTCTGGCTTTCATCAGGCACTATGAATGCTAAGTATGGACCTCTGTATGAAACAAGTTTGACAGCCTTGTCCTTGGCACTATTGTACTTAGAAGATAGGCTTTAATGTGAGGGAGATAGAGATACTCTCTTTTAAAGTTTTTTAGTGTTATATATCAAATGTTCATATTAATATTCTTTCATATTCTCCCCCCCCCCCCAAGAAAAAACTTATAACGGCTGAAAACTCAAGCCCTGAAAATTAAAAAATACAGCCTTCATTTTCCAGTCACTGCTCACTGTATTTCATAAGTCCTCTGTGTGTATATTAGTGGATACATTTGTTTGCCAAAAGAAATAACGCTGTAGAAATGAGAGATAAGGTTTTAACTACCTTAACAGGAAAAGTAGGTCAATGGGACAGTAGGCTATTAGGCCAGAAAGACACAAGCGAGTTCACTGAGTCATGATCTGGTTGGTATTTTTGTTTCCCTCTGGCTGGCAGATTGCTTTCAGCTGTATTTAGTTTCTACCTTTAGTGCCTTAAAAATTGTTGGTTGAGTAGTAGTACTGTCAAGTGTCTTATCAATCTTCTAAATGAAATTTAAATATTTTCCTTGTGCATTTTACTTCCTGAAGGGAGTTCAAAATTCAAATTCCATGTTTTGATGAAGTGGTTTGGCAGTTCTGAGAAAGTCATCAATTTAGAAATTATCCCACCTGGCAAGAGCAGAACAAAACAAATCATCACCTGTGTTGCTATTTCTTTTGTTTGCTAAACACACTTGTGGAAGCAGGAGAGTGAAATGGGCCAGCGACATTTAACTGTCTTGCGTGTTGGCAGCAACAAAATGTTCTCACCTCAAGAAAAGGAATTTGAATATATTTTAGTGATTTCTTGGCCAGTGGGCAGCATAAGTCGACAGAGATACCCCCCTCAAACTTTGCTAAATATAAATCAGTGTATATGGGGAGAGAGGAGATATTAATATTGTGCCACTGACAAGATTAAGGCACAACTAATAAGATTAGCAATATTCTCCACAAAGCAAATTTCAGAACCATCTTCATACAAACTGTCAAAGTTCAGCAACTTAGAAATCCTAAAGATAGGAGACAACAGCTGGATACACCTGGTGCACATTAGATGCCATGTGAGTGTAATTGTGTCAACATAGGCACCAAAACTTTCTATTAAAACCAGTCTTGCAGAGCATGAGAAGCACTGCCATTTACTGCACCTGGACCAATCAGAAACAAGTCATCAAGTTTCAAAGCAACGCAGGTCTAACAATAGATTTTTTGTGCAAAATATATATTGGTGGATCCATCTGTGGGGCTGTGGGTGGTGCAAGCGGTTAAGGCGCTGTGCCTGTTAACCAGCAGGCCAGGGTTCGAGACCGGGTCGGCCCCACAAGACAGGGTGAGCTCCTGTCCTTAGCCCAGCTCTGCGATGCCAGCTGGATCCAATCGTATGGGCTCTGCCTTTCCATTGGACTAATTCAGTGGTGTGGAGAGGGGGGATTTGCTGCTTGGGTAACAGCATATCCTCCATAACAATCTAACCCAGGCTTTCGTGCTTCACATGCAGCGTATGCAGCGCCGAGCACGATACCATAGTCTTTCAAGACTGACGAAGGCCTGCTGGATCCATCTACAAAGGCATAGGAGCAGGGGAGGCTAGGGTTTCTCTGGTCAGTTGGCAACCTTGCTTTTAAAAAATTAATTCTCCTCCTTCTTGTGCCAAGTCTAGTCCCAGTGAGGTGAATGTGTGCTGGCCAAGGCAAACTGGTGCTTGGGTTTGGAAAGGGTAGTGGGAGAACAGAGTGAAGGTGTATTTGGGCAGGGGAAGGGCAAACTGGATGGCCAGGCTTGTGGGGTGGTGGTGGTGAGAACAGCCTCGACAACTCGGTATGCTAACCTCCCACATGGTCAGCCTGGTGATATACTGGGGTGCTCAGATTTGCACCAGTGATTTCAATGACTCGATCAGAGTAATCCCACACAGGAGGCTGTCGTGCAACATGGGGTAGGGGATTAATATCCTTACTTTGAGTTACAGTTCACCCAAACCCTGCCTTACGCTGCAATCCTAACACCTGTTTAGGTGGGCATAAGTCCCAGCACAAGTCCTGTGCTAGACTGAGGGTATCTTAAAAATGCCATAAAACACTTCTGTGCTACTCCTGGGAGGGTTTGGCCAGAGCACAGACAAGTTAGGGTTGTGCCCTTAATCAAGCAAGATCAAAGGCAAGCTATTCAATAACCTTTCTTGACAGTAAAACATTTCTATTTTAATTATATTAATCTGTTATATATATATTTCTCTTATAATCTAATGTGTAATCTAATGTGTAGTTTTTTTTAAAATAAAGAATGGCTTATCAGTGTCATTCAAAAATATTTGTTGGGTTCAGCATTGCAGTAACTTTTTCTTTTTCTCTTACAGCAATGAACTAAAAATTAATGATCTTCTGTGAAGAATAGATTTTGAAAATATACCTTACAAGCAACTTCTTCTGGAATCAGTCTTTTTTAGAAACTCACCCTTTATTATCCATAATTGTATACACGGTAAAAACTCAAACTAAAATTTTATGTTCAGAAATAAGAGACACAGTTTTGGGTGACAGTTATAATAACTTCTTTTTCATGCTTACAGAGCAGACGTACAAATGTCTACCACAAGACTAAAGTGTGATATGTTATGTTCTTTACCATAAGCACCCATACAATGAGCTCTATTGCAGACAGGTGAGCTGTCTTCCAGTTTCTTAAAATGTTTGAATATATGCATTGTTAATATTTGTTTGTGATTTAAAACAGAATTATAGGGAAGGCAAGATGATCCCAAGGTTTAGCTTCACATTAAAGGTTTGGGTAGCCTGATCCTAACCTGTGCTTGAACAGACAGATTAGCTGATCTGCACTGTATCCATGACTATGGTGGCAAATTGTGATAAGGATCACATGTGGCAACTTGTGATTTCCCCTTACCCATGTACTTCTCCATCTAAATCGCTGGTGCAGATCCAAGCAGCCAGATTAGGGTGCCCAGGAGCAGGGTTAAGATGCTGGTAACTGGCCCTACCCTCTCCCCTAGGCCCAGCCTGCCAACTGGTCCACTCAATGCCCTCTTTCCACCTGCACCAGTGGTACACACATTTATTTGCCAGGGCTTGCTTCAGTGTGGTGAGGCCATTGTTGTGCAACTCACCCTAACTCCTTTAATGGTGCAAATGTGCTTTATGTTTGTGACACCTAGAAGCAGGCATGGCTTGTGTGCAATTTAGGTTTGTGCTCTTAGTTATTTTCCATAAACAAATTTAATTAAAATCATATCAGGAGTTCAGTGAATCAGTGGAGATGCCTCAGTGTTTTGTCCTAAGTCAGTACTATAAGTACTTGTATAATAGAAAAGCACAGTTTAAGTACAGCACAGAAAAGCCATCTGCTGGACAGCTGGGTTTGTGGAATAGTCAGGCTTCATCGAGATACATTTTTGAAATGCAAATTAGTGGTTTTCATATTTCTTTTGTCAGTTGAATAAAATTTCTTCTGAATCAGTTGCTTTTTATAAAAAAACAACAACAGTGGGTTTTTTCCTTCAGACTGGAAAGTATTTCATTAACAGAACTCTACTTATTTTGTATTATGGCAATTCCATAGCATGTGGCAATGTTCTGAAACTTGGTTTTTTTCTTTTGTAGAGATGATGGTAGCATTTTTGATGGCCTTGTGGAAGAAGATGACAAAGATAAAGCAAAGAGGTATGTTCTTTGAGATAGCTAATGGTAAATTTTCTTGTTTATGGTCAGGAGTTATAGTTTATATATTTTGCTTCTGTGCATAGATTGCCTCATGATTGTGTCCCATGTTGGGAGAAGAGCATTCAGCAGTCTAAAATGCATGCACAATGTCATTTTGGATTATTCCAATCATCAAAGTATGGGAAGAAGGGAAGACTGATTTGGTGCACTTTTTTTGTTTTCTCCACTCAACATAAGTTGATGAACCCAAAATCTGATTGGTAGAGGAGATTCTTTTATGCAGCATCCTGCTGTGTGCAAAAATTGCTGCATCAGAATCTTTAATTTATAGCTTGCTGTGGTTCTATCTAACATCTAGATTAGGTTTATTTTTGTCCTCTGTATCCATTTTATCTTGTACCTTTGAAAAACTGACAATTGTAGATATGTTGTTTAAGCACATTTTGATGATTAAATCCTTAATATATTAAGACCCTATCCCAGTCTTTTTAATGACTTGACTATTAAGAAACCACTGTCTTCTATTGAAGATAAGAGTTGGGGTCCATTCAGCACTATTCTTAGGCTTGAAGAGGATTTAGGCAACAGCAGCTCCCCTCCCCAGATGATCATAGTCAAAGTTCCCTCTGTAAAATGCCAAACATGCTTAAAGTACCTATTTGTACTCCAGCCAAAGAGTTTATCTACTCATAGTGTTGACATGTGCATGTTCAAAATTTATGCAGTCCATTGCTAGTTTTCTTAGAGCACAATCCTAACCATGTCTACTGAAAAGTAAGCCCTATTATGTTCAATGAGTCTTACTTCAGGAAAGTGTCGATTGCAACCATAAATTCCTCCAAGAATTGCACTGCTTTTGTAAACTTGGTAGTTGAAATGGTTTCATGTTTCTGACAATTGACATTTGAAACAGATTAATTGCATACATTTTTCTTATGTGTATTCCAACTTTTGATTTAAAGAGTGTCAAGAAACAAGTCTGAAAAGAAACGCAGAGATCAGTTTAATGTTCTCATCAAAGAGCTTGGATCCATGCTTCCAGGCAATGCTCGGAAGATGGACAAATCCACTGTACTGCAGAAAAGCATTGACTTTTTACGGAAGCACAAAGGTAAATTCTAAGATGTTATTAAAAAACTGTTTTTCTTCTTTTAATGTTAAAAAAGTTTTGCCATTTAAATTTTAATCCAGTTCATAATTGTCGGAACCAGTTCCATTCATCATGCAGATGCTATATTTTGTCCCTGATTTATTGAACGTTGTAGTCAGTCTTACAACTAGGTTTTGAAGAAGCTAATAAAAAGTGTGACCTACAGAACAACTGAATGTGAGAAGGGTGACTGACCTTGATTCCAGGCACTAGCGTGTTGAATGGCTCACTGAAGTCTTTATGCTATGGCCTGTATTTTATTCACAATGTGTTTTTTTTAATTTATGTAACCTTCAAAACACTGTGTCAGGGCACTGTGAAAACTCTTCAGCTAGTCTTTATGTGAGTGTTCAGAGAACAGTACTAATGCATTTTCACCTTCCACTGGTGGTTCTTTGGTTCAAGTCTCTATTTGCTGGTCTTTACAAATCCTGAGAACTAGTTGAACAAGGAGCAATCTGTTTGTCTTATTTTAGCCAATGGTGTTAATTTGTGACTTGAGAGCCATGATATGAGTAGAGATTTTAAACTAAAAGGGTTGTGGAAGGAGTTCTAATAGGGTTGTGGAATGAGTTTAGTGGAAGGAGTTCTATCACTAGTGAAGTTCAATGCAGCTTGTTGTTTTTGCCTATATTCTCTCTCAGCAGTGACCCAAATTGACTTTTTTTGTTCCTTATTTTTTCAATTACTGGGTTGGTGCAAAAGTGAAACATATGGCATGGAAAGAAAATACTGTGACAACTCTAGGAGAGATTTCTTTCTATTAAATGTTAGCATAAAAGATTGGATGCAATAAATTGTGCAGATTATTTTTTCCCTTTTACCTATGTACAGAAATCACTGCACAATCAGATGCCAGTGAAATCCGACAGGACTGGAAACCCACATTCCTTAGTAATGAAGAATTCACTCAGTTAATGTTAGAGGTACTGTTTCCTTATTTCTTAAATGTGTGATTATTCTCCCTTATATTTAATGATGTTATAAGATTATAGTCAGCCAGGTTTCATCTTTTATATTGTAATTAAATACAGAACTCTGATCTGTTCATCCAAAAGTGGAGTGGTTTGAGAGTAAAGTTCTTGATAGCAGCATAGTACAACAATGGTCTATCCAGCTTAGTGTTATCAGCATGGACTGGCTGTTGTCTTTGAAAGTTTCAAAGTTTCAGTATTTGCTCTTCACTGAACCTGGAGATGCTAGTAATTGAACCTAGAACCTTCTGCATGGAAAATTTATTCCATTATTTAGCTATGGCTACACCACAGTTTTGAATATTGCCAGTCATCTGATCAAGTGGGTGAGAAGAATGAAGAACATTTATCATGTGTTAATCAAATTGTATAATGACTGGTTTATTTTTAACTGTATTTTTGTTTAATTTTAGGCACTAGATGGTTTTTTCTTAGCAATCATGACAGATGGAAGTATAATATATGTATCGGAAAGTGTAACCCCCTTACTTGAGCATTTGCCAGTAAGTACTTACTTTACAGTACAAGATCAGACTTATGTAGTCACTAGATACGATGATATTGGTCTAGATGATATTGGTCACTAGATACAAGTTTCACCAAACTTGGTCAGTAAATGACCAAGTTAGATGGTTTCACTTCAACAGAGTCCAAATTTAGCAGCTCTAAGAATTTAAGTACCTGGAGTCATTGGTGCAGGAGATGAAAGTGGCATCTACCACCAAAGTCGTTAGTAGAATTGTCCAGGCAACAACATCATTTTGCCTCTTTCAGATGGTGCCTTTGGGGAAAGACCAGCATCTCCACCAACATCACATAGAGAAACAAGGAATGCAAACAGCAGTAGGAAGCTCAGTGGCTTACCCAAGGGTACCTCAGAAGGCTTACTTTGGCCACCTCTGGTGGTACTTTGAATTGGTGGACCATGTGAAGTGGTACAGCAAAGGGAAAATATTGAGAAATGCTGGTTTAGAGGATTCAACAAGTGATGACTCAGAAATTGTGCAGCCTTTGTGCCACTGGCTGCCTCATTATACAATGCTTGTGCCTATAGGGTTGAATTCCTATACACACTTAATTGAAAGCAAATTCTAGTGAAGTCAGTGGGATTCTAGTGAAGTCTAGTGAAGTCAGTGGGATTCTAGGAAGTCTAGTGAAGACATGCATATGTTTACACTGACAGCTCAAACTTAACCCCCTCAGTAGGCTGGCACAAGTCTTGGCACAAGTCCTATGCTGGCCTGGGTATGTCGCAAAAGTGCCATAAGGCACTTCAGAACCACTCCTAGGGGTCAAGGCCAGTGCACAGACTTGTGCCAGCCTCCCCACAACACAATGGGAGCAGGGCGATGGGTGAGTTATGCTGGCCTAAATTGTTTAGGATTGTTCCCTGCATATATTACTGTGCACTGCAATTATACCACATTGTGGTAAGAGTATTACTAAAGTTGGAGATATTGTTATCCAGACTTGCTTATAAACTTTGCAAAGTGGAAGTTACATCCATTCTTTGAACACAAGCTTCCCCAAGAATAGGAGGTTTCATGCAAAAATCTGCATCTATGGAGGTTTTTGGAAATACTCCAAAAATGGCGTCTGTGGTGGTATCTATAATACCTGTAGATTGTATTGTAAGATGGGGAATCTGTCATTAAAAGGAAGCCAAAATTAAATCTTACCCATCCTGCAAAGCAGCTCTTTGGATACCACCCATTGTATCAGTTATGACACAGTAGTGGCATGTTAGTATATTTTTAACATTTCATTTAAAGCCTACAAGTGTCTACTGGTTCTTTAAATTTTTGAATCAAAAATTACTGGAAGTGAGTTAAAATCCTCAGTCAGGAGAAATTTGTCATTCATACATGAATATAGACACATTTTTGTGTCTGAATCTGATAAAGTGAAGGCTTTCTTTTCATTGCTGTAAAAATTTTTAGAATAATGTTATATTCAGGTTATCATTTTGGAGGCTTCATATTTTCTTTTTGACAGCTTTCCTAGTTATTTTGTATTAATAAATGAAATTCGCCATAAGATACATTTTGGTTTTCCTTTCTTTCTGTTTCAGTCTGACCTTGTGGATCAGAGTATATTTAATTTTGTTCCAGAGGGGGAACATTCAGATGTTTATAAAATACTGTCCACTCACCTGTTGGAAAGTGATTCATTGACCCCAGAATATTTAAAATGTAAGTTATGCTGTTGAATTCTGTATTGAACATACAGAGTGAGAGAGATTTAAAGACTGAAAATTTAAATGGTGCGTTTTATTTTAAATTAACCATTGGTTTATATATGGTGTTGAACTATCAATTTTCTGAAGTCGTTTTCACGTACCAAGTGAAAAGAATAACATTATACATAACTGAAATGTGTGTCAATGCATAGCATCTTCCAGACTGCATTATAAATAGGGTGCATTTTCGTTGGATTGGCAAAAACGCTGGCTCCAGGTTTCAAGAGACCCTTGGTAGACTTAATGGTCCGCTACTATTTGGGTAAGCTCTAAGAGAACCATTTGGTAATTACATTACTTTCCAGGGTTTTATACAGGGATTTTTTTTAACTGTAGGATTGAAGCTGGGATCTTACATACGCGAAGTGTATGTGTCCTATCCCTACTTAATTACTTAAAAAATAATTACCATGAAGGTAATGGGCCAAATAAAGAATAAGTTAGCTCCTTGAGCTGTATATCATGCCAATGCATATTTTATTTTAGTATACTTGTTCATAGGGTTGTAGTAAGACACCATGCCTGTCAACCTGCCAGGGCTTGAGACGGAGTGAGCTTCTGTCTCTTGCTCAGCTCTGCCAACCAGCAATTCAAAAGCATGTGAATGGAAGTATATAAATAGATAACCACCTTGGTGGGAAGTTAACAGCATTCTGTGAGCTTCAGCGTATCAGTTGTATAGAGATGTCTTTGGACAGCGTTGGCTGTTCAGCTTAGAAACAGGGATGAGTACTGCACCCTATAGTTGGTCATGACTAGCAGGACAACCTGGAGGGAACACATTTACCTTTTATATCTGTTTGTCATGCTTGATGCTCAATCTTGGTATTTCATCACATTTGGATCATTATTGTTTTATTATTTCAGCAAAAAATCAGCTAGAATTCTGTTGCCATATGCTTCGAGGGACGATAGATCCAAAAGAACCACCTACGTATGAATATGTAAAGTGTATAGGAAATTTCAAGTCATTGAGCAACTGTAAGTTCAGTATAATTACCTGAAGTGAAAAAGTCTTAAAATAATGATGTGTTTTGCATTTAGGAATGCAGAACAATTCTGTGCCATAAATCCAAATTTACATATCTATTTAAGTAGTTTGCCTATGTGTTAGTACCACATACCTGCAGATATCACTAACTTTCCACAAGCTCAAAATCAAAAGTGGGGCAAAGGTAACAGTGCCTTATGTTGCAGTGATGTTTTCTCATGTGTAGCTGTTACATATTTAACAACTACCTATTAGTTGGGACCTGAGAAGGTGAGGTTATTTTTCCTGACAAAGGATAAAAACCCCTTTGTCAGGAAAAATAACCTCACCTTTTGCAGGTCCCTACATATTAGTAAATAATTTTGTTATCTGGGACTGTTATTTAAATTATTCCTTAAGTTCCCTCAAGTATTTCATTTTTTATGTCGGTGAACAAAATTTGTTTTGTTTTTGAGAGACTGTGACCCAAAACCAGTGGGTGCCAGTCCCCCTTGCCTGGCCCATTGCCTGCCACTTTGCTTAAGGAAACTTTTCTTCTCATTGTCATGCTGGGTTTGAAAAGGAAGAGAGGAATGGAGCAGAGGAGGATGTGAAGGATAGGAGAGGGGTGAATGGGGTATCTCCTTGTCATTCTCTTTGCTAAACAATTGTCTTTGGTTATTGTACAACTTGCTGACAGATTGAATTCATATTTTAAATGTAACTTTGTTTTATGTGTCTTCCTCAGTAATGTTTTCTTACAATTTATACTTTGCTAATGGGATTAGAAATGTTACTTGTGTTCTTATATGGTCCTTTTTGGAAACGGTTTCTTTTATCTTTGTCTTCTCCTTAGTGCCTAACTCTGCACATAATGGTTATGAAGGAACCATTCAGCGGTCTCATAGACCTTCCTATGAAGACAGAATTTGTTTTGTAGCCACAGTTCGGTTAGCTACGCCTCAGTTTATTAAGGTATGTGAAGATTTTCATTGCTTCAAAATTGACTATAGTGGTTCCCAAAGTGAACCTTAGATTTGAGGGGGGTTGCAACTTCATGGGGGGGGGAGGGGTTCATAAAAAGCTGGGCACTGCCATCTTGGAATCTGGAACTGGGCACCACCATTTTGGAATGGGGCATTCAGGCTGCAACCCATACGGTCCTGGGAGTAAGTAAAATCACAGTGAGACTTACCTCTGAGTAGACATGGAGGAGCTCTACATCACAATGATGGCACTTCCTGTTTGATATCACCTCTGGCCATGTTTGATATCACCTCTGGCCACTTCCATGTTGATAAACATCACTTCCAGAGGTGGTCAGATTGTCATTTTCAGAAGGGGGTGCTGAGCTGAAATGTTTGCGAATCATTGATTTAAACATTTCCTTTTATTTTGCCATGAAATCTAAACATTTTTTCCATTGCTTGGATAGTAATTTTTAAAACTTTCAGTGAAATCTAAGGACGGTGATCTGTTCTTGGATGCAGACTATCTTGAATGGAAAACTCTGAACTGGTACTAAGCATTCCTTCTAATCTTACTGCCTGAGCATGCAGAGCTTTACAATGGAAGCATGGGGAATTTCTGGAACAGTAGGCAATGGTGTTATTATCACTGAGCTCAAAAACATTGAGAGAAAGTTGCATGGCTCTTCCATTATTGATGCTGCACAGCCTTGATTCCTGGAGGGAATGCTGCTGAGTACTGCGTATTTTTTAATCCATATCCAGCTTCTCTGCTGAATTAAGTCCAGCACACATCCCCAGGAGATAGTTGGCACTATTGACTTTGACAGCACTAACTACATTTTTGCAGAAGGAGGGGGCTCAATCCAATGTTCCCCTTCCCTGTTGCAGTTGGCAAAGTCAACCATCTCTTCAGTGTCTTCCATGCAAAAAGAATGGTACATGAAATGGTTCTTCACAGTCCAAAGTTAAGTCTGGTCAAAGTCTTCATTGCAAAGAATGTCCACTTTTTAAAGGAATATTGTAACAAATAAATCACCAGTCAAATAGTTTAAATACCTTTTATATGAACTGGCTTAATTGCAGTGGGAAGAGGAGTAAATGGAGTGTTGACTGAACCTTTGCTGGTCGAACCACACAGGATTCATGAGTGTATATGGTCATTTGCTTGCCCCTTAGTGATCAAAAAGACACAGCATGAATTGGTCTGAACAGGCAAATTGCTTAATTGTTTTATTTTCAAGTTGCAAAGGAACAGCAAAATATTTTGCTGGTTACATTCTTGTGGATGCATTTATGTGGGATTCTGAATTTCATATGAGTTTTTACATTAGAATAGGAAGTTCTGAGATACTTATTTTTTATTTTTTAGGAAATGAGCACTGTGGAAGAACCCAATGAAGAGTTCACCTCTAGACATAGCTTAGAATGGAAGTTCCTTTTCTTGGATCACAGGTGCCATTTCTTAATAGTGTAGTACTAAATGGTAGCCTCCTTTTACCTATAGTAGCCACTAATTGGCATTGGCTATTTATAGCAAGAGATGAATTGTATTTTTTATTGAACATACTTTATTGATTACAAGTACAATCAGTTTTATTTTGATTGTAAGCACAAATATAAACAATATGATTAACTTCTTTGATTCTGGAAATTAAGTTAACAATCCCTGTTTCATTATCCAGGGCACCACCAATTATAGGTTATTTACCATTTGAAGTGTTGGGAACATCTGGTTATGATTATTATCATGTGGACGACTTAGAAAATCTGGCAAAATGTCATGAACATTGTAAGTATATGCCATTCTACTTAGTATAAACATATTAATGCCTCCTTGTAGCGCATTGTAAACCCTGTATGTTAAAAGTTAGTGAACACTTATGGTAATATAGAGTTTTGAAAAGGGACTATTATGCTGCTGTTTGTTTGTTTGTGCGTGCAAGCATGCTAAAGAAAATGCCCAAGGTAGCTTATATACCTTTTGTTCATTTGTCCTCACAACAACCCTGCGAGGTAGCTAATTGTAGAGTTCTTCTCTACAGAGAAGAATCTACAGAGCTCTACCAGCTCATCGAGTTCTTCTCTTCCAAATGAAATCCTTAATGGTGTGGTCATCACATTAAGATGTGCCTGATAGTATCAGCAGGAATAGTTTCAGATTGGCCAAACTTTAAACAGTGACACCTTTTGGCTCTGTTGTCTCATGACAGCTTTATCAACTTTTTGATCTCCCATCCAGAATTCAACCCAGTCCATACTTATTTATCTGTATTTTGGCAGTCCTCTGTTTAGTCACCAGACTACACCTGCTTCATTTTTAATCACTGCCAGAATTTTTAAAATCAGCAGAATTTTACTACAATGTTTATTTTTGTGTGTGATAGAGGGAGTCCAGTATTAATTTGTATATTTTTTGAACAGGGAAAAATAATTTGTAAATGCATATCTACTCCATTGTGTTCTTTATGGATGCTGTAATGGACACTTATACAACTTAAAGTTTTCCATGCACTTACTATTAAAATTTAACCAACTTTTATTTTTTACTTATTTTTTTTACTTTTACTTCTGCATATTACCACTCACTGTACTGAATTGGGATTAGAGCCCTATAAACTTTACTACTGTATATACTTAATTGTATTTGTTTCAAGCTTGGGGTTTAAATTTAATATAGTGTTCATGTAACTTAGTACTGTATAAGGAAATGTGACATTCTTAAATGCATTGGCTGGGATTCAAAGAACTTCACTACTTGTTGCATGAACCCAAGTAAGCCTCTGGACTTTCTCTTCTCCCAGCCTCTCCTTACAGGAATATTTTATGAAATGACATGACCACCTATTGATCAAAAGAAAAGGTTAGCAAAAATCTTCCACCACAAGTGCTTGGGCCATAATTTTTGTGATCCCAACCATTCTCTCTAGGTCCAGTGCTGCTTTATAATGGGTTGAATCCTGAGATGCATACGCTGAAAAAATATTACACAAGGCAATTTTCTTACCCCTGTTCCCCCAATTTCATTCTTTGCAGTCCCCCCCAAAATGTATTTTGATGGTTGTGGGAGTCTCCGTAACAGTGTAAGAAGTGGCATGGAAAGATCTAAACAGCCAGATTCTGTCTGAGGGCAGATTGTGTACGTGAGATATTGGAATAATGTAGGGTGCAGCCTGCATTGGAAAGGAGCTAGTGGGGAAGTTCCTGTTTGGTGGGCTTTCTTGCACTTCTCAGCAACCACATTATGCACAGTTCAAAGTAACTAATGTAAA
This sequence comes from Cryptoblepharus egeriae, assembly GCA_030015325.1. NCBI lineage: Eukaryota > Metazoa > Chordata > Lepidosauria > Squamata > Scincidae > Cryptoblepharus > Cryptoblepharus egeriae. The sequence continues at coordinate 57,336,109 of JAREYC010000007.1, forward strand.
ACACTTGAATGTCTATCCCAGCATTGGCATTGTTTGAAGCAAAACCATATTGTTTCCTTTTTCAGTAATGCAGTATGGCAAAGGGAAGTCCTGTTATTACAGATTCCTCACAAAAGGGCAACAGTGGATTTGGCTGCAGACTCATTACTATATCACTTACCATCAATGGAATTCTAGACCAGAGTTCATTGTATGTACTCATACAGTTGTCAGGTAATGGAATTTTGTGAAATCTTTATTTCAGATCTTTATTGGCAAATATATGATTGTAGCACCAGGAAAATGTGTGTAGCTTGGTTTTGAGAAGTCATTAAATCCTCTCTAATGCAATTCAGTGGTTCCCAATCCAGGGTGTGTTAACTTTAGGGGTCATTTGAAAAGAACTGAAAAAGTCTGGAAAAGGTAGGTCTGAATTATAGTGCCATATGGGGTTGGCAAGACAGGAAGGAGGATGGCTAGCTATGAATATTAGCTACCAGTTGCTAATTTCTGGACATCGGTTTGTATCTTATGAGGTCTGGATTAGTACTTGAAAACATGAATTTGAAATAATAGCAACTATATTAATTACAAACATTTTTCTAATGTGAGAATACAACTTATGGAAATGGACATATGCATGTAAAGCGGTGTGCAAATAAAAAAAGTTGAGAACATCTGATTCAGAACTTCTGTATCTAAAATCTTTTTAATTTACAAATATATTTGCTAGCATTGAGAGGGCAGCAGTGGCTCAATGAGTAAAGATATTGTGCTTGTCAACTGAAGGTTAGCAGGTTGGTAATTCAAGACCCAAGTAGCACACAGTGGGAGTGAGCTCCTGTCACTTGCCCACGCCGGCAAGCCTAGCAGTCTAAAAGAATGTAGATGTAAGTAGATAAATAGGTACCACTTTGGTGGGAAGGTAACAGTGTTCTTTGCGCTTTTTGGTATTTAGTCATGCTGGCCATATGACCATGGAGATGACTTCGTTAAATGCTAGCTCTTTGACCTTGTAATGGGGTTGAACACCACTCTCTAGAGTCAGTCACAAGTAGCATTGCAACCTGTAGGTTGCACTTTTTACCTTATTGAGAATGACAATATAACATGTCAACACTCTTAACATTTGAGTTATTCATTTGTAGTTATGCAGAAGTTCGAGCAGAAAGGCGACGTGAACTTGGTATTGAAGAATCTCTTCCAGAGATAGCAGCAGATAAAGTAGGTTTTCTCTATTCTCTTATACTGGTCCTTTTCACAAATGTCTTAATAGTTTAAAAAAAATTACAGTAGCTTGCATTCTTAAACTAAAAGCCCAGTCCAACACATTAAATCTCCCACATAGTGATGTAGCAGCTTTGATGTGGGTTATGCTACATTCTGTGGGGGATTTTTGGCAGGGGGTAACTTACTCCTTGGGGTAAGAGGACATTTGTCTACTTGCCCCCATATAAGTCATCGCAGCTGCAAATGATCAATTTGGACTTGTGCAAGCAATATTGTTATCAATCTGTGTTGATCCATGCAGATGGATTAGGCCTGGGAAGGGCCTCAGGATTTGTTGAGTGCTGGTGCTGCAAATTCTTCCACCCTTCACCTCAACCCTTAGCAGCCTTCCCTCTACTACTGTGCTTAACTTTCCTGATCTGGTATACCTTAGTCACTCTGCCAGAACCAGTGGCAAATCTCTGGCCTTCCTATTCATGTGCCTTATCCTTGTGCTGATGCAAAGTGCTTTATGGCACTTTTGCAGCCATGCCGACTGGTGCAACATTGTTTCTGCTGGTACATGCCCTTGACTGGGCTGGAAATTATGTTATTCAAAAATGTGCAGTGTTAACTCCATTTCTATCTAAAATATTAAAATCATGATTTGGATTTCACTCTGATTTTCTTGTTGTTTTTTACTGGCAAATGAATGGAAAAAGATACTTATTAAAGGTCCCCATGTAGATTGTAAATGTATATACCAAATAATATTGAGTTGGATCCAAATAACTTTGAGTGAAATAAAAATAGCTGCTAGCACAAGTGTTCGTTGAACGGTATATGCAGTACTATTTTAAGCAAATTCTGTATTTGTTTTTCCACTTCTGCTTGTTTCACCCTTTGTAAGAAAAGTAACCTCTTTTGATTTAGTTTCACTTGTATCTCTCCGTGCCTATACTTTAAGATTTAAAATGGCCATTCAACCTTCTATGTATAAAAGAAAATATATAATATATAGGTTTTTTATTTTTGCCATAAAACACCTACTGCTTATAAATAGTTGCATTGCCATAATCTGCTTGCATTGTTTTGAGTCTTTGTGCTGTTACAATTCCTGGGATAGTCCATTCTTATGCAATTATGTGTTCCCAGAAAAATACATTAAAATGTTGAGTTTCCTAAGAGTTGAGTGAAAACTTTTCCTGCAGCCTTGGATTTATTTAGAATTTTATAAGTGGGAGTTTGTTCATTTTGGGTGGTCAGAGTTGCTAAGGAGACTAGGCCAAATCAAAGAAAGATAGAAGAAAACCAAGTGGGAAAGGGAAAAAATACATTTGAATTGCTAAGGAATAAATGGGATAAATTAGAAAAATCTAACAGCCCAGCCAAATCTTAAGTGACTGCCACTGCTGAACTAGTAGTGTGCTGGCTGAGGTATGCACTTTATAATGTCATGAAAGCAGCTCTGGAATCACCTTAGAGCCATATACTTCTGAGCAGCCACTGCATCCAAGGTGCAACCTATTGATTGTTTGCAGAAGGATATGAGAAAATTGTTTTCTCTTTTCTTCCCAAACCTCTTAATACCTCCCCCCCACCACCAGCATAGCATGATCATTCACCCTCAAAACACTGGCATAGTTAAATGCTGTGGTGAGAAAAAAGGATTATTTAACTTTAGAGCATGTGAATATAGATTATGTAATGTAATGATTAACCTAAAAGCCTCGCATTTCTATATTTATGAAGGTATTATGTTTTTATGTGTTCAGAAAAAGCCAACTGAAATATGTTTGTTTCAGAGTCAGGACTCTGGTTCGGACAATCATATAAACACAGTAAGCCTCAAAGAAGCATTGGAGAGATTTGATCATAGCCCCACGCCTTCTGCCTCATCTAGAAGTTCTCGGAAATCTTCTCATACTGCCGTCTCAGACCCTTCATGTGAGTGTTGAGAATGGGAGCAACTTCTGATTATACAGTATACGTTTGTCTTTTTCTGATCTGTTTAGGATTTAATTTTGAAATGATTGTAATGATTATGTAATTAATAGTAGCCTGTGTTGGAAGAGTGATTACATGGGATCTTGAGATAGACAGTAACAGCACAATCCAAACTTGCGCTGGAACAGGCAGGCTTGCATACCAGCACTGTATCCAGCACAGGGACTGCTGCTGCCCTGCTGTGGGAAAGGGATGCCTACAGCAGATGTAATGAGTCTGCTCAGACATAGGGCACCTCTAGAAGCGAGTCTTTATATTTGTTCTCTAGATCAAATCAGTCTGCCTTCCAAGAAATCAACCTGTTGTTCATTGGAAAAACAGATACTAAAGCTGAAGCTCAAATACTTTGGCCACATCATGAGAAGGGAGGTCTCCAAAGCTATGAATATGAATTTGGATAAACTTCAGAAGTTAGTGGAGAATAGGGTACCTTGGCATGCTGCTTTCCATGGGGTCACAAAGAGTTGGACATGACTTAATGATTAAACAAGATGTCTTCCTAAATCCGGGTAAACAGAGAAGTCAGAAGCTGCTCTGGCTGCCTGGGAGGTGAGGTTTAAATCCCACATAACTGCCAGCCCAAGCCCTGCCTCCCAGCCAGCACACCCATGATCCCACCCTCTTCCTGCCATCCCCTGCCCTGGAATGCTCCCTGCCTGCCTCCTCCCTTCCTCCTTTTTACCCTCTCCAGATACTGTGGTGACCTGGAAAGGCCAGTGCAGGTCCCCTTCTGTTCTGGTCCTATGGAGCCTCCCCCCCCCCCCCCAAGGTAAAAAGGTAACTTACATCATGTTTGAGACACCTTTAGGTTAGCGAAAGGGGAGTTAGGTTTGCCCTCTAACTGTGAAAATGTTGGTTTTAACAGTATGGGGTGTGTTTGTTGCTTAAAGGCTTATGGTTTGCTTTACTGTTAGTAGACCTCTTTCTGATATTGTTTTGTTTTCTTCCTATATAATAATGGCTGCAGTAAATTCTTTGTCCTAGTAAAATTCTTAACAAAAGTCTCTTTGCTGTGAATGAGAATGCTTTAAGCCCTCTGCTCTGCTAACAGCTAGAGGATAATGAATATTGTAAATAATAATCTGAAGATGATTTGTTAGTCTGGGGTGGCATTAAAATCTTATTTCTTTATCATCCAAGTACCAGTTATTGAAAACAAAACCTGACAATTTTATTTAGATGAATGAAACATTTTTGGCCAAATCTGTGTAATCTTAGGGTTATGATGATAAATAAGAATAAAGTTTTCAATTTTATTGAATTTAAAAATAAAATTAAATTAAAATTTATTAAAAATAAAATTTTTATTGAAAATTTATTCAATTTTCTCTACAATTTTACATTGGTTGTGAAATTAGCAACACCAACAAAGATGACGCTAGATACCAGCACCCCGCCAAGGCAAAATTTATCCACGCATGAGAAGTCTGCACAAAGGAGAGCATCACTTGGTACTCAGGTAATTCTTCAGAAAATAGCATTTCTTTTGCATTTGTTACAGAGATTTTATTTTTTGTATGTATAAGATTTCAGTTGTCCACTTACTCAGCATTTTATTAATATTTTACTGAGGTTAAAAATGTTAAAGGGAGAAATATTTAAAAAGGGAGAAAAAACAAATAGAGCAATCGTAGTTAGATACTAAAAAAACTAAAAGGGGAAAAAGAACAAGGGTGGCAGTAGTAGTTCCACATTATACAACAATATTGTGGATATGATAATGCATAAACATATAATAAGATAATTAAGACCAAAATAATTCAACAAATTGATTCCAGAGGGAAAAGGTCTGTGTCTTATGAGATACAAACAAAGGTATCTCAAAGGTAGCCCACATATGAAATTTTGAAAGCCATTGATGGCAATCTGGAGGAACTGTTTCTTTCCAGAGGAATGGAGTATCACATTTACCAGCTCTAGCACTACACAATTCAGCATGTCGGGATAAATCTATAGAACAGGAAAATACTTCAAAAGAACAATATATATAGCGAAACTGAATCAATTGTATTCACTACTGTTTCCCAGCATTTGGGTGAGATGTGCCACCTCAGCACCACATCTCTAGCAAATATGAGAAGCTATAATTTAGTATTTTATCCCACCAAGATGATGATAATGAATTGTATTTTAGTTGTATTTTAATCATATTTATTGTGTCTATCTGGTTTTAATTGTATTTTATTGTTCTATATGATGTTAGCCACCCTGGGTTTCCTTTTTTAAGGAAGAAAGGCATGATATAAATCCAATAAATAAATACCTTTCTTCTTTGTCTTTGGATTATCCAATATATCCAACCACCATTTTAGTTACATTTTAAGTTTTTCCACATTTTATTTGTGGAGAAACTGAGAAAAGAGAGGCTGAAAGTTTTCAGTCCCCAAAGCCAGCGTTATTTAAAACTATACTCAAGAACACCAGGGAGAGAGAAGAGTATTCAGAGAATCAATTTGATCATTATATTTGGCTTTTTAAAATGCCACTTGAGTGTGAGAAACATTGTGGTGCCTAGCCTATATCTTGACTGGAAGTAGTTTGCAGAGAATAATTGAAGATTTATTTTAGATTTCAATGTTCTGAATATTTTCCCTGAATTTGTGGAGTGCTTTTTCTTACTATCTCTGATGTGAAATCATGGACTTTAAAAAATAATTGAAGCTGCAAAATGTCATGGATCTGAGGTGGAAAAGGATTACATTCTCTGGTAATTAGAATATAGATAAATTTTAATTGGTTGAGGGTGTGTGTGTGTTTTTAAGTACTTTGTCAGTTTAACGGTATATAGTTATGGTTTGTGTATCCTATGCACATACTGCTGTGCCAAATATCTATTGTATATTATATAACCATTAATTGCATGTGTGCGTATTTGAAATTTGTCACGATGGGGCAAATTTACACACATGGACTCAAATGCACACACACACTTTTACACACAAGTGTACTCCTACATCCCTTTACACACATACACATCTTTACACACACATACACAAGTGCAGTCAGATACACACACACACCTTTACACACATACACAAGTGCACTCACATACACATAGCCAAACACACTCAGACCCTGGGAGTGGGGGCTCCTTCCCCCCCCTCTCCTTTATGCTCCAGCTTGAGGGGGGAGTGGGTGGGTATGAACAGGATCCCCAAGTGCTCCTCCTCTGACTGACTTTGGAGTGCTGGGGAAGTTCTTTGCAAGATGCTGTTTCAAAGCGCCTTGGAAGGATCAGGGTCAGTGCTGCAAAGGGAATAGTCCTATGGTGCCTACTCGGAATCAAGCCCCACTATATCAAATGGGGCTTACTCCCAGGAAAGAGACTGCAGCTGCAGAGACTTTTTAACTCTGCCTCCCAGCTGCTTCAAAAGGGACACAATCCTATAGTGCCTCCTGAGGATCAAACCCCACTCCTTTCCTCACTTGGCTAGGCTACAGATGGGTGCTCTGGCCACTGGGCTGGCCCCTACCCTTGGATCAGCTGTTTGGCGGGACTGCTGTAGGCTGTAGGGACCCCTTGGGGCGCTCTCTCCTGCCTGCCTGAGGAATGGGGGGGGGGTGTCCTGGAGTATTTGCTCCATAAGACTCACAGACATTCCCACCCCCTTTAGGGGGTAAAAAATGCATCTTATGGAGCAAAAAATATGGTAATTCTTTTTTTTTTTGTCCTGACACTGAAACATGATGCGGCCCTCCTATCAAAACATTTGGACACCCCTGTACCATACTCTCAACCAGCTGAATACATACTGTTATTGAGTTTTCTATAAAGAAGTCATTAACCATGACAGGTTTGGATTGATAATGATATGTCTATTTTTAATCCTAGTCATTAAGCTCACAGCAGTCTGTTGGACAACCAATAGCACAGCCAATGATGTCCCAGCCTGCAACTTTGCAGATTCAGCAAGGCATGTCTCAGGTAACACATCTAGATGCTAATTAACTTAAAAGGAAATATTCATTTTTGTTGCATGGAATGGAAACATAATTAAGATCTTTATTTGATGCAAAATTTAATCCTGTCCAAAATTCAAGAATCAAACTTTACTTAGGGTGCAATCCTAAGCTCCAGTTAGGTTGGCCTAAGCTCTAGCTAAGTACTGTGCTGTCTTGAGGGTGTCACAGAATTGCCGTCAGACACTTTTTCTTTAGCGTATTTAATGTTGCTTACTTATTCATGTTTCTTGTGTTCTATTACAATGTTGCTTTGTAGCCTATGCTACAGTTTTCTGCTCAGCTCGGAGCCATGCAGCACTTAAAGGACCAATTGGAACAAAGAACACGAGTGATAGAAGCAAACATCCATCGCCAGCAGGAGGAATTGCGTAAGATTCAGGAACAACTCCAGATGGTCCATGGACAAGGGCTTCAGGTTTGTTAGACCTGATCAGATGCCAGTTTACAGCCAGTCATTCTGGGCTGAATTTTTAAAATTGATTTTTGGTTTTAGCAAATAAAATCTGATTCTGAATTTCTGTGTGCTGTAATACATGGATCTGTCATGGCATGACACCTTTAGTTACTGATTGGTTTTGCAGAATGTTAGAGCTCCTATATTTTTAATGCATAAAAAGTATTCTATACTGCCTCCTTATTGGGAGGGGGAAAGCATAATAAAAATTTTAAATAAATGATAAATTCATATTTTAATGGTGTACTAGACCTTTGTGACAAAATTGAATCTCTTTGAAAATTATATCATTGCAAATTCTGCCATTGACTTTAAACCACCACATATAGAAATGTAAAGGGGAAAAAAATTATATTTGCCTCCCTGAATCTCAGAATGCCTTCTGAGCAACTTCCAGTTTATATCCAGTAGTTATGCTGAGGCACAGGATGGCTTCTGAGGCACAGGATGGCTTGAGGTGCACTCCATAGGTTTTCCTGCATCTCGTAACATCTGCAGCAGCAAAACAGAGAATTGTGAACACAAACCAGAAGTTGCTTCTGGCTGTTTCCTGGAGAAATTCTGAGGCATGGGAAGGCAAGTGATGTTGGCTGTGGGCCTGGCACAACCATTAGAGACTCATGGCTCTGTGACTCTGTCCCCACCTCATCCTAAGCCATTTCTGTCCAAAATTGCATATAGGCAGTAGGTACCAAATTTTTATAGCACTTTTTTCTTTTTAATAACCTGTGTATTCTTGAGTGCTCAGTAGCATTTTAAGCATTGGTAAGTGTTCCTTTTTTCTTCTCTAAAAGATGTTCTTGCAGCAGTCGAGTCCTGGATTAAACTTTGGTTCTGTGCAGCTGACTTCTGGAAACCCATCCAATGTTCAGCAGATTACACCAATAAACATGCAAGGTCAAGTGGTTCAGACTAATCAGATCCAAGGTGGCATGAACACTGGGCATCTTGGTACTCAGCACATGATACAGCAACAGCCTCTGCAAAATACTACAGCACAGGTAGTTTTCAGGGAAAACCCTTATGTGCTCATCTGACCTAGTTTCTTATAGGGAGCCATTGTGTCTGTCTGATTGCAGGGAAGATTCTTCAGGAGAATTATATCACTCTTTAAATAATTTCTTCTACCAACTTTGTGTTCCCAACGAGATGTCTCAAATAACCTCCTACAGTCTGTTAAATGTAGAGGAAATATTAGATTTGGTAGGGATTGAGGGACAAAGCATGCACAGTTCATGTTATCTTTCTGCATTACACTAACTATTGGTGAGTGAACTGGCGCCCTATAGAGTTTGGCATCCTAGAAGACTAGACATTGATTTGGCATCCTAGAAGACTAGACTGGCAACTTCTTAGGGATGTCTCACTTACATACTAAATTATAATTAATCTCAAAAATGGACACCACACAATTAGCATTATAATAAAACAAAAAATAGCATTGTTCTTTAGCCAAAATTTGCTCAGCTGTCTGTTTTCTTACAACATGGGGTGGTTTTTGGGAAGTGTCTAAATTTATTTGACTATGCTTAACAATCTTTTTTATATATTTTCTGCAGCATACTCAACAAAATGTTCTCAGTGGTCACAGTCAACAGACTTCTCTTGCTACTCAGTCTCAGAACACGCTTTCAGCTCCATTATACAACACTATGGTGATTTCCCAACCAGCCACAGGAAATGTGGTTCAGATTCCTTCTAGTTTACCACAAAGTAATAACCAGAATGCTGCCATAACCACATTTACCCAGGATAGACAGATCAGGTAAGTGCTTAGCTATACAGGTGTCATCCCCTGCTTATCTGATGGGTTATGGACTGGAACTATGGTAAAAAATGAAAATGGTGGAAAAGTTGGACCCAGTCTTTTCTTAGGTTACAAATGTTGCTCCTAATGCTTTTCTAGCTAGAAAATTATAAATGCCCTTTTTTATCTTGCAAATTCTTGCTGTCACACAAAGATTTCTACAAATGGGATTCTCATTAACTCCATTGGGAATGTGATTAGACCAGGAGCTAAAGTTGTCTTGTGTCCACTCTCTCTTATGCATGCCAAACCATTCTGAATCACCATATTATCAGCAAATCAACACGGAGGAGGTCAACATGGAGGAACTCTGGCATCACAGTGATGTCACATCATGCTAAGTTTGATAGGGAGACCCCAGACAAATAGTTTGAAAGTGGGTTATGGGCTGAAATGCCTGAGTACTGCTGTGCTAGGGAATCGTGGAGTGCTATGAATTTAAATGTCCTGCTTGTGGAATTCCTGGAGGCTTTTTGCTGGGCTATGAGAGGGACCTGTGATCCAGCAGGGCTTGTCTTATGTGTTGAATGAGTAGGACAGTATGATAAACACTAATCAATCTAGTTGTATGAAGCTTGTTTAGAATCCTGAGGCTGAATGTTTATCAAACCAAGAAGGGCAACAGTTATTTCCTTCCTTTCACAGATTTTCCCAGGGTCAGCAGCTTGTAACAAAACTAGTCACTGCCCCTGTAGCTTGCGGAGCAGTAATGGTACCAAGTACTATGTTTATGGGACAGGTGGTGACTGCTTATCCCACTTTTGCTGCACAACAGCAACAGCCACAGACATTATCAATAACACAGCAGCAGCAGCAGCAGCAGCAGCAACAGCAGCAACAGAACCAGCAGGAGCAACAGCAGCAGCAGCAGCAGCAGCAGCTCACCACAGTTCAGCAACCAACTCAGTCGCAGCTAACCCAGCATCCCCAACAGTTCGTACAGGTAAAGCAACATACTTATTCTGTATTGCTAACTTGTCAATGTGGTGGTCATTTTACCTCGTGAAACTGGGCTGATAATAGTCGGAGGAAGTACTGGAAAGTCATTGGAAAGAAGAGTTAGTGGAGAACAGTGAGATTAATTGAAGAGAATCTTGAAAAAACAAGACACACATTATGACAAAGGGAACAGATGAGATATGGCAGTTGGCATTCAATCAACAATAGGATTTACTAAGACCACAGATCTCAAACTTACTCTCTCCCTAAGTCTTTGTGGGGAAGGAGCTGGGACAGTGGCATGATCCTTAGGATAATGCCCTTTCAAGAGAAAGGGGGAGCAATTTTCCACCTGCACAGGGTCCTGCCAGGATGTGCCAGGGTCCGGGGAGCTCTGGAGAGATCTATAGATTGCTTGGTTCAGCTTCCTACAGCTAGAAGGGGAATGTTTCTGGTGCAATTCAAGCAGAAGTCTGGCTTCCCAGAAAATTGCTTCCCATTGCCCTGTAGGGGTGTGATGTTGACAGTCACATTCTGCCTATCCCGTCTCCCTCCTTTAAAGAGGGCAGGGGCTCTTTACATAAACCTTATACAAATCTTTACTCAGTATTTGAGTATCACTATACTAAAGAAAAAAAACCTAAAGTTGGTAAACTAGGCTCAACTGTAGAGAACTGCAGTAAAACTTCTAAAACTAGGAGAAAGTTTTCTGGGAAGTTGAGTGCTGCGTGTGAAATTGTGCTAAACTCATTTGAAGAGGAATCAAGACTGGCTTTCACTGGCTAGAATAAACTGCTCTTATTGGCTTTTATAGCGGCCAGTTACACCTAGGCTGTAGAGCACTGTAATGAAACTGAATTAAAGTGGCATTTTGGTAAATATTGTTGTACTATCTCCAAGTTCATAAAAATATGAAAAGAATGTTAAGATCACTTCATTAGATCACATCATATGCCGGTGTCCTTTCTGGGTAGAGATGCTTTATTCTCAATCCTTTGTATATTTTTAGACATCCAGATTGCTTCATGGAAATCAGTCCACTCAACTTATTCTCTCCGCTGCTTTTCCACTACAACAAAGCACTTTCAGTCAGTCACACCACCAGCAACATCAGTCGCAGCCACAGCAGCCGCAACTTCCCCGACACAGAACTGACAGCATGAGTGAGCCTTCCAAAGTTCAACAACAGTAGCTTTGGGGGGTTAGCATCCAAAAACAAGTGAGAAAAAAGGCTGCTGAATTAATAGTTGCACTGGTGAGGGAGAGGCTGAGAGGAAAGCCTACGGATTTGAGAAAATGCAGTATTGAATATTCTTCTAACTGCTTGGAACAGGTCTGCTGAGGAAAACAATACAGAATGCTTTTGGAGGTACTTTAGCTATAAGTCATCAAAAAGATGGATGGGACAGGGCCTTGTGGGATCTGGTTGCTCCCTTTTCTGTTTATTTTTCCTTCAGAGGCATATGCTGCCACATGTTAACTTGATCCAGATCAACTCTCCAAATGAATGGACTGAATAGGGCACTTAAATATCTTGATGTTTTTAGCAGTTCTCTCAGATTAAGTGTTACAATGGACATGCTGTTGTTAACAACAGTGGTTTATTTTTAGTATGCCTGCAATTATGCTTCAAAAGACAGTTAATTTTTTCATATTATGGGACAGTAAATATTTTCAAAATATTTGTGTGGAATCAAAATCTTCATTGTACAGATACTGTAAAATACTGTGTATATGTCTGGATAAAAGGCAAGAGAGCAGATATTTTATATGATGCATGAAACTGTTGGTTTGAATATGTTTCCCCCTAAATTTTCTCACAACACTCAGATTACTATTTTCATCTGGTTTTATCTGTCTGTCTTCTATAACATGACCCATCATTTATTCTCACCTGTAATGTGGGCACAAGTTTCCTGTTGTGCTTTATCTGTGTTGTTGCAGTTAGTTCAATGAGGTAATATAGTGTGCTGGCTTGTGGAATTTTTGGAGTTAAATTCTTGATGAATCTCTTTGAACTGTGCAGGTTCAAGGCATTTAGTTTCATAAATATTTATCATTTCAAAAATATTTTTCCCCCTTTGGAAAAAAAATAGGAATTTGCGCTGTCATATTGTAGATGGTTTGGAATTTTACTCCCCCAAAGCTAACTTTTGATATAAGTAGTTGAAGATATTTATGTGAAAAATAAGGTTTTAGAAATATGGACGTAATTTTCAAGAATGTCTAAAATATAGGAGTAATTTGCACAAAAATATATTTGAATTTAATAATTGTAGGCACTTTTTAACTTTCTCTGTGGTGAGAAATGTATCTTCTCAGAATTTGTTGGAATCTTTTTATTCTCCTTTGCAAATTTTGACCTTTGCTTAGTCAGAAATGATTCAGGGTCGTTTGAAACAAAACAAAAAAAACCCATAGTGCCTTGATTTTGATTCAGGTGATCATGTTAAAACATCTTGAATTGCATTATGTTGAATATGTGACCATTTTTGAAGTCTTAGTACTTTGTTAACAAAACATGCTTCACAGCTATATCTCATTGACAAGGTATTTGTACTGACAAGTATTTTGAGCATCCTGCAAATTGAGAGCTGAAGTGTTTTTTAAAAAAACTCGCACTCCATTCACAACCACTAACTGTAGGGGCTTTTGTCTTATAGTGATTTCCTTTTATGAAGTAGTCATTAAAGAAATTGAGTTATTTTTAAGTGAAACTGAAGTGAATAATAGTTAAAATGATTGAAGCAGCTTAAATCCAAACTGGATGCCAAATGTAAAGAAGAAATTATCAGGAGTGCAGCCTTCAAAAGAGGATATTATTGCACTAAGACTTCAGATGGCAAGTTCACTTCATAAAGATAATAAAAAGTTCCAACAGAAATTCTGTACAATTTAAAAACAGACATCGAGTAGACTTTATGGTACTAGTTTTAGAAACCACATCTACAGAGCAAAATGAATTTTAATACAAAGATAGATCAGATAGTTAAGAGAAAAAAAATCTGATTGTGAGAAAGGAATGTCTAAGTCAAGAAGATGGTATATTGTAGAGGAGCTTTATAATAGTAACCAAAGTGTGGCGAGATGCTAAAGAATGTAGTGCTGAAGCGTGAAAGGTCAGCATTAAAGGCAGCACCATGGTATAGTAAACAATAGCAGCTGTTATCTTTTGAGACTAACACTTGAAGAATTGTTTGTTGCCATCCTCTTGTATGATCTACACCCTCCCCTGCCCCAACTTTACAACCAAGAGCCTACTTTATAATGAAAAGAGACAAACATTATAAATGAAAAACCAAAGAGTTGGACTGGTTTCTGCTTGCTCTTGGTAAGGGCTGGAAACTAGTAGGATACCAAGGAAATCTCCTTGTTTAAAGGGAAATTGTGACTTTACCTAAACTAGTCTCAATGTATGGGAAGTGTATTTTTTAAACACAACAAAAATCCACACATTTATTTTTAGATTGCCTTTCCCTGCCATACCATTCTGGTTGTAATACTATGTTAGGCCATGTTGAACAGAAGTCTGTGCTTTTACTTAAACATTGTTTAGTAGATATTCTCTGGGCTTTAAATAAAGTAGCATTAGAGAATTGGGAGAGCTTTATCATACAACAGGAGGCCAAGGCTTTGCTCACTTTGCTCACCAGTCACTATATAGCTGTTGTGTTTAGTATAAACTCCTATCACCTGTTTAACCCCCAAAATAGCCCATGATAGAGGTGAAGTGTCTAGAATGAGACTTCTGGGAGATTTCAGTGAAAGAAAATCTTGGCGACAGAAAAAATTGCTGAATTTTGGGGGGGGGGGGGTGGGTGGGTTTGAAATTCTGTTGCACCTCAGGCAAATGTAATTGAAAGAGCTCAGAAACAAAAAAAAAACCATAGTATTTTGCCTAGAATGATGTTAATATTAATACTCTTTCTCTGGTGTTCATGACTACTGAGAAATGGTACTCCCTAAGAGACCTGCTGTTGAATGTCTATTTCCACTAAAAGAAGAGAGATATCGAGTGCTGTCTGTCTCTCATGATAATTCTGCTGCTTTTGCAAGGCTGTCTTAGGAGTTGCTATATGAGTGGGTGCTTGGTTATCTCAGACTTAAAAATAGCCAAATGTCTCTGCTTGGAGATAGGTGTGATTTGTGAATGTTGTGGTAATGCACTAGTGCTAAAAGCAAAAATAAAAAAACCAAACTATCAGGCAGTGTTACAAAGTGCTGCTTGAAAAAATTATGGCTTAAGTTTGTCTAAATTGGGGGAGGGGAGAGGGGAAGAAGACGGAGATGAGCCTCTGGGAAGGTTAGAGGGAATTGTATAGATATTTTTTTATTAAATATAATATATATAGATATATATATATATACTATATTTGTACACATATTAAAAGATTATAGTTGGAACTTTCCATATGCCTTCCATTACATTTATTTTGAAGTTTACTTCCTGGTGCTGTGGCTCCAGTGTGTCACCACCTTCTTCAGGCCGCCTCCTGCAGCCAACCAACAACAGAAATTATCTAACATCCATACAAGCAGACAAAGCTGCAAGTCCGGGTTCAGCGAGATGCTTAAGGACATGTCTGACTGGTAATCCTATTACCTTTTGGTGCCATTTGGATTACCAGTAGACAGGGTAACCACATTTTGAATAGGGTAGGAGATAATTGGTTTTAAAAGTTCATGAGAAATTGTCCAGCAGTCTGGTTGTTGGTCTTTGCACTGGTCTAGTCAAGACAGTAGCCCCAAAGAATATTAGTGTTAACTGAAAGACTGGCAAGTTGAAGCTGTTTGTGACCCTGATGTGCCATGCTCTTGTCCCGCAAAGGTGGTTACTCCCATCGTACTTGAGTGTTACATTGAATTAGGGCAGAAGAAGATATGTGCAGATGTGAGCACTTTATTGAAGAAAAAATTCATTTGAAACATGGTTTATTATTTTTAGACAATGGAAAACTGTTTAAGAGGGGAGTCCAAAGGAATCAGAATGTAGACTATTGTCAAAAAGAGGCATTGCTGGAAAATGTTTCTCAATAGGGTGATCCTTTGAGGCTTTTAGGATTATATGGGCATCTAATAACAGTTGGCTTTGTAGGAAATGGATAAATCTACACAACTGAGCTGTTTAAGATTATTTTTTTTAAAGTTGCACAGTTATCAGAGAGATATCAACATGAGGCTTTTTTGAGCCTTTTAATTGATTCTAAGTGGTCCTTAGGATTAAAATGTGTAGAGGGTTTACAGATGTGGCCTTTAGTAGACTGCTTCAGTCACAACTATAAAATAGTTTGTATTTTTAGAGGTAACACCAATTTTGTTTTTTTGTGTGGTTTTTTAAAAATGTCATGGTGTCATGTTTGTTAAACTCAAATTGTCTCCATTGGAAAAGTATCACTAAAAATTGTTATGTAGAGGGGAGGGGAAAGGCCTGGAAAGAGTGGATTTAATTTAAAATAAAAAGTTCATTTCTTATTTTCTGTTTCTTTTCATCAGTGAAGAGTTGGAGACATTTTTGAATGAGGTGTATACAATTATTTGTAGTTGAATGTTAAACATCTCATGGTAAAATGAGACAAGCTTTGAGTGTTATGATTCGGAGGTTCATGAAATTAGGTAGTTTATTTTGTCAATATATATTTTTTTAACACTACATTCCTCTGTCTTTTAATAAACAAGTACTTTACAGTCTGTTTGCTATGCTTCATGCTTTTTCATCTGCATGGGTGTTGCCAGCAGCATGATAGGCTCTATTGCTTAAAGATACAGTATCTACCAGTAACAAAAAATGAAAATCAAAACAAAACACTGTGTATGAATAAAATACTGTGTTGCCTGATATACAGATCCCAGCTCTGACCGAGAGGTGCTGCACTAGTAGACAATCAAAACTTACAGAAATCTTTGGGGGTGGGGGGAATACCGCTGCTTTGAAAGTGTTTTTTATTAAAGTAAAAGGAGTATTTATTTTTTAAATTGTCTAATTGGATACTTTTCAGTGTTGATTTCACATTGTCTTGGTTTTGCATTATTAAATTTTTGCATTAGATTTGTATATGTAGAAAACCTGTGCAATTTTCATTATCTGACTTCAGGAAAATGTAGATATGGTTCCTTAGTGTTCATGTGACCATTACCAAGTGTCAGTTTTTAACTGAATAAATATAACATTTGAAATTTTTTGCTTCTTGTAGCTTTAAGGTTCTGGCAATGCTTTTGTTCTGAATACCACTTTGTCCTTTCTGGCAGTCTTCCATCAGCAGCAGTAACACCAAGCAGAAGTGGGAAGGTTGGGGAAGATCCCTCACACAAGGGATTTGGGGCTGCTGTAGTTTTCTGCACCACAGTCAACTTACACTGATCCTGCTAATTTCTCCTTATGTTGACATACTCATAAGGAGTGCAAGTAATAAGGGACTTTGTTTACATACACCTGATTTTCCTTCAGAATTTTAGCTTCAGGAATGATTTGAGAAGACAACAGCTTCTTAATATGAACCCTTTGCAAGTTCAAGAGAAACATATTGAGTCGTCTGACCCCTCAGTACAAGATATCTAAAAGTTGTTTTCAAAGTTTGTTCCTGCAGGAAAGCTATTTTTTTTCCTTCTAGGGAGATGTTTTTATTCCCATTTTCCAGATAGGTTTTGTGAACATATTTTCACAGATTTAAAAGAATAGCCAAGAATATTAATGTTATTTCCAGAAGGATCCATGATCAAAGGTTAAAATGCTAAAACAAGTTCTTCAATACACCATAAAGCTCAGGTAGTGCAGAAGTCAATCCTGTCCTCAAAAGCAGAGAGCTCACACAAAAGAAAGCAATTAAAGGGAATAAAGATCAGCAGAAATATTTATATAGGTTCTTAGAGAGGGTGCCTCTGTGTAACACTGTGGCTGCAATCCTAAAGACACTTTCCTGGGAGTAAGACCCATTGAACACAATGGGGCTTACTTTTGAGTAGACATGGTTAGGATTGTGCTCTAAGTGTTGACTTACAATAGCATTGTTGCTTTATCAATAAAAGAGGGCAAAACCTCTAAATCATAACTTCATAACTTGAACTTATATAGATTTCGGAAATCACAAGAACCAAAGCGAGATCAAAGGAGTTTATTTTTCAAGTAATTTTTTTTCATCCTGATGATCTATTATGCACAGTAAGTCTTGTTCTTTGGCTACTGAATCTGGTTTAATGGGTGGTTGGAAAACAGTGTGCTTTGACTCCAGTTAAGGGCTGTTGGCAAACTACTTTAAGAAAGACGCTTTGTTTTTGTCTTATCCTAAATATTCTCCTCATGGATCTGATGAATCTATATAATATCTTACAGGAGTCTTGGATTAAATAGTCAAGGACACAGTATTAAACTCCAGATTAAAGAGACATTACAATACTGACTGTGCAAAACTTGAGTTGCTACTACATCTACTTAAACCCACAAACCTGGAGGTGATCACAAACTCTTGCATAGACTAAAAAAATTGAATCGTTAGTTTTCTATTATTTTTTTTCCTCAAATTATCAGAGTAATCACACGACTGAAATGGGAAATACCTAGATTCATATTTGTCCATGTGTACCCATTGAAGAAAACTTAATACCTTAAATACCAAACTTAAAAATAAAGCAAATAGGTTATATAAAACAAAAAAAAGGATTTCTTCTGGTAGGTATTCTAGATGGATTGCATTCGAAAACACAGTTCTGAATCGGCACACTTCATATCAAAATATTCCAATTCTCTTCCCCTTTCCCCACTACAGTATTTACAAATTTTTGACTAGGCAATTTAGTCAGAAGAGCAGCTCTATATTTTTGATTCCAGAGGGAGGTATCTGGGCTGCAAGGTCAGAGATAAGATGTTCTCTCAAAAACTTCCTACTGGACACTTTATAAGGTATAAAAACTGCTGGCCACAGGCAGCAATTACTCTATCCAGAAAAGGGGACTTTTAAGCTATCATTAGTTGTGATTTGTAGATGAAGTAGCAAACCCCATGGTTTTCAAGCCAGCTACAGTACGCAAACACATTATTCATGTCAAATATACAGAATATGCAAGGATCCACCACAGTCTGTGTCCATGAAACCAAAGTCAATGTTACTATAAAAGGTTCAGCATCCCATCTTCAGTGCTTGCTTGACAAAAGTAGCTGTACATTATATACAGGAATACAAGGGGAGGTGTGTTGCTCCTCATCCTTATGGAAATATTTTGTTAAAAACCAGCATCTGGGCTTATAAATAGTGCAGAGAATGCAAATGCTAAGAAAACAATGCCTCCTATGATTGTCACTGTAAAAAGAAAAAAGAGAAGGTGGTCAGTGCTCAACAGATAGGATCAACATATCACATCTACTTGCCATGGTGAAGGCCCTCTGACAAATCACCTGGTACTACCCTCCCTTATTCCTTGGTTGAACACAAAGAGCTGCCACCAACCTCCATAAGGGGGTAGAACTGATATTTTATTGAAAAGTTATATCTAGTAGGTAAGAAATTTTCTTTTCATGCTCTAAAATGTATGTTATATGCTTTCACATTCATGATACTGTAAACTTTCACCTTGAATATTGGCAGTCATTGCTCTGGGCCAAGATGTCTATTGCATGTAGAAACACAAGGAGCTAATTATAAGCAACCATCACACCACTGATGCTAACCTATTCATTACCATTCAACCCACAATTGAGTTTTCAGGAAACTCAAGGATATTTGCCACAGAAGGCAGACTTTATACTGGTTTCTTCTGGTACCCCTGTTTGTAAAACATTAATGAATGCACTCTGAGGGAGAAGCTTTTTCAAGCAGCCAACATGAACACAGCCACTGTTGACGTTTTGCTTCAAGATAAGAAAGAGCACATCTTCACAGCAACTTGTGTGCCTACTTACCAGTCCGGACAGAGATTTTTTGTGCTATCATTCTTCCCCCAATCACAGCTAGGCCAGTGCACAAGCTATGTCCAACTGTTCCACCCACTGCCACACCATAAGGGTCCTGGACAGACAGAGATTAGATTTCAGTGAGGTCTAACAAAGATAGGTCTTAACACCAGTTTCTCAGCAGGGATTGTGCTGGTAGAAGAGATTTTCAAAGGATTTTCAAAGAATGTTAACAAATAATCCTATCTTCAGGTGAATGTAGAATAACATTTCAATGTTTGTTCCATACTGTACCACTCTGCATGGTCCACCTATTGGAAGTTACCACCACAAGTAACAGGCAATGTCATCATCGCCAGTTGCAGCCAAATTGGTTGGCCAGACACAACATGACTAACACTGGTAAAAGACTCGGGGAAGACAGATTGTTCCCAACATGTGAGAAGTGCACACTCCTCTATCACTGAGGTAAGCCTCATTGTTTTTGGGACCACGGACTGGTCCTGTGGGGAAAAAAACTTTTCCCAAGGACTCGTGGGGGGGGGGGGGGACAGACAACAATAGCTGTGCTGCCAGTGAACCAGAGGGAGAGCCCCCCCCCCCCCCCCCGCCTGCAGACAGGGAGGTCTGACTGAAAAGCAGCCATTCCCTTACTGAAAGCAGCTATTCTCTGCCTGGGAAGCCCAGCCCAGTGATGCAGAGGAAGGGTTCTCCAGCTGGGAAGCCTGCCCTGGTGATATGGCAGAATGGTTCTGTGGCCAGAGAACAGCTATGTCCCAGGACCAGTGGTTGGTCTGTTCTCCAGCTGGGAAGCCCCCTACATAGGAAATGCAGAGAGAGGGCTCTCCAGCCAAATTGCAGCACCTACATGCAGCTGAGAAAGGCACCAACCTCCCTGGTTGGTGATGGCACTCTGCCAGAGAAAGTTCTGCTTCAGGAGACCCAGAGGCAAAGCTCCTTCCCCAGAATATAGCTGCATCGAACCAGGAGAAGCGTGGACCTCCATAGCTGAAGGTGAGGTGTTCTGGAAGGAGGAGCTATGTGTCTCAGACTAGTGTAGCCTGCCCTCTAAGGCTCTGCAGTCCAAGTATTGAGGACCCTAGCAACTCCCAAACTTGCAGGAGCTTGGGAAGTGAGGTTAAGCCCCTGCACTCCCTGGCCTCTGCAAGTCTAAAAGTTAATCATCCTGACCCATGTCCAGTTTTGGTTTAAAACCAGTGCAATGTCAAGGAGCACTGCTTAATTTATAATTCTCAAAAGTAGTTTGCACTAGTTGCCACAGCTTCTCAGAAATATAAAAATGAATGAAATGTCCCACTCAATGAAATGTCCCACTTTCTTTTCCAGAGATGTTAAAAACCAGTACATACAGTACAATTGCTCCTTTATACATAGAACAATAGTGACAACACAAAAACGAAGAGCACCAGGGAAGAGAGCCACATCATTTAAGTCTCATCCCCTGCGTATCATGACCCTGAACACTCCTATATTGTCTAATTAGACACTGAAATTTTTCATGCATTCACTCACCTCTCTTGCGGCCAGAACTATGGTAGTTAACTGAGAGCGGTCACCCCACTCTGCTAAAAATGTTAAAGTAAAAGCTTGCACAAAAATAGGAGAAATAAAAAGCAACCATCTTTTCGGAGGCAGAGTGGGACCTGCTCCTGTTTCCACATCTCCAGGTCCATTTAATAGTTTTGTTCTCTGGAGCTAGAAATGAAAAGCAGATGCCAAAACAAAATCAAGAGGTTATTTCACATTAAACTTAGGCATCTATTACACAATTATAGTCCATGGTTTGTGATTACATTCCACTATTGGAGACTACAAGCATTTAATATTTTATTTTTATATCCTATATTATAACCAGCATTTACTGTATTATTAAAACAATTTTAATTGGTCTTTAATGTATTTTATTGTTCTTGAAGTTTTTAAGGATAATGTTTTTAATTGTTTTTTAATAGATCGTATTCTTCTGCTTGTGCGCTCTCCTTGAGAATAAGGCTGGATGATGATGATGATGATGATGATAATAATAATAACTATTATTATAACAACAACAACAACACCACAAAGTTTAACAATTCAGGTGAACTCAAGTTTTAGATTCTGAAAGAATGGAAAAGACAGTTAAGGGCAGAGGTGTGACTACTATGTATTAGCAACTACAGGTTAACAAATCCAGAATCTTGCAAGGACTTAACAGATGATTAATAAAAACAGATTCTACCTTTTACTAACTTTTACTATTGTGCTAGCTAACAGAACATAGCTAGCACAACACCAGCAATCTTAGTTTGAAACAAGACCTAAAAATATCTTGAAGTAGGAAGAAATTGTCTAAACTGATGAAATTAATCCATCACTACTACATTTATGATGTTGGTTAATTTAGCAGCTCTACAAAATGTTTTCTATTCAAGCCAGGCTAAAACCCAAGGGCTGCAACTAAAATAAGTTAGCAGAGTAGCTCATTCAGTTAATATACTGGTGGGTTGTAGCCCACCAGGAAGAACAAGAAGAATTTGTGCTACAGACATGTGTTCATCTCTATGATCAGAGAGTTTATAAATATACCTAGGGGGTTGTGCCAGCCATCTGCAGGGAGCCTGCAGCCCCTCTAAGCCATCCTTTTTCAGCAATCACAACCCACTTCCGCTTTTGCAATTGCAACTCAGAAGTAATTGCTGAAAGAGCAATTTAGAGCAGTAGAAAGGCCTGCAGAGGAAGCTGTGACCCTCTATCATTGGTCTTCAAAGTGGTAGTCGGGACCCCCCTGGGGAGTTAGCAACTTCATTTCAGGGGGATCGTGAAAAGTTGGATGCAGCCATCTTGGAATCCGACACTGGGCACCTTTAATGTCACTTTCAGCCATGACATCACTTCCAGGGGGCCTGGATAGATTGTCGTTCTCAGAAGGGCGTCCTGGGCTGAAATGCTCAAGTACCACTGCTCTAGATGGCTCCCCACAGGTATGTTTCACAAATCCTTGTTTGCTGCAGCTCTGCAATTGCTGTGATGCGATCTGTGCCATCCTCACCCCCATAAATACTGCTGTCTCCATATCCAAGTAAGACTCTGAAAACCACTGAATTAACACACACAACAAGGGACATCTGAGAATATGTTGGCTTCATCACCATGTTAAACTAGCAGAAGCATATTCTTGACATAACTATACATTTGCTGAGTCAACTCTAAATATTACTTGATATGGCCAAGCACCCAGCTACTTCTTCCAGTTTCCAAAATTTCATCAAGTGTATTCCCTGGTCCAACACACTTTTACTTACTTCTTCATCTTTTTTCTTGAGTTCTGCCTGAACTTCCTCCAGTTCTTCCTGACCTTCGTCTGGACTCATCTTCAAGCCTTCCCGAAGCATCCGGATGCCAAAAATGGCAAAGAGTGCTGTTGATACATAGTATGTATATACTCTGGGGATTACAGTGGTGGCATAACCAAATAAAACTGGGGGTGAGAAAAAACACAAACACCAGATTACACAATATGCCAGATTTGCATATATTTTCTCTAATATAATTCAATTCATAGATTTGCTAAGAACTCCAAGTAACTTTCAGCTGGATTGAATACAGGGGTACCTCTCATAACATGCGCTTCACATAACAAGCATTTCACATAAGTATAAATTTCCAAAAAATCTTGCTTCACATAACAAGTTCCGCTTCACTTAACAAGCAAGCGTGCTATAAGCATACATGCTATGCAGCCCTGACGCTCCGTGTGGAGGCTCTTTAAAAGGGCTGCCGGCCAGCGCTGCTGCCTATAACTGCCCCCAACTTGGGGGCAGTTGTCTGGGGGTGCCAGAGGCAGCTGCCCCTAACTGCCCCCACTGGCTACCTTGAACCACCAGCAGCAGCCCAGGTGAGCCTCCCAGGAATCTCTGATTGCAGCCTCCTAACCACCACGTCTACCCAGAACTAAGCCCCATTGTGTTACATGGGGCTTACTCCCATGAAAGTGTCTTTAGGATTGCAGCCTAAGTAGACTTCATAGGATCATGCACATTGAATGCATGTTTTGAATTCAATTCCAGTGTTTTATCATCATTTTTATATACAGTTAATATTTTATATTAATACTTTTGGGGTTGTGGAACCTATTGTCTGAGTTTCCATTATTTCCTATGGAAAAATCTGCTTCACTTAAAGAGCATGCATCTGGAACAAATTAAGCTCTATATGTGAGGTACCACTGTACATTAGGAAAAAACTAACACCTTTGCAATCACTGGATTGCAGCCTATATACATACAGAAGAAAACTAGATGTTTTCATGGTAGCAATTCTTTCTATTGGACACAATGTGGTCTGGCTTCATTTTTCAGTAACAGTACTGTAACAAAGTAGCCCAAAAAGCCAGCTTTGATTGTGTGTGGTTGTTTTATTTTTTTTAAACCTAAGTTTCTGAATTTCTGCACAGGGATATCATAACACAAACCTGATAAACATGTCATCAGCCCTAAGGCGAGCATAGCCCCAGCCAGCACTGTGAGGCGGTTGTACCGCATTGCCATAATGGCTGCAATAAAGAAAGTCTTGTCGCCAAGTTCAGAGACGATGATGACAGATATAGCAGCCACAAATGCATGGATAAATCCCAGGTTCGTCTTATCTGTAGCATCTTCACTAACAGAGTGGACTGGAGAAACTGGAGTAGGCCCTTTCTGAAAAATAAAGATTAATTAGGTTTTTTCCCAAATCAGTTTATTATTTACAGTCTCAGTTTTAGCATTTTTTTCCATGGAAGCTTATATTTCATCACCATATCTTTTCACAATCTTGACTTCTGCAAGCTATGAAAGATTATCAAGAATATCTAATTGTTCAATGAATAACTTTGCATATATAGCCATTAGTTATTTGATTTTTCTCTGTAAACAACATTGTGAATTTTGCACTGAAAAGTGATATATAAATACAAGCACTACTGATTGTATACTTTCAGATTCAAGAGGTAAAAGTAGCAATGTCCCTTGTAGGTTGTCCTACTAGCCGTGACTGACGATAGGGTGTGTGTTCTTCTCTATTTCAGGGCTGAAGAGCCAGCGCTAAGACATCTCTGTGGTCATGTGGCCAGCATGATGCATAGAACACTGTTATTTTTCCCACTGAAGTGGTACCTATTTATCTACTCGCATTTGCATGCCTTTGAATTTGCTAGGTTGGCAGGAACCTGGGCAAGACAAACGAGCTCACTCCATCTTGCATACTTGGGTCTTGAACTGCCAACCTGCCAACATGATCAACAAGCACCATGTTCTAACCACTGAGCCACTGCAGTCCACTTTTTGGATTCAAGTACTTAAAAAAACTTAATAGTATTAAGAGTGTTATACTAATGTTTAGCTATTAATATTTCCACTATTTAGGCAAATAATATCTCAGTATTACATATCCCTGCTTGCAGCACACAAACATTTTTCAAAATAGCCAACTTCCATGTGAGCCGATGTCTGCTTGTTGTGGATTGGAGTTTCCTTCAATCTATGACGGATGCAACATGGGGATACCTGGCCGGCCTGTCACATACATAAATTTGTATCCCACCCATCCTCAAAATAACTCAAGATAGCCACATTCTATTTTAGCCTCATGACAAACTTGTAGGGTAGGTTAGACAAAGATCAAGAACACTCAGCAATCTTTTAAACCAAAATAAGACTTGAGAACTCCTTTGACCCAAAATAAAAACTCTTGTTATACCATACTGGTTTATTAAATGGTATCAAAATATTCTCACTATTGCCATCAAAATTTCCATTGTCATAATGCGTGAATTAATAGACATGTTAAGAAATTACAGCAACATAAAGCATCTGTAACATTTCAAAAACTTTTTTTTCACTTAAGCTTTTATGAACCACAAGCTTGGGTCACAAGCATTTGCATTTGATGTAGTATGCCAAAGGTTCATACTGAAATTAACTTTGCTGTACTACATTACATTTGCTGTCGTAAGCCCTCCATTATAAACTTAGAAGGATTAAAGAGAACTAATTTCCAAGCAAGATGAACATATATATATGTACATATACGTATGCATACATATACACATATGCCTTCAGAAACTACTTCCAGTTTGCTTCCAAAGGCTAGAAATAGCTCCCTGAGGCTTCTGTGGGACAATCTGATACTCTAAAGGCTGAGCACAACTTGGTAAAGGCCTCTGGAGCCTCCTAAGGACACCACCAAGCGTTTTAATATTTTTCCATAACAATTAAATTGCTAAATGATAAGATTACTAGAACCTATCACCGTCATTGACTCACACCTGTCATCTACTATACAAACTATACATTATTTCAAATTTATCAATACCTGCACACTTAAGCATGTTTTTATCCTATCTTACCATTCTTGTTAATATTTAGAGTTTTATCACTCAACCATGAGATATCACTGAGGGTAACTCAGCAAAGTACTGAATAAGCTACTGTGCACTTTAGACCTTGAGTCACCTTCACATATACTTTTTATATATTTTACCATGAGGTGGTTGTTGTTCCCACTTTGTTTAACTCAAAATGCTATTCATCTCACAAGCTTTGTTATTTTGTTAGCCACGTTGAGGACCCTTAAGTGGGGTAGAAAGGAGTGTAAAACTCCTTAAATAAATAATTATGTTAACTTTTCAACTTCTTTAGCATTTCCAAATTTGTCACTTTATTTAAACATCCTTTATCAGATGTGATAAAGGAAATGTTCTGTCCCAGTGCAAACCAGATTGGCATAGTACTATTATTCACTCTGAACCTAAAAGGCACATTACAGCATCCCATCAAGGATAAATACTTCTTGTAGAAATATAATCTGCTATAGCAGGAAACACTAATCTGCTATAGTGTTGAAGACAACACTAAGGCTGCAATCCTAAAGACACTTTTCTGGGAGTAAGACCCATTGAACACAATGGGACTTACTTTTGAGTAGACATGGTTAGGCTTGTGCTCCATGATTCTTATTTTTGATATGAATCAGTTGTTCTGACATAGAAATATATGGGTTTTCATTTTAAAACTACAGATTTTTGCATTCAGCAAGTATACAGATTAAAACTTTCACCACCAGCTGTGTGTCTCCAATGACTCCACTATCAATGAAGGTGAAAGTCAAGTACAACATGAAAAACTGGTTGTGTTGATAAAAAAAACAAGCATCTCCCAGCATGCTTAGACATGCAAAACAGATACATTATATCATGTTGGTTAGTTGAGAGGAATGATAATTTGATTCTCATTTTCAAAAGGGACATGTGCCAAGGGTGGAGAAGGATGAATTTAGTTTCTTTTACATAACACTGTTTCTGTTACTTGATAATCAATATGAAATCAATTTTTTTCTCGAGTATTGTGAAGCAATTTAACTTTAACACTATTCTTTTAAATGTCTTTTCAGCTTATCTCAATGACCTCATAATTAAGAAGTCAATCTTCCAAGAGAAGTTACCCCTTCTATGCTGAAGCAGCATTTATAAAAACTTTTATTAGAGGAATGTGTACGCACAATCAGCAGCATTTTGTCTTGTACAGCAAATAGTTCTTGAACAGTAAGAGTACAATACAGGCGTGCTTCACTTAGCCTTATGTTTCACAAACCCTGTCATTAAGGGATACTGTCATTGTGCAATCTTGCTGCCTGCCCTGCCTTAATAAATAAACATAACAAGACCTGCATAATGAATGAGAGGTAAAATGAGAATACTCCATACTGGGTATTCTCTTTTGTCCCTGCTCTTTCCTCCAAATGATGATCAAAGGCAGGAATACATGGCAGGGCATAGTAGTTAAAACGAACGCCCCAGCCAAAAAGCCCTGTACTTTGCCGAACGCAAAGAGAAAAATAAAATTATGGAATTTAACATAGCTCCTATTTAGGTTCATGTTGCAGCACCAAAATCCACTTGGCACCTTCACCATTTTTTGACTTTGGTCTCTTCGATGTCAAATTGTGCTATGTTTAATTATTTTTTGCAACTACTATATATCTCCTTCCAATTACATTTTTACAGATTGTTTCACAATTTAGCAGATCAAGAGAACCACAAACTTGCACCCTTAAGCACTAAGATACCCATTATGAAGATCAGCTATTGTTCTCTGTAACATGTGTATACCTATGTTAAGAACAACCAATAGTATAAAGAAGTGGTTCTCAAAATGGGGAACCCCAAACCCCAGCTCTTCCCCATTAAGGGGTAAGGAGAGAGGCAGCAGCAAAGCAGCAGGAAAGTGCTTGCCTGCACTTTCCATACCATCCAGCAGCCACCCAGGGAGCCTAACTCCAGCCTCCCCCCCACACTGCAATTGCAACTTTCAGTTTTGAGGGGCCCTGCAGGTGCTGGTGCCAGGATTGTGCTACTGGGAGTCTGCTAAAAGCTATGGTGAGTCTAGGCAAGCCCCTGTGTCCCTCCACAGCAACATGATCCTAGTGATTGTGTTGCTGGCTTCCACACACAAAAAAGCTCCCTGCAAGTTTAATAACCGTTGGTATAAAGTAGCCTTAAGGAACTATCATAATCAACTTTATCTTTTGTACAGGGTGATGCAAAACGAATGGGACAAAAAGATCACAGGTATGTTTTCTTTTTGTCCCATTCATGTTGAATCACCCTGTATTCTATGCCATCTTAATATTAATATAGGAAGCCAGGTCCAAATGGCTTAACTATGGTTTCAGTTGGTCCACCAGCTTAAGTGGGTTGAATACATTTCTAGCAAGTGCTGCTACCTGATTTCCAGAGAGAGATGAGAGTCCAGGAAAATCCTTGGCAAAGATGATCTATCAGAGACTATGGCTGTCTCTGTTCCAAAGCCTGGCATGAAGCCATACTGGAAGGGATCCAGATAGTACTTCTCATCTAAGAACCCCTGAAGCTGGGATGCCATGACTTGCTCAATCATCTTCCCTAAGAAAGGAAGAGACGAAACTAGTCGATAGTTGTTTAAATTGGTGGAGACCAGAAATGGCTTATTAAGATGGGTGCACAACTGCAGTATTCAGGATGTTGGGCATCATTCCCTCCCGCAATGATGAATTTACAATGGGCTCCAACCATTTGGCAAGCCTTATCCATGCACTGCATATTACTCAAAGGTCAATCTGGCAAGAAGATGGTATCAAGTTCTTTAGGAACCTATCCATATCCTCAGGCTGTATTGGTTGAAAAGAAGGATGCCCTCTTTGCTGCCTTCACTGTCAGCAAACAGAATTTAAAATGCTGCTAGCTCATGTGCAATCAAATTCATCTTAAATTTTCCTCCACTATGATGCAAGATCTGAGGTTTTTCTAGCTATAATCCACTCTCCTTTATCCTCCACTATCATTTTTTTATTTGTAGTAGAGTAAAATTTATTCATATTAGTTATGCAACAGGCAACCAAACACACATTATTAAAAGCGTAGTTAATATGCTAGCCTAATGCTTTCTAGATTGCTGATGCTTGAGGCGCCCCTTTTCCTCATAAGAACAAGATTCCACATTGGAAACTTGAGTTGAGCAGGGCCTCTGGGCAAGTTTCTTATGTAGCCTCAACATAATCTGCATTAAGTAGAAAGCTTGCTTTCTGCAAGGCTTGCTCAGAGACTTGCAATTTAATTTTAGCTCTTAAAACTGAGGACTTGGAGCAAGAACCATTAAGTTCAAAAGGACTTACAATGGAGCAAACATGCATGGAACTACCAACTCACAGAATACGATAAGTTATCAGTAATTGCTAGGATGTAACAGACTTGGGATATTCACACATGCAGTTTTCTCCATAAATTATTCAGACAACACAGAATAAACATTTTGTTTTGCAGAGATGCTGGGTTTATGAACCAAGTTGCCCATCGTATCACTACAGTATCTGAAGTCATTGGAGAAAGGAGGAACTTGGCAACAAAAACATATTTCTGAACTGCTTTCTTACACAATGTTGAAACTATCAGAACAGAGTTCCATGCAACAAGGGACACTTTGAAGCTCTTGGTTTCCTCTTCTTTTTATCACAGAATCAAACTTTTTCAAATAAGGAGTGCTTGTCTGAATGAGCCTATGGTGGGTATGCAGGCCTGGAATGAATTACATTTCCTATCCACCCCAAGTCAAACAAATGAAGAGTAGTAGAAACTGATTCCAAGTTATAAGAAAAGGGAATCAGGCGGGGGGGGGGGGGGGTATGAGTGTATTCATGCATGCAGAGGAAATATAGAAGTAGGCAGTTTGACTTGCTATCTGGAAGAACAGAAGAGAAACAGAAAGATAACAATGTCTATGACAATCTCTCTAATATGACAATAGTGAAGGTTCTGAAAAGTTTTACATATCCTCCTCCAAATAATTACACACCCCACTTGGCAAACTGAGGCAGTGCACAACAAGATTTTGCATAAAAGCAATACATGTTGTGCAAAAGGTCAAAATATTCTCCACAGCTCTGGGCATGTTAATTAGCAAACAAAATAACCAGTCATTTGACAAGCAGGAAATAGAGCACATCAAACTTCCCCTCTACTATGTTTATCTCTTGTATACTCTGATGTTAAAGACATAAGGGTTTTCCAGAAAAATACCATTCTCTACCCTAAGCATTTCAGCCCAGAACCCCTTCTCAGAATGACAATCTGTCCGGGACCCCCAGAAGTGATGTCATGGCTGGAAGTGACATTAAAAGTGCCTAGTGCCAGATTCCAAGATGGCTATACCCAGATTTTTGCAAACCCTCCTGAAATGAAGTTGGGACCCCCACCAGGGGGGTCCCAATCCACAATTTGAAAACTACTTCTCTAACCTTCACAAATGACAGAAATACTAGTGAAGGAAAGGACAACCTCTTTGCGATCCATTAGCCACCTTGAGTACCCTTCTTAGAGAAGAAGGTATAGAGAAAAAGGTATAAATCAAATAAATAAAATCCAGTCCCGATAACCTCTCATTGCAACAGATTTTGACCTATTGTTAGTGTTACTATTGTCACTACTTGAGCTGTTGTTAAGTTTTTTGACCTACTGACATGTTAGTGTCAGATGCAATTCGGAACACCTGTAAGACTTTCTGTACATTAACTGCAATATACTCACAAACACTCAACCTAATTAATCCATCTTTAACCACCTTGCCCTGACCACAGTTAAAACTACTAAAAAGTAGTGGGGGGAGAGGGAAAGAGAGATGGTTCTTATGCACACTGAAGACTGCCATTTGCCATTAAGGTGCATTTTTGTTGGAGTATTTTATGCCTTTCTCAGTGTTGTAACTGGAAACAAAAGTCTCTTGGAGACACTCCTGGTCTTGTAGCCACACCATTTCTACTTTAAAAGTCATAAGATGTGTCCCTGCTTCTCTGCTGAAGAAATGCAGTCTGATGGAGCACCACAGCTCTGCACACCACAGGACAGATGAGGAAAGGCCTAATATTTCATAGGCCTAATATCCCCCACACCCTTGACATTTCAGAGGTAGTCCAGTGTTCAAGGCTTGAAGCAATAATCCCATACCACCACTCAAATGTACACTGATACTCAGTGCCCAATAGCACAGTTTGGGCTGTGAGTGGCACAAGTGGTTAAGACACTGTGCCTGTTAACCAGCAGGCCAGGTTTTGAGACCTGGGACGGCCCCACAAGACAGGGTGAGCTCCTGTCCTTAGCCCAGCTCTGCGACGCCAGCTGGATCCAATTGTATGGGCTCTGCCTTTCCATTGGACTAATTCAGTGGCGTGGAGAGGTGGGATTTGCTGCTTGGGTAACAGCCTATCCTCCATAACAATCTAACCCAGGCTTTCGTGCTTTGCATGCAGCGCCGAGCACGATACCATAGTCTTTCAAGACTGACAGAAGCCTGTTGCTTTAAATACTGCCCCTTCACCCAAACTATTTTATTGTCAGTCTCTTGTCTGAAAATCCACTGGTTAATACTATTTCCATGTTACACAACAAAAACAGAGGGAATAAATTTTCTTGAGCAATGGGAATTTTGTAGAAATATTTTTCTGGGGTGGGGGGAAGGAAATAGGTTAGAAGATAGATTAAGGGCACAATCCTAAAAAAAACTTAGGCCAGCCTAACTCACTTGGCCTATCTTTCCATGATGGTAAGGGGAGGTCGGCAGGTGCCTGTGCATTGGCCTAACCCCTCAGCAGTGGGGCAGAATTCTATTTTGTATTTTCTTTATTATTTTGTATTATAATACAATAATTACAATAAATGTAATAATTATAATACAAAATATATTGTTTTGATTTATATTTTTATATGAATATTATCAGGTTGTGGAACAAATTGTCTGAGTTTCTATTATTTCTTCTGGGAAAATCTGCTTTGCTACACAAATGTTTTGGATTACAAGCACACTTCTGGAACAAATTATGCTAGTAAACTAAGGCACCACTGTACAAGGATTTTTTTTCAAATCCACGGGCGGTTCTGGAACAGAACCCAAGAGGATGATAAGGGACACCTGTATTTCCCCTCCAACCCAAGTCTCCTACCACTGTTGTGTCATGTTCCTGGTCTTGCTCCCACACAGCAGGTGTCCAGGGGTTCTACAAGTACCACTGTTGCTTTGTACCCTAACTCAGCCTGATTTTCCAGTTGTACTTACAGCAGCAGTGGGACCAGAAAGCCATGAAAACTAAGGGTTGTGCTGCTGAACAGCGACACAGGGCTACTGCCAAAAATCCATGCCTTTTTTGGCCACTGTTTATTGTGTTATGCTTTCTATGAACATGTGCAGCACACGGACACGTCTCTGGCAAAGGAAGGATGAACACTTCATGCCACCATAAAAGCTTTTTAGGGGGAGGGGGGTATGAATGTTGAATCATGCAGGGCAATAACTACCTATTTGGCACCTGGAAACAAGTGCCAGCTGCCCTCCAGCCCCCACAGCATTCCATGGGGTGTGGTGCTGCCACCCTTCCCTTTCTCTGACTCAAGAGCCAGGCCAGCCCCTGCCTAAGGCCACAATCCTATTCACACTAATCTGGGAGGAAGCCCCACTGACTATAAAAGACACACAGGATTGTGACCAAAAAGCCACTGACCAAAAAGACACACAGGATTGGGCTCAAAGGCTGCCATCTTATCCACATTGACCCACAGACCATAATGGGGCTTACTTCTGAATAGACAGGATTGGGCTATAAGGTAACCATCCTGTACATATTTACGTGGGAGTAAATCCCATTGACCATAATGGGGCTTACTCCTGAACAGACAGGAACAGGCTGTAAGGCGACCATCCTGTACATATTTACCTGGGAGTAAATCCCATTGACCATAATGGGGCTTACTCCTGAACAGACAGGAACGGGCTGTAAGGCGACCATCCTGTACATATTTACCTGGGAGTAAATCCCATTGACCATAATGGGGCTTACTCCTGAACAGACAGGAATGGGCTGTAAGGCAACCATCCTGTACATATTTACCTGGGAGTAAATCCCAATGACCATAATGGGGCTTACTCCTGAATAGACACATCTAGGCGAGGTTTCTTGCCATTTTATCCAGATTTACTTAGGAGTAACCCCTACTGGGCAAAATGGAGCTTACTCCTGAGTAGACACTCCTAGGCTTGAACTCTGCCATTCTACCCACACTTACATGGGTGTTAAGCTCCATTCACAACAATGGGGTTTACTCCTGATAAGATACAGCTAGGTTTGGACTCTTGCTATTCTATCCAGATTTACTTAGGAGTAGAGGCCATTGAATATAATGGAGCTTACTTCCAAGTAGAGAATCCTAGGCTTGGACTCTTGCCATTCTACCCACACTTATGTGAGTATTAAACTCCATTTACCATAATTGGGTTTACTTCTAAGTAGACACACCTAGGCTTGGACTCTTGCCATTCTATCCAGATATACGTAGGAGTAAATGCCATTGACCATAATGGGGCTTATTCCCAAGTAGACATATAGGCTTGGACTCTGCCATTTTACTCAGTTACCTGGGAGTAAACCCCATTGAATCAGACGGGACTTACTTCTAAGTAGAGACTCCTAAACTTGGACTCTGTCATTCTAACACTTACATGGGTGTAAGCTCCATTCACCATAATGGGGTTTACTTCGGAGTAGACACACCTAGGCTTGGACTCTCCCACTTACCTGGGAGTAAGCCCCATTGAATACAATGGGATTTACTTCCGAGTAGACACAAGAGAGGCCTGGAACTGTGCCACGCTACCCAGCCTTACGTGGGTGTAAGCTCCATTGACCACAGTGGGGCTTACTCGTGAGTAGAGAGGCAGCGAGGCTTGTGCTCTGGGCCCCCTGAGGGGGGAGGCGAGGAGCATCAGGTGGGTGTCCTGCCTGCCTGCCTGGGGTCCCCGTGGAGGCGGCGGAGGGCCTGGCCTGCCTCACCTCGGCTGCTGCTCCCGGTGCGGCCCCGTCGGGCCCCTGCGGCTGCTTGGGCTGCTCCTGAGGCGGCGGCTCGGGCTCCGGGGCTGCGAAGGGGGCGGTCAGGCACAGCAGTAGCAGGAGGCGCAGCGTCCGCGGAGGGGCTCCCATGGCCAGCCCAGCCCCCTCCTTCCCTCCCACACTACCGGCGGCGCTTCCCGGTCGCCATCGCCGCTTCACACCGCCCGCCCCGCGCTCTCCCCTTCCCTTCGCCACGCAACCGAAGCCCGGCAGGAGCCACGCCCACCGACACTCTGATTGGTGGATGAGGCGGAAGCATCAAGTTACTCTGAGCACACAGACAAGCTAGGCTGAGAGAGCGGCTCTGCGTCACGTGACCTTGCCCTGCCTGCAAAGGGTCTGATGCTGACACGCGTGCCCCACTCTGGAGGGAGTAAAGCCCCAGCTCTCTATAGGTCTACTCAGAAGGAAATCCCAGGGTCTCCAGCACTTACTCTCTGGAAAGCTTGCACAGCAGCAGTGGGAGCTAACTCTTCATTCCTAACCACACTTACCTGGGAGTAAGACCCGTTGGAGTCTGTGGGACTTACTTCAGAGTAGACCTGCAGAGAACTGGGCTCCAAGAAAGTGAGATAGGCATTGATGGGGCTGCTTGCAGCAGTGCGCATTATTCATACCAGGTGCAGGGAGACCGTACAGAATGGAGACCATATAGAATAGAATAGGAAGACCATATAGAATGGAGACCATATAGAATAGAGAGATCATATAGAATGGAGGGACCATAGCCTAGAGAAAACCATATAGAATTGAATAGGGAGACCATATAGAATAGAATAAGGGAACCATATAGAATAGAATAGAGAGATCGTATAGAATGGAGACCATATGGAATAGAATGCCTGTACCTTTAACCATTGCATAGAATAGGGAATTTAGGCAGGTTCAGCTCAACATGCAGGGTTTAAAAAAAGCACCTGCCTAAATTCCCTCTTCTATACAGTACTTAAAGGCCTCTACTTATAGATGGAGGCACCCTGTCTGCCATTGTATATGGTCACCATGTAGCAGAACCCAGTTTTTTTGAATGTACAGGACCCACCAGAAGTGACATAATTATCCTCAAAATGATGTCACAGCTTTAAATTGACATCAATTATAAACACCCATATGCAGGGTGACCATATAGAATGAAGGACAGAGTGCCTCAACCATTAACCATTGCATACAGGAAACTGAGGCAGCTGCTGCTTTTTAAAACCTATGATGAGCTAAGCCTGACTCAATTCCCTCTTCTGTACAATGCTTAAAGGTAGACGCATTTGTCCTCCATTCTGTATGGTCACCCTGCCCATTGGACACAATCAAAGTAAATAACTCATTGTAAAATCTATATATATAAAAGAGAAAAGTCACTGACTGACTGACTGACTCATCACCGCCCTGCCAAAACTGCCCGCCCTAGAAGCGTGATATTTGGGGTGGGTGTTCCTTCCGTGAGGGAGGGGTGCACTAAGAACCGGTTTTTGGAAATTCCAACCGGAAGGGGGTGAAAAGGGGCGCAACGCATTTTCCTCCCTATACTTTGCATTGAGAATTGCTGACTCATCAACATTCCTCCCCAACTGCTGGGCCTGAAGCATGGAATTCTGGGAGTTCCTTCTGTCACCTGAACACCCACCAAGAACCATCTGGAGAAATTTAACCCTTCAGGGGCTGAAAAGGGGGCAACGTGTTTTTGTCCTATACTTAACATGGGAGACTGAATAACATCAGCCAATTTGGTCCTCTCTGCCTGGTGCACTGGGGGGGACGTTGTTCAGAGGAAGAGGTTTCACTGGTGAGGATTCTGCGCATGGGGGGTTGCACATGGGAAGATGCAGATGGGGGGTTGATACGCATGAGGACTGATGTTCATGGGCAATGTTGCGCATGCAGGGTTGATGCACATGGGGAAAGTTGTGCATGGGGGACTGATGCGCCTGGGGGACTGGTGCGCCTGGGGGACTGATGCGCATGGAGGGAAGTTGCACATGGGGGACTGATGTGCATGGGGGGAAGTTGTGCATTGGGAAAGTTGTGCATGGGGGGACTGATGCGCATGGGGGTAGTTGCGCAAGGGGAAAGTTGTGCATAGGGGGACTGATGCGCATAGGGAGACTGATGCACTGTGAGGGAATGGCGTATGCAGGAATTTTACTCCCGCAACTCAGGTACGCTTTTTGCTAGTGTTAAGATAAAAGAAGCCTGACTCCCCTAAGCAGTTGCTGATTTTTAAATATTCCCAAACTTTCCAAAGGCTGATTCTATCCACACATATCTGGGAGTAAGCCCCATTGACTATAATTTTTAAAGCATATACATAGCTTGTTAAAAGGACAGATCCATAACATAACTGTAAACTACTGCCCTAAATTTTTGTACATTCCTTACAAAATGTGATTTCTGATTAAAAAAAGAAAGAAGGCTGAAAGTTTGCCATTTCTCTCTTATGTATTTTTGGCCTTGCTGGTAGGGCTTTCTTATTTTTAATCACAAAAAACCTGCAACTGATTACAAATAATCCTGGAGAAAAGGCAATAATTATGATTAGGATTAACTTTAAAACAATTCAGCTGAAATAAATTTGAAAACCTGATGCTGAAAAAAATGAGGTGAGACTGATGAAAATTGGTACAAGTCAGTTCCTGCCACTGACATTAGTTACCTGGAAGCAGCTTCTAATTTTAGGATGAGTGGAAGAGTTTTGCAGAAGTTTTCATTTCAGATAAGTGTTTATATTGCCTCTTGCAAGAAGTGAGGATAGTGGCTTGAAGGCTTATGAAATGTTATACACTTAAGAGTTTATAATTTTTATAATTTATATATTTATTATATATAATTTAATTTATATATTTTTATAATTTAAGTTTATAATTTTTTCATCTTCTGAAGTTTCATGACCTGGAAAGATTTTTAGTTCCTGTAGTTTGGGAGACAAACCGTTCATGGACTGAAAGCCCAATCCCAAGTATATTCAGATATAACCATTGGTTTCAGTGAGGCTTAAACCTACAAAAATATGCATAGGATTGCTATTTCAATCTTAACATTTTAACTGGCATTTTTAAATGGAAGGGTGAAAAGATGGATAAAGATTTACATGGGTTGAGTTTTCACAGTCAAACATACTGTACAATCCAAAGTAACTATGGGAGCTCTTATGTCGACATAAGAGACA
Organism: Cryptoblepharus egeriae; assembly: GCA_030015325.1. Lineage (NCBI taxonomy): Eukaryota > Metazoa > Chordata > Lepidosauria > Squamata > Scincidae > Cryptoblepharus > Cryptoblepharus egeriae. Next base: position 57,372,950 of record JAREYC010000007.1, read on the forward strand.
TTTATGTTAACTTAGTTATGGCACCACCTAGTGGAAACCTATGGGAAATTCATAGAGCAATCCAGAGTAAATTTTTCTTACATCTACATAAGAGCTCTCGTAGTTACTCTGGATTGTGCACATAGATAAACAACTGAGCTGCACTTTTGGAACAAGATCTATTTTGGGAGATGATGACATGGAAACAGTTCTGGGTAGGAAGAAACTGGCATCTGATTACAAAGATCAGTTTAAGATAATTTTAAGAATAAAATTACTAAAGGAAATTGAGCATATTAACTGACTTATGGGTGCTCAGCCTTTTTGGCACTTGATTGTGTGAATTGGTCATTATCACCATTAACTGGTAATTACAAATACAGTAGCGCTTTCATATCATCAGATGGCAGCTCAAAATGCAATCCTTTTCATTGTCCTTAGTTCATGTCAGGATCAGCCCCATAAACTCTGTTTCCCTTGTGTCAGTAGCTGGATTGTAAGCTTTCCAGGGTGCAATCCTATCCTAGGCCTGCACAACAGTCTTCCCATTCTCATGATATAGGGAGGCAAGCACCTGTTTATACACTGGCCTGTCACCCAGGAGTGGCACAGAAGTGTCTTACGGCACTTTTGTGACAACACCATGTCAGCATAGGACTTATGCCGGGACTTAGGCGTGCATAACAGTGCTTTAGGATTGTAGCCTTAGGGTAGGGATCAGCCCTTTCTTTCTTTGTAAAATGTGTGTGGATGGTGCATAATATATTCATTTTTCAATTGTAGCAGTAGTGTTGGAATCTTTACACTTTCTTACCAGTAAGTTATTGAACTGAACTGGTTCGATTTAACAGGACTGAAGGTATACTGGATTGTGAGCCATACATCAGATGTACTTTCAGAGGCACATTCAAGTGAGATTGCATTTTTGTGGCACTGCATTGTTTTGTACATGATGCACATCCCACATTCTTACACTCACACATCTAGCTGTACATAGATAATATAGAACGAGAGCTAAAATGGGTGACTTAGAGCACAATCCTAACCATGGGCACAATCCAGAGCAACTACGGGGAGTCCTTGCTCCGGTGTAAGAACAATTTGCTCTGGATTGCAATATAAATTTCCCATAGGTTTTCATTAGGTGGTACAATAACTACGGGTACACATAATGTCTCTTACGTGCTCCCGTAGTTGCTCTGGATTGTAGGGTATGTCTACTCAAAAGTAATCCCCATTGTGTTAAATGGGGTCTTACTCCCAGGAAAGTGTCTTTAGGATTGCAGCCTTATTCCCTAGGAAACATTCAGAGAATTAGGCTGCTGTTTTTTTGTACAGAATGTTTTCAGTTATTTTGGGAACAGCCATTCACTCCAGCTGGAAACCTTCATATACTTACCTTACCCTAGAGTAGTTGCACCAATATTAGGTACCAAGATGAAGTAGTTTGTGGATTACAACCTCAGCAGCCTTGACATTTTGTCTCCAGCACACGAAGTGCTATGTTGACACAAGCCCCAGCATTTACTTTGTTGGCTTCTCCTGAGAGTGCATTTTGGAGGTCTAGCTATTTGTATGAATTCAGGTCAAAGCCTGAATGACATATTGCGTTGTTTGTTCACTGCTGCTGCCCGTTTCTTTAAAGGGCTACGGAGAGCCTTAAGAGCAAGGTTTCTGGAGACATCACTGTCTGCCAATCCTAGCCAAACAACCTGACAGAATCAGGAATTGTTTTCTATTTACAAGGTTGTTAATTGCAGCAAGAATGCTGCCAGTGTTAAAAAGCCTTGAAGCAAAGCCAGGTGTCTGCTTGGGAACTAAGCCCAGCTCCTGTCACATGGAAATGAGAATCACAGCCCAATCTTAGGCATGTATACTAGAAGTTGCCATCACTGCATTCAGGTGCAATCCTAATCAATTTGGGCCAGCACAACTCACCTGTCTCCCTGGTGTCATAGGGAGGCTGGCGCAAGTCTGTGCACTGGCATAACCCCCATCCCAGGAGTGGTACAGAAGTGTCGTAGGACATTTCTGTGACACCCACAGGCCAATATGGGACTTGTGCGGCCTGAGGATTAGGATTGCAGCCCCCCCCCCCAGATATTTCCAGCTAAATCCAGGTGTAATCTAATTAGATGCAATTTATTTATATGCAATTTAGTCTCAAAGCAAATGAGGTGGGTTCTTTTAATTGAAAGATCACATTCCTTAAGTAGCAGTTAATGGCTAAAAGACAACCTGCTTACCATGGCAACATGGCAGGCAATTAAGTTTGCCTTAGAAAGTCCCTGATGAGATGCCAGTACAGTCTACAGCAGAGGCCCCCCAACTTTTTTGTCCTGTGGACCACTGTCCGAATTATTTTTTTGCTGTAGACCCCCTGCCTGCCTAATATTAAATTTTCCTAAACTTTATATCATCAAATATGTTTTTTCACAGCTCACACAGTGCTGTTCACGGTAGGGCTTTGTAAAAAAAGAAAATGAACTTAAATTTTTTATTCGGTCCTCTATTGAAATAATAATATCAACCCTGGGGGTTGATATCGAGCACTTTGGGAACCAGTGGTCTCCAGTGAATACAAGGGGCTTCTTGGAGTGGCCTGCTATATCCTGAGGTGAGTGGGCTGCCGTAGTTGTGCCATATCCTGAGGTTGAGAGGCAGGGGTTGCAGCTAGGCTGGCCAAAAACTCAGATTTTTGTCTGCCATTCTTACACTGCCTTATCATGGATCCCTATAGGTCTACTCATTACTATACCTGCTCCTGAGGTGGTATAACTCTGAGGAGCTAGAAGAGGGAATTTCTGCCTTGGAAACAGGTTCTGGATACAGCTCTGCTCTGCCCTAGGCAATGCTGAACATGTCCTCAACATGCCTCTCCTGAACTGCCTAGGCTGCCCCAAGTAGGGCAGCCCAGGTGCACCTGTCTTGGGGCAGCCTATGTTGCTTTAGGCTGCCCCAGGCCTTTTCCAGAATAACGAGGGTAGCCTATCTTGCAGTTGTGTCAGCCCAGTGAGAGATAGGGCAGTCCGTGTGCACTTCTGGAATGCGCCTTTAGTACGAGTATAATGCAAAAATAGTTAATCACAGAAGTTCATGAATGGGGAGGTTCAACCTATGTGTATGCTTCTGTAACCACCTGTAACTAGTCTGGGGTTACCGTATAGTTACTCTGTAACTACTCTTGGGTAGGTAAGCCTGATCTAAATAGACAATACCCCTCTCAGAGAATGACACCAGAAATGTGGCTTTATAAAAAAAAACATGCATTCCTAGAATTTAGTCTAGAAATTTCACAATAAATTTCTTTCTCACTGGACTTTCTAACCTTGAGTGGTGACTATCCTTTTACACATCAATCCCAGTTTATTCAAGGCACAGAATGAAGCACAGAGGTGGGTACTATAAATAAGCATTATGCTGTTTTTGCCCAGTGTCCTTTTTACAGCCAAAACTCATTCTTACAGTGACCCACGCATATCCCTTTAATCAAATCATGTTGCCTACTGACAACAGCCAGAGGTTCCAGAAAAAAAGATATAAAAACTTATGAAAGCAGATGTTCTTCATTTGGGAATCCAGATGTCCATGTGCACTGGCACATGCGTTCAATGCTGGCAAGAAATTCGCCACCTTCCTTAAGACCATGTAGCTGACCACATAGTTAATTCACATAGTGAATACTTATCTTCATATGCCATATCTATGGCCATTAAAATAAATTATGTGAGCTTCTCAGGACCAGCTGGGCATTTTAAAATGTTCAGAATGAATTCCATTTCAGTCCATCTTCTCTAAATAACTACTTGCACCTGAAGACTTCAAGTCTGCATAAAGATATTTCCAAAGAAAAGATCAGAAGAGAAAGGGTAGATATGCTTTTCGATGTTTTGGGTAGTTCTTAAAGTTTCTCTGGTAGAATTCATGGCTCAAAACAGCACTTACTGCCTGACTAAAGAGCACATACATCACAACTAACCACCAAGTTAAATTTTTAAATCCAAACGTGATGGCCATCGAGAGGTATATCAGGAGTTCAGCAAAATAATGGGGACAGGACACCACTTCAAACCAATCGCCAAAAGGAATGCAGTGGTCCAAATTCACAATCTTTCCTGCAAACAAGGAGAAAGGCACAGTGGTAAGTCTTGCTCATCGAGGAACAAGTCTGATATTCAAGCTTTCAGCAATACATAAATATAATATATATTACAGCTGTCATAGAATTGTATACAGGCTCTTGGTTTGAGGAGTCACAGCAGAATCCTAATTTGTGCTGTAACAGGCATGCTGGAACATCTGCGCTGCATCCAGAGCAAGTTTTGGAACTGCTGCTGCACTACCACAAGGAGGGGGAGGCTTGATCCCTACACCACAGCAGGACTATAGCAGCTGCAGTAGGTCTACTTGGACTTAGGCCACCTCTGGAAGTGGACATCAGGTAGACGAAGGGTGACCAGATGCCCAAACCTTAAAAGGAGGACAAGGTCATGGATTCCTCTCAGCCTGGCCTTTCTGGCGGACAATGGCACATTTGCTTACTCATGAGTAAAGTTGCAATATTGGACACTTTCACTTTCCTATAGAGCTCAATGCATATTTTTTATTTTTTGGCCATAATGTTTGATAGGAAGGAGATATTTCAAAACCGATTTTTGCATTGGATTCTGCTCTTCAATTTGAATCCAACAACATATTACATAATGGGTACTGGACACCACTGCAAAGTTCCAAAATGAAGGACAATGAAGACCTTTTGGAGGACATCCAGACTGGAGGCTAAAAAAGAGGACAAATCTGGAAATTTCTGGTCATATGGTCACCCTGGGTAAATGGGAGCAGCCAGAAGCTGCTTCCTGCTGCCTAGGAAGCAAGATTTGGATCCGACCTAAGTGATGAATCCTTCCTCCCCATCCCCCCTAAATTATGCCATTTAAAATATGCTCTATACTTCGCATCTCACCTCCCGCTTTTGTCTGTTTCTCAACATCACTTCCTCACCCCAGTCAGTCTTATGTACTGGAATATTTCCCCCATATATTTTCATATAGGGAAAAATGCCTATGAAAGCGCATACAAAAAACAAGCACAACAGTAATAGGGAACAGTTTGGGACCCCACACATCACCTTTGCTCTTTAAATGGGACCCCACTTTAAATGTGATTAAGAGCACAATCCTAATGATGTCTACTCAAAAGTAAGCCCCATTGTGTTCAATGAGTCTTAGTCCCAGGAAGGTAAGTTTAGGATTGCAGCCTATGGCACTTCTCATTTTTAACCAGACTCCAATGTCATCAGGTTTCTATAAACAAGGGACAGATTGTGGGTTAAGCCTAGTCCCGTAGTACGTTTTTTAGGCCAGGAAGAAAAAATGTGGACATTTGCTGCAAGATAACTCACCTGAATTGTTTTTCCTAAGATTAGCAAGAATCACATGAGATTTATGCTGGTGAAAAGAGGCCCAGACAAACATTAGGAGTCCAAGCACATGGTACCAGGAGACTGTCAGCAACTGATTTCCCCCTGAATTATGCAAAGACAGATTAGAGGACCGAAATCTGTATCTCATCTAGCAATTAGTGCATTCCTTATTCAGTATATTCTATGTAAAGTGCCAAGGAAACCAAAGTACAGTATATAAATGTATATAAAACCAACAAACTAAAAAGATGCTCATAAGGCAATTCAAAGTACAGTGTGCACCAATTCTGAGCTTGAAGGCTTTCATCTATAAAACAGATGCTCAATCACATCCATACCAGGTCCTCCTGCATAGCTAGTTGTGCAATCCTATGCATGTCTACTCAGAAGTAACTCTGATGACTAATGATGACTCTGACGACTAATCAGTAACTCTGATTGACAAAAATAAACGTATTTTGGGACAAAAAGTGACATTCTTGACAAGTGCTTGCAGTAATCTTCAAGGACTCAGCTTGAGTTTGGTACACAGCATTTTTAAGACACAAATTGGAATTTGTGACGCCTCAGTCACCCACTGCAAGGCTCTCTTATCACAAGCAAGCAAGATTAAAAATTAAATTCCCTGTTGTAAGAATGCAACAAAAGACACTTGCCTTTCCTGATGTTGGCTGGTACTTGACATATTACTGTCACACCGACCAGAACATAGTAACAGAGTCCAAAGCAGTACTGAACAATATGGATGACACCTTTGGAGAACACACTGATGCAAAGACATTCCCATAAACGTCTACAGCTGTGTAGGCAGACAAACAGGCAAACCAGGAAAGCAGACACAGACTTCACACCTGGAATTCAACCCAGAATGTTGCGTTAAATAATTGCTCTCTTGATTAGAAGTGTCACATTCATTTATTGGAAAGATGTCATTAGAAGATAAATAGCCAGTTTACAGGAAGAACTGCATGAAAGAGCTTGCATGAAACACTGGCAACTCTGCGTTGCACAACTAAATACCATGAAAAATCACATGAACACAAACGTTTTGCTCCGACAATTCCTGGACTAGGCTATTTTAGGAATACTGTAATTCCCTACTTTATCTTCAATTAAATATCTGAGCTAGGCATATGTATACTATGGTTGAAAATAATTCAACTATGGTTGAACTATGGTTTCAACTATGGTTGAAAATGTAACACATGGACCATCTCTGAAATTATTCTTAGGCCCACATCCTAAAGTCAAATTAAGCCGCTTGCTCCAGAGCAGTTAAGGTGAGTTTCCATAAAATAACACTAGAGGGTGATGTAACTGCGTGGACTGTAACTGCTCTGGATTTTGCCCTTAGAGTACAATCCAATCCCTACATACTCAGATGTAAGCCCCATTATAGTCAATAGGGCTTACTCTCAAGTAAATGAGGTTAGGATTTCTGCCTATGGCTACAATCCAGAGTAACTACGGGACCTTTTACACTGACGTAGTTACGGTGTCACTTTTAACTTATGGAAATGCATAGAGCTGGAACCAATCATATAGGCTCTGCTGTTCCATTGGACTATTTCAGTGGGGTGGAGAGGGGGGATTTGCTGCTAGGATAACAGCCTATCCTCCTTATTAATCTACCCAAGCCTTCGTGCTTTGCATGCAGCGTTGAGCATGATACCACAGTCTTTCGAGACGATGGATCCCAATACAATACAGGGTAAATCAGATTTATGTATTCAGAATATGTATGACTTATCACTTGAGAACACAAATTTAAGATTGAATGCCTCAGTTCTTTCTGAACTTCGAAGTCCATGCCCATTTAAAGCTACCTACTCTTCACTAACATCTGGTTTGTCAAGGACAGAGTATTTCTTTACGTAATTTCTATCCAGCCTAAGGAAGCATTCAAATATAAGATTTTCCCTAGTTACATCACTAGGTTTGCATCACCCAACATGAGAGGCCAGCACATCACACCCATGGTGGACCTTCTCCCTTGCAGTGGTGGGGAAATGCCTCATGATGCTATTGCCCATCATGGTTTTTTTGCTATAACTTTTCATTATTTAGATATTTTAATGAAGTTTGTTTCATTGCATTATACATAAAATTACACATCAAATGAAATACAGTGGTTCTCAAACTTTTATGGAGTTTACTCATCAAGAAAGGCTCCAATCCTAAAAACACTTTCCTGGGCATAAGACCCATTGAACGCAATGGGGCATACTTTTGAGTAGACATTGTTAGGATTGTGCTCTATCAGAACAATCCAGAGTAACTACGGGAGCTCTTGCGTCAACGTAAGAGACATTTACATCGATGTATGTAGTTACAACATCACCTATGGGAAATGCATAGAACAATCCAGAGGGAATTTTTCTTGCATTGATGCAAGAGCTCCTGTAGTTACTCTGGATTGTGCTGTTAGTCATATGGAGGGCTGCAGAGGGCACCAGGAGGTACTGGAAGCCCTATGCAAACCCTCTTTCATTATAAACAGATATTTCACAGATATACACACGTGCCTTTATCATCGTCTTCTGGGTCTCGGTCAAGAACACTTAGCAAATCCTGTAGCCAAGGAGGGAAGGGCGATGACATGAACAGGTTCTGGGTAAATAACAGTAACAGAAACCCATTCCAGATCACAGACACAATATAGAAGTGATAGAACCACCTGGGGGAAGAAGAATTATCAATTAGTCTTAAAAATTCCTCAATATTCTAAGATTCTCCAGGTTTCCCTCCACTTAGCATCCTCACCCTGCATTAAAAAGTCACATGTTGTTAATATTAATTAATAAACCCCTTTTAAATAAGAGTAGCTCACAAAGCTTTTTTACTTTCTGTAGTAAAATAAATCAGTTTCCTGAGCATCATGCAATGGATCTCTTGATTGACTGTTGCTACGTGAAGTAGGAACATAGAATTCTGTGCAGGATATTTTTCTAAGTCATGAAATAACTTATGTTCACTTGTTTGTTGCTAGTTTCACAGTTGGGTGACACCCACGGTCCGGTGACACCACCAGCGGACACCATCCCAAATGGGTACCCATACAATGGGCTGAAAAGCAGTGCTCTAGCCTCTAATCCTTTGAGTTTTTGGAGGCAGCAAGGAAAGAGATAGAAGCCACATTTCCTCCAGCTGCCTGCTGCGAAGCAAACCTGCTCCTGGCTCTGTGTGGTTCTGGTCACGCGGCTCAAAGAACTGGGGAAGTATCCTTAAGTCATCTCAGAAAGCTAACAGTTCAGATATGCTACAAAAGGGCAGGGATCACACAAGAGGAAAGCACTCTGTACCAGTGATGGACTCAAAGAAATTAACAACCGGTCCTATGCCCACCTGGCAGCCACTTTTAAATGGTTATTTTAAACTTTATATGTTTTATCTCTCATTAACAACCAGTTCTGTAGAGTGGGTGCGAACCTGCTGGAGCCCACCACTGCTCTGCACATGCCCAGAGGCACTCCTGCTGAGAGTGGCAAGAGTGCCTCTGGGAGTGTGCAGAGTGCTTTCCTCAAGTGGGGCTCCCTCCCTCTCTGCCTCCATAGTTGGGGACCGGGCAGGGGCCTTGGAAGGGAGAGCTCTCTGCACATGCCCAGAGGCACTCCTGCTGAGAGTGGCAAGAGTGCCTCTGGGAGTGTGCAGAGTGCTTTCCTCAAGTGGGGCTCTCTCCCTCTCTGCCTCCACAGTCGGGGGCTGGGCAGGGGCCTTGGAAGGGAGAGCTCTCTGCACATGCCCAGAGGCACTCCTGAGGGGGTGATGAGTGTCAAGAGTGCCTCTGAGCATGTGCAGAGCGGTTTTCCTTCTGCGGAGGCCCGGCTGAGGGAGGCACTCTGCACACGCCCAGAGGCGCCCTGCAGAGCGGAGCCCGTCCCCGGAGAGGCCATTCACCGCTTGGGGAGGTCGCAGAGCCTGAGCGAGGCGTGTCGCTCCCCGCAGCCGCTCTTGGTCTTGCCGTAGCGCAGCAGGTCCTGGAAGAGCGTGGCGGGGCCAAGGGCCGGCTGGGGCTGGAGCTGAGGGAGCCGCAGAGCCAGCAGCGCCGCCAGGAAGCAGCCTGAGAGCAACACCCACACCGCCCAAAGCATCCCCGCCCCCGCTCTGAGGGAACCGGCCCCACCACCCTCACAGCACCCCAAGCCTCCACTTGACCAATCACCCTCAGCCGCCTCGACTACACCCGCCCTGCACGCTGATTGGCTCTGCCCACGGGCGCGTCAAAAGATCTCCCCTCTCATTGGTCCGCCCTCCTGTCCATCACTGAATTGCCTATAGATACAAAAAAGGGTAGAGCGACCATGGCCGTCCATAGATTTAAGAAAGGCTAGAGTGATCCATTCCCACCGATAGGTGTAAAAAAGGTCCATAGATGTAAAAAAAGGGTAGAGTGATCCATTCCTGTACATAGATGTAAAAAGGGTCCATAGATGTAAGAAAGGATAGAATGCCCTTAAAAAAGGGTTTAAAAAGGATAGACATAAAAAGGGTCCACAGATGTAAAAAGGGTAGAGTGATCCATTCCCACCCATAAATGTAAAAAGGGTCCATAGATGTAAGAAAGGGTAGAGTGATCCTTTCATTTCCTTCCATAGACATAAGAAGGGTCCACAGATCTAAAAAAAGGGTAGAAGGGTAGAAAAAGGGTAGAATCATGCATAGACGTAAAAAGTGTAGAGTGATCCATTCCCAGCCATAGATGTAAAAAAAGGGTCCATGAATGTAAAAGCAAGGAAGAGTGACCATTCCCGTGCATAGATATTAAAAAGGGTAGAGTGATCCATTCCTGTCCATAGATGCAACACAGGATTTATGCCGGGGCATCAGCCATCCTAAGTGGAGTTTAGAATCGCAGCCTTAGTTTCTTCTTCCTCAGGGTGGTCCACAAGCTGCCTTTGCTGGAGGAACGTTTGTCCTCCTTAAAATGAATCCTCTTTTTAGCCTTGTGTCCTGTGTCTTCACTGCCCTCCTTTTCCTTTCAGTCTGTAAAATAAATTGTAGCTGCAATCCCAACTTCCACTTAGGCCAGCGCAAGTCCCGACTTAATTCCTGTGTTGACCTGTGTGTGACACAAAAGAAATACAAGGCACTTCTGCCCCAATCTATACCTCCCCTCCACAGGTGGGCTGAGGGCAGTTCGGGCCGGATCACCCGAACCGCTTCCTCTTTGTGTCCCCCCACTACTGATCCGGTAGCAGTGGGGGGGACACAAAACCAGACACACCGGTTCACCGCGCCCGGGGAAGCCCTACACTATGCGTGCGCAAGCTTGGTGCATGCACAGTACGATGGGGTTGGGCCCCGCCCTCGCCCCGCCCACCCCGCCCCTGTCCCGACCCCAGCCCGGCTTCCCAACTTCCAGCGATCTGGTTGTTGGGGCAAGCCAGGCCCATGACTGTGTCCCCTCACCACCATGGCTGCCTCTTATGTGCCTCTTACGTGCTCCTGTAGTTTCTCTGGATTTGGGGGTTACGTCAGGTAAAAGGACCGTAGAATGTAATTTAAAAATAAAGTGGCCAGAGGGGGCCATGAATCGGCAAGTAGGTCTTGGATCAGAGGCGAGTTCCCATAATTGAAGCAGATGTCTAGCAGATGTTTTTGCACTTCTCCCTGTTGAAATTCATTCTATTTGTTACAGCCCAGAATTCTAGTTTATCCAGATCCTCCTGGAGGTTTCTCCTGTCTTCTGTTGTGTTTGCTACTCCGCCCCAGCTTGGTGTCATCCACAAATTTGATCAGGCTCCCCTGTATCCCTTCCTCTAAGTCATTAATGAAAATGTTAAAGAGAACCAGTCCCAAGACAGAGCCTTGGGGTACCCCACTTGAAACTGACCTCCAGGTTGACACAGAACCATTTACTAAAACCCTTTGAGTGCGGCCATCGAGCCAGTTGCAGATCCACCTAACAATTGCCCTGTCTAGCCCATATTTTTCCAACTTCCCAATTAAAATGTCATGTGGGACCTTGTCAAATGCTTTGCTGAAGTCAAGATAAATGACATCCACAGCATTGCCACTGTCCAGTAAGCTCGTAACCCGATCAAAAAAGGAGATCGGATTTGTCTGGCAAGATTTATTCTTGGTAAATCCATGCTGGGTTGTTTTAAGGCAGAAGGCTGCCTGCTCAAAAAAAGGGGATGAAGATTCATCCTGGCTCCAGCTGAAAGTCTGCAATAATAAATGCAATTCTAGCATGTTTTGAAAGTAACTTTGATCTGAATCTCTACACCTGTGGTACTTGGACATTTCAGCCTGGGATCCCCTTTCAAACTTTAAAATTTGTCCAGGACCTCCTGTCAAACTTATTGGGATGTGACATTGCTGTGATGCTCGAGCTCCTCCATGTCTAGTACAATGAGACTAAGAGCAAAATCCAGAGCAGATACGGGTCCACGCAGTCACGTCACCTTCTAGTGTTATCTTATGGAAAGTCACCTTAACTGCTCTGGAGCAAAGGGCTTAATTTGACTTTAGGATATGGGCCTAAGAGCACAATTCTAACCATATCTATTTTGAAGTAAGCCCCATTGTGATCAATGGGTCTTACACTCAGGAAAGTGTCTTTAGGATTGCAGCCTTATTCCCAGCAAAGCCTAGTGCCAGATTCCAAGATAGTGGATCCCCCCTCTTGTGATCCCCTGACCCAAGACTGTGGCCCCCAAAGGATGTCCCAACCTTCACTTTGAGTACCACTGCTCTATGCAACAGGTAAAACATGTCATGCTGTGGAATGTACATGTCTTGCAGTGGAACTTACGTCTCATGCAAGTGTTGATGCACACTTTTGTTGATGAACAAGTGTTGTTGAACTATGTGGGGAGTAAATGATACGGAAAATTTGGAAGTCAAAATTGTCTGAGACTATAAAGGCACATTTGTGGTTTTCTGAAAGACGAACTAATGCCAGTATTTTGACCCACATTTGCTCAATGAGCAAATTTGACACTTCACACAATGTTTTAAATGCAGATCTTGCTTTCTTGCCACCTTTAAAATGAACTGCTTCTTAAACTGAGGGTGCAATCCTAAGCATTTCTACTCAGAAGTAAGTCCCATTGTATTCAGTAGTACTTACTCTCAGGAAAGGACGTATATATAGGATTGCAGCCTTAATGTACGGTAGAAACAGTCTGGAGGGTGGCATTTCTTGAATAAACTGAGGATGGGAAACTAGCACTATTGTCACACACAAAACTTTCACAAACATTTCTACAGTACAAGTACGGCAATTCCAAAATACAGGCAATCTATACATCACCATTAGGTGGTACCAAATTTCTGTCTTCGAGTTTTAAATGGAAGCTAGCCTTTAGGAGCTGCTGCTCTGCAGAGACTGAGGCTACAATCCGAAAGACACTTTTCTGGGAGTAAGACCCACTGAACACCATGGGGCTTACTTTTGAGTAGACATGGTTAGGATTGTGCTCAAAGACAGAATTTTTTATTCCCAAGTAGTTCCAGTAGGACCAGTAGATGTGTGTCCAGATGTCATAACTGCAAAAGTGTCACGCCTACTTATGTAGTAGGTGAGAAATTACCTCCATATTACTATTAATCTTTGGTCGACAACTAAGTTTGCCTTCAGAGGGCTTTACGTAAGTACCTCGTAGTTGTGGGTAGTGGGTTAAACCTGACTCACTTCTCAAAGTGCTGATCTGGCAAATTTACCTATTGTACATCTATACTAATCTAAACACCAGCCATCAAATCTCTTGGACTAGAGCATTTTTGGATATTGTAGAAGCTTTTACGAAGTCTTGAGTATTGAGCATAGATGTGTTCACATTTTTCTGTGTTTGCTATCATTCACTGCTTTTATTCACATGTAAAGTGTAGGGTGGCTATAAGGGAATTTAGAGGTGCAACCACTTATTTAGTACAGAGGAGACTGCAGAGGAAATGAAACCTAGGAAATGGAGTATGGGTGCAATCCTATCCATGTCTACTGAGAAGTAAGCTCCATTGTATTCAATGGGTCTTACTCCCAGGAAAGTGTGCTTAGGATTGCAGCCTAAATGTAGTAAATTGAACCTGGGAGAACTCTCCTTTACAGTGCAATCCTAAGCATGTCTACTCAGAAGTTAATCCCATTGTGTTGAATAGTACTTACTCTAAACCTGCAATCCAGAATAACCCTGCAATCCAGAATAACTACGGGACTTGGGGTGGAAACCCCCATGCATTGTGAGGAGCTTTCGGGTCTTCACATCGGCCGCCTCCATTTCTTTCTGTGGCCAGCTTACTATGCCAGCAGGGTATCTGATATACATATACATATACATGTATATGTATCTTCATATGTATCTGGCAGCACATCGGCCAGATGTGCGGCCGGGGTCTGATGAGCGTCAAAACTACTATCCTGGTTGAAACCCAGAATATCCAGGAATACATCAGTGAGATGGCACCCAAAGATGAGCTGATGAGAGAATGTCTCCAGCAACAACAGCAACAGCAAATACAGAAGGAAGATCAAACTGAGGAAGTGTCCTGGCAAGATAAGACTCTGCATAACCATCACCAGATAACCGAAATCACTGACACTGAGAAATCCTATCAGTGGCTGGAAAAAGCTGGCTTCAGAGATAGCACTGAAGCCCTCATCATGGCAGCACAAGAACAGGCACTAAGTACCAGATCCATAGAAGTGGGGATTTACCATACAAGAGAAGACCCAAAGTGCAGGCTGTGCAGAGAAATGTCAGAAACAATCCAACACATCGTGGCAGGGTGCAAAATGCAGGCAGGAATAGCATACACTGAACAGCACAACCAAGTAGCCGGCATCGTGTATAGGAACATCTGCTCAGCCTATGGACTAGCCCCTCCCAAGACCAGATGGGAGACCCCTCTGAAGGTTGTGGAGAATGACAGGGCGAAGGTCCTGTGGGACTTCCATATCCAGACAGACAAGAAGGTACTGGCTAACCAGCCAGACATTGTGGTGGTAGATAAGGCCCAGAAGACAGCCCTGGTGATAGATGTAGCGATACCAAACGACAGCAACATCAGGAAAAAAGAGCATGAAAAGGTGGAAAAATATCAGGGTTATATATATAAAACTTTTAATATATATATTAATAACTTATATATATATATATATATATATATATATATATATATATATATATATAAAAGTTATTAATAGGGCCATTGAGGAACATGAACTCCCACCAGCAGCAAGGTGTGCCTTATCAATTCCCAAAAGACTGATGGATGTACCTTGATAATTTTAGTGTCTTTCCAGGGTGCCACAAGATGAAAAAGGTGCCACAAGATGAAAATCACTGCCCTAAACATTCACTGCTTTCATCTGTAAGTTAAGCCTATTCTCTCTGTTGCTTGTAGATAAGATGAAAAGTGATCTGATAGGGTGGCTGCAGTTATCAAAAATGTAAAGCCTTGGGAACGCATCAGCAACATGCACATGATTCTATTAGTATACATTTCAGTAAAAGGAGAGGCAGCAAAAATGTCACACTGTCTACACTTGTCAGCTCCACATACATTGGGAGTGTGTGCATGTGTGAATGTGTGCATATGTGTACACCATTCGTGCTCAGTGGATTCCTGAAAGAGACAACTGCAATTTTTGCAATGATCGTATATCAATGAGGATGCAATCCTAACCAATGTAGGCCAGCACAACTCACTTATAATCCTTGTTCCTGTGGTGGTGTGGAAGCAGGCATACATCTGTGCACCAGCCTAACACCAAAAATGCATTTTGTGACACCCCAGGCCTGCATAGGATTTATGCTAAGATTTATACTGACCTAACTGGGGATTTAGATTGCAGCCTGAATCTCATTTCCTGGTTGGAACCTGAAGAATGGGTGCCAGTCAGACTACAGTGAAAATGTATGTTGAACTAGATGGGTCAGTGTTCTCAGTCAGCATAAGACAGCTGCTTAGGTTGATAACTCATCCCACCTTTCTTTGAACTTCCCTGTGACAGTTTTCTGTCCGTTGTTGATGGACGAAATGCTCTTCTTAGTAGTTTGCTTTAATATGATCTCCTTTGCTTTGGCTGTTGGATACGTTGTTGGAGCAAATGCTATTCTATGAACTCCAGCCTCTTGATCCCATGAACTTTTGTTCTTCCATTGCATTTACTGTGGTCGATCAGAAGATAGGATGCTTTTTGCACTCCAAATAGTTTTTTCCCTTTTGGCATGAATTTCATGTTTTCAACCTCTTTCTGCCAAGTGCTTGCTTAGAAGTTTATTTTTGTAGTAGCAGGATGGGTTTTCAGGAGTTTTTGTTTTTAATGTCCATGTGTTTCCTCTTATGAAATTGCTTTGTAAATATTTATTATAAATGTGTTTGGGGGCTGTATTCCCCCCCCCCAAAAAAAACCTAACTGCAAACAGTTTCTCCTACTAACCTGTTTGTAGAAATTCTAGGGCTCAGGAAATAAAGCAACCAAAGGTGCCCAGCTAGCTTTGGGAATTTGGAATAACAGTATGCAGAATCAGTGGTGGGCTCCAGCAGGTTTGCACCTACTCTATAGATCAGTGGTTCTCAAACTTCCTAATGCCGCGACCCCTTAATACAGTTCCTCATGTTGTGGGGACCCCCAATCATAAAATTATTTTAGTTGCTACTTCATAACTGTAATTTTGCTACTGTTATGAATAGTAATGCAAATATTTGATATGCAGGATGTATTTTCGTTGTTACAAATTGAACAGAATTAAAGCATAGTGATTAATCATAAAAACAATACATAATAATAATAATAATAATAATAATAATAATAATAATAATAATAGATAGATAGATAGATAGATGTGGCATAGCTAAGAGGGGGTGACTGGAAAGAAAGAAAGAAAGAAAGAAAGAAAGAAAGAAAGAAGGGAGGGAGGGAGGGAGGGAGGAATGGGAAGGTAAGTACCTGGGTGAGAGGAGGCCTCCATAGGATTGGGATCTCAGGCAGCAGAGCCAGTCACTGTTTCCTGGGAGTAAGTCCCATTCACTATCATGGGATTGACTTCTGAGTAGACATGCATAGAACTGGGCTGTAAGGCTGCAATCCTCCCCAGCCCCAAGGCTCCACATTGTCTCACAGCTGCTCAGGGGCTCCTTCTGAGCTGCTTCTTCCAGCCGCAGTGGCTCCAGCATTTCTGCCAGGTCTTCCCACCTGGCCCCCTGCACCAGGAATCTTTAGGCGAACCCCAAAGGGGTCCCGACCCCCACTTTGAGAAACGCTGCTATAGAACCAGTTGTTAATGAGAGCTAGGACATATAAAGTTTAAAAATAGCCATTTAAAAGTGTCTGCCAGATGGCATAGAACCGGTTGTTAATTTCTTTGAATCCCTTCACTGTGCAGAATTAAATATTTTACAGAGAAAATGTTCCTCTGCTGTGGTTATTGCACTTTAAGAAAACATTTTCCCCCAAATCCTTTGATTTGGAATGTCTGGGGATGGATGGGCCATAATCATAGGAAACTGTTTAGCAGTAACCCTCAAGGAAGGAAAAGAACCAGAAGAAATGAAGAACAAACCGTGACCGTCACCACCATGCCCTGCATATAGACTTTAGAGGGGGCTGGTTGCTTTAAGGATAGAAAAAGAATATTGGACCAGATGTAGAATCATAGAATCATAGAGTTGGAAGGGACCTGGTAGGTCATCTAGTCCAACCCCCTGCCTGCAGCAGGAATTCCCCCAGAGCATCTCCATAGAATCATCTGATCCAGCAGAACCCTTCATACTCTACTAGCAAAAGCATACCCACATTGCGGGAGAAACGTTCCCCATATGACATCCCCTCCACTGCGCATCAACCACCCATGCACATCAACCCCCTGTGAGCATCCACCCCATGCACAACTTCCCCATGTTCATTCACCCTATGCGCATCCATCCCCCATCACAGTGTCCCCACCAGTGCAACTTCTTCCTCCGAACAACATCCCCCCTAGAGCACCAGGCACCAAGCACCAAATTGGCTGGTTGTTGGTCAGTCTTCCATGTTAAGTATAGGACAAAAACACATTGCACCCTTTTCAGCCCATTAAAGGTTAAATTTCTCCATATCGGTTCTTGGTGGGTGTTCATGTGACAGAAGGAACAACCTCCCCGAATTTCACGCTTCTAGGTCTGAGGTTTGGGGCAGAGCATTGAAGAGTCAGGGATTCTTCAATGCAAAGTATAAGGAGGAAAACGTGTTGCCCCCCTTTTTACCCCCTTCCGGTTGGAATTTTGGAAAACCAGTTCTTGGTGCACCCCTCAGTCACAGAAGGAATACCCACCCCAAATTTCACGCTTCTAGGCCGAGCAGTTTTGGCTGGGCGTTGATGAGTGAGTCAGTGAGTCAGTGACTTTTCTCTTATGTATACATAGATTAATAATTGCTTTAGTAAGAAAAAAAGGTTGCTACAATTTATTTATAGTGTGCCTTTCCATTAAAATATATATTTTTTAAAAAACCTGGGAGAATGGTGCTGGGAAAAAGTTCTGTATTTCTAGGAGTTGTTTATTGCCAGATTAAAAATGGATTTAGTAGTGATGCAGCTAAAGTTCAGGCAAGTGTATGGATAGCAGCTCTCCTAGAATACTATGTTTTCACATTTCACAATACTGTGTACACCACATTTTGCTCTCTGAACAGAAAGGCTAAAAAAAAAAAGACAACTTTGGGTTATGGTTGTGTAGATTGACTGCCTATAAATACTCTTCCAACCATTATCCTATTAGAAATGGAAAGCAATGCTAACTATGGCCTTTTTTCTTCTGCACAGCTGAGAAATCAAAGTGTCTTGCAGCACAATCCTATGCTTGTTTTCTTGAAATTAATCCCATAGTGTTCCTTCCATGCAGTATCACTGTTCCATTGAACTCAGTGCTTCTTGCTGCTGAGTAAAATACACAGAACTGAGCTGGTAAGTAGCAATCAATGTGCCTTCTGCTCAAAGTGTAAACTAATTTTCATTTCAAGTTGGTGGATGTGCTTTTAATTGTAAAAGGTGTCCTGATTTGGGAAGAGTGGTTCATTTTATTGATCAATAGCATGCAGGGGAGGGGTACAAAACATAGTGGTACGATATTGCATCCATTGGATATGAATCTGAGAATGTTTGAGTTGGGTATCACACTAGAGATCATCTAGCCCACCTCTCTGCACATTCCAGGCAACTGCTACAGCATCCCCTACCTAATGCTGACCTATCTCTGCTTGAAAATATCCAGTGATGGGGAACCTTCTACTGCATGAGACTATTCCAGTGCCAGACAGATCATATAGTTAGAAAATCCTTGTGTCTCGTCCAACCTTACTTCCTGTAGGGTAAAATCCAGAGCAGTTATGGGTCGTAGTTACATCACCCTCAAGTATTATTTTATGGAAAGTCATCTTAACTGCTCCAGAGCAAAGAGCTTAATTTGACTTTAGGATATGGGCCGTAGTTTCAATCCATGGGTTTTTTTTCTGCCCTCAGGAGCCACAGAGGGCAAGTCCTCCAGCACTTCTGTATATATTCCGTGCAAGCAATACTGTTGCAGCATTAATTCTGACTGTAGAATGCCAACCAAAACAATGTTGTTAGCAGCTGTTTCCCATTCACCATATAATAATTTCTTCCCTATGTTAAAAATTGTATTGTATAGAATTAAATAATTCTGTGATTTCATCTCAAACCTTTTTGCAAATCTACATCCTGGGGGAAGACTGAAAGCCTTAAATGCCTATAGTTCTGTAACGTTATTGAGTACACCCAATAAATGTGTCTAATACTGCTACTGCCAAAGCCTGGGATTTAGGACTTAAGAAGTCAGCCAGAAAGCAGTATACATTCAGAAATGTTAGCCCTAATTGGGGGAGGGGGACAGTAGAATTATTTGCCATATGCCGGAGAGGACTGCGTAACTTGCAGTCAAGAAAGTCCAAATCAAACCATTCCAATGTCTCCAGAAGGATTTTGAAGTGCAAATCCTAATATGAAAATATGGCATCTTCAGAAACCCATTTTATCTGAGAAGATCTGGTGCTAGTACATGGACAGTCACAGTCTCTTGTGAAACAGGGAGGTGTTTCCCATTTTATCACACTGACTTCCCATTAACATGCCAACGCTGACAGAAAAAGAGCAAAGAAACCTTTGAGATTTTGGTGAAATGTCATAACAAAGCTAAGGTTTAACAAGTTGCTCAAGGATTGATTTTCAGACAGGAAGTGGTTATTTTCAGAAACTTTGAGCTAATGACACGATTACTGTTTTTCCTGAGTGATAAGAGTTGATAGATCCATGCCATTTGTATGTAGCTTAATCCGTTGGCTCAAGTTTTGTGACTCTCATTTATACCCTGAGTCCTGGTGAAATTCACACGCTTTTTAAAGCTGATACTTTTCTGATGCAACAAGCAGGAATTATGGTAGCTCAGGATCTTGCTAGTTGGAAATACAATGTAAGGATCTTATGTTGTGACAACTTCCCATGCAAACATGTTCTAATGGTAGTGCAAAGATACACTAAATACTAAATACACTAAAATACTAAAAATTTTTAGTGTATTTTGGCTACATTTTAGCTACATAAGTAGTAGGTTTTGTATAAATTAAGTACAGTATTAAGATTTGGAAAGATTTGCATAGGTAAGCATTAGACATACTCTGCAATCCTAACCTAGGCTGGCACAAAATATCAGTCTTCCTATTCCTGTGGTGATGTAGGGAGGCAAGCAGTGTCTTTGCACTGGCCTAACCATCCCCCAGGAGTGGTGTACAAGTGTCTTACAGCACTTTTATGACATCCCCTAGTCAGCACAGGACTTTTGCTGGATTTTAGGCTGATCTAACTGCAGATTAGGATTGCAGTCATAGATAGTATATGAACTGGGGAATGAATCAATATGTAAAATATATAGCGTATATAAAATTATATAATTTAAAAGAAGTAGTAAAGCAACATAATTTACTTGGATCTGTGATTTACAGCACAATCCAGAGCAACTAATCTGTCCACATAAGAGCCCTTGGGTTAGCCTATCTATCACTAGGGTGGAACAACTGCAAGATGCTCTGGAAAAAGCTTAGGGCAGAGCAAGGAAACATAGGGTGCCCTGAGAGAGGTGGACCTGCTCTGCCCTAGGCTGTTCAGGAGAGGCATGTTGAGGGCATGTTTAGCATTGCCTAGGACAGAGCAGTTACTCTGTATCCAAAGCCTGTTTCCAAAGCAGAAATGCCCTCTTCCAGCTCCTCAGAGATTTACAACCTCAGGAGCAGGTATAGTAATGAGTAGACCCAGAGGGGTCCATGATAAGGCCCGAGTAAGAATGGCAGTGTTGACCAAAAATCTGAGTTCTTGGCCAGCCTAGCTGCAACCCCTGCCTCTCAATTTCAGGATATGGAACAAACTACGGCTGCCCACAAACCTCAGGATACAGCAGGCCACTCCAAGAAGCCCCTTGTATTCACTGTAGAATGTACTGGGACTCCTTATTAGGCAGACACCCCATGGCGTCACCAGACTGGTGCGGCTGGTGTGGGCTGCATGGGGTGATGCGCACCGCATGGGGTGATGCGCCGGAGGAGTTTGACTATCCTTTGGCAGGCCCCAGGCATCATCACGCCCATTCGGGCCTGCTCCAAGGTGGAGCAGCAGCCAGAAGCTGCCTCTTGTCCTGAGAGCTGGCCCAAATGGCCAGCCGAGGTACACTGCGCAGAAACACACTGAGCATGCTGAACAGCTTCAGAGGAGACTTCCTTAGAGCGGAGGAAGTCTGTGCCTCTGCACGGCCATTCGGCCTCACTCAGGAGGCGGAGCGGCAGCTGAATGGCTTCAGAAAGAGTACTGCACAGGCACCAACTCTGATGTCTGCACAGTCTCCTCTGAAGCCGAAAGGCTTCAGAAAAGTACTGCGCAGGCGTCAGAGATGGTGCTTGCGCAGTACTCTTTCTGAAGCCAGTTGGCTTCAGAAACAACTACACAGGTGCCAACTTTAGCAACTGCGCAGTCCAGGTAGGGGGGTGCATGCATCCCAGGGGTGACACACAGACTTCCACACTGGGTGATGCGCAGAGTCGTGTCACCACTGTAGGCACCATAGCTGTTCCTTGTTCAGTGTGATGTGAGAGGTGTCTCCTCAGGAGGAAGTCCTCTCCATGTGTCAATTACTTAGCATGCTATGGAGCAGTTAGGATAGCCCAGGCTTCCTGACTCTCTGGATGCAGCATAACTTTCTGCTCTGGATACAGAATAGTTAGGAGAGAGCAGTTAGGGCAGAGCAGGCTGAACTTGCTCTGGACTGTGCCCTTACTTAATTTACTCCATTAGGCTGCAATCCTAAAGACACTTTCTGGGAGTAAGAGCCATTGAACACATTGGGGCTTCCATTTGAGTAGACTTGGTTAGGATTGTGCTCATAATCTACTCAGATTGGTTGTCACTTCAGATGCAGCAATGACTCATGAAATCAAAGGGTAGCCTGGGGAAAATCTACAATGAAATCATTGGACAAGGTATTTAAGTCAAAGAATATGACACAATTGACGAAAATGCAATTTTCAGCATACAATTTTAAAATGCAATTTTTAACACAATTGACGAAAATACAATTTATAACATAGCTTGGTCTTTCCGGTACTCACATATGGATGCGCAAGTTGGATAATCAAGAAGCAGGACAAAAGACAACTTGAAGCATTCAAAAAGTGGTGTTTCAGAAAAATGTTATTGATACCATGGACAGCCAAAAGGATGAACAAATCAATTTTAGATCAAATTAAGCTGGAGATGTCACTTGAATCAAGAATTGCCAAGCTATGACTTACCTATTTCAGACACATCATTTGGAAGGAATGAATACTAGAAAAGGATACCTTGGCTGGAAGATCAGAAGGAATGAGGAGAAGAGGAAAACCAGTAACCCAATGGCTCCACACGGGTTTTATCCTGGAAAAATCCCAAGCAAAATGTTTCTCAAGTCTGTGTCCGCTGTTTTAATCTACCAGTTCCACCTCTTTCACCCTGATTTTTCCTTTAATTCCACTTCTTCCCCAACCCTTCAGACATCTCACCACCACCCTGTGGTTGCACTTACCTCTGGCAGTGGTACATCTTCTTTTTGCCAGTGCTGGGCTTGGCACCTAACTGTTGTGGGCCGTCTCCTGTTCCAAAGCCTGTATCTCTCCCTGACTGTCCCCAAACACCCTCCCACCCCCCCCCCCCCCGAAGACTCCCTAAATCTCCCAATGGGGTGTGCTCCCAGGAAAGTGTCTAGGATTGCAGATTTCTAACCATGCCTACTCTGAAGCAAGCCCCCTTGTGTTCAATTGGTCTTACTCAGTGATGGGCATCAAAGAAATTAAGAACCAGTTCTCTGTCCATCTGGCAGCCACTTTTAAATGGCTATTTTTAAACTTTATATGTACTATCTCTTGTTAAGAACCGGTTCTATAGATTAGGTGCGAACCTGCTGGAGCCCACCACTGGTCTTACTCCCAGGAAAGTGTCTTTAGGATTGCATCCTCCTAAATGTCTTTAGGATTTTGTCTTTAGGATTGCAGCCTCCTAAGTATCTTTAGGATTGTGCCTTTAGGATTGCAGCCTCCTAAGTGTCTTTAGGATTACAGCCTTCGATGTGTCTTTAGGATTGTATCTTTAGGATTGCAGCCATACACAACAATCCAGAGTAACTACAGGAGCACGTAAGAGACATTATGTGCACCCATAGTTATGGCACCACCTAATGAAAACCTATGGAAAATCCATATTGCAATCCAGAGTTAATTGTTTTTACACTGGAGCAAGGACTCCCTGTGGTTACTCTGGATTGTGCCCTAAGTAGACTTCATAGGATCATGCACATTGAATGCATATTCTGAATTCAATTCCAGTGTTTTGTCATCATTTTCACGTACAGTTAATATTTTTATATGAATATTTTTGGGTTGTGGAACCAATTATCTGAATTTCCATTATTTCCTATGGGAAAATCCGTTTCATGTAAAGAACATTTCACGTAACAAACATGCCTCCGGAACGAATTAAATTTGTTACCTGAGGTGCCACTGTATTAAAAACCTACCCAAGACTGATGATGTGCCTTGACAATTCTAGCACCTTGTCAGGGTGCCCTGAGGTGAAAAAACCTGAAAATCTCTGAAGTAGAGCAACATGTGTTTTTCAACCCCTGCATTGATTTTTCCTCTACCCTGCTGTAATATCTATTAGATTTTTCCCTTCTAAAGTTGTAAGGTTATATTTTTTTGGCTCTGTCAGCCTATCACGGACTGCGGCTTGTCAGGGAAGGGGCAGTGAAGAGGACAATCGGATGATTTCCTTTGAAAAACCCAGAACTGCACAACTGCACAGAATACTTCCTTTGCTGTGCAGGGGCAGTTCTGGAGCTCTTGGCACCACCACCAGCACCAGCACCATCATCATCATCAATAAGCTCCAGAATATCATGAAAAAATTGTCCAGGGCTCTATGTGGCTGCATGGTTTAGAAGGAACAGTTGCCATGTTACCGTGTAAATTTTGCTACAAGTTATGGAGAGAGTGAGAGAGAGAGAGTGAGAGAGTGAGTAGGAGAACTTGATCTGGAATTGCCATTTTCAGTGGCAATCCCATATACCTTGTAAGGTGCAGTTCCTCTTTAGTAAGTACAGGTGTCAAACTCCCATTGATTAACCCTATAATCCAGAGTAACTACAGGAGCAAGTAAGAGACACTACGTGTACCCGTAGTTACTGCACCACCTAGTGAAAACCTATGGGAAATTCATATTGCAATCCAGAGCAAATTGTTCTTACACCAGAGCAAGGACTCCCCATAGTTACTCTAGATTGCGCCCTAAGTGAATGTCCACTGTGAAGTAGCAACTCTTATGGCCTCTGCTACACCTATAAATACTTGCAGCATTACTGGATTGCAGATCTCTTTAACTGTTGTTACCTGACCTGCGTATGCGTTTTGATATGTTCATAGATCATCCCCAGAAGGTTCTCATTAAATGGAGAAAACAGCAATAAAAGCATGATTTTACCATCTCCCAACACTTCTCACAGGTCAGAAGGCCAGATAAACAACCTCCTGCAGCTGTGGCTACATCTGGCACACGACCCACTGCAAAGAGCATGTTCTGGAAAGATAAACATATCTGCCTGTATCTCTTTGGTATCCTCATGCAATTGAATAAATCAATAGGGCTTGAACTTGACCCCATAGCTTCATCGGCAATTAATTTAAAAAAGCTGTCAGAGTAATAAGTAAAAACATAACCATGGGCACTTGGGGACACAAGGTTCATTTCCAGTGATCTTACTGTATCTGACAATATTTGCCAGGGCTCTGTGAAAAAAGCTGCCCACAGGTTTTGAATTATAGGACCAGCCTTTTTCAGGATCGGGGTATGTCAAGGTTGTATGGTATCGAGCAGGGGTATCCAAACTTTATGGCAAGAGGGCCACATCATCTTTCTGATATTGTGTCAGACACTGTGACAGACACTTTCTGACACTGTATCAGGGCCAGGAAAATAAAGAATTGATTTCCATTTTGAATTTGAATAAATTTATCTAAATGAATATATTAAAGATGGAACTTTGAATGAATGAATTCTAATCAGTTCACAAATAGTTTCTAACAGGGGAACTATCTTCACGCCAGTCATAAGTTCTTTCATCCAGAGAGGAGGTGCAACTTCCCCGGTCCACGGAATAGATTCTGAAAGATTACAGGGCTTGCCCATGGGCCAATTCCAGTCAAACATCTGGCAACTGTGAAATAGTACATCACCATTTTCATCATCAACATAGTCTAAAACCAAATAATAATAATAATAATAATAATAATAATAATAATAATAATAAGGCTGTGAGCATAACCCTAACCATGTCTGCTCAAAAGTAAGTCTTGTTATGTTCAATGGGTCTTACTCCCAGGAGCGTGTCTTTTGGATTGCAGTCTATGGCTGCAATCCAGAGCAAATTCAGCCTGCTCTGACCTAACTGCACTCTCCTAACTATTCTGTATCCAGAGCAGAAAGTTATGCTGAATCCAGAGAGTCAGGAAGCCTGGGCTGCCCTAACTGCTCCAGAGCATGCTAAGTAATTGACACAAGGGGAAGACTTGCTCCTGAGGAGACACCCCTCAGATCACACTGAACAAGGAACAGCTGTGGTGCCTACAGTGGTGACATGACTCTGCACATCACCTGGTGCGGAAGTCTGTGCGTCATCCCTGGGATGTGCCCCCCCCCCCACCTGGACTGCACAGTCACCAAAGTTGGCGCCTGCGCAGTTGTTTCTGAAGCCAACTGGCTTCAGAAAGAGTACTGCGCAGGCACCATCTCTGACACCTGCGCAGTACTTTTCTGAAGCCTTTTGGCTTCGGGGGAGACTGTGCAGGCGTCAGAGTTGGTGCCTGTGCAGTACTCTTTCTGAAGCCATTCGGCTGCCGCTCCACCTCCTGAGTGAGGCCGAATGGCTGTGCAGAGGCGCGGACTTTCTCTGCTCTAAGGAAGTCTCCTCTGAAGCTGTTCAGCATGCTCAGTGTGTTTCTGCGCAGTGCACCTCAGATGGCCGTTCAGGCCAGCTCCTCAGACAAGTGTCAGCATTTGGCTGATTCTCCATCTTGGAGCAGGCCTGAATGGGGGTGCTGACGCCCAGGGCCTGCCAAAGGACAGTCAAACTCCTCCGGCACATCACCCCATACGGAGCGCATCCCCAATGCAGCCCACACCAGCCGCACCAGTCTGGTGACGCCACTGGGTGCCTGCCTTATAAGGAGTCCCTGATGAGATGCCAGTACATTCTACAGTGAATACAAGGGGCTTCTTGGAGTGGCCTGCTGTATCCTGAGGTTTGTGGGCAGCCGTAGTTTGTTCCATATCCTGAGGTTGAGAGGCAGGGGTTGCAGCTAGGCTGGCCAAGAACTCAGATTTTTGGTCAGCACTGCCATTCTTACTCGGGCCTTATCATGGACCCCTATGGGTCTACTCATTACTATACCTGCTCCTGAGGTGGTATAACTCTGAGGGCTGGAAGAGGGCATTTCTGCCTTGGAAACAGGCTCTGGATACAGAGTAACTGCTCTGCCCTAAGCAATGCTAAACATGCCCTCAACTAGCCTCTCCTGAGCTGCTTAGGCTGCCCCAGTTAGGGCAGAGCAGGTCCACCTCTCTTAGGGCACCCTATCTTGCCTTGCTCTGCCCTAAGCCTCCTTCAGAGTAACTGGGCTGGAGCATCTTGCAGTTGCTCCAACCTAGTGTTAGATAGGGCAACCTAAGGGCTCTTATGTGGACAGATTAGTTGCTCTGGATTGGGCTGTATGTTACTGAGCTTCCTGTGAATGTTATTTCACATGCTGTTGAATGAACCTGCAGTGTCTACCTGTGTGTAGTTCCTCTTATCTCTTCTTGGGCACCCTCTACCAATATGCTGCCTAAGGCACCAACTCCCCATGCACATCAACCCCCATGCGCATCAATCCCTCATGCGCAACAATTTCCCATGTGCAACATCCCCTCCCCCCTGCACATCCCTCCACAACCGTGGGCACACCTTCTGGGCCAGTGCACATGAGTGTGATGAGCCATCTGATGAGCCACCAGTATGTGCCGACCTGACCAACTCTTGACATTATCAATGGAGCACCTGGAATGTTTTTCTTTGAGGAAGCAACCCAACCTCAAAGGGTTGCTGTGTGGACCTCCTCCCCAGACCCCACAAAAAGAAGTTTTGATGTTACTGGTTTTCATTCTGTTTATTGCCAGTAAGCTCTGGAAATCAGATTTTGTTGGATGTTTATGCTTTGCTGTTTCTGACAGTATAGGTTAAACACATGGCAAGATCACAGAAAGTTCTGGATCCCCTGATTAGCATTTAGAGAGGCTGGAAAATTACAAGGGACCCCAAGGAGACCTGAAGACTTGCATCATAAAGGCATGAAAGAGGAAGAACCCATCAATGACTGATAAGCCTTAACGGTGATAAATCACAATCCTCACCATACAATCTGTCATTAATCTCGATATCTGATTAGATATTGTCTTTCTGAAGCTGATCAGTTGAAGTATCTGTGAAGACTGCTGTCCCTGGAAAGTGTTACCTTACCACTAGTGGCTTGCAGATTGATGAAATGATTGAATTACGTATTATTGGAGGGACTGCTAACTCTTGAAAGGTGAGTTCCTTTTAAAATATTGGTTTTTGCTGTTGTTGTAAGAGCAGAATAATAAAACAACACATACAATTACAAATGTGATAGCAAATTTTGATGATCTATCCATGTACATTATAGAAATTTATCTTATGAACTCTAAGTGTACATACAGTAATCTTAATGGCATACATATTAAACTTAACATAACTTAACACACTTATCTTAATCTTATCAGACTATAATGCTGTATGTTTATCCTCAGTGTCTCACTCCAAAATAGAATTTAAAAGATACTCCGTTTTTTGATAAGACAGGACACAATCCTAACCAACTTTCCAGGACTGAGGTAAAGGGAATTCCAAGGCAAGGAAAAAAACCAACATGGCCTTACTTTGAGAAGGTCTCAGTGACTGCCCCCTCCCCAACTGCAGGATGCATCACATGCCCCACTGGCACAATTATGCCAATGCTGGAAAGTGGGTTAGGATTGTGTTCCATGAGATGAAAATCCAAGTGTAGAGCTTAGATCAGTGATTGTCAACCAGTGTGCCATGGCACACTGATGTGCCACGTATAGTCATAGAAACATAGAGTTGGAAAGGACTCAGTAGGTCATCTAGTCCAACCCATAATTTTTTTTTACAATTGACAAGGCATTGTTGGTGGGATGTTCACACACCATAACGTCCTTACTAGTAAAATCTTTTCAAACTCTTGTGGTAAACTAATGTGCTATGACACAGAAGCTGAAAATTCTTGGATTAATGGGAACCATGTATGACAAACCTGGAGATAACCTATAGGCCGTGGCTGGTTAGAACTATGATTTTTCAACCAGTATGTCACAAAACATTGAAAACTGCTGACTTGGACTGTAAAACAGTGCCTTATAAAATGTTTTACTATTTTTATAGCAACCATCTTAATGAAATGTTTGAATCTGCTATGGCTTTGAAATAAACCATGTCAACAAAGCAAAGGATAATTTAAAATCATCATCCAACACAAACCATCTACCAAAACCCAAGTGCAACAATTAAGATTATATAGTAAGTGGGATGCAGTATAGAGTTAGAGCCTTTGGCAGAAAGATAATTCTGGCTTGTTAGTTGGCAACACCACCAAGAAGGCCCTGCTCCATGAGGGTGCCAGCAGGCATCCATCAGTCTTGAGAGACTATGGTATCGTGCTCGGCGCTGCATATGCCTGGGTTAGATTGATATGGAGGATAGGCTGTTACATAAACAGCAAATCCCCCCTCTCCACGCCACTGAAATAGTTCAATGGAAACATTCTCCTGATTTTCTGTAGGCAGAATAGTGGGGCTCAGCATAAAGGATGCCAGGTCTTTGCAGTGACAGCGAGCAACTGAAATGAAGTCTGAACCATATGGCAGGAAGCCATTTATCTGGTTTGTTACTGATGGGAGTGAAAACTGACAAGACAATGCTATCTGCACAACTCACAGACAAGCCAGTTCCTGCTCATCATGTCATGTGAAGACTTCCATTGATCTCTTCCTGACACCTAGTGTGGATCAAGTGAACAGGATTCGTTCCTTCAGTAATGAAGATCCAGGAATTAGTTGTTCTGGTCTTTCAAGGCCAACTTCACTTTTGGGATTTCATGGTGTGATCAAAGAAAGAAACCTGGTTCTAAGTGTGAGAGAAAAATTTTCATGATAAATATCCTCCACCTATGTAAGTGTTTAACAAAACTATCCAAGGACTGTGGTGGCATGGTGATTAAAGATACTGTGCTTGCTAGGGTGACCATATGACTGGAAATTTCTGGATTTGTCTTCTTTTTTAGCCTCCTGTCCAGGTGTCCTCCAAAAGGGCTTCATTGTCCTCCGTTTTGGAACTTTGCAATGGCGTGCTGTTCCCCATCATATCATATGTCATTGGATTCCTTTTGAAGAGCAGAATCCAAGCAAAAATTGGTTCTGAAATATCGCCTTCCTATCAAATGTTATGGCAAAAAACTAAAACTAAAAATATGCATTGAGCTCTATGGGAAAATGAAAGTGCCCAATATCACGGCTTTACTATTGAATAGGCAAATGTGCCATTGTCCACCAGAAAGGCCAGGCTGAGAGGAATCCAAGACCTTGTCCTCCTTTTGAGGTTTGGGCATCTGGTCACCCTGGTGCTTGCCAACCTAAAGGTTGGCAGGTCGGTGAATCAAGACCCAAGTATTGCACGATGGATTCCATTCTTGCACAGCTCCTGCCGACCTGGCAGTTTGTAAGTATGTAAACACGGGTTTATAAATAGGTATCATTTCCACATGCCTTTGGTGTTTAATCCTGCTGGCCACATGACCATGGAGATGTTTTTGGACAATGCTGTCTCTTTGGCCTTGTAATGGAGATGAGTACTGCCATATGAGTTGGTTACAACTAGCAGGGCAACTTGTGGGGGACATCTTTACCATTTTATCTAGTAGAGGCTGTACCAAAAGAGTGGACTCACATTTTTCCTTCATCATAAAAGCTGAGAAAATGCATTAGCCCCACGATAGAATTGTGAAGGAAGATGTTTGTGGATACCCTACAATAAATAATGAACAGCATTTCTTTTTCCTAGCATTTTTTTTCTAGGAAAATGGTCTGCCGATAATCAGCTGCATTTATCACAAGGAAAACCACTACTGGTAATTGCAAAATGGATTTAGTTTCAACTATACCTACTGTTGAAAAACTAGTTTTCTACTCCCATCACCATGACCCATATGTTTTGGGAAAATGGTTTTATTTTGTTTAACACTCCCATGCTTCACCAGTTAACACCTGCACCAATATCACAGGAGTTCAGGCTTGTGCTATAGCCGGGCTTATGCAGCTTTATACTCGTGCACAGGTGTATCACAGATCACCATCTATTCTTCCTGTGATCCACTGTCAAAGATTGACAGTGGTTACCCATATTGCAGTGATTACATGATATTGCAGTGGTTACCCATATTGCAGTGGTTACTTAATATAGTGGTTATACAGATATTGCAGGTTACCCATAGCAATATGCATAGCTGACCTGTCTATGAATCAGACATTGCAGGTCTGGGTGGTAGCAGGGTTGCCAGACCTCTGGAATTTCCAGGAGGCCTCCAGAAAACAAGCCCCTCCTCTGGGGTGGCGGAAAAAGGTGGCCCGCCTCTGGGAAAATGGCTTTCTGCCAGCAGCTATTTAAATTTGGTGCACTGCATCTGTGTGCGCTTCTGTGTCTGGGACATGCGCTGTCCTTGGTCCTGATTATCGGGACCATCAGGCGGGAGAGTGAGCGGGAGAAGGAAGCTCCTCCCCCTCACCGCCTCGCTGTGGGTCAGAGTGTTTTCGGCCATTTGGAGCACTCTCCTCATGAGGCTGCAGTCGCCTGCAGCCTTCGCCGCGGCCACCCACCCTGTGAGTCTGCTGCCTGCGTCCATGCTCTGTCACCGGAGCACTTTCCTGGAAACTGCCAGTATAATGGAGTTCTACCCAGAAGTAAACTCCATTATACTCAATAGGGCTTCCCCCTAAATAAATCTCCTGCTTCCCACCAAGCCACCCCCACCAGCCAACCCTGGCTCTGCCTGTCCCACACTACCCCAAGTATTGAAATTAAGTTCAGGAGAGCAACACGAGAGTTTTTAGCTTATTTTAACATGTCCAATATTTTGTCCTACATTTTTGGGGTGTCCTACAATTTTTTTAATCGCAGGAATTGGAAGGGGGTTAGGAATTTTGGCCTTGCCGTTCAGGGTTTTTATGTTTGGCATCTGGTCACCTTGGGTGGCAGGGAAACTGCAAACAGATCTGAGATGCCTTTTACCCTGAGATTGCCACCATCTTCCTCCAGTCCACTTGCAAACAGAGTCCCACCACTTGCTAAAAGCATGCAGGATATGGATCAGGCAGATGTGATCTCCTCAATCCATTTTCCTGTATGTCGAAGGACAGAAAGTGGATAAACACTGCAACTACCCACACTCAACCATTCAGAAGATGGTGGACTGCTTACTGATCTATTCAACTTCCTCATGTGGTCCCTTTAAATAAAAAAGGAAGATTTGTTGAAAAGGATTATATGAGATGGACAAGGAGGGATTGAACTCTTCTGCATGGTTTTATGGTGGGGTACACATGCAGTGGCAGGTTGGGGTAGCATCCCTGGCAATATGGGATATTCCCTTTACTTTTATCACAGTTAAAGCACCATGTACATTTTATTGATTTAATATTTCCTCACTTATATAAAGAATGAAGTTGTCAGAGAAAATACAAGGAAATATTAGTTTTCAGAATTATCATTGCTGTTTTCATAGAACCATTTTCATTTTTTAAAAAACTCACTATGGATTGAGTTATTTTTGCTTTAAGAACTGACATGATGAATTAAAGAAAAATGCACCAGAAATGATGAGATATTTGCAGCATTTTTGTGTTTTTTTATTATAACTTCTAGTAAATAAAATAAAATAAAATCTTATTTATGTTATCATATAATTCAATAGGATTTCCCTAGAGAAATACGTAAGTCACTGAAACAATTTTTCATTAAAAGAGCTTCCAGATTTTAAAAAATGTAGATGGAATAAGATTATGAGGTTATGAAACAATAAAAATAGTCAAATATTGTGTTGGAATAACTTACATTAGCATCAGTTTCATTTTCTTTTAAAAATGGTAATGTGCCCTTATTTCAATTTGAGGCTTCATATTTCTTCCAACCTTGATAGTCATTTGAATGATTTGTGGCATTCTGTCCTCTACCCTTCCCATCTTCTCCATTTTTTCTATAAATTCCAAAGCACTGAAAAAATCTTATATAATTACAATAAAAATTCATCTTTTGTGGCTGGAATGTAGATCTCCACAAGCTGGATATACAGAAAAATAGAAATTCAGTTCATCAAACATGAAAATTCCTGATCCAGCAAGGAAGAGATGCATAGAGAACAAATATACATGTGTGGATTCTTTTGCTGGATCAGGAATGCATACATTAGACCCGCATCATTTCATATGGGTTTATTATGTACGTTGGTACACCATCCTTAAGGCAATGATACTCAGGCAGAGCTCCTCCATGTTGCACCTCCACTTTGAGAACCACTGTCTAAGAAGCACAAGTTAGCATACGTGGTTCCTACCTCCTACCAGAGCTGGTAGGCAGCAACTTGAATGGGTGATTACTTTGCTCATATACATTTTCTTGTAAATAGGAGGAAATCAACCACAATAACAAAGGGAGGCCTGTTTGTATTTGATATATAGCTGCTTGAGTACAAGTCTAAGATAATCAATGTTAGAGAAAAATCTTAAAGCCATTGTAACCACATGCAAGACTTCCCTTGACTTTTGTTCAGTAATAGCTTTGCTCTTTTTGTATAAATCACAATTCTCCTTTCTAGTCTAGAACCTGAAAAGAAGCTACTTTTTCTGATAGTTGCATAGAGTGCAGCAATCTTAACCCATTTTCCAGCACTAGAAGTCAGGGGCATGCAACTTGGGGCATGCAAATCCAAGGTAAGGGAATGAAGATTCCCTTACTTTGAGGAGCCTCCATGATTTTCTCCTTCCACCTACAGGATGTCCCACTGATGCAGCAATGTGAGTGCTCAAAAGCTGCATCCACAAAAGTTCAATTAGATCTTTAATGCTCAAGTTTTTCCATTCTCAAAGAAAATAAAAGGTCAAAGGCCAGTTGTAAGCAACAACTTTTTAAAGTATGTTTTCTTTTAGAAAGTAGTTTTTTTTTACTTGATCTCTAAGTTTCATTTCATTCATCGGTCCCTGACATTTCAGGGTCAAATAAGGTCTCACTTGGGAACGGCCATCAAAACAAGACTCAAAAACTATCAGCGGCTCCAAATGTTTTTAAAAGCAGGAGACGTAGGAAGTGCACAATGGATGTGCACTGCAGGGAAAGACAACCATGATCCTGCCTGGACACATGTTAAAGGGTAACCGTGGTAAAATATTTAAGTGTGAATAGGAGGGGGAAAAAAACAGGAAAAGAAACCACATCACTTTCATTTGAGGGGCTATAGGACATCACCTGAAATGCTATCTTCTCCCACCCGTTGTTTGTGTAGCTAACCCTTTCCATATGAACAAACATCTCAAGTGTTACTCCTCTTTTAGGGTGTCTCTTATGGAGGTTTATTTCTGTTTAAGTACAGATTCAGTGCTAATTGATTCCATCTCAGTTTTAACAAAGCCAAAGCCTTAGGGCCAAATCCTATCCAAATTTCCATCGCTGGTATTGCTGTGCTAAAAGTGCGTGTATTGCATCCTATGGTGAGACACCTCATTGCAGCTTTACCAGTGCTGGAAAGTTGGATAGGATTAGGCCCTAAGTCCCAAGCGTGTATGTAAGATTTCAGCCTTTATTGCACATTTGGCTGTGCAGAATATATCTAGCATTTGCTTGTACAACTTGGCAATTAATAAAAAATTGCCTATTGAAAACCATTTGCATCACATGTGGAACAATAAAATATACCATCCAGCCCTCAGGCAAGATTTGTCACACTATCCTTATCTTGGTGCTGAAAAGTTGGTTAGGAATGTGCCCTGAGATAGCAACGGCTGGAGCATCATTGGGTAAGGGGAGGCAGCATTTGGAAATGAAATCCTGGGCAAGGCCTGATTGCACCCTCTTAGTTGAATTTGGGGATACTAGACACTCCATACTGGTTTTACATTTTTATCTTTCTTGATTGCTATTAACAGCTTTATCCCTGTTGGTAGGATGGATGGATGGGAATGAGCTCATTACGGGGACAAAAAAATTGGCATAGCACACTATTGAGAGTGGATCAGCAGGATGGAGCTGATCCTTGAAAAACATCCTGTGTAGTTATTCTCTGTGATGGGAGATTCCCACAGTGCACACAAGACCTGACATATTTAGAATCATAGAATCATAGAATCATAGAGTTGGAAGGGACCTAGTAGGTCATCTAGTCCAACCCCCTGCCTGCAGCAGGAAATCCCCCTAGAGCATCCCCGACAGGGGATTTTTCATCATTCTTATTAAAAAGTCAGGTTTGAATTACTTTTTGCATTAATTACACCTCCCAAAGCATCATGATAATCTATTATCATGTTATTCCTGCCTAGGTGTTATTCTTGCCTAGGGGGTCTTCTTGTTTGGCTAGATTGTCATGGCTGAGATATACTTCAAAGATGCATTGCTTCATCTGTCACTGAAGGTATTTTATACTTACTGCCAGGTACCTGTTTATCTACTTGCATTTACATGCTTTTGAACTGCTAGGTTGGCAGGAGCTTGGAAAGAGATGGAGCTCACTCTGCATTGAAGTACTCACGGGTTTTGAACTTGAGTCTTGAACTGCTGACCTGCCAACATTCCAGTTGGCAAACACAGCATTCTAACCACTGAGATACTTCAGCCCTCCATCCATCCATCCCATCCCATCCATCATAGCACAAAATGATTTTGTACCTAGAGCCTTGATATCCTTGTTTGAGATAAAACATCTGAACAAAAAACATTTCCCAAGAGCAATAATATCACATCTAAGACCAAACTATTCAGTTTGACAACAGTATGTTGTTGGATTTTCCTGGATAATGAATACATCTGAGATACGTATTTGATGCATTTTTGTGCTTAAAACATTCACAGATCACAAAAAAATTGAGGTGGAAAAAACATGTTGGTCAGTTTTGGGAAACACAGGGAAGCTTTGTCATGAGCAGGAAGATGTTTCAGAAGTCACAGTCATCACAATTGGCTCAAGTAGCGTCCGGTTCTCCACCCCCACCCTCACGCCATAACATCTCACAAATGAAGGCCTGAGTTACTTCATTTCAGCAGATGTTCAATGGTGCTTACTGAGCTCCTATCTGGTTGTCATAGGATTGTGTGTCTCCTTCTGTAGAGGTGCTAGTCAAATACGTATAATCCAATATCAGCCAAAGTGAAATATTCTTGTCCCATTAAATTTCACTGGGTGGGACACAGACGTGCACATGTAACCCTCCTGTCAAGAGCAGTAAGACTTGCTTAACTTTGGCATGATCAGGACTAGATGGGATTCAATGGCAGTGTCTGACTGACTTTTAGTTGGTTATCATTTTTGATAAGTTAATCTCTAGTATAGTGAAAGGATTGTGAGCTCTTTCTAGGAGTAGCCTGTGGTGTAATTGGTGGGGAGGTCAAAGCACTACTTTTTGCAGGGAGCTTCACTGCAGTGTGCAAGTGTCCCCTCACCTCTTCTGAGCCATTCTGGGCAGAGGAAGGAAAACAGGAGCAAACCAGAAGGTAATTTGCTTATAGTAAGGGTGGAT
The DNA here is from genome assembly GCA_030015325.1 of Cryptoblepharus egeriae. Lineage (NCBI taxonomy): Eukaryota > Metazoa > Chordata > Lepidosauria > Squamata > Scincidae > Cryptoblepharus > Cryptoblepharus egeriae. The sequence goes on from JAREYC010000007.1 coordinate 57,408,767, forward strand.
TTTCAACATTAGCGTTCCTGGCTCCTTCGAACAATTGGAAAGGAAAAAAAAATTAGCAGACGCAGCTTGGCATCTCACAAGCTCACAAGCAAGGTCATCTCACAAGACCTTCAACTATTGTTAGAGGTCCAGGAGCCATAAAGTAGAAAAGTTGACCAACCCTGGTTAACAGATATGATCAACAACCACCCCATTGTCCAAGCATTTTTATCAGCAGTTCAACATGAGCCTTATCAGCAAATGAACTGGCTGTTTGTGCTCTACATGAACATTCTACTTGTGAGCATGAGAGGCAGATGCAGAGCATGTTTCAGAGTTTTATTGATACAAAAATGAGGTTTTTGATCCAATGAAGGACAAATAGAACAATTCACTCTTAGCGCCATTTAATAAGGTATGAAAGAGTGACAAAACAGGACTTGCCAGGGACATGAACCAGAAAATAGGAACTGTCCCATGCAAACAAGGGTGTTGGAGCACACGTTACATTGTTGGAGGTTGCATACTATGTAATAAATAGTGTTTATGACCCATGCAACTCCTTGTGCAGTGGTCTCCCACAGCAGCCCCAGCTGCATGACAACTGAGATAGTGTCAATTGTTTTTTTACAACCCCATATTCAAAATTATTTAATTAATTTTTATCAGTATTAATTACTGGTATTACCATTTAATAGATGTTAATATTTTCATATGTACAGTATATAATCACCTTACAGTTAAGCTACTGTTTTATTTTTTTTTGAAAAGGGGTGAGGCTGCCTTCTGGAACATTTGTTGAGCTCCACTTTCACTGGATTGGGACAATTCTGGTGGCCTTGCATCCTTCTGTGCCTGAACTGAACATGAGTCAAGGCACCGTTGGTTACTCATGAGGAAACACAGCTGTGTAGCTTAATTTGACTTTCCCTAGGGCCCAATGCACTTTTTAGGGACTTCCTTTTGGCTTGATTTGTGGGGGGCTATGTTCATCAGCTCAGGACCATTTTGGGGGTGCTGGATTCCTCTCATTCTGTCCTTTCCAACAGACTAACCCTACAATCCAGAGTAACTACTACGGGTGCATGTAATTATGTGCATCTGTAGTTACTGCACCACCCAGTGAAAATCCATGGGAAATTCATACTGCAATCCAGAGCAAATTGTTCTTACACTGGAGCAAGGACTCCCCGTAGTTATTCTGGATCGCACCCTAAGGCATGTTTGCCTACCCATAAATTAAGGTGCGATATGGCTCAGTTTCACTTTCCATTGAACTCCATTCATTTTCTTTAGTTATTTTGGCCATACCTTTTGATAGAAAGGAGATATTTCAAATCTGTTTTTTGCATTGGATTCTGCTGGAAAATATGCATCTAATGGTATCTGACTTGATGGGGTTATTCCTAAAGATTTTAGCAATTTTAGTGATTTTAGCAATTTTGGTCACTCCAGTGTGTCACCCTCCTGAGGATGGTACCTGGGGCCTGGTGTCCCCCTATAACCCCCCCCCCCAGGGACACCAAGAATTGAGACAAAGAGCACAATCCTAACCATGTCTACTCAGATGTAAGTCCCATTGTGTCCAATGGGTCTTACTCCCAGGAAAGTGTCTTTAGGACTGCAGCCATAGCGGATGCAATCTTCAACTAGGCTGGCATAACTCATCAGTCTTCCCACTCCTGTGGTGATGTAGGGGTGGCAAGCGCATGTCTGTGCACTGGTCTAACCCACCCCCAGGAGTGGCAGAGAAGGGTCTTAGTGACACCCCTAGGTCAGCACAGGACTTATGCTGGGGCTTAGGCTGGCCTAACTGGAGCTTAGGATTGCACCCTTACTCAGTCTGCAGAGAAAGGAAGTTACATAAAGACACACTTCCCTTTGGGAAATCTCCACATGGAAACACTCTACTTATTATAGCTTGGGCTTGACAGTTCTCGCCTCTCACCATGACACTTTGCACTGTTTGTGTAACTTAAATCAGCAGAAGAAGGAGGGAAATACTTCTCAGAGGCAGCTGAATAATGAGGAACAAAAATGCATTCCTTTTTATCTCTCCGTCAAGTGAGGCACAAGACTCACTTTATCTGCTACAGTCTGCAGCTGGAATCACCGTCTCCTTTGGGCCGCTTTTACAGTCTGATTAGACTATAACTTCCTGTAGTAAATGACAATCAGGAGCCAGAACATTAAAGGGGGAAAAATAGAGTCAAGGATAGACTTTACACTCTGACCTTCCAGTCAAAACACTTGTAGAATTAACTTTATAAAAGTGCATGTGTCTGTATGCACTTGCATGAGTACTTATGTAAAATGTGATGTCTTTATTATCAAAAGTAATTTTTCTTCAGATGGAGTTGGAAGTACTCTGACTACTGTACTGTACCTTTTTTATTTGTTGAGAGTCAGGATCATGGTGGCAGTGATGTCCTACCTATTAATCCAGCACAGCACAGTGTAGAGATGCACAGTAGAGATACAAGGACACCACTCTTCATCCATAATGGTCCTTCATAGGCTAGCTTACAATTTAACTCATGATGTTCAGGTGGGGAATTACTCTTTTTTCATTTGTAATTATTGCAAACAATTTTGAGAGAATCCTCCCTGGCGAAAAGTTCTTGAGAAGATTCCTCTTTCTACATAGGGTCACAACATCTCAGGGCCACGAAGGATTTCCTGACCATGAAAGAAGATATTTTGAATTGAACTGAACTGATTTTTTGAACTGGGCATTTTAAAATTTCAGATAAATCTTATGGGTATCAACCCAAGTTACAGAAGTGTCTTTTTCTTTTTTGTTCACAGTTTTATTGTGACACTTTTTGCCTCTCTAAAAATGTTTAGTCAAAAACATGTTAAAAAAAATGATCAAATAGTTAATTGTGAACCTATATTTCCTATATAAAACCTATATAATCTATATAAAAAGTGTGAATATATCCTATTTCTTCAGTCCCACACTAAGAGTAATTACGGGCGCACATAAGAGACATTACGTGTACATGTAGTTACTGCACCACCTAGTGAAAACCTATGGGAAATTCATATTGCATTCCAGAGCAAATTGATCCTACACCGGAGCAAGGACTCCCCGTAGTTGCTCTGGATTGTGCCCACAGTTTATGCATAGCACTGTTAGGTGCATTTATCATTGTCCAGACAATATAGAGGTACAGTTGAGTAGCACTGCAGAATGCCTTGCAGCAGCCTCATGGTACCCCAGAAAACCCTATGGGGGAAAAATCCCTTCTGCACATGCATGCTCTGGAATTAAATGAAAGCAGTACTGTAGTCAGTGTCCAATTTTCCTAAACCACAGTTTAGAAACTGACAATTGCTTAAGTATTCAAAATGGGGGTCAGGACTCCCTTGGAAAATTGCTACCTCAGGTTGGGGGGGATCACGAGAGGGTCGCTGCCATCTTCGATTCTGGCACTGGATTTCTTGGAAGTAAGGACACAATCCAGAGCAAATTCAGCCTGCTCTGACCTAACTGCACTCTCCTAACTATTCTGTATCCAGAGCAGAAAGTTATGCTGAATCCAGAGAGTCAGGAAGCCTGGGCTGCCCTAACTGCTCCAGAGCATGCTAAGTAATTGACACAAGGGGAAGACTTGCTCCTGAGGAGACACCCCTCAGATCACACTGAACAAGGAACAGCTGTGGTGCCTATAGTGGTGACATGACTCTGCACATCACCTGGTGCGGAAGTCTGTGCGTCATCCCTGGGATGCGCGCCCCCCTACCTGGACTGCGCAGTCACCAAAGTTGGAGCCTGCGCAGTTGTTTCTGAAGCCAACTGGCTTCAGAAAGAGTACTGCGCAGGCACCATCTCTGACACCTGCGCAGTACTTTTCTGAAGCCTTTTGGCTTCGGGGGAGACTGTGCAGGCGTCAGAGTTGGTGCCTGTGCAGTACTCTTTCTGAAGCCATTCGGCTGCCGCTCCGCCTCCTGAGTGAGGCCAAATGGCTGTGCAGAGGCGCGGACTTTCTCTGCTCTAAGGAAGTCTCCTCTGAAGCTGTTCGACATGCTCAGTGTGTTTCTGTGCAGTGTATCTCAGATGGCCGTTCAGGCCAGCTCCTCAGACAAGTGGCAGCTTCTGGCTGCTGCTCCGCCTTGGAGCAGGCCTGAATGGGGGTGCTGACGCCCAGGGCCTGCCAAAGGACAGTCAAACTCCTCCGGCACATCACCCCATACGGAGCGCATCCCCAATGCAGCCCACACCAGCCGCACCAGTCTGGTGACGCCACTGGGTGCCTGCCTTATAAGGAGTCCCTGATGAGATGCCAGTATATTCTACAGTGAATACAAGGGGCTTCTTGGAGTGGCCTGCTGTATCCTGAGGTTTGTGGGCAGCTGTAGTTTGTTCCATATCCTGAGGTTGAGAGGCAGGGGTTGCAGCTAGGCTGGCCAAGAACTCAGATTTTTGGTCAACACTGCCATTCTTACTCGGGCCTTATCATGGACCCCTATGGGTCTACTCATTACTATACCTGCTCCTGAGGTGGTATAACTCTGAGGGCTGGAAGAGGGCATTTCTGCCTTGGAAACAGGCTCTGGATTCAGAGTAACTGCTCTGCCCTAGGCAATGCTAAACATGCCCTCAATTTGCCTCTCTTGAGCTGCTTAGGCTGCCCCAGTTAGGGCAGAGCAGGTCCACCTCTCTTAGGGCACCCTATCTTGCCTTGCTCTGCCCTAAGCCTCCTTCAGAGTAACTGGGCTGGAGCATCTTGCAGTTGCTCCAACCTAGTGCTAGATAGGGCAACCTAAGGGCTCTTATGTGGACAGATTAGTTGCTCTGGATTGTCCTGCCTGTCCCATTGAACACAAAGGGACGTATTTCCGAACAGACATGGATGAACTCTGGCATCACAGTGATGTTACATCCAGTAGATTTGAGAATGGGTCTTGGACAGATTTTTGTTTAAAAGGGGGTCCTAGGCTGAAATACCTGAGTACCACTGGCTTAAGTGGTTTGACAGACTTCAGAGATCCATCTTCATGAACTGATCCATCTTCATGAATTGGTCATTCTGAATAACCTAGCATATAAGAAGTCCAGTGTCATCTGGAAGATCATTATGTTACACATACCTATATATTATTTCACGGAGGCTGAATTTAGGCTGGCACAATTCAAGCACTTCTCATTCTTGTGGTGGTGTGGGCAGACTGTGGTGCAGGTCCGAGCACTGGCCTAACTCCTCCAGAAATGGCTCAGAAATGTTTTATAGCATTTTATGTCATGTCTAGGCCTGCATGGGACTTTTGCCAGGATTTATGCCAGCCTAACTGGCATCATAAAAACAAAACAAAAAAACTATTATAATTAGCTTTCTGACCCATTTCAACTTCTTTTTTTTCCAACTTCAAAACCTTTATTAGGCATACAGACCCCATTTCATTACAATTCGCAGCTACCACAGAAGTTAGTTTTCCTGTTAGACAGATGGCTGAACCTCCTTTTTTGTCTGTTTGATAACAAATTCTAGATTGTAGAATTTGTACTGCATAGGACTGCATCTCAAGGATACAGGATAGGGTTTCATGAAAGTCAGTGCATCAGTTTTTCATTTTTCCATATGTGTTTGAATACCCCTACAATCCAGAGTAACTATGGGAGCAGGTAAGAGACATTTACGGTGACATAGTTACAACACCACCTACTGAAAACCTATGGGAAAGTCATATTGCAATCCAGAGTAAATTGTTCTTATGTTGGAGCAAGGACTCCCTGTAGTTATTCTGGATTGTGCCCTACATCTAGTTTTGTCCAGCTCCTTACGACAGTGAAGGCTCTTCTTATGTTCTTATGACCTGATTCTTAAAGGGCTTGCTGAACTCTCATTCCCTATGAATAATACAGTATCATTTTGATATATCTGGAACTGGAAGGTTAAATGCCATCAATTTATCAATCATTTTCTCAGAGGTTTCTATTTGAAAAGTTACTCTATTTGGAAATCCAAAAATCACACTATCTGGAAATCCAAACTAGTAGATCTTTGTTGGGCCTAGTCAATTATAAGACATGATGACCATGTGTGATTGGACAAATAATTTATGCTTCCTGTAAACATTTATATAATGGCTAAACATTCTAAGAGTCCCTTCTCACATTGTCAGCGACTAGCCTAGAAAAGTACAGTATATGTTGCAACTGCTCTATACCAGCATGGCACAATCTCAGGGATAGGCAATGGGTAATTGGAGCCCAGCATGGACTTCTCAAAGGCTTCATATTGCAAAGGTAATATGAGAAAGAGCTTCTCTTGGAGCTCATTTTCCTCCACTCATGCAGTTACAATCATAAATAGATGGGAGACTCTGATGATGCGTACCTGGAAAATCTCAAATTGTTAAGTGGTTCATAAGGCTGTACTCAGTCTTTAATGTTTCCTCCTTTTGTGTGGGTAGCAGATATGGATTAGCTATAGGAGGGTGGAGAAAACACTGTTCTGTCTCGCAAAATGCATAACGATCCTCAAGAACGTGAAAGCATGTTCTAATTATGGAAAGCCAGAAGCTAGCAGTTGAGATGGATGTTTACCACTAAGTAGAAATTATGGTGTCTCAGGTCCAGTGGAGGAGCTGCAGTTCAAAAATTACATGAGAAGAATGTGTGTGTGTGTGTGTGTGTGTGTGTGTGTGTGTGTGTGTGTGAGACAGAGAGAGAGAGAGAGCCGTTTGCATATCCTTCCAGGGCTGCAGCACATATTACAGAATTACATTACTTCCAGTCCTACACAACTCTGACCAAGATGTGTGAGGATGCAAGTAGGCCACTCATGGTGTGGACAATGATGTTCACATTGGATGGGAGACTGGGGGAGAGCACTGGGGGAGTGCAGGGGCCCACCACTCCCTCCAGTTCATTGCTGACAGAAATGGCCTTCTTAGCTGTCTCTTCCTTCATTCAGGCTCTTTATTCAAAGCAGAAAATGCAGATTGCAGTGGGATCACTTCTAACATGTGCCACATTTCTGGGTCCATTGAAGGAGCCTGGATGGAGGAGGGAGCAAGATCACTGCATTCCAGTGCTTGGAGCTTGGCAATATGGCTCCTTGCCCCCATCCTCCACTGTGTCCTTTAAACCAGTGGTCCTCAACCTTTCTACCCGCTCCCCCGAGACCTGTTCTGTGGGAAAATTGGAGAGTAAGCCTCATTGACTATAATGGGACTTATTTCTGAGTAGACAGGCATTGGATTGGACTCTGAGGCTGCAATCTTAACTGCGCTTTCCTGGGAGTGAGCTCCACTGACTACAATGGGACTTATTACTGAGTAGACAAGCATAGGACTGGGTTCTGAGGCTGCAATCCTCTGACATATCCCTCCTGCTACGAGGAGGGGAAGATGCACTCAGAGGAGTCCGCATGGGGACTGGTCAGGCAGCTGCCAAGGACCTCTGGTGGTCCACGTGCGTGTGCTGGGAGTCCATACTGAAGGCTCATGTCTGACTGACAGCAGTATCAATCAGAGCACATGGAAAGCTACTGCCAAAGTACTAGGAAGGACTGACTAATCGCTAGGAACCTCATCCATTCAGGAAATACTGAACACATGAGGCCACAAGAGTATGATCAGGGCATTCCCTTACTCTGCCCTTCCTACGTTCATCAACTCTTCCACACCAATCCTACATTCATACAAACTTCTGCCCTCCTTTCAGGGATCTTATTAAAAAATAAGGTCAATCACAGAGATAATTTTTATGCATGCACAAAGCTCTGGACAGATTAGCTGATTAACATGGAGAGGTTGGTAGCAGGACTCATTGTTGTGATCCACCTTCATGCATTCAGTATGCCCTTATTGTCTTTCATGTTAACAAGGATAGTTTAAGGTGGTCTCACATTTTCATATACATTGATAATGGTGTTGTGGGCTGGCTGGCCCAAAGTGTGGAATGTATGCTGTAGACTGAAGAATGTAGAGGCATGCTTTGTGGAAGTTTGGGGATGATGTGATGACACTGTCACATCATTACATCACCACTGCTTCTGGAGTGCCTTAATTTAGAGCAGGTGATCAAGTTTTTTTTACAAGTGGGAAGCAGATTGATGCCATTTGTAACTCTGGTGGGCTGGAGGGAAGCAGCGATGGGATGAAGGGCACCCCAAATCCACTGCCCCCTTGCCCTTTTCCCACCACCTGCTCCTGACAAGCTGATTCAGGTCAACTCATGGCTAGGTCAGCCCTGTACATAAATCACATTTACTTGAATCTAACGCACACCTTTCCCAACCTAATTTAGTGTCAAAATTCAGGGTGCGCATTATATTTGACAGTGCAATAGATTTGAATAAATACAGTATTGCTTATAAGTATACATCAGTATTTAATTTTAAAGTTTACCAAATTGAAATAAAAAATGTAACAAAACTTGAATAAAGTAGTGCAATTAGGTAAAAATCATAATATAAACCCATTATCATATCATCATCATACTTATTGTGCATGCAGTAAAATTAAATTTTGTACCTGCTTTGCAGCCATGCATTACAATTGCCAGTAAACTTTTTTAAAATCACAAGCCTTTTAAAATTGGGTGTGCATTAGATTTAACGGTGCATTAGATTTGAGTAAATGCTGGTATATGTGCTCTCTCTCTCTCTCTCTCTCTCTCTCTCTCTCTCTCTCTGAGCAGATGCCTTTAAGCAGAAGAGCAAGGTTAATAGTTTTTTACTAGCTTTTAAAAATAGATGTGCACCTTGAAAGAGAGTTTTTGTACTGGACTTGACTCCTGGTCATATTGAAAACCATAGGGTTTTGCCCGTTATTAGCACTAGGTTGGTAGGTGCTCAGGGCCAATGGGCACTCCATGGCAGCCCATGACCATCTATCATTGGATGGCATCATTGCCACTGGTACAAAATGTTCATGGGCTGACCTGACCTAGATAGATGACTCCTTTGATGAGCCCCCCAGCCAGTGCTTGATTTGGCCAAAAAAATGCCCAAGAATCAGCAGCCCTGGATACAATCCAGAGATCCAGGCTGCAACCTTGAAGGCACTTTCCTGAAAGTAAGAACCATTGAACACAATGGGGCTTACTTTTGAGAAGACATGGTTAGGATTGTGCTCAAGGTCTCTTTCTTTAGTATGATTCCAGTTTATCCCCAAAGTGATCTTGTTGTACTTAAAAACACATTCCTAGCCAAGTGGCCAGATTTCTCAGGTCTTTAGAAGTTCCCTTGCTGTTTTACCAACCTCCCTGTTAAAGAGACCTATAAAAGGATAATGAAGTTCAAACTGATTGTGGTCAAAGAGCACCGCACAGCACAGGATGACAATCTTGGGGCAGCCCTGCAGCTGTCGCAAGAGTTCAGAAAAAGCCCCCATCAGCTCTTATAAACTTGCTGATGTCAACTCACTTTAATGGACAGGAAACCTCTGCATCATTCCTTTCTCATGCTTTGATCGCATCCCTATCAAAAGCTTTGCTGTGGTTTGGACAAGACTGATCATTACTGCCTTGCTCTCTGCAGAATATCACTCCTCCACCTTGCTTTATCCTATGCCCTGCAGATGCAATTCAAGGAATGGGCAGGAATGTTTTTTTTTTTTTTGCTAGTGCTGTGTTTGGGATGAAGCTATGTGGGGATAACAGGGCCAGCCAAATACCACCTAACACTTGCCAAATGATGCTCCCTTACAGCCTCTGCTCCTTCCATGCTTCTACATGCTTCCTCTTCCTGACTCTGGGTCCAAGCATTCTAAGCTCTGATGATCTAACCTCAGATGTTTCGAAGCTCTGTCTGATCAAGGACAGCTGATAACTTATAGATCGGTGGTCCTCAACCTTTTTGGCCCCAAGGACCGGTTCTATGGGAAAAAATTCTAGGGACCAGCCCAGGGGCAGGGGGAGAGTTCTGCCTCTGGTGACCTGGAGGGAGGACTTCCCCACCTAGAGCACAGCACAGCTGTCTCCAGCTGTCAAACCCATTATAATAAATAGAGTTATTATAATAAGTAGTGCTAATTACTGTGGATAGGATTGCAGGTGAGAACCCAATGTCTCAATGCACATCTGCTCAGAGCAGGGTTTTTTAACCTTTTTCAATGCACGATGCATTGAAAAATGCACAAAGCCATCCTAGTCACTCTTTCTGGAAAGCCTCACTGACTATAATGAGACTTATTCTGAGTAACAGGCATTGGACTGGATTGTGAGGCTGCAATCTTATCCATGTTTTCCTGGGAGCAAGCTCCATTGCCTACAATGGGACTTATTTTTGAGTAGACAGGCATAGGATTGGGCTCTGAGGCTGCAATCCTGTTCACATTTTCCTGGGAGTAAGCTCTACTGACTACAATGAGACTTACTACTGAGTAGACAGACTTAGGATTGGTCTCTGAGGCTGCAATCCTCCAACATAGTCCTTCTGCTGTGAGGAGGGAAAGTGGAATTCTCTCGTGGACTGGTCAGGCAGCTGCCAAGGACTTCCAGGGATCCCCAGACCAGGGACTGAGAAATCCTGTTATAGATTACAGACTTTCTATAAGACAATTGAAAGATGAAAGGTTACACTGATCATAACCCCCAAAGATTCCCTAGACAAAAGAGAGAGATCTGACATATTGAACACATGCAGGAGTGTATGTGACACACATGTTGCAAGCATGCAGTGGTGTGCGCGACATACATATGGGTAGCGTGCAGCAGTCTGTGTGGCCCACATGTTGTGAGCATGTGGCAGTCTGCGTTAAACATGTCACAATACTTTTATGAAGAGCTGGTCAGAGTGTTAATAATTGTGCAGAGTATGTTCAGATCACAAATTAATAGGCCAATCAATGCAATAATGTTATTTCTTGACAATTTTACAGTTCCTTAATTGTAGACAATTCCAACTTCCATCAATACCTTTAAACATTTTCATTTCTGTCTCAAATGTATTTCCATATAAAAAATGAGAGAGAGAGGGAGAGAGAGAGAAATATCTTCAGATAAGCAGAATGGTGTAAGATCACTTTGTCATAGGGTTCCTTTATGTGTGTGTAGTATTACACCTTGCCTGCTCATTATATGACAAAACATCTGAACTGATCTGAACTTTCCATAGGAAAATCAGAAAGGGAGAAGTAGAAATGTTTACAGTGAAAATGGTGTTTAATCTCTAGGAGTGACAGGAAAAGACTATGCAAGCTGCAGATAACTCACCTTATCATAAAAAGTAAACATGCCAAATGCAATGTAAAACAAATAAACATCTGTTCATTAAAACACTTTATGCAACAAACTCTCTTCACATATTTTCTATTGACAGAAGTACTGTGAGATCCTCCTTACCTTTGACTGTTCTAGTCTAAGTTGGGGGTATGCAAGTGTGTGTGCATGTCTGTGCAACACGTATGAGAGAGACAGCACAATCCTGTTCTGAATTGGGTGGTTGCACACAACCAGGAGAGACTTCCACTGTTGTAAAATTGATGCCAATGGAGTGTGCAGTGCTCTGTTGGTGGACATTTTGGGAATGCTGAGGTTGTGACAGAGCTTGTGGGATGCTGCTGGATCTGTCCCAATGCACTGGAGTAGGTAAGACAGTGGTAGGGTTGAAAAAGGGCAGGGAGACTGCAGGATGGGGTGGATCTGGGTTGATGGTGCATACCAGATCCTATCTTCTTTTTTGCATCCTTCTCATCCCTTTTCTTGGATTTGTTCCAGCTATAGAATTGGCACAGGTATGAGGAGACCCATTTCAGAGTGGGCTTTTGGAGAGCTAAATCCCGTTTCCCCTCTTCTATCCACTTGGATACAGCACCGTTTCAGTGTGGCTACAGCAATGGGTGGTAGTCGGAAGAAGATAGGATTGGACTCAGAGTCACTTAATCACAGGGTGACCAGATTATTCCTGAACCCCAGGACCAAAATTCTGGAACCTCAGGGCTATAATTCCTAATCCCAGGCCAAAAATCCTACCCACTTTAAAAAAAATTGCCAAAAGGTGTATTTTTTGTTTTTGTTTTTCGATAGTTTGACCATAACTTTTGATAGGAAGGAGATATCTCCAAACTGATTTTTTGCATTGGATTCTGCTCTTCAATACGAATCCAACGACATATGGCATGATGTGGTACTGTGCACTATTGTGAAGTTTGAAAATGAAGCCAAAATGTAGGACAACAAAGCCAAAATGTAGGACACCTGGACAGGAGGCTAAAAATCCAGACAAATCCAGGTTTTTCTGGTGATATGGTCACCCTGCTTATTCACTTTGATGTACTGTACTCCTGGCCGAGACTGTAAATTGGCATTTCAAAATGTGATTAATAAAACCTTAAGCTCTAGATCCTCAAGTCACTTTTTTGAGTACTGTATTTACATGTCTTATTAAATCTTCCTCAGATGCGTCTCTGAGATGGCTGCAATCCTAGACTTCATTTTGGCCAGCCTAAGCCCCAGCATAAGTCCTACTCTGATCTGGAGGTGTTACAAAAATGCAGTAGGGGATCTCTGCCCCACTCCTCGGGGGCTTAGGCCAGTGCATAGTCATATGCTGACCTCCTCACACTACTATGGAAAGATAAGCCAGGTATGTTAGGCAGGGCTAAATTTCTCAGGATTGTAATACCTTGTAATGCAATGAGAAATCAAGTGAAAACATTGGTGAAAACATTTGCTGCCGTAATGCCAACTTACAGAGTCAGTACAAGGTCTTAAGATCCTGTGATGCCTACAGGTGGGAAACCCTGCCAAAACACAGGACAAATGCTGAAGTTGCCAAATAATTCTACTTGGAAGCCAGAAAACTCATATGTTTATAGCTATACTGTAGATACTAAGCAACCATTTATAGTACTCCATTATCAAGAATGCCTTGAATTCTCCCACCCACACTTTCTTTGAACAGCCGCTCTCATTACCCAGTTCTCATTAGGACCTGGATGCAAATCCCATTGACTCACAAACATTGGCACATCTACACTATTAACCTAAGCTGCTTTGGAACTGATAACTCTCATGGCCACCCGGCAGAGAACCTAGATAAATTTGTAATGGTGTTGTAGATATTGTTTCCAGTTAGAGAGAATTGGCCCTCCACAGTAGTAAGCACCAGGCTTATTGCCTGTGTAAAGGTAGTTCTATATAGAAAACTCCTATATTTAAATCTCACTTTGCCCTGTGACATGGGGTGTCACATGTCACATAAGGAGACATGTGTCACTCACACTTCATATAGTTTTTTTGAGTTCAGAAATGGTGCTATTCAACAAGCGTAGTCATTTCAGTCCCATGACAAGAGACAACATTCATAAAGAACATTTGGCAGGGGAATTATAGTAGGTGCTGGAGGGCTGCAGAAGAGGATTGCCGGAAGTATGCAATAATAATAATAATAATAATAATAATAATAATAATAATAATAATAATAATAATAATCCGGAAAATAAAAATAATAGTCCGGAAAAAGATCTTCACTGATGTTGAACTGGAAGAAATAAGGAAAAGCTGCAAAACTGAAGAACAGCAGACTTCTGTAGTGGCTGTGGGAGAAGCTCCCACATTGGAAGGCACTAAACCAGAAGAAAGCATGGAAATTTTGTGTGAAGCTGAGCAAGAACCTGAAGGCCTTGGTGAGCTGCCAGGAATACTGACTACAAGGCAACAAGAACTGAAAGATAAAATCCTGACCCATGCTGCCTCAAATGCTGTAAGGACCAGGCTTCAAGCTCTGAAACATATACCCAGAAGGCACCTAGCACCACTAATAAAAGACGCCAATGCTGCACTTGCAAGAATTTACATAACATCTATTGAACGAACAAATCAGCTCGCCTACAGCACAGCAGTGATAGTAACAGAAGAACTGGGGATTGAACCACCAGAGTCCTCTGGAAAATCAACTGAAAAACCAAAATGGAAAATCAGACTGGAATTGAAGATCAAGATTTTGCGATCAGATGCAAGTAACTTAAAGAAAATGAAGGAGAAAACACTGAGGAATGACAAAATCAAGCAATACCTGGTCAAAAAGTACTGGCTGAACACAAGGAAGACTGAAGAAGCCATGGAAATTGTGAGACAGCAGATAACAGCAACAGCCAGAAAAATTGAAAGATATGAAGCCAGAATCATCCAGTATAGACAAAATCAAATGTTCCAGTCAGATCAAAGGCAGTTCTACCAGGCGCTGAATCAGAAAGCAGATATAAAAGTAATAAAACCTGAGAAAAATGCAACTACTCAACTCTGGAAAAACTTATGGGAAACCGAGAAAGATTACAACAGAGGTGCTAGGTGGATAAAAGAGTTTGAAGAACATTTCTCCAAGAACAAAATGGAACAGATGGAAATAGCTGAAATGATGAGAGAGAGAGAGAGAAAAGAGTTAAAAACTGGACTTCACCTGGTAATGATCAGCTCCATGGGTTCTGGCTCAAGTACCTGACTAGCCTGCATGGAAAAATGGCTGAACTATTTAATGAAATGCTACAAACAGGTAACATCATCCAGTGGTTAACTGGAAGGACTCTATTAATACAGAAGGATCTAGCAAAAGCGATAGCACCAGGAAACTTCAGGCCAATAATGTGTCTACCCACCATGTTCAAGCTGCTGACAGGCATCATAGCTGACAGGATTCAGGATTTCTTGGAAATAAATAACATCTTACCAGTGGAGCAGAAAGGCAATAAACGGAGAAGCAGAGGCACAAAAGATCAGCTCCTGTTTGATAAAATGATACTGGAGAATTGTAAAAGCCGGAAAACCAATCTGCACAAGGCTTGAATTGACTATAGAAAAGCCTTTGATTCATTGCCACACAGCAGGATCATAAAATGTACGGAGTCCATTGAGGTCAACAAAAATGTAACAAATTTCATTGAAAATGCAATGAAACTCTGGAAGACAGAATTATTCGTAGCCAATGAAAGTTATGGACTTGTCAACATGAGAAGGGGAATCTTCCAGGGGGACTCATTGTCCCCATTGCTGTTTGTCATCGCGATGATCCCTTTGTCAGTGATCCTATAAAAAGCGAATCTGGGCTACCAAACTGCCAAAAATTCACAGAAAATTTCACATCTATTGTACATGGATTATTTGAAGCTCTACGGAAAGTCAGAAGCAGAAATCCAGTCACTCACCAATACAGTCCGAGTCTTTAGTACCGACATCAACATGGAGTTTGGCCTGGACAAATATGCCACAGTGGCACTAAAGAAAGGGAAGATCACGGAAAGTGATAGCACTGAAATGCCGAATGGCCAAACCATTAAATGCCACCAGCCTGAAGCCTACAAATATCTGGACATACTGCAGCTGGACAATATCAAGCATGGGCATGTAAAAACTATGGTCAGCAAAGAATACATACAACAGGTTAGAAAAATTTTGAAGAGCAAATTAAATGGCGGCAATGTTATAAAGGCTATAAATACCTGGGCCATACCTGTAGTTAGGTATACTGCTGGCATTGTGAACTGGACACAAAAGGAACTGGATGAATTGGACAGGAAAACAAGGAAATTAATGACCATCCACTATGCTTTACATCCACGTAGTGATGTTGACAGGCTGTACCTGCCTAGAAGATCAGCAGGCAGAGGACATTTGCAAGTGAAGCAGTCAGTGGAAGGAGAAAACATGCCCTAGCAGATTATGTGCAAGAGAGCCAGGAATCTGCTTTGATTGAAGTCAGCAAGAGAAAGTTGTTGAAAGTGCAGCAGACCAACTATGAATATCACAATAGTGCAATTCAGGCTTGGACTGCCAGTTGGCAGAATAAAGTACTGCATGGCCAATTCCTTGCCAAGATCGAAGGAAAAGTGGATCAGGATAAGACCTGGTTGTGGCTGATGAGTGGAACACTGAAGAAGGAGACGGAAGGCCTGATACTTGCTGCCCAAGAACAGGCAATCAGGACAAATGCCATCAAGGTCAGAAGTGAAAAATCAGCCCATGACCCAAAATGCCGGCTCTGCAAAGAAGTGGATGAAACCATCGACCACATTCTAAGTGGCTGCAAGAAGATCGCGCAGACTGACTACAAACTGAGGCACAACTCTGTTGCCCAGATGATCCACTGGAATCTATGCCAAAAGTATCATCTGCCAGTGGCAAAAAACTGGTGGGACCACTAGCCTGAAAAAGTGGTTGCAAATGAGCAGGTCAAGCTTCTTTGGGCTTCAGGATACAGACAGACAAGGTCTTGGAACACAATACTCCAGATATCACCATCATAGAAAGCAGTCAGGTGTGGCTTGTTGACATCACCATACCAGGTGACAGCAGAATTGAGGAGAAACAACTGGAAAAGGTCTCCTGCTACCAAGACCTAAGAATCGAATTACAGTGTATCTGGTGCAGGTGCAGTGTGGTTCCAGTGGTAATTGGCACACTGGGTGCAGTGCCCAAAGACCATGGCAGGCACCTGAAAACTATTGGCATTGACAAAATATCACTCTGCCAACTGCAGAAAGCCGCTCTTCTAGGATCAGCACAAATTATACGCCACTACATCACACAGTCCTAGACTCTTGGGAAGGGTCCGACTGGTGATGTGAATGAAACCAGCACAAAATTGTTCGCTGTATATTTATGGATAACAATAATAATAAAAAAGGAACATCTAAACTTAATGGGCCTCCAGGAGATCACAACTGCCTGGTTACAAAAAGCAGCACTCCTGGGAACTTCTACACATATTGAGATGATACCTTTGTGATTCCTAATTCCTTGGATAGGAACTGAATCACAATAGAGCCAATTCCAGTAAAACACATGGCAACTGTGAATTAGTACATAATAATAATAATACTTTTTATTGCGATTGTACACAAGTACAGTGGCGCCTCACATAAAGAACGCCTCACGTAAAGTGTGTTTCACGTAACAAACAAAAATTTCTTCTGGATTCTGCTTCATGTAACAAACTGTGCTTCATGTAAAGAACACATTCGTTGGCAGTTGGGGCATATGCGCTGACCGGCAGCCTGTTTAAAAAGCATCAGGGCTGCCTAGCACACCTGCCCATAGTGAAAACAACACTTCCAGGCTTTCCCTCCTGTGGCTGGGTGTCCGCTGTGCAGAGGGAGAGAACAGCAGTGGAGAAGAGGGAAGCAGCTCAGGGCTAGCCAGAAGGGAGCAGGGGAGAGAGAGGCTCAGAATGGAGAGAGGGAGAAAGTGGGAAGACACTCTGAAGGTGTCTTGGATTGCAGCCTCCTAACCATGTCTACCCAGAAGTAAGGCCCATTGTGTTAAATGGGTCTTACTCCCAGGAAAGTGTCTTTAGGACTGCAGCCTAAGTAGACTTCATAAGATCATACACATTGAATGCATGTTTTGAATTCAATCCCAGTGTTCTGTCATCATTTTTACATCCAGTTAATATTTTTATATGAATATTTTTTGGGTTGTGGAACCAATCGTCTGAGTTTCCATTATTTCCTATGGAAAAATCCGCTTCACGTAAAGAACATTTCACATAACAAACATGCCTCCAGAACGAATGAAATTTGTTACGTGAGGCATCACTGTATATAACAAAATTTTTAGGTGCACTTTAACTTTGCCAGAGGTAAATCATTCTGTGACCAGGTCACTAACAACATCAAGCAACCAACTTCAGTTTCTGTACCTTTTTAGAAGAAGAACACCTCTAGTTGAAGTGAAAGATGTGAACATAGGCAGGTACTACTTAGTATTAAGCAGACAGCATGTGTCTCTTCATGTCTTTTACTTCAATCATTTGTCCTGTTTCTGAAAAAGAAACAAAACACGATATGAGATTCCAGAAAAAAAAATTAAAAACCCACATCAGATGCTTTACTATAAAGTCCAAGTCTATGATTTGTGATGTGGTCATAGCCGCCCCACAACCTCCAAGGCCTGCAGATTAGAACTAATCCGCTATCTGGCTCACTTATCTTAAACCTCAGCTTTCTGCTACTGCTCCTTCTCTTTGTAAACACAATTAGGGTTTTATAGATTATACTTTCAAAAATAAGGGGTGCTGAACAGGAGTGTTCTTGAAAACAGGGCATCCCTTGAATTACAGGATGTCTGGCCAACCTAATCATAATGGGGCTCCTACCTATCGCACTGCGCACATTGTACTTTGAAAGCAATAAATCAGTGTCAGTCTTCAAACAGGGATTTCGTTACGATTTTAGATGATTTGTCTGTTGCCAGCTGAGGAGTCATGAATATTGGGGTCTGCTGGGAGGAAGGAGACAGGATACTTGACAGATATGCATTCACACCAGGGCAACTGGCACCTTGGTCTCTGAGCTTGGTCTAAACCCCCATGCTTATAAGCAAATTGTGATCAAAAAAATACACACTCACAACAAATCACAACAACGGGCACTTTTGTGTGAAGCAGCTTTCCCTGCAATGTCGGCTACCTTTCTCAGACTAATGCATCCCTCCATTCACTTTCTTTTAACTGTTTCTGTTGAAATGGTGAACATTGCCCAAAGTGCAATCCTAACCAATTTTCTAGCTCCGGAGAAAGGACAACGCAACTCCAAGGTCAGGGAACAAACATGATTGACCCTCCACTGAAACATGCAACACATTTAAGCCAATACTGGAAATTTTGTTAGGTTTGTGCCCTAAATCACATAGAGCACAATCCTAAGCATGTCTAGTCAAAAGTAAGCCCCTTTATGTTCAATGGGTCTTAATCCCAGGAAAGTGTCATTAGGATTGCAGCCGTAGAAAATTTTGAATGGTTTACTCAGTGGCTTGATTGTTACATGCAACAGAATGAGGATATAAAACAAATGTCATCACTTCAGGGGAAGGACAATATTTAAAGATAATGTGTGGGAAATAAAATATCTGAGATCATCCTTGAGAAAATAAGAGGCCAATGTGGCCAAGAAGGGTTTGGACTAGTTTATTTTTTTGGGGTGGTGGTGGTGGTGGTTGTGCTGGTGGTTTACAGATAAGCTGGGGTTTTTTTGTTTGTTTTTGTTCTTAGTTCGGGGAGCATTTGACAATGGTGATATCCTCTATCTATAGTTTAAAGTGGTACAGTCCTCCATTCCTGAACTTTTCCACCTCCTTCCCACTGTATTTTGCTGCTTGCTTATACCAACCTCTGCATTTGTGTTTGCAATGGATTTTGCTCTAATATTTGCCCGTGGCTGCTACTTTACTGCCTCTTTTCCCATCCCGTGTTCTCTAGAAATGCTTTTTGCATTTCATGGACTTTTGACTTCTCAGTGCACAATTTCCCCCTTTCCCTAAGACATTTTTCAGTTCCCAAAAAAGCATTTCACTTGGACCTTTGGCTGCAATCCTAAGCTTTCGTTAGGCCAGCCTAAACCCCGGCATAAGTTCTGTGCTGACCTAGGGGTCTCACAAATGTGCTGTAAGACACTTCTGCGCCACTCCTGGGGGAGGGTTAGGCCACTGCACAGACATGCTCTTGTCTCCCTACATCACCAGGAACAGGAAGACTGATGAGTTGTGCCAGCCTAGGTTAGGATTGCACCCTTAGTCCATTAAATCCAATTGGACCTTTCATTATAATTAAATGAGTGGAGCCACAAGGGGGTCAGATTATCAGTTACTCATCTTCTCCAGTGCTGCCAGCATGGGATGACAATCCAGGGTCTCAAGCAAGCAATCCAAGATCTCAAGCAAGGGTCTTTTCCAGGGATCCTCAAACTTTTTAAACGGGGCCGGTTCACTGTTCCTCAGACACTGCTGGGGGCCAGACTATAGCTTCCTTCCGGTGAGCCATGCCCCACGCCTGTGACACATTCCTACACTGAAGTAAATCCCATGATAGTCAATGGGCTTACTCCCAGGAAAATGTGGCAGGATTGCAGCATCAGAGCCCCATCCTAAGCATCAGAGCCCCATCCACCCATCATCCATCCATCTATCCAACCATTCCTACACAGAAGTAATGGGCTTACTCCTAGGAAAGTACGGCAGGCTTGCAGCATCAGAGCCCCATCCATCCTAGGAAAGTGTGACTTACAAGCCGGCAACTGAGCAGGAAGGGTGCAGGAGGGACTGAGTGGGAAGCGTGCACGCCTCTTGCTACTTCTCTGCAGCGCCACGGGTTCCCTGGCTGGCGCACGCACAACAACTCAGCACAGAGCAACGACTGAGCGGGAAGGGCACGTGCGCTGGCCAGGGAACCCCTGGCGCTGTGGAGAAGCGGCAACAGGTGTGCGCGCTTCCTGCTCAGTCCCTCCTGCGCTTGTGCGCCTGGCATCAAGGCCCCTGGGGTTCCCCACCCCACCCCCAGCCGGGGGGGGGTCTGAAAGTGCCCGCGGGCCAGATTGAGTGCTCTGGCGGGCTGTATCCGGCCCCCGGGCCATAGTTTGAGGATCCCTGGTCTTTTCCAACTCTGTCTGGTGACTGAACCTGGAATATTCTGCATGCAAAATAGACAAGTTATGGCCTCATGCACAGCATCCACAAGACCAGAAACTTACAAAGTGGTTGGAGGTGCAATTGTTTGATGTGCAAGGTGGATGGTCTGACTTATGTATAGACTAACTGAAATGTTTCCCATCTGAAGAGCTGACAACGTCCAATGGGCTCATAGGAGACCAAAGGCATGGTGACACGAAGGTGCATGGGGAGAATAATTTTTGTCTTGTCCCATTGCATCATGGCAACCTCTCCCATGCAGGATAAAACTCAAGCTTCCTTGGCGTCACTGCATCAAGAGGAGGAGAGGATAGGTTTGTAAAAATCCAACAACTGTAGTAAACTTTTGTTAAAATAACAGTTTGTGGATATGCGGACATTGTGATGAAAGGTTTGAGGCACAGGTGGCAACTCTCCCAGCAGAGAAAGTCAATGGGTCAGGAAACACGTGGACTTAATGAAGAGGAAATGAAAGTAGTGATTCTCTGCTCTGTTTCCTGATGACAAAATTGTTCGAAAGGAAGACACATACCTTTGAAAATTGGCTTTCACTGATTTTGGACATCACACAGGAGGGAGAAATTTTTCTTCTTTGTTGAAAAGTTCAGAGAATTTTGTTCTCACCTGTTGTTCTCACAACAACCTTGTGAGGTCGGCAAGGCTAAGAGTGAGTGACTGGCCCAAAGTCACTCAGGAAGCTTCATGGCCAAGGAAGGATTTGAATCTAGATCTTCCAGGTCTCATTCCAACTCACTGATCACTACACCATCCTGGCTTCCTAGCCAGACTGTCAACCAGACAGGCAAATGTGGAATTTGCTTTTTAGGCACATCTGATGACAGGAAGGAGGTTGTCAATAGGTGACAACCTATTGTCACCTGTTTGCCCATCCACAAATATGGATGGCTTTGCCCATCCACAATGCCCACAATCACCGCAGCAGATTGGTGGTGAAGTGTTCATCTCCCTCCACACTTTTGAGTTGGATAAAGAAGAAGGGGACAGAAAAAATGTGGAGGGAGTGGTAATGTTGGAATGTGGGAAAAGGCTGGCACATCATCAGATGAAATGGGGATAAGTTTGGCATGCCACTTGTGGCATGTGGAGGCCTTGAACTGTCCCTGGGTGAGGCTGGATTTTTAAAAAAATTTTCCTTGACTTGTGAAATGCATCTCATTTGCTTGTGCTGTTGATGTGTTGCTAAACATTTTCTAGATCTTAAAAACCTGTTGCCCTAAGGTTTTTTTAGGAGGTGGTGGTGCATATGCATGTGGGTGCATAGGGCCCATGAGAGGGGTGGTACAGTGTATCCAGATCCAGGGTCATAAAAGAGCCCAGGAGCCTAAGGAGGGTCCAGGAAATCTCTTGAGATCTTACATTTTCCTACCTCCAGCAGACTTGTTGCCCATGTGGATGTTGCTGTGGATTGAAGCATGTTGCTCTGGATTGCACAGCAGTGGCAGCTGCCACAAGCCATATGAATCAGGCCACAGAATGCACATGACACTCATTGAAACATACCCTACAATCCAGAGTAACTACGGGAGCATGTAAGATACATTACGTGCTCCCGTAGTTACTGCGCCACCTAGTGAAAACCTATGGGAAATTCATATTGCAATCCAGAGTAAATTGTTCTTACACTTGAGCAAGGACTCTCCATAGTTACTCTGGATTGCACCCATAATCAAATCTGAGTGGAAACTGGCTTGTTACGGTAGTCCTTTGACTTGTGGATCCACTGAATGTGTAAGAGCTGAAGGATACAGCTGCGGAGCTAAAGCTATTATGGAAGTAAAATCTATTATACACAAGACACTTTCCACTCTAGTGTGAGCCTAAATTTAGGGCAATTATTGTCTATATTTAAAAAAGATTTTAGAGAGGAGTGTTTGGTTTTTTATTTTACAATATAGAATCATAGAGTTAGAAGTGAACCAATAGGTCATCCATTCCAACCCCTCGCCTCTAGCAAAAAATCCTCCTAAAGCATCTTGGACAACACCAAAGACACTATTTGTCCTGGGCTCCACATTGAGAATCCCAGTAGTCTTGGGTTCCAAATATTTTTCTGATTGTTGCTACCCAACCCTGCCCACTTTTGCCCTATCCCCAATCTATCCACCTACTCTACTTGTTTTGCCCTCCCTCCAAAGGAGAAGAGGCTCAAAAGAAACTTTGTGCACCCTGATAACATTTTTCATTGGGGCTCTGTATGTATGTATGTACGTATGTATGTATGTATGTATGTATGTATGTATGTTCATACCTTGGTTTACGAGCATAATTTGTTCTTGAAGCATGGTTGTAATCCAAAACACTTATATACGAAAGCAGATTTTCCTAGAAGAAATAATGGAAACCCAGACGATTCATTCCAAAACCCCAAAATATTCATATAAAAATGATGGCAATAGTTTAATCTACATATATAAAATTGAAAAGTCACTGACTGACTGACTCATTAATACCCAGCCAAAACTGCCAGGCCTATAAGCATGAAATTTGGGGAGTTCCTTCCATGATGGAGGCACCCACTAAGAATGGATTTTCAGAAATTCCAGCTGGAAGGGGGTGAAAAGGGGCACAATGCACTTTTCTCCCTATACTTTACACTGATGAATCCCTGGACCTAGAAGCATGAAATTTGTGGAGGGTGTTCCTTATGTGACATGAACAACCATCAAGAACTGATGTGGAGAAAATTAACCCCTAAGGGGCTGAAAAGGGGTGCAACACATTTTTGGCCTATACTTAACATTGAAGACTGATCACTGCCTGGCCCCAAATCTTGCATCTACTCGGTAGGGGTGCCCACAGTTGGGGGGTGTTGCATGGGGGGATGGTGTTATACATGGGGGTGTGGCCAGTGATGGGCTTCAAAGAAATTAAGAACCGGTTCTCTGTCCATCTGGCAGCCACTTTTAAATGGCTATTTTTAAACTTTATATGTACTATCTCTTGTTAAGAACCGGTTCTATAGAGTAGGTGCGAACCTGCTGGTGCCCACCACTGGGTGTGGCGTATGGGATTTAACGCACATGTGGGATGTTGTGCATGGGGAGTGATGCGCATAGAGGGATGATGCACATATGGGAATGATGTGCATGGGGGGATGATGCTCATGGGAGGATATTGCACATGGGGGATGATGAGCATGGGGGATGATACACAGGGGGGTTAATATGCATGGGAGATTGATGTGCATGACTGTGGGATTTTTGAGCATAGGAGCTTGATGCGCAGGAGGGGTTGATATGCATGGGAGGTTGGTGCACATGGGGAGATGATGTGCATGGGGGTTGATGCGCATGGGGGTGTTGTGCAATGGGGATAGGACACAGGGTGATGGGGCCAGGGGGTTATTTTACTCCTGCAACGCAGGTACATTTTGCTAGTATAATACAAAATAATAAAGAAAATACAAAGAAAATATATAAAAAATGTAAAGAAAAATAAAACAAATTAACCTGCACCGGGTCTCTCTGATCTCTCAGGCTATAAACTGCCCCCCTTACACAGGAGTGAACGCCACTGATTATAACAGGGCTTTCTTTAGAGTAGACATGCAAAGCTAGGCCCCTCAGGCTCCTTTCCACTACTCCCCTTACACAGGAGTGAGCCCCACTGATTATAATAGTACTAACCTTAGAGTAGACATCCAAAGCTAGGGAGGCAATCCTATCCACACTTTCCTGGGAGTAAGCCCCATTGATGATAATGGAAGTTATTTCTGAGTAGGCTTGCTTAGGATTGCACTGAAAGTCTCTTAGGCTCTTTTCCATTGCCCCCCTTATGTAGGAATGAGTCCAATTGACTGTAATATCCTTTCTTCAGAATAGACATGCGTAGGCTGGTCTCTCAGGAGAGGCTTAGCAGGTGCTGGTGGAGCGCTGAAACCGGCAGTATCCCAGCCAGGGCTGTTTGTTGTGCTTGTTTAAAATTTATTAGAAATGTTTGCTTGTCTTGCAAAATGCTCTCAATCCAAAACGCTCTCAGTCCAATGTTTTGTATGTGTATACTGTATATGTGCTTAAAATCCTCTTTTTTGAACAGCATTTCCATTGTTGCTCCGATTAAGTCTTCTGCTTTGAACTTACTGACCTTAACTTTTCATCCCAATCTTATAATTTTATGATTTTATTAAGGAAGAAGATAATTGGCTAGTAGTTTTCCAGTCTTTTGAATAAGAATAGCTCACCAGAACTTGGAAATAGACGACTGTCCATATTGCCCAGAGATCAGCTAAAAAAAGCGAATTCTGAGCAGGAGAGATCAGTGCCAAGACCTGGTCCTTTATTTTTTCAGGTTTCTTTATTTATCTAAAGGCTGTTTAAAGATTGTCCTTTTCCTCAATTAAGCAAACAAAAGGCAGCTTGTTGTCATCAGCTTCTGCTGTCCGTCTTGGCTGGGCTCCTTTCACCAGGACATGTCTGCCAGTGAGGTGCTGCCGCCAGCTCTAGGGAGAGAAATCGTGACTGACTTGGGCCACAGGGGGTGGTGGAGGTGGTGATGGTGGGTCAAGAGGAATGATTGGGAGCTGTCAGCCCCTTCCTCATTCCCTTAAGCGCCTTTGGATCATTTTGGACCAGTTTCTGGTGCTCTAATGAGAGTTTGGCCACTAAAGTAGCAGATGCACAAACAAAAGATCTCTCACTCTTTCCCTTTCTCTCTCTCTCTCCTGAATGTAGGCATTTTGGAAAGAAATCTTGTGGTCAACTACTTGTGTAGCAGTCTTAAAACTTAAGTCATTCTGGAGACTAAAAGATACAATCCTAACCTAGGCCGCCCCACCTCATCAGTCTTCCTGTTCCCATGTTGAAGTAGGGAGGCAAGCACATGTCTGTGCATTGGCCTGAGCATCTCCCAGGATTAGCGCAAAAGTGTCTTACTGCACTTTTGTGACACCCCCCCAGGTCAGCACAGTACTTATGCTGGGTCTTAAGCTGGCCTTTCCGGGGTTTAGGATAGCAGCCCTGAGAGTTTTATTAGAATGCTGAATGCTCACAACATGTAGTTAGTTGGCTTTTTACCCCACTGATCATAATTATTTTCTCTGTATAGGATTTCTCTCTTTCTCTGTGTGTCTGTCTGTCAGCTGAGTAAGCTGAGTCCATTCATCAGGCCAGCTAACGGTGCAATCAGTGGTGGGATTCAAATAAATTAACAACAGGTTTTATGTCCTAATAACCTAAATTAACAACAGGTTCTATGTCCCATTAGTAACTCAGAACCAGGCACTCAGTAGCAAAGGGTTCTATAGAACCTGTGAGAACCCCCTGAAGCCCACCACTGGGTGCAATCCTAACCAACTTTCTAGCATTGACATAGCTGTACCTGTGGGGCCATGTGCTGCAACGTGCAGCAACCTCACCTCCAGAGGATATTCAGAGGGTTAGGGAGGCTGCATACACCTCCGCTCTCTCTTTATGAAAGTGCTTATGAACCAATTTGAAGAACTCCCCCTCTATGTTACAAAATATTTATGAAGTGATTTGAGTTTATTTATTTGTGATTTATTTATTTGATTTCTATCCTGCCTTTCTCTGCAAGTGAACCCATGTTACCTGTTATGAAATTTAAAACTATGTAACTAATTAATAAATATATGTATATTTATTAATTACAAGAATGCTACATGCTGTCTTTTGGACAAACTTCAGAAGTTAGTGGATGATAGAATGGCCTGGTGATGAGCAGAGGAGGGGGTTACGAAGAGTCAGACACAACAGGCTTCCTGCACACTGAAAAAAGGAGGGCAGTGAAGATTCTTTCCCACACATAAGTCTAAAAAAGGGGGACTTAATATATTATCTAATATACTAACGCTGCAATCCTAAAGTCAGGTTCCTGGGAGTAAGACCCATTGAACACAGTGGGGCTTTCTTTTGAGTAGACATGGTTAGGATTGTGCTCTGAAATAGACTTTATTTAATATAACGTACTTTAGACTTTACTGTAAAGTAATATACTTTACTAATATGCTAATAATATACTTTATATCCTGCTTTTTAATAATAATATACTTTATAATAATAATATAATATAGTTTAATATGCTAATAATATACTTTATTTATATCCTGTGGCTGTAAACAGAAATGTCCTGGAAAAAGAGGATATATGGTGGCCCTTGGTCCTGTTTCTGGTTTGGACATGAAAATCCAACAAAGTGGGGAGGGAGATATAGGTGGCTTAGGGGAAGAACTCAAAGTTTTTTGGGGCGGGGATTGAGGGTGGGCTGGCAAGGCTGTCCCCTCCTCCCTGCCAACCAAGAGGAGCTGATGCTGGGGGTTGGTCTGCATTGACTTTCCAAGCCTTTCCTGGACAGGAGTGTCTTCCAGGGCTGCTGAGTGCAAGAGGGTACCAGGAGGAGGGAACCAGCAACACTTTCTCAGCATCCTGGGCTGCTCTGGCTGGAGCCCTCACCTGATGCTTGGGTACCAGTCCTCATCGCCTTGCTAGGCAACTTCTCACCTGGATCTTGGGCATCTCCTCCGGAGGGGAGTGATGGAGCCTGTCACAGGGTTGATCATCACCCTATGCTGGTTAGCACTGGAGCCCAGGCTGGTGTCTTCAGGTAAGAGGCTCATCGCGGCTGAGATGCTGAGTAGTGGAGTAGCTAGAGGGGGCAAGGCACTCAGTTTTTCAGGGAGCCACTTTTTGGGGGGGGGGATGCTTAGGGGGACCATATGACATGTCCTTTTTTGCCTTGTGTCCTGGAAAAAAATCTTCCTCCTCCATCTTTTCCTTGTGAGCAGAGCCTTCTTGTGATTAATAAATTATATGTAATAAATGGTAGATAGTACTTTTAAATTTAATCATAAGCAACATAGTGTTGAAATTAATCACATGAAAGTAATATATATGAGTGGTTTTAGCTCAGGATGACCATATGTCCTGTTTTTCCAGGATGCATCCTCTTTCTTTAGCCTTGTGTCCTGGGGGGAAAAAATCTTTCTCGTCCTTCTTTTCCTTATGAGCAAGCAGCACTTAGCATTCTTGTAATTCATAAATTATATACAGTAAACTACATGTAATAATTTAATAATAAGTAATATGTAAATAATATGGTGTTTAAATTAACAAGCCGAAAGCATTATATATGAGAGTTCTTAGCTTTTATTTTGTCATGTCCTACATTTTTCGTGTCCCACATTTGGGGTTTTTAAATATTTTTGTTTATGACATATGGTCACCCTGTGAATGCTCCAAAGGGGAGGGGGAAGCAGGTTGCACTCTGTGGCTACCTGCAAAATATAGTGCTTGCCTCCCCCCTCTAGCTATGCCACTGCTCCAGAAATCCCTTTCCTAGCACTGAGCCCCGGTTCGGCTGTCATAGATTCTCCCTAACTCTATGGAATTCCTCCTGAATCAGAGATACCTCACCAAGGTGCCCAGATGTTCTCTTTTTCCAGGACTTGTTTTCTTTTGTTAGCCTTTTATTTTCCTGGAAAAAAAAAATCTTCATTGTCTTCCTTTTCCTTGTGAGCAGGTGGCATGTAATCTTTCAAGAAATTAATAAATTATATGTAATAGTTTTAAATTTACTAATAAGTAATGCATTAACTGCATAAAAAACTATATATATATAGCTTTTGAGTAGCTTTTGTTTTGGCATGTCTTACATTTTTCTTTGGTGTCCTACATTTGGGATGGCCCTTGTCCTCTAAGGGATTGTGCAAGAAAAGATCTTGAAGAAGCGCTACTGGACTCATGTCTTAGGTGCTGACTCTGGCAGTGACGGCTGGAGAGGAGAGATAGGTGTATTGGGATGTATTTCTGATGCCTTGTGAACTGCTTTTGCTCCATGTTCATATTTTGATGTCTTTATAATTGCTGTTGACTGCGTTTCACTGTGTTGGACAGCAAATGGCAAGGGAAGCTAGCCATCCCTCCAATCCATCAGTAGAACGGCTCTCTTCTCTATCTCTGAAAAGAGATAATCTTGGTTGTCCAAAAAATTGCTTGGAGAAGAACCTGAGGTTTATTACTCACCAGGGATTTTCACCCAACAACAGTTCACTTCTGTTCAGGGAATGAAACATGTTCAGGGAATGAAACGTGTTCAGGTTGTGCCACATCACTGGCATCAGAGATGGCTTGTGTGTTTGCTGCACCCAAGATTATGAGAAATCATTGGCATATATGGAATCATCAATGCATACAGAATGAAACACTTCACCCAGTGTGTGATTAGACTGTGAAACTCCATGCCACAGGATGTGTGATGGTATCTGGCCTAGATGCCTTTAAAAGGGGATTGGACAAATTTCTAGCTTCTACTAGTATAACACTCTGGATTAGTGATTATCAATCTTTTCAATCTTGTGGCACTCGGAGAAGGTGTTAAAACTGTTACAGAACACCAACAGTTTTTTAAAAAACAATTGACAAGGCACTGCTGGTATGCATAGGCTCACATCTCCCAACGGCCCTACTGATGGTGCTACTACAATGGCCATTTTACATGACCCTCCCCTAAACTGCCATTGTGCACCTGCAAACAATTCATGGCACACCAATGTTGCGTGGCATACTGGTTGAAAATTGCTGCTCTGGGTATAAACCATGATGTGTAAGTACCAACTTGAGGATGCAATCCTAATCCCAATTTAGGCCAGCATAAGCCCCACCACAAGTCACATCCTGGCCTAGAGTGTCACAAAAGTGCCGTAAGATAAAACACTTCTGCGCTACCTCATGAGGGAGGATTAGGCCAGTGCACAGACATGCGCTTGCCTCCTTACATTACCATAGGAATGGGAAGACCGATGAGTTGTGCTGGCCTAGGTTAGAATTTTATAGAGAGGTAATATTTATACAGGAACCAACTCTTGCCTAGGGTGGCCTTCAAGAGTGGCCTTGCCTAGAAAGGCCTTTTTCTTAAAGTTGATCGAGGCCAAATCAATTAGGATCCTTGCCAGCTTCACTTTGCTACATCAAGAAGGAGTCGAATTCTGTTACTACTTACTTACAAGTGCTTAAACAACTGTTTAATAGCAGTTTGAAAACATGTAAATGCAAGTATATAAATAGGTACCGCTTCAGTGAGACGGTAACAACATTTGGTGTGCTTTGACATTTAGTCATACTGTCCACATAAGTCTTTGGCCTTGTAACAGGGATGAGGACCACACCATAGAATTGGTCACAGCTAGCACCAGTGACACCTTTTCCTTTAATTCTAGGCTTGGGTAACAATGGAAACATACTAGGAAATATGAGCATATTCACTAGGTCAGGAGATTTAACTTTAGACTTCTTTCTTGGAAGTATTTGAAGACATTAATTAATTAGAAGAATTAGCAAATTATTGTCTTTAAAGTGTTTTTGTAAGAAATGATTAGAGTAATTCCCAAATGAATGAAATCATCATGTTAAGCCAATTTTGCTTCATTTCAATGCGCCACATCCTTTCGCTCGACCTTGAAGTTAGCAATGCTACAAAACAGGAACTCCACCCTAGTGTTGTGAATTGTGGAGCGGACTTGCTCGTTTATGACCATCTGCCCTTTCTTCCTGTTATGACAGAGCTCTTGGGTTT
The DNA here is from genome assembly GCA_030015325.1 of Cryptoblepharus egeriae. Classification (NCBI taxonomy): domain Eukaryota; kingdom Metazoa; phylum Chordata; class Lepidosauria; order Squamata; family Scincidae; genus Cryptoblepharus; species Cryptoblepharus egeriae. The sequence goes on from JAREYC010000007.1 coordinate 57,438,645, forward strand.
CTGGATATGTGAAAGGCCATTTTTTGTGCTTCATAAATTTAACTTTTTAAATGCTCAATCCCAAGGCCATGGAGAATTCCCTTTGCATGCTTGTATAGGCACTTAAAAATACTACTGTAGAGAGTTCTGTGTAACAGCATAACCACATCGAGTATCTTGGATTACCTCACACTCATAGCACACTCATTCCTTCATAGCTAACTCCTGGTTAGGACAGCACATGTCCTGTGCTGGCCTTGGGGTGTTGTAAAAGTGCTGTAAGGTTCTTTTGCACCACTCTTGGCCAGTGCATAGACAGTGCTGATCTCCCCACATCACCACAGGGACAGGGAGATGGTTGAGTTGCACTGGCCTAAATTGGTTAGGATTGCACCCTCGGTTATTAATCTTTGGTATTTTGCAGATTCACCGGTTTCACTTGATCCCCCATCCTTGAGCATCCAGAAAGCTGTTCTTACTGTGACTGCAAATGATACACTACAGATTGCTTGCAGGTAAGGCTGGGGCAGCAAGATAATGGGTGCAATCCAGAGTAACTACAGGGAGTCCTTGCTCTGACGTAAGAACAATTTACTCTGGATTGCAATATGAATTTCCCATAGGTTTTCACTAGATGGTGCCGTAACTACGTTGACGTAAATGTCTCTTACGTGCTCCCGTAGTTGCTCTGGATTGTAGGGAATGTCAGTTTTGGAATACATGTATGTCATTCCCAAATTGCTTTCTTTTCCTTCATATCTGCTATGACTTCCTTTGCTATCAATGGTGCGTTGTAGGGGTCCACTAGATCAGGAATCTCTAAACCCAAGCCGTGGGGCCAAATGCGGCCCTCAGCCAGCCTCAAGATCCCTCTATCGGGCGGCTGGGCAACCCTTATAATCCACTCCAATACATCTTATATGTAAATTTATGTAAATATATTCAAATTTGAAATGTAAAATAGTTTTTTGGCCCCTGATACAGTGTCAGAGAGATGATGTGGCCCTCCTGTCAAATGTTTGGAGATCCCTGCACTAGAATATGAAGCTCGCCATCTGTCAGGTTTGCCATACTCTGCAGGGTTGCTGTGAGGGTAGAATGAGGGAAGGAAGAACCATAAATATGGCCCTCAACATCTAGGAGAAAGGATGAGTTTTTCCAAAAGAACATTAAATACATCTAAATTTAAGTTCATTGGTTTCATGGTTGGGGAATGCTATATAGACATTCATACTATTCCTTGTTTCTTCATTGGATAGTTCCAAACTATGAGTTGTATTGGGCCAAAAATCTTCTTGTCCTCTTCCAGCCCACTAACAGATCAGCCTTTGCAATTCCACACAATGTACCACAATGTTTCACAGGCAGCGAGCAAAGACACTTGACCACAGCAAAAGAGTCAAGCCATGTATTGCATGGGAAGATGTAACCCTAACAGGGTGTTGCCAGCTCAACCTGGAAGGAAATGCAGGAAATTCCTTCCTGATGCATAATTGCTGCTGTTCCATAATTCCTCATGCATCTTCCCAGTAATGTCTGGTGAAACAATGTGTTATTACTCACAGCATTTGGAACTAGCAACCAGTGACCAGGGAAATGTGGAGCACAGTACAATCACATCACACTTCTTGTGTAAACTATTGTTACCAGGAAGTCTTGGTTTGGTGACAACCACATCTAGTTCATACTTTAGGCATGTTTACTGAATTTACATTTGTATCCTTATACCTCTCCATTTTTCTCCCTAGTGGTGATAGACCTTTGGAATGGCTTTGGCCAAACAACCAGAGCAGTGCTGAAAATCGTATTGAGGTGACGGATTGTATGGACAATGCCTACTGCAAGATGCTTACTCTTTCAAAAGTCATCAGCAATGACACAGGAGCCTACAAGTGCATTTACCAAGACAACCATGCAATGTCGAGCATTTATGTTTATGTGCAAGGTACTTATTTACTGGGGTATTACTCTTGCTACTGTATTACTGGATTGGGAAATTAAAGATTCAGGCTGCAGTCCCATCTATCCTTTCTTAGCAGTAAATCCTGTTGAACTCAGTAAGATTTACTTCTCTATAAACATTAAGAGAGGGAAGTAACTCAGTGGTAGTATTCACATTTGAGATTCAGAAGGCTCCAGTTTGACTGGAAAACACCTCCATTTGAACCTCTGGTAAGCCATACAATATACTGAGTTGGTTTCTATATTTATACTGAGTATTTATACTCAGTATTTTTATTATTATACCGAGTATTTATACTCAGTATATTTATATTTATACTGAGTTGGTTTCTATATTATATTTGACTCATTATAAGCTCTTGCCTCATACACATTGGAGTTTCATACTCAGCTACTGCTGAGAAAACTAAAACTTCTTTGCACACAGTGTATCCTCATAAAGTATGGTGGCATTATCCCTTCGCATATCTCTTCTTATCTAAATATTTCTTTGGTACTCAGTCAGTCAAATTAACTATGTTATGACCTGTCACTTGGACCTTTCAACCTGCTGTTCTGATGCATGGCTTTCCTAGAGCACAATCCTAACCATGTCTACTTAAAAATAAGCTCCATTGTGTTCAGTGAGTCTTACTCCCAGGAAAGTGTCTTTAGGATTGTATAAAGTCTATAAAGTCCATGCAGGAAAATCATCTTATGTCTAAGGACTATGTGGAATTGGGTTCATATTCCGTTTTCAGAAAGTATTAGAGTATGCTTGGGCTCGGTGGTCCCATAAAGAGAGGTGTTTGTTTATGTTGAGTAAGAGGTTTACTGCCTAAAATACTTAACAAAATGGGCTTACTTTAGCGAATAACACCATTTTTAATACTTCTATCCATGAAAGCAAGTGGTATTGCATGATACCTTTATTTTCGTTTGGTATACATGTGAGAATGACACAAATAGAAAAAAGGATGAAATTATTTCAAAGAAAAGAAACTGCTATCTATGTATGGTGAAAATGGATTCAAAGACAAATGGTACAGTAGCATGGTTTAAACATTGTTCCTCAAACAACACCCAACATTATTCTGTTTTTATCTACTTGAGCATCTAATCAGTCACATGATCTTGTAGAAAGCCACTGTTACGTTTAGGAACATCCAGCCTATTGATCAGAAACTTTATGGGTTTTGATGGACTTCAATCTACCAGGAAGTTCCACTTATGGACTCCGAACTAACATGATGGAATGATTCATTTATATTCTGCAGATAATTTATTTTTAAAATTATTTTAGATTTTACAGATCTTCTGGATTATAGATCTCCATTTGTGACATCGGTTAGCGATCATCTTGGTGTTGTATACATAACTGGAAATAAAACTGTGGTAATTCCCTGTCTTGGGTCCACGTCAGACCTCAACATAACACTCTGTGCGGTGAGCTAAAGAGACAAATTTCCTTTTGCAAGTTGTTTCAGCTGTATTATCTGCCAAATTATTATTATTTCTACAAAATATAACTAAATTCTGCAGGAAAATGAAATCAAAATAGTATTTCTGCTGCATGTGGTTCAGGCTGTTAAATCTATTATGCTATCTTTCCCTTGATATCCCCTCACCATCTCTAAAATCAGTGGAGAGAAGGAGAGGAGAGAATGAGAGTTCAGTTTTGGAACAGTGTAAGAAAAGCCCTAAAATTTTCCTGCTCAACAGTTCTTTCTGTTTTATAGCCCTTCCACATGCACCCCATCCTATTAGGCAGCTATATGTATAGTGGAAGGGAGATCAGTGGTAGCATGAAAAAGAGAAAAGGGAAAAGTGGAAGGGGAAAACAAGAGTATACAAGTGACTAAATTATTCCCTTAAAAGTGATTTTCACTTCTGTTTTTGCAACTGTTATGTGTTTAAGTGATCAATGAACTGTTTTGATACAGAAATACCCAGAGAAAGTATTTTACCCTGATGGTAAAGCCATTACCTGGGACCGTCATGTTGGTTTCACAATTCCCAGCATCTTGATCAGTGATGTGGGCATGGTCTTCTGCAAAGCTAAGATCGACAATGAAAGTTATCAATCTGTGATGTACATTGTGGTGGTGATAGGTAAGGAATACACTATGGATTCATTGTTCATAAAGATTTTGTTGAATATAATAGAGGGAAGGACAGAATGACAGCCTGACATTGGTTACAGCACAAAGTATTACTGTCATTTCTGAGGATTCATATATATCTGAACTGTTTATCTGTCTGCAATTACGGAAAAAGTTAAAAACCCACTTATATTCAATGACTTTCGCAGAAGTGAACATGTAAATAGTATTAATGCTAACAGGAAATTCTTCCTGTTTTGCTTCAGCATCTGCCATCAACATCAACCATTTCATATTTGGGTGCATCCTCTCAGTTTATTTTCTTTGTACTTGTTTTCAACATTAAAATTTTTTTGGGTAATTCTAAATTGTATCAAGTATCAATTCTAACTGTCTCGGTTCACATCCTATCAACAACCACTATAAAATCAGAGCAAAGATATTGCCTTTTTTCTTGTTTATATGAAAACAATATATAAATTCCCCCTGTGTTCACTTTGAAGGATTCTGGGTTTCATTATTATAGTGTGCAGTCCTAACCAGTTTAGGCCAGCCTAACTCATCTGGCATATTACCAAACCATGATGGTGTGGAGATGTTGGTGTATGCCTATTCACTAGCCTAACCCCTCCTCTTTCCTCTAACTCCCTTTCCCCCCCAAATTAGGGAAAGGTAGATACTCAGATTTAATGATTTTAAAATATAAAGCAGATTTTTAATAATTATGGGTACAAAGATAGGCTTGTATGTGCATCAGCAATGTCTGCCAAATATCAAAGCTAGAAAGGTGGCTGGATTTATTATTTTTTATTTTGATCAATTGTTAAACTGATCAATTGTTATTTATTGATCAGCGTGAGATTTTAGTTCTCTTTAACTCTGCCTTGTAATCTGACGACCAGATGCAAAATAAAACGAATTATCTTACGTGCGCAGTTTGTATAAGAGCACAGTTGTAACCATGTCTACTCAAAAGTCCCATTGTGTTCAATGGGTTTTCCTCCTAGGAAAATGTCATTAGGATTGGAGCCAACATCTCATAATTAAAATGTTGTTATTACAGGATTTGTTGCTTGATTTTTATGCTTTCTTGTTATGGACAGGCCCATTTTCCAGTCATTCTTTCAGATTTCATTCAGTATTCAAATTTCACCCTTGTATTTTTCATTGTTTTTCCATCCTGCATTTTGACTTACATTTATCTTTTGGTTCCTGCTTTAATGTTCTTCTTCAGGTTACAAAATTCACGATCTCATTATGAACCCTTCTCACCAAGTGGAGCTGGCAGTGGGAGAGAAACTCTCTTTAAACTGTACTGCAAGGACTGAGCCGAATGTGGGACTTGAGTTTGAATGGGACTACCCCTCAAAAAAAGCAACAGCTAACAAGGTAACCTATTTTTTTTTTAAAAAAGTGGTTTCTCTTGAACTCTAAAAGACACTTGTGTGTTCAGTTTTATTTTGTTCAGAAGTACATTGAAAACAATTACATATTTTGGATCAGCAGCCTTAACTGTGACTACTATGGATACTGGCAAACCAGTTTACTTTTATGAAACCTTTGGTGATAGAAAGGGACAAGAAATTCTTACCCTATTTATAGCAAATAAGGATACACAAAACTCCTCAATGCCATACAAGTTGCATATTGGCTAATCCCTCCCATTGATTCAGTACAGGTAGCTAGTTGGTGTTAGTTAAGCATGGTACAGGCAGCATGTTGTAAGTTAAGGCAATTCTACCTTTAGCATCACCTCCTAATTGCTACAATTAATTGATTCTCCATGATCAACTTACAGAGGTAGCCAGTGGTTCCTATTGGTTTCTAAACTATCTGCTGCTGAAGGCATTATTTTGATTTTATATTTGCCTAGTAAAATGTGGCATGGGGAATAGGACGATGACTCCCAGATTCCTGCCCCCACTATCCACATGTTGAGCAGAATGTTGTCATTAGAGAGGATATAGAGTATATACATATAACTCTGTGCCTAGAGTGTCCACACCATTGTTGTCATAGGGCGCAATCCAGAGTAATTACGGAAGTCCTTGCTCTGGTGTAAGAACAATTTGCTCTGGATTGCAATATGAATTTCTCATAGGTTTTCACTGGGTGGTGCAGTAACTACAGGTGCACCTAATGTCTCTTACGTGCTCCAGAAGTTACTCTGGATTGTAGGGATAATGTCTGGGGAGAAAGAGGCAATGCATATTCCTGTTTTGGGGGTAAGTGCAAACATTTTGTAATATAATAGATTTTTGAAAGGAAAACAGTGCTTCTCCCATTAATCATAAACATGAGTCCATGGAGAATTGTTCTTATAAATGGTTTTACAGCCTATAGTAATGATATTAGAGGACTACATCAGATCAATCAAGGAAAAAATTATGTTTATGGGTGTGAGAGTGAGAGAGGGGGGGAGGGGGAGGGAGGGAGGACAGTTTTGGAATGAATGACTTTGAACTCTATTCTAGAAAAAACATGTCTCCATCCGGGATGTAAAGACATCGCTGGGCACTGAAGTGAAGAAATTTGTAAGCACTCTTGCTATAGAACAAGTGACCTTAAATGACAGAGGCCAATATAGCTGCACAGCCTCTAGCAGCCGAATGACGAAGAGAAACATCATTAATGTTATTATCTATGGTAAGGCATTTCTGCTTGATACTTCTGGTAAGGTGATCTTGGGGGGGGGGGGAGAACAAAATACCATATCCTCTCGAAAAACTCTGAAGTTAAAGTTGTTCTCCAACTTTCAATGAATATGGGCATCTTCCCTGTTTTGTAGAAGGACTTCAGTCAGTATTAGGAACTAGGCATGGACACTGCTTACTTGGGGGCACAGGACAGCCATGAAAAGTATTGGAATTTATCAAAGGAAAATGCAATCAAGCAATCAGTTTTTTTAAAAAATGGCAATCACAGATCCAGTGAAACATCACTTGAATCACTTTCACCCTTTCCTCTTTACAGAACAGTATCATTTTAACTAATGTCCTAGAAATTTGAACCAAGTTGGTTTGCTGAACCACATTAGTTAGCACCACCACCGAGAATGCCCTATCTTTTTTGCAAGCCACTCACATCAGACAATGCTGAGGTGTAACCCCTGTTCAATCATATATTCTTGATCAGTTTCCGTGTGTTAGAACTTCAAAGGAAACACCAAGGCTTATTTACAGATGCTGTCTTTTGCCCCCATTTCCCATCTCTGAACAATAAGATACCTTTTTGGAGGAGAAGAAATGAAATTCATTGTTTAAAACAATTTTTTCCATTTTAATTTTGTCAGAAAAGCCTTTCATCACTTTGTTCAGGATGCCAACCATAGTGGAGACGAGGCTTAATGAAGCAGTCAGAGTTCCTGTGAAATTTTTAGCATATCCACCTCCAGATGCAAAATGGTAAGAATCAGAGCACGTCTCGCTGGTTTGGATATGGGAATCCAGATTAGTGGTATCTCTAGGGATGTGAAGGGGATGTGGGCCTCACCAAGTGGCACACGTGGGGGGGGGGGGTGACATCACTACTAGCCAAAATTTTTAAAATCTTGGTATTTTCAAATAATCTCATGGTATATTATTTGATGCTAACGTTCATGACAATGAAATAAACCACATTAAGATATCTCTATTGTATAAAAGGTTATAGTCAAATAACCATTGGGGCAAGGCAATGATGGATCACTGTGCCCACCACCCAGAGCATTGCCCCATCAATGAGAGAGGTCCACCATGGGGTGATCACTGACCTCCCACCCTGGGTGACACAAACCCTTGTGTCATCACTGACCCCAGATTAAGATTCTTCTTCAGCTGAATGGTTGTATGGTTAAGGTAATCCTTCTTCAATACAATCTGAGGGATTGCAGAGAGGACAAATTAATGTTTTTCTGTGTGCTGTGCCCTGATGTCCTCAGATGAGTTTCTTTAAAATAAGATGCTGTTTTTATTCTGCTACATTAAAACCCTACCAAAGTCTCCCATCTTTCTTTTGCAGGTTTAAAAATGGGAGAGCCATCACTGCAAATCGTACTGTTAAAATTGGTTACTCCTTGACCATTACTGAAGTGAGTGAAAGAAATGCTGGGAATTACACTGTGGTCTTGACCAATCCTGTTAACAAGGAAAAAGAGACACACACATTTCAACTGGCTGTGAATGGTAAAGTTCTTTTTCCTAACCCTTTGTTCTTTACAGACTTAAATTCTACATAGATTGTACTTGATAATAAACATAAATTTCAACCTCTTGTTTACATTTGGCAAGTCCTTCCCAGGCTGACATATGCAGACAGCAAGGGATGCCATAGTACCATATATAACTCATATCTTGAAACATTTTCTATGGAGAGACTTTATGTGATCCCAAAAGTTCAACATGGTCCACAAGCTGTGAACAACTGCCTACCAGTCATTCAAAACATATTTTTCCCCTGTTATTTGACATACCTTGATTTTGTAATTTCAGGCAGAACTGCTAAGCCTAAACACCCTCACTAGGAAGCAAGTTCTGTTGGACACATACTTCTCGTAGTAATATTTCTAGCCACATTGATATTCAGGACCAAACCTCCAGAGATGCCACCCGCCACCTGGGGGTGGTATCTCTGGAGGTGCTGTCAACTGGAGGTGCTGTCAGCCAGTGCCACTGCCTTTCCCCCCACACTTCTGAAATCATTCTGAGGACTGGATAGGCAGCCCACAGCTTCCCAGTCCTCTGAACACCTCTGGGAAGAGACTCAGGATGGTCTTTAGATTGGGTGTGGAGTGGATGATGGTATGGTGCCATCTCCCCAAGACTGTCACCCATGGCATTTGCCCCCCTTTCCCCTCCCTTGGATATGCCACTGCTTATTTTGGAGCATCTATGCATAATGTTGACCTGTATTTATCACGTCTTTGAGAGATCTCTGTTCATGGCTACTGAATTGTGCTCATCTTGAAGATAACAGGTTGTTTCTAACTGATTTCCAGTATCCTTCCCAGTCTATTCCGGAGTCTTTTGATGTACCTAGTTGTTGTTTCATAAAAATAATATGTTTTTTAAATCTACTGTGTATATTCTTTTGTCTTTGTGTCTTGCGCTTTTCCTGTCTTCAGGTTCTCTCTGACATCGTATATTCACCCTTTCTGTCTATATGAGCCTCACCCATCCTTCCTCTTCTCCTTTGATTCATCTTCACCCCTTACGCTGCTCCTCCATTTGGCAGCTCAAGGAATATTCTTGTTTGCTGATACAAAAAGAGCCAGTTTGTAAGACAACAGTGGAATTGTGATGATAAACTATGTTGGCTGGACCAATGTCTGTGTAATAGCTTGAGATGGCAAAAGTGTAGTCTTGAGGACAACAGCCAGATTTATAGGACAACAGCCAGTGGGAATTTATAGATTGCAACCTGACCAGTACAGTGAAGTTCACCAGATGTGGGAGTAAACATTTGTTTGTACAAGATCTAAGCCAACTGTAAAGTTCAGATTATTATGGCAGTATGGTGTCATTTATAGCCAATGTGTGGAAAGAAGCAACTATCTTTTGATAATACTAAGTCAATTTGGCCTGAGAAAGGCCCTGAAGGTGATCCTGTTCACGCTCCAAATCAAACAATATCCTTAGTAAACGAGGCCAGATTGTAGGAATTCAATACGTAAATCTTGTATCTCTCTTCTACTGCAGTTCCACCTCAGATTGGGGAGAATGCCCTTTTAGCCCAAGCAGATTCTTATAAGTATGGCTCGACCCATACCCTCACATGTACAGTCTATGCTGTTCCTGCTGTGACCAAGATTCAGTGGTACTGGCAGTTGGAGGAAGAATGTTCTTTCAGCCCACAGTAAGTACCATGACTTGCTAGTTATTCAAAACTGACCCATTGTGATGGCTGTTACCCTCTTTTAAAAACAAATCAGCTGGTGTACAGGCATCTCCCATTATTGGACAGGTTAGGGACTGGAGCACTGTTCAAAAGTGAAAACTTTTGAGAAGTGGAAACTAATCTTCGTTAGTTTATAAATGTTGCTTCCAATGCCTTTTTGGCTAGCAAATTGCAAATGCCTTTTATCATTTGATAATTTTTTAAAAGAGGACTGCAAATCTCAGAATGTCAAATCCTAGTGTTTTTGAGTGTGTAGAATCACAGAATACTGTTGTACTGAATTTTTTTTCAAGTGAATATTCCTGAGCAAACATTAAAGGGCATATGCAGTATGGCTTTGGAGGGCCTTTCCAAATTTCCCTACTTCCTATGCCTTCCTGTTTGATGTTTGCTCATGTTTTATATGCTCTGGTGCCTATAGATTTTTTCTAATATAGGGTTTGGGAGTTATATCTGTGATATCTGGATTCATTTATCTACAGATTAAATCAGTGCCCCCCACCTTCATGTAAACCCTCTGGAGCATCCTTGGAGGATCTTTTGAGTTCAGCAGAGGCAGCAGACATCTACCACACTTATACTGAGCCTTAAGGTTAAAAACAGTGATTTCTCAATAAAACCATAAGTGACATTTTAAATGCCTAGGCTTATGACGCATTAGGGGGCTCAGGGAAGCCCTTTTAAGGAGGACTGGAGGCCTTCTATTTTATAAGGACGCCTCTGCTTTCTTTTGCTTTATAAGGTATTAAAAACATCATTTTCAGTTTCACAAAGAAACATAATTCTCTTTTACTTAAGGCTTAGGTGCTGTGAGTGGCGCAAGTGGCTAAGACACTGTGCTTGTTAACAAGCAGGCCAGGGTTCAAGACCTGGGTCGGCCCCACAAGACAGGGTGAGCTCCTGTCCTTAGCCCAGCTCTGTGACGCCAGCTGGATCCAATTGTATCAGCTCTGCCTTTCCATTGGACTAATTCAGTGGTGTGGAGAGGGGGGATTTGCTGCTTGGGTAACAGCATATCCTCCATAACAATCTAACCCAGGCTTTCATGCTTCGCATGCAGCGTATGCAGTGCCGAGCATGATACCATAGTCTTCCAAGACTGACGGAGGCCTTCTTTTTTTTTTTTTAGCATGAGCAGTGGCCATGAACGGACACCTACGGCCTTTGCTGGTTCAGAGGACCCACCAAAGAGGAGGGGAGCAGCTCCCCTCATCTCTGGAAGGTGGTGGTAGGGAAAGGCATTTGCCTGTATTGTTGGTTTCACTGAACTATACGCAGTTCTGGAATGCAACCTACACATATAAAGGGACACTTCAGTCTTATGGGAATTTGTGGGATATGCTATTCTTGAAAGATGCCAAACCACATCATCCCTCCTGCATGAACATAATCTTTCTGAAATTCCCTTTCGATGTTTGTCCTCAAATATGCAAAACCTTGAGCCTTACTAAGAGCCCAGTCCTATGCAGTTTTCCAGTGCTTATGCATTTGTGCCTAATGAGATATGCGCTGCATTCTGTAGTGAATGGACAGTTCCAGAGGTCTCCTCAAGGTAAGGGAACAATTGTTCCCTTAATTCATGTTGTATTTGAGTTGGAACATTGGTTAGATTTGGGCTGTGATGATTAAAAAATTATTTTGTTCCACTTTGGAACAATCCTAACTTGGGTCAGCACAACTTATCAGTTTTCCCATTCCCCGATGATGTACGGAGGCAAGTGCATGTTTATGCACTGGCCTAACCCTCCCCCTGGAGTGGCACAGAAGTGTCTTATGGCACTCTTGCCACACTCCCAGGTCAGCACAGGACATATGACAGGGCTTAGGCAGGCCTACCTGGATGTTAGGATTGCAGCCTTTGTTCATTAAAATGCCCCTTGGGGATGCTGGATCAAAACCTAATTTTGGGCTGGAGGACAAGCAGAAACTGTATAAAAATATTCACTTCCACCATATCCGGGCAGTAGACACAACTTCCTCCAACTATGCTTTGGCTTTGTGCTGCATGCAACCCCCCCTTCCACAAATATCGTCTGGCAGCATAGGTTGCCGCATACACAAAAACAGTGAATGACTTCCCTTCTTTACCCTTCCTTGCTTTGCTTTCTGGGGCAAAATTCATCTATGATGTCACTGGAATTTCCAGCTTACTATTGATTTACAAACAATATTGTGCTGTCTAGTGCAGTGGGCATAATGGCAAAGTTTATTCTGATGTCAAGAAAACCACAACTCTTGCTTCCCTGGTTGTTGTGTATGTTTTCTTGATTAAAGTCTGTGTTCTGTTGGATCTGAAGCACTTTCCTCTGATTCTCTGGACCTACAGTCCTCTTGGGCTCAAGAGGGCCATCCTAGCCAACCTACTTAAATCTTGCTGAGGATTTAAATGGCGGGTGGAGGGTTTTAGCTTTATGGGCAAGGATCAGATTAGTGAAATTCAGAATGCTGTGTTATTTGTTTACAGTTGTGAGAGTCACTAGCTTAGCAGGGGTAAAGGTTTCAATAAGATAACAGGCACTACAACATGCCTTGTAAGTGGCCCCTCCAATGCACTGGTGGAGCCATTTGGGAGAAGCGATGGCAACATGCAGGCTACTGCCTGGTGTTGTTGCTCACGTTTCCTTTTAGACCTTCCCCACCAAATCTCTTACCTTTGTGAAAGTGTATCTCAGAGGAAGCGCCTTGGCGGATGTTGGAGAATGATAGAAAGAATCCCTGGCCAGGAGCCACTCCACTTCCCTTATCTGCATTTTGCATAGGGCCAGACTTCCTTTCGGGAATATTTTTTTTAAGTCAGGAAAAAAGGTCCCCTTTCCTGTTGTTTTAAAAACAACTGCCATTATCTTTTTCCTTTGGTGCCCACTCATTTCCTATAGCAGGTCTCGTGTCCTGGAGAAATATTTCATGGAGGCCAATCTTTCATGGAGATTTCTGTGACACTCTCTTGTCTTCTTTTTGGTGCTGAATTAACACTGATTGTTGATTTTATGAATGGAGGTTTGTCTTTGGAATAATTGTTTCCCTGTCCCCCCACCATCATTCAGTATCCTGTCTGTTCTGACCTACTCAGAATAGTAAAGATATTTACTTGTAAGCATAGGGAGTTTGTTTTTATACAACTAGATGGTTTTGGAAAGTTGAGTGCAATTTCAGCTTATTTCCAGATACCACTTAAACTGCTTAGTACCTAGGTTTTGCACATGCACACACCCGCACATGCACACACACACACACAGATTGTGTGTGTGATAGTGTATGTTTACTTTTACACACTTGTGTTTAATAAATGAATATACATTACATATGTATTATGCATGTTTATTTAGTCTATACCAATTTGGAATATACCCATTCATTTGTTCATTTGCATACAACTCTTTACTTAGAAAGTTGTCTTCTGACTTACGGTAAATGGAACTACTCCTGGCCTTGAATCAGTACATAGTGAACATAGTGTACATAGTGTACATGAACATCAGTACATAGTGTGAGGGTGGTGGACCACTTCTGTGGTGTTCTATGGGTTTGCTACACTCTCCACATAGGGGGATTGTCCTATGCTTAGCATCCAAGTATTTGGAGGGGTGAGTGGAGCAAAGATGGAGATCTTCAGTCCCCCACATCCCTACAATCCAGAGCAACTACAGGAAGATGTAACAGGCACTTACTCTGGATTGCGCTATGCATTTCCTGTAGTATTCCCATAGGTGGCACTGTAACTACATCAGTATAAAAGGTCCCATAGTTACTCTGGATTGTAGCCTATTTAGACTCCAAATTTGATCCATTCCAGCTGCAGGTGGGGTGATGCAATGATTTGGGGAGTAGCATATGCCATCATCACATTCTCCTACTTCTAGCACTGGGAGTACAGTACTACTGTCTTAAATCTAGACACTAATCAGTTCCTCATCTGATTGTCTTCGATAATATTAAGAACTTTATTCATTTATTTAAAATATTTACAATATATTTCTTTTCTTCCGAATGGGATGCTTAGGTTCAGTATGCCATAAAAATTATCAGGCATGTTCTTGTCTCTGTGTAACCCTTTCTTTACAACAGGAGCATATACCTTGGCTGTTGAAATAAAAATAAAAATATGCTTATTTAATTTTTGATTATCTTTTGTCTTTCAGCCAAGCTGGACTAGGCAATAATCCCTATTCCTGTAAGAAATGGAAAGTCATAACAGACCAAAAAGGTGGAAATGCCATCGAAATTGGAAAAACCCAGTTTGTTACTATTGCTGGGAAAACAAAGGTGAGCCTTTTATCTATATGTGCCTGAATGTTGATTGAAATAATTTGCAGTAATTTGCAAATTGAAATAATTTGCAGATCATTTATTTTGGGACCCCATAACTACACAATTACATATTGACATGTCTGCAGATACACTGCCGTAATTCTTGTGGAAACCAGTGACATCATTATCTCCATTAGCCTGTTTTTTCTCCAAAGAGGTTAGGAATGCATATATGATCTTGCTTTTTAAACTCACCACAACCCTCTAAGTCAGGTGAGCAGAGTGGCCGAATAAATGTATCCTAATAGTACATAGTGCCAGTGATGAGCTCCAGCATCTGTGCTGGGTGTCATAAACATGCCATAAAGTGTCCTCGGAGCATCCTCCAAGTAGGAAGCACCAGCACTGGTCCAACACCAGTCAGCATAGTGACAAGCACTGGACAGATGCTGCCCCAAACAAGCTCTAAGCAGTGATGGTTAGGGCTTTCAGGGCAGGTGGGCCAAAGGTGTTCTGGGGTTCAGAGGAGTAGTTCCAAAGAGCAAATGATATTGTACATCACTGGGGTGAGGGTGGGACAGAGAAGAAACCAGGGCCGAAGGGGATGGATCAGGGGAGCCCTGTTCTGCCATATTTAATTCTTCTCTGCAGCAGGCTGGAAAGCCCAATATGAAGATTCTCAAGTCTGATGGTGCTGACTTGAGTAGTCCCATTGCAGGGCTTGGGGCATCCCAAGGTGGCTCTGGTGGTGCTTGCGGTAACCATTTTGCAACTACTGTACCCTGCCGTATTGCTGGGGATAGGATTGTCCACACTGTCCTGGAAGTAAATCTCATTAACTATAATGAAATTTACTTCTAAGTATAGGATTGTGCTCTAGGTTGCACTCTTAAATACCCTTATTAGAGAACAAGCATCACTGAACTCAGTGGATCTAACTGTTATATAATCCAGTGTAGCAGTTGACCTGCATAAAACTGGAGGAGTGATGGAGAAAGGTTCTATTTTTAGTACTATTTTATTTAAGATATTTCTCTTGACAGTCTCCATTGTAGCAAGATGCTTTAGCAAAGTTCAACAATTTCACTTTTGTTTGCCAGAATGGATAACTGGAGGGCCATGTAAGCGTGAGATTTAGCAGACTACCTAAAACAATGGTGGGTTGTGTTGCAGTGGAATTTATGGTAGCCTGGATGGTAGTATCACCATAACGGTGGTAACATGTTCAACTGACTCATTGTGTGTGATTCAGTTAAGCCCTTTCGCATCAGTTTGGCATGAAATTGCTTGACTTTTTCTCTTGTAGACTGTAAGCACCATCGGAATCCAAGCAGCAAATGTATCTGCTTTGTATAGATGTGTGGCTGTTAACAGAGCTGGAGAAGGCGAGAGGGTGATCGCCTTTCATGTTACCAGTAAGTTTTAATTCACTGATTGAATCCATGTTCTTTATTAATATACCTGCCTATGGGCGCAATCCAGAGTAACTATGGGGAGTCCTTGCTCCGGTGTAAGAACAATTTGCTCTGGATTGCAATATGAATTTCCCACAGGTTTTCTCTAGGTGGTGCAGTAACTAAGGGTGCACGTAAAATCTCTTACGTGCACCCGTAGTTATTCTGGATTGTAGGGTATGTTTCTTTAAGGCTGCAATCCTAAAGACACTTTCCTGGGAGCAAGACTATTGAACATAATGGGACTTACTTTTGAGTAGACATGGCTAGGATTGCAGCCAAAGTGTGCCGCCGTCTCCTTACCTTTCTATTGTGTATCTGTATATAAAGAAAACATGTATACAAAGAGGGTGACCATATATCCTATTTTTTCCAGGACATGTCCTCTTTTTAAGCCTTGTGTCCTGCAAAAAAATCCTTTATTGTTCTCCTTTACCTTGTAAGCAGACAGCCATCTTGGAATTGTTCAATTAGATGCAATAAATTATGGTATATGTAAAAGTTTTAAATTTAATAATTTACCAAGAAACACAATGTATCTTTGCAGTGCATCGCTGACAAACTTACTTTTATTTAAATTAGGTAACCCCATTTAAATTAACATTTAAATTATTAATTTAATAATTACATTAATTTAATTTTTTTAATTAACCACAGAAAAGTAACATACAGTATATGTATTTAGCTTTTATTTTGTCATGCGCTACACTTTTTTGGGTCTCCTACATTTGGGATGGGCCTTGTCCTCTTTTTCATTTATATGGTCACCTTATATCCAAATTTACAAATACTTCTGAGGCCTTTTTAGGCAACTCTCATGTCTGTCAGTGTGCATGACATGTTATATCTTTATCTACTGTCCACTTGCATAGAGAAGTTTGTGCACATGGCCATAAAAAATGAGTGTTTTGAGTCTAGAAATTTAAATGGAATCCTACACAATTAATTGTGCAAGATGTCACATGCAAATCTGTTGGCACCTCATCGCTGCAATTTTTTTCTATATACGCTTATACAAGGGAATGTGGAATGTTGCCATATTTTCACATGTGCTTCTTAGGATAGAACCCATAATGTTTTTTAGCACCTATGCTCAGTTAGATTATTGATTCCTTGCACTTTTACCCACAAGTTCAGAGATTGAACATAAGCAAGTAGAACTCTGGTTATTTCCAACTGCTAACCTTACCTTGAACATTAGCCAGTATGAAACCTCCTGTTGGTTAATGAAGTAACTGAACATGAGTGGTGCCTTCTTTCCTAATAACTTCATTTTGTCCGCAGGAGGCCTTGAAATTAACCTTCAGCCAAAGAGTCAGCTGACCAAGAAACACAATGTCTCTTTGCAGTGCACGGCTGACAAACTCACTTTTGAAAACTTGACCTGGTACAAGTTTAGCCCTCGTCCGTCTGCAACATGGTTGGGTGGGCTGCCCATGCCCATGTGCAAGAACCTAGAATCTCTTCAGAAACTGAACACTGTAGCAGCCAGTGCCAATGGGGAGAATCTGACCATGGAACTCCTTCTCTGGAACATTTCTCACCGTGATTCAGGAGATTATGTCTGCGTAGCCCAGGAGAAGAAGACCAAATCGCATCACTGCCTTGTCAAACATCTCATCGTTCAAGGTAATTTCATGTTTGGTGAAAACAAGCCAGACATGTGTCTATTGAAAAGTGCATTGACTGTGGGCTGCGTGTGGCCTTCAGAAAAGTTTTGTGATGCTTTTGAATTTCTGCTAAAATCTCACATGTCCTGCCAAAAATAATTTCTTTAAATACATTTTTATAGCCCTTTTGGCTAGCAGATGATAAGTTGACTGTATAGATGCAACAGCACAGAGATATCTGATCTGCGTGCCACCCCAAAGCACAGGGGCTAATGGGCTAAGGCTGGCCCTGGTAATGCCTAGTAACTTATGGCCCAATCCTCGGCCTGCCTACTCAGAAGTAAGTTCCATTATAGTCAATGCAGCTTATTCCCATGTAAGTGGAAATAGGATAGCAGCCCAAAGTGTTTGACAAATTCATGGAGGATTATTCTATCAATGGTTACTAGCCAGAATACTAAGAAGGAAACTTTTCTGTTCAGAAGGAATACACCTTTAATTACCCATAGAAAGGGGAACTATAAATATTGTGCTCTTCTTTTAAAACTATCAGGTACATCTCCCTGTCCACCATTGGAGACAGTGCTGAAATCAATAGACTTTGGGCTTATACCCAGTAATCCTTACATTTTAGAGATCCTCCCATTTATTATTGTTTTAGATGTCAGTTTCTAAACCCAATTTATGCTTTCCAGAAGCTGACTTATCTGTTTGAAAGTAAAGCATAATCAAAGCCCTTCTTTATCCCAACCAGTAAATCTGGGATCAAGCAAATGGGCTGCACCTGTGTTCCCATGCATATAACTGATCTTAGAAAAGGGGCTTCCCAGAACTTGGAATCTATTCAGAAGGCTTTTGAGCCATTTTGAGTTTAATCATCTAATAAAGACAAAGGTTCCTTATATAAAAATGTACACTGTACTTGTGGCAGTTTTTTCCCCCTGAGATTGATACATATGCAGGCAATATATAACAATCCATGTAATTGCATTAGAAAGATCCCTACCACTTGCCATCAAAGCAATTCTAGGTAATGACAGTGATGCATAGGAGATATTTTTGAGTTTGATGAGATCTGCATGTTGCTGTCATTGTCCAGAATGGCTCCAACAGTGAATGGAAGAGACCACTTACACAGTGCAAAGTGACACCTGCAGTTCTTACTATTACTAAGTGCTACTGGCCCAGTTCAGGAAGTGTTGTATGAGGTCTGGCAGCTACGTGTCCTTCCTGATCATACCATCCCACTGATCTGCTGGTTGATTTTTATCAGAAACCACTATTGCTTCTGGCTTGCAGCTTTCCACCCATTGCATTGGTGTCTGGTAGCAGTCAAGTTATTTCCACATCAGCCAAGCTATTGTTGCACAGGCATATCTTGTGTGTTGCACAGGCATATCATGTGGTATGTCAACAATTGCTGGGGATCGAAATGGGCCATTATAACAATATATCATTATTTTAGTATTAGTATTTTTGGTGTTTGAGCATATAAATGAGCTCAGATTTTCAACTCCCAGTTCTAAAATCTGACATGATTCAGAATTGCATTTTTAATGGCAGTATTTTCCATATATCAACAGAACCAGTGACACCCACAATTATAGGGAATCCTGAGAATCAAACAACAAATATTGGTGAAACAATAGAAGTATCTTGCATAGCTAATGGAATTCCTTCTCCAATTATCACGTGGTTTAAAAACAATGAATCCCTCATCGAGGATTCAGGTAAGAATGAATGTTCTGTGTTGCAATTTCACTTATATAAGATTCCCCATTGATTTCAGCTCATCCAGGAAAGGAATTTAATATGATTTGCCTTGTGTAATCTCTGCTGTTGCAAAGTGTCATCTGGATGGTAGAAAGACTTACTGTTTTGCATGTTTGTGTCTTCTGCAAGGTATTGTTTTGAAAGATGGAAACAGAACTCTAATCATACGGAGAGTGAGAAAAGAAGATGAAGGGCTCTACACTTGTCACGCCTGCAACATCCTTGGGTGTACAAAAGCAGCATCTTTTTTTGAAGTGGCAGGTTGGTACCAACAAAGCGATGCCATATCTCAGTTATAAAGCAAAATCTGCTTCGCTTGCAGAAGGTCTTCAACATTCCCTGGTACGGCAGAGAAAAAAGTCCAATCTGAAGTCTCTGTAGTGGAATTACTATAGACAGCATTGAGCTAAATGGATCTAACTGGTCTAACTCAGAGCACAGTCCTAACCATGTCTACTCAAAAGTATGTCCCATTGTGTTCAATGGGTCCTACTCCCAAGAAAGTGTCTTTAGAATTGCAGCCTCAGTACAGGGCAGCTTTGTATGGGCATCTCTGGTTTTGATTTGCAAAACATTACTTTCAACTTCTTTATATTTTACTGTATTTATATACTACTTTGCTGTCCAATAATATCTCCCAAGGCCTTTCACAATATACAAAGCACTGAACTTTCTTGACCACATACCAGTTCATGTTATGATAGAAATTCTGCATTAAAATAACCCAAAAGATATAAACACATCTCTATATATAATCTTTAAAAGCAGTTGTCAGATAGGCCCTGCTGCGGTCATTGTTGAATTTTTACCAAGCTAGTCAAAGCTACATCCTGTTATTCTCTTCATCCACAGCAGGATATTGGAGATGAGGTGCCACGTGACCTATTTTTGTTGGATGAAAAGTGCCAGTAAACAGACCTCATGTAAATATGTGTGTTATCTAACAAATGTGACGCACTGGAGTCTAGCTTAGTGTATTTCTTAGAACTGGAGACACTATTGGAGACACAAGTTTTGTTCATAAGAGGGAATTTACGACCTGTAATGTCATAGGTCTTGGCATAAAAGCAAAACAATGAACCATTGTGAGGCAGAAGTTGTGTGACGCAAGAGCTAAAATAGTAAAGCACATGTTGAAAAGAAATCTTGCTTACAGATGATGATTGCAGAACATGTCACTGCAACGGGCTTAATATGTTTGCGCCACAGAAAAGATATTTACCATAGTACTAGATCAGGGTTTGGCACTTCCATAGAGCAAAGTCTGAGTTAGGCACATAGAGCACAATCCTAAATATGTCTACTGAAAAGTGCCTGTAGGATTGCAGCCTAAGTTTAGGCATCCTGTCCAGAAAAAAGGCTGAAGGTGTTGCCTCTGGCAGAAGATTGATGGGACACTCCTCACTGTCTGCTGACTTGCCTTTGCTGCAATTCTTTCTTCTTCCATTCCCTGGATTGGAAAAGAAAGAGGGAAGAGAGAGAGGAAGGAGTGATATGGGGAGAGGGGAGAGAAGTGCTGGGTTAGAACACTGGCAAATGAGAGGAGCAGGAACTGGCATATCATTGGGCAAGGGGGACATCTGGCATGCTGCCAGCTGTCAGGAGTTTTGGGCTGGCTCTAATATTTTCTTAGTCAAAGTGCCCTGTAAATAATCAGATGCTGTTGGATCTGACCGCATCATCCCACTTAGCATATTTAAAAAGCAGGCCTCCATCAGTCTTGAAAGACTATGGTATCATGCTCGGCACTGCATACGCTGCATGTGAAGCATGAAAGCCTGGGTTGGATTGTTATGGAGGATAGGCTGTTACCCAAGCAGCAAATCCCCCCTCTCCACGCCACTGAATTAATCCAATGGAAGGCAGAGCCAATACAGTTGGATCCAGCTGGCGTCACAGAGCGGGGCTAAGGACAGGAGCTCACCCTGTAATGTGGGGCCGACCCGGGTCTTGAACCCTGGCCTGCTGGTTATCAGGCACAGCATCTTAACCGCTTGCACCACCCACAGCCCTCACTTAGCATATATAGAGGTAAATTATAGAGTCTCCATCATTTGTGTCCAATATACTCATAGTCAACACCAGCCATCCTTTTCTGGGTTCTCTAGCAAACATTATCTCCTGGGCATTGACTACAATTTTCCTCCTAGAATGGGAGCTGTGTTGACCCACATATCATATACAGGCTGGTTTCATTGCTCTCTTCACCCAGATGCTTCCACTGATGTGAATATCTCTTGCCAATTACTGTTTTTTTCAAGCATTCAACCTGTCTCCATCAATTTATTTACTTTCAGAGATGTAGAACTAACAGGTTTTTCAAAAGTTGTGCAAATATAACTGAAATCCATGGCATCTTCAGAGTTAAGCATCTTTTAAGTTCCATACATTTACAGCTTAATTCTATGCATATCTACTTACAGCCCAATCCAGATTCGCACTTGGGTTGCCCTATATATTACTAGGGTGGAGCAACTGCGAGATGCTCCACCATAGTTACTCTGGAAAAGGCTTGGGGCAGAGAAGGAAACGTAGGGTGCCCCAAGAGAAGTGAACCTGTGCTGCCTTAACTGGGGCAGCCTAGGCAGCTCAGGAGAGGCATGTTGAAGACATGTTTAGCATTGCCGAGGGCAGAGAATCTCTGTTACTCTGTACCCAGAGCCTGTTTCCCAGGCAGAAATTCCTTCTTCCAGCTCCTCAGCATTAGACCACCTCAGGAGCAGGTACAGTAATGAGTAGACCCATAGAGGTCCATGATAAGGCCTGAGTAAAAATAGTACTGTTGACAAAAAATCTGAGTTCTTGGCCAGCCTAACTGCAACCCCTGCCTCTCAACCTCAGGATATGTCACAGCTACGGCAGCCACTAACGTGGGGATATAGCAGGACACTCCAAGCATCCACCCTCCATTAGAGGAACGGTAGCTGTAACTGGTTGTCAGGAACTGCTGGGCTTATAAGGCAGGCACCACAGCTGTTCCTTGTTCAGTGTGATCTGGGGGGGGGGGGTTTCCCTCAGGAGCAAGCCTTCCCTAGCTATCACTGACTTAGTGTGCTCTGGAGCAGTTAGGGCAGCCCAGGCTTCCAGGCTCTCTGGATGTAGCATAACTTTCTGTTCTGGATACAGAATAGTTGGGGCAGTGCCCTTACTCTGCCCTCACTGCCCTTACTCTGGATTGTGCCCTGAGAATCATAGAGTCCTAGAGTTGGAAGGAACCCAGTGGGTCATCTAGTCCAACCCCCTGTCTGTAGCAGGAAATCCTCCTAGGGCATCTCCGATAGTCGCTCATTGAGCCTCTGCTTGAAGGTCCCTAGTGAGGAAGAGTCCCCACCTCCCTTGGCAATCTATTCCACTGCCAAACCACCCTCACCCTCACCGTCAGGAATTTTGTCCTGATATCCAACCAGAATCTTCTTTCTTGAACTTAGAAGTACGTCTCATTGTGTTCAAAGGGGCTTACTTCCAGGAAAATGTGGATAGGATTTATGCTACATGTCACAAGCATGTAGTTAAATCACCAATTGTAATCCACTAGACTGAGGTTGCAATCCTAGCCAATTTAGGTCAGCATAACTCACCTGTCTCCCTGTTCCTATAATATTGGTTGGAGATCGGCACATTTACTGGCCTAACCTCCCCAGGCCAGCACAGGACATGTGTCAGCCTAACTGGGAGTTAAGACTGCAGCCTTATAGCAAAATCCAATATGCATTGTTGAGAAGTAAGCCCCCTTGAATTCTTATTTATTTCCTGGTACTTTAGGTATGTATAAGATTGTGACACTGAAAGTGCTTGACTTTGGTCCTCAGCGGCCAGCAAATGTGGCTGCTGTAGTTGTGTGACAATATGATTTATTTCATATTCAAAGGAAAAGATTGACCAGCAGTATGGATTACTCCAAACATTACACTTGGGTTATGGTGGGGGAATGTTTGTTTTAAATACTAAAGGGTCCAGTCTTCCTAGGCTTTCCTTGACACATTTTCTGTCTTGGTTGACTTATTGCAAGTTGGGTTTCTAATAATTCTTTCCTGAACAAGAAGCCTCTTTCAATCCTTCCACTGATGACCTATCCTAATAGGCTCTTGGCAACTATCTATGAACTGTTCAATTGTTTCTTCCCAGGCACTGATGAGAAAACAAACCTCGAGCTCATTATTCTGGTTGGGACTGCAGTAATTGCCATGTTCTTCTGGTTACTTCTTGTAATCATTCTCCGGACCGTTAAACGGGTAATGAAACTATTCTCCCTCTGTCCCATCAGTATCAATCTTGCATGACAAATGAAAACTGACTGGCACTCTTTTGTGTTGTTCCTTGCATTGTCCTTAAACCAACAGCCACATTTTTCTCCCTCTATCCCATCACATTCTTGCCTGAAACTGGAAGCCAATAAAATGTTTGCTTTCTAACTGACCAGGCATTTGCTGCAGGAAAGAGAGTCTTTTTTGATATTAATAAAACAAGTAATTAACATTGAGTGGTGGACGCATGTCCGCTAGTGCAGCTGGGGTGGGGGGGGGGGGGGAGTTGCAGATTCCTGGAGACAAAACCTAAAATTGTTCTAGACCTCAATGAAACCAGTAAACGTGACCATCTGCACACTGCCCAATCAATAAGGATAATTTTATTTAACTAGCACATTCTTTTTCAGGCCAATGGAGAGCTAAAGACAGGCTACCTGTCAATCATTATGGATCCTGATGAAGTTCCTATGGATGAACAATGTGAACGACTTCTTTATGATGCCAGCAAATGGGAGTTCCCCAGGGACAGGTTAAAACTTGGTACGCCTTTTCCTGTGAATAGAGACATGCCCTTCAGAGCACAATTCTATGCTTTCCTTCTGCCAGAATAGCTAGCGCAAGTTCAAAAAAGTTACTTAATCTGGAGAGGGGGGTAGCGTATGTGCTTGTTTACACACTGAAGTGACAGTGTCTCATACTTCTTTTTGTGGCACACTGTCTAATAACATGCACTGATATATGGTGTATTATAGCTGTGACATTATTACATTTATGTCTGGCCCCTTCATAAAAACAGCCCTGCTGGATCAGACCAAAGCTGTATGTAGTCCAGCTTCCTATACAGGTCCAAACTTGTTATACACAGATTTTTTTATGTATGGATTTTAATCAACACAAATGCCCCCTGCAAATTACAGTTTTAAAAAATGCTTTTCTACTATATAGATGGGCAGTCATGGAAGCAATCATTCCATTCTTCAGCTGAGCCAGCAAAGGCAGGGGGTCTTTTTGCATTTCTAATGGCAAAATTCTTCTCTAGACAGTAGGAAAAGCTGTTTTTAAATAGTTTTAAAGGGATGTACTTTAAATTTTTAAACTGCTTTTATTTAGCACATTTTTAAATATCAGCAGGGAGTCCCAGAATCAAACCTCTGTAGATATTAAGGCAAACCGTATTCCATTAGGAGCAGGCCTCCGTCAGTCTTGGAAGACTATGGTATCGTGCTCGGCACTGCATACGCTGCATGCGATGCATGAAAGTCTGGGTTAGATTGTTATGGAGGATAGGCTGTTACCCAAGCAGCAAATCCCCCCTCTCCACACCACTGAATTAGTCCAATGGAAAGGCAGAGCCAATACGATTGGATCCAGCTGGCGTCGCAGAGCTGGGCTCAGGACAGGAGCTCACCCTGTCTTGTGGGGCCAACCTGGGTCTCGAACCCCGGCCTGCTGGTTAACAGGCACAGTGTCTTAGCCACTTGTGCCACCCACGTCCACACCCACAGCCACTTGCACCACATCAGCCATTAGGAGCAAGAAACCTGAAAATGGGTCTTTAAATCTATTTTTATATTTTTTAAATTCATGGATTTAGTTATCCATGGGAGGTTCCAGAAGGGAACACTAGTGGATAATGAGGGACACCTATATCACACAGTGGCCCACCAAATGCCTCAGACATCCAGATTCCTGCATCCTGGTGCCCTTCTTTGCATCTGGCTTTCTGAGGTAGTCTCCTTTTAAAATCAGAAGGTTGTACATATCCATCATGACTTGATGGATTTTTTCTCCAGAAATTTGTCTAGTTATAGGTATCTAGGCCAGATGCCATCACCACATCCTGTGGCAAGGAGTTCCTCAGACAGAATAAAGATATACTTTCTTTTGTCTTCACAGGCCTGCTTAGTTAATGGTTAGCTTTCTTTCTCATAACTTTGGATAATGAAAATTTTAAAAGTCATTTAGTACTTTCCCATTTTTTATTAAACCTCAGGTAAACCACTTGGTCGAGGGGCGTTTGGTCAAGTCCTTGAAGCCGATGCATTTGGAATTGACGCAATGACTACTTGCCGAACAGTTGCCGTCAAAATGCTTAAAGGTAAAATGAAGCTTTAACAGCTGCACATGGCTGATGGAGGCAATTGAAGTCACCACCACAATTGTGGTCTGAAAGAAATGAAATGCGCTGGGCAATCAGCTTATATTCATAACAGTGTAAGAACTGCTTCATGTAACAGCTAGTATAAAACTTCCTTCTAACTATGGCTGCGATCCTAATTAGGCTGACACAACTCATGGGTCTTCCCATTCACTTGGTGATGTAGGAAGGCAAGCACATGTCTGTGCACTTCCCCAGGAGTGGTTCAGAAGTGTCTTATGGTGCTTTTTGACACTCCCAGGCCAGCACAGGACTTGTGCTGGGGCTTAATGCTGGCCTAACTGGGGTTAGGATTGCAGCCTAAGGCAGTGGTGGGCTCCACCAGGATTGCACCTACGAACTGGTTGTTAACAAGAGATAGGACATATAAAGTTTAAAAATCGCCATTTAAAAGTGGCTGCCAGATGGGCAGGGAACTGGCTGTTAATCTCTTTGAATCCCATCACTGCCCTAAGGTCCACTGAAATAAAATTGTGCAGTTCTCTGGGATTGTGAATGTCTGCCCTTTCGAGTTTGATGGATGGTAGAAGGTAAATTTCTAATGTAATTATATACAGTATGCCTTGTGAGGACAACTTTTCTCTTTTGGTTTTCAGAAGGTGCAACTCACAGTGAACACCGGGCCCTGATGTCTGAACTCAAAATCCTCATTCACATTGGTCATCATCTCAATGTAGTTAACTTACTTGGAGCCTGCACCAAACCAGGAGGTAAGTGTCGGAAGACCCTTGACACTGTTGAAGAGGCAGAACACAAGCACAGATCTTTGGTTCAGTACATCTTCGATGAATACAAGCAGCTATGGAGAGCTGCAATCAATCAATAAGAAAGAGAGAAAAAAAGAGAGAAGGAGAGAAAAAAAAAGAGAGAAAGAAAGAAAGAGAGAAAGAGAGAGAGAGAGAGAGAGAGAGAGAGAGAGAGAGAGAGAGAGAGAGAGAGAGATAGATAGATAGATAGATAGATAGATAGATAGATAGATAGATAGATAGATGGGGCTGTGGGTGGTGCAAGTGGTTAAGACACTGTGCCTGTTAACCAGCAGGCCAGGGTCCGAGACCTGGGTCCCCACAAGACAGGGTGAGCTCCTGTCCTTAGCCCAGCTCTGCAATGCAGCTGGAACCAATTGTATTGGCTCTGCTGTTCCCTTGGACTTTTTCAGTAGTGTGGGGAGGGGGGATTTGCTGCTTGAGTAACAGCCTATCCTCCATATTAATCTACCAAGGCCTTCGTGCTTCACATGCAGTGTCAAGCACAATGCCATAGTCTTTCAAAACTGATGGATGCCAAGTTAAGTTGATAGATAGGTAGGTAGGTAGGTAGGTAGACAGACAGACAGACAGACAGACAGACAGACAGATCGATCGATCGATCGATCGAACGAACGAACTCTAGTTATTACACTGGAACTATTGCATATGCATAGGACTGCCCTGCATAGGCCAAAAAGCCAAAAGCCCTTTTTCCATGATTATTGTTGATGTAGTAGAGTTGCCTTCCCCTCCAGTATTTCTTGTGAGGCCCTAGAAAGCCATAGTGGTTAGAAAGCGTATGCTTTTGAATGCAACAACTCATTCCCCATGTAAGTTACATTTACCTTTATAGGATCAAACTAAACATTATTACAGCAAATACATTGTATAAGATCAATGCATTTCTGTGCTAAAAACATGTGTGACAATTTCAATAGAGCAGGCCTTCTCAAGTTGTGCGTCATCCAGTGCAAAAGAAGGGAAAGGCCAAAAGCCATACTAACCTCCTGATTAGCTGCTATTCATGACTGACAGAATCCATCCACATGTGCTGCCTGTATATCAAGACAAAGTCTTGATATATAAAAACGCTACAAAAATAAATTTCTTTTTATAAATCTACAGTAACTCTTGTATTATTGGCACAGGTCCACTCATGGTGATTGTGGAGTATTGCAAGTTTGGAAATCTGTCTATGTATTTAAGAAGCAAGCGGAGTGATTTCGTTCTGTGTAAGGTGAGCTCCCAGCCGCGTGTTGGGAAAGAATATGTTTCATTTTAATTGCCTCTCCAGTTCTATTGCTTAAACCTGTTAGATCCAGTCTTGCTCTCTGGGGCAGCAGAGAACAAATCTTTGATCATCATACCTGACTATATGTACAGACCTGTACTATATATCATCAGACCTGTACTATATATACAGCACCATGCATCTTGGTAGCTCTGTATTATTAATATTAATTAAAAAATCTAGTTACATTATCTCCAGTTGCTTAAAACAAACTGTTGTGTTTCTGCCTAATCCAATCTTCCTAATCCACTCTTCCTAATCCACTCTTCCATTTCTTCCCCCCCCCCCGCCCCCCCACATCATAGACCAAAAATGCCCGGTTCAGGCCAGGGAAAGAAAACTGTGTTGAAGTCCCAGCAGACCCAAAGAAACGTTTGGATAGCATTGCAAGCAGTCAAAGCACCACAAGTTCAGGATTTGGCGAGGAGAGATCCCTCAGTGAAGTGGAAGATGGAGAAGGTGAGATTTATTTCCTATCATTATCTAGGAGCCCAATCCTAACCTTTCACACCCTGACAATGCATCCAAAATAACTATCTCTACATCCTTCAGTTGTGTTCTCCTCCTCATAAGGGGACTATTGTTGCCTTACTCCGGGGGAAGATGCATTCATGAGCAATGTGCTCGTTCAAAGCAATGTGCAATTCTCTAGTGAAGAGAGCATATCCTAAACCTTAAGCCAAGATGAATTTTATTAAAGCTCTGTCTTTACTGTACCCCATTTGGGGCAATATTTCTCCTTTCAGCCTTCCATAACAAAAAGGCAAAACTGATCTTCCTTTAGTAAAATGCCATCCTAGCTTTTCTTCTGAATGGTGCTCAGGGTGGTTCATGACGTAAAGCAAGGCAAACTGGAAGTCAGGATTCCTGTGTAGTAAAGTGCCAAAATGCTGTGCAGCACATTGTGTACATTGTAACTCAACGCGTTTGTCTGTGTTAATCCTTCCTCTTGTAGCAACTTCTGAAGATCCTTCCAAAAACTCTCTGAGCCTGGAGGACCTCATCTGCTACAGCTTCCAAGTTGCGAGGGGGATGGAATTCCTGGCATCACGGAAAGTAAGGAATTTTTTTTCACATTTGTTATTTGTCAAATGACTATTTCCTTCAGGAAATGATGGGAGGAAGCTTGTGTGCTGAGCCTACAGTTCCTTCAATATATTTTGAACACTCTCAGGTCTGAGCAGTTGGTATTAGAGTAGAAAATGGTACACATGAAAGCAGCTTTCTCAAACTTTTGGTGGGTCATGAGCCAATTTTCAGGTGGGTTCCAATTCATTTCAACGTGTATTTTATGTTTTTACGTATTAGACTTGATGCTACTATGGTATGTGATTACATTTGGGGAAACATTACAGATCTGTACTTTTAACAGATCTGGGGCACAATCCAGAGTAACTATGGGGAGTCCTTGCTCCAGTGTAAGAACAATTTGCTCTAGATTGCAACATGAATTTCCCATAGATTTTCACTAGGTAGTGCAGTAACAACAGCTATACTTAATGTCTCTTGCGTGCTCCCGTAGTTACTCTGGATTGTGGGGCTGTACTTTTAACTACGTGTATGCTTTTAACAATAATATTCAGTGGGGTTTATTCCCTGTGTAGCCAAAACAGCTTGAGCTTCTGTTGCAGGATGGAGGAGGGTAAGGGGAGGATCCCATGGTTACTCTGAATAAGGTAACATTTTCCCCTTACCGTGGGGTAAGCCTCTAGAGTGCAGAGGGGTCTACCTGGAACCATGCCAGTGAAACTGATGGCAGAAGACCATAGGATAAGGGCAGGGAAAGGGGCTTGGATTTGGTGACTACCATACTGCTGGGGGTCGTTTTGTGACTGCCAAAAGGCAGTTGCCACTAGCAGAACACTTCTTTTGCAAGCATTAGTGCCCAATAGGGCTGGGCTGTTCGTTTTCTTGTTTAGCCTGCCTTTCCACAGGATATTTCTGAGAAATCGCTTATCTAAAGGCCATCCTATGTCAGATTCTCTTCTTCCATAGAATATTCAAAATCAAGCTTTCTTTATCTCATATAAAATTTTCTGCTATTGGAAATCATGTGGGCTTCACAGCCCAATAAACTGACTCAAAACCAGGTCCTTTGTTTGATTATTACTGGTTACTGGCTGATTGGGAGAAAAGATGGTCAACAGCAAACAATAGGACAACAGTTGCATCTGAAGAATGTTAGTTTAATACATTTATTTTTCATCTTCTTGCAGTGTATCCATAGAGATCTGGCAGCTCGTAATATCCTCTTATCAGAAAACAATGTTGTCAAAATTTGTGATTTTGGATTGGCTCGAGATATCTACAAAGATCCAGATTATGTCAGAAAAGGAGACGTAAGTTTCAGTTACTGAAATATGGTGACAATGACCTGCAAAGGATATATCAAAAGATATATTGACCCTTTCCCCATCAGGTTGCTGATATACTCTTGCATCTTAAATTTTTAGGCAAGGCTGCCTCTAAAATGGATGGCACCAGAAACCATTTTTGATAGAGTATACACCATTCAAAGTGATGTGTGGTCCTTTGGAGTTCTGCTGTGGGAGATATTTTCATTAGGTAAGTATTTTTTTTTTTTTGCTGCTAAACTTCACAAGGTTTTAATAATAGATTTACTGATATCAATTTATATTTAGTTTCTCCTCCAGAATTGTGACAAATACCAAACTTCAGCCAAATACATAGGGTAAAGAGCCCATTTTGGGAATGGGGTTGTAGCTCAATTCTCTGCATTGCAGAAGCTCCTAGGTTCAATCCTTAACATCTCCAGGTGCAGATGGGAAAGACCTGTGACTGAAACCTGTTACCTGTCAACGAGTCTACTTGGATCTGCACCACCTAAAGGTGGCACTGATCACAGTAGCTTGGTGCTGCACAGAATTGCCGAGGAGTCAGATTAAGATCTGGCCGGAGTATTGGATCCTGGCCCTATGCTACACTCGGCTTCAGGCTGCCCACAGTCCACCTTGCACCCACCTTGAAGAATGCTTCCATTCTCATCTCCTTTCTCCAAGCCTTCATGCCTGCCTAACGTAGCTGACGCAAACTTACCGTGGATTGGATTGGCATGGCCCATGTTGGCCTCCCTTCTCTCCCTGTGGCACAAAAGTGCTTGATGACACTTTCATGACTCCTCTGGGCTGGTGCAAGGGATTTGCACTGACGCAAGGATATTTGTAGATTATGCCCTGGGCTCAGTATCCAGGAGAGAATTTTGATATGGCTATACTCAGACAAAATCTGTTCTTTTAGGGGCCTCCCCATACCCTGGTGTAAAGATTGATGAAGAATTCTGCAGAAGATTAAAAGAGGGAACCAGGATGAGGCCCCCCGACTATACAACACCTGAAATGTAAGAACTTTTGGTGGTATGAATATGCTTTTTCATAGAAATGGATATCTCACTTGGGAGTAACTTAGAATCAAATAATTTGATAAGAATACTGTCGTTACTGGTAATGATGTTATAAGAACTGGTGCTGGTAGGGTTGAATGAAGGAGCTGTTCAACGCTCTCTTTTCCCCATCTGTCTGCCCTATACAATTCTAATGTTTCTACTATATCATTCTATTTATATTTATATCTATTTATATTGGATTTATATATACATAGATATAGATATTTGATTTGTATTCCATCTTTCCCCCCTGAGGGCACCCAAGGTGGCTAAAATCGATAAAACAGTAACAATAAAATACAATTAAAAATATAAAAAACAACTAAGCAGTAAAACCAGATCAGGCACGGAGGAGGACAGATTAAAAACATTATGTGGCCTCAAACATATTTTAAAACCAAGGATCAAGGTTGGTTCATGTAGTAACATTGTTACTATTATCTTATTTCGCCAGGTATCAAACAATGCTGGACTGCTGGCATGGTGATCCTAAGCAAAGACCAACTTTCTCAGAATTGGTGGAACACCTGGGAAATGTACTGCAAGCAAGTGTTCGCCAGGTACGTTGATGCACCTGAAGATGCTCAGGTTTCAGTGATCCTCACTGATGGCGAAATCTTTGACCCCATGACATCTAAATTATACAGTGGAACACATGTGGCAATGATATATTAGTAAAATATGTAGCTTAAAAGCACAAATAGGTAGTGTGGATACAGAACCCAAGGAAGTTCTGAGTTCCTTAGTCCAGCATTCTTCTCCTTAAGCATAAATTGAGAAATGAGTGCATTTGTTGCTCTGAGTCTGCAATCCTATAACACTGTCCTGCGATTAATTCCCGTTGAATACAGTGAGACTTAAGGAAGAAACAAGTAGTATTTGCTGTTATGTGAATTAATTTCTTAGGGACTGGACATTTTCTCTTTTTCAGAGAGGTGAGCATAGTTTAAGAGGTAAGCATAGCTCACTCCCAGTAGTGTGAGGTTTTTCAAATCCGTTTTTCCCTCTGTTACCTCTGCTTGAACAGGTGTGGCAGGTTTTGGAAACCATACAAAACCTGGAAGGCCAAATGAAAGTGGAAATCGTGTCACCGGTTCAAGCAGCAATCCCTCTTTCAAACTTCAGCCAACTCCCTGGGAAAAAAAATATAATCTGTTTCCAGTCATAAATTCTGCCCATTACACTTTTGAACATATTTTTTACAGGATGGTAAGGACTATATTGTCCTTCCTCAGACAGCATTGCTGAACATTGAAGAGGATTCTGGACTCTCGCTACCAACCTCACCTGCTTCCTGCATGGAAGAAGAAGAGGAAGTGTGTGATCCACAGTTCCATTATGACAATACATCAGGGATGAGGTTTGTTAACATAATAAGGATTCCACTGGGAATGCTGGATATTTCCCCTTGGATTTTTATTTCTGTGGCTTGGGGCAGGGCGATAGTGCCAAAGGCATTTATATTGGTTGTTATTTTTGTTTAAGCATTTTTCACTTGGATTGTAATATTTAATCACGAATCAATCATATGTACTGATTAAAATACATTTTGGAGTCCTGAAAAGGTGGAAATGGCTGCTTAGATTTTAGAGGCTAAAGAACAGTTTGAGGTAGAGAAGCTTTGCTATGAAAAGTGTTCAGGAGGAGAGAAATAATGCCCAGCCCTATGCTGCCTAGAGAGCCAGGCTGTCCATGGTGCCAAAATGGCTGCTGTGGTATTAGGATTATCGGGCAACTGCTGCCAGCTTCTCAGGTTAAGAGAAGTCTTGTCCTCTTCCCGTAGGTAAGTAGCCCTGTATTGGGGTTATTCAAATCTGTAGCAATCCTTGGGTTGTCCTAAAATTGGGTGTCTCTATGGGCGCAATCCAGAGTAACTACGGGGAGTCCTTGCTCCGACGTAAGAACTATTTACTCTGAATTGCAATATAAATTTCTCATAGGTTTTCACTATGTGGTGCTGTAACTACGTCAACATAAATGTCTCTTACGTGCTCCCGTAATTACTCTGGATTGTAGGATATGTCGGGCTACAAGGTCCCATCTTCCTCTTGCCCTGCTTTCTCCTCCAGCACAAGGAAGAACTTCACTGGACTTATTCCAGCTGGTGACCATAGAACATTTAGAACATTGTCTGAAGACTCTAGTGAGCAACCTTTGTGTTATTTCTTAGTGTTATCCAAGAGCAATCTTTGTGTTATTTCTGCATGTTTTATTCTGACTGGAAATAATTTGAGAGGAAGCAGCTCTGAGACATATTGGTACTTTTGGTAAGCACCTAGTGCTGTAGAAGTATTGAAAGAGTCTATTGCTTTGGGATGCATTCATTTTCCTGAAGGCCCAGGATAATATTTTAGCATCATAATATGTTTTTTGTTCACATTCTCAGTATCCTACTAGGAGCTATTCTGGTTTAGTTATCAAGGAGAGGTTCATTTTTAGTACCACCAGTCATGATGCTAAGATCTGCCTATAGGCTAATTTGGCATTTTTGGTTATTTGTCTTGATGGTAATCTCTACTTGTCTCCCACTTTGACGGTGGTGGCAGGCTTTCAAGGCCCTCTTCTAATGAGAAAGCAGTGTGTGATTGATTGTCGGAGGAGATCTTCCATCTCAGATAGTTCTGTTTTGGAGAAAAGCCTTTGGTAAAGGGAGACTGTGGTGGGACATTCTGTGCCAACTTCAACAACCTAACAGAGGGAAATTTTTTGAGCCTGCTGGCACTGTCTCTAGTCCAGTCAGAGGTCTCAGATGCATGGGTCTATTCTTTTTTTGTTATATTTTATTTGCAAAATAAAATATTGGAATAATATTCTTAAATTAGAACGCAACCAACTTAAAAAAATTCTTTCATGGGCTCATTTCAGGGGAAATATTTTCTGCAACAGAGGAATGCAGGACTTTTTAGTACAAATACTCTGTCTTATGACATTTTACTTCTGAGTAGGTTAGAACAAACTCCCAGACAAACATTCCCATCTGAATTGCCTGCTATAGGCATACACATGAATGCTGCATGCCACTAGTCAAACCCTATTTCATTAGAAGCGGCATATCGAGTTGTGGGTTATATTCATTCCAAATGACTTGGTCGAGTTGGTTACCCAGAAGAACAACTTATCAGGATGGGAGGACAAATGGCTGGCTTCAAAACCTGACCAAGAAAGGCCCATCTAGTCCTCTAGTCCAGCTTCCTGTATCTCATAGTGTTTCACCAGATGCTTCATGGTATACACAAGACAGGACACCTGTATCCTGTTGCCGCTCCCTTGCATCTGGCATTCAGAGACAGACTGATGCTAAAACTAGGAAGTTGTATATCATGGCTTGT
This sequence comes from Cryptoblepharus egeriae, assembly GCA_030015325.1. Lineage (NCBI taxonomy): Eukaryota > Metazoa > Chordata > Lepidosauria > Squamata > Scincidae > Cryptoblepharus > Cryptoblepharus egeriae. Next base: position 57,472,803 of record JAREYC010000007.1, read on the forward strand.
AACGTTGGAGGTCTTTTCATCATAAATCTGTCCAATCCTCTTTTAAAAAGAATCTAGGTTAGGTGCTATCATCAGATCCTGTGGGAAGGAGTTCCACAGATTGTATTTGTACCCCCATCTGGATGAGACCTTGTTTTAGGTGATTGAGTCATTTGTGATGAATACAAACCCATAATGTTTCATGCCATTTCATGATCTGTCTAGTGGCATGAAGCATTCATATTTATGCTTATAGCATAGCATGAAATTCATAAACATGCAGTTCAGATGGTGGGTTTGTCTCAAGTTGGTTCTAATATATTCAGAGGAAAGTGTCACAAGATGCTTTCTTGGCTGACTTTTTCCCACATGAAAATTATGGACACTTTGAAGACCAAGCCTATATCATCAAATGGAACTCAGTTCAACAAATTTTGAGAAGACTGTATTTCAGATAGTTTGAACCCCTTGGAATCTAACATACATAGCTGGTGGGCTCCCTTTTGATTTAGTCCAGTGTTTCTCAAGATTTATCCTCTACTGTACAACCTCACAAGGTCCACCTGTTCAAAGTACCACCAACACAACTGGCAATGATCTCATTGCCAGTTACTTCTGGGTTGGGAGGCCATATGTGGCACAACAAACATCAATAATAGACTCAGAGTAGACAGGTGGGCTTTTTGTGAGCACTGAAAAGCATGCTTTGCAGCTTTGCCTGCTGAACCAAGCCTCCTAGTGCTGTATTAGATACACTACCTTGTCTCGCTGCTGGGTGGCAAGAGTCCTACAAGTGGCAAGAGTCCTACAAGACACCACCTCAAGTAACACTGGTGGTATCCATACTACTGATTACAATTCTCCGGGTCAGTCAGTCACAAGCTGTGTTTGAATGACATAGGATGATGGTGTTGTATGACAGTGTTGTAGGCAACAGCAGGTTCAGGTACCCTCTCTTCACAGCCACATGAATACTCACAAAGACAATGTTTATGTTTTCAAGCCACCACCGCAAAGGAAGCCAAAGACAAAGTCGCCCTGTGAGTGTCAAGACCTTTGAAGATGTTCCTATAGAACCAGCTGTAAAAGTAGTTCAAGATGTAAGTCCATCATTCGGCTTCATGTTGTTTGTGTTCTTTCATTCCTCTTTGTGCTGTTCCATTGATTGATTGTTTGTCTCATCTCTTTTCTGGGGACTTTCAGGATAATCAGACGGACAGCGGGATGATTCTTGCATCTGAAGAACTAAAGACACTAGGAGATAACCCTGAACAATTGATGCTGCCCTTTAGGTAAGTTTATGGAAACAAAAACCTTCAATATTTTTATTTCACTCTTATTTGATCACTTCATCCACATTTTTCTCATTGTCCTCCACCTCCTGATTTGGTCAGAAAATGGATGAGAGCATTTTTTTTGTAGTAGCTAGGCACTTCCAAAGTGTGCATCATGTATATGTTTTCAAGTGCAGCATGTTTAAGCTGGTGTCACTTGACTGTATTGGCTCTAGGTATCCTGTACATCATGTGCATGACTAGCACCATTGCAAAGACATTTCTGTCTAGTGGTATAGCCAGGGGAAAGTCTTGCAGATACTGCAAAGCACTGTGTAAGCAGCCCTTTTCACTTATCATTGCTGTCATTCTGGAAGATGCCATCAAGGAAATGCCTGATGAACTGCCATCTCCATCCAGAATGGCCATGAATAGAAGGACCATTTATATGGTATATTGTGAAACCTGTGGTACTTACTGTGCTGTCCCATTGTGGGCTTTAAGAACTTTTTGGCAGAAATAGAAACCGAAAATATACAGGAAAAAATAACCAGAAGTAAATATTCAGAGAGCCATGTAAAGCCAGTAATTTGTATTTTGATTTTTTTTCCCAGTGGGCTGGTCTCCAGTAAAAGTAACGAGTCTGTTATGTCTGAAGCATCAAACCCCACAAGCGGATACCAATCAGGATATCATTCCGATGACATGGAGACCACAGTTTTCTCTGGGGAAGAAACAGAACTTTTAACACTCAAGGAAGATGCTGCTCAGACTTGCTGCATACTGGAATATGATTCTGGGATTCCACATCCTGTTTAAGACACGAGGAGGGAGAAAACCCTTCCAAAATGAGTAATACATGGAACTTGTGCTGAACATTGCCTTTTTCTTAAACCAGTGGCTGATGCCAGAACATTCACAGGATTAGAAAAAGTATGTGTTGCCTATGTCTTCTTTGATAAGAAGGACACAAAGAATTATATGGAGTACTGGAACCAAAGGTCCTTGTTTAAGAGAGAGCTCAAAACCCTGTCTAGGGTTCACCATGCACTGGTTATTGCCCTGACCAGATCACTGCCTGCTTACAAAGACAACACTGTGAACTATGAGACGCCAACGACATAGTCTGGTGACATTGCAGTCGTATGACGTCTTATGCAATTGTATGGCTGATACAGTCATACGAAGATGGAAATATGCTCCAGTACAATCCTTTGGATTTTCAGATTTGTTGGCAGTAAAATTCCAGAAGTACCTTTGCTCACCTGATCAAGAGAGAGATGCAGTCTTGATAAGACCCAAATTGCCAGCCTTGTTGAATTCCCTTCCATTTACATTTCTTCATTCTAAATTTCCATGCTTAATACTGGTGGAACAATTCTGGTGAACAAACTGTGAACACTGGTGAAAAGCAGGCAGATTGACTATCACTGATTTTGTGGTTGCTGAGATTTTGGCTGTGTGTGCCTTGAAAAACTATGGTTCTTCATATAAATATTTTTCTGCTGAAACAAACTCGTATCATGTCTTGCCTTGGTCAGTACATACAGAATCAATTAAATGATCCATGAGTTTTTACTTTAGGTTTTAATTATCTTTGTTTTAATTGATCAGCTAGGTATGATTTCTTGCAAAATACAGATTGAACCAACTTGTTGGGAAAAGAAAATAGCCTCGTTGTAGTTCAAAAACTATATCCAGCAATCAGTTTTGTCACAAACTTCTGTGTACCAATGACGTGTAATGTAAATGGCTACTCAGATATTTTAAGTGATGATTTTTAATAGAAATTGTTAGTTTTCCCCAGATTTTTTTGTCCAAAATTTTAACAACATCTGATGTATATTACAAGATTTTTTTTACAAAAGATATTGTAAAACTATTTTGACTGGTGCTATTATTGCATTTTTGTTTTTAGTTTTTTTTTACTGTAATATTTCAGGAACAGAGACCTCATGAGTGATCAGATATAACACATACAATATTTATAGTCTGGTTATTTAGAAAGAAATGTAATATATTATTCAAATAAATATATATTATATATAATGGAAAATGTATGAGTTACATTTTGCCTCACTCATGCCATGAAATGCCATTATTTGTTGCAATACTTAGGATTGATACAAATGTTTTGCTTGGCTGTTGCAAGTCTCCTGATCAATACGGTAAATTCTGAAGGGAAATGCATGTTTGTAAACTAGTGCTGTGATATAACAGGGCATATTGTTTCTGAATTAAAATAGGAGGCATAGTCCCTCTAATACCAGAAATGTTTAATTTAGAAGGACTGAAATTGACCAGTGACTACTTTTCTCTGTATGACTCAGTGGTGTGACCTTGCCTCTTTCCCATGGGGTATACTGGGTGGGTAATAGTACTGCCTTATTGTAATGGGAGAGATCAAATAATTCCACCCCACACTTAAGGCAGAGTCAAGGCAATACTACCCATCTCCCATGCAAGCTGATGTGGAAGGAAGGAACATGGCCAGAATGGTAGATGTTGGAGAAATCAGGTAGCAACCTCTTTTGTTAATGGTGTATGAGAGCACACAATCATATCCCCTTCCATCCCACAACACACAGCACCACTGTCAGAGCATGCTATGTGCATGCAATAGGGGGGCAACCAGATGACCAAGAGAGATAAGTTTAAATCACAGTTATTTACCTCCCCGTAGCATGCCTACCAACCAGTTGGTCTTCTTCCCTAAAAGACTTGGGGCAAGGAAAAGGGGTTTGGATATCTCCATGCATAGCAATGAGATCCTCCCCTGCCTGGACCAGATTTATTATTCCTTTATCTGTCCCCATTAATAACTTACCTACTCCAGCAGAATAGATAAGTAGATTATGTACCGATAAGTACCTACCGGTACATAATTTGGTTTGCTATAGTATATCTCAAGCCAAGCAAACACGAAACACACACATGCACAGAGTTTTCACAATACAGTACAATTTCATTCCTAACAACACATGTAATTGCAGAAATAAATTGTGAATCAAAGCTTTGGACCCCCGACTCTGATAATTTTGCATATACCAGATCCGTTGGTAGGTCACCTTTGTACAGTTATTTATTTATTTATTTATTTATTTATTTATTTATTTATTAAAAAAAATATATACCGCCTTTCTTGGGCCATTAGCCCAGCTCGAAGCGGCTTTCAGTAAAACATAATTAAAACATTAAATACAAATATACAATTAAAAACAATTAAAACATAGAAGCTAAAAACACTAAAAGCAGTAAAAACAATAGCCCCCACCTCTACCTCACTGAATTTTTTTTTTTAAATAAAAGGTTTTTAGGCTCCATCTGAAGCTCTGTATTGAGGGAGCTGTCTTCAGTTCTAAGGGGAGGGAGTTCCAAAGCCAGGGTGCCACCACCGAGAAGGCCCTTTCTCTGACCACCACACCTCTCACATCCCATAGTGGCGGCACAGTCACTAAGGGCCCCCTCAGATGACTTTAGGTGACAGGTTGGATTGTACGGAAGAAGGCGGTCCCTCAGATACTCTAGACCCGAGCCGTTTATGCCCGAAGATGTTCCAAAGATATATCATCATGTTGTTACCCATTTCCAATAAAATGGGACAATAAGCCAATTAAGTGCCCTTTGTGATGACATAAAAGAACTGGAATCAGAATTGCAAAAATAGAGTCAGATTCTATTAGGCAATCAATTTGGTTCCACTGGTACAAAAAATTTTTGGAAATAAGCCCGATGAGAAAGAGAGCAACCTCACACCTGCTTGGAAAAGGAAACTGGTGTTGCTTCTATTTTCACGTGTATTCCATTCAGGAATGTAGTATTCTTGGCTAAACACCAATTTGGTCACATCTGGCTCTGCAGATGTCAGACTGTAAGACATTTCAGTTGTGATATGTATAGTAAGAATGACCCAACTAAAGATTGTTAACTCATGAGAGACCTTCTCCTCCCCACTCCATAAGTTGGATATTTAGTGGGAAGTTCAAAATATACCCAAAGAACTGCATACATGAAATGGCAAGCTGTGAACTGCAAGGGACTTTAGTTTTCATGCATGTGTACTTGAATATTTATATACACTAGAAAAAGAGGCATTCACCCAGTGTTGTCACTAAGGAGTGCAGTGCATGCTGCACTGGGTGACACTCATGGAGGGGTGGGCACCACTACTCCCCCAAATTTTTAATATCTTGGTACTTTTGAGTAATACCATCATATTAGATATCAATTATATACAATTTCATGCAGAGTGCAATGAAACAAACTGTTGAAATATTTCTATTCTATCAAAAATGATTTTTTAAAAACCAGCAAGGGCAGGGCAATGGCACATCAGCATGCCTTATATTTAATTGTAAATTTCTAATAGACCTCGTTAGAGCTTTCTACTCATGGCTCAGGAACCTGAAATATCCTAACCAACTTTCCAGTACCGACATAGCTGTGCCAGTGGGACAAATGCTGCATACTGCAGTTGGGTGGCAGTCATGGAGGCCTCCTCAAGGTAAGGGGATATTTGTTTCCTTACCTTGGATCTGCATTGCCCAAATAGTCCTGGAAAGTTGTTAGGATTATGCCCCTAAACTAAAGTATTGTGTCTGTTTTCATATCTTTACAATATAATGTGCCATCACAGCCTTTATGAAAGGCACAAAGTGGTCAAAATGAGCAGAAATGTGATCCATCTCTGTGAAGAAACAGCACTTTAAAAATAGCCTTCCTATTTTTGATCAACCTTCTGTTTATGCAAAAAAATAGTAGTTTCCTTCCCAGGCCATTCAAACAATAACAGACTGTAAGGCTGCAAGCCTTTATACACTGGTCTGGGAGTGAGTCCCACTGACATCAATGTGCCATAGCAGACATGCACACAACAATCTTCTAAGGCAGTATCAGATCGTGTGTTATGAAAGAACATGCACTGCTATGAAGTGTAACTTCTTAGCTTTTGGAGGGTGGGGAAATATGTGAGTTGTTATATTTCACCATTACAACTCATACCAAATTCAGCACTGAAACTTTGGGTGCAATCCTGAGTAACTACGGGGAGTCCTTGCTCCGGTGTAAGAACAATTTGCTCTGGATTGCAATATGAATTTCCCATAGGTTTTCACTGGGTGGTGCAGTAACTACGGGTGCACGTAAAGTCTCTTACGTGCTCCCGTAGTTACTCTGGATTGTAGGGATAGTCTACTTTCCCTTGCATTTAAGATTTAAATGCAAGATTTAAGAGAGAATTTCTTGATGATGGAACACCTTCATTCTATTCTGTTGTGCTTTATACTGGAGTGAATTGGAGTTTTTATTTAAATCTCATCCCAGTAGCTTTTCAGACAGATTAAATCCTGGCAAAGCTTCTGTGGAGTCATTGGAAGGGGGAAAGCAGTAGGAGGCCATCTCAGAATCGGAGATAAGAAACTGTTTAATGAGTTTGGGGGAACTTTGTGTTTTGTTGCCTTAAAGTTGGGCAGTGTAAAGCCTAATCCTTACACTGATGTAATTAGCTGTAGTGCAACCCCCATCAGGTTCACATCAAGATCTGTTCTATGAGCTTCTGATTATAGAGTCCAATGATTCCCATAAAGCTTGCAGTTAAAAAGGGTTAGCTGAAATGGTTCAAAAATGAAGAATGGGCTGTACTGATCCTACATTTTTTCCAGTGTGCAGCTCCTACCTCTCAGGAGCATGAAGGAATGTGGTAAAGAATAAGCCAATCAATCAATCAATCAATCAATCAATCAATCAATCAATCAATCAACTGTATTTATATACTGCTTTTCAACAAAAATTTCATAAAGGGTTACATGATCACCCTTCATATGTGTTTTACAGTAAAGCACTAGTAACTTCTGATCCATGTGATGGATGAGGCTGCTGTACAGATCTACAGTATTTTTGTAGTTATGGAATTTCTAAATGTCAACTGACTTTATGCGCAATTCGAACCAAAGGGAGCAGGGGAGACATATAGAAAGGGTGGGAGGAAATGTTCCAGGAGAGCGGGAAAGACCAGCAGAGGCCTCCTCCATGGGATCCTATGTTCTGTGTTGGTTTCAGAAGCACAACAGGGGGCTTCTCAAGTCTCCACTAGTTATTTAGCTGGCAAATAGCCCTGTTGAAGGAACTGGGGCTTTACTCAGGCGAAGGGGATGATTGGCTCCCCGCCTCCAATGAGACTTCTGGCTGCTTTCTTGGCACCACAGGATACAACAATCCCCATTTCAACACTGCTCCTCCATACAGTTGTTGTATACCCAAAAGGAGGGATGGAGCTATGAATTCCTTGGAGGAAATGTGGTATAGAAAATATAGACATTCATATTGTTTTCTTCCCTTTAAACTCAAGTAGCTCCATTGTCAGTTTTAATAGAATACCAAAAAGCACATATTTATTCATACTGCATAATAACTATGAGTCTATCTCTTGTAGGATTAGCTACACAGTCCACATGAATACTTGTGCACTGAAATGGGCCAAACTGGGAAATGCAAACCATTGCAATGGAGAAATATAACCTTTAGTTTTCACTAATGATTGTTGAATGAGCTTTGTTATGTGGCATAAAATTTAATGCATTGCTATGTTGGAGCCTTCAGGAGATAATTTTGCAATAACAACTCATGGAGCAGGCTTAAATGTTTAGTTTTAAATTACGGTCACGAGACTTTTATACATGTTCTGATAAAACTGTTCAACTGCCAGCCTCTGTTTAGTGTCATAGCTTGGTTAAGTACTAAACCAGCATGGTGTATGCAGATAAGGCAAATGCAATTATAAACACAAAGACCAGTGGTATTATTCAATCAGCAGCCTTTTCAACCACAGTCCTCCCATTAACTCCACTGTTTCCTTGATGAAGATAATTAGGTCTTATTAGCAATTTGCAGTTCGCATTAATTTTATGGATATTGCAGATTGTGTTGCCATATAAGGTTGATTTGGCACAATGATTACACCCTGTTCAATGCCATCTTAAATGCATAGATTTATGCAGAAAAAGTGATGGTCTGGAAAAATGAGTGATAGAATTTCCAAGCTGAAAAGCTGTGTTGAAATAATTCAGGTGGCTTCTAACATAGGGTGCACTCCAATGTCCATAAGGAAGTTCAGGGGGTATATTAAGCCCAGGCTCAGGATCAAGAGAAACCCAGAAGCCAAAGGAGGGGGTGTGAAAATTTCCTGACATTTTCCAATCTCACCTGGGCCTATTATTGGGGAGGTGAAGAGGGTTTTTTGCACCAGGGACCAGGTCAAAATGGGACACTGAGAGCCAAATTAGCAAAGATTTCTGAAAATTTTTGCATATATTGTGTGAAGCCCACATATAGCCCAATCCTAGGCATGACTACTCAGAAGTAAGCTCCATTATAGTCAATGGGGCTTGTCCCAGGTAAGTGTGGATGGAACTGCAGCCATTGTTTTATATTTCATAATTTGATTAAATGATCATATGAAATTGCAATCTAATGGTAAAGGGAATGCCTATTGTCTCTAGCCCCAGCTCTGAAACCTCCATCCAAATCTTTTAATGGGTGGCTACTGAGTGCCAGATTATTTCTTCTTATTATTATTTCTTTGGTTGACTGCAGTGTACTTAGTACACCTGGTAAAATAATTTGGTATCCTCATTTTTATCTCACTGTTGTAAATGAACAATGCATTCTTAATACCTCAATTTAAAGATGTAACAAGGTCATCAGGATAGCAAACTGATGTCAAAGGAAATTGACAAGAGACTCAGGAACCATGGAGCTTCCCCTGCATTCTCAACTGGTTGAGAAGAATGCAGTTCTAACTATAGATATCCTGGATATTTCTACTGCTCTGGCAATAGCAGTCTTAAAAAAATTGAAACTAGAGACAAAGGAATAAAAATGAAACCATTATTGAATGAAATGTGAAATGTGGAGGCACCAAATGCTTTGTTCTTTATTCCTCTTTTTCATTTCTGGATTTTAAAAGAGCCACTAGATGTATTTGCACATCCTGTTCTGGGATGTTCAATATTCCCAGGAAAAGGAAGTTTCTGTTCTTTAATTCCTAGACATCCCTACCACTTTGAAAAACTTACATGTTTATACAGTACAGTTGTCCCTTGTTATCCACTATGGTTCCAGCTCAGAACCTTCTGTGGATAAAAAAAATTTGTGTTGGACCTGTACTGTCATAAATGAAATTTATTGGGTTTCCAGAATAATCCTTGTGCTATATTGTTAAGGAAAGAGACTTCTGGAGAAGTCTGGCTGACCAAGGAGAGTGATGCCTAGTGATTAGAACACCCACATCTCTTCCTGCTCTTCACTTTCTCTTTCTTGGCCCATCAGCTGAACATGGGGAGAGGGGAGGGATAAAATCTTGATAATTTGCTACCACTATCCCAGGCACAGTCCCACTATCTGGAAAACTACTACTACCATGGAAGCACTAATCCACAAGGGATCTTTAAAAAAAATTAGTCCAACAATAGTGTCTGCTAGAAGAGATGTGTCAATCCATTGTGTTCCATTTTGTGAACATGGACAAGGAAGACGAAATAGGTTGCCCCACCTATTGCATGGGAGTAGGTCCAGCCAGGTGGAGCAAATCCTAGTGATGCCACTGTGTGCAGGCTCTTGTGAATCAGACTTGGATTGGGCTTCTGCTTTATTTTCTTATCTTTCAATGGTTAAAATATATTCCTTGGGAAAAGGAGATTCATTGATTCATTGGCAGGGTCATTCCACAAAGTAAAGTTCCTTATTTGTTTTGTTTTGTTTTTTGTTTTGGGCGATGGAATCCCTAGAGACAAAACCAGCAGAATGAAAAACAATACCCCTTGCTACAAAACAGCCCTGCACTGCCCAACTAAAGGAAGCAACAGACAAGACTGAGAAGGTGAACTTCAGAACCAAAGGAAAGGAACTTCTGGCATTTAGAAAAATATCAGAGGTTCACACGGAAACCAAATTACAGCACCAACCGCCCCAAGGCTATTTGAAGATATGAAGCTGCTTGCCGGTTTTCACGTAGCAGGTTTATTCTGGTGTGATTGTGTCGTATCTGGAAGCTTCTGAAGTCTTCATTTAACCAAACTGTCAACTGTGGTCTCCTGGCTAAAACCAGTAGCAACAAAGTGAGCCACTTACAAGCACAAGGAAAGCAGATGGAATCATAAATAAGAATCTTTTTATAATTAACAAATTTTTCATGATTCATGATGTAATATTTCATGTGTAAAACATCCAAACGCATCAGGGAATTACAGAGTTGACTCTTCTGTTGATGGAACCACTTTTAACTGTATGTAATCCATACTGTATGTAATCCATGGAGTAATCCATACAGCAAGAGCAGTGTTCTTTAACATGTCAGTCCTAAATCTCTTTTCATTCATTCATTCATTCATTCATTCATTCATTCAATGGGAAGAGGTAAGGCAATAACAAAGATTTGAAAAATCATCCAACTTTCTCGTGGTAAGAATTTGACCCTGCATTTTTTTTTGACCTTGTGCCCATTTGTTCTATTCTGAAATAAGAGCAGCACAGATCCCTTTGCTGCAAATTTGGTTTATTTGTGGGACTTTAGCCTCTGTACTGCCAGAGTCTCAAGAGACCTGACTGTTGCTTGGGATCCTGAGTCGTGGTCTCCAATTGTTTGTTTTGAAAATAAAACTGGTCAGTGAAGTCCTCCGAAAAGAGCGAAGTGCACTCATGTTATTGCGCAGTTACTTGATACTGCAGCCAAGATGAATGGGCTTGTTGGTGTTAATTGAGGTCAGTTTAAACAGGTTTAATTGGTTTCTGGTTGGTCCCATTACAATAATGTGTACTACTGATGGCTACTGGCCCTATAATCCAGAGTAACTATGGGAGCATGTAAGAGACATTACGTGTACCCATAGTTACTGTACCACCTAGTGAAAACCTATGGGAAATTCATATTGCAATCAAGAGCAAATTGTTCTTACTCCGGAGCAAGGACTCCCTGTAGTTACTCTGGATTCCACCCTAAGTCAATGTACTAATTTGCCACTGTGACTAAAAAGGCAACTTCTTCAGCGTTTGTACCATATGTGACGGTGTCCGCTTGTTGTGGATTGGAGTCTATGATGGACATGACATGAGGCCTGTCGCAGGGGCCTGTTGCCAGGACTTTGCCTTTCCCACTGAACTTGCCACTAAAATTCCTTTACTGGGATGTTGATGTGAAGATATTAGCAAAAGATAAAGTTTAACTCCATGCTATCACATTTCATCAGTTCATTTCTGTTCAGTAATGTACCATTAGGCACAACATCGTGTCCAGTGGCTATTGCCTCCCTGGTAATTGCAATGAAAATGAGGAACTTATCAACTGAGGACAAAATCCAGAAAGTGTCCTGGGTTGGTGCAAATTCCTTATGCCTGTCCATTGGTGTTGCAAAAAATATCATTAAAGCACTTTCATGCTACCAGAAGAGCAAGGTGGCTGCTAACTGGGCAAGAGACACTCTTTCAAATGGATGTTCCTCTTTCATTTAGCAGGGGGAGAGTAACTGGCCCTCCTCACCCCAGCAATGTCTGTTCTAGTGGTTTCTGCTGGGACCAACCAGAAACCAATTAAACCTGTTTAAACTGACCTCAATTAAGGTGGCTGATGAACACTTGCACACTTGCCTTCGTAGGCTGACGTGAGCCCCACTAAGCTGTCACAAAATGTAAGCCCATGCCAGCCAAGCCAGGCCAACATGGGGGTCCAGGGGGAACACAGGGAAGTCAGGGAGGAGGTAAAAGTCAAAAGGTACAATCATAACCTAGGCTGGCACAATTCCTCAATCCTCCCGTTCTTGTGGAAATGTAGGTAGGCAAGTGCATGTCAGTTCACAGGCCTAACCTTCCCCTGGGAGTGGCACAGAAGTGTCTTATTGCTTAGACACTTATATGCGGAGACTCACTACCTTCTGCCCACTAGCCACCTTAAGTCATTTATGAATAAGGGGTGATATAGTTACTCATAATCAAAATATTTCCTCCTCCTTCCCAAATCTGCTCACTAATGGCATTTTACTTGCTCCAAAACAGGCTGGATCTTATTCTGGAAGGCAGTTGCATAGCTATAGGAGCTTCAGGGGGTGCAGTTGCAGCCCAAAATGTTGCCTGGAAAGTGATGTCACAACCATAAGTGATGTCATCCCCAGGTATTTCTAAAATGAAAATTAGGGGAAAACTTGCCTCCTCCTTTTCAGCAGTTCACCACCCATTTGCTCTGCTAGTGGTATAGCTAAACCACATATTTGCTATCTGGAATAAAAGAAGATTTTGTCCCACAACAACAAAATCTAATTTAATGTACCCTACAATCCAGAGTATCTACAGGAGCATGTAAGAGACATTTACGTTGATGTAGTTATGGAACCACCTACTGAAAACCTATGGGAAATTCATATTGCAACCCAGAGTAATTTGTTCTTACATTGGAGCAAGGACTCCTCACAGTTACTCTGGATTGCGCCCTAAGAAAAAAAAAAATGAAAATACTGTTCCTTATTGGTTAGGGAAGTGATTTTCAATATGATTTTCAGTGTGCCATGGATAGTCCTCAGGTGAGCTGCGGGAATTTGGAGGTCATTAATTAATAGGAAAATTGAAGAATTTGGAAACCTTGTGTGCCTTGTCAATGGTAAAAACAACTGATGGTGTGCCCTGACAATTTCAGTGCCTTGTTAGTGTGCTGTGAGATGAAAAACGTCGAAAATCACTGTGTTAGGGTAGCTGTGGTGGGGCAAAGAGGAAGGGTTATTCCTTCCGTGCTAAATATGAGGATCACCACTTAGAAATGCCTGTATACCCAGATAGCATAGGAAACTGTATTATGAGATATGTTTATGGAAATGAGAGCTGATTCATATTAACACATTAGTTCTGTACAGTATCAGAATGACATCTCATTGGCTCTCACAGCAATCATATTGCTTTCCCAATCATGAGAAAATTTTGAGTTAAGAAAATCCACTTTTTTGTCCCAGAGGCTTTTGTTTTCATTTTCTGGTTAATTGGCCATAACTTTTGATAGAATATCGATATTCCAATGCTGTTTGTTGCATTGCATTCTGCATTAAATTATCTTTCAAACTATGTATTATCATTCAAATATATTATCATGTATTATCATTCAAATATATCCATTTTTTCACAATTTTAGCCGCTACTGTCCAGTTTAGCTTATATCCCCCTAAAGGTTGTTGCCTGGTGCAACTGCACTCCCTAGCTACGCCACTGCAATCCACCCAATTTTTTACTCTTGAAAAGATCCTAGTGAAATAACTGGGCCAGGTCTAGGTACAATTCCATATATCTAGAAATTCTCATCTACTTCTTTAGGATTTACTTCCTAGAAAACAAGCTTTGCCTTTTTCTTTGTCATGTGATAGCCAAAAGCTTCAGCTGTACTGTCTTTTCCATTCACATGCATCTTAAGACACTTTATAAAAGTAACTTTAGAAGCCAGCTGTAGACTGGATTGAAGCCATTTTTATTGAGGACATACTTAAGAAAAATAACAGCTTGTGACCTGACATCTGCTTGTGTGACTAACAATATTTTCTTAGAAAATATTTTGACCCAGGAAAGGTTGTCACTAATGGCATCAGGCCAATGATTCTTTTACAAAATTAAGCTTACACTTTCACGAGCAGCTCCTCTAACGTCAGCTTGTTGAAAGACTCTTAAAAAACTAAAAATAAAAAAATCACTGTTTGTCTTTCCAGTTGCTTTTCTGTTGGCTGGAGTTACTTCAAAGATCATCTTTCTGTAGATAAACAAGATGAGCTTATGTACCTCTTTACTCTGTGTTTGTCCAAACTAAAGTGTGAGGATCACAGTTTAGGTACAGATCAACGGTTGATTTCATGGGATACTAGTCTCTACTTCCATAAACGAACAAGGTAGTAAGTACTGAGTATTTCAAGCTGCCTCAGAAACTTGGAGGGGATGAAAAGGGTACCATATTTTATGGCATAATACACATTGAAAAAGCTAGATTTCTTTGCTTTGAAAGCATTGTTTTCAGTTTTTAAACAATTAAAGAACAGTGCATCAGAAGTAGTCTTTGCATTTTAGTTGTTTATGGCTTGTACTAGCAGTGGTGGGCTCTAGCAGGTTTGCACCTACTCTATAGAACCGGTTCTTAACAAGAGATAGGACATATAAAGTTTAAAAATAGCCATTTAAAAGTGGCTGCCAGATGGGCAGAGAACCGGTTCTTAAATTTTTTTGAAGCCCATCACTGTGTACTAGATGTTCAAGGCTGACCTTAATTAGCTTTCTCCTATGGGCTGATCCAAAAGGCTAATTTTCTCATTGTTCAGAGATTCCCAACCATGTACAGAAAATTGGCATGGCAAACATCATCTGCATCCTTGGCATGAATAAAGAGTGGAGTAGCACCATCTTCATCTTGATGCTCTCCAGCACTAGGAAACACTTTTTAGAATGAGAATCTGTCAGGACCCACTGGAAGTGATGTCGTGATGGAAAGTGACATACAGCCCAATCCAGAGCAACTAATCTGTCCACATAAGAGCCCTTAGGTTGCCCTATCTAACACTAGGTTGGAGCAACTGCAAGATGCTCCAGCCCAGTTACTCTGAAGGAGGCTTAGGGCAGAGCAAGGCAAGATAGGGTGCCCTAAGAGAGGTGGACCTGCTCTGCCCTAACTGGGGCAGCCTAAGCAGCTCAGGAGAGGCAAGTTGAGGGCATGTTTAGCATTGCCTAGGGCAGAGCAGTTACTCTGTATCCAGAGCCTGTTTCCAAGGCAGAAATGCCCTCTTCCAGCCCTCAGAGTTATACCACCTCAGGAGCAGGTATAGTAATGAGTAGACCCATAGGGGTCCATGATAAGGCCCGAGTAAGAATGGCAGTGCTGACCAAAAGTCTGAGTTCTTGGCCAGCCTAGCTGCAACCCCTGCCTCTCAACGTCAGGATATGGAACAAACTACGGCTGCCCACAAACCTCAGGATACAGCAGGCCACTCCAAGAAGCCCCTTGTATTCACTGTAGAATGTACTGGCATCTCATCAGGGACTCCTTATAAGACTGGTGCAGCTGGTGTGGGCTGCATTGGGTGATGCGCTCCGTATGGGGTGATGTGCCGGAGGAGTTTGACTGTCCTTTGGCAGGCCCTGGGCGTCAGCACCCCCATTCAGGCCTGCTCCAAGGCGGAGCAGCAGCCAGAAGCTGCCACTTGTCTGAGGAGCTGGCCTGAACGGCCATCTGAGGTGCACTGCGCAGAAACACACTGAGCATGCCAAACAGCTTCAGAGGAGACTTCCTTAGAGCAGAGAAAGTCCGCGCCTCTGCACGGCCATTCGGCCTCACTCAGGAGGCGGAGCGGCAGCCGAATGGCTTCAGAAAGAGTACTGCACAGGCACCAACTCTGACGCCTGCACAGTCTCCCCCGAAGCCAAAAGGCTTCAGAAAAGTACTGTGCTGGTGTCAGAGATGGTGCCTGTGCAGTACTCTTTCTGAAGCCAGTTGGCTTCAGAAACAACTGCGCAGGCGCCAACTTTGGTGACTGTGCAGTCCAGGTGGGGGGGGGGCGCATCCCAGGGATGACGCACAGACTTCTGCACCAGGTGATGTGCAGAGTCATGTCACCACTGTAGGCACCACAGCTGTTCCTTGTTCAGTGTGATCTGAGGGGTGTCCCCTCAGGAGAAGTCTTCCCCTTGTGTCAATTACTTAGCATCCTCTGGAGCAGTTAAGGTAGCCCAGGCTTCCTGACTCTCTGGATTCAGCATAACTTTCTGCTCTGGATACAGAATAGTTAGGAGAGTGCAGTTAGGTCAGAGCAGGCTGAATTTGCTCTGGATTGCAGCCATAGGGTGTAGTCCTAACCTAGGCCAGCACAACTCAACTCATCAGTCTTCCCATTCCAGTGGTGACGAAGGGAGGCAAGCATATGTCTATGCACTGGCCTAATCCTCCCTCAGGAGCGGCACAGAAGTGCCTTACAGCATTTTTGTGACACGCCCAGCCCAGCACAGGACTTGTGCCAGGGCTTAGGACAACCTTGCTTGGGTTTAGGATTGCAGCCTTAATTAATCAATTTTTTTAATAAACCCAGGTTTCAATCCTATCCACACTTGCCCAGGAGTAAGTCTCATTGACTTTCATTGTTAAAAACACATACACATTAAGTGTGCAATCCAGAATAACTACAGGGAGTCCTTGCTCCGGTGTAAGAACAATTTGCTCTGGATTGCAATATGAATTTCCCATAGGTTTTCACTAGGAGGTGCAGTAAGTACGGGTGCACATAATGTCTCTTATGTGCTCCCATAGTTACTCTGGATTGTAGGGTAAGGTACATATCTGTAGCAGTTCCTCCAAAGAGGACACATACCATGGTGGAATCAGGTATTAAAAATAAAATATTGAAATGACTGAGGATAAGCCTCATTCTGATCCACAAGTTTGTGAAACCCTGATGTAGGGGATGGTAGAGAACAGAAAATGAGAAAGAGTTTTTTTAGACAATAAATAATGGAAAGACCCTATTACTATAAAACAATGTGATTTGTAATGTTGTTTGTTAATTGGTTAATTTCTGTTAATGTGATTTGTGAGGTGAACTTTGATTAGCATCAGAACAGCAAACTTACGGGAACTCTGTGGTTCTGGAGACACCTAGTGTCAGAGGAGAAAATCTAATTCAATAATTCCACAGCAAGAAACTTTTTTCCCTGTTTATTAACTGTTTCAGTTTTAATTAATAGGAAGTTCTTAACTTAGTCCTGCTCAGGCTGCAATCCTATGCATACTTACATCAGAGTAAATTCAGTGGGACTTACATTTGAGTAGCAATGCCTAGGAATTGTACTATTTAGTGTCGTTAACTGGTTTCACGACAAACCCTAAAGTTTTGGAATGGGTTGTTTTTATATTATTTTCAATTGGTTGGGTTGTATTTCTATCCCATTCCAACCTCTGCCTCACAGAGCATTTTTCACACAACTATTTCATGATTTATTTATTTATATAAAAATTTCACACACTGTTTTTTTTCTGGTATTCAATGTAGTGTGGTGCAGTACACAAATAAAAGCATGAAAAGAAAACCATTAAGGCTGCAATCCTAAAGACACTTTCCTGGGAGTAAGACCCATTGAACACAATGGGGCTTACTTTTGATTGTGCCCTTTAAGACAGTTAAAAATTAAACAATGATATGAAAAATGACTATTATGTAACATAAAAGCAGGTGGTGTAATTTCCTCTCAGCCTGCGAAAACACCTTTGTGTACGCATAGATAAAAATTCATATAAAATGCTAGGAACAAAATTTCCATTCACTTTAAAGTTCCTGGTATTAAAAAGGCCCATGTGCTTCCTCAGAAGAGCCAGTAGATGGCAGGATTGCCTTGGCTATTTTGTGAACACAGTTTGAATGGCTCAAATAGGCACCTCTTTAAAAAAATTCATGTAGTCAACTTCACATGAACCTCCTGCGATTTATCTGGCTCCAGCAAGGCTTAGGATTTTTCCCAAATAAGGCAATGTCCTCTGGATGAACCCTGAGGCAGCAGATTGCAGCTATTGAGCTCCTGGGCCTTAGTATCTGGCTGAGAACATCCGTACACAAATGCGTACAAGCCGAACCAAGGGTAACAAAACAATCGGCTGGGGCAATTGAAGTCCGGGGCAATTGCTGGACAGCTCCCTGCTGTGGATTTATTTTCCTGTATGCAGTAATGGAAAAGTTTTACACCCTAGTTGCAAGCTGTACACATATGTGTACATCACATAGTTATGTAGTAAAACTTTTTTTTCAAAACAACTTTTGGAAATGAATTATATTAATAGAAAGTGAGATAATCCAACATAGCAAGATTTTTTAATATTCAGTGTTATAATTGCCGAATGAGAGTTATTAAAAAGCAGGAGCCGTAATGTTAAAAGTAGTAAGTTCTGCCATGGAAGCAAAAAAGCAAGCAAACAGATAATTTTTGTACTAAGGTGGCTGCCCTCAAGTCTTCTGGTAATTGATTCAAGAGACTTGGTTTACCACAGAGAAGAAAATTTGAAAACCGTCGTCTTTTACTAGATCAAACAACAATGATTTATTTTTATTTTTCTGAAGCATCAAATCATTTATGGAATTGACAATAAACAGTGTGTCCACCAGAGAGCTCTGTTTGCCACACAAATATAAGTGACATTTACTAGTCAAAATGTGTACATCGCTGGGTCTGATGTAGTAGTAAATTTTGAAGGGTAGAAATTATTATTACACTCACAGTAGCAATGAGCTACTTTGACTATCTTTAAATAAATCAAATTTAAATGATTTTATTAGAGCGTTTTCTTGTCCTGCCACTTATTTTTATTTTGACAATTATTATACCCTTTTAAAGAACTAGATCATTTCATTCCAGACTCTCAGAGTGCAATCCTAAAGACACTTTCCTTGGAGTAAGATCCACTGAACACAATGGGGCTTACTTTTGAGTTAGATATGGTTAGGATTGTACTCTATACTCAGGTCTTCCTGCCTTTTTCCTACAACCCTCTTCTCACATATCCTGCAGCCCTCTTCTCACAAGCAATCTAACTGGTCCTAGCCCTATCTGATACAGAGCTCTTTTTCTTTAGGATCATGGAATTTTCTCATCTTATTGGCCATCTCTGTGAAATTTCCCCTTCACTTCACTGCTGTAGTTCCTATGCATCCCTATCTCAAAGCAATTTAGGGTGCAATCCAGAGTAATGACAGGGAGTCCTTGCTCTGATGTAAGAACAATTTACTCTGGATTGCAATCTGAATTTCCCATAGGTTTTCACTAGGTGGTGCCATAACTACGTCAAGGTAAATGTCTCTTACGTGCTCCCGTAGTTACTCTTGATTGTAGGGTATGATTCAATTCACAGTAATCTGTTATCCAGGAACAGATTGGAGTTTGTTGCTCCAGAGCACAATCCTAACCAATTTAGGTCAGCATACCTCACTCACTTGGCATATCTTTCTGTGTTGTTGGGGGTAGGTCAGCATATGCCTATGCAATGACCTATGCCCTCACCCCCAGGATGGGACAGAAGTGCCATAAAGCACTTTTGTGACACTCCCATTCACCACAGGACTTATGTTGGGGCTTATGCTGGCCTAACTGCAGGTTAAGTGCATATTCTTTAGCAAACAAATCTTATTTTTCCTCCAAAGGATAATCACATAGTTTTACTTTTGCTGCAGAGGTATGAGAACATGGCTAGGGTCGCTCAAGAAGGCATCAGTGACAGAAGGGTCACTTTGTCCATCTGTTGTGTAACCAACTAGTGTCTTACAGCAACTTTCAAGACCACGTGTAAAAACATTTTGAGGCAGCTTCAAGTTCTCTTTATCAGGTACATGCAGTAGACTCCGAGGTTCACAGTAAGAGCAGGTCAGTCTCTTGAAAATCAACATTTTAGTCCTTCAGGCAATGTCAACAGCTAATGCATATGAATCAAGTCAATAATAACTGCAAATGATATGGCGATGAAGGTTCCTTCATTTTATTACATTGGAGTGCTGTGATTGTTCCAAAATAAGTACAAGCAATCAGAGGACAGGACTGCTCTGAATTAATAGAGAGAGAAGATCATCAGCTGAGTTGAGAGTGTTGCTGCTCTTCTGCAAATTTGTGCTTTCCCAGGGTGACCAGATGCCCAAACCTCAAAAGGAGGACAAGATCTTGGATTCCTCTCAGCCTGGCCTTTCTGTTGGACAATGGCACATTTGCCTACTCCCAAGTAAAGCCATGATATTGGGCACTTTCACTTTCCCATCGAGCTCAATGCATATTTTTAATTTTTATTTTTTAGCCATAACTTTTGATAGGAAGGAGATATATTTCAAAACCCATTTTTGTATTGGATTCTGCTCTTCAGTATTAATCCAATGACATATGACATGACGTGGTCCTGCACACTATTGCAAAGTTCCAAAATGAAGCCAGAATGGAGGACAATGAAGCCCTTTTGGAGGACACCCAGACAGGAGGCTAAAAAAGAGGACAAATCCAGAAATTTCCAGTCATATGATCACCCTGTGCTTTCCTCCTGTGAGGAACAAAGATGCAAATTTCTAACATTTAAATATCTGGAGTCTTCAATGAACATGCATTTTATCTGTAAGGAGTGCCGACAAGGTACATCACTGCAGGAATGTACCTGAATGGGGTGGGACTCGAACCCATGACTCCTGGGGCACTACTCAGATTCTTCGGAGAGGCAACAGCAGAAAACTATAAAGGGCCACAATACAAAGCTAGCTTTATTACGTGTGTACACATGGGTTCCACCTCCACTGGGCAAGGTGAACAGAAAACGAAGGCTGTGCAAGCATTTTTATAGGGCATTTTCAGTAGAGGAGGGTACAAATGGCAAGGAGGAGGGATACAAATGACTGAGGGTAAAGCTCGGATGCTGGTTAGCTAGATTTTATTCTCTAATTAGCTAATAAGCAGGCCTCCGTCAGTCTTGGAAGACTATGGTATCGTGCTCGGCGCTGCATATGCTACATGCGAAGCACGAAAGCCTGGGTTGGATTGTTATGGAGGAGAGGCTGTTACCCAAACAGCAAATCCCCCTCTCTCTACGCCACTGAATTAGTCCAATGGAAAGGCAGAGCCGATACGATTGGATCCAGCTGGCGTCGCAGAGCTGGGCTCAGGACAGGAACTCACCCTGTCTTGTGGGGCCAACCCAGGTCTCAAACCCTGGCCTGCTGATTAACAGGCACAGCGTCTTAACCGCTTGCGCCACCCACAGCTCATAGCTTTCTTCTGAAAATTTGAGATTGTTGTTTTTATTCATCCAATGCTTCACCTTCAAGTTCAAATGCATATATGTATCTTTCTCGTGTAATCCTCTTTACGAGTTTTCCTGTGAATGGCTTGAATTCTGTTCCTCTCTGTGTGTTTCTGTGCCTTAAATGATTGAAAATACTGTCCACTTCACCTCTTGCCAGGAAAAACGTCATTTCCTGAATTTTCTGTTTGCTGTGCAGCTGTTGCAGACACTGGAGCCCCCTGGAAAAAGAGATAGCAGTCCTAACTTGGCAGGATCTGATGCTGGAATGGAATATAGCAGGTGTAACATATACTAGGCAAATCAGGGGGACCAGGTACCTGAACCTAAAAAGGACAAATCTTGGATTCCGCTCAGCATGGCCTTTTCCGTGGACAATGACACATTTGCTTACAATCCAGAGTAACTACAGGACCTTTTACATCGATGTACTTATGGTGCCACCCATGGGAAACCTATGGGAAATGCATAGAGCAATCCAGAGTAAGTGCCTCTTACATCTTCCTCTTGTTACTCTGGATTGTAGGGTATGTTGCACTTACTCTCTCAGGTCTCTCAGACTACAGTCCCCCCTTAAACGGGAGTGAACCCCACTGATTATAATCAGGCTTACTTTATTGTAGACATGCAAGGCTAGGTCTCTCAGGCTCCTATCCATTGCCGTCTTTAAAGTGATCTCCACTTATTATAATAGGGCTTACATTAGGGTAGACATGCAAGGCTAGGGGCACAATCCAGAGTTAGGGCAGTGAGAATAGCCCAGTTGGGCTGTCCCAAGTAGGCTATATCCAGAGTAGAAAGTTGGACTGGATCCAGAGAATCTGGAAGCCTGGGCTGCACTAGCTGCCCCAGAGCAGGGGGCAGAGCAGGGGGCAGCAAAAGTCTGCTCCTCCAGTATGCTCAGTAGGCACCAAGTAAGTGGCACCTGGGGAGGGCTTGCTCCTGAGGAGACCTGCCTTGATGATATTGCTTGCAAACGAAGCCTACAGTTTGCATGCAGTTACATGAGAAGACATTTGCCTCAGGGTGACCATATGACCAGATTTTTCTGGATTTGTCCTCTTTTTTAGCCTCCTGTCCTGTTGTCCTCCATTTTGGCTTCATTTTGAAACTTTGCAATCGTGTGCAGTACCCCTTCATGTCATATGTCATATGTCACACTGTTACACACAGATCCCACACACACACACACATACCTACCCCACTCAGGCTGCTGCCCCAGGATCCCTCTGTGAGTTCCCTGGCCATGGAAGCCTGTTCCAAACTTCCTCAAAAGTGCTCATCTTCCAAGGCAGTGATCTTAAACCAAGTCAAATTACTGATAAAATTTTGCTTGTAATCCAAAACACTCTGAATCCAAGTCACTTGTAAACCAAGGTACCACTGTATTTCCCTTAAAAGAACTATCTGCAACAAATTCCCACTTTTACATGGTTATTAAAAGTTTAGATGCTCTAGTGTCTGAAATACAGTCAAGCACACTTACACCCATGGAAGTAAATGGGTTTTATGGCACTTAACAAGTTATCGGATTTTGGCTTCAATATGTATATCATATTAGTGTTTTAGAGTGGCCTTAAAACACATGCAGATTAAAATCTAACAGTCCATTCCTAATATTATAAGAACATCAGCAAAGGGAGCTTCCTGGAGCATTTACAATCATATTGATTTGAACTGAATCTGTATTTATTTGTTTTTCAAAGAAATGTATTTATCAGTTCAGTACCACCTAATTTCATATGTATTGATCCAATGATGAGCCAACGGATACAACGGTGCCAATTGGAGGAGCATTTTGAGATGTCTTAGGTGAGATTGTACCACAAGGAGGCAGACTCCACTAGTATGAAACAGTTACAGAGTTCATGGGAAGTAACACATCCACAGGAAATTTCTATAAATGTAGAACAGACTGTTATGTGGTTTGTTTAAGCAAATGGATCTACCATGGTATCTTGGTTTGCTAGCGTAATTTGTTCTGGAAGCATGCTTGTAATCCAGAATACTTGTATATCAAAGCAAATTTTCCCATAAGAAATAATGGAAACTAGATGATTTGTTTCACAACACAAAAATATTCCTATGAAAACAATTACAATACTGTAATATAGTACAAAATAATAAATAAAATACGAAATGTAAAGAAAAATAAAGCAAATTAAGGCTACAATCCAGAGTAACTATGGGACCTTTTACACCAATGTAGTTATGGTGTCACCTATGGGAAACCTATGAGAAATGCATAGAGCAATCCAGAGTAACTGCCTCTTATGTCTTCCTGTAGTTACTCTGGATTGTAGGGTATGTTGCACTTACTCTCTGTGGTCTCTCAGGCCTCAGTCTCCCCCCTGCCTTAAACAGGAGTGAACCCCACTGATTATAATAGGGCTTACTTTAATGTAGACATGCAAGGCTAGGTCTCTCAGGTTCCTATACATTGCCCTCTTTAAACTGGAGTGATCTCCAGAGTTTGGAAGCTTGGGCTGCACTAGCTGCTCCAGAGCAGGGAGCAGCAAAAGTCTGCTCCTCCAGGTATGCTCAGTAGGCACCAAGTTAGTGACACCTGGGGAGGGCTTGCTCCTGAGGAGATCTGCCTCAGATCACACAAGGAACAGCTGTGGAAGGAAGCTTAGGAGTCCCTGACAACCCATAACAGCTGCAGCATGAGACTGCAGTACAGCAATACTTCTAGTGGAAGGTTGATGCAAGGGGGTTGCTTGGAGTTGTACTGTATCCAGAGGTTAGTGAGCTGTCACAGTTGTGCCATATCCTGCGGTTCAGAGGCAGGGGTTGCAATTAGGCTGACCAAGGACTCAAAATGTTTGACATCACTTCCAGTTTTACACGGGCTTATCATGGATCTCTATGGGTCAACTCAGATTTATTCCTGTTCCTAAGGTGGTATAACTCTGAAAAGCTGGATGAGGGCATGTCCGCCCTGGAAACAGGCTCTGGATACAGTCTAATTCAGTGGTTCTCAATCTTCCTAACGCTGTGACCCCTTTATAAGTTCCTCATGTTGTGGGGACCCCCCAACCATAAAATTATTTTCATTGCTACTTTATAACTGTAATTTTGCTACTGTTATGAATCGTAATGTAAATATCCGATATGCAGGATGTATTTTCATTGTTACAAATGAAAGGTGTGTTCTGTGCACACATTGAACACAATGGGATTTACTTCAGAGTAGACATGCATAGGATTGGGCCCTGAGGCTGCAATGCTATCCACATTTGCATGGGAGTAAAGGCCCCCTGACTATAATGGGATTTATTTCAGAGTAGGCATGCATAGGATTGGGCCCTGAGGCTGTTAGTCAGCCCCAGTGCACATGCAGCTACAGCTGGAGGTCTGGCAAGCCTGACCTGGCCCCCTGCACCAGGGGTCTTTAGGCGACCCCCAGGAAAGCTCTAGGCGACCCCAGAGGGGTCCCGACCCCCACTTTGAGAAACGCTGGTCTAATTGCACTGTTCCTGGCCATGCTGAACATGCCCTCAACATGCCCTCAACATGCCTCTCCTGAACTGCCTAGGCTGGCTCATCTAGGCCAGCACAGGTCCATCTGTCATGGGCCAGCCTATGTTGACTTAGGCTGGCACAAACCTTTCTGGTGTAACTGGGCTGCCCTATCTTGGAATTGGGCCAGCCCAGCGATAGATAGGGTAGCCCAAGTGCACTTCAGGATTGCAGCCTAGGTTTCACTTCCAAGGCTTCTTTCCATTGTCCCCTTACATACTGTAGGAGTGAGCCTTACATGCTGAGGAGTGTATTATCAACTGTAAAAGGCTTACCTCAGAGTAGACATGCATAGGATGGTCTCAGGAGAGGTTGAACAGGTGCAGGTGGAGCACCAAAACTGGCCATATCCTGGCCCATACAAATTTTTTTGCTTGTTTATTAAGACATGGCTTGTATATCAAGTCAATATTTATTAGAAATGTTTGATTGTCTTGCAAAACACTCTCAATCCATGTTACTTTCAATCCAAGGTAATCTGTTTGGGAAGTTTTAGTATTATGTACAGTATGTACTGCTGACAGTGTCAACTGCATCTCACTGATCTCATAAGGAAATCAGCATTCCCACATGCCCCATCATGTTTATTTGGAAATGAATCCCACTTATTAAAGGTAAATTTCTTTAAAATGAGAGAGGAGCTGAAAGGAGCCATGTGCTTTGCAAACCTTTGCCCCTTCCCTTCCCCAAAACAAACTACTGGATTGCAAGTTTTTAGGGCATCCATAGGGACAAATTATAGGGACAGTGAGAAGACACTGCTCCAGTCTTGACCAATCACTACTTGCAGTTTTCCTGGCTACTCAGTGGTGGGATTCAAATAAATTAAAGGTTCTATGTGCTAATAACCTAAATTAACAACCGGTTTTATGTCCCATTAGTAAGGCGCTCATTAGCAAAGGGTTCTAGAGAACCCCCTGAAGCCCAGGCTGCTGAAGAACCCACTAATGGGCTGGGTTATTGATAGGATAGAAACCACTGATGGGATACATTAATGTTTGGAAAGGCCATTTTTATTTCTTATAAGGCAATATACTCTTCAGACCATAAGACTGTGATCCTCCAGAATAAAGAAGTTTATAATCTCTGCCTAAGATTTATCCCATGCTTTAGCACTAAGTATCAGCCTGTTGTTCTCTTTTTTAAAAAATCAAAACTTAGGAAGAATAACATATTACTGTTTATGGTTAGTTGTGATCCTTTAAAAAAAATAAAAAATGGGAACTCCATGTATTCAAGAAGGGGGGAAAAGCTTCAGATTTCCACCTGCAAATCAAGGATGTTTTTTAATGTGTACATAATTGTATCAATTAGGTTCATTCATTGTTTCAAAAGGAGCAAGGAACAGTCAGCACACTGATGTCCACTGATTTAAAAAAAGAGAGGGGAGTTAGGTAAATAAATCCACATACAAATTATCCCTCTCCGCAAACACCAGCTGCACAGGAAAAGGAAAACTGTTAGCCATCATCTCTCACTGATGTGTTGTGCGGATCCCGTTGATGCTTCTTAAGTAACCAGATTGCGGCTGCAAAGTATGCTATCCGACCCGATACAGGAAAGAACTATGCAGGAAGACAAAGCCGGAGAAACAATGGTGTGAATTCAACCTCCTCTTCGAAATGCTGGCAACATCTGGTCTCCCAAAGTTTCATTTATGCACTTATTTATTTATGTGGCACAAACCTGCCAAATAAATGAGGAAAGGGGTCATAGAATTCAACTGAGTGGACTTTAAAAAAATAAAGCAAGTTGATAGTGGAAGTGCTGTCTATTGGGCAGGAATATGTTAAAATCAGAATTGAGTTCATAATTACAAATTGATCAGGAAAGTTCCTAGCTGATTTTTTCCTGTGTGTTAAAACATTACCTTGGTGTGCAGAACTTGGCAGATGTAGGCTACAATCCTAAAGACACTTCCCTGGGAGTAAGATCCATTGGACATAATGGGGCTTACTTTTGAGTAGACATGGTTAGAATTGTGCTCAAAGTCTGCAAGGATGAGAAATCTGCAAGCAGAGATTTACCAGTTTTGTATTAAAGCAAAGATTTTCAACCTTTTTCATCTCAGGGCACACTGAAAAGGAGCTAAAGTTGCCAAGACATACCATTATTTTTTTTACCACTATGCTGCTGGTAGGGGTGCTCAAATCCCCCAGTTGCCCTAATATAAATGATCCTCCCTAATGTTGCTCAGCTTTCAAGGGTTTAAAAAGCATCACCTGCCTAAATTCCCTCTTCTGTGCAATCATTAAAGGTAGAGACACTCTGTCCTCCATTCTAAATGGTCACTCTGGATGTGGGCCACACCAGGCGATGTGCCTTGGAGAACAACACCACTTGCCAAAAAAATTTAAATCTCAGTATTTTTGGAATAATACCATCATGCTATTACAGTAACTTGCTGGAGTCCAATCATCTCATCACACCAAAGCTTATTGTGATAGTCTCTGTTTCAAAGTATAGCATTTGAAAGATATGAAATCAATATTTTACAGGCACAAATATGTTTTGACTAGTATTTGCATATGTATGTACCCTTGCTGCAGGCAAGCCTTGATGTGTTTCCCCATGTTATGATAATCTATCACACATCAGCCCTGCAAGAAAATAACTCTCCTGAAGAATATTAGGACAACATAAAGAATGTTTACATTTGTGCATCAGTCCCAGTGATGTCCAAATGCTGAAAGGTAGCTGTAACCAAAAGTTCAACCATCATCTGATGGGTGCCGACTCTTGGTTAATGCCTGATCTGACAGAGCTCTTATGAAACCCCTATTTTGAGAAGTGGGGAGAGGTGGGGAGAATCTAAAAATATAACATTTCCTTGGTACATTTCAATTTTATATCACTTTCCTACAGGATCATGGGAATTGTAGTTTAATTTCATCGTTGAAATTCTCTGCTGGACTAGATTCCTAGCTTGCACGCTGAACTACACTTCTCAGGGTTTCCCGCAGACAGGAAAATACTGTTAGACCACTTTAAATCTGTCGTCTAAATGTGCTTTTTATCTCAAGGATGTGAGACATTCGAAGTACTGAGAATCCCATACTATAAACAAAAAGCTTTGTGAAATCCAGCAGCCCTGCTAGGAATGTGTTCTGCTGATAGACATATGCAGAAGAGCTTTCTTTGCTGAAGGGTTAATCAGCTGACTTCCCTAAAAAAAAATTATTCATATTCTGAAGATAACATAACAAAGCCTGGAAATGCAACCATATTCAGAGTTTTTTTTAAATCATCCGACTTAAAAAAATTCATTTGACTGAAAACCTTTCTAAAAGCTGTTATGTTCCTGAAGCTTAAGAAAAGCCTACGCTGTTTATTATAAATGGTGTTTGTCTCCTCCGATGCCAGTGAATGGCTGACAAGTTTATTTTAAAGATTCCGGAATGCACACTTTTTTCTGGTTGATGCTTCTCCAACTCTGTTGCTTCCTCTTTGTAAAGGAAAAAAAGATGAAAGTGAAGCATTTTGGAAAATGTTTCTCCGCAGTGGGTGAACTCCTGGCCAATCAAGTTGGGAAAACCTTGGTCTTCAGAAATTCATTTGACAGCTGATAAATACCAAAGCCAATTGGATGCCATTGGATTCCTCTTTATTTGGCGTTAACAGGCCATTTGGGTTAAGCAGGCAAGTGAAACAGTGTTGGATTTCAGAGAGTGCTTTTTATAAAGATCAGCTGCCTGTTTGCAGAGTTCCTCAAGCTTAATCTCATCTTCAATCCAATGAACAGTGTCGGAAACATTTGCTTTTACCCACAATATCCCACAGCAGGAGTCCATTTTTAGGGTGCTTGACAGTGGCAAAATCTACGTAGCCATGATGCTAGCCCACTAGTGTTTTCTGCCACAAACTCAACTGGATGTGTGGTTCCTGGTTGTGAGAAATGTGTACTTTCCCTCTCCTCAACTGCTATAATGTAACATGCATGTGAAGGTCTCAGCTTTTTTTAAATGGGTGCTTGTTCATCAACTTGTTCCTGAAAAGCCCCACAGGTCTTTCCTCTCCACAGAGAGATGCTACACGAACCCACCTTTGGTGAGATGCTACATGAACCCACCTACATGAACCCAGAGAGATGCTACATGAACCCACCTTTGATTCTGTTGCAGCCCCCAAAATTCTTCCACCCACCCCTGCCCTGCCAGTGTGCACCATACTGTGCCTCATAGTGCACACTTCCCGGTATGCATTTTCCTAAGCATACATCACTAATAGTGTGTACTGATGTAGTTCACACTTAAGCCTTGCATGGCTGGCCACCCCATCCTCTTCTTTAAGTCAGACACTTTGCATGTTCAGTGTGTTATCATGTGCAATGTGAATTGCTCAGTGTGTCATGTGTAAGGCAAGAATAGTGACATGACAGCATCAGTGGGTTCTCTGCTGACTTCCTCATCTTGCTGACCCAGATTGCCAACCATATTATCTCCCATGACTTTAATAACATTTGTAACTTTTTAAAATGGAATATGTTTCAACAGTACAATCAGAGCAAGTCTTTTCCTTCCTCCAAAGAATTGTACAGTTTCTAGTAGTACAAAAAAGGTGATGCAATCCCCTCGAAAGCTACTGGGAGTCTTTCCAAGACATTCAGTCTGACTTGGATTGGACCAGAAGTGAGTGATTATCATTGGGCACCAAAGAGTATTTTTTGTGCCAAGCCGAGACAGGCTAGAAAACGAATACCTGATGTCAGTCCTGGAGTAAATTCTGCTGTAATGCATATCCCTCAAGGAATAGGCTCTTCCCACACTGGTAAGTGAATGCCAAGGCGCTTAAAAGTATGAAATTACATTTATGTTCAAACATGAAAGTGAGCTGTAATTGCCTGCCACAGTGCACTAAAATGGTTGAACAAAGGGGCTTAACTGCCAGATGGCATTTCTAACACAAAGGGGCACTGGGGAATATTGGAAGGAGTGAGATTTTCAATCGCTCCAACAAGTGGCATAGGAATCTACTGTCCTTTGCCACCTCTTCTCTGTTTAACACAGCAGGGTGACCATAGAATGGAGGACAGAGTGTTTGTATCTTTAACCATTGCATAGAAGAGGGAATTGAGGCAGGTGCTGCTTTTTATACCCTTCTAAGTTGAGGTGAACCTGCCTAAATTCCCTCTTCCATGCAATGGTTAAATATAAAGGCATTTTGTCCTCCATTATATACAGTCGCCCAGCATATAGTGGCAACCCAGTAGAAGCCCTATAAGTCTGACAGCCCAACCCTAAGCATCCCTAGCACATCTGCAATGCCAACATAGCTACTACAGAATTCAGTGGGACCAGGGATTCTTACATTCCCAGGCCTGATCCTCCCCTCCCTCCCATTTCCATTTTGCCTTCCCCCCCACTCTCCACCACTCCAGAAATCTGTAGTGCCTGCCTGCAGCGACACTCATTGCTGCTGTGCCTCAACATCAACCTCAAGGCACTGAGGTGCAACACCAGCTGATATCAGCGCTGCTGGCCCACTTCACACATCATCTTCATGCAGTCAAATAGTTTCAGGGGGCTGGAGATGAACTGGTGCACATGGTCCTGAAATGAAGACATAACGGAGTAGAAGTAGTCAGCAGATTCAGGTAGGGAAAAGAAACGTGCTAAAAATTCTACATCTTTTGGATCATTTGCCAAAAGAAACATTTGCTTTTACAAAAGTAATTTTTCCAGATGTCACCTATTGATCAGTCATTGGCTTCTGGTTTACTACTCAGCAGCACAAAAGCTCACAGAATTTTCTCATTTGCTGCTGGCAAAAAGCACCTTTAGCAACGGTTACCATCTGCCTCCTGATAAGCTGAGCAGGATTTAAGAGCACCTCTTGGTTCTTTCACCAACCAGGCAAATTTTTGTCCCATTTATCACTGACATGTAAATATGTATGCTCCAGGCCCCAAGCATTTAAAGCCAGTACCTGCAGGTTTCTCCATTAATCTGTTCTCACATGCTGTCAATGAAATAAAGGGGGTGGCCCTATAGAGAAATTTTCCTAATGACAATTCTATGTTCAATCCTACCATCTGATATGGTGGTGGTAAATGTTGCATTACTGCAACCATTCTGATGTTCTGTAGTTTATTGCCAACAGTGTGGTGACCAGCTACAGTATGGTAGTGGTGGACTGTGTGGACAAGCCATCTGTGCAGGCAAGGTAGTGGTGGGAGCAGATCAGTGCTGGGCCCGGCCTGGCCCAACAACCGGCTCGCTGGAAGGGGGTGGGCCAGGCTGGGGTCAGGGGTGGGGCCGGAGAGGGGCAGGGGCAGGGCTGGGGAGGGCACGCCACCCACCCCAGCTTGTATAGGGCTACCCTGGGTGCGCCGAACCAGTACACCCGGTTTTGTGCCCCCCCATGGCCACTGGATTGGTAGCAGGGGGACACAAACAGGAAGTGGTTTGGGCGATCCGGCCCGAACCGCCTTCAGCCCACCCCTGGAGCAGATCAGTGATGTGATTCAAAGAAATTAACAACCGGTTCTATGCCCATCTGGCAGCCACTTTTAAACGGCTATTTTTAAACTTTAAATGTCTTATCTCTCATAAACAACTGGTTCTATAGAGTAGGTGAAAACCTGCTGGAGCCCACCACTGCCTCTAGTTCAAATTTTGTTCAGTTTTCTTCTTTTAACAGGGGTATGCAGGAGCTTGCATGGCTTGCATTTATACAAGGTGTCTCCTATATCCATGGTTTCTATATCCACAACAGTCCCCACCCCTAGGAACAGGTATGATACAGGGAGGCACGTATACTGTCAAACCTATTTTTAAAACAAATTTAAAGTTCAATCCTCAGAATTCTCATATTATACAACCAAAATACACTTGGGAAAGTTGAGCAATATGATGACAGACCAAACTGTTTATTATTTTCATATTTGTCCCTGCATAAAGAAATAACTCAAACAAATATCCTATCTTTTATCTTTGGTGTACTAAAAGTATCATTTTCATTTTGAACCTGGTTGTGCTCTTCTTTTCTGAGTGTTACCAATTATACCCCCATTATCCTCCCTCTGTAAAAGGTTATTTGTCTGTGCCTGTCAAAAACCCAATTCTGTATCTTGAGATGATAGGGAAACTGTGGGCTACCTTGTACTGTCAGGAGGGAAAATCTTGTACAGTATGTCTTATCAGAGTGGAAAGTGCCTGTTCTTTCTGTCTAGAATATTATGTTATATGTGTCCTGCATGCCTGGATCTGAAGAATTCCTCTGCATCTTTGAGACTTTCAGATATTTGGGAAGACCCATGGCCACAACTCCAATCCAAGTGGAAGGAGAAAAATTACAAAATTCCATTTTAGAATTGTAAAGTTTTGCCAGTAATATGCTTTTCTTATCTTTATCTGATTTGACATTTTTTTCCACCATGAGTATTCCTTTATTTTTTATTAACCGATATGAAATCTCTCGATAAATACACAACTAGAAGTGATTCATCTCCCGATTTCTAATAAAGAAGCAATAGCAATTTTGGGTCTCAATCTTATCCCTGGAGCACTGTGCAATCCAACACCACTGACATGGCAGCCTGATGACCAGCTGGCGGAGAGAGATTAGTAAGAAAATTATGGGCCTACTCAGATCTGTGCTAGCTATTTTGCCATCATGTAGTGCCTTTGGTGTAGTGTAGCTGCCAAATTTAATGCTGCTGAGGTGCCTTTTGTTCATGACATTCTGTTGCAGCACATTAAACCACATGAGATCTTGTGAGATTTTGCACAATCTTGGTCCAGCAAGCTAGAAAAAGGCTGCATGGCACCCCTGTGTGTGTGCTCTGGGGCACCAAAACACACAGTTTAGGCACCACATGTTAGCAGTGCATTTTTTCCTGTGGTGCCTAAACAGTGTGTACTGTTTAGTACTGTTAGTGTACTGTAGTGTACTGCAGTGTGCCATCATGTACTGCAATGCACAACCATGAGAGAACTGGGTGATGTTCGAAGACCAATTCTCAGTCCACAGGTGGTCATGTTGGGCACCAACACAGCAGGGCACCTTTACGCCATGAAATTTCTAGTTTGGCCATGAGAATTAAATCCAGTGAAAAAAAAATCATAGAATCAAATTCCACATTTTTGCAAGTACTTCACTCCCGTCGTTCAATTTTGTTGCATGCAAAGACATGCAAACCCTATGTTTTCCACCCACGTTTTAAGTTTTTTTAAAAAAAGATGATAAGTAGAATTTCATTAATTCAGCGTTCTCCTATATGACCCCTCTGTGCAGATCCCTCCTCACAAGTCACACTGTGGGCTTGGTGGATGAGATGGACATGTGTTTTTTCCTTCACCACACAAAAGTGGATCTTCAGTTGGGTCAATGTGTGAACCAACCCTATGTGGTGAGACGTTCAAATACATTATAGTTCCCTCCAAACCAAGCTGCTGTCACATGAGACCATTAGCTCACTCAATGTAAATATGAGGAAAAGGAAGGGTTATTGTTTTGTCAAAATCTGCTTAAGGGTGAACATGTCATGAATGATCACAAGCCAATATTATGAGCCTCAGACTGAGAGCATTAGAGGCGCAGACTGTAGCATGACTCCTGTCTGACTAAACGTACACATGCTTAATGAGTGTGAAGAAAAATACAGCTATGATGTTGTGCCGCATGGCCCTTTTTGTGTACTGGGTTTGTTCTTTAAATAAGGGCATGGTCTCTGTGATCCAGGATGTGGTTAGCTTTTGCAAGAGAAGGCATAGCAATATCCTTCTTATGAGCCTCTTTGAAAAACTTCCAGTTGTTTCAAATGTAGCTTAAAACTATCACTGGGGCTGCCCAGCAAGACTTCTTTTTGATCCTAACCAGGATTCTTGTCATGATACAGGATGGTGCTCAGTTCTTATCGCTCTACTTGTACTTTCTTAAGTAGCCTGTATTTGAGTAAGGCTAAGCACAGTTTTCTAATGACTATTTCTATAGAGAGAAAAAATATACACAGAATTGGACAACATAGTAATTGTCATGGAATAAATAGATCTATGGTCAAATTAGGAAGATGGTTATTTACAATAAACATGAATGAATGTGATAAGTGTGTCATGGTGGCCAAGCACACAAGTCATGAAGACCATGAAGCATTATTATTTTCGTTAGCTAAGAACATAAGAAGAGCCTCCACTGGATCAGGCCAAAGGCCCATCAAGTCCAGCTTCCCGTATCACAAAGCGGCCCATCAGATGCATCAGGGAGCACATATGACACCTGCATCCAGGTGTCCTCCCCACACCTGCATTTTGAGGTTGTCCACCTCTACACACCCCTCATGCCTTGTAACCTGATGGGTAAAGATAGGTTAAATATTTTTCTTTCAAAAATCAGCTTTCTCATTTGCTTGTTCAACCATACAATGTTAAGTCAACCATTTGCTCACTGGCTGGCCTAGATATCCTGATTTCCCCCCACCCACATCAAAATAGGTCTCTTATAATGCAATCTTAACCTAGGCCAGCCTAACTCATTGGTCTTTCCATTCCTGTGGTGGTGTGGGCACGTCTGCGTATGCCTGTGCACTGACCAAACCCCCCAAGAAGTGGTGCAGAAGAGTCTTACAGCACTTTTGTGACTCCCCCCAGATCAGGCCATTATACTGGATCATTATACTGGGGCTTAGGCTGCAGCCTATTCCTTCTTCCATCACCCCGTAGGGCCTCTTCCATCCCCCACACTGGTCCCTTCCTGTCTCATTGAACACATACAGCAGAGAAGCCATATAGCATCCATAGGGGTTCCAAATAAGGATATGCTCCAAAGAGTTTGAAGGAATACTCTCCATTTGCTCAGATTGAAGGCCTAAACAGCTGAAAAATGGAGCGCAAGACTCTCCTATGGCGAACAAGTGCACTTGGAGCACAGAGCTGGCCAGGGGGAAAGTGGTCCATGGAAAGCTCTTGAGCAGCTCCCAACTTGGCTGGTTCACCTCCCCACGTCCTGCCAAGTCCACATGCCAGAAAGAGAATAACCAGCAGGTTTATTTCAAGCCTGTCGCTTGCTTGCTCAGCAACAGCCTGGCTTGGTGAGGTCTGTAGAGGGAGTGAGTGGCCTGACTTGGCAAGGAACGTGGTCATACAGAAATGTGTATCTAAATAATTGGAGTGTTTGTTCCCTTTCTCGGAAACACACAAAATTCCACTGACACATTTTTATGGACTTTTCCAAGTTTTCAAACAAACACAGAGACTTATTCAGAAAGTTCCGTGCTTTCAACAGTTCTGATACAGCATTTATCTGCTGATAAATGTTTCATTAAGTTACAATTTGTTACCCCAGCACTTACCTTACTACACCCACACAAAGCCTGCGGTGTTCATTGTTATCCACTAGTGTTCATTCCAGAACCTTCCGTGGATATATAAAATCCATCGATACAAAACAGTGGAAAAATACATTTAAAGACCCACTTCAAGCTTTCTTCCTCCTCCATTGCTCCTAAGGCTGTGCCTCAGTAGGGGTTTGATTATGAGACTTCCCTGCTCATACAAAAACATGTTAAATAAAAGTAGTTTATAAAAATAAAAAACTGCATCCCTTAAGTGTTTAAAACAGCTTTTCTTACTGTTGTAGAGAAGCAGTCAGCAGTTAGAATTGTAAAGGACCCTTAACCTTTGCTTGGTTCGGCTGAAGAATTGTTTGCATGACTGTCTCTCTACAGCAGTAAGAAAAGCTGTTTTTAAACCTGTGATTTAAAGGGATGTATTTTTCCCCTTCTTCAGGGATTGACGCATTTCTTACCAGTTGCAGTGACCATTCATGTTGAGTCAAATCTGTGTTTAAAAATTCCATGTATAACAGAGTTGGACCTTATTTCCAATGGAACACTATAGTCACAATTTTTCTTGTCTTCACATGAATTCTGTGAGGGGTCATCATGCCATCATGTGATGGAAGCCTCCTCTGTCATTCTCTTATGGGCCCTACTACCCTCCTCCCTGCCACCTCCCAGCTCTTAAAAAAATCCTCCCCATCCCTGTCTGCCCTCCCTCTCTTTCCTGTTGCTTGGCATAAGATTTACTCTTTGTGGGCACTGCTCCAGCACTGGTGGAGGTCTGCCAGCAAGGCTTCTCCACCTGCTGTATTGGCCTTTGGTGGACAAAATAGTCATCATGGCATGCTTGCACCTGCGCATGTGCCTCTTCCGCAAGCGGGAGCTGAGTTCAGACTAACAGGCATCTTGTTAGTCAATATTATGATTTTTAACTGACAATGAAACTATAATTAAATATTACTGTGCCATTATTAAAACTGATCACTTGGAGGTGTTTTTATTTTTTAATTCATTTGCATCACATTTTTAATTTGCATTAATTTGTACCTGTGCAATCTGGAAGAAGCATCCAGGTACTCCAGGTAAGCTTTTCACACAAATTTGAGCATTGGATTGTGACAAATCCATAAGTAGGTCATAACTCAGTTTTGAAAATGCTGGTTTAGTAGAAGAAAAATAACATGTTTTATAATATGTAACATGTTTCCTTACTCTCCAAAACAGCAGCCAACCAACTGGAGCAGAGACATTCTGATCATGATGACATTATATCATGAATGCATTTTACCAGACTTTAACAAGGGAAACAGATGGGGGATGCCAATGTGACCATATAGAATGGAGGACAGAGTGCTTCCGCCTTTAGGCATTGCATAGAACAGGGAATTTAGAGCACACTCCTAATCATGTCTACTCAAAAGTAAGCCCCATTGTTTTCAATGAGTTTTATTCCCAGAAAAGTGTCTTTAGGATTGCAGCAATAGGCAGTTGCTGCTTTTTAAACCCTCCTATGTTGAACTTAATCTGGCTCAATTTCCTCTTCTATGCAGTGCTTAAAGGTAGAGGCAGTCTGTCCTCCATTCTGTATGGTCACCCTTTATGCAGGTTGACAGCAGCCATGTCCCTCCTCCGCTTTCCCTCTAGCCCTAAGTAATTACTGTTGTGCTTCTTAGAATCATACCTGAGAAAGGACAACATATGCGATTACTTCTTGTGCCAAGGAAGCATTTTGTCGGTTAGGACACATATTTTGGTTTCCCAAAGAGGAACATCTTTGGGGGGACATATTTGGCTGCAATATGTTGCCTAGCAATATGACAGAAATTAACATGTGACATGGCTTTCCACAAATTGGTAGGCCTGCCATATGCTCGGAAATCTGGTATATTCGGCACAAACAGTACTTTTTCAAAAAGACAAGGTTTTGGCTCCCAGCAATTTCTTTCGCTGATGGTTACATTTGTCACGGTCGAAACTGCGTCACTTTATGGGATTTGTACTCCGTACATCAACAGAGAATCTGAAGGAGTTGAACAAGAAGGAAAAAAATCAGCTTCCATTCCATGAAAGATAAATTGTTGTTTGACATACCTAGCTGGGCAATTAAGCAATTTGTTTCCCAACTTACATACAGCAATTGCAGAACTATTATTGGGATTAAAATTGAAGCTAGTGATCATGAGCAGCATACCAGTGAGAAAATATGAACTTCTTATTAAAACTGCATCCTGCATTTGGAGGCAGTCATGGAGGCTTTCTCAAAATAAGGCAATGTTTGTTCCCTTACTTTGGAATTTCATTGCCTTTGCCTTGGTGCTGGAAAGTTGGTTAGGAAAGTTGTCCCTAATTTCAAAACTCATAAGAGCTTTGGTGCAGAAATTTAAATTCAATCACCTTAACATATTGGAAATCTACTGGATTGGGACCATTCTGGTAGCCTTGCCTTTCTCTGTGCCAGACCTGAACATGAGGCAAGGCACCTTTGTTTACTCATGAGTAAACACAGCTGTGTAGCTCAGTTCTGCTGTCCATAGGGCCAGTGGTGGGATTCAAATAAATTAGCATCAGGTTCTATGTCCTAATAACCTAAATTAACAAAAGGTTCTATGTCCCATTAGTTACTGGTTCTCAGAACCAGGCACTCACTAGCAAAGGGTTCTATAGAACCTGTAGAACCCCTGAAGCCCACCACTGCATAGGGCTCTATGGAATATCAGGGACTTCCTTCTGAGTTAATTTGTGGGTGCTGTGTTCATTGGATCAGGACACTTCTGGAGTTGTTGGATGCCTCTCAGTTTGCCCTTTCCAATGGAATGCATGTTTATGGCTTAGTTTTACATTCATTGGATTCCATGCATTTTTGTTTTTTAGTTTTCTGGAAAATATACATCCAATGGTATATGACTTCATGGGGTTATTTCAAACAATTTCAGCCATTTTTGTGATTTTGGTCACCCCCAGTGTGTCACCCCCTGAAGGGGGTACCTGGGACCCATGGTGCTCCAGCCCATCCTAGGGATGCCACTGGACCCTGCTTACCTGGCTCCCCACCGATGGCATATCCCTGTAGAAGTCAAATATTTTCTGTGAAGACAGAATACTTACACATAAAAGACAAGTTCTACCACCCTTTCTGCATGATCCATGTCCTGGCCATCACTGAGTGATTTAAAAAAATCCAAAGTCCAGTTGGCACTTGTTTTCCTTAATTATCCTGCAAAGAAATTAGGATGAGATTAATGATTCTGCAATTGTCCTTTTCATTTTCTAAGAGCCGGATAGAAGTCAGAAACTTCCTGAAAACCTGCATTGGGATTCCATGTGCTGTTAAATGTGTGCTAAAACTAGTGTCTGGAGAAGAAGCAATGAAAGCAGAACACTTTCAAAAGGGACAGAAGGGAACTGTGTAATCATTGGCTCCTCCAAAGTACAATGTGCAAATCCCAACACTATGGCTCTTCTGTGACTTCCTCACGGAGCAAGTACGTGCTGTGTTCCATGCTACACAACTTAATTGGATGACTGTTTGGAATCAAACTCTTGGACGCGTACACAATGTCTTAGATCAAGACAGAGAAACGGAAGGCTGCTAGAAGCACATCCCAAGCATTAAATGGGGTTCCCCCCCCCAACTCGTATTTTGGCTTGTATGTGAGGTTTTTATGTATTGTGCATCCAAAACATAATGCAGCAGCTTTTGTAGCACCTGCTGGCCAGATCAAATTGCACCTATGCTCTGCAAAGTGTCCAATGTTTTGTTATATTGACAATATTTTATTTCTGTTTAATTTGAGGCATTCAGGAGACATATGTACTCTATACAAGGTCCCTATATGCTAGTCCATTACTAGTAAAGGGCTAGTGGGTAACTTTGTAGAAAATTGCTGTCAAGAGGCCATAGGTTCCTCCTGTTATTAATTGGTCCATGAGCTCCAAATTTAAATGGAGACGTGTTTATTATTTAGGTTAAAATGGAATTTTCATTTGAATAAAGCCTATTCACTTCAAATGCTGCTGGAAAGGCAAATGCATCATATGCATCACATAGTTCACCATGGCTCTTAAGACCGCCTGAGTTTGGCAAAAACAAGTTTTGTAAAACCCATGGCATAATCCTATGGGCTTTGCACGACAGCAGGTGGAAACAGCCTTTTGCTCCCTGAGTGTGTCAGAACCATCCAGGTGCCACAACAGAGCAGGTAGATCAGAAGCATGGGCAGTTTGAAGATTCATGGGCAGTTTGAGAGTGGTTTGAGGGAGAGGGGAATCAGGGGTGTTCGGAAGAGGAAAGGGTTGGATCCCAAAGGCAGAAACTTATGTGGGATATTTCACAGCCTGATATGTCTCCTTCCTCTCCTTGGACTTATTCCACCTACATAGATGGTGTGGGTCCACAGAAACCCAAGGCCAACCAGATGTTCTCAGGTATTTTAGAAACTGTGCAGTTAACCTTGGTCCCTGGTGCAACCATGCCAAAGCCAATTCCCCATGATTTTACTTGTGTTTGCCTTGTGTGAAGTTACTTTACTGCAGAATTAGTGCTTGTTGCTCTTCTTTGCTTTTTGTGAGTGCTGTGAGGCCATTTTCTGACTTTGTTTCCTTCTAAATTCTTTCTCTTGGGCTACAATGGCTCAGCGGTTAAGATGCCATGCCTGTCAACCAGGAGGCTGGGACTCAAGACCCAGATGCTACAAGACAGAGTGAGCTTCCATCCCTTGCCCAGCTCCTGCTAACCTAGAAGTTTGAAACCATGGAAATGCAAGTAGATAAATAGGTACCACTTTGGTGGGAAGGTAACAGTGTTGGTGCACTTTGGCACTTAGACATGCAGGCCACATTGTCACAGAAGCATCTTCGGACAGTGCTGGCTCTTCAGCTTAGAAATGGGGATGAGCACTGTGCTCTACAGTCCACCATGACCAGAAGTACAACCTGGTGGGAACACCTTTACCTTTAAATTCTTTACCTTTAAACTCGATGTGTGCCTTTAAGCATAGAGTTCTACCCTATAATACATGAGCAAATTATTTCAGTTAGGTTCAGGTTGAGCACCCTTTTTGGTTTTTGAGCACTAAGGAAAATTCTGTATCTCAGAGCCAGACAAACGTAAGTCCAAAATGGACAATTTTCAGGTTATTATCATTTTGCTTGTATAATCTGATTCTGCATCAAGCTATAACAACCTACGTCTGTTAAGCATTAAGGAGAATATTAAGGAGAATGCTTAGCATACTTAAGTTGTTATGGCTTGATGCAGAATCAGATTATACAAGCAAAACGGTAATAATCTGAAAATCATCCATTTTGGAATTACGTTCGTCTGGCTCTGAGGTACATCAATTTTCACCCTGCTTCTTTCTTTGTTTTGTTGGAAATCAAAAGCATGTGGGAAGAACTACATAGTATATAGCTAGAAAGGACATTCTGTAGTTACTTGAATCTTTTTTTTAATTTAACTTTATTACAATCTCAGACTATAATATTTACTTGAATCTAATGCACATCCTATACTTATAATCAAAATACTATATTTACCCAAATCTAATTAACCGTCAAAACTAATGCACACCCTGATTTTGGAGACTGAATTCAGCTGAAAAAGGTGAGTGTTAGGTTCATGTAAATACAGTAAATGTTGTCCAGTAAATGTTACACAAGTGTTGTTGTAACCTACCTTGTTTCCTGAATAAATTCTTGTGAGTTGCTCTCTCCTACCTTCACGAGATTGCTCATTAGCTTCTTTTTCTTACTTTGCTGCTCTTCCTGTTTAATAAGTGGCTGCATTTCTTTCCTTGTTGCAATTACAGGTGTCCCTCATTATCCAGTAGGGTTCCATTCTGGAATTTCCTGTGAATAAAAAAGTTTGTGTGTAAAGAAAACAATAAAAAACAGGTTTAAAAACTCTCTTCCAGGTTTTTTGCTTTTCCATAGCAGTTAATGGAATATGTTAGTGGAATATGTTAGTAACATAATGGAATACGTTAGGGGTTTGATTCTGGTAGTGGAAAATGGAATTATTGCTTGTGTGACTGCCTCTCTCCAACAGTTGAAAAGCACTGAACTTAGCAATTTCCCAGCAGTTTCCAGTAGCCTTTCGTTGTAAGCAAGGTGCCATTCCCATCTCAGGAATCATTTTAGATGCTCTCTTCTGCACCTTTTCCATCTCCGTTACTGGATATCCTTTTAAACATATGGCAACAAGAACTGGACACAATACTCCACATGTAGCCTAACCATTGATTTGTTCAATGGTGTTATAATATTAGCTGTTTTATTCTCAGTACCTTTTCTAATGACCCCATGCATGCAGTTAGCCTTCTTCACTGCCACTACACATTGGGTTGACACTTTCATCAAGCTGTCCACTAGCACCCTGATCTTTCCTAATCTGTCACTGACAACTCAGAATTCATTAGCCTATAAATTAAGATAATTTATCCCAATATGAATGGCTTTACATTTACCTTTGTTGTAACACTTCTGCCGTTTAGCTGTCCATTCTTTCAGTTTGGAGAGAATCTTTTGGATAGGGTTGTCAGAATTCTCTTCCACAAAACCCGGACAGCACCCCATGTCAAACTTGCTGGTATGTGAATGCAATCCCTGAAAAACAGGGGCAGTTCCAGTTTTCAGGGACATATATGGCAACCCTACTTTTGGAGCTCTTCACAATCTCTTTTGGTCTTCATCTCTCAGAAAACGTGGGTGTCATCTGCAAACTTGGCCACCTCAATGCTGATCTCTGTCTCCAAGTCATTTATGAACATGTTTAAAAGCACTGTTCCCAGGACATTTCCTTGGGGCACACCACTTTTCACCTCTCTCCACTGGGAAAATTGCCATTGACACCCACTCCCTGTTCTCTAAGATTAATTACTCATTCTAGTTCTCAGAGGACTAATTTTAGTCCTCAGAGATCAATGATGAAATGATAGATAGTATATGACTTTGCAATGTCTTAAAAGCTTTTCTAATAATACTATAATTAAAGTCATCAAGCTGCTTTATGGAGTTGTGCACAACTAGCTGTGCCAAAAAGACACCTTCTCATTGGCAGTGCCACGAGGCGTCTATTGCCTTCTGATATCTACCCCAAGCACGTCGAGGGACTTGGAATTCTTGGATGGTGACTGCACTGGACTCATTTTGGGTTTCCAGAATGCACAGGAGAGCTATGAATGGTACTCATATGCAAACCATGGGGGCCTTTTGTGACTGCTATTTAACAGAGTTCCCCAAAGTGTCATTTTGGCAGTGAACCTAAGTGCATGTTTGATGCTCCTGCCAGGAATTTTGAAAAAGGCTACTTGTGCTTCAGGACTTTTAGATCAGAGACAGGGGTGATTTAGAAGTGCCAACCGTCTCCAGATTATTTCTGGAGTCATCTGTCCCAACTGGTTTTGCTGGTTGTCAGTCCTGTGGCAGTTGAACCTGAGATGTGTTCCTCTGTTTGTGTACCTGTTGACTGGGCTGATCCATTCACAATTAAAAGTCCCAAAACTATTTTAGCTGAAGGAGAAGGGGAAAAAAACCTTCCAGAATCCTCCCAGCTTTCCAAAATTATTTTTAAAAGTTATTAAGCAAGTGGCCATATTTTGGAATCTGTGTTTTCAACCCTTTCACTATAACCCAGACAGCCAGAAACTGCAATTAGTAGAGTCCCAATGGGCCTATACATGCAGAACGTAGTTTGTTTGAAAGCATCCTCCACACCTGATTATAATGATTGGTACAGAAAACGTACTCCTAGTAGGAAGACTTGATTTATTGTTCCATGGTTTGATTTATCATTGAAAAAGCAACAGCTTCCTATCAGCCTGGTTGTAAGCATGTCTACTCAGAAGTCTACTCAGAAGTCAGCCTCACTGAGTTCAATTGGGACAGATGCTGTTTTTCAAAACCCTTCTAGGGTGATCTAAACCTGCCTAAATTCCCTCTTCTATGCAATGGTTAAAGGTACAGGCACTCTGTCCTCCATTCTATATGGTCACCCTGCATTAGGGGTGAAATCAAAGGGCATCAGATAGGAGCAAATCTCAAGGATGTCTATAGCAGGAGTAAAAATGTAATCTCATGAGCTGCCTCTTGTGGATGTGGGATCTCAGGAGACCCAAGCACAGAAAATAAATGGAATCCCCTGCATGGGATTTCACTTTATTATATCTTCATGCTCATTCGGGATATCCCATTTTTCAAACATTCTACATTTATTCCAGTCTATTGCAACCCACCAGAAGAGTTTAGGATGAAATTAGCTTCTAGAATCTTTAAATGGAACATAATAAATAGAATAAATAAATAGAATAAATAGTAGAAATAATTTGCAGTTAAGGAAAACACACCAACAAAGAAATTAAAAGCTGGATGTTTTGGTTATTTAGACTAGGGCTACAATCCAGAGTAACTACGGGAGCATGTAAGAGACATTACGTGCACCCGTAATTACTGCACCACCTAGTGATGAGAAATTCATATTGCAATCCAGAGTAACTTGTTCTTACTCTGAAGCA
Organism: Cryptoblepharus egeriae; assembly: GCA_030015325.1. Taxonomy (NCBI): domain Eukaryota; kingdom Metazoa; phylum Chordata; class Lepidosauria; order Squamata; family Scincidae; genus Cryptoblepharus; species Cryptoblepharus egeriae. Next base: position 57,516,171 of record JAREYC010000007.1, read on the forward strand.
AGGACTCCCTGTAGTTACTCTGGGTTGCACCCTTAGGGCGCAATCCTAATCAACTTTATGGCACTGGCATAGATGTGTCAGTGGGGGCATGTGCAGTTGTTGGGGGGACTTCCTCAAGATAAGGGAATCTTTGTAATGCCACAGTTTATGGGTGTGTCATGATCATATACACCTGCCCTTTACCACTCCACTACTTTACATCACATCACATGCCTTTTCTACATCCAGGCGACACATATCGATTTTGGGGGTTTTTTTTTACAGCGGGATATGAGTTGTGCTCAAGTGGCAGTTTTACAATTAACTAGCCTAGTAGCCTTCTATTTATGCACCGTAATTATTCTACAAAAGATCATTGCGATAAAAACACAGATTATGAGTGAGAAAGCAAATATATGATCCTCTGGAATATTACAACTCATGCATTTTTGGGTGGAATAAAAAAAAACTTGTTTCCAAAGAACAATATCATGCATATATTTTGCTGTGTAGTGCAGAACTACCAATTAAAGTTAAATGAGTGCTAAAAATAGTTGATTGACCGAGACCAAGACCGAGACTTGTCTATTTTTGTCTCAGATAATTAGGGGTTTTTTTTGGTGGGGGGAATTGTGAATATATTAAGTTGTATTTTTAAATCAGTCATGGAACATTTAAGGAAACATTCTCCTCCTTGTAGTTTTCCTCATTTAAAAAAAACTGTTTATAAAACAAGACTTTTCCAACTGCATCTTTCACACGGAGTGGCAGTTATGCGCTGTTAATTATTTTATCCTTTCTTCAGATCCTCTGAGGTAAGTGGTTTCTTGTGCAACAAAGAACCAAATTGCCACATGTCACATGAGAGGACCAGGAAACCAGGCGATGCCTTAGATAAACAGGAATTTTACTGGGTTACAGTTGTTACTGGTGGCCACACCAGCAATGGGTGAAATCACCCTCCTATTGAGGGGACAATATATTAGTTTAGAAGTTCCGTATAAGTAACCCACACAAGTGCCACATTTCCTGAGCATCTGTGTTTCATGACACCTTCAGACCCCCTAGATTTCCTTGGGAAGGCCTCTAGCTTCCTCTCTGTGGAGTCAAAACCTAGAAAACTACCTCAGTTGTGCAACACAGCAGAGGCCCCAGCGTGAAACGGAATGGGAGCTTCAGTTGGGTTGTATTTCACTTTGAGGTAAACAATATAACACTCAGAAGAACGCCATAGATAGCTGATGCTGTTGAGCCACAAGATAAAGATTTGGGATAGCATATTTCTTCTTGAGTTTGAATCAAAAACACTGGCCGTAGATCCAGAACCTGGGAGTAGGTTCAGTAAAGTACTAAAGTAAAGAAGTAGCAACATTCATAAGAGGTCCCGACAGTCCTTGGCATAATGGGATCCACTGGGCCCCATATTTCCTTACAGGAATGTGTGGCATGGGGGTAGCAGGTAAGGCAAAACTATCCCACCAGAGTCCTCCAAAAAGCGGCACCACTGCAAAAAGTGTCACCGCTGTGAGTACTTTAACCCTCACAACCCACCACAGCTGGAGTACATGCTGTGTTTGCACAATGGCAGCTTTCCATAGACTGGAGTGCTTTTTGAAGGTCTCCAGTGGGTTGTTCTGCCTCCCTTGCCATTCTTACATTACTAATCTTATCCTCTATATGAAGATTTGTTGTATAAGTCCTAGCACTGCCAATGAGCTTTTTGTAAAATATTTTGAGAAAAGTTTCATGTCTTGGTTTCCCATTTGCAAAGTGGTAATAATCAGGATCTCCTGTATACAGGTATGATGAGGAAGAACAAGAAGAGCTTTTATCCTCAAAGGCTTTGAGGATCAGTTATGTGTATATGTTACAGTTTACAGTTCCCAGGGCATCTCCTAAGGGTACATTAAATAGCAATCTTGCTGAAGATTCAAGGTTCAGGGATGACCTCCTGAATTCTCATGATCTCTATGAACTCCACCTAGAGTTCCTTGATGAACATATCTTCTTCTTCTCCTCTCTATTAAATTGAAGAGTCACTGATTGACTCACTGATTGACTCACTGAGTCATTCACACACAGACTCATTAACCCCCATCCAAAACCACCAGACCTATAAGTGTGAAATTTGAGGAGGGTAAGCCTTTTGTGACAGAGGCAACCATTAAGAACCAAGTTTTAGAAATTCAAACCTGAACAGGGTAAAAAGGGGTGCAACACATTTTTGTCTTTATACTGTACTTTACATTGAAGAATCCCTGACTCACCAATGCCCAGCCCAAACCTATGGACCTAGAAGCATGAAATTTTGGGGAGTGTATTACTTCTGTGATGTGACCTTCCAGTAAGAACATTTTTTTTTAGAAATTTAACCCCTAGTGGAGTGAAAAGAAGTGCAACGTGATTTTGTCCCTGTACTTAACACTGAAGACTGACTAATCAACACCCAACCCCTAGACCTAGAAGCATGAAATTTGGGGAGTGTATTCTTTCTGTGATGTAAGGACCCACCTGGTGCTTGCTTGGTACCCACTGCCTAATGGTGCCCAGTATCTGTTAGGGAAGCCCAATGCCTACCAGTGCTCGTTGATGCCCACCACTGCCCCCTGATACCTCCCCATGCCCATGCCTATTGGTGCCCGTCTTTGCTCAGTCATGACCGTCTTTGCTCAGTAGTGCCCAACCATGACCACCAGTGCTCAGTAGTGCCTGCTGATGCCCAGCTGTGCCTGGGACCCACAAAAATTCTTGAAATTTTACTCCCACAACAATGAGTAAATTCCACTAGTAACTGAATAAAAATGCAATACAGGCTCCTCTTTTTTTGTAGGGGTTATACTCTTGAAATTCAGTGTGAATCTCAAAAACACAAAGCAGAACCAAGGAGGCTAAGGAGGAGGTAAGAGGAGAAGGAAGGAGGTTAGGATATTAAAATAAGAAGTGCCTGTACATATCTAATAAATCTATTCTAAAGGCCATAAGATATATTTCACAATAGCTTCTTAATCCCTAATCATTCCATGTATATCACTTGATTCATAGGTATTCAAATAACAGGATCTTACAAATCTTAAAGAAAACAAGTGATTATGAAAATCTTTGTTTTGTTCTTGCTTGTATCTACTCTTTGTTGTGTCTGGTTGTTGTATCTGTTGTGTCCATTACCAAATCACTATTCATTAAGGAGATTCCATTCAGTTTTCATAGACAAATAGCGTAAAGAAATCTATAGATTCCCCCATCCCAAAACACCCAGATACCTTTTTATTATGAAAACATTGAATCTTGTATGCAGGACTTCAAAGTCAAGAAGCATGACAAAGTCCATTTGCCTTGGAACACGTTGAAGTGTACACAGCAGCCACTCTTTGTGATCTGAAAGTAGTGATTTGAAGCAGTACATTTTAAGTCCAGGAACAGAAAAGCAGACACATAATTGCTTTCATGGCTGTGTATTGGAGACAGCGCCATCATTCCCATGGCAGAAGAAAGAGCATATACAAGTATTGGAAAGACGAGATAGGAGGACAGCAAGAGATGCTTGATTGGTGGGTAAGAACATGGGGAATAGCTTAGGGAAGAACATCTAGACAGGTTATCTTCATCTATCTGTAACGTGATCTCCTGTGACAATGGTATCACATTATAGAAGGGAAGTTGTGGTGTCAAAATACATCATTTATGAATCAGTAAATGGAAGTTGGTGTGCTGTGTGTTTTATCCTTCAGTGCTATTCCTGATTTCCATTCATTTAAACTGAGCGAGCAATTCAGAATAGGGATTGTTGAATATGGATTCCATCAACAATAGAAATGAATCAGTGATGCACAACTTCTATGTGAACGGGTTCATGGGTGCACAATAAAGGTTTGTAATACATATCAATCACTTAATACTTAAAATAATGAAACCAAAATAAGGGAAAGGTAGCAAATTTGTGAATTTATTTTCTTACTATCATAGGCTTTAATGTCACCACTTTAGAGAATCATTTAAATTAACTCAAACCACATTTTTTCTCCTAGACTTATGATTGTTATGCTGGTAACTTTCAATCCCAAAAGCCACTAAATCTGAAAAATAATCTTTTTAAGCCTCAAGTAAGTTAAATTAAGCCAGAAAATGTGACTTGTGTGATAATTGTTGTGCATTAAGAGGTGCTTTGACAATTATACCAGACAAATCCCCATTAAAGACAAAAGGGCACTCAGCAGATTACTTTATACAAGGGAAAAATTTTCCCAAGGTACTGCCTTAGTTTCTGTGTTGTGGTAGCTCATATATGGTCATCATTATTCAGCAACAGCCAACTCCATGTGTCAATTATCTTACCACACAGCACACAATTGTATACTAAAATTTGCTTTTATGCATACGCAAAATTAATTTATACTCTGAATTCACAGGGTTGATTTACACTCAGCCCAGCCTGATGATTTTTCTATGATAGGAGACACTATTTCCCTAACCACAAGTGACTTAAGTAAGTGTTTCTCAACTGGTAGTGCTTATACCACTGATATGATTGCTTAATAAATACATAGTCTAGAAAACAAGCTTTCAAGAATCATCATTCAAAGAATAATTCTATTCAAGATAGGTAACATGCAATTTCATGCAAATAAACCAAAGTAGCTTAAGGAGTGTTTGGGTACACACACACACACACACACACACTATATATATATATATATATATATATATATATATATATATATATATATATATATATAAAAATTGTTTTCTCACCCTCCACGGGTGGTGTATGTATGTATGTATGTTATCCTCAATCTCGGGTCCTCTACCAGAGGCCTGGGAGTTTGAGGGTTCTGCGCAGTATCTTAGCTGTTCCCAGCAATGCGCTTTTCTGGATCGAGTGTTCTGCTGTCCCTCCTGGGATCTGTTGGAGCCATTCTTCCAGCTTGGGTATCACAGCCCCTAGTGCTCCAACCACTATTGGGATCACATTCACCTTCACTTGCCACAGACTTTCTAATTCCTCCTTCAAACCTTGATACTTTTCCACCTTTTCATGCTCTTTTTTCCTGATGTTGCTGTTGTTTGGTATCGCTACGTCTATCACCAGCGCTGTCTTCTGGGCCTTATCTACCACCACAATGTCTGGCTGGTTAGCCAGCACCTTCTTGTCTGTCTGGATATGGAAGTCCCACAGGAGCTTAGCCCTGTCATTCTCCACAACCTTCAGAGGGGTCTCCCATCTGGTCTTGGGAGGGGTTAGTCCATAGGCTGAGCAGATGTTCCTATACACGATGCCAGCTATTTGGTTGTGCCGTTCAACGTATGCTGTTCCTGCCTGCATCTTACACCCTGCCACGATGTGTTGGATTGTTTCTGACGTTTCTCTGCACAGCCTGCACTTTGGGTCTTCTTTTGTATGGTAAATCCCCGCTTCTATGGATCTGGTACTTAGTGCCTGTTCTTGTGCTGCCATGATGAGGGCTTCAGTGCTATCTTTGAAGCCGGCTTTTTCCAGCCACTGATAGGATTTCCCAATATCAGCGACTTCGGTTATCTGGCGATGGTACATCCCATGCAGGGTCTTCTCTTGCCAGGACACTTCCTCAGTTTGATCTTCCTTCTGTATTTGCTGTTGCTGTTGTTGCTGGAGACGTTCTCTCATCAGCTCATCTTTGGGTGCCATCTCACTGATGTATTCCTGGATATTCTGGGTTTCATCCAGGATAGTAGTTTTGACGCTCATCAGACCCCGGCCGCCCTCTTTCCGACTAGTGTATAGTCTCTGGATGTTAGACTTGGGGTGGAAACCCCCATGCATTGTGAGGAGCTTTCGGGTCTTCACATCGGCCGCCTCCATTTCTTTCTGTGGCCAGCTTACTATTCCAGCAGGGTATCTGATGACTGGCAGTGCATATGTATTGATGGCATGTATCTTATTTTTCCCATTGAGCTGGCTTTTCAGGATCTGTCGTGTATATATATATATATACACACACTATATACACTATATATATACACTATATACACTATATATATATACACTAGCGAAATGCATACCCGCGTTGCGGAGTAAAATTCCCCCATACGCCATCCCTCCACAATGCAACATCCCCCATGAGCATCAGTCTCCCATGCGCATCAGTCTCCCATGCGCATCATTCCCACTTGCGCATTAACCCCACATGCGTAACTTCGCCCATGTGCATCAGTCTCCCATGCGCAACTTCCCCATGTGCAACTTTCCCCCATGTGCATCACTCCCCCATGCGCAACTTCCCCCATGCGCAACTTCCCCCATGCGCAACATGCCCCATGCACAACATGCCCCATGCGGATCATCTCAACATGCATATCAACCCCCCATGCGCAACATCCTCCTATGCGCAACACCCCCCATGCACAACATCCCCCACGCGCAACTTTCCCCATTAGTATCAACCCCCCATTAGCATCAGTCCCCCATGCGCAACTTCCCCCATACACATCAACCCCCATGTGCATCATTCCCCCATGCGCATCATTCCCCCACGCGCATCATCCCCCATGCGCAGCATCCTCCCCAGCACAACCTCTTCCTCCTAACAATATCCCCCCACTGCACCAGGCACCAAGCACCAAATTGGCTAAATGTTATTCAGTCTCCCATGTTAAGTATAGGACAAAAACATGTTGCCCCCTTTTCAGCCCCTTAAGGGTTAAATTTCTCCACATCAGTTCTTGGTGGGTGTTCATGTGACAGAAGAAACTCCCTCCCCAAATTTCATGCTTCTAGGTCCAGGGGTTGGGGGCAAAATGTTGATCAGTCTTCAATTCTTCAATGCAAAGTACAGTGGCGCTTCATGTAAAGAACATCTCACGTAAAGTATGTTTCACGTAACAAACAAAAATTTCTCTAGGATTCTGCTTCACATAACAAACTGTACTTCACGTAAAGAACTCATTCGTTGGCAGTTGGGGCAGACGCGCTGGCTGGCAGCCCTTTTAAAAAGCGTCAGGGCTGCCTAGTGCACCTGGCTATAGTGAAAGCAACACTTCCAGGCTGTTCCTCTTGTGGCCAGGCATCCCTGCGCAGAGGGAGAGAAGAGCAGTGGAGAAGTGGGAAGCAGCTCAGGGCTAGCCAGAAGGGAGCAGGGGAGAGAGAGGCTCAGGATGGAGAGAAGGAGAAAGTGGGGAGACACTTTGAAGGCGTCTTGGATTGCAGCCTCCTACCCATGTCTACCCAGAAGTAAGCCCCATTGTGTTAAATGGGGCTTACTCCCAGGAAAGTGTTTTTAGGACTGCAGCCTAAGTAGACTTCATAAGATCATGCATACTGAATGCATGTTTTGAATTCAGTCCCAGTGTTCTGTCATCATTTTTACATCCAGTTGTGAACTTTTCAGTTCTTTACATACTTTAGCTTTCATACTTTTACTTTCAGTTCTTTACATACTTTAGCTAGATAAATTAATATTTTTATATGAATATTTTTGGGGTTGTAGAACCAATTGTCTGAGTTTCCATTATTTCCTATGGGAAAATCCACTTCATGTAAAGAACGTTTCACATAACAAACATGCCTCCAGAACGAATTAAATTTGTTACGTGAGGCATTACTGTATAGGGAGGAAAACGCATTGCGCCCCTTTTCACCCCCTTCCGGTTGAAATTTCTGAAAACCAGTTCTTAGTGCACCTCTCAGTCATGGAAGGAAGACACACTCCAAATTTCATGCTTCTAGGCCCAGTGGTTTTGGCAGGGTGGTGATGAGTCAGTCAGTCAGTCAGTCAGTCAGTGACTTTTCTCTTTTATACATATATATATGTAACTAGCTAAAACATACCTGTGTTGTGGGAGTAAAATACTCCTCATATGCCATACTCCATTGCATATCAACACTCCCATGCACATCACCCCCATGCACATAACCCCATGCGCATCACTTCCCATGCGCAACAACCCCCATGTGTAACATTCCCCCATGTGCATCAACCCCCCATGTGCATCAACCCCCATGTGCAACATTCCAAATGCAAATCAACCACCCATGTACAACTTTCCCCCCATGTGCATCATTCCCCCATGCACTACATTCCCTAATGCGCATCATTCGGCCCATGTGCAACATCCCTCCTGTGCAACATCCCCCTATGCATCATGCCCCCATGCACCAATCTGTCATACTCAAGATTCCCCCATGCACAACATTCCCTCCATGTGCAACATTCCCCCCATGTGCATCAATCCCCCATGCACAACATTCCTCCCATGCACAACATTACCCCATGTGCCTCAAACTCCCATGTGCATCAAACCCTCCATGTGCACCATCCTGTCATGCCCCTCCCGTCTCCTTCCTCTTCTGGAAAACTCCAATGGAATTTTAAAACTGAACATGGGAATCTAGAAATCTTTTGCTCATGTACATTTACACTTGGGTCTGGGTTATTGCACAAGCCAGAAAATATGCTTTTACAGAAACATTCCCCTCTCCCCACAGAACACAGATTAATAATGTATAACCATAATTTGAAGATAATGCAATAATTGCTTTCTTGATTGTGTCGCCAAAAGAATCATTTCTGAGATGTTTCATTTCTTCATGGTGACTGCATTGATGTATAATTTGGTGTGCGAGGAGGGCTGGTGGCACAGTGGGAGAAAAGCAGATGCTCATCCATTTGTAATGGTCCAGAAAGCAGCATTAAATTGAGCCAGAATTACTTTAAACCGTTCCAAGCACCTAATTTTACTTTTAAAATAATCACCGTGTAAATGGTCTGATAATACTTTGGGAAAATATAGGTAACGTTCATGGTTGAAGAGAACAATTTCCTCCACTTAATAATCAAACATGGACAAAATATGTATATACACCCGACAGTGGTTCTCACTTCATTTTTTCCTCTTAGCACATTTATGCTTGGATTTAGTATGTTACACTTCAGTCCAAGTGAAAAGTGCTTATGCTTGTAGCCTTCAAGCCGTATGTAATTGGAAGGAAGACTGGCTAAACTAGTGGGATTTACTTCTTAGTAAACATACTCAGGACTTCATTGTAATTACTGCTTATTTCAGCTAGAGAGAATGATGCCCATCTTTAACTCCACCATGAAGCTAATAGGAATTTAATGTGCTAGACCCTACAATCCAGAGTAACTATGGGCACACGTAAGAGACATTACGTGTACCCGTAGTTACTGCACCACCTAATGAAAACCTATGGGAAATTCATAATGCAATCCAGAGCAAATTGTTCTTACACCGGAGCAAGGACTTCCCGTAGTTACTCTGGATTGCGCCCTAAGGCTACAACCCTTTGAACTCTTAGCTGGCACCATGTCCTATACAGATGGGCTTATTTCTGAAAAAGTAAGCACAGGATCGGACTATAAATTCAACACACCTGTCCCCTCTGAGTGTATTGCATGGATATTTACATAGAAGTAAATATTACATAGAACAATGGGGCTAACTCCCAAGTAAACACGCATATGAGTGTAGGTTTTTTTTGGTAAGGGAATCATAAATTAATGGTCAACGTGAGAATGAAACATAACCATATCTTTTTTTTACTTTATTAAACACTAGCTTAAAAGCCGCACTCTGTGCAGCACATTTAAGCCAGCTCCTGAGGAGGGAGTTTTGGGCCTTTGGCTCTCTATACTGAACATAGCAATGGATCTGAGCAGTGGCATACTTAGGGGAGGCCAAGGGGGTCCTGGGCGCCGGGTACCACTCTCAGGTGGGTGACACACTGGGAGTGACCTAAATAACAAAAATTGCTAAAATGCTAAGAATTTTTTGAATAACCCGATTGTGCCATATAATACTGGATGCATATTTCCCAGCAGAATCCAATGCAAAAAAAACTTTGAAATATTACCTTCTCATCAAAAGTTGTCTTAAACAAACAAACAAAAAAATGCATGGAAAATGAAACAGAGCCATATCACACACACCTTTACTCAAATGTGCCTTATGTCCATTTGAAAAGTCAGACTGGAAGGAGCCCACCAATTCCAGAATGGTCCTGATCCCATGAATGCAGCCCCCACAAATCAATCCGGAAGGAAGCCTCTGATAATTGCACTGAGCTGTATGGAAAGTGAAACCATGTTTACTCATGAATAAGCAAAGCTGTCTTGGCTTTTATTCAAGTCAAGCACAGAGGGGTGCAAGGCTACCAGAATGGTCCCAATCCACTGAAAATGGAGCTCAACAAGTGCTCCAGAAGGCAACCTCCTCCGCTCTTCCCCCAAAGAAAAACAGAAGTTTAATCAGTAAGGTGATTTAAAGTATGAAAATATTAATTTTTTGTATTAATACTACTAATAATTAATTAAAATAATTTTGACATATGGGGGTATCAAAAAAATTGTGGGCCCTGGGTGCCCAATGACCTAGGTATGCTACTGGGTCTGAGCTACACCTGTGTTAGAATGAGATTCTAATCTATACATAAGTTGACCTGCTCCATTGTATGGAGTATGGTTACAAAATGTATGGATTGACCTGTTAAATGTTTTTTATGTTTAAATATAAGAATCCTATAAAAAGAAAGCTTGCAAAGATGGTAGGCTCTAGCCTAGTCAGATTTGTTCTGAATGTGCTGCACTTTTCTTTTGGAAATGCAGGACAGCATTCAAGTGCAGCACATACTGCCTTGCGATCTGAAGTGGCACAGTCCAGTTTACAGTCTCAGGATTCATATTCTCCCTGCCTACTCAGAGCAGCCTGTGATTGATCTTCCTCTTGTGTTATGGAAGCCTCTGTGTGCATGGTGGTTGCAAATGACAGTCAGTAACTGATAGTCTCTGGTAAGCAGAAGTTGCTGATTTTGGTTCTTGGGATTTGTTCAACACAATATTCACTATTTGAGACTTGACACTCAGTGCGGGAAACAGAAGCAGAATGATACATTGATCTTGTTTATGCCAGCCGTAGATATGATGTCAGTGAGAGTTGGGCACAAGGGATCTGAGCTCACTCATATAATTTGGCTACCACCTCAGGGATGAGCTTCTTTCCCAGGGCCGGTCCATCCAGGAGGTCTTGGGACAGCTCTGCTCTGTCTTCTGCTTTTTCTGATGCCTCATTAATATAATCAATCAACAATATTTATATAGCACTTTTCAACAAAAAGTTCACAATGCGATATACAGAGAAAATGAAAAAAAACTAATGGCTCCCTGTCCCCCAAAAGGCTCACAATCTTAAAAAAATGCAAAAGAATACTGGCAAAGGCCACTATAAAAGACATTGGTAGGGTGAGGAAGGCCAGTTATTCTTCCTCTGCCAAATAAAAGAGGAACCCCCACTTGAAACAGTGCCACGTGCCCAGTTAGTTTAGGTTAATATTACTAATATTAATAGAAATATTAAATGTATATACATAAACATTTTTATGTATATAAAATACTATGGGGGCTGTGGGTGGCGCAAGCGGTTAAGACGCTGTGCCTGTTAACCAGCAGGCCAGGGTTCGAGACCTGGGTCAGCCCCACAAGACAGGGTGAGCTCCTGTCCTTAGCCCAGCTCTGTGACGCCAGCTGGATCCAATCGTATCGGCTCTGCCTTTCCATTGGACTAATTCAGTGGGGTGGAGAGGGGGGATTTGCTGCTTGGGTAACAGCCTACCCTCCATTACAATCCAACCCAGGCTTTCATGCTTCGCATGCAGCGTATGCAGCGCTGAGCACGATACCATAGTCTTTCAAGACTGACAGAGGCCTGCTTTTTTTTTTTACATAAATATATTAGGAAAGGTAAAGCTGTCCCCTGGAAGTTACCTTGCTAGTCGTGACTGAGTCTAGGGAGCAGTGTGCATCCCTGTTTCTTAAGCTTAGGGGCATCACTAGGGTTTGCATCACCCAGTGTGGATGCCAGCGCGTCACCCTCATACAGCGGGCAGGGCAACAACCTGAATGATGGGCATGTTTATGTGCCATTGGCCCACCTCCAGTGGTTTTTTAGCCACACATTTTAATAGAATAAAGATATTTCAAACTGCTGCAAATTACACATCCAACAAAATACAAAATGAGACTATTTCTACAAACCATGATTTTAGCTATTTTGGTAATTAGGGGTGTCACCCTCCCTGCAAGGGTTACACCTTTCTAAGAATCCCGTGATGTTCCCAATCAGGACCATTTTGGAAGCTTTGCACTGCCCTGTACCGACCTTCCACAGGCAGGCTTGCTTACTCACTACTAAACACATCTGTGCTTTTATTTTATTTTCACTTTTATTTTCAATGCATTTCAATGCAATCATCAGAGACCTCTTCCGGGGTAATTTGTGGGACTAATTAGAGACCCCTTCCGGGGTAATTTGTAAGTTCATTGGACTGTTCATTGGATCAACACAATTCTGGTGTTCTTGGATTCTACTCAGCATGGCCTTTCCAGTGGACTATGGCCTACCTGTGAGTAGAACTGCAATATGGGTCACTTTCACTTTCCATAGAGTTCAATGCATATTTTTGTTTTTTTAATGTTTTGGCCATAACCTTTGACAGGAAGGTGCTATTTCAAAACAGATGTTTGCATTGGATTCTGTTCTATGAATCCAACAATATATGACATCACAATCATGAAGTTGCATTTTTTAGGTCCCCCAGTGCATGTCACCCCCTGGATCTATCACCTGGTGCGGGGCATACCCCCTACACCCTCCTAGAAATGCCCGTTTAAGCCAAAGAGCCAGTGTTGTCTGAAGACAGCTCCATGGTCATGTGGCCCCCATGACTAACACAGAACACTGTTACCTTCTCACCAAAGTGGCACATATTGATCTACTTGCATTTACATGCTTTCGAAAGTGCTAGGTTGGCAGAAGCTGGGACGAGAGCTCACTCCATCACACTTGGTTCTCGAACCCCAGTCTTCTGGTTAACAGGCATGGTGCCTTAACCCCTTGAGCCACTATAAATATTATTATTAGATTAGTAGTTAGATATTAGTTAGATATTAGTTAGTAGTAGTTAGTAGCAGTAATTAATAGTAAGTAGTTACTAATAGTAGTAGTTAGATATTAGTCAGCACTGAATTGGATACTACATGAAAGGGTACTAGTAGTTTGTGCTGTATTACCCTTCATGTAGTGTTGTGCACTATTCATGCTTTACTTTACAAACCCCCACATTGCTTTACAAGTCCACACATTGCCTACCTAAGCTGTGGTCACCCCACTCTGATAGTTGGCAAAAAAGATCAAGGTGGTGTTGTTACTATATAACTGGTCAGCTGGGTGTAGAAAAGTTCTGCACTTCTGTAGGATGAATAATTCAAAAGGTGAAAGCTTAGAAGAATAATTAAGCACTCATAAAGACCTGAAGTAGTAATTAAAGTCTGAAATGAATTTTGTGGTATCAAGTAAAATGCTAGGCTCAGGAAGTGGCCAATTTGGTTTCATGAAGAATCGTTCCAAGTCTGTTGATCAAAAAGAACTTGCACTGGAAATGAGAACCTAGGAAATGAGAACCAAAACAGGCAATGAATTATAGTCAACACTTGCCTGCTAAAGATAACAATGTCACAAAATGAGAATTAATGCATCACAACTGATAGGAAACAAAGAAGTGTTTCTAGAATAGTTGGAGGCCATCAGAATCTTCTGGAAAGATTCAAGATCTTACAACTCCCCCTACAACAGTTCTTGTATGTAGATTTCTATAAAGAAAGGTGGGGTAAAAACTTAATGTGACGATAATAACAGTTGCTCCCAATCATGTATTATTCTTTTTAAAAATGTTTTACAGTTTTATCGTGCCCTGAGAACAGTTGCACTTTAGCAGATAATGCGCCAGGAAGTTCAAATATCACTTTGGCCAGCTGGTACAGGCATTATTCCAGTCAACGAATCCCTCACCCACCATTCCAATAAGTTGCACCCTCCTGCTCACATGAGTGATCTACTTGGATCCAAAAAGGACATTTCTAATCATTTTTCCTTGTCCATTGCAATCCCCTCCTCTCTCTCACACACACACACAAACCGCAATTAGAATGTAGGTTTTAGAAGAGAAGCACAAAAATAATCATCCAAATAATTATTTTCCATTCACCTGTTAAAATTGGCTTCACTGCCTAATGAAATCACAGATCAAATACTGGAAGGTGAAAAATATCAATAAGCATCCAGTAGGGAACTAAATATTGACCTGAAGGTAAGTGTTGAACAGAAAATAAAAGGAATATGATTACTCCAATGAATTGTGGGGTGATTTTATGCATCAGGTAATCCCTAGTCTCCCTCTTATTTTTGTAGAGCGAATAAGACATACCCTACAATCCAGAGTAACTACAGGAGCACGTAAGAGACATTATGTGTACTCGTAGTTACTGCACCATCTAATGAAAACCTATGGGAAATTCATACTGCAATCCACAGCAAATTGTTCTTACACCGGAGCAAGGACTCCCCGTAGTTACTCTGGATTGTACCCATAGGCTCAAAACAACATTATATAACCATATCCAACCCAATTGTCACCAATATTATTTGGTACTTTCATTTAGGCTGCAATCCTACACATACTGTATGTACCTCAGAATAAGTGCCATTGAACAAGGTCCTGTGCATAGACATGCCTAAAAATGTGTTCAGTAAATCAAGTGTTACGTACTTACCACTGGTTGTGTACTTATACTTACCAAGTGTGTAACCTTGGGCAGCATTTTACAGGGGGAAAGGGGCAGAAATTCTGATGAAAAAGTAAGTGGACAAGACATCCCTTTCCCTAAACTCAGCTTCGGGTTCAATCTCATCAAGTGGGAGGTGGGAGGAAATAAGAGTATGAAAGGCTTAATGCCACAAAACAATGCTTTTCAAATGATGTTCTGAGAAAATCCAGTATTCCTTGGCAGCTTAATTTTTTCAATCAGAAGATGAGTAATGGTGAATAAACTTCCTTGAGAGACAGCTTGGCCAGCAGTGCTATTTTTCCTCTATATTTGAATGCACACACTTATTTGACTGGCTTCTCCAGTACTGGAAGGCAATGAGGCCAATGGGCTCCATGTGAATTGAACCTGTTCCCTGGAATCTGCCCTGGAATCTTCTACAGTGAACAGTGTTCTTCAGCAGTCAAACTATTATGAAAGAGTTCCCTGAAGACAGGGAGACTAAAAGTCAGTGTCATTATGAGCTTTTTTATTTATTCCAGTATTTATATACCACCTTTCTCATAGACTTGAGTCTTGTTACATTCAAAGTGACTTATATAGGCAAGCTGATCATAACACCCCCCCCCCAGTGCTGGGCTTCAGGGGGTTCTCACAGGTTCTATAGAACCCTTTGCTAATGAGCGCCTGGTTCTGAGAACCAGTTACTAATGGGACGTAGAACCTGTTGTTTTATGGACATAGAACCTGTTGTTAATTTAGGTTATTAGGACATAGAACCTGTTGTTGATTCATCTGAATCCCATGACTGGCCCCGCTTTTTCAAATGGTTTTTTTACATGTGATATTTTATGAGAGAATCTTGGAGGATCCTCCCATTTCTCCAGATACTTCCTTTCACGACGCAACTGTTGTCTCTTGTGCTTTCCAAGCTTCCATAGATATCAGCAAAACATGCTAGGCAGTGCATGCTTGGGGCTGCTGCTCTGCTACTGTGTGGCAATTTTAAAAAAGGTTTTCCTGATGCCTATAAGTCATCCAAGTGGTGCCAGGTAAGCTTCTTAGGGAGAAGAACAGTCCATACCAGAACACAGGATTGAACAATTCCATGTGTAAGAAGATGATAGCTCTTTGGATAGGAGATGCATTAAGAACATGTGAAAAAAATCTGGACTGAATCAAGCCTATCTGGCTCCTTTTTAATTTCAAATGAAGAAGTTTATGCCATTTGTTTCAGAAGCCGCTCCCATTTGTTCCTGTAATGAGATCTTACAGCATGGTACAGCATCTTACAGAAATCTAATGAGATCCTTCTACAGCATGGTGCATTGGTGACTCCCCTCTTTAATAAACTATTGTGGTGGTAACCACATCAGAACTGTAATGTGCCTGGATGTGAGGGGACCCTCCACACCTTAGATGGATTTACAGTAGAGAAGGTGGGAGAAGTGCAAAAAGGAGAGGTGGACATAAAGGACTTTCCTCCGTTACAGCAAATCTGGACTTGTGAGTGACATTGTGAGGACAGCCAGATCTGGGAGCAGGGAGCTGCACCCGATGAGAGCCATCACTTATGGACCTGGCCTGGCCTGTTACAGACATGGAGGAAGAGTCTGGAACCTCTCCTGGAAGAAGGAAGGGAGGGGGGAGGCAGAGGTATATAAAGGGGAAAAGAGCAGGAAAGTGGCAGTCAGCGAACGGCAGGATTCCCATGTCAGGACTGGAGAGAGTGCAGGAACACCTCACATTTCCTGTTAGGCTGGACCTGTTGAAACCAAAAGAAAAGGACATAAGTTAATTAAGAAATCAATGTAAAACTACTTACCTGGACTAAGAACTGTGAAGTCCAATCAGGGAGTCTCCTGAGATCCAGAACAGGTGATGGTAACCTGGAAAGGAGAAAGAGACATTGACGTGTTAATAATCTGTAATCATTGTTCTAAATGTTAAAAGTAAAAAATCACCATCTGGAATAACACAGTACTTGAAAGACTGTGAAGAAAAAATGGAAGCTGTCAGGAGGATACTCTTGCCTCTTCCTCTCATTTGGAATTTCAGTGGTTTTGAAAGAGAAAAAAAGAGCATGCAATGAATTCCACACTATAGGGCAGGGGTCAGGGAACATTTTTGCCTCTTACCCCAAAATATATTTAGGTATGTGGACGTCACCCCCTTGATTTGAAAGGAAGGAAAAAATATATTATTAATTATTTGAATTCAAATATGTGGCTTCTGGGGAGCTGAAAGTAGGGGATATAATAGTGTTGGATTGGACAGGATGACCATATGGTCTGTTTTCCCAGGACATTTCCTCTGTTTTAGCCTTGTGTCCTAGAAAAAAAATCTTCATTGTCCTCTTTTTCCTTGTGAGCAGGCAGCATGTAGCTTTCTTGGAATTCATAAATTATATGTAATATGTAATAGTTTTAAACATATGGTACTAATACCTAATATGGTGTTTAAGTTAGCCACATGAAAACAGTATATATGAAGGTTTTTAGCTTTTAAAAATGTCCTCCACTTTTCTTGGATGTCTTATATTTTGGGGGGCTTGTCCTCTTTTTGTGGTTATGACATATGGTCACTGCATATTGGAGAAATGTGGGGGTCAGGGTGACCATAATAAAAAAAGAGGACAAGATCCTGCAAATGATTGAAACAAGCGCAGGATTCAACTGGAGTGGGGAAGAGAGCCCAATCTATTCAAGTTTACTCAGAAGTAAGACCCATTGTAGTTATTGGGCTTCCCAGGAAAATGTGACTAGGATTGCAGCCTCAGAGCCCAATCCTGTCCTTTCTATTGAGCAGCAGACCATTACAATTATAGTCAGTGGGGTTTCCTTCCAGGAAAGTATGGAGAAGATGTAGCCACAGATCCCAATCCTAAGCATTTCTCCTCAGAATTAATGCCCGTTACAGTCAGGGTGGGGGGTCCTTCCAGGAAAGCGTGGTGGCATGTAGCCTTCTTGTAATTAATAAATCATATGTAATTGTTGTAAATGTAGTAAGTAAATATAGGCTGCAATCCTAAAGACACTTTCCTCAGAATAAGACCCTTTTAATACAATGGGGCTTACTTTTGAGTAGTCATGATTAGGACCAGGTGGTCCATTACCCCCAGGAATTCCATTATTACCCAAATTGGGGTATTTCACCCCTGTTCCCCCATCTCTGCTATAGGGGAACCCCACCTATGGTGATGTTAATGACTGAAAATGGATGCTATGTCCTGGCAACAGGCTGGCCAGTTGTGTCAGTCGTGGTTTGGATGATTCCAATCCACAACAAGCAGACCATGTCTCCATATGGGACAAACACTGAAGAAGTTGCCTTTTTGGATAGCATTTGCTATGAAATAAATATGATTTTCATGAATAATAGGGGTTTTTATAGTGGGAAAACACAGAGCAGTGGAACAAACAAAAACTTAGGGCATAAGTGATTGGGTCCCAAGGTTTATAGGAGTTGGTTATATAAGTTGGCTATAAAGGCTTTATGTCTGCAGTCCTAAAGACACTTTCCTGGAAGTAAGACCCATTGAACACAATGGGGCTTACTTTTGAGTAGACATAGTTAGGCTTGTGTTATAGGTAACAATTGCTGAATGGTGCCTAGAAACAGTGAATGCAGCTGTCCAGAAATAATGAGGTCTGTTCCTTATTGATGGTCCCGGTGCATAATCTGGCAGCTGCAGTTTCTACAAAGAAATCTTTCCCAAGAAATCTTCAATGGCAGTCCTCCCCCCTCTTCCTCCACAATCTACAGTAATCACAATGAGAGGTTATCGGGGACTGGATAACTATTACGCACTCACAAACAATTCAGCACATTATCCCAGAAGGCCCTTAACATTTCCCTGGGAACAATTCTTTCTTTTACACCACTTTCTGAAACAGGGCGGCAGTGATATCACCCCTCCATGCATATGATAGTCATGTGCACCGATTATAACTGTAGTCACACTTTTTCTCTCTTGAAATAACAGACGCTCTACCTCCGCAAAACATTTTTCTGACACTTGTGGGCATCAGTTACTTTTCCTCTACAAGTGGGGTCTGGCCATATGACAAGCAGTTTAGTCCTGCTCACAATCCACTCAAAGCAACCACTGTTTGAAAAGTCCTCTTCCTGAAGTAATAACACCGGAAGAAGAAAAGGAAGAGCGATTCAAGCAACTTACATTTTTGTGGCTCAAGATTGCACTCTGTTTTTATTCTCCAACCTTTCTGGGGTTGGCTTTAAAAAATCCTTTGTAGGAGTAGACCCTCCTATCCAGATGGCTAACGATGTGCAAGGTATTTTGCAGAGTAACAACAAGAACATGTGCATGCCCCTGTTGCAAGGAGATTGAAACAATTTTGTAACTGATATTGAAGGCAAGATGAAAGGAAGGTGTACATTAGAGTTAATGGGAAGACTATTCACTTACCCTACAATCCAGAGTAACTACGGGAAGACACAAGAGGCACTTACTCTGGATTGCTCTATGCATTTCCCATAGGTTTTCCATAGGTGGTACTGTAACTACATTGGTGTAAAAGGTCCCATAGTTACTCTGGATTGTAGAATAAATTAGTTTGTAGCTGTGCATTTTGATGCATTTGTGCATCAACATGACATTTCAAAAGGGATGAGGCTGAAGCCATCCATTATTTCATTTTCTCTGTAAACCTCTTTTTGAACTTTTTGTTGAAAAGCAGTATATAAATACTGTTATATTGATTGATTCTGTCCAAAGCTTTGCAGCAAAAGTGAGAAGGGCTTTATAGAAAAGAGAGTAAAGTAAAAAAAAAAAGTCACTTAAGTGTTGTTGGAGGTATTTCCAGGCATAAAGACAAGCAAGGGAGAAAGGAGTTGTCTGATGAAGCCAGAATCAAGGATATAGCTAGAGCTTCGCTATATTTGTAAATTTATAAAGGAATTATTGTAAGTAAGGCCTGAGTCTTGTGGAAGTTGGCTCAGTGCTTCTTATTCTGGCAAGTGATGTAGTGCTGTAAGTGGCAGACAGTGCGAGTCCCAAGACCTCCAGGATACATGGTTGGCAGCCATACACACCCCAGTGGAGGAGCCAGCCACTGGTAAATTAGTGGTGGGGATGGCAGGTGGGAGGAAAAGGGTGGCAAAGGTATGAATAGGAAAGTGTACGGCAGGCAGGAACAGAAGGTGGAACAGAAGGAGGGGTGGAAACTGGCGGCATAGGCATATCACTCTTCATCCGCCGGTTCCCTCTCTCTTATTGTCTTCAGTTTTGTGGCAGTAAAATGTCTGGCATAGATCCAAGGAGACCCATTGGGATGAAAGAGCCCTCACTTCAAAGAAACTTCTGCAATTTCCCCTCTTGAAGGCTGCTCCATGTGCTCTGCTGATGTGGCTGCACTGGCAGGGAGATTTTTTTGTTGGAATTGGGCTGCTAATGCCTTACTGAGCACACCTGTGCAAATTTACAATGATAAATTCCTCTGTGGGCTGTGGTTAAGACACTGTGCCTGTTAACCAGCAGGTCAGGGTTCGAGACCCAGGTCGGCCCCACAAGACAAGGTGAGCTCCTGTCCTTAGCCCAGCTCTGCGACACCAGCTGGATTCAATCGTATCGGCTCTGCCTTTCTATTGGACTAATTCAGTGGCGTGGAGAGGGGGGATTTGCTACTTGGGTAACAGCCTATCCTCCATAACAATCCAACCCAGGCTTTCGTGCTTCGCATGCAGCGTATGCAGCACCGAGCACGATACCATAGTCTTCCTAGACTGACGGAGGCCTGCTTTTTTTATTCACAATAAAAATGGCCTATTGCCATGTTGCAGATTTTTAATATATTAATTTTTACTGAATTTCCATGGTGAGTTTCTTTTGTAGATCTGTTCTAAAGACCTAACAGTTTGTTTTGAAATTGTATTTGTGGTACATTTATATATACATGTTTATTTATACATACGTGTTCCATTTATAGTCTGTCTTCCTCTATAAATATAAAAGAGAAAAGTCACTGACTGACTGACTGACTCACTGACTGACTCATCACCGCCCTGCCAAAACCACTGGGCCTAGAAGCGTGAAAATTGGGGTGGGTGTTCCTTCCGTGATGGAGGGGTGCACTAAGAACCGGTTTTCGGAAATTCCAACGGGAAGGGGGTGAAAAGGGGCGCAACATGTTTTCCGCCCTATACTTTGCATTGAGAATTGCTGACTCATCAACATTCTGCCCCAATTGCTGGGCCAGAAGCATGGAATTCTGGGAGTTCCTTCTGTCACCTGAACTCCCACCAAGAACCATGTGGAGACATTTAACCCTTCAGGGGCTGAAAAGGGGGCAACGTGTTTCTGTCCTATACTTAACACGGGAGACTGAATAACATCCAGCCAGTTTGGTGCTCAGTGCCTGGTGCACTGGGGGGATGTTAGGAGGAAGAGGTTGCACTGGAGAGATGCTGAGGATGGGGGAAGTTGCGCATGGGGGAATGATGCGCATGTAGGAAAGTTGCGCATGGGGGAAGTTGCGCATGGGAGAAGTTGCACATGGGGGATGATGCGCATGGGGGGATGATGCGCATGTAGGAAAGTTGCGCATGTAGGAAAGTTGCGCATGTAGGAAAGTTGCGCATGGGGGAAGTTGCGCTTGGGGGAAGTTGCACATGGGTAAGTTGCGCATGGGGGATGTGCATGTAGGGAACTTGCGCATGGGGAAGTTGCGCATGGGGAAAGTTGCGCATGTAGGAAAGTTGCACATGGGGGAAGTTGCACATGGGGGAAGTTGCACATGGAGGATGATGCGCATGGGGGATGATGCGCATAGGGGATGATGCGCATGTAGGAAAGTTGCGCATGGGGAAGTTGCACATGGGAGACGATGAGCATGGTGGGACGATGCGCATGGTGGGACGATGCGCATGGGGGGAAGTTGTGCATGTAGGAAAGTTGTGCATGGGGGAAGTTGCGCATGGGGGGAAGTTGCGCATGGGGGGAAGTTGCGCATGGGGGAAGTTGCGCATGTAAGAAAGTTGCGCATGGGGGGAAGTTGCACATGGGGGGATGATGCGCATGGGGATGATGCGCATGGGGGGATGATGCGCATATAGGAAAGTTGCGCATGGGTGAAGTTGGACATGGGGAAGTTGCGCATGGGGGGACGATGCGCATGGGGGACGTTGCGCATGGGGGGAGTTGCACATGGGAGGATGATGCGCATGTAGGAAAGTTGCACACGGGGGAAGTTGCACACGGGGGAAGTTGCGCGTGGGGGATAATGCGCGTGGGGAAAGTTGCGCATGCGGATGATGCGCATGCGGGAAGTTGCGCACAGGGGAATGTTGTACGTGGGGGTAGGTTGCGCATGGGTTGTTGATGCCCCGTGGGGGATGTTGTAGGGGAAGTTACTCCCGCAATGCAGGTACACTTTTTGCTAGTACCATCATAAAGATCATCAGTAGGATTACCAGTGGTTACTTTCCTTGTCATTGACCACACCTGGACATTCTTAGCTTCAGGAAGGTGCTTCTATCATGCACCTTCTAGTCATGCAATAACCCATAGTTGTTTTGAAATCTGGTTTAACAAGAGTTTACTCTAACATCCACCCCGTTTGACTCATTTGACTCTAATGTCCACCTAAAGAATAAAGGGAGTTGGTGCTCTATAGTTTCATATACTATTATCAACTTAGAAAAAAATAGCTGGGGGAAATAAATTTTGTTATATACATTAAGTCAGTGCTAATGTTAACTCAAATAATGATGACCATATGTTTGTTCTTGAGACTGTCAAATCCTATTAAATAACCAAGTTTAATTTAGGTAAAAATCCATGTTCAACCAAATGGAGAATGAACCAAAGAATTGAACCAGAAATTCTAAGAGGATGAGAAATAATCATATGTATTGTTTGGGTGTGTGATTCTCTGCCCAGCCTCCCCATTCTTTTGCCTGTCTCTTAGCTACTAATCTTCTAATTTCATGCCTTCTGTCTTCTACCCCGTATTTTAAAATCTGGATGTTTTTGTGTTTCCCCTTTTACCTTAAGGTTGACATATAATGGACATACTTGTTAAATGGCTTGACCTACATATAGAAGATTACAGTAAAGCAAGTGCTAAATAAGTGGTAATAATTGATTTCTTGTAGTAATCACAAATAACACTGGGGCATTAATAGGCAGAATTGCAGCTTTGTGTCTATGGATTTTCAACATTTCCACTGCAAAAATGTATCTTGAGAATGTAGGGTCTTTCTCTTAAGAGTGCACTTTCCTATATCACTGCAGATTAGACGCTACTGACAATCCAAGTATCCAACCCAAACCATTGTGAGAGTAATTTTTAGTATTTAATGAGGACTGCACTTTTTTTTTTATTTAAAGCTAAACCATTTAAATCTTTAATAATTAAATATTAAAACGATGGCATCTGCAACAGATCACACCAGGCAGCAGAGAGTGATCACCATCTTAGCTGTTATTCTGCTAATCTTCTGGGCTCATGCTATTCACAAACCAGTTTGAGACTAGCACAGACACTATGGACATTGTCCATGATGTGTCCCCATCTGTGCATATTGTCCATGATTGCAAATAATGTATGAATAGAGTAAATAAGTAAATATAAAGTAATGGAACTTTAAGTGCCATTTGTCCAACATGGAGCTGTAGAATTAAACACACACGAAAATCTCTTTCATTGAGATCATTAACTGGAAGGACAGGCAGTGCAGAAGATAGGGTTATGCATTGCCTCCCTCTTAATAAGGGAATTCACAGAAGACCTCTGGGGTTGCCAGATGAGTAGTGGCTGAAGTCACGTGGTGGAACACAACTGCAATCTAAGATGACCTCAATGACACATTACATAAAGGAGTCTGCTTTAGCAGATGACTGAACTACACGCAATGTGTGTTGACAATAAGCTTGTTAGAGCACAATCCTAACCATGTCTACTCAAAAGTAAGCCCCATTGTGTTCAATGTCTTACTCTCAGGACAATGTCTTAAAACACACAAAAACTGTGTTTTGTGGCAACAGGCTAGCAGTGCTACGCTCATGGAAGCTGCTTCTATTTCAGTTGCATTAGCTTCAATTTTACTAAAATACTCAAAGACCTACATGTTATTTGAAATCTCTTTGGCTAGGATACACTCCCATTGCCTAACTGTACTGTAATCCTAGGATCTCACTCTTGATTATATGAAATCCAAAGCCTGGTTTGTGAATGAGACTTTGGGCAAAATCCAGAGCAACTCTGGTGTAAAATCCAGAGCAAAATCCAGAGCAACACCTTGCTCTGCTGTACCCCCAAATCCAGAGTAACTACGGGAGCACATAAAAGACTTTATGTGCACTCGTAGTTACTGCACCACCTAGTGAAAACCTATGGGAAATTCATATTGCAATCCAGAGTAAATTGTTCTTACACCGGAGCAAGGACTCCCCATAGTTACTCTGGATTTTGCCCTAAGAATAACTTGCTCTGGATTCCAATATGAATTTCCCATAGGTTTTCACACGGTGGTGCAGTAACTACAGGTGCACATAATGTCTCTTAGGTGCTCCTGTAGTTACTCTGAATTTGGGGGTTTGTGAAGAGTTTAGATATGAGTAACTACGGGAGCAAGTAAGAGACATTATGTGAACCTGTAGTTACTGCACCACCTAGTGAAAACCTATGGGAAATTCATATTGCAATCCAGAGCAAATTGTTCTTACACCGGAGCAAGGACTCCCCGTAGTTACTCTGGATTTCACCCTATGCAAAAGTTTACAAACCTAGTCCCAGACCTTGTTTAAAATCTCAGACTACAACCCATGAACAGTGATTTTCAACCTTTTTTCATTTCATGGCACACTTAATAAGGCACTGAAATTGTCAAGGCACCATCGTTTTTACCAATGACAAGGCAAACCAGACCGTTCAAATCCCCCAATTTTCCTATTAATGAATGTCAATCCCCAAATTCCCGTGTCACACCTGAGGCACACCAGTGTCTGTGCCACATCTGTGGCACACCAGTGTGCTGTGGCACACTGGTTGAAAATCACTGATGTATAGGAATGTTAAGTGCTCTGGATCAGGGTTGACTTTCAGCCCTCTCATTTTAGAGGTGAAGCGCTGGTTAAGCATGTGGGGGTGAGAAAGTACTGTAAGTGGTCGATTAATGAATGTGTTGTGTATATTTTACATTTACGTTTTGCAAAGCAAAGACTTGTGACGCTCTTCCACAATGCTAAGCACTGCTCTGTGGGAATATACGCAAACATATGGGTTTATGTATTAGTCTTCATATTTTTATACCACCCTTCTTCTAAGGAGCTCAGGGTGGTGTGCACAGTTCCTTCCTTTTGTCCTCCAACAGCCCTATAAGGAACATGTGGTTGAGAAATAGTGACTGGCCTGATGTCACCAAGGAAGCTTCATGGCTGAGTAAAGGATTTGAACCTGGATTATCATGAATTGAGTGACAAGGAAAAAAGATACCACTCTATGAATGAATATATATTATTTACATTTTTATTTAAATTTCTCAACAATGCAACTTTCAAACGTCAACATATTTATACATACAGTTGTTGCATATATATATATATGTATATTTATAAAAATATTTTTAAGACCGAAGAACCGAAAGAGTTGAAAAGACATTATTGCTACATATTAGCATTTACCTGAAACAACACTCTGAACAAACAATCTGAAAATATCAAGCTGCTGCAAAACTAAGTTTTCAACAAAAAAACACAAAATTATAAAAATATAACTTTTGAGAATATTAAAGGGAAAAAAATCTTTCAGCGAAGTGCCAATGAAGTACCGCAGTGTCTAGGTATTACAATAAACTTGTTTCTATCAGCTATGGAAGCCAAAAAGTATTTTTCTAATGATCATATAGCCTGGGGAAGGGGTTAAGAGACAAGCCTGGGCATCACCTTTATCACACATATATACTGACTGTGATGGGAACAAAATCATGCTCACCAAGCTCATCCACAAACTGTGCTATCAGCAGAAGTTATGACAAGAGCTCTATGCATGTGCAGCATTATTAATGCATGTGATCGGGGGTCACAATCATGTACAGTTGCCAACCATGCATTCAGAGCTCATACCTGCAGAGTTCTTTTCATCCTTCTGCTAAATCTGTGAGGTCAAGAGCATGATCAGCTCCCTCTTCACACATGTGATAAATCTGAGAACAGGGCTACAGAATGACCACCACCCAGAGACCTAAGTGCATACGCATGTTGTTGATGCACAGGATTTTGTGCCTGAAATAATTTCCTCATTTTCATGATACCGGGGATGGCCTGTTTGTATAATTAGAAATGCTGGATATGTACAGAATATTTCTCTTCACGTAACAGAATGAAAAATCCCTGCGCATGAGGTGGGTATGATTTAACTCTTCTTCTCACACCGAACCCCAGCAAAATCTGGAAAGGTGCAACAGTGTAACAACTCCAGTGCAAGTGTTTACTTCTGAAAACTGCAATTTCTCTAACTTTAATCCCAGGTGACAAGAAAGAAAATACAACTATATATCCAATACAGAGCAAAAGCCAGTAAATTGAGTGAGAAGAACTATGGCAGTATATGCTTTGTTTAAAGTTATCCTGCCTTTGAGCAAATAGTTGATTCTTAACAAAAAAATTTTAAACTTTTAAATTAAGTACAAATAACTGGGCAATGAAGCTCTGGCCCACTGCAAATTAGGTAATTCCTCAGTACTTGTTTATCACCTAAATGCTTTTCTTCAAGCATGTAAATATTTATGGTAAACAAACTTTTTAGAAAATGAAGAGGTTCTCAGAAATTTTAAGCATCTTTTTAAATTGTAAGGCGTTCAGGGCCAGAAAGGTGTTTTTTTTTTTTAAATCAATAGCATATCATTCCTAACTTCACTTGCATGGTAAATTTGGCTCAAACAAAAACATCTGTAATTCTCAAATAGTTTTTGGTGCTCTTACCAATAATGTCACCCCGGCAGAATACAATAAGCAGGGAAATAAACAAAGCTTCACATCTGTGCAAGAATACATCCAATAGATGCTTTGGGGAGAAAGACAAAACCTCTTAAAAAAAACAAAAAACAAGATTTTCCATTTAAAAGTATATCATACCATTAATATCTTGTCTATTCACTGATGTAAAACAGCTATACAAAGAACATATGATTGTCTGAAATTCAGACATATGCCTCCACCAGATCAAATCTGAATTAGATGTTACTTTTTTTGCGAGATGGAAATGCAGCTAATTTGTTAACTTGGAAATGGCCATTTAACAATGTAGTTGTTTATTTTGTTGTTTTCAGTGCAGGCAACAAGAATGTTGCATTTGCCATGATTGACTCACACAAGCCACCATGCCCATCCCCTCCTTCTTAATGAACCCTCTGATTAATGGGTCAGATGACCTTTGACAGTGGCCTGAGATGCTGTATGGAAAGCCTGCAGAGAGAGTTGGAAAGAAATGGAAACCGGGAAGGGAACCAGAATCAATGTATACCTCTGCTCTTTGTTCCCCTTTTGCAGCTTCCCCTTGCCTGATGCAGCACTCCTATTCCATATGGCTGCCAAAGATCATTTGAACCTCAGGATTGCTTTCCAAGGTGGTCAAAAAGAGGTGGGAAAGATGAATTGCACTCAGGTAAGCATGGAATCCACTATAGAAAATGGATGAACAGGCTGAATTTTCATACTCAATGAAAACAGTATACTGGATGATCATTCCTAAAGGTACGGCTCTAAACTTACACTATGCATTTCAAAATTTATAATGGGAAAATATCTTGACTGTCTTCTATCTCTCCCCGCCATCACTCAGAATGAAATATATGGAAGTGTAAACAGCCAAATCGTTTTGACACCTGAGGGTGACCCATTTTAGCCCCCAAAGGTGACCCATAATCTTTAATGATCAAGAAAATAAGGGAACATTTAGGGTCTCCATTTCCTTCTGGTGAAATGGTATCTTTTACTCAGCATGTCATCTTTTTCTTTTGCTTGCATTTCTAATACTTCAAAATATGGCAAGTAATTGAAAGTGACATGGGTATTTGCACACACTCATTTCCAAACATCAGATTTCTTGAGCTTCAATATCTGAGCTTCAATTTAAAAAAAAAAAAATTTTTAAATCCCATCCAAACGTTTCATTATTTTCTTCCCCACTCATAGATCTGGTTCTATACTACTAAGGCGTATGATATAGCAACTATACACGGATTCTAGCAAACAGTGTAACACCTCTGAAACTGTGATGGATAATCTACTTTTGTTTCTAACTCTGTGAATTAAAAAAGAGAGAGAAAAATTACTGCAGTAGTCCCACAATCCTTGATGCAGAAGTGAAGAAAACCAGTAGTCATTACTAAAATAACAGTAGATTCTTCTTCAAGACTGGACCTGCTGAGTCCGTTGTCAAGCATTTTCATGTGTGAGTAGGGGCTGAGTAGATGAAGCACTGCTGCCCACAGAGTTAATTCTCACCAAATGATCTACAGCATTTCCTTGACTGCAAACGCCACTTGTGATGTTTGAATAAATCTGTAGAAGACATAATTTAAGAGTCAATACTGGGCAATTGAATATGACATTAAATGGTGAGATCTCTCTTTGATTTTTACTTGGATAAAGGTAACCAAGGGCCTTACTTAAAGACTTCCTCCATTCGGTTAAAGTTTCCTGCAACTGTAAAAGGCATGTGATGACAATGAAATCAGAAGAGAAACATTTACAATGTCATAACTACATTAAACAGGACACTCAACACTAATCTCCTTCAGGAAGCCAGGCTGAAAGGCTCAATGCTTACATGGTTTGTGGTGTCTGAAATTTGCTTTTCGATCAGTTCCACAATTTTCTGAAAGGTTGGCCTATTCAAAGGCTCAGCATCCCAGCAACTTTTCATTATCTGATACCTGCAAATACAGTAGAGTTTATCAATTAGGTACCTGATGGCAGAGTACTGGGTACAGCAACCCATAATGGGATAATCAGAAACATGACATTGCTTTTAAAACAAACCATTAGTTAATTGGTGAAAAGTAGAAAGAATCAGCTGGCATATACTGTAAATATATCCTGTAATCCTAAAAAGAGCTGGGGCAGCACAATAGTTAAATTCCCACTTTCTGACTACCAGTCCCATAGTTCCAGTATATTGAATAACACTTATCAGGTTATGTACGAAATGCACTTTGAAGATACTATAGTGATATATAAATGCTTAAAACTACACTCACAGCAGAGCGTTTCTCTAAAGTTTCTAAGTGGCTGCCTGTGTGGCTGAACAAGTAAGCCATTTTTAAAGCTGAGAAACAGTTTGCCTGTTTAGTTGTGTAAATGGATACCAGAGGAATGTCAAAGAAGCCTTCAAATATACATGTAACTCTTAGATGATGGTCTTGTACAGTCAGTACAAATGCATATCCATGCAAGTGTTGTGAACTGGTTTATCTTTGTCAATGGAATGTTTTCTTCTTTAAACTTTTCCCTAAATCCATCTTGTAGAATGACTTTTCATCACTGGAATGGCTCTTGCCTTATCCCCAATCTCACTGCCTTTCTGAGTACTCGAATCTGTCTCCTTCAGGCCAGGGACTATCTGTTTATATAGGGCCTAGAACAGTGCTGAGAGTAAATAAAAAAGTAAGTGGCAGGTCCTGAAGATCCAGTTATAAAAACCAGTTGATCTTCATCCGTTCAAAAAACAAAGTCAGTTAAAGTGGCAAACTGTCAGGCTAACTTTGCCAACACCACATTCTATGTAGTTAGTTTATTTTGTTATTTGCTTAATGCAGATTAGAAAGCACTATATGTATTCCAAATTTCTGTGGTTCAACTCCTATCCCTCAAAACTCTGGAACTGCATTTAACTTTTCTATTCCAGACATGTGTAGAAAACAGAACTGAAAGTTTCCAGGAAATACCTGCTGAATGTTCAAGTTGGTGGTGGGCAGGATGACCAGATGCCCAAACCTCAAAAGGAGAACAAGATCTTGGATTCCTCTCAGCCTGGCCTAGGACAATGGCACCTTTGCCTACTCATGAGTAAAGCCGAATATTGGGCAATTTCATTTTCCCATACAGCTCAATGCATATTTTTGATTTTTAGTTTTTTTGGGAAATAACTTTTGATAGGAAGGATATATTTCAAAACTGATTTTTTGCATTGTGTTCTGCATTTCAATATGACTCCAACAATATATGACACGGTGGGGTACTGCACAACATTGCAAAGTTCCAAAATGCAGCCAAAATGGAGGACAATGAAGCGCTTTGGGAGGACACCCAGACACAAGGCTAAAATAGAGGACAAATCCGGAAAAAGCCAGTCATATGGTTACCATGGGTGGTGAGCCTCACCTGAGCAGGATTTTCAGTGGTTGGGGTGAAGTGAAGGTGGGCACAAAAACATTCAGAGACAGAGTTCAGTGGCAGAACACATATTGTGCATGGAATGGATCCCATATTCAATCCCCTCTATCCCCAACTAGAATCCTGATTGGAAACTCTGAAAGACTACAACTACTTAGCTCTATAATGAACTAAATGGGCCAATTGCTGCCTCAAAGTAAGAACAACAAATTTTGTTCCTATTTCAGTATTTTTATGCTAAGTATTCAATACTAGCGAAAGGCGTACCCGCGTTGCGGAAGTAAAATTCCCCCGTATGCCATTCCCCCATAATCATCAACCCCCCATGGATAACTTTCCCCCAGGCATAACAACCCCCCATGCGCAACTTCCCCCATACACATCAACCCCCCCAAGCGCAACTTCACCCATGCGCATCAACCCAGCATGCACAAGTTACCCCATGCGCAACTTCCCCCATGCACATCAACCCCCCATGCACAACTTCCCCCATGCGCATCAACCCCCCATGTGCAACTTCCCCATATGCATCAAACCCCATGCACAACTTTCCCCATGCGCAACTTTCCCCATGCGCAACTTCCCCCCATGCGCAACTTTCCTCCATGTGCATCATCCCCATGCGCAACTTCCGCCATGCGCAACTTCCCATATGCGCAACTTTCCTCCCATGCGCAACTTCCCCCATGCGCAACTTCCTCCGTGCGCAACTTCCTCCGGTGCATCATCCCCCCATGCGCAACTTCCCCCATGCGCAACTTTCCTCTCATGTGCAATTTTCCCCATGCGCAACTTCCCATATGCGCAACTTTCCTCCCGTGCGCAACTTTCCTCCCGTGCGCAACTTTCCCCCATGCGCAACTTCCCCCCATGAGCAACTTCCCCCCTACGCAACTTTCCTGCATGCGCAACTTCCCCCATGCACAATTTCCCCTCATGCGCAGCATCCTCGCCAGCGCAACCTCTTCCTCCGAACAACATCCCCCAGTGCACCAGGATCTGAGCACCAAATTGGCTGGATGTTGGTCAGTCTCCCATGTTAAGTATTGGACAGAAACACGTTGCCCCCTTTTCAGCCCCTGAAGGGTTAATTTCTCCAGATGGTTCTTGGTGGGAGTTCAGGTGACAGAAGGAACTCCCAGAATTCCATGCTTCAGGCCCAGCAGTTAGGGCAGAATGTTGCTGAGTCAGCAATTCTCAATGCAAAGTATAGGGGCGTTGCGCCCCTTTTCACCCCCTTCCCGTTGGAATTTCCGAAAACCGGTTCTTAGTGCACCCCTCCATCACGGAAGGAACACCCACCCCAAATTTCACGCTTCTAGGCCCACCGGTTTTGGCAGGGCGGTGATGAGTGAGTGAGTGAGTCAGTCAGTGAGTCAGTGAGTGACTTTTCTCTTTTATAAATATAGATTCTGTACATTAGGTGTCAAATTCTTTTAAAAGCAGTGTGAATATTTACAGCACCACTACTGCTGCAACCCTAAGTATACTTTCTAGGAAGCAAGCTCCACTTATGTTTAGTGGGACCTGCTTCTGAGTAGACATGCATAGGATTTCACTGTTATTCTACTAACTGCAACTGTGGGAAGGAGAAAAAAAGATCTATGTTCAAACTAACATTTATAACAAGCATTTTTCATGTCAAAATTATGACGAGATTGGTCTCACATTTCAGCAGGTGCAAATTCTGGGCTCAACATTCTGTATCCTTCCTTTATCTTTTTATAGAACTTGGAATCTACTGGCATTCCAGGATAGGGACTGCTTCCTGCAAACACAAAGTTGACTGTTATTATATTATATCTTTGGAATAAAGGGAAAAAAGTAATGAATTTATTCAAGGAGGAAGAGAAATGTGGTGTTAGATCTGATTTGTGAAAGATAAATTTTTGATAATCGTATTTACCTAGAGAAAAGAGTTCCCAAAGCAGTATTCCGTAAGACCAGACATCACTCTCAAATGTGTACACACATTCAAAAATACTTTCAGGTGCCATCCACTTCACAGGAAGCCGTGCCTTTATAAAGATTAAAAACAAAAACATAGAAGAGTATCATAAAATGTGCAGCATGCAAATTACTAGGAACGCTTTCCCTAATTAGTTTAAATGATAAAATTGATTCCTTTTTAACCATTAATCAACCATTATAGGCATGTTCTAGTATCCATGGAGATAGGTTCCTTGCCCCCTCTTTCAGAAAACTGCTGAATGATACCTGTCTCCATGACCCCCACGCTAGATTGATTTATCATATGGCAATTGCAATTGCTGGGAGATCCTTTGTGCAGCCCAGCAGCCAGTAAATGTAGACTGTTTAGGGCCAAGGTGTAGCTTAGACTATAATTCTTCTCTTTCCAAGTGGAAATCCTTCACTGTGTGGTCATCACCACATCGGAAATGCCCCCAAATGTCCATTAACACAATTGTTAGACCTGCTCAAGGCTAAAATTCTTCCTTAAACTATAAGCTTAAAAGCTCATAATGACCTTCAGGCTGCCTTCCAGCAGCCTGGTTGTTTGAAAATAATTAGATCCACTCAACAGGAAGTTCCCGGTTTAAGGAAGAATTTTAGCCTTGGATCTTCTTCCTAGTGTTGCGCTAGGGGCGTGTGGGGGCATATCTGCAGATAGGTGAAATTGTAGATACAGGATCTGCAGATATGGCCCTCTGCCTGCAATTATATTTAAACACTTTTCTGTATTACATTGCTGTGTTTTTCAGATGCTATGCTACAAAACCGTTTATATTGTGGAATTCACTCTGGCTAGGTTCGCTTTCAGATGCACCTAAACTACTCCCTTGTCTAATACTTTCTATACAGTTAATGTTGCTGTAGTCCAGTGCTTCTTGAGCATTTCATCTCAGGACTCCTCCTTCTGAGAATGACAATCTGTCCAGAACACCCTGGAATGTCATGGCTGGAAGTGCAATCAAACAGAAAGTGACATCACTGTGATGCCAGAGCTCCTCTGTGTCCACTCAGAAGTATGTCCCACTGTGTTCAATGAGACATTCCCAGGAAAGTATGGAATATAGCATGAGACCCCTATTCCAAAAAGGCTGCATTCTGCTTTTTGCAACCCCCTAAAATCAAGTCGCACCCCTCCAAGGGGTTCCCAAATCCCACTTTGAGAACCACTGCTATGGTCTTCTTAGCAGGGGCATCACTATGGTTCACATCACCCTGTGCGAGAGGCCAGCGCGTCACCCCTATACATTGGGTGGGGCTATAACATGAATGGTGGGTGTGGTTATGTGCCATTGCCCCACCGCCACTGGTTTTTTTAGCCATACCTTTTAATAGAATAAAAGATATTTCAAAGTGGTTGGCTTCACTGCATTCTGCTGTAAATTACACATTCAAAGGTGTATGACGTGATGAAATTATTTCTACAGACCATGATTTTAGCCATTTAGGTCACAAAGGCTGCCACCCCTTTCAAGGGTGCCCCCTTTCTGATGCCCTAGTAAGGTCCCTGATCGGGACCATTTTGGAAGTCTTGTACTCTCCTGAACTGACCTTCCACTCCAGCCAAGGCATGCTTGCTTACTTGCCAGTAAACATAGCTGTGCAGTTCACATCCATTTTCAATGAATTTCAATGCAATCATCAGGGACCTCCTTCTGGGGTAATTTGTGGGGGCTGCGTTCTTTGGATCAGGACAATTCTGGTGTCTTTAGATTCCTCTCAGCCTGCCCTGTCGAATGAACTATGGCACATTTGCCAACTCATGATTAAAGCCATGATATGGGTCACTTTCACTTTCCATAGAGTTCAATGCATTTTTTAGTTTTGGGGCCATAACATTTGATAGGAAGCTGCTATTTCAAAAAGGAATTTTGCATTGGATTCTCCTCTTCTACACGAATCCAACAGTATATAAAATGATAGGGTTTGAGGCTCCATCACAAAGTTGCAATTTTTAAGTCCCCAGTGCCCATCATCCCCCTTGGGCGTGTCACCTGTGTCAGACCGCACCTCCCTAGTGACGCCACTGCTTCTTTGGGCAAAATCCAGAGTAACTATGGGGAGTCCTTACTCCAGTGTAAGAACAATTTACTCTGGATTGCAATATGAATTTCCCATAGATTTTCTCTAGGTGGTGCAGTAACTACAGGTACACGTAATGTCTCTTACGTGCTCATATATTTACTCTGGATTGTAGGGTTAGTTACACTATTCGTTCAAGTTTTCAGTTCTGACATCAGTAGAGTTCACTTCCTATTAACTATATGGTGAATCTTCACATCTGACATTCAGAGCACACTCATGTCCTCTTTGCTCCATTTCAAATGATCACATTGTACACTTTGTTTAACAGCTACCACCACTAGGTAGGATAAGAAGTTGTTTGATGGTTTAAGACATAAGTTTATGGCTTAAGACAATTTGTGCCACTACTTCATTGAGTAACATGCAATAAAGGCCCTGAATTAGAAAAATAACCTTAAAAACCACTTTGTCTTTGATCACACCAAGGTGATGGAATCGTTCCCATTAAAGACCAAAGTGATTGCTGCTGTCGTTTTCCAGAATGATCAGAGTTCCCTTGGCATCTGGTTTGAGATTATGCCAAACTCAATTAAGGGGACATCTTCTGTCCCCAGTTCCTGACAGCTGCAGCTGATTCCTCTTCTGACTCTTTCAGACTATAAAACATCAGGCAACTCAGGACACTGAAAACCCTTAATCTAGACAAATGGAATGTAATTACTTACAGCCCACCTGCAAGCTGTTGTCCTGCAAATATCCTAGATGCAGAAACTTAGTCTCGGGGGCTGAAAAACAAAACCTGGACACTCACTTTAGTTTCTGTGTCTGTGTAGATACTACTAGGATCCATTCAATCAACTGCATTTGCCTACTGATATCCTTTATTTATTCTCATCCCGCATTGGATATTGCAAGGGAAAAATTATAAAACAAAGATCGTAAAAACTGATCTGAGAGGCTTCTTAAGCCTGGGATGAGTTGGATCCTCATTATTTCAAAAGACTTCTTGAACTGCACCCCCAACGAGCAGGAAGAGATTACAGGTTTATTCAAGAGATTTAGTTGAGGGCAAGTTTATTCCAGGAAAGTTCATTTGAACGGAGCTAAATGATACTAAGTTCTTCTTTTGGACCTTCTGTTTGGAAGGTCAGCTCACTTTGTTGCCTGTTTAACTCCATTTCAATTCTGACTTCCCAATACTACATAAATTCCTGCACTGAGATACAGCGCACTGTTGCAAATGATGCTACATTCTGCAGATGATTTTTGGCTGCTGGAGATATCCTCCAGATAAGAGGGCATTTAGGTGAGGTAAGCCACCAAACTCACCCCCTCATAGGACCAGTAAGCCCAACTTTGTCCCCACTCCATTCTGCCCCTGCATTCAATCAACTTATTGTAGTGAGCCTCCCGATGACCACAGAAATTTGTTCAGCTTTCCCCCAGCATGCCTGGGCCATACACAGTTAGTTGCAAAGTGCTTTAGCAACAGAATGCGCCGATGGAACATATGTTTCACCAGTGCTTATGTTTCACTTATTTGGATTGTGCTGTAAGCTGTGCCTCCTGAGAAATATTTGTGGATAGGAGATTAACAGAACAATCTACAGCCATGAGAATCAATATTGCACCTAGACATACTTACATTTCCTTTAACCACATAATTTGAGTCATTCTGGATATCTCTTGCAAGACCAAAGTCACAGATTTTTGTTATCCGACCATGAGTAAGGAGGATATTCCTTGCTGCTAAGTCCCTATGAATGCACTGAAATAATAAAACAAAAAACAAATCCATAAAAACCCACAACAATAGAAAAGTACAAACAAAAACAATGGTCTAGCAATGAAAATTCTAAACAAATGTTTTGTCCCTCCCAATTCTACATGGAGATACAGTATTTGAAAACAAGTGTTATATTGTATTTGGGGCAAGACATCATTTGGTTCCCGCTCTTTTTAAAAACTTAGTATTATTATGCACATTTTATGCACGCTATGCAAAGACATCATTTCTTCTCAACTTACATTTTTAGAGGCAAGGAAGCTCATCCCCTTAGCCACTTGATATGAAAAACTTAATAAGTCTTCAATATCTAGAGCCAGTTCGTCATCTTCTAAGATAGCTATGGTGACGTCCTGATTAGCAAATGATCCTAAGCGACACAAGGGGGAACAATACATTAACAGATTAATTATGGCCATGGAGGAAGATAGCACACTTTCTATTAACAGAGCATGGCACTGAATTAACACTGATTCGCTACTCAAACACATAATCTGCTATCAAATGTGAAGTCATTCCGAACATCCTATCTAAACTCATCCACCCAATGGAAAAAACTGTAAGATAATTTTCAGCTTCAGTGTACATTGTTAAAAGTTCTATTAAACTGAATTAGATTTTTAATTGGACATGTGTTTATAGGTACAGGCAATTTAAAAACTAAAGTTTTTCCTTTCCCCCCACTTTCCTGGTGCCAACTTACCTGACCTCCCCGGGCTTCTTTTAGAGGCTTTAGTGTGGATGATTTGAGAAACTCCTGGTTTCATATCCATATACTCATTGGAGGCATTGCTGAGATTAAAGCAGAGGAACTATGAGGTCACAATATTTAGGCTACTTTTGCAACATAGATGAAAATTAACTTTTAGAAAAGAATCTCCTAGAGAAAACTTGATCCCTGTACTAAATATTCTAGACCTGGTATTTACACCTAATCTCTCGCTGGTTCCCTAGTTCTAGGAATAGATGACAGATGGATCCTCACATATTGTGAATCATGCTGGACTGATGGCTGATGAACTTGCATTTAACTCCAAATAATCTGGATATCTGGGTACTACAGACTTGAACAAGACTGATAGAAATCTGGAAGCTATTCAAAGAGATATAGATTATGTGATTTTCATATAAAGCTATTATCCTTATAATTTTATGTTAAGAAGGCCTGAACTGCCAGCTTTGATTTCTGAATTGTCTGAATTGTCCAATGAGTTCAGAAAACATCTGGCAGGCAGGTAGACTACCAGTCAGTTAAAGTGTAAGGTGGAATGTACATATGAATCCAGGACCCAATCCTACCCAACTTTTATAGCTGATGCAGCTCTGATATAAGATAACATCTATTCCTTTACCATGAAGAAGCCTCTGTGACTGCCCTCCGTCCAAGTCAAAGCACTGTCCCATTGGAA
Organism: Cryptoblepharus egeriae; assembly: GCA_030015325.1. Lineage (NCBI taxonomy): Eukaryota > Metazoa > Chordata > Lepidosauria > Squamata > Scincidae > Cryptoblepharus > Cryptoblepharus egeriae. The sequence goes on from JAREYC010000007.1 coordinate 57,553,287, forward strand.
TATCTACATCAGTACTGGGAAGTTGGAGCAGATTGGGTCCTAAAAGTCCAAGTCAAAAGCCTTGTGTGGAATAATTTCAGCTCCACCTCAGATAAGAACTGGTATATTGGATTGAGAACTAAATTTGAAGCATGAAACCCACTTAATCCCTGCACCACTTATGCTGGAGGGTTGTGGACAAGGAAACATCTTTCTACCTCACAAGGAAGCCGTAAAGGTAAAAAAGTGAATTGTAAAACAGAAGATAAAATACTGGCCATCTGTACACCACCTGAACTACTCAGAAGAATGAAATAAAAATGTGACAAATGTAGAGATTTTTCCTGCCTTAGAAAATAGGTACAAATCTATTGGAAGCAAGAACATACAAAAGATGAACTGTAATTTCCTGGCAATGTCAGAAAATACTGCCACAATATCCTTACTATATGAGCTCTTTTTGATGGACAAGGTTCTTGTAAACAGCTGTTTCTTCTTGCTTAGGGCAAATAAAGGAGTCTCGTTTCCTTCGCAAAAAATTCAAAAGGTCACCATAACAGCAGTATTCTGTGATGACCAAAGTAGGACCTGCAGATGTAGAGGAAGTTAGAAGCAATGGGTGAATGTTGCGTTCTGGCTCACATGTTAAAAAAAAATGCTTATTTGTCTACATGGATAAAAATGGGTCCTTTTGAAACAAACTGTAGAATAGTGTTTCAGCTTGAAAAGTCATGGTGAAATTACATCAGCAAGCTTCTCTATTCAGAAGCTGGGCTCTATTTCTAATTAAAACGATGTCATTCCCAATTAATTATTTCCACACATCAATAGAGCTGCATTGTTGTTGTTTTTTTAAAGAAAAGTTAAATAAGTCCTGTGATAACGGTGCAAACCAGACACATCTGTTTCATTTTGGAACCCTTCCTGAAGGAAGTTATCTGTTCCAAATGTAAGCTTCAAACATTAATCCCTTTGATTCACTTCTGTTTACAGTAGGACCTGCTCTTGCAGTAATGTTGTGGAAATGATCTAAAATATTGTAGTTTTCGTTATTATAGAAAGAAAATCATTCAGACAGAACACAAAGTGCTTCAGACCTTTATAAACTATTAAAAATGAAATTTGAAGGTGGAACCAAGTCACCAATGGTACAAATGTTCTGAGATCAAATTTATGTTTTCTTAATGCATGGCTGCCTCCAAGTCATTTGAATATCTCATACGTAACATTGCCTGGTATTTCAATTATAGGATTTTGTACCAGTCCCACTTAATCTGGACAACTCACTTCTTCATACCCACTTCACGGCTGCTTTATTTCAGTAATGTGAGTTTTTATAATAGTAAAAAACAAACTTGCTTATGTCAGGCAATGTTATAAGAAGAGCTCAGATAAACGGTGGTTGTAACGATGCATTTACAATTCAGTCCTATGTGCATGGTATGCCACTTGGCACTCCCTCTACTAATTTCCAAAGCATTTCTGCCAGCGCAAGTCCAGGAAGCCCCCGTGCTATTGATAGTTCCCCACAGACCGGCCACCATCGCAATTTTCCTGGTGATGGGAGCACATCATTGCATCTCAGGGCTGGATGGAGTACATCTTGATGGTACTGGCTGCTGTGGAATGCTATACTCTATCCCCAGTCTGACACAGCCCTTCCATGCAATGGGTCTATATCAGCAAAAGTGCTTTATATCTGAGCAGGCACAAAGGGGATCAGCCAACAGCTAGAGAGGTAAGTAACATTTTTACTTACCCACTTTTAACCCACTTTTCTGGCTCACCTGATCCCCTGCTAGTGCACATGATATATCAGACACTGCCTTGGGAGCCCTCAATCTTACACAAGCAGGGGGAGGAGTAGGCCATTAACCAGTTGGAATGGTTCAAAGTAAGTAATTTGTGTTTGGTCTATCAATCTTCTAGGATGCCCCTATGGAGAAAGGGTCCCATAGGAAACAGAACCTGCTTTTTCCAAAGATCACCTTCAACCAGGGACATAGTTATGCTTTTAATACTACAGACTGCAAATGAACATCACCTGCTATCCTCTGGAGTTACCCAGACAAGGGAGTTTGTGAAAAGCCTTACCTCCAACAGTGCAGGCTCCAAGTAGATTCACAATGTTAATATGATTGCCAAGGTAACTCAACACTTTCAGTTCTGACATCAAGGCTTCTTTTTCAGTGAAATGGGCACTGGCTAGAAAGAAAATATTGAGGATCAGTAATAAAAATTGTTGAGGTACCACATGTGTGTGAAGTCCCTTCACACTGCTTCCTCCCACACACTTTAAGATCTTCTCAGAATGTCCCTATATGAAACAGGTGGCTGCTCAATGGTGGCAATTTCACTCCCCAAGGAGTACCCCTCTGTTGGTTCATTCGACTGTTGTTCAGAAAGCTTGCAAAGATCTGGCTGGTAAGACAGGAATTTGCTGCCAAGCTGCGCTGTCGAGAATTGAATTTCATTATACTGTGTTCCAGCTGACTATGATGACAGTTTGTCCCTTAGTGAGTTTCTATTGCATTGTTTTTAACTTATACACAATCCCACTTTGGAATGACAAGAAAATCAACCTGCTTTTAGAACTGATAGTGGTCTTATTAAGTGAAGGGGATTGTCCCAAAAAAGAGACCTGTTGTCCCACATGATAAGCCCCTATTAAACATAACATTTAATAAAAAATAAATATTGGAAACAGGAAACTTACTAAGGCCAAGAGAATAATGGCTGCACTTAGGCTGGCCTTTGCCCTGGCATAAGTCCTGTGCTGACCTGGGGGTGTCACCAAAGTGCCGTAAGACACTTCTGTCCCACTCTTGGGAGGGTTAGGCCAATGCACAGGCATACACCAACCTCTCCACACCATCAAGGAAAGACAGGGCAGGTGAATTAGGCTGGCCTAAATTTCTTAAGATTGCACCCTATTTCACTTATTTTATTTTTCACCTTTTTCTGCCTTTCTTCCATGGGCCTTAAGATGCCTCCTCCACCTCCTATGGCATCTTTATAAGGTAGCTTAGGCTAATAGATGGATTACTATGGAATGGTCACCAGTGAAACCATTGGACCTTAAAAAGGACTAAAAGTGAAATCCTAAGCCCCAGTTAGGTTGGCCTAAGCCCCAGTATAAGTCCTATGCTGACTCGGTGGTGTCACTAAACTGCTGTAAGGGACTTCTTCACCACTCATGGGAGAGGGTTAGGCCAGTGCACAGACATGTGCTTGTCTCCTTTCATCATCATGAGAAATGAAAGACCAATGAGTTGTGCCTGCCTACGTTAGAACTGCACCCTAAGACTAGGACCTTAATAAACAGTATGCCTGCTCAAAAATGGTTTGATCTTCAATAAAGGGAACAATGGAACAACTGTAGAGTTTATTTTTGGTTATAGAAAACACATTCTTTTTATGATCTATGGAAGTGCAGGACTGTTTGTCCAACGATTCAGCTATGCCTATGGTTTCATAATGCATGAACTTGGGTACAAAATGATGTTTATGTAATAACTGTATTAAGAGCTTCATTCTTCCTCCCCCCTCCAAGTAAAATTAATCAATAATTTCTAGTACTGTACATATATATCAATTAGTACTGTTATATTGATGTTATATTGTACCTCTCTTGTGTACTCTTGCCATTTATATATGTGGTTATATTAAAAAAATTAAATTAAAGTTAAAAAGTTAACAGGAAAAAAGTTAAAGAAAAGTTAAAGTTAAAGAAAAAAGGTGCAGAACTTACGTTTGAGCATTTTGACAGCTACTCTCATGGCCCCATCAGGTCTGAACAAACCATAAGCAGTTGCTTCAACAACCTTCCCAAAAGCTCCTGCACCAAGAATCTTGCCTAAAAGAGAACAAAAGTAAAATAATAAGCAGTGAAGATTCTCCCAAGACAGATTTGCAGTTTGATTATATAATGTAAGTAACTTGATCAATTTTAAAGATACTTTTTGCATTCTAGTGTTAGATTTACTGGCAGTGTCCTAGCTGCTAAGAGGTCCTTTGTAAGAAAGGGTGGAGGGACAGGATAGTAGAGCTATGACAATTCATAATTTATTTTATTTATTATTTATTTATTCTAGTTATATCCCACCTTTCTTCCTTAAAGAAAGGAAACCCAAGGCGGCTTTGGGAGGAACAGGGACAAAAGGATTGACCCTCATTTAGGGTCAAAGTGAACCTGATCCATGTGGCAGAGACAATGGCATAGCTACAAGGAGACGTACCATGAGTACTACAGTGCCACAATGCACCGTATAAGTGGCCCTTCTCACTCGTTGTCGAGGGTTCCCACTTTTACCCTATTCAACCAGCCCATAGCAGTGTAAATACTAACTAGGTCATATGTGAGATGTTCAGGGCTATGTGGGCTTGATGTAATGGGCCTTAAACCACATAGCCTTGCTGCGAAGAGGAAACAAATTTCTTAAATTTCTTGCACAACAAAATAATAGTCTCACATTTGGGGGACAGTTCCAGTGGCACAGTCGGAGGTCTACAGAATTAATAAATTCTAATCAAGTGCAAGTAAACTAACCAAAACTGAGCCGGTTTCTAGGAAACTCCCATTTGTCATCATAAGGAAGCTGTGTTGGGTCTATGTAAACATAGTTGTTTCCATTTATTTCGTCCACGACTTTCCACTGAACTTCATACTTGGGTTTCTAAGAAACAGATAAAACACTTTTAAGTGCAAAAATATGGAAGTGGCCGGAAGAGCAAGGGGATAGGGAGAGGGGAGGAATAACAGTGAAAGGATGTTTTAAGCCACATTCCTGGTTCTTACCTGGAGATACTTATACACAAGAACTATTACTATGATGCACAAAACTCCAGCTGCTGCTCCAAAGCCACTTAACAAAGGAGTGAAAAGAGTGTGCGGACTGACTTGTTCTGGAAAGAGAGAGAGGCAAAAAAATAAAACCAGTTTAAACACAGCAACAACAGAATCCTAATATTGTACCATCCTCCATCCACCCCCTTCTTCTCCTAAATCCACTCCATTCTGCCCATGCTCCACCTCCCCCCAACCTCAAAAAGTCTTACCTCCTGCCAGCACTACAGGAGCACCAGCCAGCCATCCCCATCATGCTGGGGCTTAGTGCTAACTGGCCCAGTAATGGCATTCCCTACTCCCAGCACAATATAAATGTGCTTTATGACACATTTACAACACTCAGTGCTTATGGTATGCTTGTACCACTGGCACTGAAGAGATCAGGACTGGGATCTCAGTTTAAAAAAATGAGCACCATATTAAATATATTGTTTCAAATGTCCCACTTGCTTTTACCTTTAATTGCAAAGTTGAAAATAGCAGTACTCCGGGCAACATCATTGGAAGCCTCGCATGAAACGGTGCCATTGACTTTGAATATGCTGGCATCAACTGTACTCTCAACGACTATTTTGCCAAAGGAATGAGTGGGTTGATCCTTAATTGTGACATCCACTGGATAAATGTCTGAACACCTGAATGAAGCATTGCAAATGGATGAAAACAATCCTGTAGGACAGTTGATAAGCTGTGCAATTGTGGGTTCAAAACCATGGTTGCCATAAGCTGCCAAAACACACTGGAAAACAGGGCACTGTCTGCAGGATTCTAGGTTGGTAACGCATAGGGGCAGTGGCGAGGTGCACATAGATACAGCTCCAGAGTCCATGTGCTTAAAACTTGGTGGCAGAGGAGTCATGGGCTGGGAGAGGGTGAGGAAGGGTAGTTTGGGGAAGGACTGGAGAAGGACAGGAATTGGGGAGGGGAGAATTTCAGCAGTACTCAATCTTATCCTGTTTCACCCAGTTACTTCTCTTTTCTCACACAAAGGCCAGCAGAATGACTGGCATTTGTCCAAGGAGACCAATATGTGATCAGAAATCAATAGGTGATTTTATTGAAAAAGTAATACATGATATTCATTGCCATGATGTTTATATACTCTGCCTCACAATATGTAACAATGTTGCGCAACCACTAGAACTTAAAACTGGGATCCCCTTCAACTGGGCACCCCTACAATTGCTGTTCCAGGTGCAGGCAAAACTTTGGCCATATCAGGAACTATTTTGAAAAAAAATCTGTGTTCTTGTTCCTCATAACTGAAATATTACAATTTGTAATCTCCTTAAAACAAAGCATATACTATTCCCCTCTATATGGCTTACTGTTCCCCTCTATATGAACCTTTCCATGGTTCAGATATCCATAGTTCACAAATTCCATAGTTCACAAATATCCATAGTTCACATCGTTCTCATCTCATTTTTTTTTTCTAGTTTGGCGCCCTTCTCACTCCTTCTTGCAACTGTTTGTTAGTGCTAGGAGTTTGAAGGGCTTGTTTGGAGCAACAGTAAATAAAGGGCTTGCTGCTAACCATGGTTTCAAATATGCTGTAGCTACAGGAATAAATATCACCATCAATATGGGGGGAATGAAAACTGAATATTGGTTTAGAAATGTTGTTGTTGATGAAAAATGTGTCTTACAAAAGGAAATATATGAAAAACAACTATTGAAGAATGATTCAGAAAAGACCTTATTATCTGGTAGCAATAATGTCTGGAATTCTGACAAAACAAGTATTTTATAATCCAGTTTGCAAATCCTCTACCTGCACTGGAGCACACGCAATCATCCTGAAAAGTTGGTAATTACCTTTGAGGTTAATTCTTATTTTCTTTCCACTGAGCTTACAAGACACATTTACCATATAATCTACTGTGTGTAAATGGAAATCTAATTACCCTGTGTTCTGGAAAATTGTGTTATTACATGATAAACCCAAAAGATAATAGTCATACACAGAAGCTATTTTGTAATTGTCATTCTACAGGGTTAAATAATTAGGGCCAAGAACAGTGCAGCTGGATGGGGGTGTAAGCCTTTTGAAGTCCAATTTAGCCCTTAATGTCTAGTCATAAATTACAGTGACTTCTTCAAGAACAGAAAAAAACCAGAAAACATCCCTCAGAAGAAAAACTTCTTGTAAAGTGTGGGAATGAACAACTAGAGCTAAAATCAGCCTTTCCGCAAGACTGCTATTGGTTGTGTTGTCCTCCACCCTCTGTTACAAATATAAAGGTAAAAAAGAAATTTGTAAAAAAGAAAGGTAAAAAAGCAATGGACCTTCCTGACAGGCTATTTTAGAGCAGGGAGTAAGAAAGATATAGTGTTGATCACTATCCCCTTGTTTGCTTCAAAGGTTATATGTACTGTTTGCTGACTGACATTGTAGCCCATTAAAAAAACCTGCAAATGTTTGAAAATTTGGGGTGATTTTATTGATTTATTATTGATTTATTCTACTGATTATTATTGATTTATTCTACAAGAATTTCTAAAATGCTTGTTCACATGTACAAAATGTTTTGTCCACTCACGTTTGCTCAGCTGTTGGGCAAAAATTCCAATGAATTTTAGGCGTAGGGTACCCAGTAGCCACACAGTGAAGCATTCCATTGCTAAGTCTGTCCGAAGTGATAATCTCTGGCTTGGCTGGAAAGAAAACGAACACATCTACGGTCAGTCCTGGGATCCAGTTGTTGTCCACAAATTCTTACCTTGCCCATAATTCAGCCTAATTATTTGGCCTTAATTCAGCCATTAAAATATTTTTTTTCTGCAAATCACTTTAGTGAACTTTTTGTTGAAATGCAATATAAATACTGTTGTTGTTGTTGTGTTGTTAATGTTAATCAAAATAATTGATATTTGCTAAGAAGAACTAGCAGACATGGAAGGGGTGCTCAACTTTTCTGCCATTGGTTTTCTCTCTACATCTTCCCCGGTACCCCTGCATCAGAGGTGTAACAAGGATGTTACAATGTGCTCTTGGAGGCCAGGTGCCCCACCAGAACTGACAGGTGGTGCCAGATACAATACCTGGTCAGGGGCCAATAGGGAACATATGTATCTGTGGGTACATCACACAGCCTGATGTCTTTGCAATCTAGCTCTGTTCACTCCACTCTTTTAGCAGGATGAACAAGAAAACATGAAGAGAAGTAACAGATTTGTTCAAACCCAGTTTCTAAAAAAAGTTTTCCATTAACTGAAATGAAGATTAATGGCTGTTATATACATAAAATATACATCTGTGTCGATTTAGGAGTTTGTCAGATTTTACTTCCTTTTCCTAGATATTATGTTTTTTTTTATTACATTTAGGAAAACACAGCACTACTGTGTTTAAAAGATGGTTATCTGAGCCAAGGGGAAGACAGCAGAAATAAATAGAATTTACAGACATTTACTCTAGTTGTCTTTGAAAAAAACTCAGAACAGGTACAAGAAAGAATTTTGACAAACTTTCCTATAACATCCTGTAATAGCTTATTTAATGGAAAAGTTGGACAGCCTTAGTAGGAACTGAATCCAATGCTCTAGAAACATCCATGTAACTGTCTTGATGTTCACAATAATTTCAAACTTCAAACAAAGTCAGCATACTGTAATTGTGAGAACATAAACTATGAGCCAGAAAATCACCAGTTTGAGCCTTTGCTTCAAACTGGGCTTTAGCTAGATCATGAATGGGTTAACATGAGTTACAGGGAGCAATCCAGAGAACTACGGAGAGTTCTTGCTCCGACATAAGAACAATGTACTCTGGATTGCAATATGAATTTCCTATAGGTTTTCAGTAGGTGGTGCCATAACTATGTCATTGTACATGTCTCTTATGTGTTCCTGTAGTTACTCTGGATTGTAGGGACAATCTTTCACAGCAGTCCCTTTAAACACAACTTGTTACTGTACAAAAAAATTATACACTCAGATTTACTCTTCTTGATATTATGCATGGAGGACAGTGAATGCCATGCACAACCATTTCCCGTCCTCCTTTACTGTCCACAAATTGTGTTACTAGAACTGAACATTCCAGCCTTTCTTCATTTGCATGTAATGTTTCTATCAAAACATCAAGCCAACCAACCCTCTGCAAAATTGCCGGGGTCTATTTACAGCACATCTCAAGATAAGTGTTGAATGCAACAGTCATGCACATCCTGGTCAGAAGGAGAGTCAGAAAAACAGCTCCAGGCAAGTTTTGAATTTGTTTATAAGCTACAAAACAAAACAACCTTTTTTAAAAAAAATTACATACTTCAACTGTCAAGTGACTCCTGTAATTTGATCTTGCAATATGGGGAAAATGGAAGCATAAGTGATACAATAAAAAATAAAACTACAGTAAAAAATAAAATGCAAAAATAGGGCAGCTCACATGGGAGCCCTTGACAATGGCTCAGGACCTCAGTGAATGCAAGATGCCAAACTGTATACACATTTTCCTCATCTTACAAGGATCTCAGGTAAGTTTTAATAAATGGACAACCTAAATCTTTTCCATGCTGACGCAGCTACACGAACATGAGACATTTTTGGATTCTGGAACATTTGTTTCAGTTTCAGGAACGAATGTCCCAGATTAAATCCCACTGATCTGATTGTTTCTATTAGGATCTGCACCAGATACTTTGCTGACAGTGTCTTGAGCACCTTTGGCATTTATTCATGCCAGCCACATAACCATGGTGGTATCTTTGGACAGTGCTGGCTCCTCAGTCTTGTAACAGGGATGAGCACTGTACCCCAGAGTTGGTCACAACTAGCAGTTACTGCCTTTATCTTTTCCTTTCAACATACCCTTTCCCTATCTCAGTTGCTATCTCCATCCTCCTCCATCCTTCCTGTTTCTTCTACCCACAATCTACCCTATACTGACTTATAGCCTCCTGTTTTCCTAAAGGTAGTTGTATCAGTATTAACATAAAAAAGAATCTTGCATCTTATAAAGGCTATTGTATTTATCAGGGTGCAGCTCCCATTTGTCAGGTGTATGATCAAGGTGCAAGTGGTCATAAATGGACAAAAATAAACAGTTTTATACACTGGAGCTCAAAAGGTGGAAGGGCAAAATAATGAAACAGTGAAAGCACAAATGAATTTAAAATTAATAAACTTGGATGTCCCCAAACTCGAGACCACTGCACATCCCTGGTGCATACCATTTCTTACCATTCTGTGGGGGGGTTCTCTTTCCCCACTGCTGATCTCCTCCAAACTGAGCTCCAGTTTGCTGTACCTGCCCAGATATCATGCATTGTAGCTGCTGGGGCAACAGAACCTAGAAATGGTGTCAGAGCTCAGTTTGGGGAGACTGATAACTTGGGTCAGCATAGGTTAGGATTGCACCCTGAGTCAAATACAAAGAACCACTGATGAACCACAATGAAGTATATATTATTAGTATAAATAAGGGCTGTGGGTGGCGCAAGCAGTTAAGACCCCACAAGACAGGGTGAGCTCCTGTCCTTAGTCCAGCTCTGAGACGCCATCTGGATCCAATCGTAATGGCTCTGCCTTTCCATTGGACTAATTCAGTGTCATGGAGAGGGGGGATTTACTGCTTGGGTAACAGCTTATCCTCCATAACAATCTAACCCAGGCTTTCATGCTTCGCATGCAGCGTATGCAGCGCCGAGCATGATACCATAGTCTTTTAAGACTGATGGAGGCCTGCTTTGTTGCTTAAAGTGCGTTTTTCTGCATTTTGGCCCCCACAAAAGGTCTTTGGAGTGGCACACTGCTACCCTGCCCAGTTCACCCTTTCCAAATTTTCCTCTTTGCAAATTTTTCAGCTACGTAACAGCTTTTAACAGAGTACCTTACACTAGTATTTCCAATACAATTTCTAACATCAACTCACAAGTGCGGTAAGTACGGCACACTGTAACAACTAACCAGCCATTCCTGGCATCCAACCTATACACTTAACTTGTCAGTGTAGAGGACTGGGCTAAAAAAACTCTTCTCTAGAGGATGATGGCAGTAATGTTCATACTGCCTCCATATAATCTTAAATATTTATCTGCTTCTAGTAATTAGGAAAAAAACGAAACTGGTAATAAAAGGAACACAAATTGACTTGGTGCCACTAAAGCAACAATCATTGAGATGCAAAAGTAGAAAAGTAACTTCTTCAAGCTCTCTTTAACTGAGTTTGGAATCTGTTGTGATAGCAGCTCAATAGCACTTAATAAACTAATGAAATTAGAGATTTAAAGCACTTAATGGCTGATTATTGACAAGAGGATGGAACTATGCAAAACAGCTTAATGAAACGTTCAATAATTAATTTGTTGGCATTGAAGCAGTGAGCACTATATAGCCATTCACATTTTTTCCCTTTGATAGTGGGGATAATTAAGAACAGTGATGTGCATCAAGCCAACTCCTCTAAAACAGTTCCCTGGATGGGATTCAAGGGGGGAAGCAATGTAAATGGCTTGTGCCAGTCCTCATCTGGATGTATTTTTCTTTACATTTATTTACACACAGATGAAGATTAGGGGGGAGTCTAGCGAGCAGAGTTTTCGATCTGGAATACTTGAATTCCTAACTTAACTGATCCATGAACTTCAGGTGCAATCCTAACCATGTCTACTCAAAAGTAAGCCCCATTGTGTTCAATGGGTCTAACTCCCAGGAAAGTATCTTTAGGATTGCAGTCGTAGTGCGCAATCCAGAGTAACTACAGGGAGTCCTTGCTCCGACGTAAGAACAATTTACTCTGGATTGCAACATGAATTTCCCATAGGTTTTCACTAGGTGGGGCCGTAACCATGTTGATGTAAATGTCTCTCATGTGCTCCCGTAGTTACTCTGGATTGTAGGGTTAGTCTAAACTACATCTTGTTTAGGGTTGTTATTAGGAGGAAAGAAATGGGTAACTATTATGAGCTCCTGGGAAAACTTTGACAAGTATGACAATGATGCTTAAGGTGGGGGCTATGCTTGAAGGTCAACTAAGATGTAGAAAAACTTTTCATTTAATGTGAGAACACAAAGCAACCTTTCTTTACATGAAACATGGAAATTTAATTTAATTTGGAATGTCTACTAGAAATTCTTCTAGATTCCTCTAATCAGAAGAAACTTCAGGGAGAAAGACGTTAGACCTGCAGAAACCTACAACCTCACTAGCTTCATAGAAAAGATTTCTTTTCTGAGATTAAAGCAGCAAGGTAGATATAAATGTTATAAGTAATTTGTTTCTGTCACAAAAATGAGCTAGCTTTTGTGCAGCATAAATTACATCTTAGCAATATTCTATCATAAATTAGAAGAATATTCTGGAAAAACAAAACATATGAATTTGAATGAATAGACATTGCAGCTTATTATATATGAAGCTGAACTTTTGGAAACCTTGTAGTTGTGATGTACTGAACAGGATCAAAAAATTTCAAACAGCAACATATCTTTGCATATCACACTCCAACTTTTTGACATTTATAGGCCCAGTGCAGATGTAATGCTGGCTCCTGGAAAGTAAGGTTTGTCAATCAAAAATCACCTTCAGAAATGCATGGTCCTTCCTCTCTTTCCATGGTTCCCTCAGCATCATGGCATGAAGAGTTTTCATATTTTTAAGGACACTCACCCTACAATCCAGAGTAACTACGGGAGCACGTAAGAGACATTATGTGTACCCGTAGTTACTGCACCACCAAGTGAAAACCTATGGGAAATTCATATTGCAATCCAGAGCAAATTGTTCTTACACCGGAGCAAGGACTCCCTGTAGTTACTCTGGATTGCACCCTCAGTTAGTACTAACTTTGTTGAGTACGTAATATGAAATCATAACTGATATTGATAAGGGCAGGGAGATGGGAGCTGGTCTGGAGCAAGAAACGTATGCGTTTAGGTTAGGTGAACACCTAGATTAGGTATTCCTAGGGTTAGCTCCTTACCTGCAAATTGAGTTTTGCAGAGTTCTTTCTTTTTCATCCATGAATCACTATGACACCTTTCATGTGTACTTTTTTTTTGTAAAAGCCCCATAACCTGTGACAAAGAAATACTGCCACAACCTCTTGTCTACTTACTGTTCACATAGACGTTAAATGCTATAGAGGAGTTGGCATCTGAATTGGACACAAAAAATGTGTAAACACCTCCTTCTGTTCCCTTCAGTCGTGTAAGGTGAAGCTCACTGGAATATCTACAGGCACAGAGAGAAATTCAACTTTGTTACACAAATTACCTCATGCAGGCAGACAGGGGAAGCCAGATGGAGCATCACATTTTCAAGCATGAAATGGAGAAGATTTTTTCAACATAGATACCTCAACTTTACTGCCCCAGTGACCTCTATTTTAATTCATTTGGCCAACCACATTTCCTTACATTGCAGGCACTACATGAAAAGTTACTTGTATGTAAGGCTTCTTAATTCAAATAAGTTCCTTCTACATTCCAATAAAATATCACAAGAGGTGCAAATTTCAACATCTCTCAGTCTGATGCAGCATCTAAAGCTGTGGGTCTCATTCTTTAGGAGTTCCTGGGGTGCTGCGGTAAAAATTAGAATCATCACAGACCACATGCGACCCATGAATGGTGGATAAACACATTTAGCAATGCCTTTCTGATAGAGTATTTCTTTTTCCTTCACAACATATATTCAGTTTAGTTTAAATCCATTTGCCATTTTCTGCTTGCTTTAGAAAAGGCCTTCAGTTTCTCCTCCATTATTTTCACCAAGTAAAAGTACTTCATCATTTTTCTGAAGTAAAAGGTACTCTCACGGCTACTGGCTTGGCTATGATATATCGGGAGGGGTTTTTCTTTTGTAATGGCATACCTTACAACTAATGGGAGTTTGTCAGAAAATGTCCTTAATGTGAAGATTGGGCACTTTCTTTCTCTAAGAAGGGAAAGGTAAAGCCTGGAGTCATCACACAAAACATGCACAACAGCTTATTAGGTCCATTTGCTGGGGGATGGGCAAGTAAATACCTATCGTTGTAAAGCAGTATATAAATCATAGAATCATAGAGTTGGAAGGGACCTCGTAGGTCATCTAGTCCAACCCCCTGCCTGCAGCAGGAATTCCCCCTAGAGCATCCCCGACAGGTGCTCGTCAAGCCTCTGCTTAAAGTTCCCCAGTGAGGGAGAATCCACCACCTCCCTTGGCAATCTGTTCCACTGCCAAACCGCCCTCATCGTCAGGAATTTTTTCCGGATTTCCAGCCGGAATCTCCTTTCTTGCAGTTTGTACCCATTGGTTCTAGTTCTGCTTTCAGAAGCAGCTATGAACAAATGAGCCCCTTCCTCCATGACAGCCCTTCGGGTATCTGAAGAGGGCAATCATGTCTCTCCTTAGCCTCCTCTTCTCCAAGCTGAACATCCCAAGTTCCCCCAACCTTACCTCGTAGGGCTTGCCTTCCATCCCACTGATCATTCTTGTCACAATATTGTTGACTGACTGATTGATTGGTCCTCCTGCCCTTTAGATTCCTGCATTGCATATCTGAAGGCTACTTAGAATGATCAGAATAATTCTATTGTGCATCCCCCAAAAAAGGGACAGATCCCAGAACCACATTTGAAAACATGGTATTTTATGCAAAAATGGAAACCATTTTACATTACCTGTATTTGTCTATATTTGTGACTCTGACATAATGATCGGAAGAATTTTGTAGAGTTTCATTCATATACATCCATATTTCTTCTTCTGGTTTTGGATATGATTCATACACCACCATTAATTCCAGATTTTCTCCTTCATCTACATGCACTGTTGTGTTCAGAGAGGGCAATAAACTGATGTAACCTTTACCTGGTGGTTGTAATATGGAAAGTTTTAAAAAAGATTACCTGGAAACTCTCTCTCTCTAAATCAAGGTCAATGGAAAAAGGAAACATTATTGACAAAATAGATGATAAATAGCAACCTGCAGAAATACAGGTCTTATCAGTTAACTATATGAATGAGTAATGACATTTTAGTGAGTGAGGCAAGTGACATAAATGCCTCACGTTCCACAAAACGATAAAAGATGTTTGTATATTGGGTCTGATCCAGCTACTTGGTGAGAACTTTTGAGGATCAAATTATATGCCCGTTCTGCGATGGGTCCTGAATATTTGATTTTTCTAAGGTTACTATCATACATGGAAAGTCCAATCCAGATTGGATCCAAGGTGGGGTGAAGGAGAAAATTAAATCTTTGTTCCACCTCTCCTCCCACAGACCTGACTGAAGCTCTTTCTCCCCCTTAGCTGATCCCATTCATAGCAATGAGAGATTTTTCTCCTGAGGTAAACAGCAGCCACACTGGGACACTGATGGGGAATAGGATTGCAGTGGGATGAAAGAGACAAGCAGCTATCTTCCAGTAACTCAGAAATAAACTGGCCTTTCCACATGTGATATTTACATTAGAAAACTCAAGTATGCAGACTCTAAGAGGTCAATCTTCAGTCAAAACCATTTAAAAGTCATTAATTAGTGGGCTGAAGGTGGTTCAAAGGACGAAAGCCTCATGAGGGCAAGTGGTTCAGTTTAGGCTGAGGTGTACTGTGCTCCCAGGTGGCAATCCTTTGGGATCCTGCACTGATCAACGGTGCCATGGGATCCCGCCTGAATAGTAATCTGTTTCTTCTGCTTTTTTGAAAGCCGAAAAAGCAGGTAGTTGCTCAGAGTGGTGCTCAGCTGCTTAAGAGTTGCAAGATTGCAAGGGGCTAACATGGTTGCAAGTGGTTGTAAGGGGGGAGCAGGAGAATCTGTGCCTCCATGCAGTCACTCTGAGTGGCTGAGCACCACTTGAAGTGGCTGCTTAATTCTTCCACTTTTTTGGTGTGCAAGGACAAGTGATTGCTGTGATATCATTGTGTCACCACAATTATTTTCAAGTCTGGGTGGCATTTGAAGGGGAGCTCCTGGCAGCTCCTGGCACCACTAGTCACAGCCAACAGCTTAACTTCTGAAGACTGTGACACTTGGAATAGAATCTCATAAGCTGATCTAAGCAAATGGAAAAGTTCATGTAACAAATGATGCTCCATGAAGTATCTGTATCTCAGCACCTTGATTCATCTGGAATCAGCACCTTGAATTGTCTGTGGCAACTGGGACCCAATAAAACCTTCAACACTAGCGTGATGCATTCCTCTCATATTTCTAGGACCATGTTAACAATAAATTTAGTTCAACAGTCTATCCATATCATTAAGTGATGCTGCATTACTATCGCGAGGTTTCCTCCAGTTCCTGTGTGAAATAATACTATCTAAGAAGCAGAGTGCCTGAAAAACGTTTTTGCCAATTACGGATAAAGACATGTTCAAAAATTGTCTGCTAATTACGGCACATGAATATGCTCCTAATCAGTTTAGCACTTATGGTAATTTTAATATTTAAAAAGTACTACGTGTCACAGGAATCCAGCACTCTGGGCAGCTTTTCAGGGAAGCATGTTAATAAACAGGACAGAGTAAGCACCACTGATGGCTCTTGATGGAGCTAATCGACACTGCATGAAAGAAACGATGGAGCAAAGGGCCCTGGAAATCAAACCTTTCATAGTGAAATGCAATCTCTGGGCACAATCCAGCATACTTTAGGGAGCACCTTCTCCCATATGATCCTCCCTGCTCAATTTACCAGATGAGGCCTTGTTTTACATGCTTTCCATTGGGAAGCTAAAGATCTGTGCATGCACAAAGCAATGCCTTCTCAGTTGTACTTTGCATTTTAACAGATTTGCCTTTCCAAAGATATGCACCAAGCCCATGATATATTATTGTCTGAAAGGCAAAGAGTTGCTTATCCTCTAAAGCAGGCGTCTCCTGATATGGACCGCAACAAGCCTCTAAATGGCCAGCGGCCAGCCTCTGGTCCCCTAAGAGCCTCTGACCCATTTGAACAAACACAACGTGACCCGTGATGGTGTGGTAGTGGGATGGGGGTCCTATTAAGTGTGTGCTTTATTTTATTCATTTATGCTATATTTTATTTATTTATTATTTAAGTATTAAGTGTGTGCTTTATTTATGTGTTGTATGTTGGTGTGTGCAGAAATACTGTAAGTTTGAGCCCATTTATTCATTAAGCTATCTCTAATGTATTTAAATTTTATATTTAAAATATTTCATCTGGCCCTCAACACTGTGCCAAATATTTGATGTGGCCCTTTGGCTGAAAACATTAGAAACTCTTGCTCTAAAGCAGTGGTTCCCAAACTGGTGGGTTGCAACCCTCCACAGGAACCAGAAGCAGGGCACTCTCCCTTAAGGCAGCAACTGCTCCATACAGAGATAGCAGTGCAGCTGCTACTAAGGGACTTTTTAAAACTTACCGGGGGGGGGGGGGGCTGTACTCCTGCATGGTCCTTTTCTCAGATCTAAAGCTACTTCCAGTTTTGGATCTAGCTTTGGATAGGAGAGTACTATCTCTGCAGTACTATCACTGCCTGTAGGAGTTTAAGAACCACATATTTTAAGCTTTTAGATTTAGTAAGTATTCTTATGCCCCAATTCTATTCTCTGCCAGATGCTGCTGCTGCTGTGGGTCAACTGGGGGACCAGATCAGTCTAGATTGCTGACATTTTTTTACTTATTTCCCCTACTGCTCCCTGCTCACCAATGGGCCTATGCAGATTTATGCAAACTATCTTGCTAGTGCAAACCTGTTACGCTGAAGGAGGCATGTTGAGCCAAGAATGGAGGCACAGGATCACACAGATGTTCACTTTCAAATATGATCTCTCCCTGAGCCACAATAGTTTGATCTCCCCCACAGCCACCTTACTATACCAATGGATGGATTGCAACACACCACTACTGTGCTGTTAGCTGCAAACTACTGGAGTGACTGTGATATCTGAGGCTTTCAAGATCTACCACCATATCAAATTGGGCTGTTAATGTTTTATATGATATAGCAGCTCCAGCGCTATCTCAGTGGTGAGGAAAGCGACTCATAAATGTAATAAAATAAGCCCAGGTTGTGAGTTATCCGTGGAGAATTTTCAGCTTAAAAGCTTTTCCTCCATCTTGTTTCATGACTATAACCACTGCAAGAGTGCCTGTTGTAGCAACAGTAGTGCTTCTAAGGAATTTGTGGATGCCATTTCTTTCCCCAGGAACAATGCTTGGTCATCAAATAACATGGTTTCCAGGTATCTTCTGGCAGTGTCTAGTTGCTCAGAAGGCCATGCACTTACACTGATGATGCCATAATACAAACCATAATTATTAAATTAATCAATCAGTTAATCCATTGATAAAATGTTATTTTTTTGTACTATTTGGTATTATATTTACAGTCAAACAAAAACGTGCTCTCTGTCTTTTAAAGGACAACATAGGATGCAATACTAATCAATTTAGGCTGGCCTAACTCATCTGGCATATCTTCTGTGGTGGTGGGGAGAGGTCAACGTATGCGTGTGCACAGGCCTAACCATCCCAGTAGTTGCACGTGCCTAACCCCCCATCCCCACAGGGGCAGAAGTCCCTTACAACACTTTTGTGATGCCCCCAAGCCAGTATAGGATTTATGACAGGGTTTATGCCAGCCTAAGTGAAGATTAAAATTGCAGCTTTATACATGTTGCCAGATAGGTATTTTATTTTTCAGTATATCATTAATGATTTCATGGTTTAACTAGAGACTGTGCTGGTAAAGTAGCAGCTCTTTCTTTTTTTAATTGGCTCCAAAGAGAAGCTTCTATATTGTTACGTCCAACAATTCCTCCTTTTTCTTCACTGGTAGATGTAAACAGTGCACATACATTTATTTTTCCTAGGTCACATAATACTTATATGTTTGCAATATTACTATTTACCTAGTACTTTTAAGGTAATGGTGACATTAGATGTTCCGAAATTATTTCTTCCTCGGCATATGAATTCTCCAGAATCATTAACTTCCACTGAAGGGATGCTCAACTTTAATTTTTGTTCAAATCCATAATCACCCACATTTCTGGATCGGCTTGCAACAGTCTGTCGGCAAGGGGAAAAAATTACCATCCAAGATAGTGTACACAGCATCTTTCCCAGATAAATTAAAAATAGACGTAATTATAACTTCACCATATTAATATTCATAACTTAAAACCAGAATAATAAGCCATCATGACAAACTTGTCACTGGAACCACTCCAGAAAAAACAACATGCTCATTGGAAAAAAATTGTCCTTCCCAGAGCTGTACTTATGTGTGCATGTGCTCCCATCCCCTTCTCTTTTTCCTTATTCATTTTTCTACATCCACTCCTGTATTTTTAGTGTGCTGCCTTCTTTTCTATTGAAAACAAATAAGAAGAACTGCCTTGAAGTTTGAAGAAAACAAATAAGAACTGTTAAGAGATTGTGGTGCTCTATCTAATATTACCTTAGGCTGCAATCCTAAACACACTTTCCTGGGAGTAGGCCCCAGTGAATACAATATGTCTTGCTTCTGAGCAGACATGCTTGGGATTGCACCCTTAGTTGCAAAGAAGCCACTATAGTTTGCCCTTGTGTCACTGGTGTGGAGCATCCCACAACACAGCTCCTCCACATTGTGCCAGTTCTTGGAAGGGGAAAGTCTTGCTTAGGGAATAGTTGTGTTACTGTCTCCTCCTTCACATGATTTCAGATATCTGGAACTATTGATACATAGTGCAATCATAACCCTTGAGGAGGCTATCACAAGTCCTGGCACAAACCCCATGTTGACATGGGGGCACTTCTGCACCACTCCTAGGAAGTTATTCCAGTGTATACAAACGTATACTGTAGTTAGACAGATGTACTGACCATCCCACACCACCACAGGAATGCAAGATGGGTGAGATGCACTGGCCTAAACTGATTAGGATTGCAACCTCAGTGTGAGAAGCAAAAGTAGGTTCTGTGCCACTGAGATCATGTTGGAAGTTCAGAGTTTCAGATCAATTAAGCAGAATTCCCTGCCAAAAAGAAAACACAAAGCCCAATCGCCTGCAGTTTCCTAAATTAACTGGCATCAGGGCATCTGCTTAGCCTTAAACAGGACTGTGAAAAAAGGTTTATGTTTGGTTGATTTTTACCCAGCCTTTCTTCCCCCCCTCCCCAAAAAATAGGGACACTCAAAGCAGCTTACAATATAACAAATACAATCAAATCAAATAAAACAGAAACTAAAAATACAATAAAATATAAGAATTGCATAAACAGCAATAATGTTTCTGTGACAAGTTATTGATTTTTTATCCATGGTGAGCAGGAATGAGCTGGTCCATTAAACATGTATCCTAACAATTTCAGGCATATTTCAATTTCTCATTTCAAATAAGAGGATTGCTTTCCAAGTATATTTTTTTTTGGGGGGGGGGGGGAGGAGTAATTTCAAAATTATTAATGAACCAAATAGTTTGGTAGCATTTTTCTTGCATTCTTGTTGAAAAAGACAAATGCATAAGCATCTTCTAAGTAAAAACAAATGTTTGAATAAAAAAATGTACAGTGACCTTAAAAGATCCCATGCCAAACCACAAGCTACTGAGCTTTGCTTCACTCTTGCAGTGAGGTGAGTTGTGATTTTCCACGGGATAAGCACTTCAGAGACTGAAATTCTGCCAGAGCCTGCAGATTAGCAACGAATGTCATGCAGGACTCTAGGGAAAAATTATTCAGGACATATTTGTGTGAGGTGGCACAATTTAACAGGCACTACAGTGCCATATTAGTTTTTTTTTCTGTGCACACGTGAGTTGCTAATGGATTGATATATTCCTATCATTTCCATTAACAATGGGACTGCACTCTGTAAAGATGGAAGCAGACTTCTTTGAGTTGTTCTTATACTCTGATTTTACTAGATAGGTCACAGGCGATCTGCATATTTCTAAATTGCTACTGATGATTCAGAACCTGTTCAACTGTTCTTTCAATCAAGTGGTTGCCCCTGAAAGTAATTCCAGAGTAGTTGTGATGGGACCCGACTGCTTGGGTAAATCTTTCTTTAGGTTTTAGAGCCTTACCATACCTGAGGTTTGGTGACCAGCGGCATCGCATGATGGGAAAACTCCCTTAAGTTCCCATGAGAATAGGTATCAGCCAATAAACCGACCACCCTTACAAAATCAGAATGTTTTTCAGTTACAAGCTGGCCCCCATATCCACAGATATGATATATCCCCTGTTCTCCTCTACATTTATTAATGTTCTTTAAAGACTTACCTACCAAGGAAGGGTTTCTTGTTTTAAACAGGTTGTTATAAGCATTCAAGCTATCTTATCTATCAAGTTATTGTCCCCTTTTTGTTTTGAATTAGTACTAGTTTCATCAGGCATTCAGGATGCCAGCAGCCTGTTTTCATCATGGGATCTAGTTTCTATTATAAAACCAGTTGGAGAAGAACTACAGAGATCATAACCTTTTCTTACACTGGAGGCAAGTGCTTGGCTCAGGAATAGAGCATCTGCTTTGTATGAGAAGGTCCCAGGTTCATTTCTTGAACAACCAGATAGGGCACATCACAATTCCTAATTGAGAGCCACTGTGTGTCTTTGCTGACAATACCGCCTTCATGGCCCGATTCAGTGTAAAGATTCCTATGGTGAGTTCTCATGATTCATGTTCCAAGCCAAGAGATTACAAATTTTGGCAACTCCAGAAACTAGACTGAACAGATTATTCAGCAGTTCATTGCTATAGGTCTGAATAGAGCCCTCTGCATTATGGATGGCTTAACTCTGGATAAGGGAATAAATGTTACCCAAAGGAGGCCCCTTGGTGCATCTGAATTGACGGGATAATACTTGGCGACTAGATAAGTGTGATGGCTTTTCATAGAAATGAATGGGAACCAAAGAAAATTTCATGTAGACAACTAATGGGAAAGAGCTGGTTAATGCAATCCCACCTAGGTTGTTATCAAAAAGTACATGTAACAAAGGCTAATAAATATCCAGTTCGGATAGGTGCCATTTCAGCACCCATAGGAAACTAGCCAGAGCTACTGCTCTTATAAACGACACTTCTAGGGCTTACAAGTACTAGTTTTGTCGCAACTAATGAAGTATACACCCAAATGTGATCCTGTGGTATTTTTCAGATTGTTCTTTCAAGTACATTAGTTAAGACTGATGGAGGATAATGAACTCACCGATTTGCCTGGAGAAATCCAATTAGCTTGCACGGTGCTGTCTATATCCCAGATTGTGCATGTAACTTCAAATTTCTCACCTTCTTTGAGAAGCTGGTTGTCTTTGGATAAGGTGATGGCTGGAACAGCTTTGTGAACTGGAAAACAATGTAGATGTGCATTATTTTTCATTATATGCAGAGGCTCTGGAGGGAGAAAGATCTATATGGAATAAATCAACAGTTATTAACTTCTCAGTCTTTTACATAAAAGCCTTAATTTGTGCATTCGGGTGTCTACAAATTCTGGCCAACATTCCATGTCAATCAAGTAGGTTGAGGAGCGGCACCTTCTGAGGGTCCTATTTCCATGTGCCTTTGAGGCAAAGAATCTAATGGACTCTCATCTGTGAGGAAGACCAGGCTGAGAAGAGGCGAAAGGGGCAATTGAAAAGAGAGGTGGCAAAAGGGCAGATGTGGGGGGGCAATTGAGGAAAGATGTGGCAAAAGGGCAGTAGAGATGCTGGAAAGAGGGATGGTTATGTGTTTAATTTAGCTGGTTATGGGCGCAATCCAGAGTAACTACGTGGAGTCCTTGCTCCGGTGTAAGAACAATTTGCTCTGGATTGCAATATGAATTTCCCATAGGTTTTCACTACATAGTGCAGCAACTATGGGTACACATAAAGTCTCTTACGTGCTCTCGTAGTTACTCTGGATTGTAGGGTATGTGTTTAATTTAGTTATTGAGGAATGCTGTTATATCGTACCTCTGCAAGTGACAGCTGTGGGCTGTCACTAGTAAAAATATATACAACATAGAAGTATTTTAAATCTCTGTAATGTACTTGCATTGTATATTCACACAAGTAAAGTAGGTGAATCTGTTCCAGGATTCCCTGGAGATACTGGATTCTGCAGAAAAAGAAATCAACAGCTGAATGGCCCCTCAAAACAAAAAGAATGAACTGGAAGTGCCTTCTGATCATAACCAGAAGGCTTTCTAAGGCCCTCCAGCTATATCCTGAGGGTCTGTGGACACTGAAATGTGCAAATGCAGAGACCATTAATAAGGAGAGTCCTAAATGTATGAAAACATTTATTGGTTCTATATAACATGAGCAGATAAATGTACCCTAGTATTTAATCCAGCCAAAATTGACAGTCAGGAAACTCATAGCACAATAGCAACAAGGCTCTGACTCTCAGACTTGAACAGTCACAGGTGGAAGCCAAGTGTGCTATTAGCATGAAATAATTACCCAATTATTTTACCCTTGTTAATATGCAAACTTATATACAAAATTAGGAGGAAGTCAGTACATAACAGGAGTATGACAATCACTGAGGAAGTGACAATCACCGTCACAAATAAAACTTAACTAGATATTTTAGTTCACATGAAAAGAAGTGTTACCTGGCCTCACAAATAGTTCAATTTTTTCTGATTTCTTCTCAGCTCCATTTTGTTGTGCTACACACTGGTAACAGCCACGAAATTCTCTTTGTAAATTTTTGATAGTGATTCCTTTCTGAGGATCAGGAAACAGGATCATAGACTCAGGGAGAGGTTTGCCACGACAGTTTATCAAAGTGTAATCTGAAATATCTGGATCTGTCACTGGACATTGAACAAGAGTATCTGTGTCTTCGATCCCAGTTATGGGACTGCTGACAAAGAACAGGATCTTTGGATCTACAGGGTTAAGGAAAGGGTTAAGGAAAGACATTTTATTGAATATTATGTATTAGACACAGTATATGAATATATGAGACACACTGTTTTATGAGTTAGAATCCTGATGCACTATTGCAATCCTAAACACACTTACTAGAAAGTAAGCCAGACTGATTACTGTAATGAAGTGCACTTCCGGTAATGAAGTGCAATTACGGTAATGAAATGCACTTCCATACCTGCACAGAATTGTGCTGAAAGCTGGATCTAGAAAGAATCAGAAATTATTAAACTAATTTATGTCATGCCGTACTATATACAATTTAGGTAGTTAAATTCTACCCAGCCTTCTACTACAATTCCCACCTGCTTATATGGATAAAAGCAAACGGTATTAATCCCATATTCTCTGCTAGGTTTCCCTGTAATAACCCAAAAGACTTCAGTGATGTGGGCTGCAATCCTGAAGACACTTTCCTGGGAGTAAAACCCATTGAAAACAATGGGACTTACTTTTGAGTAGACATGGTTAGGATTGTGCTCTTGCTCACATAGCTAGGAACAACTGCCAATACAGTGGTACCTCGGTTTACAAGCATAAGTCGTTCTAAAAGCATGCTTGTAATCTAAAACGCTTGTAGAGCAAAGAGAATTTTCCCATTAAAAAATGGAAATTCAGACAATTTGTTCCACAACCCAAAAATATTCATATGAAAGTGATTACAATACTGTAATATAAAACAAAATAAAAAAGAAAGTACAAAGTATAAAGAAAAATAAAAAAATAATCTGCACTATATCTCTCAGGTTCTGTTCCATTGTCCCCCTTACACAGGAGTGAGCCCCACTGACTATAATAGGGCTTACTTTAAAGTAAACATGCAAGACTGTGGCTGGAATTGTTTACACAATTTTCTGGAAGTAAATGCCATTACTTGTGCTTACTAGTGCTTTCTGAGTAGACCCTAGTGCTTACTTCTGAGTAGACAAGACAAAGCTTTTTCCTGATGAAGATGGCCCCAATTCAAATCTGCCTTGTGCTGTGAGTGGTTAAGTCTTGCCACAATCCTGATTTCCCAACATACCACCACTATTGACCCCAGAATGTAGTTTCCATTGGTCCAACTCTGAGCTTTGCTTTTGGGGTAAATAACTTCTGTGGAGTTCAAAGGGAGGCTAGGATTGCAGGAGAAATAAAGGATTCAAGTTCCTTCTCCACAGCAGTGGTTCTAATATGGACAGGGAGCAAACTAAATTTGCTATTTACATTTTTAATAATCCCAAACTGTGGGAAGGCTAAATGACATCATGATTTGGATAAATGAAAGTAAATTCATTGATTTCATTTCATTTGGCCCTCACAGTAATGTTATCTTTGAACAGGGGGAACTAATAATGCATTCAGTGAGTGAACAATCTTGGCTTTATAATTAAATTCCAGTCACTTCCTAGCCCTTCGCAACTCTACAGTTCTATGAATGGCTTATGAAAATGTGACCTTAACTCAGATCAGCAGAGCCAATGCAACAGGCGCATTGCTGAGTTTGAATTTTACAACACTTCGGAGATTCCTTTCAGATTTAGACAATTGAGCCGTTTGCATTAAACAGGTCTTATCAATTTGGAATCATCATTATAATATTTTGTGTCTAATCAAGAAAACTGGAAAATATTTTTCTGAGATCATTGCCAAATGTGATGGATAACATAGAGGTTCATGCCTGGAGAAAAGAATTGAAGGAACAGATGAGCAGGAGAGCTAATGGATCAACTATAAACTATCCTCTGAGCCAGTGGTGGCCTTCAGGGGATTCTCACAGGTTCTATAGATTTGCTAATGAGCACCTGGTTCTGAGAACAGTTACTAAGAGGACATAGAACCTGTTGTTCATTTAGATTATTAGGACATAGAACCTGTTGTTAATTTATTTGAATCCCACCACTGCTCTGAGCACTTCAACACCACTCCTGTGGGGGTTAGTCCAGTGGCATGTGCTGGCCTCCCCACACCACCACAGGAATGGGGAGACAGGTGATTTATGTCATTCTAAATTGGTTAGGATTGAACCTCCATTTGTACAAATTCAAGTATATTTGCTCCCCGACACCAAAAAATAAAAGGTTTAAAGTGCAGGTGATTCCATCCAGCACTCCATTTACTCTCTTTATGCCCCAGAGCAAGCTTGAATTAGTAGAACGAAGCTACTGTTCCCTCATTGGTTGTATGTCTCTTACTTCAAAAGAGAGAGCACACATTGGTTGGATTTAAGACCTTTCTATTTGTAATTTTGGTTTTACACGCTGCCCTCGGAACTTAACTCTCGCTTAAGTTGTGGGCCAACTAAATTAAATCTTGCGACATGAGCCTTTGAACCACATGGCCAACAGAGAGAGACTTTTTAGCCAGAAACAGATAGATTGTTGCACACCATATGCAGACTCTGAGACCAAAGGAAATACTAGAATTGTATATTTCCTCTCCTGGAAACCAGTGAGGTATTTTTAGATTACCGGGAGAACAGAAATGATTAACGTGTATGCATAATGTGCGTGTATGTCTCTCTGTGTGTTTTTTTAAAGAATAAGGACATGAATTAATTACTTTGCCTACACTTTGCAGCTCATCCTGTTGTTGATCAGGAAATTGTATGGGAAGAAATAAGAATGCACAACATCAGAATTCCCAGTAAAGTTCCGTTTCTTTCTGTGAGGTTAAACCTATGTTCCAAATGTGACCTTGGTGGTTAAATTAGCACATTAGTTCAACGCCATGAGTAACTTTTCCCATCTCATTAAGAAATGTGGATTCCTTCAGAAAGTGTTAGGAGAGCAGAAGCCTAATATTTCTTTAACAGAATAGGAAGAGACATTCTTAACTAAGAGCAAAGGCTTGCTATAACTTTCAAAATACAAATTTGATGGTTCCTCTGGTGGGCCGCTGAGATACAAGAAGCTGGACAAGAATGGCCTTTGGCCTGATCCAGCGAAGACTCTTATGTGTGTAACATCTCCCTAAACCCTCAGCTCCAGGTCTTTACATTTGCTTATGGTTTCAGCATGAATGGGATTTTCTATTCTTTTGAGGGGTAGAAAGCAACTCTGAAACACGTTACACAATTTTTTTCACAATTCTATACTCTCAGCTTTTCCCCCCAAAGAGCTACAGATGGTATACATGGTTTTCTTCCTTCATACAGTCCACCCAGCAACCCTGTGAGGTAGGTTAGACCGAGAGAAGGTCCAAGGCCTTAAGTGTAATAGTTATGCTGAGCAGGGATTTGAGCAGGGATAATAATAGCTGAGCAGGGATTTGAACATCAATATTCAAGATGTAAGTCCAATACCAAAACTATTATACCATCCTGGTTCTCTATTTACTGCCATTTACAGGCACAGAGCACAGTTTGTTCAGGTGAAGAAGTCATGTTGTGCAGGAAGGATTTTCAGTCCAAACAGGAGCTACATGGAATCATTGCTTCCAGACATTTCTCTTGAGTGGTCTCAGTGAAGTTACATGACCTGAAAAATGTCCCCAATTCCTATGTAAGTGGTGTACCGCTTCCCTTTATATGGATAGACTTACTCCTTGCTGGTTACATCTAGATAATGCGACCATACAAGCCAGGAAAGTCCTGTAAGAATTCTGGTGATAGGTCTCGTCTGCTGCTCTTAGTTGTAGCACCTTACTCAATATGGCCGCTGGTGGCATACACAGCAAATGCTAGAAGCCATTTTACAACAGCTATTTTATGAATTTTGTTCTGTTGTTGGAAAACCCCTGCAGGTGCTGGTCTGAATAGGATTGGGCCATACGACTGCTTTACACACACACATCACTTGATGACCTACACATGTAAATGAAGCACCCCACCTAAAACTGCAAACAGGGTGTTCATCAACTCAGACAAGCAACTGCCATCACCAGATGTCATGTAATCAAGTAATAAAAAAATCAAGTTATGTGCATGCATGTGTGAACCACCGCTTAAATATCACCAGGAAAAGATGATAGAAATTATAGCAAATATGCTATTTACTTTCATCAGTGTTTCAAAAAAAAATCCCTTTGGTACAATAAAGGCCCAGAGAACATCTGTGGGAGTGCCAAAGGACCCATAAGGAGCCCATTCTCCAGCTTCTCAGCTTCCTTTCTTTCTTGTCAGCCCCAAGAGAGGTTCTGTCCTCCCAAGGACTGTATCTTTCCCATCTGCTGAGGGAGCCAGCCATAGCCTAAACTTCAGGAACTGCAGTACTCATATCCTAAAGGAGTCTCTTTGGACACATGTAGCCAAGCACAAATCCCACAGGTAATGTTTGAAGGAGAGGCATGGGAGCGCAATTCTGACTGGAAGCCGCGTCTCTCATCTTGCTTTGAATATGTCAGGAGGCGGTAGATATCCAGTGGCAAATGGGGAGGCAGGCTTCAGATACCCAAACACATTTTGGTCTTTGCTACTTCTTCATAATGATGGGTTTGAACCCTGAAATCTCTAAACCGGTTTCCGAGTTGAGCCCTGGTTCAAATTATACCCTCTGTGCAGATGTCAGAGTCACCAGGCGGCTGTCAGTGTGCAGTTATCTGCTGAATCTGGATAAACAATACATGCTTGATAACTGCAACATCAGTAAATAATGTGCATATGTGAATGCTTCATTATCCAATGCTACAGGTTTTAATTTTTATGTAATTTTAGGGTGTAGCAATGTTTTAAATGCTTTTAACTCTTAAATTAATTGTGATTTTAAAAAAAAACTTTATTGTAATAGTATGTTGTTAGCTGCTTTGAGTCCCATTTGGAGTATGTATGTATGAATGTATGTATGTATGTATGTATGTATAATACACACACAAGCACGTACACATATATATTAAAATAAATGGAGATACTAAAGGTCTGCCACAAAATATTATCTCAAATGCAGTGATCACACAATCAGTCAGGCCAAAAGCAGCACACTTCAGCACTTACAGAGGAATCACATCTATCATTGTGCACACACAATACACATCTTATCACGGGCCACACTTTATACCAACGTTTTGATATCTTGTGATGTGAAAGTCCAGTGCAAATATAAGGAGGGATGGAAACCTTTATCCCTGAAAGACTCTTAAGGGGGAGAAGATAGCAACTCTTACCTTTCACAAAAACATAAATGGAGTTGTTGAAGTTCTCTTTGTTTATGCATGTGTACAATCCTGTGTCATGTGGTGTTGCAGCAGATTTATAAAATACTGCCCCTTCAAACACTTTATAAAACATGTCCATTGTCTGAAATGTCCAGGTCACTGTGCCATTGTCAAAACATTGCAGCTTTAATTCTTGCCCACTATTCAGCACCAGTTGAGATTTTGATGGATCAATAAATGGTGCTGTGCCACCTGTCAAAAAAAAAATTTGGTTATTTATGTTTGTTTCATTTTGTTATTGTACTTTATGATTTTTTAAAAAAAATCTTATTACTTTTACCATATATCAGTGGTTCCCAAACCTTTCAGCTCTGGGACCTATGAGACTTTCAAAGGTGATCTAGAAAGAAATAATGTTTTCATTGACTATATATATATGGTCTATTTATTTGCCAAAAAAAATCTTGATCCACATTTCTATTAATGAGGGAGCCCTAATGAATAAGCCTCAAGGGTCGAAGTGCTTAGTAATGTGATCCATAACCTGCTTCAACCACCTGTCATTGATGGACTTGGGGGAAAAAAACACACCATAAAAGGACTCTCAGGCATTTATCTCCATATACCATATTTACTCAAGTATAGCGTTCACCTTTTTCAGCCGAATTCAGTCTCCAAAATCAAGGTGCACATTAGATTCGATTTAATTAGAATTGAGTAAATACAGTATTTTGATTATAAGTGCAGGGTGCACCTTATATTCAATTGCACATTATAATTGAGCAAATACGGGTATTTTGAAAAGCTTGCAAACTGCAGGAGCTCAGTTGGTTGTGGGACAATTAGCAACTATCTGATTTCTTAATTGATTCAGGGCTTGAGACAATCTGAACCTTTCATCACCCATGTTTTAAAATGTTGGTCTTTGGAACCACTTGGTGGGTTTCTGACCTGATTTCTGGTGGGTGCCAAAGACCCAAGTGGGTTCCAACCCACAGTTTAAAAAACATTGTCATATACAAATTTTCGTGATACAATGAAGAATCAATATCACAAAATTTTCGTGATACAATGTGGAACCAGTATGAATCTTTGATCCGATGATACTTGTGGCACCCCAGATCCCCACTGCCCTGAAGCAAGAACAACAACACAACACATGGTCAGCTTGACTCAGCAGACAAAGATCCAATATGGCTTTTCATAGGCTTGAAACTTATCTCCTGTTTGCCGAGAGCCTATTACCAGTGCTTGTCACATTGTGTCTAGCCTCCCAACCAAGAAGTAACTGGTGATGACATAACCATGAATGCATCATCAGTTACTTCTGGTGGTACTTCCAAAGTGGAGCATGCAAAACGGTACATGGGGGACAAATGTTGAGACAATAAGAAAGGGGGAAGGACAGTGCTGAGCACTTTTCACTTTTTCTGTAGAAACTTAAACTTTTAGTCTGGCACACCACTGCTAGAACATTCAAGCTTGCCTTCCTTGACATGGTTGATCCAGCTTAGGAGCTGTCTGTGGACCTGACCTCATGCGTATTTCCATCACTCTTAAAGTTACCAGAATGCATCATATGAACTAAGGATACCATGAAACTCATTGGTCTCCTTCCTGTTCATTCACTGAAAAAGCATGCAGTTCCATCAATTCTGCCTGATGGATGTAATGAAGAAGCCAGGCACACCATGCACACCAGGCACAGATTACCAGGTCACAATGGTCCTGGTTGTAACATCCTTCCTTAATATTCTCAGGGGAAGAGAATATCCCAACTCAAGTGATATTTTCCCACTCAGTGGCTGCAATCCTAACCTCCAGATAGGCTGGCCTAAGCCCCAGCATAAGTTCTGTGCTGACCTGGGATGTCACCAAAGTGCCATAATACACTTCTGAACTATTCCAGATGGAGGCTTAGGCCAGTGCACAGACACGCACTTGCCTCCCTAACATCACAGGAATGGGAAGACTGATGAGTTGTGCCAGCCTAGGTTAGGATTGCATATCTATGTTGGCAATGAGGCTGTTGTACATGGGGATATTCTGAATTGGGTGACCACAGGACTATCTCTCTACCTAACAACAGATCTCAAAGAATTGTCATAATTAGGGGGAAACACCACATCTTAGTATGACTGTTTTGCAGGATAGTGTTTATGTTATCAAACTATGTGGGCACCAAAGATAATGCCAAGTCTCATCCCCACAAATGCCTGAAGCAAATGGGTATCACTCCCACCCCCATCATTGCAGGTGGCATAGTATGCCGCACACTATTTCTTACCCAAACTCCAACTTCCTGATCAACTCCCACATCTCTCTCTCTCTCTAATCTCCCTTCAAAAGTATACCCTTCCACTGGGTGGCAGATTACACCCATGCACACTATGTTATCTTACCCAAGATACAGAACTGTATCTTATCCAGATACAGATCTGGGGAACAGGTACTATCAGCACCAGAGAAATCCATGCAGACAGGTACAGAAAGTGAATTTTACCACTCTGCTTTTTCAACCACTTTCTATAATAATAGAATAAGACCCTTCCCTAATTCCCTTCCACAAAATTGGGACAGAACCCTCTGTCTCATTTGCCACTATATGAACACAATCTCCCCAAATCAGGATTGTCCCTGTTTTTCAGGATATAGGCAACACTATATAATAATCACACTTTATGTTTCGCTCACATGCTTTCCTCTTTCATCCAATTTCATCAAACCTTCCATGGTGTTTGTCAGTGTTCTTGTATTTGTTTTACTCTGATTTCTGTTAATTTAGGTTTGACACACATTTGCACATGTTAATTATTGTGTTTTTTATGTTAAAATATAAAACATTTATGTTTCGTTAAAAAACATGTTAACATAGTTAATTATTTATGTTTTTTCACTGGCCAAAATGAATTTCCAAGTTAATCAAGGCTATGCTTTTGATTTTTATTTATGTTCCGGTCTATAATCAGATGAAAGTGCAAGTATGGAAATATTTGAACAGTAATTTTTGATTCAAATCTTATAGTGACACATTTTGTTCTACAAAGGGTTCAATAGATTTATGAAGACCACTTCTGCTGAAAACATCTATCACAATGTAAGAAACTGATGCCGAGACAGACCAGTATCCCATGTAACCTGAACACTATCCATAAGGGGACCAGCTCCACTCTGCTACCCAAGATTCTTTCAACTACTGATGGAAGAACCAGTGGGATGCAAAGTGTGGTACTTCAGGTGGAGTCTGTTGGTACTCCTAGGACACCAGGACCCCTGCCACCCGGCAGTGAGACCAGAAAAACAACACAAACAGTAGTAAGAATTTTTGCTTGGCAGGTAGAATTCCAAAGTATGGTTTCTCACTCTCAAAAAAAGTCATGCTATCCAACATGAGCCACTTACTGATGTTTGCAACACATCTGACCGCCCAATCCAATGACCTCCCAACCCAGAACTGGCAATGTTATTACTGCCAGTTACTTCTGGAGCTACATCAAATAGGTGGAGCATATGAAGTGGTACAGTGGAGGACAAGTGCTGAGAAACACTAGTCTTCTGACTCAGAGCTGTAGAAACAAGTCAACCATATACAATTTCCTGCTCCTTCAAGATAAGTTCTAAAAATTATGGACAGATCAAGTGTAGCACAATTGGAAGATGCCATCATCCCTACCATGGATTTCCTTCTCCCATCATTTCAGAGAGTTCCCCTGTTCCCAGAATCAGTAGGTGCAATGGGGAGAACAGTGGGGCAGCCTTACAATTCTGCCTAGATCAACTCATAGAACACAGCATACTATAGTCAGAATGCAGGTATAGTGTTGTATAGCAAGTACTGCTACATGATTCAAGAGAAACAAGCAAGTTCCACAGTATGGTGAAAGTTTAAAAACACAACTTGCATTTGCATGCTTTTGAACTGCTCAATTGGCAGGAGCTGGGCTAAGGATGGGAGCTCACTCTTTCTTGTAGGATCTGGGTCTTGAGCCCTGGCTTGCCAGTTAACAGGCACAGCATCTTAACCACTTGTGTCACTGCAGCTCAATATAATAAATAAATTATAATTATTTATAATAAATTATCCTTTCCTAAAGCCCCGTGGCACAACAATGTGCCATGGCACAGTGGTTAAAATGGATGTTCTGAGGACATGTGGAGAGGCATGCCACCACCTCCTAAGACCTGCATATCATTCCACAACCAAAGGTAATGTAGACAATATGATCTTGGTTTGCTGGTGTATGTTTCCTGCCTTCTAAATCTGTTCTGATTTTCAACTAGCTGAAAGACCGCAACTTTATCGTAATTCCGCCACTGTATACAAATCCTTCCCTCAATTCTAATTCCTTCAGTTTTCACTGTATACAAACCTTTCCCTCAATTCCAGATGTTGTTATACACTCTGAGAAGCTGTGAAGACATTTTTAGATCCA
The DNA here is from genome assembly GCA_030015325.1 of Cryptoblepharus egeriae. Taxonomy (NCBI): domain Eukaryota; kingdom Metazoa; phylum Chordata; class Lepidosauria; order Squamata; family Scincidae; genus Cryptoblepharus; species Cryptoblepharus egeriae. The sequence continues at coordinate 57,586,438 of JAREYC010000007.1, forward strand.
ATGCAACTTCTACCATCCATTTTCTGCAAGTAGTGATGCCCACTGCCAAACAGTTACACATATTGGCTTAACCTATACTTGGCAAAGATTTCTCACATTTGTGATTGTGTTTTGAGTTGCCAGATTTCTTAAAAGTTTTTAGTATGTTGTATGCAATTTCTAAGGGCTGTGCTGGAGTTCTTGGCGAATCTCACCAAGTGGCTGGAATTTAAATTATTGTACCCGATTCTTACTTAGTGTTATGGCACTGAAGTTATTTTTAATCAAGGTAATATAACTCACAGTTCAATTTTAAACCATGTATGTGCTGCTGATCCAAATAAAGATGGCCTGGAATGTTGCAAATATGCTATAATGCACATTTGTGACTACTTGTGAGCTAGCAGCACTGGTGAAAAGGACAGCACTATCCCACCAGCACTAATTAATCTGAATACCTGACCCCCCAGTAGATGTGAATAGAGTGCCAAGTGGTACAGGGTCTAGGGCACCAAGAGGGTGTTCCAGAGGAGGGGAGGAGGGATCTCAGGACAGGGAGAAGGTAGGATGGGGTGGAACAGGCCCAGGGTGGGGATATCATAACTCCCTTCCCAGGCTTACTGGCCCAATTATTGGCCTGACTACATGGGGCTAACCAGATTTATAGTAGTTTTATCACTAGCAAAGATCCAAGATGTCCCATTGAACACACTGGGACTTTACCAGGGTATAAAGAAACAAATGTCCTCTTACTCTGAGTAGACCACAGCCTCCTTTTAACTCGCATTGGGTACCCGCACTAGTCCAGGTTAGGACCGAGCTGCCTGTTTACAATGGTTGACCAAACATCATTCCACAGAATAAGAGCTACAACACACTTCAATGAATAAAGCTGCAAAAATCCTGATTTATTAAAACAAGTTTGTGGTATTAAAAACCATGATGGTTTTCTCCATTCAGTCTCTGCTGGTCCTGGTTTACAGTGAGAAGAAATTGTCAGATGCAATGGTCAGATGCAATGGTCCTTCCGTGTGTTTCCATAAATGGCATGACTGGCGATGGAGGTGAAGCCGATATTCTAAAGGCACTGGATTGTTTGTAGGATTGTTTGTAGGATTGGCAGCAAAATATTTTTCAATGTCTTTCAAGTACTATACTATCAAAGGCAACTTCTGGTCTTTTCAAGGGATCTTTTGGTTTTCTCCCTTTCTTGCTAGCCCAGCCAGGGCATGGATGTTCCTCTAAGCGGAACTGGTGGCTGTAGCGTTGGTGGTGGAGGTGGTTCTGGTGGCTGGAATGGGTTCATCCAAGTGCTCGGCCAGTTCCTTTGCAATGGCATCCTTCAAGAATTTTTGTACAGCATCACAGCTGATGGAGGACAGATATTTCTGGCTCAGGCTCTCAAACTCAGTTTTCACTTGGTTGTACAAGTCCATCAGCAAGATCTTCACCAGCCCTCTGGCCTTGGCCCCCATGCGCACTTTTGGCATCAGTTGCAACATCTTGGACACAAAGTACCTTGGAGTGCACATCTTTAGCTTCTGACTTTTCTCTGCCTTAGCCCTGGGGATCGACTTGGCTTTGCGACTGAGGCGGGACTGAGGCTTCTTATATTTTTGATCCCGAATCTTCAGCTTTATCTTGGCCTCCTGGTACTTCCTTTTGGTACCTTCCTTCTTCACAATCTCGAATTTCACAATCTTGCGTTTCTTTCTACAAGGCAGTTCAATAACCAGTTTGGCAGCCATTTTTCTGTCCTTTTATCCTTAAGCCCTGGCTTCAAATGTTGCCACCCTAAGGCCGGGTACTGTCAGTTATAGACAGTAACATGCAAATGAAGGGCCAGAATGGTAGCAGCTGATTGGGTGGCATCTATCTTCACTATAGTCATCATTATGACACTGACTGTGACTATGATCTATTCCTTGCTAATGGGAAAACAGATAAGTTGTCCTAGCCTAGGTTTGCACCCAAAATGTACTGACTGCTTGGGTACAGGATAAGCTAAACTATATATATATATATATATATATATATATATATATATATATATATATATATATATATATATATATATATATATATATAAAAGAGAAAAGTCACTGACGGACTGACTGACTGACTCACTCCAACAGCTAGCCAAGGCCGCTGGGACTGGAAGTGTGAAATTTGGGGAGGGTGTTCCTTCCGTGATGGAGGCACCCACTAAGAACCAGTTTTTGGAAATTCCCACCAGAAGGGGGTGAAAAGGGGTGCAACATGTTTTTCTTCTTATACTTTCCATTAAAGAATCCCTGACTGAGGGATGCTCTGCCCCAACCCCTGGACCTAAAAGTGTGAAATTTGGGGAGTGTGTTCCTTCTGTGACATCAACACCCACCAAGAACCTATGTTGAGAAATTTAACCCTTAAGGGGCTGAAAAAGGGTACAACGTGTTTTTATCTTGTACTTAACATTGAAGATTAACATCCAGCAATTTGGTGCCTGTGCCTGATGCACTGGGAAGGTTGGTGCGTGTGTGGAGATGTTGCGCATGGGAGTTTGTTGCGCATGGCAGGGTTGATACGCATGGCAGGGCTGATGCTCATGGGAGTTGCTGCGCATGGGGGATTGATGTGCCATGGGGGTTTGATGCGCCATGGGGGTTTGATGCGCCATGGGGGTTTGATGTGCATGGGTGTTGATACACACGGGCGGTTGATGCACATGGAAGGGTGTTGCACAATGTGGGATGGCGGACAGAGGGTACTGTACACCCGCAACACGGGCATATTTTGCTAGTAACACATATACACAGTGGGCAACTTTAATGAACACATGTCTTTCTTTTTCTACAGACACAATAAAATTGCTGTCAATGAGTTAACTGCATTGATAAACTACTGGTGACAGTGACTCCTATCTGTTTGCAGTTGTCTCCGCTCCTACACAAACAATTAAAATTGTGCTAACAGAAGGCACATGATCGAACAGCATTAGTGGAACACAAGGCATCGGTACCATTTGGAGGTGCTTATGAGCCAGCCAACCCCAACTTCACAGGGTCATCTCATGCCTTGCACCTGTGCTGCCTTCTGTTGTGTCTTTTACACACGACTTAACAAGAACAATGCTATCAGAGTTGATCATCACCTGGATTTCTCATTACAGCCTAGTAAGAGTTTTGGAAAGATCAGGTCCCTGATGTTCCTTCTTAGTGCAAGAGGTCGAAGGGGAAAAACAACAATGACCACAATATAGTATCTTGATACTGTTTACAGTGGCACATGCCTTGCAAGGTCTCCACAAACCAGTTTTCTTTCTTCTTTCAGAACAAAGTTCTTTGTTGCCACAATTAAGTAGAACTAACCTTAGAGGCTAATAAGGCTTATCAAAACAGGTCAATTATCCTTCACAATTGCAACTCCTAAACTAACTATTCTAAGGTTTGCAGATCAATAGCAGTTTCTTTGGAAAATCTTAAACAGAGAGAAGATAAAGGGAATGGATTAAGAGGAGCTCTGTTGTTTACCAAACAGGATATTCCCGCCATCTGTGAAGTTAATGTGATAATGATAATCTCTCTCTCTTTTGCCATTAATCCCTTTATCTTTAAAACTCTGAAAACCAAGAAGCCAAGATGCAATGGACTTAGAGGAAACAACTGACAATACAAATTTGGGGGAAAATATTATGATTGCATCCAAAAAATAATATGATGGCATCCACAGTTTGCCAAACGTGACCATCAGAGACAGCTCTAGTGGCCATCAGGGTACAAAGGTGGAAGAGTTGGTAAGGGGCAGAGATAAAGAGAAGAAGGAATTAGAGAAAGATAGGAATAGTGTGAACTTGGCATCCGTCAGTCTTGAAAGACTATGGTATCGTGCTCTGGAGTGTCTTCTCTAGAACACGAAGGCCTGGGTAGATTGATATGGAGGGTAGGCTGTTACCCAAGCAGCAAATCTCCCCTCTCCATGCCACTGAAATAGTCCAATGGAACGGCAGAGCCCATACGACTGGTTCCAGCTATGTCACAGAGCTGGGCTAAGGGCAGGAGCTCATCCTGTCTTGTGGCGACCCGGGTCTCGAACCCTGGCCTGCTGGTTAACAGGCATAGTTTCTTAACCACATGTGCCACCCACAGCCCATATGTGAACAGCGTACAGCAATTGGCCTGCTCTCAAGAGTGGCTTAGACCCACATGCCAAGATGGAGATCAAAAGATGCACTATCATACTGTGAGAATAGGGTTGGGCTGTTTATAACAGATTGACCAATTTACTAAACAGAATAATCTGCAGTGACACGAGAAGTTGTAAAAGTTATGTCATATAATTGCTTGCTGGACTCTACCTAAAATAATTTTGCTGCTCTACTGGAATACTGCAGATAGGAAATCTGCATAATTGGAAAATAATGAAAATAGCCACTAGAGCATAAGTTCTCATTCATACAACTGTTTAAATTCTTGCCTATTCAGTAAAAACAGAGCCTTCACAGATAACAGGGCCAAATTTGGGGGATTAGGAAGGAGTGAAGGATTGCTTAATTCTTAAGTCAAGGTTCTTCATCAGAAGATGCAATGTGTACATCTTTGGTTTCACAACCTCCTCCCACCGTCTGTATAATAATAATAATAACAATAGGTTCCAAGGATCAGGCCACCAAAGCGTGCCACAAATACCCACAAATATCTGTGGGAAGCTGAGCCAGTAAAGTTTTTCAGAAACATCAACAACATCTACTATTTATGATTCAGCAAGAAGATAACATTAAGGGCATGACTGGCTTAATTAAACCCTCTTGTTCAAATCAAGGAATCTAGAAAATATTTCACTTTGGCTGGACTATGCCCCACGGATTTTGTTCCAGCCAAGTTCTGCCTACCGAGAATGCCTGTTAAGTATACAAACCTAAAAAATTGATGCTGCTTTCTAAAAACTACTCATTTTTCTTCTAGTTTAACATGTGGCTACTCAACTAATTGCTCCCACTGTGAATTTTTCATTTTGTTTTTTAACCATTATACATTTAAGTATACAAAATATGAAATAATTAAGTTGGAATAATTGAAATGGAACAAAGCATAAACTAATGGAAAATTCATTACTCGAGTGTGCAGATTTTCATTTATCATAACCTTTCCCGGACAATTTGCTTTTCCCACTGCTGTTCCAATTCGTATTTGAGAGTACTTTGAAAAGTACATTAACTTTTGTCTCTGCTTTCATGTTAAAGCAATATGTCGTTACATGTGATGAGGAAAGGAGGTGATGTTTTCCAGATTCCTATAAGAAGGAAGCATCAATAAAAGCTGCATCACACACAGCTTTCTTCCCCAACACCACAGTTTGAATCGACAGCCATTTAGAAAATATTGAATTGAATAAGTTCAGCCTCCTTGGCAATACGAATGCTAATTATCCTCCAGCGCTGGAAGCAATTTAATCAAGATATTGAAGTTTCATTAAAGGTATACTGATGGACTCATAGATAAAGCCTTTAGAACTTGGCAAAAAATAGCAATAACGACATAATTATTCTACTGTTGCTATTTTCTTGCATCTGGATTCTTTTCTTCCCCTCTTGCAATATTGTATTTCAAGAAAAATGAAACAATGAATAAAACATACAGATTAAAATAATCCACACAACTCAACTGAGGACAAAAGGATGCTAATATCGTCTCTCAATGACAGTTGACAATGACTGGCCTTATGATCAGATCAGTCTTTAATGCCAGCAGGACATAAGGCACTCCAAAGGGTATGGCTTCTCCCAGAACAACAGCATGGTGATGGCAGAAGTGGAATTAAATGATTTTTCTTTCAGTGCCTAAACTGCTTCCTAATTTCCCTATAATAATATATTTATATAATGTCCTTCCCAAGAAGAACTCTTTGGATTTGGTGTCATGCCACTACTGGGAGTGAGTTAGGCCAGTGCACATGACTTAAATCACCCCAAAGCCTGAAAGAACATCGTACCCTAACCCCCAAATCCAGAGTAACTATGGGAGCACGTAAGAGACTTTAAGTGCACCTGTAGTTACTGCACCACCTAGTGAAAACCTATGAGAAATTCATACTGGAATCCAGAGTAAGTTTTTCTTACACTGGAGCAAGGACTCTCCATAGTTACTCTGGATTTTGCCCTAAGAAATCTTTAAATTCAGAGCCGAGTTGCTCAATTCAACTAACAGCAAAGGCACAACTCTGAAAGTTTCAGCTCTGAACATTAAATCAAGTGGTCAGCAAAACCAACATAGTGGCTGAAAGAATTTAGAGCTCTGGTCACTTTTGGAGTGTATTCCGAGGGCCAAAAATCAGAAGTGATTTTTTTTGTCTCGCAGTGCCCTCTGAACCTGACTACCTTGACTTATATAACACATTTTTAAACTAAAAAAATCAAATGCTCTAGCTTAATAAAATTAAATGTTAGTTTCATCAAGATTTACTATTGCATTTATGTGTCTAGGTATTTGCCAGAAAATAATCTGTCTGTAATCAGTTATTTCTTGCATTTAATAGAGACAGACAGTGGGTTAAATGCCAATCCATAAACATATTAAGGAAGCATTTTCTTTTCAAAACTATGACGTTCCTATTTCTGGAATAGTAGAAATCAGAATCTAGCCTCTCTTTGAGAACTGCAAGTAATTCAAATATTACTAATTCAAATATTATTTGAGTCAACCATTGAAGGAGACTACATTTGATTTTATTGTGTCAGGTACTCAAAGACCCTACTCTTTTAGTTCAACTAATCCTTATTTTTGGGAAATGGACAAGGCAGTTCATGACTCATCCCCAGTCTCATCACACATCTGCAACTCAACACTTCAAACAATGTATAACATTGTGAATGATGCAGTTTTCTGTGCTTGAAATTAAATAAATCTGGAACATCTCTCTGAGCATGTATAGGGGCTGCCCTGAAGCAGTGGTAACAACCAAACTTTTTAACAGGACCTTTTGCATTTAGGAGCCTTTAAGTATCCTGTCTGTTTTCTGGAAGAAAGCAGGCCAAATTGATTCAGTATGGATGAGTGGTACAGTTTAGTTCCTCTTAAAATAATTCATTGAATATGGGAATAATTCTATCTGATGCCATTCAAATCCACTGCAGCATGGTTGGGTATCCATGTTAGCTTTGCATGGCCCCAATGGCCTCCAATGCAATTTAGTAAAAGTACTTCTTTTCATACTATTAGATGTCTCCACCATTCTTGGAGGTCCTTGGGCACAATCCAGAGTAACTACGAGGAGTCCTTGCTCCGGTGTAAGAACAATTTGCTCTGGATTGCAATATGAATTTCCCATAGGTTTTCACCAGATGGTGCAGAAACGACGGGTGCACGTAACGTCTCTTGCATGCTCATACAGTTACTCTGGATTGTAGGGTTTGTCATGATCAGTTAAGAATCTGCCTTCCCCATTCCTGTGTCACAGTAGAGGCCTTGTCATATGCAAGACAGACACCCCGCACTGCTAAGCTCACCTGTCAGTCCTGAGACTCTGACCTTGGAAGCTCCCATTGCAGTCTCCAAATCTGGAAACATCTGGTGATGGTATGACAGTGTGGTGGCAAGTGGTACTTCGGTGGAGCAATGTTGAGAAACACTGGATACAGCACAGCTCATTTTGGCATGGCCACATGCGATGGTGATGAAAAGGATAGTACTGGGCTCCTAAACTATTTGTGTCAATTAAATAGTTAACAAAGGGCACAATCCTAAACAATATGGGCCAGCCTAACTCACATGGCATATCTTCCTGTGGTGATATGGGGAGGTTGGCGTACACCTGTGCTTTATGCTGGCCTAATTGGAGGTTAGGATTGCAACCAAAGTCAGCATTTTTCTCCTCTACACTGGCCACAATGCAGAATAGGAAACATATAGTCTATGCAAAGATCCTACATGGAGGAAATACTAATTTGTCTAAAGAATATAACTAATAGCAAAAATATATGAATTTTCATCTCCACTTCATGATTATGTCCTCTTCCCAAACCAAATCAAGACATTCTTAAACCATAGGAACTTCTCATCTCCAACGATCCTTTAAAGTAGAGGTGTCCAAACTTTTGGGCAGGATCATCATCTCTCTGATAGTGTCAGGCCTGGAAAAATGATTCACATTCCAAATTTGAATAAATTTACATATATTTACATAAATGACTACACTAGAGATGGAACTTATGAGTGAGTGAATGAATGAATTCAAATGAATTCAAACACTTTCTTAAAAAGAGAGGGAGTGATCTTCAAATCAGTGCATAAGCACTTTCATGTAGAGAGAGGAGGTGTGTGCAGCCCCCCACCCAGCCCTCAGAATACCCTCCGGAGGCAAGTATAGCAGAGCTCCTCTCACCTCTGAAGGATTAAAGGGCTAGGCTGCAGGCCAGATGGAGGGGGCTTGCCATGGGCCTCATAGAGATGCCACATGCCACATCTGACTCCTGACCAGGCTTTAAGTACATAAGAAGAGCCCCGCAGATCAGGCCAAAGGTTCATCTAGTCCAGTTTTCTGTGCCTCGAAGTGGACCACCAGATGCCTCAGGGTACAGTCAAGACATCTGCATCTTGGTCAGTTTGGGTACCACTTCTTTAAAGCAAGATTTCCCTAGTCCAGTCCAGACAATTTACATTACTCAGTTCATGCTACAACTCACCTGAATTTTCATCTCCTAAACCACAAGTGTGCTTCAGAGAAGATTAGATCCAACATGTTCTTGTTCTCTCAAGATCTGTATTTTCAACAGACCTTTGTTTTTCCTAGCTCACTTGATGCCATGTGGAACATCTGCTCCCGTACATTGAATACTGCCAAGACTACTACTCACAGGAAAGAAAAGGCAAAGCACATCCAAATACCTTTGTTATCTCTCCTTCCAACTAGCAACATTCATTTGACATGCTTCCAAAAAGAAACGTCCCACTGGCATAGCCAACAACAAATGTAATAATCTCAGATCCGTTAGATTCTGAGCTAAATTCCTGATTTTCATTCACTGAAAAGCCAATGTCCAAGCACAACAACCTTTAAAAAAAATGCCTATACCAATCATTAGGTCTTCCCAGTTCAATACTTCTATACTGTACTTCAAAGTACAACACTATATTTCTATAGTTCTAAATTCCAAAATCGAGATGTGCCTGATAATTCTTTCCCAGTGTCTGAGAGTTCATGTGTGAAAGAAACAGGAAAACCAGACATAAACACTTGTTCAACAAGCACTATGTGAAACAGAAATCCTGGATGCTTTGCAATAACCCTGATTAATTATGCATTCAGTTAGTATATGCAATATGGATCATGGCATGAAATGCAAACTTAAAAAATGTGTAACTGATTATGCAACTAACTGATCATAATCAGTTATGTTCATAATCAGTTTATGTTACTAAGAGCACAATCCTAACCATGTCTACTCAAAAGTAAGCCCCATTGTGTTCAGTGGGTCTTACTCCCTGGAAAGTGTCTTCAGGATTGCAGCTAGTATCATTTTAGTGAGATTGCAATGAAGTTAAGCACAGGGCAACATGTTCATTATATCCAAAATCTGAGAGTCTCAGCCTCTTCACTCACGAAGGTTTGTCACACACATGCGCACATACAAGAAATCTCAGTTTTTGGGACCTACTTTATGGTCTTCCTTTGTATAATAAGAACATAAGAGTCCTGCTGGATCAGGTCGAAGACCATCTAGTCCAGCTTCCTGTACCACAGGAATCACCAGATACGTCAGGGACAGGTCACTGGCATCCACAACATCAAAAATAATGATCAGAAAATAATATAAGTAAACTAGTAACAGCCCACAGCTGCTGTTTGCAGAGGCCTGATTGATGCAGGCCTCTGTCAGTCTTGGAAGACTATGGTATCGTGCTTGGCGCTGCATACGCTGCATGCGAAGCACGAAAGCCTGGGTTGGATTGTTATGGAGGATAGGCTGTTACCCAAGCAGCAAATCCCCCCTCTCCACACCACTGAATTAGTCCAATGGAAAGGCAGAGGTACAATATAACAACATTTATCAGTTTAAAAAAATCCCCCTCTCAGTTCTCATCTTCCCATATTTTTAATAATTGGAATGTTGACAGTTAACGGAATATTGATAGTTGCCTCTCCTCAGCCTGTTACATTGACATAGAATGTTGGTCAGAAGATGTGGACCCTCACACACATGTCAACACATTAATGTAGGTATGTTGAGCAGCAAAGATACTCTCCTAGGTTGTTGGCTTGTGATAAACTTTCACTCATCATGGGACTGATTCACAAGAGAAGCCTTCCAAGTTGTAAAACAAAACAAAACTGTAAGAAGTCAACCTCACATGGTCAACTGTCTCAAGTATTTTCTAAACAGGCGTGCAGCAAACATCAAAGGCAACTGTTTAAATGGAAATACGAGCACAGATATCACTGCAAAGGGATGGCAACAGCAGTAACGTTAGTAAGGCTGCAATTCTAAACACACTTTCCTGGGAGTAAGCCCCACTGAATATAATGGGACTTTTCTGAGTAGACAGGCATAGGATTGCACCCTAGGACAAGCAAGGTTTGCCCAAAACTATGACATTGACCCTGGTGACATTATATGTTCTTGTAAATCTGGTTGATTGAAAGTGAATGTATAATTCAGGTACAGACAGAGCAAATGAAGAGGCTGGTATTGAACTGTATTCTATGGTTTTAATCACACCTTACTGCTTCTAATTGTATTTTATTATGCCACTTGTTCATTGTTAGCCGCCTTGGATGCCCTTTGGGGGAGAAAAGTGGAATACAAATCAATCAATTGGAAATCAATTCAATCAATTGGAAGCAAAGAATCGGAATACAAATCAATCAACTGGAAGCAAACATAACCAGAAGCCCACACAAAAGATGTAGTCAGGCCCACAGGAGGACCCAGCCAATTCCAGTAAAATAAAAAATCTCACTCATTGAGCGGCCGTAGGAATAGGTGTTATTTTGTTAATTAAAGGAAGTGAAAGGAGAAGGATCAACGTGATACAGATTGACACCAAGACATTGATAGGGAATTCACATAACAGGTCAAAAAATGGGGATCCAATGCTATTTCTAGTTAGAAAATTATTTTTCCAGGGCAGCAGAACACTACTTCCTCTCTCTGAAAATTGATCTTGTGGATGGGACTCTTGTGGCAGTACCCAGAACAGTATCTTAGGGTTACATTTGGCTACAAACACCAAGCATGGATGTTGGTTTTGCCAAATCTTACAGATTTTTCAGAAATTATAGTCATGCAAGAATCTTTTGAAAATATATCCCCTTATACGAGTATTTTGAAAATCTTTTGAAATTTTGAGAATCTTTTGAGAATATACCCTCTCTAGAACAACAGAAGCCAAAATACGCAATTAGAAATATAAATTATTGGCAATTCCACTGTTTCTCAGCAATTTTGTTCATAATTTTTTTTGAAGAGTCCAATTCTAAGGGCTGTGCACACTGCCAAAACCGGCATTCCAACGGCACGCAATGCTTTACAACATTGTAAAATGTGATGCACAACTGCCTCAAGGCACATGAGATTGCAGCTGCTGGATCTCATTTGGCATCAGTAAGATGCCAGGGGAGATGTGCCATGGGCAGGAAGAGGGAGTTTCTGGGTGGATCAGGGGGTGAACAGGGGGAGGGAGAGGTAGATCACAGCTGCATCAGCATGTGCCAGAATCCTATCCCTGTGTCTTCAGCCCATCTCTCCTCTTATTCTTCTCTGATGTACATCAGCTATATAGTTGGTGTGCATCAGAGGACCCATACTATATCAAGGGACATATGCAGAGCTAAGGGAACTTTCATTGTGGAGGTCTCCTGATTGCACCTCCTGGAGATGTAACCACTGGATGTAGTACACACCTCCAGGTAGTGGTTGCTTTGGTACCATAGGTTTGGGGCATAACCAATTGGGTCATTATGCATGATAGAAAATTCTGGTTAAACATCTTCAACCTTAGCCAATCCAAATGCATAGATATTGGTCCCAAGATGTGTGACTAGTAAGAATGAAAACCAGAAAACATACTAGACCTAGAACATCTCTTTTAATGTCTGTAAAAAATTAAATGACGGGGGATGGAGAAGCCCAGATCTGTACATGAGCTGGGATATTTCACTACACTGAGTAGTAAAATGATTTTTTCAAGTTTCTTTCAGGATATTAGAGCTAATTTCCTATCGTCCATTCAAAACAGCTAAGAGAAACTTGAGGAAGTGAGTCAAAATCCTGGAAGATGTTTGCACTACACTACAAAGGAAAACAATATCCGCAAAGCAGTGTGTAACTCTTAATGGGGATGACTGTGGGCTGATACTTCCAAGAATGACAGGAGGATAAAAGAAGGATGTGTTTGAAAATAAGAACCATGAGTTACTAAAATCTCTGCTTTAAAACACTTCACAAATATACCAAGGTATACATTAGGTGTGTGTCTATGTATTTATAAGTTGAAGATGATGATCTTACAGCACATCTATATTTTTAAAAGTGTAATCTATATAATGCATCTGTAAGTAGTATTTACCAAACTATTTTTAATTAGATTAACCAAATGCTAGATTTGTTTTAAAATAATTTTAATATCTTGCAGCTTAAAAAAAAACTAGGGTGCATTCCTAACCTAGGCCGGCACAACACGCTGGTCTTCCCGTTCTTGTGATGATAGAGGCAGGCAAGTGCATGTCTGTGCACTCGCCTTACCCTCCCCCAAGAATGGTGCAGAAGTGACACTCCAGGGCAGCATGGGACCTGTGCTGGGGCTTATGCCAGCCTAACTGGGAGATAGGATTGCAGCCAAAAACCATAACACAGAGTAATGAACCTGGTGTTCCATCCCAGCAATAGTATTATTTTTTAATAAAAATAATATCATCAGAGTTTATGGTATATTACAAAGCAACAATAAATTATAACGTCCCTACCCCAAGTGCTTACAGTCCAAAATTATGCACATGTGAGACATTAGGAGGAGAGTAGATAGTCATGAGAATAAAGCAGGCCTCTGTCAGTCTTGAAAGACTATGGTAAAGTGCTCGGCACTGCATACACTGCATGCGAAGCACAAAAACCTGGATTAGATTGTTATGGAGGATCGGCTGTTACCCAAGCAGCAAATCCCCCCTCTCCACGCCACTGAATTAGTCCAATGGAAAGGCAGAGCCAATACGATTTGATCCAGCTGGCATCACACAGCTGGGCTAAGGACAGGAGCTCATCCTGTCTTGTGGGGCTGACCCAGGTCTCGAACCCTGGCCTTCTGGTTAACAGGCACAGCGTCTTAACCACTTGCGCCACAATAAATAGGGGGAAATTATACATTTGATTCAATTACATGAACTTAAATTTTATTTCAGCAAGGTGATGACAACAGTCAAGGATCAAGGATATCCATCTATCAAGGACTTGGATTGGTGTTTTAGAGTGTCCACATCTTCTGGCCAACATTATATGTCAATTGAACAGGCTGAGGAGAGGCAACTGTCAGCATTCCATTTCCATTTCAACTATCATTTCTAACTGTCTCTGGGACAGAGAATAGGCAAAGCTGAAAGAGGTGGCATTGAGGAAAAAGGTGGAAAAGGGCGGTTGAGATAAGAGGATTTTTTTAAACTGATGGATGTTGTTATATTGTACCTCCACAAGTGACAGCTGCAGGTGTGTGGGTGTGCACGTGCAAGATTCAAGCTTTGATTCACAAAGTATGTGATGAACCCATCAAATGCATACCACAATTTATGCACTGCAGCATGCTTACACTCAACAGACCCTTTGGTTTTGTCTCCATATCAGTTTCTTAAAAAGCAGGCATCCGTCAGTCTTGAAAGACTATGGTATCATGCTCGGCGCTGCATATGCTGCATGCGAAGCATGAAGGCCTGGGTTAGATTGTTATGGAGGATAGGCTGTTACCCAGGCAGTAAATCCTCCCTCTCCATGCCACTGAATTAGTCCAATGGAAAGGCAGAGCCAATACGATTGGTTCCAGCTGCGTCGCAGAGCTGAGCTAAGGACAGGAGCTCACCCTGTCTTGTGGGGACTGACCTGGGTCTCAAACCCTGGCTTGCTGGTTAACAGGCACTTGTGTCACGTTAGTTTCTTATTACATTAGTAAAGGAGATCCTACCAAGGGACAAACCAATTATTTAGTGAAACCATACTGAATTCCATTTCTCTTTGAGCTAGCAGGTGCCAGGTTTATGCTGAGGATGGCCATCTTGCCCTTAAGCAGAGGAGGAAAAGCTGTATGTTATTATAAGGCTGACTGAAGGTCACAGAGCTCATAAATTCTGTAAGCAACCATGTCCATTCAACCTGAGTTACAGGTAAAATAGAATGAAGGGAACTTTAAAGGCACAGAAAAACAATGGTTATGACTATTATGAAGAATGTTTTAGACTGTTTTCATCACGGGATCATCCCATCAGTTTGCAATCCTCACAGTTTTTCTGCCATATAATGCCTTCTCTTTTCAATTCCCCTATATCTAATTTCTTGTTCGTTTTTTCTTTACATAATATCTCCCAAACGTCTTACCACTGGAACCCACTTATTAGAAATCACCTAATTTTACGACACTTTCAAATCAGGAGATCCAAAAAGAAACTTTTATTTATTCACAAATAATATTTTTATTTTTCATTCAGAAAGCTGAGGCTGCCATCCTATCCACACTTTCCTGAGAATACGTTCCATTTCCTGTATAGGACTTACTTCTGAGTAGACCTGCATAGGATTAGACTCAGCTCTTTGCAAGGCAATAAGCAACAATCTGATTTCTGAATAGCCTCAGGGCTTGAAGCAATTAGTTATCTGATCTTTCCATCACTGGTATTTGCATTGAAGGCTGTGGTCCACTGAGTTTGAGGACTGTTGTCTTAATGCATTATGTTGAAGGAAGTACCTCTGGGGTTAGTTTGTGATTCTTGCAGGATCTAATGAAAATCACCTAAATGTGCGATAGTGATGACCTGCAAAACCCTATAATATTCACAGGAGAATATCATATCTCTTGCTGCTTCCACAGATACCCAAACTGTGAATAGGGCAAACTTATAGGTAAACTTACATTTTTGTGCAAGCCCTCCGAACTGCTTCCTCTTTTGCTCGCTTCTTAGTGCCCTACAAATGGCACTGGAAGGCAAACACTAACAACAGTACCGTATATCAGCTATATATCTGGAAGTGCAAACTATAGTTTCATGTTATGTCTGAATCCAGCTGCAACAGATCAACTCAAAGCCTGCAATTTCCAATAGTATTTCAAGCAATGCAGCATGTATGATAACTTCAGATGCATTCATTGCCCACCTGCCAGGATTTTCACAGAGGGATTATATCTTACTCTGGATCACTCTCTGAAATTTCATGAACAAATGGGGATTTTAAGAGCCAAAATTTCCATTTTAGTCCATCTTACCCCCAAATCCAGAGTAACTATGGGAGCACGTAGGATACTTTACGTGCACCCGTAGTTACTGCACCACCTAGTGAAAACCTATGGGAAATTCATATTGGAATTCAGAGTAAGTCATTCTTACACTGGAGCAAGGACTCCCCATACTTACTCTGGATTTTGTCCTTAGTCTTAGTGGTGGATCTTAGTCCACCACTGTAAAACTTGTCTCTGAAAGAAAATTCAGACACAGTGCTGTTCGGTAGTATATGACCAACTGATAGAGGAAGGTCAATGCATGCTTCTTTTCAGTAAAAGTGTAAAAGAAGGTCAAAAGGTTCACTCTTGAAGCCAAGGCCACAAAGAAGACACAAAACGTGAGCAAGGAAATGACGAGAGTTGAAGTTTTGAAGGGCCTGACTTCACAGGAAGGTCAGATCCTTCAAAGTCAGATCTGGTGCCAGTTCCTCTATTGGAAAGAGTGAAGCGGAACAGTAAACAAAAGAAATAAACCTAATGTAAATGCCTGCATATGTTTACCCAGGTAGGGACCTATTGGGGCAGCATGTCTCTGTACTGCACGCGTCTCCTCAATATTAGTAAATTAATCCAATGTGTCACTCAGAGCCAAAACAAATAACATTCTATTCAGTGAGATTCAAGAGAACAAGTTCAACGTCCAATTACAGTTAAAAAATAATCAGATTTGCAACTTCTAGTCCTTTGCACATCAGGCGACTGAGAAAGTGTGATGACCTTCCAGGTGAACTGCAAAACTGGTCTGTTTCCCCAGCTGTGTGTGTAGATCAGGGTGACCCATACCTGTCTTGCTGGATGGTTTCAACGCATAGCCGAATACATCCCCTGAGTGACAATGGGGAAGGAGCTGCAGTTCAATGGACAAAGAAGCCCTGGGTTCAATTCTTGGCATCTCCAGGTAGATCTGAGAAGACACTTAGATATCTACTAGGACATAGAATACAGGGTGAAAAGATGCACAAACCTCAAAAGGAGGACAAGTTCTTGGTCTTTCTGGCAGACAATGTCATGTTTGCCTACTCATGAGTAAACCCGTGATATTGGGCATTTTCACTTTCCCATAGAGCTCAATGCATATTTTTTTGTTTTTGGCCATAACTTTTGATAGGAATGAGATATTTCAAATCCAATTTTTGCATTGGATTCCACTCTTCAATACAAATCCAACAACATATGACTTGATGGGGTACTGCATACCATTTCAAAGTTCCAAAATGAAGCCAAAATGGAGGACAAACCCTTTTGGAGGTCATACGGTCACCCTGACAGAATAGTCAGATGTTTAAAGGCCATGTGGCCACAGTGCCCTATCCAACTTTCCAGTACCAATACAACTATACCAACAAAGTATGCACCAGATCCTGAAGCAGGGAAGCTGTCACAGAGGCTTGCTCAAGATAAGGGAACTGCATGGGGCACAGACAGCACATCGTGCCTGTGTTGCACTATTTTGGCTGCATTTCCATGTGGTGCTGTTTTTGACCTTGACAGACCTAAGCAGCTTAGGGTGAGAGCATCTGAAGGACCATCTCATCCTTCATAAAACTGCTCAATCCCCTTAGATCATTTGAGAGGAATCTTCTACATCCTGCCAATATAATTTAATCTTGTAGTGATGATATGAGAAAGGGCATTCTCTTTGTAGATGTCAGGCTATGGAACTCCCCTCCACAGGAGGATAGATTAGTGCCTTCACTACTTCAGTTTCTGGCACCGTCTAAAGATCTTTTTGGTTCCCTCAGCCCAGTGGCGTACCCATGAGGGGCAAGGTCTACAAATATCCCAGGGTGCTGTGACCTGCTCCCCATGGGGTATGCCTAGAACCACACCGCGTGTATCTGCAGGAGCACAACCATTGCTCCTGTTTCTTTAAAGTGGGCCACTGCCCTCAAAATGGTAGGCAGCCCTCAAAAAACCTCCTCCAATTTTGGAGGAGACACACTATTTCTGACTCCATTGAGGCCTGTGCAATCTTTCTCATTTTTTCCAAAGGGGAAATGGATAAGGCTGCCATGTGAAAGAAATTGTGGGGATGATGGCTTCACTGCCAGTACTTTCGGGTGAAGGGCATACAGGGGCAGCAAAGACAGATGTGGCCCTGGCAGAGAAAGCCGCAATTATTTCCAATTACTGCCCTTGGTTCAGCCTTCTCTTTATAGTGTACCACCGCTTATTGTTTGGGAAGCTAAAGTGCCAGGTAGACATCCCTTCAGGCATTTTGCTGCTGAGGTAATCAGTATATATTTTCTGGTAAAACAGGATCAAGCTATTAGACCAGGATATTAAACCCACTTTCCAACCGCTCCACACATTTCTGTTGGTACGTCCAGTTCCTGAGTTGCACACACAGGTGAACATTATGGCTTCCCACAAAACAGGAAGCAACTGGTACCCCCAATATCACATGCATAAAGTTGCAAGTCACAAATGTGTGTACCACAGTGTGTTTTATGCTGCTTCTGTCTCTTTTCAATTTGCTCAGTAGAGGACACTCAGTAGAGGAACATCTGCTTTGCACTAACAGGTCCCAGGTCCTATCTCTGGAATATCCAGGTAAGGGCAGCAAAATAAAACCCTGCCTAAATGGCTGGAGAGCCATTTGTGTCTGCGTACACAGTACTGAGTAAGGAATCAATAGGATGACTCGGTATAAGGCAGCTTTGTGCATAAACTTAAAAAGAACTTTATGGAGTGGTCTTTACATTCCAGTTACTGATTTTTTTATTTTGGATCTAAACCTGTATTTCTTAGGTTGACTTTGTGCAGCGTATCATTAAGTTTCAAACAACAGGAACTGAGCACATGCAACACAAAACAGTCCAAGGAAAGAGGTTCATTACCAGGTCAGTTGTGGAACCCACAGGTCGTATTAAAAGCAATGGTGGACAAAATTACACCGCTCAATAAGTCATTGGAGGGAAATGCCGATTTATAAATTGCTATGCTGAGTTATACCACAAAGCCATTTCTGTCTACAGCACGCAGGAAAATATAGAACAAATAAACTCATCTGCATTAAGGTTTCACCTCTACTGAAAAAGCCAGGCAACCCCAATTGTGTCTGCATTTTCAATGCTGCTATACATTTTTAACCAACGTTTTACACCACAAAGACATATTGTGCCGATGGAGAAAAAAAAATGGAAAAAAACACCAACCAAAATAGGCTGATCTTTGAAATCAGTTTGCAGAGTTTTTAATCAGTCTTTAAAAATTGGGATTAGCATGGATTGGCAGACCTTTGGGACTGATCTGTTAACTCTAGTTACAGAAGTCTCCTCTTAGTGGTAACAGTTGATATTGCACTTACATCGTGCACGCAGTGCGCTCGCATCCACACAGAAGAGTATGTCCCATGAGATAAAACAATGTAACCGTGTCGAGGTATTTCACAATCTGCATAAGAGCACCTTAGCCAAAATATTGAAATCACAAGCTGAAGTGGACTTATCTGAGCACTGTTCACATACTACTTATGTGTAAGAACATGTTGTGTCTCCAAACCCTTCTATTACACACCTACTTCTCTGTACCCAGAAAACATGCCTAGGACTCTGGAGAATTCTAAGCCAGATTCTTGCTAATCTTGATCAAGCTTTATATTTGCTACTACACTATAACAAAAACACATAATTTTGCCCTGATCTTATTTTTCTGCAAGAAAAGGTGATTTCTGTATGCGTGTTATTTCCTATTCTCTGCAGCAGTGTCTGAAGTGACTGCAGGGTTGCTTCCTGGAGATATGCTATATTTTGCATGTAAGCAGCACCACTGATGCTTCAAACTTGTGCTTGCCTGCATGATGCATTTATACAATGAACCATAAAATTTTCCCATCATAACCGTACACCCCAAAACACGCCAAATCTCACTGCTTTCAGTCACGCTTCAGTGACATCATTGTGGAACTAAGTTGCTGGGAAGGTTCAACCACACATAAGTAAATCACTGCAGCACATGGCTGAACTGGATGCAGTGCATGGCATGCAGCGCATGGCTGAACTGGATGGCTTCAGACATGCACTTGCCAAAGGAAAAGGCTACAGACTGCAAGCTAAATAATGTAAGTTCACATACTGATCTACAATTAGTGATCACTACCAGATCATACTAATATAACATGTGGATTTCACTGTATGGTTATTGGGGGAAAGAGCATCTTTTGTAGTGAGATACCTGACCAGGTGGCAAAGGAAACCACTTCAAAACAATTCTGTGCATATCAGTTCCCAGCAGCAGGAAGGCTATTGTGTGTATCCACCACCATGTGCAGGTTCAGCTTTGAGTACGGTTTGGCAGTTGCTCAAAAAGCAGGATTTGCAATGGTGAGCCAAAAGCTGAATATTGCATGTGGCAAGTGGATGCACAGACATGAACAAAATTCTTAAGTGGCAAGTCCCCTTTGCTTTGATTGCATGAATCAAACCCTAAATATCACCTCAATACAATCTCAGAACAATACATGGAAGAGTGGAAAACCATTCTGCAAATTTAACATATTTGCAAAGCACAGGGAGGAAGGCTTGCAAAAATTCCAACCTGTCGTTTTCATTTCCTAATGTTCCACAGTCAAGATGTTCCAAAAAAGTCTTTCAGTGCAGTACAAGTAATATAATTTCTGAACATGCAAATCAAAGTAGGAAAAGTGCTTGCAGCTTCCCCAAACTGGCAGAGTCATAGGGACAAAGGAAATTGCTTTCTGCTGAACCAGATATGTAGCTTTCACTTGCCAACTCTGACTGGCAGCACTCTCTGAAGATCCAGACAAAAATCCCTGTTCTGGGCAGAACCACTGGGGACCAAACCTCTGATTTTCTGCATACAAAATAGGCACAGCTACATCTGAAAGCTCTTCATTTCAAAACATTACCATACACCACTTGATCCTGGACCTAAGCACTTTTACTTATACCCTAATCCTATGCATAATCAATAGGGTTTACTTTCAAGGAAGTGTGATTAGGATTGTAACCTTTGCCTCCTACATGCTGCTTTGGGAGGAAATCCAAGTCTGCTGAATTCAGACAAACTTAGGGAGCAATCCTATGCAGGTCTACTTACAAATAAGTCCTATTGGAGGGGGCTTATTCTCAGGAAAGTATGTATAGGATTGCAGCCTTACAGCCCAATCTTATGCACATCTACTTAGAGAAGTCAGTCAAGCTAAGTTCAATGGGACTTTAGTCGCAGGTATGTATGCATAAGATTGAGTATAGGATCAGGCTGCATCTGCCAGCTCCAGGGATTTCACACCAAAAATGTACAATTATCTAAAAAATGAGAAATTTCTTGCATTCAGCTCCAAGAACCTTCAGAACAATCCTACAACTATGTTTCCAGGTGCATCCTATTTCCATACATATAGTTGCTGCAGGGGACAGACGGATGGAAATTTCCTTGAAATCAATGGAAATAAAGAACATAAGATCCCTGTTGGATCAGTCCAAAGGTCCATCCAGTCCTGCTTTCTGTCATCTCACAGTGGTGTGACATATGTTTCAGGGGGCACACTAGACAACTAGAGACCTGTAGGATCCTGGTGGATCCTGGTGTTCTCCCTTGCACATGGCTTGAAGTGGAACCTTCCCTCCCATAGGCAACTCATGGCATCCTGAAGGAGTCTACACATAAAATAAGGAGGCTTGTAATCCATGATGGACTTTCCCTCCAGAAATGTATCCCAATTCTCTTTCAAAAGCATTTTTTGCTAACCAACACCACATCATGTGGCAAGGAGTTCCTCAGACTAATCACAAGCTGGGTAAATAAATATTTTCTTTTGAGTGTCCTGATTCTCCCAACACTCAAATTTAGGAGATGTTCCTAGTTCTGGTGTTGCTGGAAATGGGAAAATAGGATCTCTATCTCCATCCCTTGGTATGTCTCACTCATACCTTCTCCTCTTTTCTAGAGGCGCATTTTTTCTAGGAGAGCCCCAATAAAAAGGGAGGTGGAGGTGCCCCATCCCAGTGATCCTTTTGATCGCCCTCCTCCATGAGAAGAAGAGGGCTGAGGGGCTGCCTGAAGCACTCTTGTTTAGGATCAGGGCTGTGGAGGGCTTAGGATCAGAGCTGCGTCAAAGAAAGCGCATCTCCAGAGCGCATGGCTTGAAGCGCGTGGAAACTTCACACTCCCTCCTATGGATAACTCAAGGCAGGCTTGGAAATGCTTCTCAATGAAGGGGAAGGGAGAGATCCAAGCCCACCCCCAAAACCCTGAAAGGGGGATGTGGTTGCACCCCTTTGCTCCAACTCCACGGCCAGCTAAGCACAACCAGTCCTTTCCCCGATCCAGCTCCAGCCTCAGGTGGGAGCATCTCCATCCCCATCCAGGTACCAACCTGGGAAGGAGGTACCCTCACCCAAGAGTGATCAGATGCTGTAACCCCCCCTCCTAAAGGGGGAAAAGTCCCCTAAAAATGTACGACACCCCAGAAAAATGTAGGACACAAAAAAATAAACGCTTAAAACCACTCATCTAGACTGCTTTCAAAGGGTTAATATAACACTATATTAGGATTAAATTTAATTAAAAGCATTACATATAATTTATTAATGACATTAAGGCTACATAAGGAAAAAAGGGGACAATGAACATTTTTTTTATTCCAGGCTTTAAAAAGAGGACAAGTCCTGGAAAAAGAGGACAAATAAGCACCATGAAAAGGAGGATCATGAAGGTATTTTTTCCTGGCTTAAAAAAGAGGACAAGTCCTGGAAAAAGAGTATATATGATCATCCTGGAAAAGGAGGGCCATGAATATTTTTTCTAGGCTTAAAAAAGAGGACAAGTCCTGGGGGAAAAAGATGACACCATGAAAAGGGGGACAATGATTTTTTTTCTAGGCTTATAAAAGGACATGTCCTGGAAAAAGAAGATAAGTGGTCAGACTGGAAAAAGAGGGCAATGAAGATTTTTTTTCTAGGACACAAGGGTAGCAAAACATCCCACCTGTTGGCTGGCAGAGCAGCACCAGCAGAGCCAGCAGAGCCAGTCCCTCTGCCCAGCAGCGCTGCATGCTGTCCGGCCGGCGACGGAGCCTCTCTCCAGGCTGGATCTTCCAGGCACGGCGTCCGCACCGCTCATCCAGCCCGCAAACTGCCGCTCCTGGAGCAGTCGGTGCTGCCTCCCCTCCGCTCCGCTCCCCTCCCCTCCTCCGGCCACGCCCGCCTGGCTCTGCCTCTCCAGCAGCCACACAATGCCCAGGATGGGGGGAGCCTGCCAGGCTGGCCCCCAAGATGCCCAAGCAGCCAGGGACACTTTCCTGAGAGTAACCCCATTGAAGACAATGGAGCTTACCCCTGAGTAGACAAGCTGAGGCTGATGCCCTTTGAGATGAGCATCTTTCTTTTAAAAAATCAAACCCCTCTGGAAATCAGAATGGTGGTTTTCAACCTTTTTTCACAACAACCCTGTGAGGTGGGTGCGGTTGAGTGTGAGCGTTTGTCCCAAAATACGCTTCATGACTCGTGGTGGGATTCGAACCTGGATCTTCCAAGTCTCAGTCCACCTCTAACCCGGTGGGATTCGAACCTGGATCTTCCAAGTCTCAGTCCAACTCTAACCCGGTGGGATTCGAACCTGGATCTTCCAAGTCTCAGTCCAACTCTAACCCGGTGGGATTCGAACCTGGATCTTCCAAGTCTCAGTCCAACTCTAACCCGGTGGGATTCGAACCTGGATCTTCCAAGTCTCAGTCCAACTCTAACCCGGTGGGATTCGAACCTGGATCTTCCAAGTCTCAGTCCAACTCTAACCCAGTGATTTTCAATCCATGGGACACCAACAAGGTGCTGACATTGTCACCGGTTTTGGGATCATCGATAAGGCACAATGCTCACACCCTGTCAGCCCTATTAAATAAATGTATTTATTCAATTTACCCGTATTTAGGCTTGCCAAAATTCTCCTCCGCAAAACCAGGACAGGACCCCCTGTCAAATTTGCTAGTATGTGAATGCAATCCCCCCAAACTGGGACAGTCCTGGTTTTCCTGGACATATTGCTATCTTACCCATATTTACTCAAATCTAATGCACCATCAAATCTAATACACACCTCAATTTTAAAAGGCTGGAGATTTTAAAAAGTTTACTGGCAATTGTAATGTGCAGTTGGAAAGCAGGTGCAAAATTTGATTTTACTGCATTCAACAGTTATATGACAATCAGTGCAATCCTAAGCATGTCTACTCAGAAGTAAGTTCCATTGTGTTCAATAGTACTTACTTCCAGGAAAGTGTGGTTAAGATTGCAGCCAGTGTTAATATGACATTGGGTTTATGTTATTTTTACCTTATTGCACTACTTTATACAACAATGGGTTTATGTTTGAAATCCTATACACACTTTCCTGCGAGTAATGCAACAATCCTACCCATGTCTACTCAAAAGTAAGCCCCACTGAATTCAGTGGGTCTTACTCCCAGGAAAATGTCTTTAGGATTGCAGCCTATGTCCCTTAGAACACATTGGGACTTACTTCTGAGTACACATGTTTAGGATTGCAGCCTATGAGCACAATCCTAACTTAATCCTAATTCAAAAGAAAGCCCCATTGTGTTCTTACTCCCAGGAATGTGTCTTTAGGATTGCAGCCAAAGTTACTTTTTTAATTACAATATATTAAACTGTTAAATACTGACCTATACTTATAATCAAACCTTATTTACTTGTATTCAATGTGCCATTGAAACTAATGTGCACCACAATTTTGGAGACTATAGGGCACAATCCAGAGTAGTTATGGGGAGTCCTTGCTCTGGTGTAAGAACAATTTGCTCTGATTTGCATTGTGAATTTCCCATAGGTTTTCACTAGGTGGAACAGTAACTACAGGTGCACGTAATGTCTCTTACGTGCTCCCATAGTTACTCTGGATTGTTGGGCTTATTCAGTTGAAAAAGGTGAGCATTAGATTCAAGTAAATATGGTATTTACGTATTATCTTTCCCCCAAATTTATAGATTATCCTTTCCCAAACTTCTGCAGCACACCTGCAGACCTTTTGTGGCACACAAGGATTGAAAATCACACACGGGTTCAGAATTGCTGGTGTAGCAGTTAGAGCAGTTATTTCAACCACTGTGCCAGGGAATCACCAGATTAGAGGGTTGGACTGAGACCTGGAAGATCCAGGTCGCTTTGTGAACTTTTCAGTTGAAAAGCGGTATATAAATACTAAAGATAGATAGGTTTAAATCCCTCCCCCAACCTTAGGTGACCTTAGGCAATTACCTACATCACAGGGTTGTTGTGAGGATAAAAACTTTGTAAACTGCCTTGGGCAAGGAAAAGTCAGGATAAAAATCCAGATTCAAATCCCCCCTCCAGCTATGAAACTTCAAGGTGACCTTGAGCTAATGACTTGGGCCAGTCTCAGTCAAATATGAACAAAAATCTGGAAAAAAAATCAAACCTTAAAAATAAGCCTTTTGAGACTTTCCAGATTTTTATTAATAATTTATTTTATGGGAAGGGGCACAGCATCCATAATGTACATATGTCTCTCCCCTAAATTTATAAATTAGCAAAAGCTAGCCATTAGTTGGAATCTGGCACTGAGCTTTCCTTGGAGTAAGCCTCATTGAACATAATGGGTCTTACTATCAAGTAGACATGGAGGAGCATCCCAGTAAGTTTAGCAGGGGCTCCCGGACAGATTATAAAATTTGAAATTGAGTCCCGGACTGAAATGGCTGAATACCACTGCTGTAAAGAAAACGTTTTATGGTTGCGGTAGGTGAAGATTTAGCCGTTCTTTTTGAGATGTTGTGAACCATGAGAAGTTGTGTACTGTCTTTGCAGACACCCAAATGGATAGGTTGTGAAACTGAATGAACACCTGAATGACGTGGTGACGCTGCTGTAGGCGATAGCTTGTATAAGGCAACGTGCTTGCAACAACTTAACCAAAAAGGTTTTACTCTTGGCCCACAGTGAATTGGACACATAACCACCATACTCCAAGTCAATTCGGAGAATTAGACCCAAATTTATCCTCTTTGGGTAGTGCTTGTTCTTAGAGCTGCTTTGGTTATTTTTTTTTTAAAGCAAATAACGAGACGTTCTTGTTTCTGTTTCGTGCACAGAGTATAAAAGCATGATAAGAGACTGGAGTCTATGTCTCTTGCCACATCTGTAGCAATGTCACAAGTGCTCTCAGCAGCCTCCATTTTAGTAGACAAAGAGATTTCGCTCTGGTAAGATTCACTGTGAAGTGCAAATGCATTGATACATTACAGATTAAATGGCCTCTTCATTCCTCATAAATAATAATAGCAACATTAAGGATGCAATCCTAACCTAGGTTGGCCTAACTCATTGGTTTTCCCGTTCCCTTTGTGATGTAGGGAGGCAAGCGTATGTCTGTGCACTGGCCTAACCCACCCCCAGGAGTAGCACAGAAGTATCTTACAGCACATTTGTGGCACCTCCAGGTCAGCAAAGGACTCAAGTTGGGGCTTTGGCAGGCCTAAATGGAGATTAGGATTGCAGACACTTTCCTGGGAGTAAGACCCATTGAACACAATGAGGCATACTTTAGGGTGGACATGGTTAGGATTGTACTCTGTGTCACTCATAGTGTTGCTTAATGTTGAAGCCATGGAAGTGTGCCTTTAGCATGAGGGTCCAATTATTTATCCTTTATCATTTAGGACCCATTTGCCCTTTATCATTTAGGGTCCAATCCTATCCTACTTTCCAGCCCCAGTGCAGTCCTCATGTAAAGAAACAAGCATTTCTTTACTTTGGAGAGGTCTCCGTGACTGCCCCATCCACCATAGGTTACAGCATTTGCCTTGCTAGCACAGTTGCATCAGTGCTAGAATGTTGTGTAGGATTGGGTCCTCAATTGCTTATGACTTATATTTTTGAATGGCTGCAGTTGGCTTAGTGGTTAAAGATCTGCAGGTTAGTGGTTAAAGACCTGAAGATCGGCAGGTCAGTTGTTCAAGACCCAAGTACTGCAAGACAGAGAGAGTTTCTGTCAATTGCCCAGCTCCTGCCAACCTAGCAGTTTGAAAGCATGGAAATGCAAGTACTGTAGATAGAAAGGTACCACCTGAGTTGGAAGGTAATAGCGTTCTGTGTGCATCTAGGCCACATGTCCACGGAGGCGTCCTTGGACAACCATGGCTCTTTGGCTCTAGGAACAGGATGAGCACCACTTCCTTGAGTTGGTCACGACTAGCAGGGCATCCTGCAGGGGACACTTTTACCTTTTTCAAAAGTAACCCTGAGGACTATGAAGTAAGATTCCTCAGGTTGCATTTTCTCAATAAGAAGATAATGAATGATAAGCTACTTGAAAGAGAGTTTGGCTGCAGTCCTAATCTCCAGTTAGGCTGGCCTAAGTCCTGGCATACATCCTGTGCTGACCTGGGGGTGTCACAAAAGTGCCATAAGACACTTTTGCTCAGTGGTTGCATTCAAATAAATTAACAACAGGTTCCATGTCCTAATAACCTTAATTAACAACAGGTTCTATGTCCCATTACTAACCGGTTCTCAGAACTAGGTGCTCATTAGCAAAGGGTTCTATAGGACCTGTGAGAACCCCCTGAAGCCCACCATTGCTTTTGCCCCACTTGTGGGAGGTTAATGCACAGACATACCCACAGCACCACAGAAAGATATGCCAGCCTAAATTTGTTAGGATTGTGCCCAGCTTTGTCTACTATTACCGTTCTTTCTCTGCAATGTGTGACTGCAGGAGGACACTGAACTCAAGTAGGCCAAACACCACTGTATTGGTCTTGTGACCCAGAACTGAGACTACAGCCTACTAGTGCACTGTGCTCCCCATATCCTTTACAATGTGCACCAGGTCATCAGCAGAGAAATCCACATGGAAGAGGGTTTCCTAAGGACCACATTTGAAAAACCATTGTTGTTTAACAGTAATAACACTTGGAAACTGCTCTGAATGTTTTAACAGGAAGATAGACTAGAAATACCTCAATAAATATATTAAAGTGTAATAAATATTCAGTCACTGGGTGCCCAGTGATATGTGAGGTTTTGATGTGTCTTCTTCTTCTTTGATCCTTAGCTGGCAATTGGGGAGAGGGTCATCCTCTCAACTAATATGCTACTGTAGGTGCTGCTGGATTTTGTGCATCATTCATGATATGCTTCCATTCTTTGCAATTGATGGCAATGTTTTTATCCTCCTCAGTGGTCAGTCGCTGGTTCCTTACGTCTTACTCAACCAGTCTGAGCCAAGTCTAAAGCTATATAATGAAGGGATGTCAAACTAATTTTGTATAGTGGGCCAAAGAGAGCATTCATGGTATTTGCTGAGGGCTGGGAGTTACGTCTTTAAACAGTGGATGGCCAGAAATAAGCATGTTGTTCTCATATGAAAACCTATTAACTGTAAATGGCAGAAAGGAACATTTGCAAATCATATTAACATTTTCAAGATATGAGACAGCCTAATTTTTAAGCTTGGAGGGTGCAATTCTAACAGAGGCCAGAGAAATTGCTTCTGGGGCTGCCGTACCTAGTCCATGGGCCTTATGTTTGACACACTTGGTCTAAAGGGTGAGACAAGATAAACTCCTTCATGCTTCTGAAATTGCTCTCACAGTTCACAATCCTAACAATTTTCCTGCTCTAGGGTATGGGCACTGAAACTCTGAGGTGAGCGAACAAATATTGCTCTCACAAGTATTGTATTCTTGAGGAGGCCTCCACAACTGCCTCCAACTTCAGGATGCGGCACATGACCCACTGGCATAGTTATCCCCCCCCCACACACACACACACACAAAACATACATATCTCATGATTAGACTAAATATGGCTCAGTCCTATCCAATTTGCAAGCTCCGGTGCAGCTATAGTGCAGCCCCATGGTAAGAAACATGTTCCCATAGCTATGCCATAGCTATGCCAGGACTGGAAAGTTGGTTAGGATTGTGCCTTCAGAGTTGTAAGTTGCTGAAGTGGATGAACTTCTTAAACTTTTGTTAACAATTAAGTCTTTCCACACAGGGCACAATCCAGAGTGAGGGCAGTGAGGAGTGCCCTAGCTGGGCTGCCCCAACTATTCTGAATCCAGAGCAGAAAGTGATGCTGCATCCAGAAACTCAGGAAGCTGGGCTGCCCTGGTTGCTCCAGAGCATGTGAAGTCGGCACCAAGTCAGGCTCACCTGGGGAGGGTTTGCTCCTGAGGAGACCCCCCTCAGATCACACTGAACAAGGAACAGCTGTGGTGTCTACCTTATAAGGGAGCCCAGAAGTTCCTGACAACTAGTAACAGTTGCAGCATGAGACTCCAGTACAGCAATACCTCTAGTGGAGGATGGATCCAAGGGAGTGACCCTTGGAGTGACCTGTTGTATCCCCAGGTTAGTGGGTGCCATAGTTGTGCCATATCCTGAGGTTGAGAAGTAGGGGTTGTAGCTAGGCTGGCCAAGAACTCAGATTTTTTGGTCAACGCTGCCAATTTTACTCTGCCTTATCATGGACCTCTATGGGTCTACTCATTGTTAACCCTGCTCCTGAGGTGGTTTAACTCTGAGGAGCTGGAAGGGGGCATTTCTGCCATGGAAACAGGCTGCTCTGCCCTCGGCAATGCTGAACATGCCCTCAACATGCTTCTTCTGAGCTGCCTAGGCTGCCCCAGCTAGGGGAACCCAGGTCTACCTGTTGCCTTAGGCTGCCCCAAGCCTTTTCCAGAGTAACAAGCCCAGTGATAGATATGGTAAACCAAGTGCACTTCTGGTTTGGGCCCATAATGAATATAATATTGTTCATTCACTGACAACTTCAAAGCAATTGCCAAAAGGAAATCCATACACAGTTTTAGAGAAAGACATATTACTGTTCATAACAATATAGCTGTCACCAGGAAAAAATGAAGATTTTCTTCTTTTTTCATTTCTCTAAGGGTCTCAGCTTCGATAAAGTAGTGCCAGTGGCGAGATGTTAGGTCTGCTTCTGCCCCAAACTGTCAGTTTTTTTTCCAAAGGTTAACAGTCTTGTCCCATTTGGTCTGGCAGCATCAGATGAAAGTCTTGCCTTGTATGTTTAAAATGTCTGTCTTGCCGTTTCTTTTTTCGCTTTAATCTTTGTGACAGTGAATGTGTTTGCCCTGTACAGCCACTTTTCTCTTGCAGTGCAGAATGCAGTTACTGGCGCTTACAGACACATTAACATCAAACAGTTTACTTTAGAAGATGGTTTCGTTTTAGGGTCAGTCTCATAATATGTTAGGAGGGGAAAATCATTTAAAAAGAACACACACACACAAACACACACATATATCCAATGACTATACTAAATAGGGCTTAATGCAATCCAATTTGCAAGCTCCAGTGTAGCTATAATGCAGCCCCATTTTCCCATTCCTTGAGAAGGCTCCGGGGACTGCCCTTTTACCAGTACAGCCCATTGGCACATTGGATAGGATTGGGTACTAAGCTGCAATCCTGTACACACTTACCCATCTGCTTCAGCAGAGGAAAGGCAAGGTATAAATCTTTATCTACTTAATTGTTCTTCTGCACTGACTTCAGGACAAAGCAATAACCATTTTGGCACCAAAACATGCGATGGGAAGATATAATTGGGCTATGAGGCTCACACCCTGAAATTGTCTGAGTTTTGATTTTGTGATTTATTATGGTTACCTCATTTTATTTACCTAATTGAATTCCCTCAATTCAGCCACACAGTGCATGGAGATGTAACTTGTGACATCTCACAATATACCGCCATGCTAGGAGGGGCTGGAGTGTGAATCGGATGCCTCAGTAATTAAATTATTGCTTATCGTTCCGATCAAAATGTTCAAGTTGTTTGATTTTACTAATTAGCTGTAATAATTTGCCATTCAAGCAAGTAGCTTCCAGGTTCAGAACAGAATATTGCTGCAGATGGTATTATTGCTCCAATCCAGAGATGAAGTAAGGTGAGGCGGGCTGCCTTGAGCTGCACATGAGTACAGGTGGCACCCTGTGCCCGATCACCATCCCTATCATCATCACACCTGGCTTCAACTTTCTTCCAAGTTCTTTGTTCTGTTGTCCTCTTAACAAATAGAACAGCAGAGCAGGCTGGAAGAAGGAAGGGCAAAGAACCATGCGACGTCCAAAAATGATGTTGCCTGACCTTCCAGTAACAGAGGAACACGGCAGAGGGAGAAAGTAGGAAGTTGGCACTGATGCTATCTTGCCACTATGGGATTGTTGCTGATGTCTCTTCTGGAAAGAGAGAATATGGCCAGGAGAAGGAAGTAGAGTGTACACTAATATGCTTGCTAGGTTAAAAGATGGAAGTATTTACAGTTCTATGCACATTTGTTGTGCATTCCAGCAAAATCAGGGTGGCAGAACTTGGGGGTTGTGGCGGCACATCTGCTCCTTTTTTCAAGCAGTAGATCAGCTGAGGTCATCCCAGATTGTAGCATGACATCCATGCGGCACGGTCTTTTCAAAAGTCTTTTGAGCAGAATATACTTTTGCAGAAAGAGTGTCTCTAATTCCTGTGTCCAATTGAACCAGGAGGCAGTGGATAGTTTTCTCCTTCAAACTAGAAATTAATGTATGATTGTGACACGGGAATATACAATGCAGAATTGTCAAAGCCTGTTCTGAAAGATCAGATTATTTCAAAATGATGGCTGAGACTGTAAACACAAAACTCCTAGAAAATTCAGAAGTGTATTTCCTTTAGGAACTGCTCGGCTTATTTTCATATTTTATGTGCTTGTAAATATCAGGTGTGCTCACATATTAAGTCAGTGGAAATGGATTGGTGGTAGGAACCATTACTTTTTTAATTTCCTGACTTCACTGTTATTAAATGTTTGGCTTGCATCCTTCATATACACTCCAAGCCCATTGGAATTTGAAAGCAGCATAGAGGAGACATATCAACCATCTTTAGGTTTTATCAGAACTCACTTTTGTTGATGAGTCTGAACTGATTCAGTTATTCTGCCCAGTTACAGGTAGAGCCAAAAACTCGGGGAGAGGCCTGAGAAAAGTTTTTCATTGGTAGAAGAATAGCCTGCACTTTTGGAAACCCTTGCCTTCTCCATCCTTAATTGCCATCTGTTCTTTCTCCACTGGCAAACATCAGATTTGATGAAGGGATGTCTTTTTTTCTATCTTTCTTTTTCCTTCCTTCCTTCCTTCTTTCCTTCCTTCCTTCCTTCCTTAATTTTGTATATCTCAATCATGTCCCCCTCTCAAATGTCTCTTTTCTTGACTAAAGAGCCCCAAATGCTGCAGCCTTTCCTCATACGAAAGGTGTCCCAAACCTTCAATCATTTTGCTTGCTCTCCTTTGAACCTTCTCCATTTCCTCTATATTCTTTTTGAGATGTGGCGACTAGAACAGAAGGCACAATCCAGAGTAACTATGGGACCTCTTATGTCGACGTTGTTATGGCGTTGTTTCCTATGGGAAATCTATGGGAAATGCATAGAGCAATCCAGAGTAAATGCCTCTTACATTGACGTAAGAGATCCCGTAGTTACTCTAGATAGAGAAGTTCTAACACCAGAACAAGACCCTTTGCATCTCTTGGATTCTGTAGAACTGAAAAGTATGTCAAGACTTTTAGTGAATACCATGGGTTTAGTTGGCCCAAGTCTTACAAAATCAGTGCCAAATCTTTCAGCATCATGCAAATTTGGGTGTTGAGATCCTTGTTTCTCATTAGGTCAGGAGACATTTTAGGTGGAGTTCCACAGTAATTATTTTGGTTTGTGATCTAAGAAAAGAGATAAGATGGTGTTGCTTCCTTTGGAACTGCCTCTTCACACCACCCTAGGCTTAATCCTGGGGTATCAATAGCAATTGCTCATAATGGTAAACAGAGGGTTATCCTGCCATCCTGCAATTTTTTTCCCTCCAGCATTTGAAATAGGTCTGTTCTGTGTAAGTTCTTCTCATTAGCTGCTGCTGGAGCATTGGCAAGAGAAAGGCAAGTTGCCTGAAGACAGTGGATCTGTGATTCTTGTGTTATGAATTATTTGTCTACACTAAAAACTTGGATTGAGAGTAACGTGGATTGAGGGCATTTTGCAAGACAAGCAAACATTTCTAATAAATTTTGACTTCGTATACAAGTGATGTCTTGATAAACAAGGAAAAAATAGTCCAGGCCAGGATACTGCTAGTTTCAGCACTCCACCAGCACCTGCTCCGCCTCTCCTGAGAGGCCAGCCTAATGCATGTCTACTCTAGAAGAAGCCTACTGCAGTCAATGGGGCTCACTCCTATTTAAGGGGGCAATGGAAAAGAGCAGGAGAGACATCTTCTTGCATGTCTATTCTAAAGTAAGCCCTATTATCATCTGTGTAGCTCACTCCTGTGTAAGGGAAGCACACTGAGTATTTTCTTTATTATTTTGTATGATATAACAGTATGGTAATCATTTTTATATGACTATTTTTGTGTTGTAGATTGGATCATCTGATCTTCCATTATTTCTTATGGAAAAATTCATTTTGATATACAAGCATTTTGGATTACAAGCATGCTTCTGGAATGAATTATTCTCATAAACCAGCGTACCACTGTATTTCTAAAGTTCTCATTCCTGCACCAATAGAAACGTAGCTGAAACGGGACAACTCATTTAGATGATGAATGTTTCAGAGCAATCACTGAGCTTCAAAGGTTTGCAAAGGTTTGAAACATACAAAGAAAACTAAAGGACAGCAATAGAAGCAAAATAGCCCCCAAATATTTCACTTCCAAGGTAGTCAAAGGGCTGAAAAAACACCATCCAGATCAGCATTCTTAAACCCATTTTTATTTTGGAGCACACTGAGAAGGCATTACAATTGTCATGGCAGTGGGCCTCCGTCAGTCTTGAAAGACTAGGGTACCATGCTTGGCGCTGCATACGCTGCATGCGAAGCACGAAAGCCTGGGTTGGATAGTTATGGAGGAAAGGCTGTTACCCAAGCAGCAAATCCCCCCTCTCCATGCCACTGAATTAATCCAATGGAAAGACAGAACCAATATGATTGGATCCAGCTGGCGTCACAGAGCTGGGCTAAGGACAGGAGCTCAACCTGTCTTGTGGGGCCAACCCGAGTCTTGAACCCTGGCCTGCTGGTTAACAGGCACAGCGTCTTAACCGCTTGCGCCACCCACAGCCACACAATTGTCATGGCACACCATCAGTTTTTTGTCAACGGGAGCATTGGGCTGCTTTTCAGGTGCTCATAAGACCACTCCCCAAACTCCTGCAGAACACCTACAGACCATCTTGGTACATTATTGTGTCTGCAGCACACTGGTTGGAAATCATTGCTCAGTTGATATATCTAGAGAGGCATCATTTTCTACCATGTGGTAAAAAACCTGCTTATATTTTCAATGGCAAGGTTCGTAACTGCATTTTACACCAGGCTTTGCAAAAAGAGTTGAGGCATGGGGAAAAACACATTAGAAATGGAGAAAAAAATAAGATGATTTGAAACAGGCACTGAATAAATGATAAGGCTGTTTGTGCGACACTTAATAGTCAAGCATAGCCCCAGCAACCTAACAATATGATCCAGAGTGTGATTACTCTAAAGTAAGCACCATTGAGCCCGGTTGTTTTATTCAGAGAAAGTTGCACATGTAACTATTAGTTTTGGGACCCCTTTTGTTCTTAGCTATGTATTGTTTGTTTAAAATGTCCTTTTGTCTCATTGAAGGTGACTTATAATCGACAAACAAGTTTTGCTGACTTAGAATTACTTTGGGGAATATGAGATTTAGCAGTCGGGATAAGAGGACAGATTCTCTTCTGGGCTGGTAACTGGTTAAAGACAGGAAGAGGACTGAAATAAAATGAAAATTTTCATAATTTAAACGAGTAGTTAAATTTTACAATTTAAGTAGCCCCCTAAAAAACCGGGATTGGAATTCATGCTGTTTAACGTGTTGAAAAATGTTACAAAAATTCATAGAATGAATGGGATGAGTTGCATCATGACAATATATTGCTCCACGTCCATCCCTTCCCTGCATGCTTTGATTTAAGTATCGGAAGCAAATGTACACATGTGCACTTGACTAGATTCAGGTTCACTTCAGACACGCAAATGAATGCACATCCGCAAAGATCATTGCTGTGAAGAGTCTTTGGCTGCAATCCTGAACAGAATTGTTTCCTGGGAGTAAGACCCAGTGAACAGAATGGGGCTTTTTTTGAGTAGACATGGTTAGGTTTGTGCTCAATTTGTTTTATCCAAATCAACATCTACAAAGGGTCCTGTACTTGCTGTTCCCTGAGTAGCCGGGTGGCTACATTGAGCATTTGAGGATGATCAGATCATTTGGCATAGTTGAACACCAGCAGGCTGTGATGAATTCAGAAGAATCTCTTCCTGTTGGATGAATGCACAACAAAATGGAAAATGGAGTTCAGTGTAATTATTTATTTTAGTAAGCATAAAGTTATTCACATCTGAGCCAAAACTAACATTGCAGATATCCTGATATGAGCTGCACTTGTAGTGACTAACAAGAAAAAGTATCTCGGGGTCACAGTGGACAGCAAAAGGGTCTCGTAAGTGTACAGAGGTAATAAAAAAAGCAAATTCCATACTCAGAATTATTAGGAAAGAGGCTTAAAAAATAAAATGGCCAATAATACCATGCTTGAATAAAAATCTCTGTGGTGGCCACATCTAGAATACTATGTACAATTCTAGTCATCTTATACTACAAAGGAAATTATAGCGCTGGAAATATTGCAGGGAAACTCAACCCAAATTATTAAGGGACTGGAACATCTTCTCTGTGAGGAAAGGCTAAATTATTTTGGGGCTTTTTAGGATAGAAAGATGTTTAAGGGGAACATGTACCAGGATAATATAAAATAATGTACAATACAGTGAAAGCAAATTGCTCAGGAGCCCTATTTTTTCAAACTGCATGTATTTTTAATAATAAAGAAAAAGAAAGAAATTAAAAATTAAAATTTAAGAAATAAAAAAATACTTCTAATAATGTAGCAGAGGCAAAATCAAATTATCTAATTACAGAATTGTATCTTAATATTCTTAATAAGCTGCGTCATCAGTTATTAGTTAATTCATTTTGAGCACAATCCTAATATCAATGTTCAATGAGTCTTACTCCCATTTATGTTCAACGGGTCTTACTCCCAGGAAAGTGTGTTTAGAAATTCACTGGGCCTAGAAGCATGAGATTTGGGGTGGGTGTTCCTTCCATGATGGAGGCACCCACTAAGAACCAGTTTCTGGAAATTCCAACCAGAAGGGGGGTGAAATGGAGCGCAAAGCATTTTACTCCCTACATTTTCCACTGAAGAAACCCTACCTGATCTCTGCCTTGTCTCAACCCCTGGACCTAGAAGCGTGAAATTTGGGGAGAGTGTTCCTTCTGTGACATCAACACCCACCATGAACTGATGTTGAGAAATTTAACCCTTAAGGGTCTGAAAAGGGGTACAATGTGTTTTTGTCCTATACCTAACATGTAAGACGGACCAACATCCAGCCAATTTGGTGCTCGGTGCCAGGTGCACTGAGGGGATGTTGTTCAGAGGGAGGGGTTGCACTGGGGAGGATGCTGCACATAGGGGGGTGTTGCGCATGGGGTGGTGCTGTGCTTGGGGAGGTGATGCACATGGCGTGATGTGCATGGGAGTTGATGTGCAGGGGGGTTGATGCACATGGGGGGATGTTGCACACAGGGGGATGTTGCACACAAGGGGTGGATGCACACAGGTTGGTGGATGTGCACAGGGAATGAATGTGCATGGGGGGTTGATGCACATGGAGTTGATGCGCATGGGGGGTTGATGTGCCTGGGGGGTTGATGTGCAGTGGGGTGATGGCATATGGGGAATTTTACTCCCACAATGTATGTTTTTGCTAGTCATCTTATATACATCCTCCTTGATGTTAACAGTTAAAGAAAGAAGTTGTATTTGGACAACCGCAATATGGATAATATCTTACGACCACAACAATAAGAGAAAGTTGGGTCTCAGTGGGCTATGAACACAAAAGCAGAGGCATTGATGCTGTCACTATGAGTGGTGTCCATCATGGTACCCAGGGCGGTGCAATCCAGAACACCAATGCTGTCTTGGTCAGGTGCCTCTGCAC
Source organism: Cryptoblepharus egeriae (assembly GCA_030015325.1). NCBI lineage: Eukaryota > Metazoa > Chordata > Lepidosauria > Squamata > Scincidae > Cryptoblepharus > Cryptoblepharus egeriae. Next base: position 57,622,968 of record JAREYC010000007.1, read on the forward strand.
TTAAAAAATCCTTACCATCCTCCATCTTTACCATGCACTTCGTGCACTTCCTTGAAACCCAGAAGTTCTGGACTTCCTTTTTCATTTATGGGGGCAGCACACAAAGAACCCAGCACAAGGTCAGCACACAAGTAAGATTGCAATCCAAAAGACACTTTCCTGGGAGTAAGACAATGGGGCTTACTTTTGAGTAGACATGGTTAGGATTGTACTTTAAATTGTGGAATGATCTGCTTGCACTCAAGGAGTGTGAAGTAGAACGTTCTTAGAGTGATTGGTGGGATGTAGAAAGACTGTAGTGGAGGTGGCAGACTTGGCATGAAAAGGCACCCAGAACCCACTTCCCTTGCAATCTGCTGCCAATGCAACCCTCTTGCAATGGCTGCATGGATGGGCCGGTCCTGGCTGTAGTTTGTCTCAACAGGGGTAGAGCCACACTGACTGACAGTAGATTCAAAACAGATAAATGTTATTACAGATCAGAAAATAATAATATTATAGTCAACACAGCATTTGGTGTCAGCAAAGTATTTATTTAAAATGTTTATATACAGTAAAAGCATTTTATATAAATGCTTTATTTTTATAAAATATAAATCTATTTATATAAAAGAGAAAAGTCACTCACTGACTGACTGACTCATCACCGCCCTGCCAAAACTGGTGGGCCTAGAAGTGTGAAATTTGGGGTGGGTGTTCCTTCCGTGAGGGAGGAGTGCACTAAGAACCAGTTTTCTGAAATTCCAACCGGAAGTGGGTGAAAAGGGGCGCAACGCGTTTTCCTTCCTATACTTTGCATTGAGAATTGCTGACTCATCAACATTCCTCCCCAACTGCTGGGCCTGAAGCATGGAATTCTGGGAGTTCCTTCTGTCTCCTGAACACCCACCAAGAACCATCTGGAGAAATTGAACCCTTCAGGGGCTGAAAAGGGGGCAACGTGTTTCTGTCCTATACTTAACATGGGAGACTGAACAACGTCCAACCAATTTGGTGCTCAGACCCTGGTGCACTGGGGGATGTTTTTCGGAGGAAGATGTTGCACTGGCGAGGATGCTGCGCATGGGGGGAAGTGGCGCATCGGCGGATGATGCACATGGGGAAAGTTGCGCATGGGTGGAAGTTGCGCATGGGTGGAAGTTACGCGTGGGGGGATGATGCGTATGGGGGGATGATGTGCATGGTGGAAAGTTGCGCATGGGGGAAAGCTGCGCATGGGGGTTGATGCACATGGGGGAAAGTTGAGCATGGGGGAAAGTTGCGCATGGGGGAAAGTTGCGCATCAGCGGATGATGCGCATGAGGGGATGATGTGCATGGGGGATGATGTGCATGGGTGGAAGTTGTGCATGGGTGGAAGTTGCGCATGGGGGAAAGTTGCACATGGGGAAAGCTGTGCATGGGGAAAGTTGCGCATGGGGAAAGTTGTGCATGGGGGAAAGTTGCGCATGGGGGAAAGTTGCGCATCGGCAGATGATGCGCATGAGGGGATGATGCGCATGGGGGAAAGTTGCGCATGGGGAAAGTTGCGCATGGGGGATGATGCGCATTGGGGAAAGTTGCGCATCGGCGGATGATGCGCATGGGGGAAAGTTGCGCATTGGGGGAAGTTGCGCATGGGGGAAAGTTGCGCATGGGGGAAGTTGCGCATGGGGAAAGTTGTGTTTCGGCAGATGATGCGCATGGGGGATGATGCGCATGGGTAGAAGTTGCACACGGGGGAAAGTTGCGCATAGGGGAAAGTTGCGCATGGGGGTTGATGTGCATGGGGGAAAGTTGCGCACGGGGAAAAGTTGCGCATCGGCGGATGATGCGCATGGGGAAAGTTGTGAATGAGGGGAAGTTGCACATGGGGACAAGTTGCGCATGGGGACAAGTTGTGCTTCGGTGGATGATGCGCACGGGGAAAGTTGTGCATGAGGGGATGATGCGCATGGGTTGAAGTTGCACATGGGGGAAAGTTGCGCATTGGGGGAAGTTGCGCATGGGGGAAAGTTGCGCATGGGGGAAGTTGCGCATGGGGAAAGTTGTGTTTCGGCAGATGATGCGCATGGGGGATGATGCGCATGGGTGGATGATGCATATGGGGGAAAGTTGCGCATGGGGGAAAGTTGCGCATGGGGGAAGTTGCGCATGGGGAAAGTTGTGCATAGGGGAAAGTTGCGCATGAGGGTTGATGTGCATGGGGGGAAGTTGCGCATTGGGGGAAGTTGCGCGTTGGGGAAGTTGCGCATCGGCGGATGATGCGCATGGGGGTGATGCGCATGGGTAGAAGTTGCACACGGGGGAAAGTTGTGCATAGGGGAAAGTTGCGCATGGGGGTTGATGTGCATGGGGGAAAGTTGCGCATGGGGGAAAGTTGCGCATTGGGGGAAGTTGCACATTGGGGAAAGTTGCACATTGGGGGAAGTTGTGCATCGGGGGAAGTTGCGCATCGGCGGATGATGCGCATGGGGAAAGTTGCGAATGAGGGGAAGTTGCGCATGGGAACAAGTTGCGCATGGGGACAAGTTGTGCTTTGCGGATGATGCGCACGGGGAAAGTTGTGCATGAGGGGATGATGCGCATGGGTGGAAGTTGCACATGGGGGAAAGTTGCGCATGGGGGAAAGTTGCACATGGGGGAAAGTTGCGCATGGGGAAGTTGCGCATGGGGGTAAGTTGCGCATCTGCGGATGATGTGCATGGGGGAACGTTGCGCATTGGGGAAGTTGCGCATTGGGGGAAGTTGCACATTGGGGGAAGTTGCGCATCAGCGGATGATGCGCATGGGGGAAAGTTGCGCATGAGGGGACGTTGCGCATGGGGGTATGATGCACATGGGGGTATGATGTGCATGGGGGATGATGTGCATGGGGGATGATGCGCATGGAGTGTTTCTGAGACATGGGGGGATAGCATTGGGGAAAATGTTACACCCGCAACGCGGGTACGCTTTTTGCTAGTTTTATATAAATGCTTTGTTTATATACAGTGACGCCTCATGTGACAAATGCCTCATGTAAAGTATGTTCCACGTAACAAACAAAAATTTCTCTAGGATTCTGCTTCACGTAACAAACTGTGCTTCACGTAAAGAACACATCGTTGGCAGTTGGGGCAGATGCGCTGGCCAGCAGCCTGTTTAAAAAGAGTCAGGGCTGCCTAGCACACCTGCCCATAGCAAAAGCAACACTTCCATGCTGTTCCTCCTGTGGCTGGGCGTCCTCTGGGCAGAGGGAGAGAACAGCAGCAGGGAAGAGGGAAGCAGCTCAGGGCATGGGAGAGGGAGGCTCAGGAAGAAGACAAGGAGAAAGCTGGGATCTTTGATTGCAGAAGAAACTGTCTTGGATTGCAGCCTCCTAGCCTTGTCTACCCAGAAGAAAGCCCCATTGCATTCAAATGGTGCTTACTCCCAAGAAAGTGTCTTTAGGATTGCAGTCTAAATAGACTTCATAGGATCATGCACATTGAATGCATGTTTTGAATTCAATTCCAGTGTTTTGTCATCATTTTTACATTCAGTTAATATTTTTATATGCATATTTTTTGGGTTGTGGAACCAATTATCTGCGTTTCCATTATTTTCTATGGGAAAATCCGCTTCACATAAAGAACGTTTCACATAACAAACATGCCTCTGGAACGAATTAAATTTGTTACGTGAGGTGCCACTGTAAAAGCATTTTATTTAAAATGTTTATATAAAAGCATTTCAAAACACCATTATTTATTTATTTTACTCAGACGTAATCCCACTATGTACAGTAAAACACGGGCTGTAATCTTCCTTTAATCTTACTTTATTCACTGGAAACAAACACCACTATCACATTTCCTATGCTCAAAGTAGTATTAAGATATTTTTATAATTTTATGTCATGTAAATAATGATTTTACAAACATGTCCAATCCCATCCTTTCACAAGTTCATGTGCTTCTGACTCCAGTGCTGAGGAAATTAAAGACAGGAATGAGTATGTCAACAGATCTGGCAACTTCTCCTTCACCAGCAGCCTGAAGATATGAGATCTCTTATGAAGATCTCTTATGAAGATCATATTGTTACATAGACCACTCTAATACCAGACACTGAGTTTTTTTTAGGTCTGAATCCATAAACAAAAGTTTATTTCCTTTCCAAAAAAAAAAGTTATTAAAGCGCACCAAAAGTTGCGTTCATATTTGAAACACAGCAGAAGAGTCTGTGTGTGTGTGTGGATCGGAAGGCACTGATCTCAGTTGCTGGATTGCGGGTGATGATAATGTCACAGGCAATCAAAGAGAAGATGGTGTGATTATGAAGATAATTGCAAGATAAGTTAAAAGCTCTGGAGATCTTATTTCCCCCATGACACCAAATATATAAGTAGTTGGTGGAAAAACACACACATACAGAGGCACAGCTACAAACAGCAAATTGCTCGAGGGCATTTCAAATTATCAGCATAAGAAAGCAGGAAAGTAAGTATAAATGTCACTGAAGCAATAACCCAAATTGAAAGAGAGCACATTGTATTTTAAATCTTTCCGAAAATGTGCTAAAGATTAAGTTGCATACTAATAAATAATGCAGCCCATATCTGACACTGGAGATGTGTAAATCATGCCCTAGGAAAAGAAAATGGCATTAAGCAGTTTAAGGCATAAATTACCAGCTAACTGGTCCATTCTTCTTTTGATCCACATTGGCACGCCTGCCAATAACGTAAAAAGCACATCAACTTAAGGACCACAGTGTTATTTTTTCCTAAAAATAAAAAATAACTGATGGCCTGGAGGTCAGATTCATTGAGTGAACTCTTTTTGGAGGATTCCAGCTTACATCTGAATTGATTGCCAAGGCATATTTGCAAAAATGAGAGATTAGCCATTGTTTCCAATATCAGTATTCTGGATCCACCATTTCATTTCCTATGTGAGAATCTCTTTCCTCATCTTGCAACTGCAAATATTGTAAAGCAGTGGTCCTCAACATTTTGAGGACCACAGTCCGAGAGGATGCGCATGCACAGTTCCATTTGCAGAGAGATTTGCAGTTTGCCCTGGCTGCAAGGCATGTCGCGCAAACACAGCCTGGCTTGTTTTGCAGCCAGGGCAAACTGTGCAGGCGCAACCTGGCAGCTGAGCTGCGCCTGCGCAGTTGAGCCAGGCTGGGGCTTAGAGCCTCTAGGGCTCCCGCCTCCAGTCTGGGACACAGTGCCAGCGTGGCCCAGTGGGCAAAGCGCTACAGACTGGCACTGGGATGCAGACCGGCGCTCGAGGACCCCTATTGTAAAGGATCATTTATTTGCTATGATGTCTTTTAGAAAATAAATGCTATCTGCAAATGCATGCAGATGCTATAATGCTGGTGCTTAAATTAGATTTTCAAGGAGCTTTTTCTGTTGAGTTGGAAAAATTGTTTGGCCCTAATGGGAAACACACAATCCCTGTTTACCTGTGAATAGATTGAATAGATTGATCATCACATAACGGATCAGAAATAGTGGTGAATCTTCTTGGGTCATCTTATCTATTGGCTTTGAAAAAAAGGAAAAAGAGAAATTTAATTCCAGAGCCTATCTTCCACTAGCTCCATATGAATGAGAGAAGTTTGCTTCAAGGTTACAGAAAGCATTTCCACCCATGAAATGGGTATATACATCTATGGGCCAGATCATGCTCATACATCTCCTCCAGATGTACCAGGAGGCCATATCATCTCTCTCACACTGTGTCAGAGACTGGAAAAAAATAAGTAATTATTTCAGATTTCCATAATCTGAATATATTTTCTTTTATATATATAAAAGAGAAAAGTCACTCACTGACTCACTGACTGACTGACTCACTCATCAACGCCCTGCCAAAACTGCAGGGCCTAGAAGCATGAAATTTGGGGTGGGTGTTCTTTCTGTGACTGAGGGGTGCACTAAGAATCGGTTTTTGGAAATTCCAACCGGAAGGGGGTGAAAAGGGGCGCAACGAGTTTTCCTCCCTATATTTTGCATTGAAGATGGTGCATCTTGCATCCATTGCATTGGATGGTGCGCATGGGAAGATGATGAGCATGGGGGATGTTGAGCATAGGGGGATGTTGCTCATAAGACATGATGCGCATGGGGGTTGATGTGCATGGGGGGTTGATGCGCATGTGGGGATGTTGCACATCGGGGGAGAAGATGGGAATGTTGTGCATGGAAGTGTAATGTGCATAGGGGGGATGATGCGCATAGGGTGGATGAACATGGGGGTTGTTCAGTGGTGGGCTCCAGCAGGTTTGCACCTACTCTATAGAACCGGTTGTTAACGAGAGATAGGCAATATAAAGTTTAAAAATATCCATTTAAAAGTGGCTGCCAGATGGGCAGAGAACCGGTTAATTTATTTGAAGCCCATTATTGGGGATGTTGCACATGGGGGTGGATGCCATGGGAGGTTGATGTGAGTCGGGGATTGATGCGCAGTGGGGGGATGGTGTATGGGGGAATTTTACTCCCGCAACGCGGGTATGCTTTTCGCTAGTTAATGAATAAATAAATATATTAGAATGAATTCAAACCAGTTCATAAACAGTTTCATACACAGAAAAGGTGATCTTCAAACCAGCTTATAAGCATTTTCACACACCTGGGGGGGGGGTGAGAATCAAATTAGTTCATAAACACTTTCTAACAGAGAGAAAGAGGGGGTGAACTTCAAACCCCATAAACATTTTTATACACATAGAGGAGGTGCATGCAGCCTCTCAGGCCCTCAGAATATCATCCAGAGGTTACCTGACCTCCGGAAGATTGCAGAGTTTGCCCATGAGCTGGAAAGAGAGGGCTTGGCGTGGGCCACATCTGATCCCCATGGCAGGGTTTGGCACTCCTGGTGTAGACATAGCTAGCTGAGCCAATAGCCAGACTCATCTCAGTGTCGACAGGGATCTTTTGCATGGTGGAATGGGAAAGAGCATGAATTAACTCAACTGTGACAAATTATTAAGCATTAATCGGATTCCCCCTGAGCAGGCGCTGTGTCTTGTAGCCTGATGCAAATAATTGTTCTTGTTGTTATGTCTGCAAGCAATTGTTGAGCTATTGCGGTGTGTATTTCAATATCTTTATTTTTGAATGGGATTTCTTGCCTAATTCAGTAGAACAGATCAAACATGAAGCATGGCATCAGTAACGATAGCAACTCTATGTTAGAGTCCTCATATGTCCTCTTTTTCCAGGACACGTCTTCTTTTTTAGCCTTGTGTTGTGGAAAAAAAATCTTCATTGTCCTTTTCCTTGTGAATAGTCAGCATGTAGCCTTCTTGAAATTAATCAATTATCTATATATATAAAAGAGAAAAGTCACTGACACTGACTGACTGACTGACTGACTGACTCATCACCGCCCTGCCAAAACTGGTGGGCCTAGAAGCGTGAAATTTGGGGTGGGTGTTCCTTCCGTGACCGAGGGGTGCACTAAGAACTGGTTTTCGGAAATTCCAACCAGAAGGGGGTGAAAAGGGACGCAACGCGTTTTCCTCCCTATACTTTGCATTGGAGAATTGCTGATTCATCAACATTCCATCCCAACTGCTGGGCCTAGAAGCATGGAATTCTGGGAGGGATCCTTCTGTCACCTGAACACCCACCAAGAACCCATGTGGAGAAATTTAACCCTTCAGGGGCTGAAAAGGGGGCAACGTGTTTTTGTCCTATACTTAACATGGGAGACTGACCAACATCCAGACAATTTCGTGCTCGGACCCTGGTGCACGAGGGGGATGTTGTTTGGAGGAAGAGGTTTCACTGGCAAGGATGCTGCGCATAGGAGGAAGTTGTGCATGGGGGAAAAGTTGCACATGGGGGGAAGTTGCGCATGGGGAAGTTGCGCATGGGGGAAGTTGCGCATGGGCGCTGATGCGCATGGGGGAAGTTGCACATGGGGATCTGATGCGCATGGGGTGATGATGCGCATGGGGAATTGATGCGCATGGGGGTTGATGCGCATGGGGGGTTGATGCACCTGCGGGAAAGTTGCACCTGGGGGAACGTTGCGCCTGTGAGAAAATTGCACATGGGGGAAGTTGCGCGTGGGAGGGGTGATGCACATGGAGGTTGATACGCATGGGTGAAAGTTGCACATGGGGGAAGTTGCACATGGGGGAAGTTGCACATGGGGGATGATGTGCATGGGGTTGACGCACATGGGGGACAGATGCAGATGGGTGATGTTGCATTTGGGGAGTTGAGGCACATGGGGGAAGTTGCACATGGGGGAAGTTGCGCATGGGGGAAGTTGTACATGGCAAAAAGTTGCACATGGGGAAAAGTTGCACATGGCCAGATGATGTGCATGGGGGAAAGTTGTGCATGGGGGAAAGTTAAGCATGGGGAAAAGTTGTGCATCAGGAAAAGTTGCGCATGGGGGATGTGGTGAATGGGGGATGTTACGCATGGGGAAGTGGCGCATGGAGGAAGTGGCGCATGGGGGAAGTGGCGCATGGGGCATGTTGCGCATGGGGGCATGTTGCGCATGGGATGTTTATGCACATGGGGTGTTTATGCGCGGGGGGGATGGCGTATGGGGAAATGTTACTCCTGCAATGCGAGTACACTTTTCGCTAGTATGTAATAAATACAAATATATTTAGGGTGCAATCCTATGCCAGTCTACTCAGAAATAAGTCCCATTACATACAATGGGGTTTATTCCCAGGAAAGTGTTTAAGATTGAAACCTTTGTGTTTAACCACACCAAATGTTAGTGTTATTTAGTGTTTAACCACAGAAAGGGCACAATCCAGAGTAACTGTGGGGAGTCCTTGCTCTGCCATAAGAACAATTTACTCTGGATTGCAATATGAATTTTCCATTGGTTTTCACTAGGTGGTGCTGTATCTACATCGACGTAAATGTCTCTTACATACTCTTGTAGTTGCTCTGGATTGTAGGGTTAATCTCTCTCTCTTGTGGGTGTCCTATTTGGGGCGGCTCGTCCTCTTTTGCGATTATGACATATGCTCACCCTGTATTAAGTCTTCAAAACTCTCTCTGCTTCTAAAAAGCACATTGGAAGCCAAAGAAATATAGACAAAATATATCATTCTCTTTGGGTGCTCAGAAGCAAATCATATGAATGCTTCTTATACCTGCATGTTCTTTTAAAGCAGCAACTCTTGACCTAAGCCAGTCCATTTTTAATAATAGTATTTTGTAAAATGATTACAGATTACAATTCGCGCAAAAGGACGAGAGCACCATATCTCACAGAAATTTCAATAAAACATTTGACACAGGTCATCACAACATCTTTCTTTCAGAATAGACTTCATCTAGAATGTGCTTTGCAAACTGAAAACTGACCAGCAAAACTGATCAAGTCAGTGGTGTCACTAGGATTTGTATCACCCCGTGTGGGAGACCGACAGACCACTCCTTAGTGGACCTCTTGCCATGGACGGGGCAATGCAGTGGGCAGTGGGCGTGATGATACACCATTGCCTCACCTCCACTTGCTTTTTGGCTATAATATTTGATAGAATAGTGATATTTCAATGTGGCTTGTTTAATTGCATTCTACATAAAATCACAGTGTCACAGTGTTTTATATTTAATATGATGGTATTATTTGAAAATATAAAGATTGTAAGCTATCACCCCCCCCACCCCAAAAACACATCACCCAGTGTGATCTGTATCCCCTGGACTTTTTTAAGGTGCAGTCCTAACCTGGGCTGGCTCATCAGTCTTTTCATTCTGATGTAGGGTGATGTAGGGAGGCAAACACATGTGTGTGCTTTGGCCTAATCCTCTCCCAGGAGGTGGTGCAGAAGTGTCTTATGGCATTTTGGTGACATCCCCAGGTCAGCACAGAGGGGAAATCACAGATACCTCAACAATGTAAGGGAATATTGTCCTCTTGCTTTGAGGCGGCATGAGCACCAAAAAGTTGGTTAGAATTGGGATTGTAAGGTTGCAATCCTATATGCACTTTTCTGAAAGCAGGCCCCTTTGAACACAGTGGAAACGTTCATTCATGAGATATTTACATCTGCTGCAGAGACCGATACTATGAATTACGGTTTCTTTGGTTTGAGTCTTGCCTCTTTTCTGAACTTTCTCATTACTCTTAGGCAAGCCATTTCCAAATACTGTAGTGATATAGAAATAATATTAGCTTATCTTCCAGGACTGTTGTAAATGGTTGTTGTATGTTGTACATCAACATATGCATCCATTTGTACACTTTGAAGAACTACTCAAATGCCAAGTAATTTACTCAGATCTAACGCTCACCTTTTTCAGCCGAATTGAGGGTACAATCCAGAGTAACTACAGGAGCACATAAGAGACATTATGTGCATCCATAGTTACTGCACCGCCTAGTGGAAACCTATGGGAAATTCATATTGCAATCCAGAGTAACTTGTTCGTACTCCAGAGCAAGGACTTCCCATAGTTACTCTGGATTTCACTCTTCGTCTCCAAAATCAGAGTGCACATTAGATTCGATGGTTAATTAGATTTGAGTAAATGTGGTAATTTAATTATAAATATAGGGTGCAGAGTTATTATGGATAAAGATGATTAAATGACCAGTGTTTGTTATATATCATGATTTTACACCATTCTTGAGCTCAAAAGCAATGTGGGTCTCATTATTTTTCCTGCCTCCAGGCTAGATCCTGCAATATTGGATGACTGAAAAATGGGACTGTAAGCATATGGATGAAGAAGAATGAAGTTCAGCAAAGCATCCAGAGCCCTGACAAATTATTCTTGTCCTTAGGGTTCTATTTATATAATTACAAACATTTGGGAATTATGTACATTTGCATATGAATCAAAAGTTCATCAGGGGCCTTGAAGAAACAGATGGTTGTGCTGGATCTCAGTGGCATAATCAATGCTAGTGAAGTGTAGATATAACCTATAATTGAGAACAACACTTTTGCCCTCTTTCCTTGGACTTTAAATTAAGGAGTTTTGGGGTTTTTTTAAGGAGCTGTATGTAGCATTTTTCCGACCACAGTTCAACTGTTCATACAGCAATCTTCATTCTAGGATGCGCATGTTGCATGTGCCCAATGTCAGTTCCCAGTATCTTCAAAGATGGGGATCTCTCAACAGAGAATGATCTGCTAATCATGATTGACATAAGTGACCACAATGGGCAATTGGTACAATTTTGTATACAGTGGTTCTCTACAGATAACATTTTATATGAAGTGGTTAGAAAGTTGAGCATTGTAAAGTTAGAAATTATATTATTGATTATTGTATAGTTGGTCAGTAGTTGTATTGTATAATGTATTGTATTGTATTGTATTGTGTAGTAACTCAGTAGTTAAGCTGTGCTTGTCAACCTGATAGTTGGCAGATTAGTGGTTTTAGACTCAGGTACCGCACAACAGAGTGAGCTGTTGTAAGCTCTTGTTACTTGCCTGGAGCTGGGCAATTTAGCAGTTTAAAAGCATGTAAATGCAAGTAGATACGGTAAACCGGTATAATTATCGATTATGAAAAATCAAGTTTTATTTGCACATATATATATTATTTTTTGTTCTTAAATGTTATTTATTTGATCTTTATTTCTTTCTATGGGCTGTGGGTGGCGCAAGCGGTTAAGATGCTGTGCCTGTTAACAAGCAGGCCAGGGTTCGAGACATGGGTCGGCCCCACAAGACAGAGAGAGCTTCTGTCCTTAGCCCAGCTCTGTGACGCCAGCTGGATCCAATCGTATTGGCTCTGCCTTTCCATTGAACTAATTCAGTGGCACGGAGAGGGGGGATTTGCCCCTTGGGTAACAGCCTATCCTCCATAACAATCTAACCCAGGCTTTCGTGCTTCGCATGCCACATATGCAGCGCTGAGCACGATACCATAGTCTCTTAAGACTGATGGAGGCCTGCTTTTTGCTTTTATTTCTTTCTAGATGACTTTGTTTTAAGTCTTGTAAAGCTGGGTGGCTCCCAATAGAGTGTCATTTTAAGAAATGGGTCCCGGTATTTAAAAATTTGAGAACTAGGGCTAAATTTTTGTCCTTTTTTGCAACAACTTTCCTCCAGCCAAATATTCAAATTTGCGCCACTGATGAAAATGTTCACAAAAAGAAGAAAAAATTTTTATACCAGTGCTATCTATTTTACATTATCTGGAGGAAGAACATTTCTGTCAAACTGCATGCTATTAATGCATTGTTTTCATACACATAAGAAAACAATAGTATGGCTGGCAAGGCTGTCCTGAGATCAGTTAACATGAAAGAAAATTTGCATAAGTCAGGTAGGACTTAATGACAGCAAGGTACTGCTGGATACTGGTTCTTGGCAATACCAGCAAAACAAATATAGTCAGATCCTGTCAACAGATGAATAAAGGGCAGTAACGGGTAATCTTTGTTTAATCTGCTTTTTTTCTCACACAGTTTCTATTAAGATGTCAGCCCCTGGCATTCGGTTCCAAAACAAATAGGTTGTGTTTGTCTGTTGCAGTTTGCTGATATGAACCAGCTACTTGAAGAGTGTATGCTAAAATTGCTATTCACACTGAGCTTTGTTACTGAATAGATGAAAAACCTGTAGTCTCAATTAGAAAGCAAAAAATTTAATACTTAGGGCACAATCCAGAGTAACTACGGTGAGTCCTTGCTCCGGTGTAAAAACAATTTGCTCTGGATTACAATATCAATTTACCATAGGTTTTCACTAGGTGGTGCAGTAACTGTGGATGCACGTAATGTCTCTTATGTACTCCCTTAGTTACTCTGGATTGTGCCATAATTATTCCACTACCTGTTAGGGGATGCACGGACCCCAGAACATGCAAAAGGCAAGTCTAGAAACAGATTGTTGCTTGCTTAAAATGTGATCCGTTGACTCTCAGTGGAACCCAGGGATGGCCCATTCATTAGACAAGATGACACAGGTTGCATCAGGGATGGATTGTGGAAGGAGGAAAGGGTGACAGATTCAGGTGCCCCTCAACTGTTATCAGTCACTGCAGCACTCATTCTTTCATCTGCTTTAATTGAAATGGAAAATAGATAACCTTACCTTGCTACTGGAGCAGTTTCTTCAAGTGCGAATAAGCAGGAATTCCTTTTTGATTTGCAGGAAGCACACAAACAAAGCAGTTTGTGTGTTCGTATGATTCCATTAAAATAAACCAGAAGTCCTGCACATCTGAATTTGAAGAAACTCATCTAGGACCCAGAAGCCTTTATTTTATTTTTTGTGCAGAGGTGGTAGTGGCAGAGGTGGGGTGGCATTCTGGGTCATGCCATGCCAACCTTGGTGAAACCACAGTATGAAAAACTTCAAAATTAACACTGGAAAATTACAGACCTGTGGAGAGAATTCTCTTCCAACAAAAAGTGGGATTAAAAACTTGGATCTCCTATCTTCCCCAACAATGTTTGGAAATCATTGGAAAACTCATATTTGGCTAAGACTCGTCTAACTGAAACCCTTGCTCTCTAGAGATCTCATCTAGGCTGATGGAAACTGATAAACTACTAGAGATGCAAACAATCAAGCTTGCCTGTTTATGCTGCTCAGCGGTCTTTACTTCTTAGTCTAAAGTCAGGACCTTCATTAATGTGGTTCTAAATATGATATACATCCAGTAATAATGGGAGAGTTTTTTGCTATCTGGAAAATGAATCAAAGTAGAAAATAATATACTTTACTTGTCCCAAAATGTCTGATACTTCTGCATGAAAGGACACAAAAGGCCTCCTTCAATGGAAAAATGGACTGAAGATTTTATAAACCTGTCAATAAAAAGGGAAAAAAGCTATGTCAACAGAAAATACTCCACACTCTAATATGGTCTCAGTTCATGAATGTTCATCTCTAGTGTTTTCCCTCTTTCTCGTCAGTCACTATCATTTCCTTCTCTTTTCTTGTCCCTTTCATTTTTTTTCTTTTAAATGTTGCTTCATTTTGTTTTTGATAGACAGGATATTCTAATAGCTGAATAAAGCTGGCCTCCATCAGTCTTGAAAGATTATGGTATCATGCTCGGCGCCGCATACGCTGCGTGTGAAGCATGAAAGCCTGGGTTGGATTGTTATGGAGGATAGGCTGTTACCCAAGCAGCAAATCCCCCTTCTCCACGCCACTGAATTAGTCCAATGGAAAGGCAGAGCCAATACGATTGGACCCAGCTGCGTCGCAGAGCTGGGCTAAGGACAGGAGCTCACCCTGTCTTGTGGGGCCGAACCGGGTCTCGAACCCTGGCCTGCTGGTTAACAGGCACAGTGCCTTAACTGCTTGCGCCACCCACAGCCCTAATACTTAAAACAAATGTTGGGGGAATTGCAAATCAGTCAATCCATCCATCCATCTATCTATCTATCTACAGTATTTATATACTGCTTTTCAACTAAAAAGTTCACAAAGCGGTTTACAAAGAAAATGAAAAAATTCATTGCTAATTAATAGCTAATGGGTCCCTGTCCCAAAAGGGCTCACAATCTAAAATGCAAAAAAGAACACCAGCAGAAGCCACTTGAACAGACATTGCTAGGGTGTGTAGGGCAAGTTACTCTCCCCCTGCAAATTAAAGGAGAACACCCACTTGAAATGGTGCCTCGTGCCCAGTTAGCAAGGGTTCAAAGGGGTTCAAAAATCAAAGATCAAACAAGAATCCAAGGTAGCAGAAAATGTTTGGGATCCAGAGTTTTCATGGGAATTCAGCCAAGATATTAACACATGCCCCTAGACCAGTACAAGGAGCCCATAGGTGCTTCTCCATGGTTTCCCAAGCTTCAGAATGTCTAAAATAGTGGCCACAATCCACTTCTGTTTAAAAACCTGGATTCACACTGCAATCCTCTGTAGGTCTTATGATATCTAAGCCCCATTGTGTTGATTAGAGGTCAGCATGTTTAGGACAGTGACCTAAATGGATTGGTCTCTGTCATGGGTCCTTCTTTTCCTCCCCCCCCCCCCTGTTCCTCTTTCCTCTGGGGTCTGATCTTCCAGGATGACTGAGATCTGCGTCTCATCTTCGTCTCCCCCCCGAGCATACATGTTACACACGGACACGGGCAAGGTAAGTTTCAACAGACTTTTACTTCGTTTCCTTCTAATAAGTTCAAACAGCCATCAATACTCTTTTCTCTTCCCACAGGTCATAACATTGATCATCCTCATCACAACAGAACCCCACCACCATCAACAGGTAAGTGTCTCTCTTTAACTCTTAGTCCCCCTTCCCCAAATGTCACAATTAACACTTTACTTCTCTTCTTTCTTACAGGTACGTTCCTCCTTTTCCCGGTCTCTTCCCTTTTCTTCCTTGACAGGCTCCTGCTGCTCTGAATTGGGAAGGGGTCTCAGGCATTCATGCTTGATCCCAAGCTGACGCTCCTGCGCATCCAGGATTAGGGTCTCCAAGGACAAGTTCTTAGGGTTTTCTCTCCATGCCTTGTATGTGCTCCTCCCCTTCCAAGGCAGTTCTTCCCGCCAAAGAACCTCCTCGACCTCCCCCTCCCACTCTCTTATATCTTCTACCCCTCCCCCATCTCTTCCCGCCATATTCCCGCCAATGAGGGCACACCCCCTCGCGCATACCATCTGGTTGAAGGTCCTACAGTGATCCCCCTCTGCTTTGGTCTACCCCTCCCTCCTGTCTTCCACAACTCTACCATGTCCTTCATGGTCCACACTTCCACAGCATCAGGGAAATCTTTTATGACCAAGGGAGGGTAATCCGGTCTCTTCCACACCCGGAGGCTTTCCCCCATATACACCCCCATTGGCTCCATGTTGAAGCGCTGGTAAGCATCCCAATCCACCTCACAGTCTCCAATAGGCAGTAGCATAGTGGTGGTGAGGGTTGGGGGATAGTTAGTACAGCAGGCCCTGTAACACAATGTGTAAGTAGCCCCTCTCACCTGCTCTCAGAGCCATTCTAGGTAGCAATAGCAAAGCAGAGGGGCTTGCTAAACAAAATAGCATGGCTGTCACTGCCCAGAATAGCTGTGATGAATGGGAGAGGCTGCTTGTGGTGCATGCAGTATACTTATCATTTTGCCCCATCCAAGCTATGTTACTGCCAGCAGGACTGCATTTAATTTGCTTTCCCCAATTCTTCCTCATTAATGGTGTTGTCAAATATTTTTTCTGACATCCTCTAAATCTTCAATTAGTTGTGAATGTTCATTGTTCTCCTTTTTTTGTCTATGATCAAATGTTGGACACCATTTCATATCAGCTATTAGCGGCAGCAGCACATCCACTACAAATCTGAATATGCATTTCAGCCCTCACTTTATCCATTTAAGAGCAACCTAAATATAAATTACATCTGCTGTGTGCATACTTCAAATCCCATCTTAAAATCCACCTTTTTCATGAAGCTTTAGGGAAGTCACCCTAGTCCTTGTTACGTATTATAATGAAATATGCAATCATATGCATTCTTTCTTGGAAGTAAGCACCATGAACACAGTGGAATTAACTTCTGAGTAGAGGTGCATAGGATTGTGCAATAAGTATTGTAAATTGAAACAGTTGCATATATTTTCCGTTACTTCCACTGCACTCTCGTCTCTATTATCTCTCTTGTATTAACATCTTCTAGATTGTAAGCTTCTCAGGCCAGAGACTTTTTCACTCCATGTAAAATGTCCTGTACACTGATAGCATTATATAATATTGTCATCTTCATCTTCAACATTATGGAAAATGTTGCTGGTGAGCTGTTGTTATTTCTTATGTTGTTAACCTAAAGTTCCACGATAATTAAAAAGGTTTGACTCTCAAGGATAGCTACACTAAGTTCTCCATAAGTTTTTGTTCCGTTAGAAAGACTATGGCTACAATCCAGAGTAACTACGGGACCTTTTACACCAACGTACGGTGCCACCTACAGGAAATGCATACAGCAATCCAGAGTAAGTGCCTCTTATGTCTTCCCATCGTTACTCTTGATTGTAGGGTCAGCCCAGCAGAAACTGGACAAATAAATAGTACCCCCGTCTGATTTCTGTAACTCTTATTCCCTGACACTAGCATAAAAATATAATAAAATATATAGTACATATAAAAATGTTCTATAAATTTGTTTTTCATTTTCTACTGATTTAAAATGTAGGCATTATAAACTGTAGGCAGTTTTAAATTTGGGGTTCGACCGCCTGGCTGTTTATTTTGCAGCTGAAAATATTCTGCTCTTGTGTCACAAGACAACTTTTTTCCCCTTTTCAGTTTACTGTTGGTTAGGTTATAATCAAAACAGTTTCTCAACTGCAGTACCAGATAAGAGGCTGGCAGTTATTAATTATAATGACACATTATTCAGTTCTACACTGCACATAACAACAAACACCTGCACAAGTGAAAGAACACAATGTTGTCAATTAAAAGCAGGTTACGCTACTGTCAGATGAGTGCTGTCTGGCTAGGGAAGCTGAACTTGAAGGTGTTGAGGGGCTCTATGTTCTCAGCGTGGTTTAGGAACTAGAACTGTGCAAGTGGAAGGGCACCTTGCACACCTCCCTCCAAGACTGCTCTGTCTCCCCCCCTAGCTATGCCACTAGGCCAGATAAAATATCCAGAAAGTGTAACCATTTGGAGAGTACACTGAGTCTTCAAAACAGGGCAAGCAAACTTTTCAAAGAGTTTGAAGAGTATCTTTAGCCATCAAACTTAACCAAAGTCTAGAAATAAGGCCCTCTCTGCACTTGCTATAACATAGTGGTTCTCAAATTTTTTAGCACACTTTTAAAAGACAATCAGGACTCACTGGAAGTGATGTAATTAATCTGAAAGTGATGTCATCATCAGAAGTAACATTATCAAGAAAGAACATTTTTAACACCTCCATATGACAAAATCTAATATAGGGTGTAATCCAGAGTTAGGGCAGTGAGAATGGCCCAACTGGGCTGTCCCAAGTAGGATGTATCCAGAGCAGAAATTGTGCCAGATCCAAAGGCTGCTGAGCACCAAGTAAGTGGCACGGGCTTGCTCCCAAGGAGACTTGCTTCTGATCACACTGAACAAGGAACAGCTGTGGTGCCTTGGAGGGACAAGCCCAGGAGTTCCTGACAACCAGTCACAGCTGCAGCATTAGATTGCAGTACAGCAGTACCGGTAGTGGAGGCCCAAGCCTTTCTGGTGTAACTGGGCTGGAACTGGGAAAACCCAGAGACAAATAGGCTAACGCAAGTGCTCTTCAGGATTGCAGCCTAAGAGCACAATCCTAAGCATGTCTACTCAAAAGTAAGTCCCATTGTGTTCAATGGGTCTTACTCCCAGGAAAGTGTCTTTAGGATTGCGCCCTAAGTAAATTAAAAGTTTGCAATACATATAAGTTTAAAAACTTATTTAAAATAAAGGAGCATTCTTACCTGATCTGTTGCTGATCAGGTAACGTTAACATCCCAAAGGATGTTAACCTATTCACACTTGCCTGGGAGTAAGCCCCACTGACTGTCATAGTTAAAAGTATATACATGATAGCCTTTTAAAATGAAAAATCTGTATTATTTCCCCAAATGTACTCATACACCATGATAGCATCGTCAAATATATTAAAAATACAGACTGAAGTATATGGGAACCCGCCTGACATTGGCTCGTGACCCGCCTAATGGGTCCTGAGAAACTCTGCAAATAGCATCAGTGCAGTGAATCTCAAGAAACACAAAATATTTCTTGAATGAATCACAACCCACAGAAATTCACCTGCCTAAGCAAACTGGTCTAACAGCTCAAAACCATGGAAGAGCTTCAGCTTCAGAAACACAAATAATTATTTATGCCACTGGAGCTGAAGCATGTTCCAGGTTGAGTAAGCAAAGCAGAATGCCTCCGCAGTGGAGCATATCCGCGTCAGTAAAAATTATGCAAATTGGTCATATTTGCATAATCCCTCTCATTTGTATAATTCATTTTGCTTTTTGTAAAAAAACTCATTTTGCATGACAATGTGTTCTCTCTCATTTTGCTACAGTTCATAAGGAGGTGCAACATATTGGGCAAGGCATACCCACAGGTATGAACTTGAATGGGGAATACAGTGACCTGCTCTCCAAGACATCTAATGCAAGGACAGTAATTATTTCCAGACAGGCTCATGATGCTTTTGAGATGCTAAGTCAACAAGGAGATTCAGAACAGTTCTTTGGAGTCTAGGGGAATTTTTTTCTCTTGCTTGAAAAGGGGCAGGGGAAAGGAAGGAAGCAGGTGAGCTGAAGGTTTGTAGCTGCATTTGGTGTGCACAGAATAATAAACCAAGGTTTAGCTTTCCATCTGAATCAGACCTTCTTGGGAGAGAAGAAAACTATTAGAGGAGGGGTCTTTAAACTGTTTGGCAGGAAGGCAAGTTCATCTTTCTGATATTGTGTCAGGAGGTGGAAGAAAAAAAGAATTGATTTACTGTATTTACTCAAATATAACACTCACCTATTTCAGCCGAATTCAGTCTCCAAAATCAAGTTGTGCATTAGATTTGATGTTGATTAGAACTGAGTAAATACAGTCTTTTGATTGTTAGTATAGTGTGCGCATTATATTTGGTGGCGTGTTATATTCAAGTAAATACTTGTTATAATCAAGTAAATTCAAGTATATATTCAAACATTTCAAATTTGAAGAAATGTACGTAAATGAATATATTAGTGACAGAACATGTGAATGAATGAATGAATGAATTCAAATCAGTTCATCAACACTTTCTGACACACACAGAGAGGGTAATCTTCAAACCAGTTCCTAAGCACTTTCATACATAGAGAGAGGATTTGTGTGCAGCCTCTCCAGTCCTCAAAAACCCTCCTAAGATGTGGAGAGCAGAGTGCAGCTCACCTATGGATGATTACAGGGCTTGCCTAGGGGCCGGCTGAAAGGGGTTTGCTGAGCACTAACCCCAGGAATCTAA
Organism: Cryptoblepharus egeriae; assembly: GCA_030015325.1. Lineage (NCBI taxonomy): Eukaryota > Metazoa > Chordata > Lepidosauria > Squamata > Scincidae > Cryptoblepharus > Cryptoblepharus egeriae. Next base: position 57,642,807 of record JAREYC010000007.1, read on the forward strand.
CCCCAGAAGCATGGTTCTCCAAACCCTGGCCCAGTAACCAGATGTGGCCCGTGACAAGCCTCCAACTGGCCCACAGCCAACATCTGGTCCCCCAAGAGCCTCTGACTCAGTTGACTAAACATGATTGGCACTCTGAAGGTGAAGTGAAGGAAATGGGGGTCCATTTATTTTGTTATTATATTTTGGCTGCAATCCTAAACACATTCCTGGGAGTAAGCCCCATTGAATATAATGGGACTTATTTCTGAGTAGACAGGGTTAGGATTGCAGCCATAATGTATCCTTTATTTCTGTGCTGTGTGTTGGTGCTTGTCGAAGTCCTGGAAATTTGAGCCCATTTATTCATTAACAAACCCTCTGTCAGTCGAAACTGACCTGACAGGTGCTTCAAAGCTGTTCTTGCTCCGCTCTCTGCGCCAAGGTGGCCAAGAGGCCTGTCCCTCCTAGAACCTTCCTATCTCTAGGTGCTGTTCGAAACCCCCCTAGACAGTTTTCCCGCTGCCTGCGTGGAGTGCACTAGTGAGCCTCCTAGCCTCTCAGGCCACCTTCACCTGAACTTGTCCTTTTGTGGAAATATGCAGGTTCGTCCAGGGTGCGCCTGAAAAATGTCAATATTTTTTTTTTTTTGTTACTTGCTGTAAGGTTAATAAATGAGGTTTTTTGAATCAGATTTCAAATATTCTCTCTTTGTACATTCTAATGAAGATCACTGATCACTTTAAGAGCATTAGAATTGAGTTAATCAGGTGCTAATGATAGGTGCCTGTCAGGGGCACTGCACCCAAACTGGGAGTCCCAGAGGTACATCTGACGGAGGGGAAGGAAACAAAACACTCCTCAGTCTTCTTCGAAAACCTCAGTCAGTGAAAGGGGCTCATTGAGTTCCGCACCTTTATGTTTTCACATACCTGACATCCATTCACATAGCTGACTGTCTGCTTCCCGGTATGGGACATAGTTCAGTCTGCTAAGCAGCCTTTAATGTGGTTGCCTACTTGATCTTTCAAACTCAGCAGACCTTCTCAAGCAAGAATAACAGCAAATGGGGTTCCTGAATGACTCAGAAGACTTTTTGGTTCAGAAATAACTTTTTGGTTCAGAGCTGGTAAAGTCTACCTAAGTTTAAAAATATACGCCTGTGCTAAATATGTTAAATATGACAAATAGAGAGGCAGAAAGTGGTTAGTGTTTATGTTGTGGAGGGTCTGGTCTGCACAACATGAGGTTTATGGGGTGATAGTAGCACCAAAACTGCCAGCCAGTACAGACTGGTGCTGGTCCAGCATCAGCAGCCCCTCTCTAGGTGCCATGGATGTGCCTAATATGGAATGGTTGTGACACCTTGCACTGACTTAGGACTGTGTCCTTAAAATGGTTACAACATGTTTCAAAGGATAACGTAGCCTTGTAATTCTAATGTGTTTTTTTTAAGTTGCCCTCGAAGAGATTCACCCTGTATTGGAGCAACTACTTTTGTTGATTTAATAGAATGCAGAATAACAAAGTATTGAGCAAGGCAGCCGTTGCCCTGAAAACTGCTTTTCACCCCAGGTTTGAGTTGTAATGGGAATATGTTCCATCTCCACCTCATTAGTCTCATAACCTTCCACTGATCTCAGTCTTCCTGAGATACCTCACCACCATTTTCTTTTATTTAAGAGTTGATAAGGAAAAGAACCTGGGTGTGAAATGGAAGAGGGGATTTGCTGCCAAAAGGAAAGCCAAAAAACAAAACAAGGCTTTCCTGATCCTATTGCCTGTCCAGTGGGAGCCCATTACCAGGGTTCCTACCACATGAAAACCAACTACAAAAAGAGTGATCCATTAAGGCCGCAATCCTAAAGATGCTTTTCTGGGAGCAAGATCCAATAAACACAATGGGCTTACTTTTCAGTGGACATGGTTAGGATTGTGCTCCAAGCCAAATAGCTGTCCTGTCCCCATTCCTTTGCAACCTCATTAGCTTGGAACAACCTTTCAGGGGGTAGGAGGCAACAGATCTCATGCAGTCAGGAAGAAATAGGCAAGTAACTTGGAAAAATCACAAGAGTTTATTAAGAATGATGATACCAAAAGGGAAATAGTTAAAGGTCAAGTACATTTTTAAAATTTTCTTTTGTCTCTAATTCTAATTGCTTATTTTCTCCTACTGCCTAGACATCAGCCCAGCCTAGAAGTAACTTAGGCTGCAAACTGAAGAGCACTTTCCTGGAAGTAAGCCCCATTGAATTCAATGGAACTTACTTCTGAGTAGACACAAATAGGATTGCACTGTCAGTTGCAATCCCTTGTTTGCCTTCAGAGATGTCTCCAATGTACGGATGACCTCTGCCAAGTGTGGGGACAAAATGTATGCTGGTTCAAACTAGCCAGTTCTTTTTATGGTGTTTGTGGGTAGCGGGGCAAGCAAAGCTCTGTTGTTATTGTTGTCAACAGCAATATTTTTAGCTTGTAACTGGCAATATATACCAGTATACATTAAGATATCTTAGACTTGGAAATTTTGCATTCTGAAGATGAGAAATATTTGGACTGATTTGACTTAGGGTGCAACCCAGTGATGGGATTCAAAGAAATTAACAACCGATTCTATGCCCATCTGGCAGCCACTTTTAAATGGCTATTTTTAAACTTTATATGTCCTAACTCTTGTTAACAACTGGTTCTATAGAGTAGGTGCAAACCTGCTGGAGCCCACCACTGGTGCAACCCTATTTATGCCAGGAGTGTTGCAACAGTGCCGTAAAGCACTTTTGCACCACTGTGAGGGCTAATAGGCAGGCACATAGATGTGCAACAAACTCACTGCACCACCAAGGGACCTGTGAAAGAGTGAGTTTGTGCTGGCAAACCTTTGACTATAGGTGATATGGAAAGGGCAGGGAGGAGACAGGGGAAGGTGTTCCAGGCAGGGGGAGGACAGTCGGCAAGCATTCCTGAAGGAGGGCAGGCAGGGAGCAAGGGGTGGGGATGATGGACAAGATGGAACATTGGCCTGATCCAGTGAGGCTCTTATGTTCTTAAGAATTTACAGTAGCGCCTCATGCAAAGTATGTTCCACGTAACAAATAAAATTTCTGTAGAATTCTGCTTCACATAACAAACAGTGTTTCATGTAACAAATGCAGTCGCTGGCAGTTGGGGTGGACGCACTGGCTGGCAGCCCTTGAGTCTGTGTTGCCTAGTGTGCCTGCCCATAGGGAAAGCACTCTTCCTCCTGTGGCCGGGTGTCTGCTGGGCAGAGGGAGAGAAGAGTAGTGGAGAAGAGGGAAGCAGCTCAGGGCCAGCCAGAAGGGAGCAGGGGAGAGAGAGGCTCAGGATGGAGAGAAGGAGAAAGTGGGGAGACACTTTGAAAGTGTCTTGAATTGCAGCCTCCTAACCATGTTTACGCAGAAGTAAGCCCCACTGTGTTAAATGGGGCTTACTCCCAGGAAAGTGTCTTTAGGATTCCAGCCTATGTAGACTTCATAGGATCATGCAAACTGAATGCACGTTTTGAATTCAATTCCAGTGTTTTGTCATCATTTTTACATCCAGTTACTATTTTTATATGAATATTTTTGGGGTTGTGGAACCAATCGTCTGAGTTTCCATTATTTCCTATGGGAAAATCTGCTTCACGTAAAGAACGTTTCACATAAAAACATGCCTCCGGAACGAATTAAATTTGTTATGTGAGGCACCACTGGATTGCCTGAACAGATCCATATTCACTTCCACCATTCTCCATCCAGCCGCTTCACTCATTTTCTCAACTCCAGGAGAGGAGCAGAAGAGGATCAGTGATTGCTCTGCCTCTGAGGCCTCAGCTCAGCAGCACTTCAAACATCAAGGGATCCTGAGCAGTTACCTGAACATGTCAGATGTTGTCATCAGCCATGCAATGAATATGACTTTCAAATTTACATCTGATCAACATTTTCAAGAAGGAAATTACATGCTTTGATGTTGTTCTCTGCCTTGATATTTTCTGTAGTGAGCGCACACACTTGTTGTCAATCAGTCAGCATAACATGATGGCGTAGGGCATTTTTTTTATGGCCACAAAGCAGAGGATGAATAAATTCATTTGTATTCACTAACAGCATTTGTATTTTTAGACAAGTCTCCACACAGACTGAAGTATCAGTTCAGACAAATTGGACCTAGGGAAAAAGAGACGTCAATTGTAAGAGCCTGACTACAATCTGGGGGCCCTTTAAGCTAGGGTTTACCCATCCGTTCAGTAAGGTGGTCAGGTTTGTCGCAGCGTGGGGCAGAGGAGGGCAAATCATGAGTGCCCCTCACCCTGAGACTGTTGCCACCACTGCTTCTCTGCTGCAGATGTAACACACGCTGTTCTGGTTTGTACCCACTTAAAAGAGCAGAATGTGAAAGAGAAAGAAAATAAAGAGAAAAAAGAAAAAAAAAGAAACCCATCTCCTTGGCATGGTTTCTTCTGACAAATGCAGGGTTTCTGAGCTGATTTACAGGACACAATAATATGAGCGAACACCGTCATATGTGTGGCCTCCCATCTCTTTCCCCATATTGCTTTCCTGCCCCTTATTCTAAAATGGCAGGCGCATTGGCAGCTTCCTTGACTCCGTTAGAATTGTGGTGCCACAGAGTGAATAGAGGGCCAAACTTTGTGGCTTAGAATCAGGGTGATGACATGATCAGAAATTCTTGGATTTGTCTGGATTTTTAGCCTCCTGTCCAGATGTCCTCCGAAAGGACTTCATTGTCCTCCATTTTGGCTTCATTTGGGACTTCGCGATGGTATGCAATTCCCCATCATGTCATATGTCGTTGGATTTATATGTCCCCTTCTGTCTTCTCTCTGATGACATTTGGGCTCACAGAGTATCCTCATGCACTCCACCTGCCAATGCGTCGAAAGGGAGAGAGTGACGTAGAGTCATTTACCTGTAGGTCATTCACATGAATATTTATTTTGCAATTTGTGTCCTACTGAAAACAATGCAGTATATAACTTTCACAAAGACGGTTGCAACATTTAATGGTCAGCGTTCAAGTAGGAAAATGCCTCTTATCTTCTCGTGTCTGTCATAGTTGTCCCATGCAGCCAGCCACGAATGAGTAGACAGAGAGAAAAGAGATATGGATGGTGCAGCTGAATTCATTATCTAATTCAATAGTATAATGGCAAGTGGTTTGCCATGGTAACTTATGCCAAGAGGTTTTGATCTGTCTGTAGTGCAAGCCAAAAAAATAATAATACAATCACTGACATTTAAAGAGTGCTTGAAAAACACAATGTTCACCTATTTGGCTCAAGGAAATTTTTGTCAGGGCTTTCATTAAATCAATTTAGCTACAACTGGAAACTTTGTCACAAGTTAGTGCAGAAGTTTAGCTGAATCAGGTTTGCCTTGTTTACCCTGAAAACATCAATGCATTTGTAAATTTGCTAGTGCAAAATGCTAAATTGCCTGGGTCTGGGCTGCTTAGGTAACTACTTTTATTTTATTTTTTTAAGTTTTACCCCATGTTAGGGAGTCTCTCTCTCTCTCTCTCTCTCTCTCTCTCACACACACACACACACACACACACACAGAAAGAGTATCCCTACAATCCAGAGAAACTAGGGGAGCATGTAAGAGACATTGGCTGCAATCCTAAAGACACTTTCCTGGGAGTAAGACCCATTGAACACAATGGGGCTTACTTTTGAGTAGACATGGTTAGGATTGTGCTCATTATGGGCAGTGATGGGCTTCAAATAAATTAACAACCGGTTCTCTGCCCATCTGGCAGCTACTTTTAAATGGATATTTTTAAACTTTATATTGCCTATCTCTCGTTAACAACCGGTTCTATAGAGTAGGTGCGAACCTGCTGGAGCCCACCACTGATTATGGGCACCCGTAGTTACTGCACCACCTAGTGAAAACCTATAGGAAATTCATATTGCAATCCAGAGCAAATTGTTCTTACACTGGAGCAAAGACTCCCCATAGTTACTCTGGATTGCGCCCAGAGACAGTAAGAGACAGAGGCAGAGACTACAGGGAGTAGGATGAAATAAATTTTACTGTAGGTTCAAAATCTCCCAGAAACAATGCACAGAAATGCCATTCCAAAAAATCACTTCAACCTCATGCTTAATGCTGAACTTACCAAGACTACTTCAATTTTTGCATGTTCAACTTTTGCTTCCATGTCTCCCTCCAGATTAATAAATATATAGTACAGTTGCCCCTTATCTTAGCTGCAATTGATCTGCACAAATTTCACACGGTTGGCAAACCAATCAAACAAAGTAACAAAACAAAAAACAAACCAGTTTAAATAGTGCAGGCAATATCGTCCACCATTCAGTTTACTAAATTCATGTCTGATAGTGACCATGAAATCAGAGAATGATGCTCTGTTCCCTCCATCAATTCCAGTTCCTGCCTGTCACTTGTAGATTTTTAAGAGACAATGCATATTTTCCAGATGTAAGGAACTTTACGGCAATTTTGAATGTAGATGATTTCCATTTCACATGCTGAATCTAGAATGTAATCCTTGTGTACGAAAAGGGACAAAAACGTATTAGCAAAAATGTTTGAAAATTGTTGTTCAGAGAGTAATTTCTCAATATACTGTATTAAACTTGATGCGACCATCAATTTCAGGTTAATGACATCACTTCTTGCACAAACTTTCATTCTAAAACTTAGTCCAGGTGCTAAAGAGTATGAGAACCAGTGTTTTATGCATGTCAAAATAAGCAATTAACCCAAGTGCCACCACACATCATCCAGTAGGAAAGCATCAAAATAACAGAAATAACAACAAAATAACTCAAAAGAAGCTCCAAATTCCTTCTTATTTTAAAGAGATCTGTTCATTATTTGAAAATTTGACATTGTGGTATACTGGGGAGAGTGTCAAACAGAAGGCCTGTTTAAACAGGATGTTCAAATTCTTACCCCGTTTGATGTTAACTAGTAATCTTGAGGAACTCCCTCAGCTTTCCCTACCTCACAGGGTTGTTGCAAATATAAGATGAAATTGCCTTCTGGTCTGCTTGTAGGAAGAGCAGGATCGAAATGTTGTGTTATTCAATCTCTGGATATTTATTTCCAATCTCTGTAGCTTCTTTGCTGCTTATGTAGATATTTGATCCCCCAAGGCTTTTGATTATACCCTACGTTAGGAACCTTGGTGATCATCCTAACCTGGCTTATAACTATGCTTATTCCGAGTGACTTAAAAAAATGAATTAACATGTATTTTTAATCATACAGGAGAATGAGGATGCTATTATGGTAATTGATCATTTCTGAGTCGGAGGAAAATGATTGCTTATACTTACTAAAGAAGGTCTGCTCTGAAATTGCTCTAATAATGTATGGAAGCTACATGGATGCGTAAACAATCAGGCTTGTGATAACATGGTTTATGATCCAGTTATGGTTTGTCCTGTATTTGCATGGAAGAGTTTGTTACATGCTGTGATTGGAAGCTTCTAATCTCTTACATTCATGTGGGGAAGTACAGGGGAAGAAGCAGAGGGTAGATGAACCTGAGGACTTGCCCTGGCTTGTGCAAGTACAGGCATCCCTGGCCAGATGCCACTGTGCATGGACAACCTTTGACCATGCGCAGTGGCATCAGAGTGCTCCTCTGAGATAGGAGCGACCAGCTCCTCCCTCAGAGGAGCGCTCTTGGTGGTGCAGCACAGCCTCAGCGGGGGAGATGCGCTGAGGGAGTGCCAAACTCCCTCAGTGCATCACCCCATTCCCATATATCCAGGCCTTGTGTCTGATTCCACATTTTCCAGCCCCCTACACCCTCTTGCATTGACCAAAACTGCAAGGCCAAAGACATTAGTTATTCTTGGAGTACCAAAACAATTCCTGTTATTAAAAAATGCCTTGTCCAAACTGTTTCCTAAAGATATTAGTATCATGTAACCAATAATTGTAATTACTAAGTTCTTGCCTATGTATAACGTGTTCTGTCCTAAAACAGTTATAAACAGCCTGTTTTAATATCTTGTTAGGTCCAAATGACCCAGGCCCAATCCCCCTCTGGCCCCCATAGCAAGGCCAGCCTCTCTAAGCCAGAAAAACAATAGTAGGCCAGGCACAAAACATCCAGGCCAAAATGATAAAGGTGGAATGTAGCAAAAATACATGTTTTATGCAATTAAGCAATAACTGCAAGCAGCCCTGACAACGTGCAGACTCAAAAGAGTTGAGGACACGTTGCAAGTTTGCCCATCCACTGCTTGTCATCATCCCCTGAATCCCACCCTTGTGCAAAAATCTTGCAACACAGCATCCAAGCTTTACCCTCAGTCATTTGTACCCCCTCCTTGACATTTGTACCCTCCTCTACTGAAAATGCCCTATAAAAATGCTTGCACAGTCTTTGTTCTCTGTTCACCTTGCCCAGTGGAGGTGGAACCCATGTACACATGTAGTAAAGCTAGCTTTGTAAGGTGGTCCTTTATAGTTTTCTGTCATGTTAATTGCCTCTCTGAAGAACCTGGGTTCTTGGGTTCAAGTCCCACCCAATTCGGGTACACCCCTGAGGCACGTAACCCTGGTGCGCAGTGCACCAGTTGCACCACCTCAATGACGCCACTGCTCATTGAAAATCCTGCCATTCGGCTTAACCTAGCTTTGTTCTGATTGTACATGACCCAAATTAACATTAAAATAGCTCACTTTATTGTGTCCTTTTGGATTTGGGTTTGAAGGATAATGTAAATAATTAGTTCTTCTGAAGCCAAAGAGCCAGCCTCAGTTCGAAACTACTCAATACTCTGTGGCTTTTGACAAACACACTGCTCCAATTAGGGGTATTAAATAGGATAATGCAGCACTTTGAAAGGAGTCATTCAGAAGTTTGCATGTAGGGAGAGCAATCTGCATGAAGTGCTCATTGTGTTGTCTGTCAAAGCATTTTGGTTTGTTTCCATATCCTGCTGCAAAGGTTTGCAAAAGAAAAGCAACAGAAAAATGAGGAATGCTGAAGATGTGTCTTGAAGATGCGAAGCAGAGGTGCAGCTAAGAATCAAGAAAAACATGATACCGCCGAGCACGATACCATAGTCTTTCAAGACTGATGAAGGCTTGCTAAAACAAATGCAGTCTATTTGCATTACTTATTATTGTTATTGATAGACAAAAGGTAAAGATGTTCCCCGCAAATTGCATTTAAATGCTTTTGAACTGCTAGGTTGGCAAAATCTGGACAAGTGACTGGAACTGACTCTGTACTCAATCTTGAACCACCAGCCTGTTGATTCCCAGGTCATCAAGCACAACATCTTGAACCACTGAGGTGCTGCAGCAATACTACATGCTACCTTATAGCAGCACTATCAGGTAGTCTACTTCATTATTTATTTAAGGGATTTATACTCTGCCTTTCCTGTGCCAATGCACATGCCAAAGGAGGCTTATAAAGTTTAGTTTCTCCCCTACTTCTGTCCTCACAACAACCCTGTGAAGTAGGTGAGGCTGGTGGTGACTGACTGGCCCAAGTGTCACCAGGAAAGTTTTTCTGGCTGAGGGGGAATTTGAACTTGGATCTTCCAGATCTCAGGTCTCTTCCAGGTTTGCACCATCCTGGATCTGATAGACTACTAGATAGACTACCAATCATCAAAAATAAACATATTTTTCATTGTCTTTGTTGTGAGGTATTATAAGCCTCTGTAATTCACAGAAGAATTATATCAAATGTTATAGCCAAAAATAAATTTAAAGATACAAATCCAACTTTTTCCTCATATACTGCATAAATCAGAGCGTGGAATGAGAGAAAACAAATGTATTTCTATCACAGATACCTGTATTTATTAAATTATAGTGCGCCATTGACTCTAACGCACACCTCTATTTTGAAAGCATTGAGATTTTCAAAAAAAAATTGCTGGTGATTGTAATGCACAGCTCCAAAACAGGTGCAAAATTTAATTTTACTGCATATAGCAATGAGTTATATGATAATAATATGGCAATGGATTTGTGTTATGATTTTTACCTAGCTACACTACTTTATACAACAATGGGTTTATGCTATATTTTAATGACAATATAGTAAACTGTAAAATATAAATACTGATCTATACTTATAATCAAAATATCCAAATCTGATGTGCACTCTGATTTTGGAGACTGACAGTACAAGCCTATTTGTGTCTACTCAGAAGTAAGTTACATTAAATTCAATGGGACTTACTCCCTGGAAAGTGCTCTTACGGTTGCAGCCTAAATTTGGCTGCAAAAAGTCTGCATTAGATTTGAGTAAATACAGTATTTCTTTCTGTAGTCAGTCACAACTTTTGTAATATTTAGGGTGCAATCCAAACTCCCTTTCTAGGCTAATCCAAATCTGGTCCAGTTTGCCTACTTTTCCTCAAAGACTTGCAAGAACTGATGTTTTCCTGGTATCTCTCTCACTTGTGAAGAGATAGAAGTGAAGAGATAGAAGGTAGGAATATGAATCTGACTTTGGTTGCAAACTCACTTTGAATGTACACGGATCCAAATATATGAATGCATATGCATGTTGGGCAAGACAGTAGTTCTCTGGGTTTCAGACAGGGGTCTTTCTCAGCCGTTCCTGAAGATGCCAGTGATTGAAACTGGGATCACTGTAGAACAACTGAAGAACAGCGCTTTATCATTAACCCTATAATCCAGAGTAACTACGGGAGCACGTAAAAGACATTTACATCAACGTGGTTATGGCACCACCTACTGAAAACGTATGGGAAATTCATATTGCAATCCAGAGTAAACTGTTCTTACATTGGAGTAAAGACTCTCCATAGTTACTCTGGATTGCGCCCTTAGTTGCCATCTTATCCATATGACTCCGTTTATCAAACATTTGAGAAACGATCAAAATGCCATTCAAATTCTGGCTGACGGAAAAGTATGGCCATAGGTCACTTCTCCTGAAAGCTGTCCTCTTTCCAACTTTTTTTCCATTTGGAACAAACTGCAAGGTTCGGCAGCAATCCAGAGTTACTTTTCTTGACTATTACAGGTCCAACAAGGTCCAACCAACCAATACACCGGTTTTTTAATACACGGATTTGACTCAACACCAATGGCCACTGCAAATCACAATTTTAAAAACTGCTTTTGTCCTGTTTAAGAAAGGTAGTCAGGCAAGCAGGGGTGTCACCGGGTGTGGGAGGCCTGCATGTCACCCCCATACATTTGGTGGGGCAACAATATGAATAGTGAGCGTGGTTATGTGCCATTGCCCTGCCTCCACTGGGTTTTTTAAGCCACACATTTTAATAAAATAAAGATATTTCAAAGTGGTTTGTTTCACGGTATTCTGCTGTAAATTATGCATTCAAAGGTGTATAATATGATGGGATTATTTCTACAAACTATTATTTTAGCCATTTAGGTCACAACAGGTGCCTTCAAAGGTGCCCCCTTTCTAATGCCCTAGTAACGTCCCTAATCCAAAACGTTTTGGAAGTCTTGTACTCTCCTGGACTGACCTTCCACACCAGCCAAAGCATGCTTGGTCAGTCACCAGTAAATACAGCTATACAGTTCACATCCATTTTCAACGAATTCATCAGATTCTGGGGTGATTTGTGGTGGCTGCGTTCATTGGATCAGGACATCAGGATAATTCTGGTGTCCTTAGTTTCTTCTCAGCCTGCGCTTTTCAATGAACGATGGCATATTTGCCTACTCGAGAATAAAGCTGCTGTATGGGTCACTTTCACTTTCCATAGAGTTCAATGCATATTTTAGGTTTTTGGCCATAGGTTTTGATAGGAAAGAGCTATTTCAAAACAGATTCTTGCATTGGATCCTGCTCTTCAATATGATTCCAACGGTATATGACATGATGGGGTTTGACGCACCATCACAAAGTTGCAATTTTTAGGTTCCCCCAGTGCGCGTCACCCTCTTTAGGTGCGTCCCTGGAGTAGACCAGACCGCTCACACCTATCCTAGTGATACCCCTGCATGCAAGCAATTATTCCATTTTCAGTGCCAGAATCAAACCCCTTCAGATATTGAGACTCTACTTTATTCCATTAGGTTCAGTGGAGGAGCAAGAAACCTGGAAGTGGATCTTTAAGCCTATTTTTCCATTGTTATCTCCATACACTGAATTTTTTTTTTATCAATGGGGGTTTCTGAAACAGAACCCTAGTTTTTCCATTATCTTCACTTGAATGCCTCCATAAATAATGTTTATTATAATCAGTTAGCTGGATCTCTATTGGTATGTATTGAATACATATAGTTGTGTTAAGCCCTGCTGAAGTGAAACTAACCTTTAGATAACCCTAACAGTTAAGACCAACTGTTTTGGAAGGAAACTTTGAACATTCATATTTGGGCAGGCTGTTTCAAGTATTATGATTGGTTAAGGCCCGGTGGGTCTAGGGTATAAATTACAGGCATTTGCCTGCTGTTCCTCGGTTCCAGTTTGAGTCAATAAATGCTGTTGTAGTTATGCTGGTCTGCTTCTTGCCTACTGAAGTCCACTACACAATACCTATATTACATTTCTTTGGGAAGGGAGAAATGTTTGGTGTCCCATCTGTCCTTGAATATTACCAGTGGGGGGCTTCAGGGGGTTCTCACATGTTCTATAGAATCCTTTGCTAATGAGCACCTGGTTCTGAGAACCGGTTACTAATGGGACATAGAACCTGTTGTTAATTTATTTGAATCCCATCACTGAATATAACCCTTCTTTGATAATCAGGCGACATGAAATAGCGAGGATGTCACTCAGCAGAAGATCTGCTACAGGCTCTTCACATCCTAGTTCCAATTCTACCATCAATGGTTAAAGTACACCAGGGAGTGAAGGAGCAAAAGTTTTAACTGGAATCTTTGGAGAGCTGTTTTAAGACAGAGAAGGTATTATTTTATTAATAAAATCATGTCATTCATATTTTTTATTTAAAAAAAAATCTTTCAAACTAACATTGTGTTCTTGATATGAAATACTTGCTATGATTAGAGATCTTAGGTTTTATAAGTATTCGGATGTCTGTGGGCAGGCAGCAGGGGAGTGAGAGGCAGGGCTGTGACACAACACTTGTACTGGATCCAAGGCATATTGAGCTGCTCGTAGGCTGCTTAAATCTTAGCCACCAACATTGTTGTTGCAGATTCAAGTAGACTCACTTGGGGGGGGGGGGCTGCTGTGTTATTCAAGGTAAGGTGGAAAGTTTCCCTTGCCCCACTTTAGCACCTCAGCACCCCCAAACCTATGCTGGATAGAGTGCAGGTGTGCAGGCCTGCCTGTTCCAGTGCTAAAGTTGGATGGGATAGGATTGTGCTTTAATTTGCTAAACTTCCAGTGTTGAGACAGCCCCTAAAGCAGCAACTTGCACCTAAGGGTGCAATCCAGAGTAACTATGGGGAGTCCTTGCTCCGGAGTAAGAACAAGATACTCTGGATTGCAATATGAATTTCCCATAGGTTTTCACTAGGTGGTGCAGTAACTACAGGTGCATGTAATGTCTCTTACGTGCCCCCGTAGTTACTCTGAATTGTAGCCTAAGTCACAATTGTTATATACTTTTAACCTCAACCTGGAGGCCCCCTTTTAATTTTTAACCAAAGAAGTCTCTCCCTCTCACTGCGTACCCACATTTGGAAGAAGGAGCTGTTTTGGAATAGGTCAGCTGAGCAATTAACATTGTGCCAAGAAAGGGTAGTCATGCAGCTGCACCTGCTGACATTTGATAAACTACAGGAAGAAATGGCTTTTGTTTGTGTTTTTCTTTTCATTAAGTCTCTCTCTCTCCCCCCCCCTCTCTCTGTCTTAAAAAAATCTTTAAACAAAAATTGATGGTGGTTGGCACCAATGGTTCAGCCCTCAGTTGAAGACCTAAAGAGCTTTATTCTGAAGAAGTGATTCTCAATGTATGTCCTCCACTGTACTACTTCACATGGTCCATCTCTTTACTGGAAGTAACTGGCAAAGAATCAACACCAGTTAAAGGCACCCCCACTTATTTGATGGGTTAGGGACTGTCCAAAAATGAATATATATGAATATATATATGAATCTATCTATCTATCTATCTATCTATCTATCTATCTATCTATCTATCTATCTATCTATCTATATGAATGATAGTTATTTACTGAAGAAAGTCATAATGAAATGTCAAAACAGTTTGATCACCATGTCACATGCCATTCAACATCAGGGAAGACAATTTTAACTAGCAGAGAGAGGTTGAAAGAATGAAACGTGTTGAATGAATGAGTCCTGAATATATTGAAAGGTGTTGAAAGAGTGGAACTATCAGAAAACGGACTGTCAGAAAGTGGGGGATGCCTGTTGGAGGCCAGATGCAACACAACCAACACCATTAAGAGGCTCATAGTGGAGGGGTTTTTGAGCATGAAAAAGTGTTTTTGTGGCTCTACCTGCTGAGCCTAACCTCCTCCTGCTGTTTATTGTATCACATTCCTGGTCTTGCTGCTAGGTAGCAGGTGTCCTGCAGTCCTGTGAGTACCACCAGGTACACCTCAAGTACCACTGGTGGTACCATAGCAGTGGTTGAGAAACACTGTTCTAAAATGAGATCACAATTCTTGGATTGGCTTAATTGAAAGCGATGGGAGCGATGAGTGGCCATGAGACAAATTTGTCTTTTGGCTGTGAGACAAATTGATGTGCCAGTGGCAAATTATGGGGGATGAGAGAGAGATTGAGGTCAGTGTGCTCTTTACCCAGATCCACTGCCTCCTCCCTGCAACCCGCCACAGATGTGAGCTGCATGAATTCACTTCCTACAGACTCAAGAAGAAGTGGATAATCAGCTTCCTTATTAAGGACTGTTGCAAACCCGGAAGTGCAGACTGCAGAACAGCATGAATGATATTTTGATTTTTACCCACATATTTTGGACAGTTCTCTTGCTGTCCAGGTTTTGCTTTCTCTTGCAGTAGTGCATATAAGGGCTGACACAAAAAAATTACAGTATATTTCTTCATTTTTAATATTGGGTTTTTGTTTTCAGTTTAATTGCATGCTACATTTTTGTGCTATGAACAAAAGAAAGGCAAGTGCTAAGTATTTTTGACCTTTCAAGCGTTAAAAAGCAAGCAAGAAAAAGTCTATAAAATCAGGATGTTATCATTTACATTAAAGAAAAGTATTAAAAGTCAAATACAAATGCTTTGTACTTTGTCTTTAGAGAGGAAAAAGATATACTTGGTGGCCAAACGACATTCCATTGCATGAAGAAAACAAATTAGATAATTTTGATGGCAGTGCACAGCTTGGTATAAAAGATATTGCTATCATTGTGGTTTCCTATAGGGAAAAAAGAGGCCTTTATTTTGCTGGTCAGTAAAATGTCAAGTGTAATTATTCAAACTGGCATCCCACAGGATCTCTTATGAAAATGTGGATTGCTCTGCAGGTGGCCATAATCACACCAGACGATCATTTGCAAGGTGAACACCAAGGCCAAGTATGTTGCCAGAGACTGCCCCGTTGATGCTAAGTGAATGTTATGAAATTAATACTACTGTTATTGGCTCAAGATTGTGAGAGACTGGAGTACCATGCTGTAAGTACATATGAGCAGTGGTGGGATTCAAATACATTAACAACAGGTTCTATGTCCATAGAACAACAGGTTCTGTATCCCATTAGTAGCCAGTTCCCAGATCCAGATGCTCATTAGCAAAGGGTTCTATAGAAGCTATGATAAGCCGCTAAACCCACTACTGCATATGAGGCACTATTCTTGTTCAGCAAACCCCAGTGAATTGAGACCCAGGAGAACATGGCAATGTACTTTTGTAAAAGGTACACTGGATGGGACACGTCAAGGAGAGAATGATCTCCCTCTCTTGTGAATGAGTGTGGATCTCAGGTAGTGTAAGCCTCAGACCAGTCTGCCGTAACTCTTTGCACAGCAATGCAGCAGCACCGACATGGCCCCTGCGATGTCCCACAGAGGAGGTTTGGCTCTTAGAGGCATCCTTGGAGTAAAGGAACACTTCTTATAAGCCCATGATACATCACTGGGACTACTCAAAACTTTGCTAGCTCTTTAGTTTGTGCAAGTACATGTGGACCAAGATCGAGTTTGAGGCCAGGAAGGGAGGTCAGCAATTCCAAAACTACGCCTTCCTGATCCTGATCGGTCATCATACCTGCCCCCATTGCTATCCATCCACCCTCACCTACCTTGTGCACATTGGGACTGACAGGGATGTAACATCTGCTGAAAGGTAGAGCCAGCTGCTTGCTTGGTGACCAGACCATGCACTTGGCTCCAGCATGCTGGTTTTCTTTTGCATCTTTTTAGACTGTGAGCCCTTTTGAGACAGGGACCCATTTGCTGTTACGGTAGTGATTTCCTTTTCATTATAACTGCTTTGTGAACTTTTGTTGAAAAGCAGTACAGTATATAAATTCTGTTGATTGATTGACTGATAGAGAGATTGATGTCACCTTTTGCAATAGCCAGAATGCATCTATCAGAAGACTAATTCTGGCAGCATTAGCCACCTATAAGATTAGATGGGTCACAAGTATTTAAATAACACATACACTATTAGGTTGGTATTGAATACACTTATCTGGAAGTCCTGTTGATTATGGAATTTACTTAACCATTTAAATAATCAACAGTTTTTTAAAAGCCAAGATTATGCAGTAATACTTCTTTTAACACAGTGGATACAGCCTTAGAAAATAAAGTTTGGGCGCAATCCAGAGTAACTACAGGGAGTCCTTGCTCTGATGCAAGAACAATTTACTCTGGATTGTAATATGAATTTCCTATAGGTTTTCACTAGGTGGTGCAGTAACTACGGGTGCACGTAATGTCTCTTATGTGCTCCTGTAGTTACTCTGGATTGTAGGGTAAGTGTGAAACAACACTTAATGTTATCCAGTGTGCTTTTCAGAACATGTGTAACATGGACACATAAAAAACCACTGGGACCATGTGCAGTGAACATTGTATCACACCTCAGTGGTTTAGGTGGGCAACTAGGGCATAGCATCTTGCCCACTGTTTTCTCTCACTGACTTGCATTTGCTGGTAGCAAACAATGACAGCCAAAATGTACATTGGTGCAGAAAACTAGCCAGAATATGCAGCAGCCAATGGTTGGAAGCACAGCACAGACAGCTGTACTTTCTGCAGTTCTAAG
Organism: Cryptoblepharus egeriae; assembly: GCA_030015325.1. Classification (NCBI taxonomy): domain Eukaryota; kingdom Metazoa; phylum Chordata; class Lepidosauria; order Squamata; family Scincidae; genus Cryptoblepharus; species Cryptoblepharus egeriae. The sequence continues at coordinate 57,659,951 of JAREYC010000007.1, forward strand.
TTCTAAACTTTTTAAAGCTTTTAACCTTATTTTTTATAATATTGTAAAAACTACATCCAGGACAAAATGTGCTATAACAAAAATTTATATGAGGTTCAGCTGTATATATATTGGATGTAACTCTCATAAAGTTTAATACAAATTAAGGTTTTCTTAAGACTACTTGCACACACAAAATCCCTGCATAGAGTTGGTTGTTGATATTTTGCCAGACCCATATGATTGAGGATGTACTAGTGTACATGTTCCATGAACACTCACATCTGGCTCTGTCCCTAGACCCAAACTAAATCTCATCCTGATCCTTCAACCCTAAACATACTTACATGGGAGTAAGATCTATTGAGCAAGTCTTTCTTTTGCGTAGACATCTAAAGACTCATGCTGCTGTTTGCTTTAAAGCAGCATTTGAACTGCACGTAATTGGGTGACACTGGACAGATTTGCCTCCTGCAATTAAATTGCAGCATCCAGGCATGGGGGTAGGACATGTCCCCTCATGATGTACATGTCTTTAATTACTTGAGGTTGATCTGGGAAGAGCAAGCTGTATTGTCCAAACCAGCTCCAGATACAAGCTACATAGTCATGATCACTATCAGGTGCTCTGGATGGACAGAATATCTCAATACCATCCATCATGTCTATGCTCACAATGTCTTCCCATTAGCTCCTCAAGCAAACTATCTGCTCTGAGCACAAAATTTCCATCACACAATAACAGATGGGTAAAAGAACTGAAATAGAGGCTCTAAATATTTGATTTGATAAATGCTAATTCCATCCCATTCATTGCAGCTGCTGACCAGTTTGCAGGACAGATAGTTGATAGAGAAGCCCTAGTGCTGGTCTATTGATTCATTTGTTGGTTAGAAGTGAGTTAAAAGCCCATATAATTTTTGGAAATATGTGGTTTGCTCACAGAAAAAGGCACTTTAAATAAGTAAAACAAATCAATATTGATTTTGCCAGCCTCATATGATTCTGAAGACAACATTCTCCAGTGAAGACAACAAAATGAGATTGTCCTTTCATCTTTCTTTTGAAATTGTGAACACATATCCCTCCCCACCTTCCTTTCTACACACACTTTAAATCTTTTGTGCTTTGTTAGGTGGTATTATTGGTATTAAAACTGATCTTTTGCATTCCCCATCTTTCCCTTTCCTGTAAAGGGCAATGATCTTAAAATACAGGCCTGAACCACTGAAGCCACAAGCTGTAAAACAAACAAGTTAATATACATGGAGATTCCAGCAAAGTCGGGGGGAAAAGCCAATTAAAAGGATGCAAAGCCTTGGTTAAACAATACTAGCTTGCTTGCTTAAATTTGTTATTTAATTTTTAATTCAAAGAGTAAAGAAGCACAAGGCTGTGCAGTCTATAAATTTGGGCATCCTCTTTGTTCTACAGATTCATTTTCTTCCCAGTTCACCTAAGGTCCATTCTAAAATAAAGGGCTTTTTACATTATCTACAAATATTTACCACAGCTAGCAACTGAGGCAAGAAATATTTATTTATGTCTTTTATTGCATTTTTATTCTTACACTTTTATTCCATGAAATGCAAAGATAATCAAGTCTGAAAGCAAATGGACACTTTCATTTCTCTTTTAAATAGCATGTATGGTGAAATTGGGAACAGAACCATGGTGCAAGCAAAGCCCTAAAGCTCCCTAAAACTCCTCTCATAGCAAACCCTCTCATCTTATGGAATGGATAGAGGGGATAGTTCAAACTATCCAAGAAAGTCCAAACAAACAAAATAAAATCCAAGAAAGTTCAAATAAACAAAATAAAATATTAATTTATCCAGCAAGTGATTAATTGGTGATGGCATCTGGACAGATTTATGGAAGAAAAGCATCCATTTATGGAAGACTGACCCTACAATCCAGAGTAACAACAGGAGCATGTAAGAGACATTATGTGTACACATAGTTACTGCACCACCTAGTGAAAACCTATGGGAAATTCATATTGCAATCCAGAGCAAATTGTTCTTACATCGGAGCAAGGACTCCCCGTAATTACTCTGGATTGTGCCCAGACATTCATACTTTGTGTAAGCTTACATAGTTTGACATTGTGATATAGAAGTTATGATCTAATGGAAAAGGGGAAGGAAGGAACCAAAGGAAACTTTGTACCCACTGATTCCTCTCAGAGGCCCTGGAAATTATTAAACCAGTGGAGGGTCTAGGTTGGCAATTCTTAAACTTTTTAAAACTAGGACCCCTGTTTTCAAAATGAGTCTTTCAGGACCCACCTCGCTTTACAAGACTTAAAAAAGATGATCTAAAGGGAAATAATATTTTTATTAGTTCATTAAAAAGTAATATTTTATGTAATTATTTGCAAAAACATTGGAATTGGCACTGGACTTTCCTGGAAGTCTCATTGAACGCAATGGGACTTACTTCTGAGTAGAAATCGAGGAGCTCTGACATCGCAGTGATGTCACATCCTGGTAAGTTTGACAAGGGATACCAGACAGATTTTTAAAGTTGAAAGGGGGTTCAAGTACCACTGCTGTACACCATTGTTAAAGGGCCCAGAACTCTGAACTTTGGACACCCCTGCTCTGCAGATCCAGCAAAACCTGGGTCATGAAAAACACTGGTCTAGATATATATATATATGTCCTGAGTGATCCTTACCATGGTGGTTAATAGTGAAACAAAACTGTTTAAAAATATGTTAGAATGCAGTGGGGTATATGGAACTAGATAAAAGTTAACTGTGGATTTGGAAAAACTCAGTTGAGGAAATGACATAGGAAACTGCAGCATTTCTGCAGGACATTTTGGTGTCCCATTTACAAGGGTGGGAAAAGGATGGTTCTACCCTGGGAACAATTTACTGAAACCATGTTTTAATAGAAAAACGAAACTCAGGAGGTTTCTAGCTTCAAATATTTACATGAAAATCACATCTGTACTATATTAATCAAACATGTTATTAGACTCAGGGTGTATATGAGAGTCTACAGATTTGTAATCTGTTCAGTTATTCAGTGATATTTTGAAGGATATACTGATGATTTGTCAGTTAAGTTGAAGAGCAGCACTAAACAACTCAGCTTTTTGTCCCCATGGCCTTAGCTTATAGAAAGTGTTTGAAAGGATGTGTATTTTAAATAATATAGTCTGCTTTACATCTTCTGTATTTTTAGATTTTAATCTTATTATGCTCTTAGTCAAAACAAGTGACTGATACTTAGTTATCACTGTGAAATGGAAGCAAATGTCCCCATTAGGATCATCACTCCCAATAAATGTTTATGCTCCAATTTTTAGGTCGTTTTTGAAGATCACTTTAACTTTTCCGATCAGAAGTTACCCTGGATGGGGCAGTGTGGCTTGCCTCCAACTGTACATCTGATCCGAAATAGAGGCACCCACTTCCGCTGTCTTGTTCATCCACCTTGTCCCTCCTCCAGGATATTCACTTTCTCAACTTTCTCACCTTCTGGGAGCTCAGCCATCAGTCTTGTCTTCTTTTGCCTCCTCTTCCTCACTCTCATATCCTTTTAATAATTCTCAGAAAATTGTACAGGTGTGTGTGTAGTGGGAAGCCTGAATTATAATCTGAATTATAAGGCAGCGGTGTTCAAACCCCAGCCCAGGTGCCAGTTGTGGCCTGCAGCAAGACCTGTCCATCTGACCAGTGGGCAAGCCTTTTAATCCTCTGTGTCTATCTCTAATACACTCTTATATATAAATTTATGTGAATTTATTCAAATTTGAAATGTAAATCACTCTTCTAGCTTCTGACCAGTGGTGGGCTTCAGGGGGTTCTCTCAGGAACCCTTTGCTAATGAGCACGTGGTTCTGAGAACTGGTTACTAATGGGACTTAGGACCTGTTGTTCTATGACATAGAACCTGTTGTTAATTTAGGTTATTAGGACATAGAACCTGTTGTTAATTTATTTGAATCCCACCACTGCCTCTGACCCGGTGTCAAGAGAGAAGATGTGGCCCTCCTGCCAAAATGTTTGGACACCCTTGCTATAAAAAAAGCAGCAGGCCTCCGTCACCCTTGAAAGACTATGGTATCCTGCTCGGCGCTGCATACGCTGCATGTGAAGCACGAAAGCCTGGGTTGGATTATTATGGAGGATAGGCTGTTACCCAAGCAGCAAATCCCCCCTCTCCACGCTACTGAATTAGTCCAATGGAAAGGCAGAGCCAATACGATTGGATCCAGCTGGCATCACAGAGCTGGGCTAAGGATAGGAGCTCACCCTGTCTTGTGGGTCCAACCCGGAAATCGAACCCTGGCCTTCTGGTTAACAGGCACAGTGTCTTTACCGCTTACGCCACCCACAGCCCATGCTATAAGGTAATGAATAAACCTTGAAGTACATCCAACACAATTTTCCTTCCATGTTTTAAAAATGAATCGCATTGGAACTACGATAGAGGCATGTTAGTGACGTCTCTTCAGGCTGTATCCAAGCCAAAAAATTAATGTAGCCCCACATGGAAGCTGAATTAATTTTTTGGCTTGAAAATAGCTGTAAATGAGAATAGCTGGTATGTCTCTAGCATGCTAGAATTGTTATTAATTAAAATAAAATGGTGTTGCATGTAACTCAAGGTGTTTTCTTAAGTGACATCATTACCAGGTACATGTCTGCTTAATGATTAACCTCATATAAGACAGTGGTCAAAGCACAACAAAGAGGCTCTTAATGAGGCAATCCAGTCTCCCACAGCCTGATGCAGAATGTAGACTGCAGATGCAGGCTCTTATTGCAGAGAAGACTTGTCTCCAGTAGCTTGCAGAATGAATGTCAACAGGGAATATCTGTTTACACAACAAAGCATTCACTTGGACTGTATGTTCACTTAACAACCTGATCACATAATAACAGGGACTGAAGAATATATTCCCGTTAAGTGATGCATACCTGTAGTTATTAAAATTACATTATAGTCACTAAAGAGCTATCGTGGTTCAGCAGTTAAGATGCCATGCCTGTTGATTGGAAGTTGGCAGAGGCCTGGATACTGCAGGACAGGTGTTGTCATGGGGTGGAGGGGCATCAAAAACTTCTTTGACTCCAGTTAGCAAATAGGTGCTTTAGATATGCCACTGGTGAACTGCTGAGGAAGAGGAGGCAGGTTTTCCCCCAATTTTCTTTTTAAAAAATTCCCGGGGATGTTGTCACGTTCTCTTGGAACCACACTTCCGGGGCTACATTTTGAGCTTTGCACCACGCTACATGATCATTACCTATGCCACTGAGCATGAGAAAAACATTAAAAAGTGAACATAAACCTAGCATGCTCAGAGGAGAAATAACAGTTATCTACCGCTTCTGAAAAACAAACGCAGCCAGAGTCCCCAGATCACAGCATGTGCTATTGGGAATTGTATTCCTTTTGCCCAGTAGTCCCACAGCAGTACTGTTATGCCTTGTCCAAGATCATTTTCTATCTCTCATAACTTTGGACAGCTTACCCCTCATGACCAGTGATCAAGCTGTTGTGGTGTGTTCATGTCTGCTACTCGAAGACAAGATAAGCAACACAGGAAGCCCAAAACGAACCTCAGCCTGTACTGATTACTGTAACATTTGATCCTTGCAGATAGGTTATAATCTTACAGGAAGTCTGAACAGAATTTTCTGCACTGGAGATATTGAACACATATAACCGTATTGTTTTTTGCCTCCTTCTTTAATCCTGGGGTTGATTTATGCTCATTGCTGTGTTTGGAAACGATTGCCTCAATTGATATGAATGCCCCGGGGAAGGGTCTTCTGAAGAGATAGATGGCTTCAGTTGGAGCTTGTGACAAAAATCAGAAGACTGGTATTTCTCCGGAGAGCAATTCTTCATTTAAAGAACACAAGAGACGCCCTTTCATGAAAAGGGAGAGACAGGATGCAAATGCAGTGGAAATCGCCCATAGCCATCAGTCTGAGCTTCCCAGTGATGCCTAAATATAGGCTAATAAGGACCATTTTCAAACTGGATCTGTGCAAGCTTTTTTCTTGTCCAAATGTTATTGTGTCTATTGAAAGAAAAATTGAAAATGTGTTTTGCTTTGCTGTCGTCATCTCGCCCTGTACACTCTGCTGGCTTAAATATTTATCACATTTCTGTCATCCGTGACATGTACATACAAGTCCTGGTAGAATTATTCCAAAATGGATGTTTTGAAAAAGCCTTGTACAGCTTGCAAAATCACTTTTCCCAATGCAGACAAGAGTTTTACATGTTTACTTTAGGAGAAGCAGACCTCAGCAATAACGCTTATCAAAATCCCACCTGTATGCAGATGGCCACCCTCTCTACTTCTTAGAAGAACTAACCTCTGCTCCAGCACTGGCGATTGGCTCAGATAATGTTCATGTTCACTCCCTTATCTATCATATGCTTACCTTTATGTAAGTTGATGCTGAATAAACAAGGTGCTATGACCACACTGAATGCATAAGTTGTGATCCAGCAAACTGAGTAGACTGATAAGTCTCATGTAGTTGATTCCTTTCCTTTTGTTGAGAGTACATAGGACGTAAGGCAAAATCCAAAAGTAACTATGGTGAGTCCTTGCGCCGGTGTAAGAACAACTTTCTCTGGATTCCAATATGAATTTCCCATAGGTTTTTACTAGGTGGTGCAGTAACTATGGGTGCACGTAAACTCTGGATTTGGGGGTGTCTCTTTAATCCTATCTGCTCTTGACCAAGCACAGACAAAACTTGTAATATAGGAATGACTGCTGGGACACAGGAGAACAATACACTGCAGCAACATTTGCGATGAAAAGTTCACACATAGGGTGCAATCCTAATCATGTCTACTGAAAAGTAAGTTCTATTGTATTCAATGGGTCTTACTCCCAGGAAAGTGTCTTTAGGATTGCAGCCATAGACACACACCCACTACACTGACAATTTGATGGAAATTTGAGAATGTTCTACAGTAGATGATACTGCAAGAACTGTTCACAATATGATCCATGTTCCTGAAGTCTGATTCAGTTTCTGTTTGTTTTAAATTTTTAACCTTTTCTTTATTTGAAAACAGTGGTGGGATTCAAATAAATTTACAACAGGTTCTTTGTCCTAATAACCTAAATTAACAACAGGTTCTATGTCACATTAGTAACCGGTTCTTAAGTGTTCATTAGCAAAGGGTTCTATAAAACCTGTGAGAACCCCCTGAAGCCCACCACTTTTGGGCATATTATTTTTGTCTTGAGGACTCAGGCACTATGTATAAGAATTGCAAAGATGTTGGGTTTGAAAACTTCCAGGAAAAATTCTCGTTTTAATAGAAATTTTTATGTATAAATGTTAACTGTTCTTAAGCCACTGATTTGTGTGTGTGCGTTTTAATTTACAAGATTATCGGTCTGTCTTATTATCAGCATTAAGCAGATGAGAAGCTGAAACTGAAGGAAAGTGGTTTGTCTCAGTCATCTTGTGCGTTCTCTACAGAGGCAACGCTTGAACCAGGGAATTGTAGCTTGGTCACAACACAACACCAGCTCTTGGTGGGATCACTGCTCATTGCTACCTCTGATCAGAGCAGGGTTGTCAAACTCAATCAGCACAGGGGGCCAAAATATAAAACACTGTCTACGGGCTCAATCCAGAGTAACTACAAAGAGTCCTTGCTCCGGTATAAGAACAATTTGCTCTGGATTGCAATATGAATTTCCCATAGGTTTTCACTAGGTGGTGCTGTAACTATGAGTGCACGTAATGTCGCTTATGTGCTCCCGTAGTTACTATGGATTGTAGGATTAGGCTGCAATCCTAAACTTCAGTTAGGCCAGCTTAAACCCTTGCATAAGTTCTGTGCTCACCTGGGCATGTTACAAACAGGCATGGGCTGACACCGGTTCGGACCGGATCGCCCGAACCGGAAGTTCCGCTGAGCCCGACGCTCACAAACCGGTAGCTATGGTGGCTGGCCAAAAATGGCCGAACTGGTTCGTGGGGGGCTGGCCGGGGGGCCCGAGAACCTCGCGGGGCGTCCGCTGCTTTCACCCTCTCCTGGCTGGCCTGGGGGGGCCGAGAACCTCGTGGCACGTCCACCGCTTTCACCCTCTCCTGGCTGGCCAGGGGAGGCCAGGAGCACCTCGCGGCGCGTCAGCCGCTTTCACCCTCTCCTGGCTGGCCGGGGGGGCGAGAACCTCGCGGCGCGTCCGCCGCTTTCACCCTCTCCTGGCTGGCTGGGGGGAGAACCTTACGGCGCGTCCGCCGCTTTCACCCTCTCCTGGCTGGCCGGGGGAGGCCAGGACCACCTCGCGGCACGTCCGCTGCTTTCACCCTCTCCTGGCTGGCCAGGGGAGGCCAGGAGCACCTTGTGGCGCATCTTCCGCTTTCACCCTCTCCTGGCTGGCTGGGGGAGGCCAGGAGCTCCTTGCGGTGCGTCCGCTGCTTTCACCCTCTCCTGGCTGGCCGGGGGGGCGAGAACCTCGCGGCGCGTCCGCCGCTTTTACCCTCTCCTGGCTGGCCGGGGGGGCATCCTAAGCAGGTCTACTCAGAAGGAAGTCCCATGAAAGTCAATGGGACTTACTATCAGGCCATTGTGGAGAAGACTGCAGCCTCAGAGACCCATCCTAGGCAGGTCTACTCAGAGGTAAGCTACATGCTTAATTTTTTTTGAATTTTTTTAATTAAAAAAAATTCTCCCTGGCCCCGCCCTTGGCCCTGCCCCCGACCTCACCCCCACCCCCTGAACTTGCCTGGCTCCGCCCACTTCCGGAGAACTGGTTGTTGGAGCCATCTCTGGTTACAAAGTGCCGTAAGCAGTAGTTTTTCAAGAAATAAATGTGGAGGTACTCACCATGAAGAAGTTATAAGGGTGAGGGTACTCACCATGAAGATGTTATTTATAATCATAGACATGTCTATGTGGGGCCACAGGGGTGCCAGTATTCACCACAGAGGTGCTGGTACTCCATACCTGTGAGGACCTCCTCTAAAAGACCTGATACTTCTGCACCACCCCTGGTGAGGTCTTAGGCCAGAAACTACTATGGCCCTCTTTTTTGAGGAAAGTGGAAAATTTCATTTGAAAACACCAGCAAGTTATATAATCCTACACTAAAAACGTAATGGTGTCCCCACAGCTTGCCTGCTAGTCTTGACCAACTCTAGGAGCCTATTACTAGGCCGAAGAGCCAGCATTGCCAAAGGTATCTCCATCATCATGTGGCTGGTATGACTAAATGCCAAAGTACATGGAAAGTTGTCACATTTTATTATTCCCCTCTAAAAGGAAGACAGAAAATGTTGGCTAAAAGTTTTTGGGAGAGATGGAAAGCCAACATGGGGAATGACATAATAAATTAATCTGTATGCCACAACAATTGCATCAGCAGCTGAGGAAAAAAACTTGGAGCTTCGTGTTTAAAATATATTCTAAACTTCCTTAGTTTGTTTGACAGATTGAAAGTTTTAGTTTTTTAAAAAAACATGCGCATGAATGGAACACATTTGCCTATTCGTGTATATGAGGAATGTCATTTAAGAAGACGTGGCTGAATTCCAACCGGCAATACTAAGATGTGCTATTTTTAGCACAGGAAGATACACATTGTGTATATATTCACACAATTCTATATATTCACACAATTCTAGCTGAACATGTATTTCAAGAAAAAGATGGTCTGACCAATTGAGAAACAGTTTATAGTGGAATCAATAGCACTTCAGTTAATAAAAACTAATTTTTTGCACTGATTTAAACAAGACTTTAATCCTTGGCAAAAACATTCACAGAGCAATCCTAACCCCTAGTTAGGCTGGCACAAGTCCTGTGCTAGCTGGGGGTATTGCAAAAGTGCTGGAAGACACTTCTGCGCCACTCCTGGTGGGGTGGTTATGCCAGTGAACAGATATGCACTGTCCTCCCCATGCCAACTCACAATGGGTGAGTTCTGCTGGTCTAAATTGGTTAGGATTGGGCCCTCATTCTGTGTAGGAATAAACACATGGAAGGAACGCTGCAATTGCCATATGTTCAAGGTGTTATTTCCATAGGAGCTTAGATAAGAAGTCTACACACAGTTGGATTTAATCTTGGGGGTTGTCAATTTTCCCAGAAACTCCAGGAATCTGCATCCATCTCCAAGTCACTACAGAATCTCCAGAAAGAAACCCTGGAGGTTTTAATAGGGTCTCCAGAAATTTCTAAAATGACATCATATTGAGGAAAAAATATCCAGGAATAGTTTCAATCAGAAACCTGGTAAATTCTCATGTAACCAAATCTGGAGTGCATGAGATTGGGGTTGAGATCAAGGGATATGTGAGATGGGAGAACCTGTACTTTCCAACTAGAAATAAAACAAGTAAAAATTCTATAATGGGGGGACTAGGGGCATTCCAGTGCAGATGGAGGGCAGGAGGCAAGTGGACCTGTGGGCAGATCAGGTCTGGGAGGGGGACTGTGCCAGGATCTGGCACTTACCTGGATCCTAATCCCCTTTCCAAGGAGCCCAGCCTGGTCCTGGGCTGCTCAGATCTGAGCAAGTTTTTTTAGGTGATGTAAATCTGAATTGCCCCATTTGCACCACTGCCATGTAACACAAAAGGGAAACAATTTCCTTTGTCCTGGGGTTATGCTCAGTGGTGGGCTTCATGGGATTCTCATAGGTTCTATAGAACCCTTTGCTAATGAGCGCCTGGTTCTGAGAACTGTTTACTAATGGGACATAGAAGAACCTGTTGTTAATTTATTTGAATCCCACCACTGGTTATGCCACAGCCAGCCCCAAACCTAGATATATATCCATCACAGAATAGAATTGTGTTTAATTGATGCTTGATCAACTCAATCAACTTCAATATTTTAATTGATAGCACTAATTTATACATAGAAATTAAGAGCATATGGAAGTGTAAAATTATGGATAGGTGTGCTCTTTTTTCCCCTCTTTCACTTAACAAATCAATCCATACTATTTCCAGAGGGAGAAAAAAGCTAACTTGTGGCCTTGATTGTCATACAATTTCCAAGGAACATTAGAGGAGGAAGCCATATCTCTTTGGAGGCAGTGTCTGGAAAACGGCCTAGAAGGTAGCCACTCCAGCTGTGTCCTATATGGCAATAATAGCTTTTAGGCAAGTGAGTCATTCCACCTGCAGGCTGAAACAGAGGAGTTCAGACTGATTTGGCATGCTGCATGGGTCTCTGGTTAGAAAATTAAAGAGGATACTTTGGGAAGTTGGGTTCAGAAAATCTAGCTTCTTGGTAATGAGTTTCCAAGATCAGAAAGAATTAGGATTGCAAATACTTTCTGCTCAGCATTTTTATAAATGATACTAGGACTCAGTCCAGAGTAATTACGGCAGTTCTTGCATCGACACACGTAAAATTTACTGTGGATTGTTCTATGAATTTCCCATAGGTTTCTACTATATGGTGCCGTAACTGCATCAACGCAAATGTAACTTGTGTTGACGCATCTACTGCCGCAGCTGCTCTGGATTTGTAGAGGAATGTAGAGGAAGTCTCTTAGTAGAACCTTCTTCTCTCCAGAAATGTACCATTCCTTGACATTGCCATAAGAAGAAACTTACTGGTTCAGGCATACGTTTCATCTAGTCCAGCTTCCTGCATTTTGCAATGGCCCACCAGATGCCTCCAGGAACCCACAACATGATATTTCCAAGCAGTTGTCAATCCCTTGTATCTGGCACTCGGAGATAGGCTACCTCTAAAACCTCGAGGTTGCATAATGTACACAGTCATCAAGTCTTGTAAGTTGTGATGGTTTTTTCCTTCATAAAGGTATCAAGGCCAGTACCACCACAACATCCTGTGGCAAGGAGTTCCATATATTAATTATGTGCAGGGTAAAGAAGTATTGCCTTTCTTCTCTTCTAACTCTCCTGCTAGTCAATTCCAATGGATGTCTTCTGGTTCTGGTGTTGTGAAAGAAGGGTAAGGATCTTCCACCTGTCCATCCGATGCATAATTTATACAGGTCATACCTGCATATCCAGAGATTCAGAGAACTGTGGTTTTACCTCAATGCAGGTCCTGAACCCATGGATTTGCACAATCTATAATTCTCTGAATATGAGTGGAGTTAACGGCCAGAACTTTTGATAGAATATAGAAATTCCAGTGCTATTTGTTTCATTGCATTCTGCATTAAATTACCTTTTGAACAATATATAATATGATGGTATAATCATTCAAACATACCCAGTTTTTCCACAATTTTAACCACTAGTGTCAAGCTCATCTTATAGCCCCCCCCCCCAAAAAAACTTGTAGCCCTGTGCAACTGCACCCCCCGCCTCCTCTAGCCATGCCACTGAGTGGGACTCACTGCTGTGTAAGAGGGCAGATTGCAGCCTGGGAGACTAAATGCAGGTTAATTTGTTTTATTTTTCTTTATATTTTGTATTTTATTTATTATTTTCTATCATATTATAGTTTTGTAATTTTTTAATGAATATTTTTGGGTTGAGGAACAAATCATCTGAGTTTCCATTATTTCTTATGGTGAAATTTGCTTTGATATACAATCTTTTTTTTTTAGTACAAGCATGCTTCAGGAACGAATTATGCTCTTAAACCAAGGTGCCACTGTACTAACAATTCAAAATTTAGTCTGCCCAACTGATGGGCCCAGTGCTACCTGTTGTGCAGACCTGCATCACTGAATTAATGCACACTTGCCTGATTCTGTTCTCTTTTCTGAAGCACATTTATGTACTGGAAAAAAATTGTTCTAAATTGGGAAATCAATGGCATTTAGAGTCATGGAAAATTTTAATATATATAATTTTTTATAATTATAAGGTTTTATAATGTTGTACAGGTTGAACCTCCCCATCTGCAACATTTGGTTCCAAGAACCTCCATGAGGCAGGTAATGAATCAAGTTCCCTTGCAAGTGGCTTCAAACACTTAGGGCGCAATCCAAAAAATTTAGGCCATCCTAACTCACCTGGCCTTCCGTGATGGTATGAGGAGGTCGGAGTATGCTTCCCCATACCATCACCAGTATTGGACCAACCTCCCGCCCCCCAGGAGTGGCAGGGTGACCATATAGAATGGAGGACAGAGTGCCTTTATGTTTAACCACTGCATAACCACCACTGAATATGGCCCAATCCTAATGCCTGCTGCTCAGCTCCTAGCTCAAAATCCCTCCTCCATCTCCATTCCATGCTGGGAAAGGTTCGCTTGCTGATTTCTAGTCTAAACAAAGCTGTTATTAAAGGCAGAATAACAAGTCAGGCCATATTTGATAATCCAGTTGATAACCCTACTGCCAACCCTGGTTTTCTCCATATTCTTGTAATGCCACTCCTCTCTTGTCCCTTGACATAATAATACAGGCATGGCTGGGTTCAAGGATTCAGTCCCTTTTGAATGCCACTTCTTCACACAACTGACATTCCCTGCCACCAAAATAGCCAAACATCTGGTGGACACATGTGCAGTTCCTCTGCACATAATTTTAACCATGAAATGTGTCCCATTAGTTTTGGCCCAGAAATCTTCATTTTTATTTTTTTTTTGCATTCTTGGACTTTTCTGATGAAACACTCTAACAAAGACTTATTCACATCATATGAAAGCCAGTGTGCTCTGTTCATTAGTGTTATATTCAAAGATGGGGGTTTAAATCCCTTTATGGCCATGGATTTCATCAGGCAATCTTAGGCAGTCATTCCTTTTTAACCTTCTTACATACTGTCCAGTATTGTTGTGGGAATAATACGAGTGGAAAAACAATGTATGCAACATTAAACTTCTTGAAGGAACAAGGGGTTCCAATTATAATAAATACTAGTGAAAATGTACCTGCGTTTTGGGAATAAAATTCCCCCATACGTCATCCCCCCACTGCGCATCAACCCCCCCATGCACATCAACTTCCCATGTGCATCCACCCCCATGCGCATCAACCCTCATGTGCATCAACCCCCATGCGCATCAGTACCCCTATGCGCATCAATCCCCATGCACATCATTCCCCCTGCGCAACATCCCACCATGCGTAACATCCCCCATGTGTATCAACCCCCATGCACATCAGTCCCCCATGTGCAACATCCCACCATGTGCAACATCCCACCATGTGCAACATTCCCCATGCGCATCATCCCCCCATGCACATCATCCTTCCACACACATCATTCCCCCATGTGCATCACCTCCCCATGTAACCCCATCTTCCGAACAACATCCCCCCAGTGCACCAGGCACCGAGCACTAAATTGGCTGGATGTTGGTCGGTCTTCCTTGTTAAGTATAGGACAAAAAAACAGTTGCACCCCATTTCAGCCCCTCAAGGGTTAAATTTCTCAACATCAGTTCTTGGTGGGTGTTGATGTCACAGAAGGAAGACTTTTGCCAAATTTCACACTTTCACTCTTCTACATCCAGTGGTTGGGCCAGAGCATCCCTCCGTCAGGGATTCTTCAATGGAAAATAAAGGGAGGAAAACATGTTGTGCCCTTTTTCACCCCCTTCCGGTTGGAATTTCCGAAAACTGGTTCTTAGTGACTCCCTCCATCAGGGAAGGAATACCCTCTCCAAATTTCACACTTCTAGGCCCAGCGGTTTTGGCTGGGCATTGATGAGTGAGTGAGTCAGTGAGTGACTTTTCAATTTTATATTTATAGATATGTATGATCATGGATACTAAGGATGCTATGGGCACCATTTACCTAGAAAGGAAAGAACTCCATGAAGACAGATGCACACAGACTTCATCTAAAAATATCTGAAATGGCCAATGACTCATTCCCCTTTGGTTAAACAGCTTACAGGTGGTAAAGGTTGTCCATTGGCAAACGAGTTTGGTTCTGAGTAGCTAGTGGATGTCTAGCATCTTCTTCTCAAACCTTTCCCCTATCCATCTAAATAACCTTTTAGTGAGTAATAGTAGAATTGTTGGAATCAGCTAAAATTAGGGTTGCCGCATGTCCCCCAAAACAGGGACAATCCTGATTTTTGAGGATTGTATTCACATACTGGCAAATGGGACAGAGGGTCCTGTCCCAATTTTGTGGAAGAGAATTATGGCAACCCCAGCTGAAATGGCAGTAAGAACTTTCAGTTCTCATGTAGCTCATGGTCTATCTCAATGTCTGTTTGTGTGCATGAATAACAATATAAAAATTTGTAGACAGGATAATGGGATTTATGTGAAGCTGTCATTGTAAAGTCATGTGCTTGCAAACACCCCCATGGCTGTTCTTAGACAAGAACTACTCTCAAAAACAAGATAAATAAGAGTTTTCACAGTTTGACTACAATGTGCTGCTGTTCTCCTTCACCACAGACAATTATGCTTTGCTTTCTTATATGGCATATGCTTTACTGTATGGTATAAACCTATACTATATAAACTTTGCTATATGTAGGGACCTGCAAAAGGCGAGGTTATTTTGAGATAACACCCCTTTGTCAGGAAAAATAACCTTGCCTTTTGCAGGTTCCTAGCTATATGGTATAAACTTAGGTCTTCATTTGAGCCAAGGCTCACCATTACGAAACCAGTGCATCAGCTATATGGAACACTCTTCAAATACATGCAGTAATGATAAAATGATATTATTGCTTATGAACAAAACACAAAAAGCTTTTGCACAACTCCAGCCAAACACTGTACAATATATTTGACTTCAAGGTAAAAGAGTGTGGCTTATAGAGAGGTTTGAACCGTGATTTTTTTTACAATTAATTGGTAAATAATTTGTCCCAATCTTTTCATTTCTCTACGATGCTGTCTTGTAATGGGAAGAACTGGCTCTGACCTGATTATTATTATTTCTTTTGCTATGCAGTCCCCCTTAATGTTGTCTAATTGGAGTTTGACTTCATTTTTGCAGTACGTCCAGTTAGTTTCATAGAGTCTATCTCTGAGTTCATCTGGAAAGGAGAACAAAGAGCTGGCTTACTGTAAACAGGGTTTCAAGAGCCCCGTCAGGAGTGACAGGATCATGAGGGCTGGTCACTTGTACACCTTGTCCAAACTGAGTACGGACACCTTTTGTTGTCTAGAACAGAAATAACCAAGTTCTAAGACTGCCTCTCCTTTTCTGGTAACGTGCCAGCTTCTGATCAATCAATGCAATGGGTCAAACAGATGTGTGGTTTGGTTGACGTGTTTCTTTCATATTTTTCTAAAGAGAGAAAACGGGGCTTGGGTCTGATGAGGGTGGCTGCAGTCAATCAGTCAGTCAATCAATCAACAATATTTATATACTGCTTTTCATCAAAAAGTTCAGCAGTGTCATCATTGGCATCCTTCAGTCTCAAAAGACTATGGTATTGTGCTCTGACTATGACAAAAGACTATGGTATTGGCTGTTACCCAAGCAGCAAATCCCTTCTCTCCACATCACTGAAACAGTCCAATGGAACAGCAGAGCCGACATGATTGGTTCTAGGCTGTGTTGCAGGAGTTACCAGAACATGATTGTACACAGTCACGAACTGCTTCCGGGATTCCGGCTCCGGATGTTGCCTTGAGGTTGACTCCTGAAGCCTTTCCAATAGATGGGTGGAGCCACAAGGCAGTGGAGGCTTAACGTGGGAGTTTTCCTTCTCCAAATAATCCATGTTCTGTGGGATTGTGGACAGTTTTAGTCTGTTCTCAACAAAGGCCTGTCTGGCATGGGAGTCTCTGCCAGTAGCTACGCTACTACCAGCATTGCCTTTTGTAACACTGGAGCACACAATCCCACCACCACCAAAAGGTACTGTCCGTCAGCAGTGTAAGATGATGACAAACAAATTTGTGCAAGACCACTCAAGTAGGGTAATATTTGTATTCATTTCAGACAGTTCATGCTAGCAGACAGTATTGGAAATTTAATTTTTTTAAATTTATCAACCTTCAATACTTCAACACTTTCTTCAATACATTTATTTAATCCTTAAGTATTAAGAATATATGTTTGGAGTTGAACAAGTTGCCTATGACTCTGAAGACAGCCTTTCAACATTTCATGTTCCTTTCTCTCTGATTGAAATCCACAAGTTACATCACCAGGTTTCTGTCAGGGGACAGTATGTTGCTATTAGATCCATTAATTATTGGTAATGGGGTCAAGTTACATATAAGTAGAGTCCCTGAACTCTTTCAACTGTTTGTTTCCTGTAAAGACACTTATAAACAAGGGTTGGATGAGTTAATGCTTTTGTAAGTGAAATGCAAGGAGATCTTTTTAAAAAGGGAGAGGGTGGATATTAAGTTAAGAGTCGTCCTAGTCTTTAAAGTGATGCAAAAGTGCAGTCTGTAATACTGACTTAGGCCCTTATCCTAAAGTGAAATTAAGCCCCTTGCTCTGGAGCAGTTAAGATGACTTTCCGTAAGATAACACTAGAGGATAACATAACTGCGTGGACCCGTAACTGCTATGGATTTTGCCCTTATTTTCCTGCAGCAGACTGTTGCACACAGATTGAGACAGGGTCACGTGCATTGCACAAATAAGAAGTAGAATATTCCATTTAGAGTTCTGCAACCTGAGAATTTCAAGTTTCTATTTTATAAATCAAGTTCCTCGTTCTTAAAGGATTTGAAAGTGATCAAATCTGTAATTTCTCTGGTAAGATAGAAAGGCTTAGGGGTCGAAAAGCCAGGTGAGTGGCTGCTATTCTAATAGGGAATATTGCTTCAGTAGTTCTCGTTTGCCCTTTTCAGTGAATCACAAAGGCTGCATCAGCTATGCAAATTGGGCAAGTTGATGCTAATTCGCATGCAATTTGCATAACTAGTCCAAAGAGCAAAAGAGGACCAAAACATTCAGCATTTTGGTAAAGAAGTTGAATTCAAGTTTAAAAAAAAATTACAGGCACCCTGAAGGTAATGCGTATGTGGAGGGGCTGCTTTCAAAACAGCTCAACTGAAGTGAATGGGAATTACATCCATAGGTGTATTAATATATCTATATATATAAAAGAGAAAAGTCACTGACTGACTGACTCACTCATCACCGCCCTGCCAAAACCGGTGGGCCTAGGAGCGTGAAATTTGGGGTGCGTGTTCCTTCCATGAGGGAATGGTGCACTAAGAACCGGTTTTCAGAAATTCCAACAGAAAGGGGGTGAAAAGGGGCGCAACGCGTTTTGCATTGAGAATATATTTTGCATTGAGAATTGCTGACTCAGCAAAATTCCACCCCAACTGCTGGGCCTGAAGCATGGAATTCTGGGAGTTCCTTCTGTCACCTGAACTCCCACCAAGAACCACCTGGAGACATTTAACCCTTCAGGGGCTGAAAAGGGGGCAACGGGTTTCTCTCCTATACTTAACGTGGGAGACTGAATAACATCCAGCCAATATGGTGCTCAGACCCTGGTGCACTGGGGGACATTGTTTGGAGGAAGAGGTTGCGCTGGCGAGGATGCTGCGCATGAGGGGAAATTGCGCATGAGGGGAAATTGTGCATGGGGGAAGTTGCGCATGTAGGAAAGTTGCGCAGGGGGAAGTTGCACATGGGAGGAAGTTGCGCATGTAGGAAAGTTGCGCATGGGAGAAAGTTGCGCATGGGGGGAAAGTTGCGCATGGGAGGAAAGTTGCGCATATGGGAAGTTGTGCATGGGGGAAGTTGCCCATGGAGGAAAGTTGCGCACGGGGGGAAAGTTGCACACGGGGGGAAAGTTGTGCATGGGGGGAAAGTTGCGCACGGCGGGAAAGTTGCACATATGGGAAGTTGCGCATATGGGAAGTTGCGCATGGGGGGAAGTTGCGCATGGGGGAAGTTGTGAATGGGGGAAGTTGCACATGGAGGGATGATGCGCATGGGGGGATGATGCACACAGAGGAAAGTTGCGGATGGGGGGATGATGCACACGGAGGAAGTTGCGCACGGAGGAAGTTGCGCATGGAGAAAGTTGCGCATGGAAGGAAAGTTGCGCACGGGGGAAGTTGCGCACGGGGGAAAGTTGCGCACGGGAGGGAAGTTGCGCACAGGAGAGAAGTTGCGCACGGGGGGATGATGCACACGGAGGAAAGCTGCGCACGGGGGGATGATGCACACGGAGATAGTTGCGCACGGAGGAAGTTGCGCACGGGGGAAGTTGCGCATGGGAGGAAAGTTGCGCATGGGGGAAGTTGTGCATGGGGAAGTTGCGCATGGGGATGATGCACATGGAGGAAAGTTGCGCACGGGGGAAGTTGCGAACAGGGGGAAGTTACGCACAGGGGGAAGTTGCGCACGGGGGGAAGTTGCGCACGGGGGGGAAGTTGCACCTGGGGAAAGTTGCGCATGGGGAAAGTTGTGCATGGGGTTTGATGCATATGGGGGAAGTTGTGCATGGGGGGTTTGATGCGCATGGGGGAAGTTGTGCATGGGGGGATGATGCGCATGGGGGGATGATGCACACGGAGGAAAGTTGCGCATGGCAGGATGATGCACACGGAGGAAGTTGCGCATGAGAGGAACGTTGCGCATGGGAGGAAAGTTGCGCATATGGGAAGTTGCGCATGGGGGAAGTTGCGCATGGGGATGATGCCCATGGAGGAAAGTTGCGCACGGGAGGAAAGTTGCGCATATGGGAAGTTGCGCATATGGGAAGTTGCGCATGGGGGAAGTTGCACATGGGGAAAATTGCACATGAGAGGAAAGTGACATATGGGGGAAGTTGCGCATGGGGGAAGTTGCGCATGGGGGGATGATGCACATAGGGGGATGATGCACACGGAGGAAAGTTGTGCATGGGGGGATGATGCACACGGAGGAAGTTGCGCATGGAGGAAGTTGCGCATGGGGGAAGTTGCGCACGGGAGGGAAGTTGCGCACGGGGGGATGATGCACACGGAAGAAAGTTGCGCACGGGGGAATGATGCACACGGAGGAAGTTGCGCACGGAGGAAGTTGCGCACGGGGGAAGTTGCGCATGGGAGGAAAGTTGCGCATGGGGGAAGTTGCGCATGGGGGAAGTTGCGCATGGGGATGATGCACATGGAGGAAAGTTGCGCACGGGGGAAGTTGTGTACGGGGGGAAGTTGCACCTGGGGAAAGTTGCGCATGGGAGGAAATTTGTGCATGGGAGGAAAGTTGCGCATGGGGAAAGTTGTGCATGGGGTTTGATGCATATGGGGGAAGTTGTGCATGGGGGGTTGATGCGCATGGGGAAGTTGTGCATGGGGGGTTGATCTGCATGGGGGGAAGTTGCGCATAGGGTAACTTGTGCATGCTGGGTTGATGCGCATGGGTGAAGTTGCGCTTGGGGGGGTTGATGTGTATGGGGGAAGTTGCGCATGGGGATTGTTACGCCTGGGGGAAAGTTATCCATGGGGGGTTGATGTTTATGGGGGAATGGCATACGGGGGAATTTTACTCCCGCAACGCGGGTACGCCTTTCGCTAGTTATTAATATTGCAGCCTATGAAAAGCTCATGCAATTCTACATGTGTTAGGCTATATCCTAAAGTGAAATTAAGCCCCTTGCTCTGGAGCAGTTAAGATGACTTCCCATAAGATAACACTAGAAGGTGACTTAACTGTGTGGACCCGTAACTGCTATGGATTTTGCCCATAGTATACAAAATTGCATAGGATTCTGTTGTGGTTTGTATTATCTAAAGCAGTGGTACTCCAAGTGGGGATTGGGACCTTGGATCAAGGGGTCGCAAGAGGATGAGATCTGTGATCTTAGAATCTGGCACTGGGCTTTCCTGGGAAGAAGTCTCATTGAACACAACTTATTTATTTCCAAGTAAGACGTGGAGCAACTCTGGGATCACAATGATATCAAATCCCAGTAAGTTTGACAGGGGGTTCTGGACCATTTTTCAGTTTGAAAGGGGGTCCTTGGCTGAAATGTCTGAGTAGCACTGATCTAAAGAATTTTTATCCTACCTTTCCCCCTACAATAAGTTGCCCTAGGTGGCCTATAAAAATATTACACTAAATGCTGGCTTAACTAACATTAGTAACTAAAATTACTAGGATGGATTGTAGCTGTTTTGTATAACCAAATTTATACCGACACAGGCCTACATCCTCCCAAAAAGTACTTTTATTGTAGGCAAGGATTTTTGAAGGATTTTGGGGGTGCTGACCCCAAAAATGACATTGGTTTTGCCTAATTGGTGGTAGTTTTAAGGATTTTAATTATAAGTGTTTATAATAATTTTCTATACTGATTTCTGAAGCTTCCTCATGAGGAAGCTGACACCATGGGAGGAAGCTGCCAGAGAACTAGCTCTGCTTTACCTTAGGATTGCACTGTTAATAAAATAATGTGTACAACTGTTTTTTTTAACTGTTATGATATTTCATCTGTGGTGCATGGAGGTCTTTCTATCTGCCTACATGAAGTCCTTGGAGTTATCTTGAATTCCTCTTCAGCAAAATACAGTAAGCATTATTTTGCATAACGTTAGAAGCATGGCATTATAAAGCATTACAAGCATAACATTAAACAGTGATGGTTCTGCATATGAATGAAGATGATTTCAGAATACTGAATGAGTCAGAATACTTTTCTGTAGGAGAGCCAGTGGAGAGTCCTTCCTTGGCTGTGAACATGAAGAAGCCTACCGGTTAATCCCAGAAAATTCTCTGCACCGTGGAAGACAAATAAAAAATATTAGGGCCTTAATTGAACCTTGAACAATACTTCCACCTTGTGGTTAACTCAAAAGTTACTTATTGTATGAGCAGCCAAGGTTTACTCCAATTTGAAATACAGGCGCCCCCCTCTTTCTGACTGTTCATTTACAGATTTCAGTACCTTTCAGTTATACCCAGAACTCATTCATTCAACACACGCTCCACTCTTTCAACTTCTCTCTGCTGATCTAAAGGCTAAAATTGTCCTCCCCAATGTTGATTTGCATATGACATAGTGATAAACTCTTTTGGCATTTCCTTATGACCTTCTTCAGTAAATAACCGTCATTCAAAGACGTAAGATAGTCACTGCCCATACATGCCTTTGTTCATTTTATTGTCATTTGTGATGTATTTTGGCTATGTGTTAATAAATATGTGCTATTTAGGCTTTTGCAAGTGATATTTATGCCTTAAAAGGCATTAAAACATTATCTGGAAACTGGAAACCACCTTGTTTCACCTGCAACACTGCAACTGCAGTCTTTGGCCTAAACTGTAGCTTTTCCTCAGAGGCCTCATATGCTCAGCATATGCTCAGTAACACCTTTAATGTCGCTGCTTGGCTTAGCACAAATAGTAGTTCTTCTGTTAGGAGTGTGTCATGGCATTTGCCATTACTAGCATTTAGGAGAAATTTCATAGAATCCTAGATTGGAAGGATCCCAGTAGGTCATCTAGTCCAACCCCCTGCCTGTAGCAGGAAATCCCCCTAGAGCATCCCCGACAGGTGCTCGTTGGGCCTCTGCTTGAAGATCCCCAGTGAGAGAAAGTCCACCACTTCCCTTGCCAAACTTTTCCACTGCTGAACCGCCCTCACTGTCAGGAATTTTTTCTGGATCTCCAACCAGACTCTCCTTTCTTGCAGTTTGTACCCATTGGTTCTAGTTCTGCTTTCAGAGGCAGCTAAGAACAAATGAGCCCCTTCCTCCATATGACTGCCCTTCAGGTATCTGAAGAGGGCAATCATGTCTCCCCTCAGCCTTTTCTTCTCCAGGATGAACATCCCAAGTTCCCCCGACCTTTCCTCGTAGGGCTTCCCTTCCATCCCACAGATTATTCTTGTTGCTCTCCTCTGGAGTTGCTCCAGTTTGGCTGCATCTTTCTTAAAGTGAGGTGCCCAGAACTGAACACAGTACTCAAGGTGAGGTCTCACCAATGCAGAATAAAGAGGAACTAGAACTTCTCATGACTTGGAAGCTACAGTCCTCTTAATGCAGCCTAAAATGGCATTTGCCTTCTTTGCAGAAACATCACTCTCCTGACTCATGTTCAGCTTGTGATCCATTTCCATGACCACACATAGCACAACTGGCAAAGAAATTGGTGCCAACAGAAAGGCTTAGAGCAAGAACATATCTCAGTGGTGTCCCATCTCTGTGCCTCAATGTTTTTAATGAGCAGGCACCACTCTCGGGGAAAGGCAAAACCTACTGAGGGATGTGGCATAGACTATGGAAGTGAATTGTAGTCAGACTCTGAAACACATTTGGATCTTTGCTTATTTCTAAAATTTCCCAAGGACACTGTTTCAGCCTCTTGAACTCCTCATATCTATGATGAGCTGGGGCCTAAGGTGGAGGAAGGACACCATTTTGATGCTTGACATTTCAACACCTGAAGCAGGATGTTACACATGCCACCCTCTGTACCCGCACACTTAGGACTGAGAAGCCTCCACGTTTGGCCTGGAGTCTCAAAAATCAGCATTGATCTCCACGTGACTACAAAGAGCAATCTGGGACACTGCAAGAAGGTCTCCATGAATTTCCATACTACATCATGCTGAGGGGAAAAAATCTCAAGGATATTCCTGGAGATCAATCATCCTCCATTCATCCCCTACTCAGGGGTGTTCCTATCGTGCTGCTTTGAGTTTTCTGCTTGGTAGCAAATGAGGACACTGTTAAAAGAGAGATAAAAGAAAACAGAGGGAGAGATTTTTGGCCAGACTTTTGACCTGCTGCAGAGGCAAGGGCAACACGAAGAGCACAACCCTAAACCTATCTACTCAAAAGTAAGCCCTATTGTGTTCAGTGGGTCTTACTTGCAGGAAAGTGTATTTAGGATTGCAGCCTAAATCTAGTGGTTCCTCTCATTCATCATTTGAGGTGACTCGCTTCTTCATGCTGCACTGTGGAGTCCGTTCCTGCGTATAATGCTCAAAATTGTATGACTCCTACTTCCTATATAACCAAAGGTCCAAAGATAGCAATCCTATATGAGGATAGTATTATAGACATACTAAGGAATTTCTCACTCAGATCCCAATCCTGAGATCTTCACACTGGCCTGTACCCACACTGTGTGTCACAAATGTGTCTTAAGGCACTCCAGTGACTCAGATACCAAGACTCTGGTGGCTGGCCAGAACACATAGGATCTGATGGCAGCCATTTTGGTGCTCAGGATTGGGCCGTTTGTAGCACTTCTCAGAGTTAATATGCACAGTACACAGGAGATTTTGATCATGTGCTTATGGACTATCCATTTACTCCCTTGAGGACAATGATCGATTAAAACACTTAGGGTGAAATTCAGAGTAACTACGGGGAATCCTTGCTCTGTAGTAAGTACAAGTTACTCTGGATTGCAATATAAATTTCCCATAGGTTTTCATTGGTGGTGCAGTAACTACGGGTGCACAGCACAATCCTAACCATGTCTACTCAAATGTAAGCCCCATTATGTTCAATGGGTCTTACTCCCAGAAAAGTGTCTTTAGGATTGCAATCAATGTCTCTTGGTTACTTTGGATTGTGCCCATAGTCATACAACTGATCCAAACTGTACATTAACTGAAAATAAAATGATCCTGTTGAGTAAGAATAAAACGTCTTGGGTATCTTTAAATTATATATCATTTATTGAAATATAAAGATCTTAATTTACATGTTTTTTAAAAGACAAAAATAAGAACAGGGGCATTTGCATTACATTTTGTACCTATGGTCACTCATTCCAGCTTGTTCTTTTCACACATTTCACAAAACTACCATCTTGAGGACTTCTATGCTCTTTTCTTTATCATTCTAAAATATAAATTTTGGACATTTAAAAGTGCAACAGTTAGCGTGCCTGTGGAATATATCACAGTAAAAAAAAATTATAAACAAAGGCAGTGATACAGCTTGTCATAAATGTTTTGGCAGTATTCTCAAAGTTGATATAAAAATACATATATACATATTGATGTATAACATCACCTTATCTTCTGTCCCTCATTTTATCATAGGACTGTTTTGTACATTTGCAGACCGCATTTTAAGGAATAGGGTCAGCCATTTGAAATGGGAAAGTTGTGTTTCACAGGTAAGATTCGATTGTCATATTAAAAACACTGAACAGGGAGAAGTTTTGCATTTCTGTTCTGGAGGCTTCTTAAATCTGAGCCATAATAAAGAAAATGATCAGAACATTATCAAACACTCATGATGTTCCTAAAACACTGATTGTTTTTCCTGGCTACTAGTGGAAGACTTAGCCCAAACACGTACTCCTACATTGGTGTGTGTTGATTTTGTAAAGCTTTCCAATGTGCAGTCCTTTGCAGCCTCAGGTAATATACATTTCATATGATTGTAAATCTAAGAAACATTTTGGTCCATGTTTGGAGCTTGGCTCCAATCCAGCTACAGCTGCATCACCAAAAGGTGGTGCGCATGACTAGCAGAAGAGAGTGGGTGGGAATGTACACCTTATGTGCACTGCACTATATGCGGGTCTGTGTATCCACACCAACAGCATGTGGATGCACATCTGATGTACATGCACAAAGCATTAGCTACACATGTTCTGTTTTGCAAGGTATGGGATAAGGACAACCACCAATAAGAAGAAACAAGACAGGATTGTAGCTTATACTTTAGTGGCTAGTAAAAATGACGTTTTGCAAAACATGGGAAGGCTTGATCCATGTATCGCAATGCTTAATGAACAACTCACCAAATGTATATGAAATCATCAAAGGCATTGTGGTCTCAAACTACTGCACTGATTTCATTTGTAATAAAAGGGAGTTGATCTAGTAGAACAGACCGATTTCAGTGCTAGTTACCTACATGGCCTATAACAGCTCATCCATATCACTGAAGGATGGTGTTTCATGTTCAGTTATAGTTAGTCAGTCAGTATCAAATCGTGGTATAGAAGTTTGTCACCACTGGCCTAACCAAAGGTGTCATCAGTTTGCATTGTATTGGTTATTCTTATCAGGTGCTCATTAAGAAACATGGTGAGCTCAGTAAAATCATTTTCAGCTCTACAGAGCTTAGCACCAACACAGCATTATTTTCAGCAGATGCTACATTAAGCTGTGGACCTTTAGAATTTCAGCAATATATAGAGCCATTGTTGTAATCATGGTTAAGCCTATGACTTTGTCACAGAAAACAATGCATGGCTCAGACTGGCCACCCACTTCTGTATACTACCACCACCATATATTATATTAACAGTACAATCACAGGCATAGCTACTCAAAGGTTAAGTCACACTATGTTCAATGGAACGTACTTCCAGGAAATTATGCATAGCATGGCAACCTTAACAATTGCAAAGGGACAAAAGATATAACACAAAACCCAGCAGATTCCATGTTGGGCCAAATTTTAGCAGGTTTCACCTGATTTCAATACCCAGGTCTAAGTTGGCATATGTGTAGTAGTACCTCTGAACACATGCAGAGTTCATTTTCCACACCACTGAGCCACTATAGCCCTGTACATATTTAAGATTAAAGATCTGGCTGATATGATTAATAGGGTGACTCTCAAGCAGGTTTAATGCCTGACATTTTTCCTTATTGCAATTAAGTGCTGGGTTTATAATAAAAAATTATGGGATCTCTTTCAGGGATTGTATTTTCTCAGTCCCCCACATTTCATGGCCTGATTCCAGTTTATGATTTCCACATACTTTGTGACAAAATCTTAGGCCAAAGCATTAAAGATTCTATATAGATGCAGTATAACCAGATGCATAAGAAATTCAGGTTAAGAGAAAACTGATAGAAAATCTTGTTTGCTGCTCCACCACAATTCACAGTCACCTTGCCACTGAAACCACAGGGCAATGCAGTTGATCTTTTCTTTCAAAAACAATGTACACATACAAACATGTAATGATATATAGGTCTTTAGACACAACTGCGTTTCTCCCAGTTCAATGCCCGTTGGAGTGGATGTAAAACACTCCCAATTTGTTGACTTCCATAGGTAAACAAAGGACAAGAAGATCCAGTTACTATTCTGTTAAAATTCAATACAAGAACTAGAACATTTCTTGCAAAGTGGCTACAATACTTAATTGGAAATCCTAGGCTCAGAAAGAAGCTTCTGCAGAAAGAGCTTTTGGTGCATCAAATCAATTTGTCACACGTAAACCCAAAACAAAATTTAAGATGTGCGCTGCGTTTCTCAAATGCTCCCAGCAGTCTTGTTATTGATTGATTAGCCACACGTCTACTGTACAATAACTTGAGAAACATGGTTGCAAATGAAGGTTTAAAAATAACTTGAGATTTTTAAAAAGTCCCATGGAATCAAAGAATTCACAAGCATATACGTAAATTCATTGTATTAGGAAAGCCACTCCATTAAGGATGGAAAATTACATTTGGATTCCTTAGAATACATTAGCTTTTCCTACTTACTAAACAAAGTTTTAATTTACCAAAGCCATTAATAGCCAAATAGAACAGTGTTTCTTGTAAATGTTTAAATCCTAAAATACTTTAGTTAATTAGTAACAATTTTAAGTACTGTGGTTTTAATGTACAAGGTAGTACGTACATAGTTATAAACTATACTTAGTGATACTGAAAACAGTAGTAGTAGGCAAAAAGCTATTCCTCTATGGTTACTCAAGAGTTGTTACTTTTACTAAGCTATTGTACAAGATTTGAAAATTACTATCATTCCCTTTTATATTTGTGTTATTGAGAAAGGTAAAAATGTTCCCTCGTACCAATTCCTTTAAGTTTCAAAAGTGGTTTCTTTTTTAGATGTACTTCATCTTGTGATAGTTCAACAGCAGCTTATAGTAAGATTGAAGGAAGAAAATAAGCAGAAGTCTTGAGTGGTCTTCTAAAAAAAGGACAGGTATTTACATAGTCACACTGGTGTCGTTTCACCATAGTGGAAGTGTTATCCATCTGAGTTGTGAATGCCCTTGAAACACAGACTGAAATATCCATGGCCTGGATCCACCTACCTATTAAAACTGCAAACATTACTGAGATATTATTTATTGCAAGAAGCAATGCTCAGGAGCTGGTTTCCAACTGTCTTCTTGTTTCAGGAACCAGGATGAGATCTTTGTGCCCCTTGTGGGACACCTCTTATTGCAAGTCTTTACTTGCTTTGCAATATCTTGAAGTGGTTTTCTGTCAGGAGCCATTGAAGAAGTCCACGAAGAAGCTTCCCTTCTTCCTTTCACCCAGTTATTAAGATGTCCACAACTTCCTTTCAAAGTTACAGGAAGCTGTCCTCAACCAGTTCTGAGGAATCCATTCCGATATCATCAATAATATCGATGTCATCTATGGTCTCATCCTCTCGCTTGACAAACGTAGAACTGCTGGATCCAGTTTCAATGGCACTTTCTTCAGATGTCTGTGAACTGTGTAAGGTGACCACAGAGGAAAATTAGGGAGCTCAAAAGGCACAGTACACAAAAGTCTAAGGACAACAGAAGTCCTGCATAAGGATTTATCTCCCTGTGCTAATCTTGGAATCAAAATGAATCCCCTGATCTTCGGAGCTCACATATGCTTTCTTCTATGTAATGATTTAATGACGTGGTTTTAAGTATTACTTTCTTCCTTTGAGAAATTCTTTCCACATCAGGTTGCCTTCTGAGAATTCCCACCACTCATATATTTGCCACATATCCTTTGCACATTACAAGGATTCTGTGGAGCTTTCTAGGTTGCACACTCAACACATGCAGAGTACAAACCAGGCCTATTGGACTTCACCAGAGTTTTGCTCTGTGTGTTTTAAGAATTCCAGCAGACTTCTGCAGCTGATCAGAGGTCTGGGGAAGCAGAAGTAGAAGTAAAATCCTATATTGTCTTCACCATTAGTTAGAATAGCATAACAAAGCTACCAGTGAGTTTTAAGCCCATTATGCGATGGCTATGGTAAACAAATTGTATTCAGTTATTAAAATACCTGAAACGGATATATTAACACAGTTTTCACAAATATCTGGATGTGGTGCCTAAAAACGTTATGTCTAGCTCATGAGTCTCCAAACTCTGTCCTACAGTGTTACAAAAAAAGTGCCTTAGATGTGGCACAGCCTTACCATTCCAAGCTGTAGCCAGGTATCTTTGCAGCAAACATTGTGCGGGGCTTGTGTGGGGCTGTTAATAGCCCCAAAAGGACCTCCACTCAATTTCCCAGTGGAAGTAGCTGCCGCGCACAAATTCCTTCAGCAATTAGCGGAGAAGATAGCAGGCAGAAGTGCAGAATGGTACGGCTGTGCCACCACTACACTGCACTTGAGGGGCTTTTTTCTATAAGAATGGATCTGGAGGTGTAGGTCACAGTAAGCTTCATCATCAGTATTTACCTGTGCCTATTCCGTTTGCCAAGTTCATCTTCTGATACAGGATCGATATCTGGTAGGGGGATTATGTAGCCACTGTCAGCACTGAGTCTTTGTTCATCAAATCCGCTTTCCCTGTCCTTCAGTTTATCCTCGTTCTTATAAGTGACCCCAATGTAGGTATTGTCGCAGTCGACTCTCATGCGCGTGACAGCAGGATGATCACTCTTCAAGAAGTCCAAGTGAATTCTCTCATAACTCTGAAATACATTATAGTTTTATGGTTAGGAACATTGTTCATGATCTTACCCTCTTTCCTATCACTTAACGCTTGGAGTCTCAAAACATTCTTGTCCTTTAAAAAAAAAAATATGAATTCAAGATGTTAAATTCTTGCTAGATCCACCCCTGACCTCCTCTTCACCTCTTTTTTTACCATTTCCCATTTTTCCTTTATGCTACCACCTTCCACTCACACTAATGACTACACAGGTTTGAAGGTCAAAGCTAGACCCAGTGGTGGAGCTGAGGTGCTGCAGCCTCTTGCGGCCACACTTGCAGAATAGCCCCTGATGGAGTGCTGCATGCCCTATTGACAGGTATTTTACTTATTTTATTTATTTAAAAGATTTGTATCACCTTTCCTTTATAAACAACAGATCCCTAAGGTGTCTTACAATAGTCAAATAAAAACATATAATAAAAACACTGATTTAAAAGCAAAGTTAACATAATAAAAATAATTTGGAGGAGGGTAAAAACTTGGAGTTACTTAAAAAGTATAGGAAGCAGGTCTCTGTCAGTCTTGAAAGACTATGGTATTGTGCTCAGCACTGCATACGCTGCATGCGAAGCACGAAAGCCTGGGTAAGATTGTTATGGAGGATAGGCTGTTACCCAAGCGGCAAATCCCCCCTCTCCACGCCACTGAATTAGTCCAATGGAAAGGCCAATATGATTTGATCCAGCTGGTGTCGCAGAGCTGGGCTAAGGATAGGAGCTCACCCTGTCTTGTGGGGCTGACCCGGGTCTCAAACCCTGGCCTGCTGGTTAACAGGCACAGTGTCTTAGCCACTTGTGCCACCCACAGCCCCAAAAGTATAGGAGAAACAGGTAAAAACTTAGGAGATACAGGAAGCAGCAACCCATCACCCAAGCGCCAGATGGAACAAAAACATTTTGAGCCCTCGCTGGAACACCAGAAGGCAGTGGGTAGATCTTCCACTGTCATAACATGTTCCATGTAGCAGCTGAATCCTCCATAGGACCAAGTGACTGGACATAGGACCAAGATACTGAGCTGAGAATCAAGAAATCTTCAGTTCAAATCTCACCTCCACCATTAATTTGCGAGGGTTGCAATCCTAATCCCCAGTTAGGCTGGCATTTTTATGTATATATGTAAGAGTTAAGTTTTACCACCTGTAAGTTAATTAGCCCTCCAATCAGGAGTGAAAAGAGGGATTCAAAAGCACCAATTACATGGGACTTGGACATGATTAGGAATATATAGTTGAGGAGTTTTAGTGTATTTTAGCTGTTTTTATCTTGTGTGTGGAATGTTATAATAAATCTCCAGTGTGAATTTCCTGAGTTTGAGTCCTTTGGACCCACAATATAACAGCCATGATAGCCTGGGATGTGGCAAAAGTGTCATAAGATACTTCTGTGCCACAGGCCAGTGAACAGATATGCGCCAGTTTCTCCATATCACCATAGGATTAGGGAATGGATGAGTTGTGCCAGCCTAAATTGGTTAGAATCACACCCTAGGTTTCAAAAAGAAGCAAGCTCTGACAATACAAGCCTGGAAATAAGGCCATTATAAGGCTTCTTTCCAAAGGGACAAACCTTTTTGTATTCTCCGGGCAACAGATTCTCCACTATTTCACTCAAGTGATAAAAGGAAGGTCTCTTTTCAGGTTCACTGTTCCAGCACTTCACCATGATGTCATACCTGTGAATGGAGGGGAGGAAATACCATAATCATCCAAGGCATTTGAAAACTCAACTGGGTAAAGAGTTCAAAGTGAACTAGATATAACTGAAAGAGTGTGCAAAGAGCATATCCCTCAGTATCTGCAGTAACAGCACAATCCAGAGCAACTAATCTGTCCACATAAGAACCCTTGGGTTGCCCTATCTATCACTAGGCTGGAGCAACTGCAAGATGCTCCACCCCAGTTACTCTGGAAGAGGCTTAGGGCAGAGCAAGGCAACATAGGGTGCCCTAAGAGAGGTGGACCTGCTCTGCCCTAAATGCTCTGCCCTAAGCAGTTCAGGAAAGGCATGTTGAGGGCATGTTTAGCACTGCCTAGGGCAGAGCAGTTACTCTATATCCAGAGCCTGTTTCCAAGGCAGAAAAGCCCTCTTCAGAGTTATACCACCTCAGGAGCAGGTATAGTAATGAGTAGACCCATAGGGGTCCATGATAAGGCCTGAGTAAGAATGGCAGTGTTGACCAAAAATCTGAGTTCTTGGCCAGCTAGCTGCAACCCCTGCCTCTCAACCTCAGGATATGGGACAACTACAGCAGCCAACTAACCTGGGGATACAGCAGGCCACTCCAAACATCCACCCTCCACTAGAGGAACTGCAGCTGTAACTGGTTGTCAGGAACTTCTGGGCTTTCTTATGAGGCAGACACCACAGCTGTTCCTTGTTCAGTGTGATCTGAGGGGGGGTCTCCTCAGGAGCAAGTCCTCCCCATGTGTCAATTACTTAGCATGCTCTGGAGCAGTTAGGGCAGCCCAGGCTTCCTGACTCTCTGGATGCAGCATAACTTTATGTTCTGGATACAGAATAGTTAGGAGAGAGCAGTTAGGGCAGAGCAGGCTGAACTTGCTCTGGATTGCACCCTAAGACCTGCTCCACAACTGGAATGACAGGTGTGCATACCAAAGATATGTACACTAAGCTAAGCTCTCCACATTTCAGCTGGCCTTTATTTTTAAAGAATTAAAGATAGTCACCATTTGAAGTTACTTTTCCTTGGTGAAAGCCTTTAGAAATATGAAATCTTCTGGAAACTTTAAAACTTTTTAAAAAACTTTAAAAAATTACCTTTAGGTTTAGGTTTAAATTTTAGGTTTAAAAAATCACCCTTTTTAAGCCTTTAAAGACAACATTTCTGTAATCGCTTTCTCAACATCCAAGCAGTTGTCTGTTCATTTGTCACTCATTAATTAAATCATTTAGAAAGGTGTTAGTGGGTTTTTTGGAGTACAAAATTTCTCCAAAGCTTTGGTAAGGAGAGTATGATGACAGAGGCCAATTCTAAGCATGTCTACTCAGAAGTAAGTCCCATTATAGTCAACAGGGCTTACTCTCAGGTAAGCATGGTAAGGATTGCAGCCATAATTTGTGTGTGTGTGTGCGCGTGCATGTGTGTGTATACACACACACACACACACACACACACACACACACGTGCACACCTTTCACTCTCTGCCTTGTGTCAATGAAACACAGTGATGGGGTTGAAGACTAAAATGTAGAGAATACATACACTTCACTGGTAGCATGGTCTGGTTTCGCCATTCGATAGCCACTCTTAATTTTATTATAAAATGTGGAATCCACCATCATGCCAGGGTATGGAGTACCACCTGAAAGCCAAGGAAAATAAGATTCATAAAACATTCAGACAGCCTTTACAACTAATTTTTTAAAACAGAAACACAAAGAAATTTGTGACACTCCCAGCCACTGTGGGGACAGCCTTGCTATCTAGTTAGGATTGTGCTGTTAGTTTTTTCTGTATACGTATATATATATTGAGGCTGCTTACCAAGAGAAAATATTTCCCAGAGAAGAATGCCATATGACCAGACATCACTTAATGTTGTATACAGGTTGTCAAAAATGCTTTCAGGTGCCATCCATTTAACTGGAAGGAAAGTCTGTAAGGGGGCAAGAATACCACAAGAATGAGTCATAAAAGCTATCATAACTTTTTTTGGTTGCATATGTCCACCAATATATTTTTAAATTTGATTTGAACCCCATCTCAAAGAATCTGGGATGGGAAACAATTTTTAATCCTTATCTCACCATCCCTAGCCACCCAACTACAAATGACGTATTACTTGCACTTATAGTGCAGTTGTATGCATGTTTACTGGGAAGTAAGCCTCACTGTTTTCACTGTATTTCTGGGACTCTAGAACACCCACTAAAATTGCCAGCATACACGATTTTCCCAAAATAAGAATTTTAAATACCCATATTTACTCAAATAAATACCACATTTACTCAAATCTAATTAACCATCTAATCTAATGCTCACCTTTTTTGGAGACTGGCTAAAAAAAGTGGAGCGTTAGATTCAAGTAAATATAGTACTGCTAACCAAGACATGTCTTGTAGATAATAGATCCATCAACAGTGCTTGCATCAATAGGTATTTTTTCCTTTTCTGTCAAATGTAAACAGATGTAAAAATACATACACTTCCTTTGGACACATAGTTGGAATCATGCATGATGTCTCTAGCCAGACCAAAGTCACAGATCTTCACTATTTTTCCTTGAGCCAAGAGGACATTACGTGCAGCCAAATCACGGTGCACACACTGTGGAATAAACAAATTACATTAATAGCAATAATTAAAATAATTGCAACAATAACAATACATTCCATCAATGTGCATCTAACTTTATAATGATTATTAAAAGCTTGGTCCTTATCTTCATAAGTTCACAATCTAAATGTTGACAATGGGAGAGACAAAGGGAAGGAGACCTGAGGATACATCAGGATGTTTAAACTGAAGGAGCAGGTATTTATTATTCCTGATGTTCACTTGTGCTTGAGAGAGGTAAAAGGGGTTTGCTCACATAAGAAAATAAAGACTATCAGTGTAATCTTAATGGTGTCTACTCAAAAGTAAGTTCCATTGAGTTCAATGGAGCTTACTCCCAGGAAAGTGCTCTTAGGATTGCAGCCTACAAGTCTCATTTATCACAGGTGAGAGCATAACCTTCTGAATTAGCAGGAATTTGGAAATGAAATCTGCTCTGGACTCAGGGTGATCAGATCACTACAAAAGAAGACAAGGCACCCCAACATGTAGGACATACAAGAAAAGTGTAGGATATGACCAAATAAAACCATAGAATCCTAGAGTTGGAAGGGTCCCTGTAGGTCATCTAATCCAACCCCCTGCTTGCAGCAGGAAATCCTTTTAGAGCATCTCCGACATGTGCTTGTTGAGCCTCTGCTTGAAGACCCCAGGGAGGGAGAGTCCACCACCTCCCTTGGCAATCTGTTCCACTGCCGAACTGCCCTCACCTTCAGAAATTTTTTCCTGATACCCAACTGGACTTTCCTTTCTTGCAGTTGTACCCATTGGTTCTAGTTCTGCTTTCAAGAATTAATGAGCCCCTTCCTCCCTATGACAGCCTTTCAGGTATATGAAGATATCTGTGTATCTGTATTGCTTCTGTTTTTTTTCTAAAACATCTGGGACACCTATGTGGAAATGAAAGCTGTAAATTTAATAAATAAATTTCCTTTTGGTTTGCATTTCAAGTTAGCTTCCTGGTGTTTGTTTGTTACCTTCAATCAGAATTTTCAAGAAAACAATTAATAGCAGGCAATCCCTCCATGTGTTCTTGGACACTTACACTTTTAGAAGCCAAGAACTCCATTCCACGTGCAACTTGGTAAGTAAAGCTTAAGAGGTCCAACAAAGTGAGGCCTTCAGTATTCTCTTCAGAAAGGAGGTTCTTATCATCTGGTTCTGTTGAAAAGAGGAAAAATGAATGTCAACATTTCAGATATTAAAGTACCTTGAAGATACCAAATCAACCATTTTGCCTATACTATAACTGTGTGTTTAAATCAGGCGTACTGTTTTGACCAGGGGTGTCTAACATATTTTATAAAGTGGGCTGAACAGCCTTCACAATGCCTGGAAATATCATTAAGCAGGAACAGACATCATTAAGAATGACCATAAATAAGCACTTTTTTACTTGTTAGCTTCAAGTGACAGAAGTGAAAATACAGAAACAGATTTTCAA
This sequence comes from Cryptoblepharus egeriae, assembly GCA_030015325.1. NCBI lineage: Eukaryota > Metazoa > Chordata > Lepidosauria > Squamata > Scincidae > Cryptoblepharus > Cryptoblepharus egeriae. Next base: position 57,695,108 of record JAREYC010000007.1, read on the forward strand.
GATATGTGAGAACCCAATTATCATGCCAGGTGCTTGTTCAGCACTGACACCATGGCTCAACTTAGCAGTTGATGATGGTGCTGAGAGTTTGAAGGCCAGATAAAGAGCCAACCTGCAGGATTTATACTTGACACCCCAGGATTTCTCAAAGGTCAATAGACAACATTTGGGGGGGGGGAGAAGAGGGGGCTAGGAATATTGGTAAGGTGATTTGCAGTTCCAGCTGCCTTTGTTTAATTGCAGAACCACTATCTCTTGGAAAGAGTTTTATCTCAAACAGCATTGTGAATAAAATAATGTTGTATTTTCCTGCACAGTTCTAGTTACTGTTTTCCTGCATAAATTCTCTGTCTGCTCTCCATGACGGAGTGGACAGCTTGAAAACAGCATGCCCCATGCAAAAAAAAAAAGCGCGGGGGGGGGGGGGATTCCTCAAAACAAATGACTCCTTTGTAGCTTTCCATCAATCAGCAATAGACAGTGCCTTTTTATTTTTTAAAAAAATCTAAATACTGGTAGTAAATATAGGTTTTGTTCCTCTTTTGATTATATAGTTTTTTAAAAGAAATTGCAGGATAAAAGTGGTGCCACCTACGCATTATAAAGCTTGTTTTTACTTTAGTCCGGCTGTGGTTTAAAGCCAAAGCCATGATTTAGAAATGGCACAGTCTCATCAACCTTTTTTATATACACTACAGCAATTTTTGTTCCTTTTTGCTTTGCTGAGCACAGTTATGTTTCTTGGTAACTGTTCATTGGGGGGCATCCAATACCATCAAAGAACCAATGATTCTATGGTACTTCTACTTTTTCTGGAAAACGGCACTAGCAAAGAGATTAAAACCTAGTTATTCACCAACTTTGCTGGCTAAGGGGAAAAGCATCATGTCTTTGGAAAAGAATCTGGTTCTGAGAGCCAGAACCAGGAGTGACCAAGCCCATTTTGAAAGTCACAGATCAAATTTCTACAAAGGGACAGTGAAAGGGATGAGTTAGCCGTACTGTCTTCAGTAACCCTTAATTTGATGCTCCATAAATCACTTGGGAGTGTTCTCTTTTGGGAGCCTGTTAAGACACTGGATCTCAAAAACATTACCACCAGAAGCTCATCATTCTACTAAATGCACAAAAGTAACAATTACAAAAACATCAGTTCCATGCTGGATACTGTCTCTTGCTATGTAAAACAGTGTCATATTTTTGACTACCCTACATGCACATTGCCCTCTCTTGTGTGCTGTGAAAGGAAGAAACAGGATTGCCATGGGAAGAGCAGCAGTGAATCCCTCCATCATTTTGATTGAGAGACAGGCAGCCCAATCCAGAGCAACTATTCCTTGCACATAAGAGGCCTTAGGGTGCCCTATCTGTCACTAGGGTGGAGCAACTGCAAGATGCTCCAGCCCAGTTACTCTGGAAGAGGCTTAGGGCAGAGCAAGGCAAGATAGGGTGCCCTAAGAGAGGTGGACCTGCTCTGCCCTAACTGGGGCAGCCTAAGCAGCTCAGGAGAGGCAAGTTGAGGGCATGTTTAGCATTGCCTAGGGCAGAGCAGTTACTCTGTATCCAGAGCCTGTTTCCAAGGCAGAAATGCCCTCTTCCAGCCCTCAGAGTTATACCACCTCAGGAGCAGGTATAGTAATGAGTAGACCCATAGGGGTCCATGATAAGGCCTGAGTAAAATGGTAGTGTTGACCAAAAATCTGAGTTCTTGGCCAGCCTAGCTGCAACCCCTGCCTCTCAACCTCAGGATATGGCACAACTATGGCAGCCCACAAACCTCAGGATACAGAAGGCCACTCCAAGCATCCATCTTGCACTAGAAGAACTGCAGCTGTAACTGGTTGTCAGGAACTGCTGGGCTTCCTTATAATGTAGGTACCACAGCTGTTCCTTCTTCAGTGTGATCTGAGGGGGGTCTACTCAGGAGCAAGCCCTCCCCAGCTGTCACTGACTTAGCATGCTCTGGAGCACTTAGGGCAGCCCAGGCTTCCTGACTCTCTGGATGCAGCATAACTTTCTGCTCTGGATACAGAATAGTTAGGAGAGAGCAGTTAGGGCAGAGCAGGTTGAACTTGCTCTGGATTGCGCCCATATTTACTGATGCTACTTTCACAGAGACATGGAATTAACCCTACAATCCAGAGTAACTACGGGAGCACGTAAGAGACTTTATGTGTACCTGTAGTTATTGCACCACCTAGTGAAAATCTATGGGAAATTCATATTGCAATCCAGAGCAAATTGTTCTTACATTGGAGCAAGGACTCCCCGTAGTTACTCAGGATTGTGCCCTAATAGTGTTATAGATAGACCCTCTACTTCTTGAGAGAAAGGAAGTTTCCACTCACTGATGATTCTGCCATCACTGCATCAGTGCCCGATAAGATTCTGTTTCCTATTTTACTTTTACAAGAACAAACGCACTGACGGAGTCTGGACTTGACAACCCTAGTACAACTGGTATTTTCACTGAGTTGTTTCAAAGACTTGATAAAGAATTTTCAAACTTGACATTCAAAGTTGTGTCCAATTGCACCTTGACTTACCCGATACATATTTTTTCTTATATGAAGCCGGTCGGTCATAAAACGACCTTTGGATGTCAGAATATTTTGACCTGTCTTTCCTTTCAAGCATTGGTACATACTGAGTTGTTTCTGCTTGTTTCATATCCATATATTCACCATTGTTTTCAAAGGATAGAATTACATAGCTGGAATAAAGACAAAATATTTTGATTTTAAATATTTGATTTGATATTTTGCATGGGAGAATTTATAGCACTTCTCATCCTATGCTCATTTGTAACTATGGTCACTGATCATGGTTCAGATCTTCATAAAATTATGCTACCACTTAGACCAGTAGTTCCCAAATTGGTGGGTCCATTGGGGGAACCAGAAGCAGGGCATTCCTCCTTAAGGAGAATGGCCCTGCTCCAATGGTAGTCACAGTGTTACAGAGATCTTAGCATTGTTGCCATCAAGGGCTTCTTTCTTATTTTAGGAGCAAAGTTGGCCTCCTGAAGGCTTGCTATCACCTCCAGTGTTCTCTGAGGCATCTGTACACAATCCTTATCTCAATCAGCTGCTTAAAAGTCTCAGAGGATATTGGATGGGGTGCTAGCCTCCAGGACCCTAATGGAGGCCAGTTCTGCTCCCAAGGTAAGAAATAAGTCTCTTGACAGTGATTGTGCTGTGATCACTGTGGCATTATTGCTGCACTCCTCTTCACCCCACCTCACAAATATCTGTTCCCACCTTCTCTGGAAGAGTTAGGGAACCATTGCTGTAGATCCTAAAATATAGACCAACAGATTGGAGGTCACATCTGCACTGCACCCAACCCACTAAGGGTTAGATCAAGCCCCTAATTTGCATTCAATTTCTTTATTAATTTAAGGAAATCCTGCCTTCTAGTGCTTTCATCAGATGAAGTCATTCCAAAGATGTCCATATCTTTCTTGGGCTTTTCAGGATTTCCATTCATAAAGTTGTCCCTGTTTTTATGCAGGTAGTTCACCAAGTCTCCATAAAAGCAATACTCTGTAATAATATAAATTGGACCTAATGGGGGAGAAAAAGGGGGAGAAGACAAGTAAGATATTACTTTTATTGTGATCACAGAATAATCATGGGCACTGAGGCTGCAAACCTAATACCCAGCTAAGCTGGAATAAGTCCTGTGCTGGCTTGGGGGTGTTGCAAGGAACTTCTGTGCCACTCCTAGGATGAGGGAGTTAGGCCAGTGCAGAGACATGGACCATCATCCCACACCACCATGGGAATGGAGAATGGGTGAGTTGTGCTGGCTTAAATTGGTTAGGATTGCACTCCAAGTTACATCATTTTGGAGTGAAATCCAGCCCAATTTAAACATGTTTAAGGCCCAGGATGCTAACAGGAGTAAAGCATGAACTTCCTGCTTCCCAAAGGACATGAACACAATCTAAGGGTCCAATCCTGTGCTGCTCTGAGTCTACACAGTATAGCAGTGCAGAAATAGCAGGGTCGGTGCAGCAGTCCATCCGTCCATCCACAGTATTTATATACTGCTTTTCAACTAAAAAGTTCACAAAGTGGTTTCCAAAAAAAAGAAAAATTAATAGCTAATTAATAGCTAATGGATCCCTGTCTCAAAAGAGCTCAGAATTTAAAATGCAAAAGAACACCAGCAGAAACCACTAGGACAGACATTGTGGGGGGGGGGGGGGGTGTAGGGCCAGTTACCCTCCCCCTGCTCAGTAAAAGATGAACACCCACTTGAAAGAGTGCCTCTTGCCCAGTTAGCAGGGGAGTGCCTCTTGCCAAGTTAGTGCCTCTTGCCCAGTTTCTCAAGGTCAAGGAACTTTGGAGTAGATGGTATAGAACACTTACTCTCCAGCTTCCCCAAAGGGTCTGCTAAAATCTACATCCACTTTTTAACCTTTGCCACTTTGCCTTCCCCCTCCTGAGAATAATTCTACCTCCAGCCCTCCTTTGCCACATTTTGCCCCTTCTCTGCTTTCCTCCTACCCAAGAAATGCCTACCCTCCACTCAACAATGAGGTTACCATAAATTCCACTCATTGCTCCTGCCACTGGCAGGGAAGCCAGTGCCAAGTGGTGAGAGCCTCCTGGCTGGCTCCACTTTTTTGGCAGCCACCAAAACATACCTTATGGCACGTTTGCAATGGCTGCTGCCTGGGCAGCACTTGAAGTAAGTGGTACTGACCAAGTTCAAGATCGGCCTGACCATTTTGTTTAATATTTGCTTACCCATGCCCTTCAATGTTGTACATGGAGTTGGAAAGCATTTCACTAAAATCAGATGGTCATTCTTGGTTCTTATTGCCCAATACAGACTTTTCATATGAGCATTGAACCGACATTATGCAGTTTTTTCTCCAAAACCATTTTATTAAATAAAAACATTATACTGCAAAGATGCTTCAGTTGCCAAAGCATAGTCTAAACAGACAGGTCTTTAAAAGTCTTTTAAATACCATTAAGGATATGTAGTGCTATACTTCCCCCGGTAATGCATTTTAATACCTTGGGGCCAGTGTCAAAAAAGATCTGTCTCCCATAATTCAGATCTCCTTTCAAGATAGTATGTTTTGATGAGGAAGATCCTGCCTATTCATCTTAATCACAACTAGGCTAAAGGTAAGGAAGGGGAGAGTTCATAAAAATAGGCATTCTCAGAAGCTACGTGTGTCCCAAGCTAGGAAAGTTAACCCTTTGAATTGGGCTCAGAAGTTGACTGGGATCTAGAACTGAAGGTTATAAGCATGTACACATTTCATTGGAACACATGGGATCACACAACAGTTCTTTTTTCAAAGATGGAGAAGGATCACTAGAAAAACCTACCTGATTTAGTACAAGCTCCTAACAGGTTCACTATATTCAAATGGGGCCCAAGATGAGTCATGATCTTTAATTCAGACATGAGAGCCTGCTTTTCGCTGGATCTTGCTGTGGCTGTTGGAAAAATAAGTTTAATAGCCAATTAGATGTGTTTGTTAACAACACCAGTTGTGCTGGATAGAATCACACCCACTGTAGACTTCCAAGGTGAAAACTGCGTAGAGTGCAATCCAAACCCCTGCCCCCCCTTCAGAGGTACAAAACCCTCATGCCAGTCCAGAAGTGTCATAAAAGTGTTGTAAAACACATAAAGGACATGTGCCTCTTTGTGCTACTGTGGGAACCAGGGAAGGATAGGTTTGCATCAGCCAAGCCCAGCTGGTGCAAGGGTTGGGTGTGGGAGCAGAGAGGGAAAGGAGACAGGAGGGTGGCATTCCAGATGGGACAAGGGCAGGTAGCAGGCACTCCAGGAGGAAGATGGGTGGGGAGTGGGAGAAAGGGTTAGGGCTTATGCTGGATCCTAACCCCCTTAGTGGGCAGCATGGACCAGGGGCTACCAATTTCTTTGGTGCTGATCGGCATCATTGGGGCAACTGTGGCTCCCCTTGCCCTTAGCTGAGCCATTCAGTGCCAGAAACGAACTTGATAAATGCAGACTCATTGACCTGTCAAAAAGATTTTACTTCCAAGCAAAACTGAACCAAAGCAGTAGGCTTGTTTTTAATCCATCAATAAACTGATCAATTAATAAAAATATTTTAACAGGGTTCTTGTGAGAATTTAAGAGGGAAGAAGAGGTTCTTTTGACCACATCTTTTACTTTTTGTTGGAATCAAACATCTCATCAAGAGTGAAAATACCGACATGGTATTTTCCGTTTTGCTTTCAAGTACTAAATTGATTTGGCATGAATTTGAGTGATGGATCAAATTAGTGGAAACCCTAAAACACACTTACGCTTCAACATTTTCACAGCCACCTTCATTACTGGCTGTGACCGGCTTAATCCATATGCTGTTCCTTCTACAACTTTGCCGAAAGCTCCTGAGCCAAGGACTCGCCCTGCAAAAAAAGGTAGTTGTTTTGATGAGAGATAACACCGTATCTTATCTTACAGCCTGTGGTGTTATTTATGTCATACAGTTTTGTATGCGTTTGAGAGTTACCTGAGTGAACCCACTTGTTCATCTAATTAAAAGAATGCACCCCTTTGCACCTGCTCTTCCAGAGTTAGCTCTTCCCGTTAAGTAAATGGAAAAGTTAGTTTACCCCGTGAAATTTGGGTATTTTTCAAAACTTTCAACCCTCTTTGGACAAGACAACCAATTAGCACCAGGGCAATTCCAATTACTCAGACTGATTGCTCTAGATTTGTGCAATTAATCAGTCATAGGAAGCAGCCTTGCTGAACCAAATATATTTTGAAGAGGTCAAACTATTCAGGTCAAACTATTGGAAATCCTCTCCAAGGAAAGCCTCACAGTTCATCTGCCAAATAAAACTTTCTTCTGGCTTCTTCTAATGATATAAACCTTTTTCCTTTTGAAGCATTCAGGATGGGAGAAAGCTTCTTATGACGTTTCAAGCCCACACTAACATGTTGAGCTTAAACTGAAGCCCTCAAGGGCTCCTTTGGTGACTGAAGGTCTGTGGACCAGATGGCAGGATGCAGCCCCTTCTGAATGCTGGCTGCTGTGGTTCGGTCTAGTCATCCGTCTTCTGTGCCTATTCCACCGCATCTGATGAGTGAATGTATCTAACATAACAAATGCTTCCAACTCTTCCCATACCTCTGCTAAATATAGGAGAACTTCCTGAATATCAGGGATTTATGGTGAGGTCTTCCAGCTACCCCCCTTTTACTCATTCATTTGTATATAAGAGTTGTTTATCAGGTGTTTACAACATGGATGAGTGGGAGTTCATAACTTGCATCCGCAGTCTGTGCAATTAATCATCATAAATCCACCCCACTTGCATTGCAATATGAAGCGCTACAGTCTAATAACAGTTATATCACCTAATCTATGGTCTATGTAAATTAGGATATGGATTAGAAGCTTTCTATTACCAGAGCTTGGGGAAAAAGTATTTATAAAGACTCAACTGTTTGATACTACTTAAAAGTAGAGGATTTGAATACTGATAACTTTTTGCTCAGAAGCAAATCCTGCTGCCTTTTGTATAATTTACCTTCAAGAATGAAAGGATTGTTGTCTTGAGGGTTTTCCATGCTAACAAAACTCAAGCTGCTTCTCTGGGATAGAGCTAGTTAATAGAACTGCTGATTATATAACGGTCTAAAATGTAACTAATTTTCTCAAAATGAAAACCAGCCATTTAACAAATGAGTACCCTAGAGGAATATTTAGCATATCAATAAAAAAAATCAGGCACATTTGATGACGTTGGGTTTGCAAATTACTCATGCATTTACTCATAAACTGGAATGTCTTTAAAAGTTAAACTTCAAAACTTGTGCTTGTGACTCAGAGAAACGCAAGCAACTTTGTCCCATCCTCAGTTTCAGTAATTACTTCATGCATATAATTAAGCCTAGGGAACATTATTGTACATTTCTTAGAACGTGGTTTGATTTCCTCTTAACCAAATGGATTTAATTAAGTGATGATTTTCCTGAACCTTCCTGAACCTTCTTTCTAATACATGTGTCTGAGAATAAACAACAATCCTTTCACTATTACTGAAATCACTCTTTAAAAAGGAGGAAAAATTGCAGTAGAAGAAATATATTTAATGACATCAAAAGCAAATTTGGTTTTACTGAGTACATTCAGTGCATTCTTCTTGGACATAAATGCCCACGATGGGAAGTGGAGGGAAAGAGTACAGTAGGCAAAAAGAGAGCAAGGGGTGAATACTTTGATTTTAGTTATCAAAATGCCTACAGATCTTCCATGGAAAGGCATGTACACCTTACTTTCCACTACAATACTCTCAGAACAATAGTAAAGCATCTTGTGCATTAATGTATTAGAAAAGTGGTTCCAAAACTGGTGGGATTGTGATCCACCAGGGGAACTGGAAAAAGAAATTGGCAGCAATGCAATGTGATAGTGTTGCTGTCATGCAAGAAGGAATATTTTTACTTAGGGATTAGTTAAGCTTCCCTGGGAGTTCTGGGGTGCCTGAGACCCCTTCTGCAGCCATCCCCAAGTCTTCAAAATCTTGAAGAGGCGGAAAAATCTCTTTCATTTTTCATTCTGAAACAGGAAGTGGGTTTTTCTCCTTTTCTCAAGAGTTTGACAGATTGTGGAGGGCAGCAGTGTGGATAACTTGGCAACCCGCAGATTATTCATCACATTGTGTCCAAATGCCCATTGAGAGCTTACACTGGCCCAATGTCTGATTTTTTTCAAGATAGACCACTCTGTCCTTGAGTGGATGGGTGGACTGGACATTAACATTTGATTTATCACAAGTCCATTTATTTGCCATACACTAAATAAATAAACCCTACAATCCAGAGTAGCTATGGGAAGACATAAGTGGCACTTACTCTGGATTGCTCTATGTATTTCCCATAGGTGGCATCATAACTACTTCAGTATAAAAGGTCCCATAGTTACTCTGGATTGTAGTCAAAGTCTTTTTAAAAAAACTGGTTCCCAAAGTTGAAGTAGGACTTTGGGAATCTCTGACTTAGAATTATCAAAATCATCACCACGATCAACAATGCCTTATATTCACATATATATAGAAGAAGCCTTGTTTGTGGTCCTTACCTAGCACTAATCCATCTCTAGGAAATTCCCATCTTGAGTCATAGGGGAGTTGCATAGGGTCCACATAAATATATTCATGGCCATCAGGACTGATGGATTCAATTACTCTCCATCTTATCTCATATCTTGGTTTCTGCCGGGCACAACACAGGGAACACAACACGTTATCCTTACACCTATTGAGCAAGTGAATGGACTCTCTTTTAAAGAAACAGTTTTATAAATTACCTGCTTCCATATGATTACAAGGACAATCAATGAAATTATTACAATCACTAGAAGCACCAGGACTGCCGCAGCCACTGTCAATTCTGATCTTAAAGCTATAAGGGAACAGAGAAGAAGTACTTTAGGTTTTTTCACTGTTAACTCATGGGTGGACAAAAAATGATTTTTTCCAAGAATAACAAAGACATTCCTAAATGGAACCCACAAATACTTTTAATTATGCCTAACTCTAAATCTCTCTTTCTTTTCCCTGTTTTCTTGAAATTAAAGATGTTTCCAATTTTTCCTCTATTAGTTTTTTCCTTTGAGGGTTTTCCTTTATATTTATGTTGATGAAATTATAAATTAATGTTGTAGATGACAAAAAAAACATATTGGTAATTTACATTTCAAATTTGAATAAATTTATATAAATTTACAATTAAGAATCTAATTAATCTAATCTTATTTAGATTAATCTAATTAATCTAAATAAGAATCTTATTTACAATTAACAATCTAATCTTGCCTAGAGGCTGGATAAAGGAATCTTGAGGCTTGCCAAGGGCCGAATCTGGCCCCAGGGCCGGGGTTTTGAGACCCCTGTTGTAGACTGACAAATTTGTTTTCCATTGTTACATACGTATTTCAACTTTTCAGATTTGACTGTGGCTCTTTGTGGAAAAAGAGACAACAGCCCCTGTCCTAATTGTATGTTTTTTGTCCTAATTGGATGTTTTTATTGTTGCCGTTTTAAGATTGATGTTTTAATGATGCTGATGTTTTTAATGATGTTGATATTTTAATGGACTGTTGATTATTGTGAGCTGCCTTGAGTCCTTCAGGGAAAAGGTGGGATATAAATAAATTATTCTATCCTATACGAAGTGACACACTTACTAGGGGCCACAAGCTTCAGTTCCCGTGCAACAGTTCCAAGGTCATTCCTTGCCATACATCGAACAGCCAATGTTTCTTCCACTTTTTTAAAGGTCACCTGGCTTTCCACCAGGTTTTTCTCATCGAGATGAGTCTCCATAGTAATATCTGAGATATTCTTTGTCAGCAGAGTCCATGAAGTATCATTGCTGCATCTGGAGAGATGTGAAAATATAGTTTAGAAAACACCTAAACATACATGACTGTTATATATTTTTACTGAAACTCTTTATGGAATAAAAACTCTTGAAAGAGCAAGTTTCTATGTGTAAGACCTGTCAAGATCTCTTACTTGAAGGCTTCACAAACCCCTTCTGCATACTAGAGAGTCAGACACCACCTTAGAAACTTTAGAGGGAGAATATCTAGCAGTTTGGACAAGTGCTGCTGTTGTAGCCTCACATCTCAAGATCTTTTTTCTTCAATCACCAGAACAGTGTTCTTGTCCAAACTGCTTCCAAGCCTGGGTAGCATCAGATTAGAACTGTTAATAGATATACCATAAAGCAGGGGTGTCTAAACCTCCTCCATGTGGCCTATGGCCAGTCCCCTCCATCTGGCTTTCAGGCTGTAATCCTCTGGATGTGAGAAAAGCTCTGCTCCCCAAAACTCCAGAGGATGTTCTGAGGACTGCATGCACCTCTGTGCTAGAAAGTGTTTATAAACTGGTTTGAATTCATACATTTTGTCTTTAATGTATTGATTTATATTATTCATTTAAATTTAATCAAATTTGAAACGTAAATCAATTTTTTTTTTCCCTTCTGGTCCCCAACCCAGTGATAGATTGTGTGGCCCTCTTACCAAAAGGTTTGGAGATACTTGCCTTAGGAACAGATTATTAGGAAAAATTTATTAAACCATTTTAACATTTTGTTATAAATAGAAACGCAACACATTAACACTGCAATCCTACACACACTTTCCCAAGAATAAACCCCACTAACCACAAGTGGCACTACTGAGTAGTCATGCATATGGCTGTGCCCTAAGAAGGCAACGTTAACAAGGCTAAGCCTAACAACTAGCACTAGATTCGACCAACTGAAAATAAATAAAATTTTACTCATTGAAATAAATTCCCACCCCCGCTTTAATCTCTTCAGTCCTGTAAATAAAAGCCCTAGTTTTTTTATTTTTGCAAAGAGCATATATGGCATTTGGAACGCACTGTAAGGCTGACATTTTAACAAAGAAATCTCATGCAATATTTCCTTACTTTTTAATGTCCTTGCAAACCAACCATTCCACATCTGGAAGAGGTGTGCCTTCTGCCAAGCATCTTACTGTTTGCCCAGCAGAACCATGATGATTATCCACCAGGTCTCGAATTAATGCTGGAACTGGAATAAATGGGAAGAGTATGAGTGCCCTTCCGCAGTACTGAAGTAGTTCCATCTAAGAAAACAAGCATATTGTTGAACTCCCATCTGTTGAATATTTGGCACACCCTCTTATCTCTTGAGGAAATTCCAATTAAAAGCTTCAGATTCTCTGCTTTACCAATAATAATTTTCCTTTCTGTATCATTATATGAATTACATGGGCTTGCAGTGGCATATACTTTACCTGGAGTAAGTGCGTAATTCAGTGGGGCTTACTACTCAATAAACTAGGATCAAACTATTAGACTGCAATCCTACACACATGATGGGTGAAAACATCCAACAAACTCACAGTGAATAAGCATGCGTAGGTTCTGTTTAATCTTCTGTGAGAATTAGGAGTTCACGGACTTCAGTAGGAGTTACATCCTGCGGGGAGTAGTAAGCCCAGGCTCCAGGTGAGAAACATATGAGAGCACTTTAAAAATGACACACTCTGAAGGGGAGTGATGTAGCAAGCCAAAAAGAAGGGACAGCATAAATAAAGCAGCCATAGAGTGCATATCCTCTATGAAGGAAAAAGATGAAGAAACGCTTGAGTCATTAAAACTAAGCTCATTTAATAAGCTGATCAGCTAATTTAATAATTTTTTATTAATATGTGTGCAATCTTGAGTGCCATGTGTTAGCAAAGCCGGAGGGGGACACTCTGGTAAGTACTGTAACGCAGTTGCCACAATGAAACTGCTCTAAGAAAAAGTGGAGTACAGGTACATTTACTGTAGCAGAAAAGAACAAGCACCTATATACACATTTCATACAGCATCACGCAACAGTGGTCAGAAAAGTTCTCCACTAAATGCTAATTCTGTCCATGATACTTTATCCTTTTTATGCATGCCTTCTTCTTTCCAAATTAAACTCATATGGAAGACACCATTTTTGATTGTCAGCCAGGCAAAGCAGATGGTTTAGTATAACAACATCTGGGGCTGAAATAATCTCTGGTTTCTTCCCCGGACAGCAACAAGTGAGTTTGTTCCTAGATAATTTGCCCTATTATTGAATCCTGTTTTCAGAGTTATTCATACCATATGCTGTTCCTTGAGATAATGCAAATGCTAAACAAATTAAGGGCAAGTGAACTTTATTTCTAAGGATCAGCTTCATGTACAACCAGATATTTGTGCCAAAGACTTATGCTGTGGATGAATCAAGAGAAGCAGTCATCTGCTGTAACAATTTGGGTGGCAGCCTTGCATATAGTTAGACCAGCCCTGTTGCTGGTCTATGTCACTGTGGTGCAGCACATTAAGTTGGAGGATCTTGTGACAGAATTTTCCCCTTGGGTGGCCTTTGGTCATAGGGAAAAAAAACACTTCCTGCACACATAAAACTTGATATCTAAGAGAATGATTCTAATTTTACTCTTTCCTCCAGGTATGTTAGTTTCCTGAGTACACTGGCTGCTTTAAAGGGAACATACTCAACAAACAACAAATAGCTTGCACATTTAATAGTAAAAACTAGGAATAATTTAACAACTTGTGAGTTTTATAGAGTAGGTCTTGGTTTGCTAAGAGTCAATGCATGACAAACCCTTTGACAAGGACAGAAATTCAAATTCATTTTCCTATTCAGTCACGAGGCTGACAAGGGTTCCAAATGTATTTTCACAATCACCTTTTGAGGTAGGTTGAGCTAACATCTAACCCAAGGTCAACCAGTGAGCTTGAAAGCAGTACAGGTATTTGTATCAAGTTGTCCTTGATCAAAGTTTAACATTCTGTCTACTAAATATCAGGAATACCTATTCGCTCATTGTCTCATGGATGTCATCCTCACAAGATCATGGATGTCTCGGCTAATTTAATAGGCTGCAATTTTAACCTCCAGTCCAGCATATGTCCAGTGCTGACCTGGGGGTGTCACAAAAAACAGTGCTTTTTCTGGGAAAAGGTGCCTGTACTCACTACAAGTCCTCCCCATATGAGCCAGTGGTGGGCTTCAGGGGGTTCTCACAAGTTCTATAGAACTCTTTGCTAATGAGCGCCTGGTTCTGAGAACAAGTTACTAATGGGACATAGAACCTGTTGTCAATTTAGATTGTTAAATTAACAACAACCTAATTTAATTTTAGGACCTGTTGTTAATTTGTTTGTAGCCCACCTCTGCATATGACTAATTACTAATTAACTGCTGGGTGGAAAAAGGTGCTGGTACCAAGTACTTGTGAGTATCCCCAGAAAAAGCCCTGGTTGTAAGACACTTCTGTGCCAGTCTTGGGGGAGGGTTAGGCCAGTGCACAGGCATGGATTTGTCTCCCTCCATCACCACAGGAACAGGAAGATTGATGAACTGTGCCGGCCTAGATTAGGATTGCCCCTTTAAGAGAGTGAGCTGCAAATTTCACTTCTGTCACAAACTCACAAAGTGAGACCTTATGTGAGACCAAAGTGAGGTCTTAGCTGCAATACAGAGATAATAATACTTACCATAGTTTAAGGTTCTTATAAAGATTACATCAAAGTACTATGCACACTCCAAGTATTGCTATACAAACGTTAAGCAGGATCTCCACTTCTACTTTGCTTAATTTAATACAGTATATGTAATAGTTTTACCCATATTAGAGATTCACCTTGGATGAGCAGAGAGAAAGTATATCTTTGAATTTCATCTTCGTTCTGTGCTACAATGGTATAGTATCCACTGTCTTCTTCCTTGGCGCGAATTAATTTTAATACACTCCTGAACCTACAGAAATAGAGCAGTGTTGGGTTCATTTTTGCAAAACAAAACCTTATTATTTTATTATATGCAATAAAACCCAACAGACTGACTGAAAAACAACGGGTGGAGGCGTTTGAAAATGGTGTTATTTTGTTCAGAAGTAATCCCATTGTGCTCAGTACAACATGGGTTGTACTCACTTGAGACCAACACCTCTACCAATAAATGTATAGCAAAGCTTGTTATCATAAAACAGCATAATTTTAAAGTAGCTCATCTTCCTGATCCTAAACAGGAGGTCAGTTCAATGGACTTCTAAATAACTCCTGAGAATCTGCTTCTGTACCCTGGTGACTTTGGTAAAGTGTCTATGGATTCCAGCATTGGGGCTGAGTATATGCATTGATGGAAATAACTCTGACAACACAGAGATTTAGCACCAAAGGTGCATAGACATAGCACTACTTATGAGCTTATCAGCCCAATCCAGAGCAACTAATCTGTCCACATAAGAGCCCTTAGGTTGCCCTATCTAACACTAGGTTGGAGCAACTGCAAGATGCTCCAGCCCAGTTACTCTGAAGGAGGCTTAGGGCAGAGCAAGGCAAGATAGGGTGCCCTAAGAGAGGTGGACCTGCTCTGCCCTAACTGGGGCAGCCTAAGCAGCTCAGGAGAGGCAAGTTGAGGGCATGTTTAGCATTGCCTAGGGCAGAGCAGTTACTCTGGATCCAGAGCCTGTTTCCAAGGCAGAAATGCCCTCTTCCAGCCCTCAGAGTTATACCACCTCAGGAGCAGGTATAGTAATGAGTAGACCCATAGGGGTCCATGATAAGGCCCGAGTAAGAGTGGCAGTGCTGACCAAAAATCTGAGTTCTTGGCCAGCCTAGCTGCAACCCCTGCCTCTCAACCTCAGGATATGGAACAAACTACGGCTGCCCACAAACCTCAGGATACAGCAGGCCACTCCAAGAAGCCCCTTGTATTCACTGCAGAATGTACTGGCATCTCATCAGGGACTCCTTATAAGGCAGGCACCCAGTGGCGTCACCAGACTGGTGCGGCTGGTGTGGGCTGCATTGGGGATGCACTCCGTATGGGGTGATGTGCCAGAGGAGTTTGACTGTCCTTTGGCAGGCCCCGGGCATCAGCACACCCATTCAGGCCTGCTCCAAGATGGAGAATCAGCCAGAAGCTGCCACTTGTCTGAGGAGCAGGCCTGAACGGCCATCTGAGGTACACTGCGCAGAAACACACTGAGCATGCCGAACAGCTTCAGAGGAGACTTCCTTAGAGCAGAGAAAGTCCGCGCCTCTGCACAGCCATTCGGCCTCACTCAGGAGGCGGAGCGGCAGCCGAATGGCTTCAGAAAGAGTACTGCACAGGCACCAACTCTGATGCCTGCACAGTCTCCCCCGAAGCCAAAAGGCTTCAGAAAAGTACTGCGCAGGTGTCAGAGATGGTGCCTGCGCAGTACTCTTTCTGAAGCCAGTTGGCTTCAGAAACAACTGCGCAGGCGCCAACTTTGGTGACTGCGCAGTCCAGGTAGGGGGGGCGCGCATTCCAGGGATGACGCACAGACTTCCGCACCAGGTGATGTGCAGAGTCATGTCACCACTCTAGGCACCACAGCTGTTCCTTGTTCAGTGTGATTTGAGGGGTGTCTCCTCAGGAGCAAGTCTTCCCCTTGTGTCAATTACTTAGCATGCTCTGGAGCAGTTAGGGCAGCCCAGGCTTCCTGACTCTCTGGATTCAGCATAACTTTCTGCTCTGGATACAGAATAGTTAGGAGAGTGCAGTTAGGTCAGAGCAGGCTGAATTTGCTCTGGATTGCAGCCGATGTCAGGCTCTTGTTCTATGGGTGACAGACTGTATCTGGGTTTCCATGAATGTTGCTGGCATTTCTTAGCAGGGCTGTGCCAATGTTATTGGGAGGGATGGTCCAGCATAGTGCTGTGTGGACAGGCTAAAAATATAACACATGCCAGTGTCCAGATATGATTAGATCTTTAAAGGTAGACGATACATACATTCAAGAAAACAATGCATCACATCCAGAATAGGAGGACATTGCAAGGAGAAGTGATTATCAAAGGATGACTGAACAATTACATTAAAAATACTTTTGTCATAATCCTGCTCCCTCCCCAGTGAATTCTAAACATAAATTTGTTCAAAGTACCAATATTTCTGAATTAGCCGCTTTGATTTACAAATGGAGAACTTAAGTGTTAAATTATGGCTGAATACCTTTGCTATGAGGGTCGCAAAGAATTTTAGATTTCTTCAGAATTTAGAACTCGTAGAATTTTCTTTACCTTGTCTCGTGGATCTGCTTAGAAGCGGTGACAATTTCTGTGAGATTTTCCATCAAAGTAACATTGTCCTTCAGCCAAACCACTTTTGGAGCTGGGTATGAATTCATATCAACCACAAAATTTTTAACTTCATGTAGGTTGACAGCTTCCATGGGCCTAAAATGAGGTTCCAGATGAATGAATCCTTTATCTGTGAATGGACAATGGCTTCCATCAGTATCTCTCAAAGGCTGTCACTGTGCTATGATGGATATTGCATGGAAATTAAAAACATACTGTACCATGAACTGTGATTATGATTCTTTTGGTTTTCTTAAAATCTTTGGTCACATGACGGGCAGCACATTCGTAATCTCCAGTGTCCTTCACGGAGGCATTTGGAATAGTCAAGTTGTAAACCAGCTTCAGGCCTGGGGACTTGATGTCATCCAGAGTGATTATACCTTTGTTCCTCTATATTTAGAAGGAAGCAAAATTATGGTTTAACAACCTCAAATACAGGCAAGACAGAAATGCTGATGGTCAGTAAGAGACCTGATTCAAAAATGGGAGTTTCACCTATTCTTGATGATTCCCCTGAAGGAGTATACAAATGCTCCTGGACCCAGTCCTACTCCTATGGGAAGATGGCAGCCAGGGGCAAGGGCACTTTGCCCAACTTTGCCTGATGCACCAGTTGCAGATCTAGTTACAGTCACCAGATCACACCTCAGTTGTATTGTAATGAGTTCCATACAAGGTTACCCTTTAAAAATATTCCAAAATTACTTCTGGTTCATAATTCTGTAGCAAGATTGTTGATAGATGTGGTGGGAGGGAATGCAGATTGCCACAATCCTGTAGAAATTATTGTAAGAAGCTGTCTATCCTTGCTGTTTCCATATTCAATTCAAGATGCTGGTCATTACCTTTACTGTTCAATGTTTTAAGAATAACCTTCTACTATATGAATCTACTTCTTCTGCTGAGAATGTTAGGGGAGACTTGACTGGCAGGCACATGGCTTAGAGCAAGGGTGTTCAAACCCTGGACCTGGGGACAACTGCAGCACGTGGCAAGCTCCATTGTACTACAGTGATGAATACTAATGATGAATATAAGAATTAGATTTTCAGATTGTGACTTGAAGTCATTTGTAGAGTCACTCATTCTCATTATCAGAAACATAACATATGGTACATTCTATGAACACTCCACTTTTGTTGGGTTATGCTTTCCAGGCTGAAGGGGAAGTCATTGCTCTGCAACCACACAACACCACTTCTTGTAAACCTCAGATGTTCCCCATAACATTTGGACACCTCCGCATATTTACCAATAATAAAACTTGATTCTTTGTACTGAGCTATTATGACATAAAACTGCTCTCCTCAGCTGTCTTTATTCCAAGAATGAAAATAAACCCAAACCCAACCCCCAGCTTTTTCTTGTAATTTGCTCAAGAACAAAATGGGTATTCACCATTTTCCCTGGATAATTCCATTGCAGGTTCACTAACTCATTATCTAAGACCACACAAGTTACAACAATGGTTTCGCCTGTTTTATACACAGTCTTGGGGGACTCAATCTCAACTCGAAGATGTGATGTAGCTGGAAGCAGAAAAAGAGAGAATTAACACATTGAAGAAATGCGAGGCACATTGCAGAGGTACTAAGCTTCTATTAGTACAGTAAGTTCCCAAGTTACGAACGAGTTCCCTTCTGGAAACTTGTTAGTAAGTTGAAATTTTTGAAAGTTCAACACAATAGATGACAATAGATGTCAGTTTGGGGGAAAAATGGGGGGAAAGTAGTGTACAGTAGTATGCATGAAAGTTTGCTTCTTGAGTGCTTGCAAGTTGAGGACTTACTGTATATTGAAATAAACCATTGATCCTTTCACAAATCAAGGTCCACATTCTCATGGGTACTTCACATTGGACATTTTTCAAAAAGGAGACTATGGGTGCAATCCAGAGTAACTACGGGCAGTCCTTGCTCTGGTGTAAGAACAATTTGCTCTGGATTGCAATATGAATTTCCCATAGGTTTTCACAAGGTGGTGCAGTAACTATGGGTACACGTAACGTCTCTTACGTGCTCCCGTAGTTACTCTGGATTGTAGGGTATGCTAAGGAGACTCGCTGATTCTGCAGGGTCTGGACTACTATGGTATTCTGGTTTCAAAACATGTTGCAAGCAGTTGTGGTTTTGTCAAGTATGAGATACAACCCTCATAATGAGAAATAGAGTTGAGTGGTAGAGTCATGGGCTTTGGGAAGATATGGAGATCTGTCTGCACTGAATATCTTTGTGGAATAGTTACACAGTAATCAGTGTTGTGGGCAGCCAATATGGGGCATCTCCTAATCACTACAGCTATGTTAACTTTATCTTAAATTACCAGCAATTATGCTCATCAGAGCATAAGAAGCAACTCAAACTCATCATTTTGTCTCTCCTTTCAAGAAAGTACCTCTGTAAACATAGACGACAAATTCACCAGAGAGAAATTCTACTGCCTTGACAGTGGTTTTGCATGTATAAGAACCAGCGGAAAAGTTTCCAATGAAGCCTTGTTTGTTGTCGTAAAAGGCATAAATGATTTTCCCTTCACTGTTCATCAAGGTTACTTGAGCATTAGGGTCGCTTGTGCGGCAAGGGATGATGGAGGACTCATCTTCCTCAGTGACAACAACAAACTCTTCTTCTTGGGATGTAGGAACAAAAGGGACAGCTGGATCTGTTAAAAAGCAGAAGTTTTTTCCAATCAAAAAGTATAAAGAGAATGGTTTTATTTCTTGGATCTCAATGCTGCAAACTAGGACTTCCCAAAGTGTGTGTCTTGCTGCTTTAGGCACTCACAAGGGTGCCATGAGATGTCCACGGTGACCCTTCCTACCTCTTCTCATGAAGGCATCTGGCTGAGTTGGGAAGAAAAGGGTTATAGAATAGCAGGAATACAGCACCATACAGAGGAGCCTAAAGAATGAGCGATAGCTAATCTTGTGACCATTCCTATATTGGCCAGCCAATGGCTTTGTGGCATATCTTCATTTTTGAGGCATGTTTGAAAACATGTGGATAATACAAAAGCTCCAAACTCCCAGAGGGACAGAGCTTCCGTGCCCTGTATAAGCTGTTGAATGGAAAAAAGGCTGTGGTTCCCAAACTGTGAATTCATGGCTCCCTGGAAAGCTCAGAAACCAGACAGGGGAGCTGCAGAATCCTTGTGAAATCCCACTGTTCTGAACAATAAATGGGTTTGTACCTCAAAGGGGGATCCATGGATCTTTGATATAAAGCAGTGATTCCCAAAGTAGGCACTACCGCCCCCTGGTGGGTGCTGCAGCGATCCAGGGGGGCGGTGATGGCCACAGGAAACATTAATACATATTAAAAAGCGCTGCATGCAAAGCACGAAAGCCTGGGTTGGATTGTTATGGAGGGTATGCTGTTACCCAAGCAGCAAATCCCCCCCTCCACGCCACTGAATTAGTCCAATGGAAAGGCAGAGCCAATACGATTGGATCCAGCTGCGTCGCAGAGCTGGGCTAAGGACAGGAGCTCACGCTGTCTTGTGGGGCCGACCCGGGAATCAAACCCTGGCCTGCTGGTTAACAGGCACAGTGTCTTTACCGCTTGTGTCACCCACAGCCCTATAATAAATATATATATATATATATATATATATATATATATATATATATATATATATGTATGTATATATATATATATATATATATATATATATATATATGTATGTATATATATATATATATATATATATATGTATATATATATGTATATATATATATATATATGTATATATATATGTATATCATATATACCTAAGATATAATACATATATCTTTCTGTTTAATTGCTATTTAAATTAAAAAATAATAATTTCCAGGGGGCGCTAGGTAATATTTTTTTCTGGAAAGGGGGCGGTAGGCCAAATAAGTTTGGGAACCACTGATATAAAGGAACTACATATATTCATATGTTGTCTGCCCTCTTGACCAGTAGAAATAGAATAGGAAAAAATGCAAAATAATTTATGCAAAATAAGATACATCATTCAGAGTTGCTCAGTTTATATTCTTTATACTATATAGTATATTGTATATATACCATACAGTATAGTATATACTACTATACACAGTGATGGGATTCAAAGAAATTAAGAACCGGTTCTATGCCCATCTGGCAGCCACTTTTGAATGGCTATTTTTAAACTTTATATGGCCTATCTCTCGTTAACAACCGGTTCTATAGAGTAGGTGTGAACCTGCTGGAGCCCACCACTGACTATACAGTATATACTGTATACTCTATACAGTATATACTGTATAGTAGTATATTCTTTATACTGTGCAGATTTTATCTCTCACCATGGAATTTTTCTTTTTTGTACAGAGTACATGCAGTGCTGTTAATAAGCAATTCAAATTAAGACCATTCATTGATCTAAGCAGGAAGAAACCACATCCTACAGTCTTGCAAACTTTTATAGCGGAGTGTCCTCCTTGTTTTAAAACCCATTTCTGACAGTATCAAACTTATGGTGCAATCCTAACTTAGGCTAGCACAACTAATTGGGCTTCCCCTTCCTGTGGTGAAGTAAGGAGGCAAGTGCATTTCTGGGCACTGGCCTAACCCTCCCTCAGGAGTTGCATAGAAGTGTCTTAAGGAATTTTTGTGAAACCCCAGGCCAGCACAAAACTTTTGCTGGGATTTAGGCTGGCCTAATTGGAGCTCAGTATTGTAGTCCTGAGCTTATACAAATATCAAAAGCACTATAGCAAGCTTAGGATATCTATCATACTTGATAGAAAATTTCTGAGTCAGACCCCAGCTAAAACAAGAATTTGTAATACTCACTCAGAGACCTTGTGGCAGTTATTCAAATATCACAGCATATATACTCATATTCCATAAATTCAATGTATTTGGTTTCCAAATGTAAAGTGCACAAAGGGTATTCTCTTAGTTCCACCACCCGCCCATCACCTGGCTCATTTTGCTCCGGTTTGTTTCGGCATATAACCTTTTAAAAGCTTTCTGCTTTTAATAAAGAAAATGGTTTCCACCTGTGCCTTCATCGTTTTTTCCAGACAAAGCTCTGGCTCACTTCAAAAAAATATATCATTCATAATGGAAAGAGACATTTTCATTAGCATAATAAAGAACAATAAAGGAACCTTTTAGGATCAGCAACTCTAGGGAACTCTTTTCCAGAGGGAAAATCTCAAACAGAAAGATGGTTACCTCTGGAGAAATAGAAAATGATCAGTAGGTTTCATATGATCAGTAGGTTTTATGTGTTAAAGATTGGTTATCATGGCATTTTCACTGAGGGATCTAAGGGTAAACAGAATGTCTTTGGCTATGCAACCCAACATACCTTGTCCTTGGCTATGCAACCCAACATACTCTACAATTGGGAATATTTAATCTACAGTTCTTTAGGGTCACTCAGCATCTTGTGAGCTACTGTGAAATATAGGAAGCTGAGATAGATAGGACTTTGGCTTGATCCAGCAGTTCTTTTCTTATATTTGTAGTCACCAATACTATTTGTTTTTCATTATGACCATAGATGACTTCTTTGCATACATAAACCACAAACTTCCTGGTTCTCAAACTGCAATAAGGCCTACTTATATAAGGGAAAATATTTTGTTCTGACACAAATGGTACTTTAATTCTAAAATAATTGCTGATAGATCATAATTTTCAAATTATGTCATGGGAAACTCTGCAGTTCTCAGATTCCTCAGGTTTTTTTAAATCAGGCATTTCTCAGTGAGATCAATAATAGGTTTTTCTCAGAGATAATTTGCCCACTGGTGGGGCTACCACTACCGGTAGCCAGTGATGCTCACATATAAGTATTAGGTATTCTGGATGTCCATAAAATTCACATACAGTGATGGCAAGGCTTAACAAATAATGTGCAGTGTGAACAAAACCATCCAAAATCCTCTTCACTGCACACATAGGAGGACTCAGTAGCAAAGTTGATGCAGAAAGATACCCTAATTTTTTTTTAAACCAACATCTTTCAAAATAAGTCAAATTTACACCAACTATTCGAAGTATAGTTAACATTTTATTAAACCTAAGAATCAATCTCTATTATATTTCAGAACAGTTGCAAAAATATTCAACTCAATCTTTTGGAAGAACCATTATAATTTCAAGTCTCCCCGCAACTGTGCTATTCAGAAGCCCTGTGGAAGCCCACAAGAAGTAAACGGTTAACTCAACGTACCTGGTACATAAATATAGATGTCCTTTCCTTCCACCTCACCATCTTCCTCTTGAGAATTGTTGTAGTAACAAGTGTATAATCCAGTGTGAGAAGCTGACGCATTGACCACTTCAAGCACAGTCACAAAAAGGCCACTGTTGTTCTCTTCGCTTCGGATGTCTATAGTATAATTCCCTTCAGGTATCGGGTATTGCCAACTCACTTCACTATCCCCAGAGCACCTCAAGATAAAGGAAGAATTCAGCTGTACAAGCATTTCATCTTCATTTGGATAAATTGTAGGGAGCAATGGTTGGCAGAAGGCTAGCCATGGACCTGTGAAAAAGAAAAACAAAGTGTGAAATATTGCTAAGAAGTGCATTTTCGCCTCACCATTTGTGAGGAAACAAATTATCATTACCTCACTTTGATCACTGGCCTTTTTTATGAAAGAGGTCATAGATCGGTGGTAAGAGGAACACATGCTTTTAATATAAGCAGCCACATCTATCATTAAGCGATATCAGATGTAATAATATGTATGTAATTATCAGCCCAATCCTATGCTTCCCTCCCCCTGCTGACAAAGTGATGCCAAAATGGCTACTGCTGCATATAGAAAGGAGAGAACAGATGCAAAGGTTTCCCATAGGTAAAAGGAATATTTATTACAAGTTAAGGGGAGATTGGTCTCCCCAATAAATCACCTCTCCTCCCTCCCATGTGAATCAAAATATCTTCCATTTGTGAAACCATAAGGTAGGAGACAGTTCCTTGTACTCCTACAATATAGGTATCCTCTGCTTTCTGACTGTTCTCAGTTAAACCCAGAACTCATTCATTCAATACATGTTCTGCTCTTTCAACCTCTCTCTGTTGTTCTAAAGGCCAAAATTGCCATCTCCTATGTTGTAGCTCCATTTCCAAAGGAGTTAATGAGAATCAATTTGCAGAAATCTTTGTGTGGCAGCAGGAATTTGCAAGATAAAGATGGCATTTACAATTTTCTTGCTTAAAAAAGCATTGGAAGAAACATTTGTAAACTAAAAAAGATTGAGTTCTACTTTTCAACAGTTTTCACTTTTGGACTGTGCTTCAGTCTGCAACCTGTCCAATAAGTGGGAGATGCCTGTTCAATCCTATTGGCCTTCTATGCTGGTGGAATGCACATTCTGGTGGTATAAAAAGTTTTATGGCTATTGCAAATGTGCCCTTGCACATGGACTGGCTGCTGTTGCAAGTGGCTAGTGGTCAGAACGGAGATGGAGGGGGGTTGGAACAGGGCAGGAGGTGTGCAGAACAGGGAAGAGATGGGGATGAGGAGAGGGTGGATTGTGCCTGGTTCAGCACGACAGGTGGTTCATCAGAAGCAACACCTGCCAAATCCTAAGCCCCTTCTCACGCCCAAACCTTCACAGCTCAACAAAGACTTGCACCATCTGTAGATCTAGCACAGGCCCAAATGGACCCATGGCAGCTACTAGGGCTTATTCCAGGGCAAGGGAACAAATATTCCCTTACCCCAAGGAGTCCTCAACATGCCAAAACACCTGTACAAGATATAGCAGAAGCGACCCTGATTTCTGGATGGGTATCAGACTTTTGCCAAGTCAGGCACTGGTTCAGGCACTGGCTCAAGTCAGTTTGGCTCACCTGGCCAAACTGAGCCCCCAAAGCCACCGATACTAGTGGCTATGGTGTTGCAAATCAGATGAGAGACTCACACCACTGATATACGAGCATCCTCAGCTAAAAGGGGTAGTGTCTTCCTGAGGTTATGTTATCACAGGGCCACTGAGAGATGTGGCAAGGAGATCAACATACTAGGTAAAGACTACACTACTAGGTAAAGAAAAAGGGATATACATTATACGATATCTTCTCTAGGAAGAGATACATGAGCTGTGAATGAGAAAACTAAGTTGTCTCATGAAAGCAGTTAATCTTTGAATCCAAATTCTCATTGTATTATAAGAATAATCAGGTTCTACTTCCTAGTTCAATATATGCAAAAGTTCAGTGAGACTATTGGCCCAACCCTATCCTAGTGATATCCTGGCACACTGTGTGGTTCATCATCATCCTGGTCTGCAGAGATGTGCTGGTAGTGCAAAAGTTGGAAAGTCTCATGCTTCCAGTGGCAGAGTGTATACCAGCTTCCAGTGAAGTGCTACCAATGGAGGAGCTGGTATGGGGTGCCATATCGGAAATCCTGAGCCAGGTTCAGAGACACCACAACAAGATTCCACATAGCAACACTGGCAAAAGACTGATGCAGCTTTGAGGAGTGCAATAGGGGACCAGGAATTAGCCCAGGAGGTAAGTGAATTTTCTCTCACCTCTCCCTGCCAAAGAACAGGATGAAAGTATGTAGCTTCAGTGGCCATGCACCATGGACATTGGCCTGGAAACGGATTGGGTCATAAGTTCTGCATAAGTAGTGTTAGATAGCTTATAGTAGTTACAACTACTTGCACTCTGCTTCAGGATTCAAAAATCAATAATATCTTCCAAAAGAAGAATACCATTACCTGTCCAGAGGCACCCCAAGATCAGGAATGTCCTACATGAAGGACCCATTGTGACGATTAACTAAAATCAGAAAAGGAAATAAGAAAGACACTATTAATGAAGATACAGGAAATTACTTCAGGACATCTCTGATAAACATTGGCAACTTAAAGTATATATCACTTATGTTAATGGCTCTGTATGTTAAAAGTGAAAAATTCCACCAGATATGTTCAGCTTTTACCCTGTTTACCAGCTTTAGCTGCCTTGAGTCCCTCTGGGAGAAAGGCGAGATATAAATAAAGTATTATTATTATTATTATTATTATTATTATTATTATTATTATTATTATTATTATTATTATTATTACTATCCATAAATACACAGCGAACAATTTCGTGCTGGTTTCATTCACATCACCAGTCGGACCCTTCCCAAGAGTCTAGGACTGTGTGATGTAGTGGCGTATAATTCGTGCTGATCCCAGAAGAGCGGCTTTCTGCAGTTGGCAGAATGATATTTTGTCAATGCCAATAGTTTTCAGGTGCCTGCCATGGTCTTTGGGCACTGCACCCAGTGTGCCAATTACCACTGGAACCACTTGCACTGGCTTACACCAGATACGCTGTAATTCGATTCTTAGGTCTTGGTAGCAGGAGATCTTTTCCAATTGTTTCTCCTCAATTCTGCTGTCACCTGGTATGGCAATGTCAACAAGCCACACCTTACTCCTTTCTATGATGGTGATATCTGGAGTACTGTGTTCCAAGACCTTGTCCGTCTGTATCCTGAAGTCCCACAGAAGCTTGACCTGCTCATTTGCAACCACTTTTTCAGGCTTGTGGTCCCACCAGTTTTTTGCCACTTTTGGCATAGATTCCAGTGGATCATCTGGGCAACAGAGTTGTGCCTCAGTTTGTAGTCAGTCTGCGCAATCTTCTTGCAACCACTTAGAACGTGGTCGATGGTTTCATCCACTTCTTTGCAGAGCCGGCATTTTGGGTCATCAGCTGATTTTTTCACTTCTGACCTTGATGGCATTTGTCCTGATTGCCTGTTCTTGTGCAGCAAGTATCAGGCCTTCCGTCTCCTTCTTCAGTGTTCCACTCGTCAGCCACAACCAGGTCTTATCCTGATCCACTTTTCCTTCGACCTTGGCAAGGAACTGGCCGTGCAATACTTTATTCTGCCAACTGGCAGTCCAAGCCTGAATTATTATTATTATTATTATTATTATTATTATTATTATTATTATTATTATTATTATTATTATTATTATTATTATCATCATCATCATCATCATCATCATCATCACCACCACCACCACCACCACCACCACCACCACCACCACTTATATTTGAGACCAGATCCATGTTAACATCCACCATAGGTACCATTCTGTGCTCTCACAGCAAAATCCTCAACCCTGGATAAATCAGCATAAGTTGCACAAGTCCTCTGCTGGCCTGGGGGCATCATAAAAATGCTGTGAAGCACTCAGACTGTGATCCCATGTCTTTGGGATCACATCTCTTTTTGGTACTATGAGATATGAAACAAAAACCTTCACCATGAATGTTTTTAATCTGGAGCACATGTATATACCCAGAATAAATTCCACCTTTTATTGGAATTTAATACTCTCAGGTTCAGTAATGCATATGATTGTAGCCATAAATTTTGTATATATCTAAGATTATGCCTTTGAAACCCCCATTCTGAAAGATAGAACCTTTTCAAAATACATAAAACATTTTCTGCAAGTTTTATTGCAAAATGTTAACCCTCCAAACTCTGAGTTTCAGCTATTTCTGCTTCAAGACTTCACACTTCCTCCTCCACCACCTGTTTTTTGACTCCTTCTCTGAGTTTGTCCAGCCACAAAATTTGCAGATAATGAGAAGAGAATAATGGACAAAGAGAGGTAGCTGGACCCTCACAGATAAGATTACCAAGAAAAACATTACAGTATTTGCAAACTAAAACAATTCCCAAGAAAACAATTCAAAACACTTATGTGTGCTTTCTGGATGTGCAAATACGTAATGTTTATTGTTCTTGGTGCTGAATGTAAAGAGAAACAGAGGATTATTATATCACATTTCATCATCTATTGGCTGTGGTGGCGCAAGTGGTTAAGACACTGGCAGTTAACCAGCAGGCCAGGGTTCGAGATCTGGGTCCTACAAGACACGATGAACTCCTAGACTGGCAGCACAATCCAGAGCAACTAATCTGTCCACATAAGAGCCCTTGGGTTGCCCTATCTATCACTAGGGTGGAGCAACTGCAAGATGCTCCAGCCCAGTTACTCTGGAAGAGGCTTAGGGCAGAGCAAGGCAAGATAGGGTGCCCTAAGAGAGATGGACCTGCTCTGCCCTAACTGGGGCAGCCTAAGCAGCTCAGGAGAGGCAGGTTGAGGGCATGTTTAGCATTGCCTAGGGCAGAGCAGTTACTCTGTATCCAAAGCCTGTTTCAAGGCAGAAATGCCCTCTTCCAGTTCCTCAGAGATATACCACCTCAGGAGCAATAGTAATGAGTAGACCCATAGGGGTCCATGATAAGGCATGAGTAAGAATGCCAGTGTTGACCAAAAATCTGAGTTCTTGGCCAGCTTAGCTGCAATCCCTGCCTCTCAACCTCAGGATATGGCACAACTATGGCAGCCCACAAACCTCAGGATACAGCAGGCCACTCCAAGCATCCATCTTGCACTAGAAGAACTGCAGCTGTAACTGGTTGTCAGGAACTGCTGGGCTTCCTTATAATGTAGGCACCACAGCTGTTCCTTCTTCAGTGTGATCTGAGGGGGGTCTCCTCAGGAGCAAGCCCTCCCCAGCTGTCACTGACTTAGCATGCTCTGGAGCAGTTAGGGCAGCCCAGGCTTCCTGACTCTCTGGATGCAGCATAACTTTCTGCTCTGGATACAGAATAGTTAGGAGAGAGCAGTTAGGGCAGAGCAGGTTGAACTTGCTCTGGATTGTGCCCTTAGTCCAGCTCCTGCCAGCTTAGCAGTTCAAAGGGATGTAAATGCAAGTAGATAAATAGGTACCAACTTGGTGGGAAAGTAAAACAGCATTCCATGTGCCTTCGACAGTCATGCTGGCCCCATGAGCATGGAAGTGTCTTTGGACAACAACAAAAAATCAATGCTGGCTCTAAAGGTCTAGAAAGGGGGATAAGTCACATGCTACATGTACCACATGCTACAGTCAGTCATGACTAGCAGTATAACCTGCAGGAGACACCATTACCTTTACCTTTTCTCATTATGTGAATATGACATTATTGTGCCATCATCATCTTAATTTTTTGCTCTGTCCAGCATTGCCATAAATCAACAGACAATCTTCCCACAATGGTAACCTTATCTCGGATAACCATACATAATTTATAGTCTAGGATAATCACACTGCCCCCTGTTCCTATCCAAGAGGCAAGCACTCACCTCTTCCAACAAAACTCTCTTTGAAACCAATGGAAATTACTAGTGGGATGATTGATCTCATGCTATAGAGAAAGCTCCCCAAAGACAGCATGCATAATACATGCACACCTACAGGGCCACTAATATTCTATCCCCAGTCCTATCCCCAGTGTTGCAGCAGCACCAAAATGCTGAAGCAATTGGGCTTCTCAAGTTCATGTGGGTTATTTTGCTAGTGCAGACTTTAGAAGCCTGACATGGGGGACACGATTCATCAGCGTCCTCCTGTTGTGGTCATTCTCTTTATCGTGTCCTCTGCTGCCCTGGAATGGCTCCTTCCTCCCAAAGGCCCTTGCTACCACCTTGAACTCTTGTTTTGCTCTATGTGACATCTGTGGAGCATGGAGCACAGAACTAGCATTTTTTCGGGGTGTTGCAGATGTGCATATTTGCAACTCCCAGCACTGGCACTGGAGCTCAGTGCCAACACTAGTGATCCATAGGATTCGGCCCTAAGTCTCTAGTTACTTTAGTCACACAGGGTGCAAGCCTAACCAATTTTCCAGCACTGGCATAGCTGTGCCTGTGTGGCATGTGCTACATCCTGCAGTTGGAAGGCAGTCATGGAGACCCCCTCAAAGTAAAGCAATGTTTGTTCCTTTACCTCAGAGTTGCATTGCCCTCACCCTGGAGCTGGAATATTAGTTAGGATTTATGGTTACCTTAGCAAGATGGCACACACCTTTGGCTGAATTGCTCATTACATACATCCTGTGTACAATGAGGTAAGGATGAAATATTCTCCTTAATGATGTCAGACATTCACCAGATGTTTTGATAAGCATTACCAAATATCCAAAATGAAGTACTCAACATCTACAGATATTTAATCTCAAAAGTATTTGGTAACTGGCATACAATGGTAGCATTTCACATTTGTCAACTGCCAAATTCAAAATCTTGAAGCTGCACCACTTCTGAAGTTGGAAAATCCAGGTTTATATTGGCCATGAAGCTTGTGGGTGACTTTGAGCCACTTACCATCTTTTAAACTAACCTATTCCAAGGAGTTGTTGTGATGAATAAAATAGGTAAGGTGGATGTATATAGGTACATATACAAAAGTAGGTAGGATGCACATCACTCTGAGCTCCTGGGAGGCAGGAGAGTATACAAAAGTGAATCATCATCATTCAAGGCATATTGTCTTACAACTGACAAATCATATATCCTTCCTCTTGTAGTAATTCAATAAAAATAAAACATTAGTGCTCTTATATCAGACACTCATATAACTTTGCCTAATAAAAAATGAAACTTCAAGCAGCAGAATGAAGGTACGAACCTATCAGCACAATCCCAACCATGTCTACTCAAAAGTGTGTTCAATGGGTTTTACTCCCAGGAAAGTGTCTTTAGGATTGCAGCCTATAAGCGCCTTTAAAAAGTTGCACTGAACTGAGCAAGGCTTAATTCCAAGACACTGTGCAAAGGATCACAGCTTTACTCATTGCCATCTGTGAAAAACGGTTTCAAGGTTATAAAGCACAGGTGGTGCGTGCTACATTCTGAACTTAACAGCATGTCAGCGTGGAGCTTTAAAAGTGAGCACAGAGAAACCCGGCTGATTTACTGACCACTGAGATGTGTGTTAACTGCCATAAGTCTTCCCTTGTAGGAGTGGTGGGTGAATCACAACCTGCATTTCACCACTAGGCCTGACAAACTATCATCAAACAAACCCATGCGCACCAACTTCAGAAATGCAGCAGATGGCATTCCTGCAGAAACAAGTCATTTGCCTCGGTTTTTCAATTAGCAATAATGGCCATGTGTTTATGTAACTGCCTCCTACTGATAACAGGCTCTTGGACATCAAAGCCATCTTCCTTTCCAGCCTTCTTTCCCCCACTTTTTATCGCAGTTCTATCCTGCCTTTTTTGCTAGATAAAGAAGCCACAGTACAGACATCATTAAAGAATTCCCATAGTCTACTTTGATTTGTTAGCCCCTATTACTTCAAGCTGCCCGTCATCTATACTTGTAGCCAGATCCTAGATATCTAAACAGAAGAAAGACCTACTGAATTCAATAGAACTTTTTCTATATAAACCAAGAGTTCTAGACTTTAGAGCTATCTGATTTTTTTGAAAGCGAGAGGCACTGGAAGGAGCTGGGATATCAACAAGTTGGAGAATTTAAATAAATGGATAACTTGTTGTTCCATGTTGGAAATAAAGTGAACATTCCAGAATAAAGTGTGTGTCCTTAAAATAAACTCAATCTAGACTGAAAAAATGAACATGCCTCTCCTAAAAGATATTGAAAAATTTATTCTGAACCATCAATAGATTGGAAAACAAATAAGATTTTTTAGTTTTTTAAAAAATTGATCAAAGGACAGGATGAACATAAAGGCTTATGAATATTGGAGAGAGAAAAATTATCATCCATAGAGTTATCAAGCCAACAGAATTGTGCTGGAATTATCAGGAATCTCTAGGAGAGTCTGAAAACGATCCTGAGCTCTTCTGGCTCTAGGGTATCATATTGGCTGAATAGTAACAGTTGCTCTTCCACCTTGCTAAATGTAAGATAGTCAGTGTTTGAAATATGTCTTTAAGTCCAGTTAGCAGGGATTCACTTTCAAGGACAGGTGCATAGGATAGCTTGACACTAGTGAATAAAATTGTGAAAAAGAGGGTCTGTATGAACGATACCATCATGTTATATATCTCTGGAAAGGTAATTTTATGCAGAATACAATGAAGCAAACTGCACTGGAATATCTCTAGCCTATCAAAAATTATGGCCAACAAGAAAATGAAAACACAAAAACAGATGGAACAAATGTGGATTTTCTTTACTCAAACTTTTCCATGTTACAGATTGCTCTGAGAGCCAATGAGATGTAATTCTGATACTTCATGGAACTAATAAGATGTTAATATGAATCAGCTCTCAGTACATATAACATATACAGTACATATATCTTAAAGCAGTTACCCCAGGCTAACTGGGCATAGGCTGCAATCCTAAAGACACTTTCCTGAGAGTAAAGACACTTTCCTGAGAGCCCATTGAACACAATGGATCTTATTTTTGAGTATTCATGGTTAGGATTGTCCCCATACAGGCACTTCTAGGTGGTGTTCATATTTAGCAGGGAAAGCACAACCATTTCTCTTTGTCCCAGAACTGTCTCTCTAACCAATAAGATACAAAATTTTCATTTTCTTAATTAAATTTGATTTTGTTGTTGCAGGGCTGGGAGGGGGGCAACAAAATCTTCTTTGACTCCAGATACCAAAGAGGTGCTTTAGCTATGCTACTAGCAGAGCAAATGGTGGTGAAACTGCTGAGGAGGAGGCAGGTTTTCCCCCAATTTTCTTTTTAAAAGTACCCAGGGGTGATGTTACTTCCAGTTGTGATATCACTTCTGAGGCTACATTTTGAGCTTTGCACCAGGCTACATGATCAGCTATGCCACTGATGACAATGTAGCAGATTAATAAATGTAGCCAAATAAATCCATGGGAGTTATGGTTCAGCATTGGTTATAAAACAGTCAGATAAACCTATCTCACTCTTTATCCCAATTTATAATGCCCAGTACTGAAAATTCTCTTAATTTCTCACAATCTGTCTGGCAGAGACATCTTTAGAATGTGATAATGGAAAAACAGGAGTAAAAAAACTGGAAGTTTAAAAGTTTTTTAAAAAACTTTTTAAAGTTAAAAAAAGTTTGGGAGTTAAAAAAAACTAGTTTAGGAGTAAAAAAACTGATTTAGAAAGGAAAAGAGAGAAAAGGAGGACAGATAGAAGCAACAAAATAGGATACATTTCTTTCATCCCTCCATAAGTACCTCTTTACCCTACCTGTGAAATGCCATAGTTAATTGAATTAGTACTATAGAACTTCTTGTGTGTCAAGAACATGGTTTGTCTGTATTGACTCCAACAGGCCAGGAGATGGCAGTGCTGAACCACAGTAATGTAGCCCTGTTTTATGGATGGAAATTTTATGTCATTTGGTGTCAGATCAAATTTGGAGCAGCTCCAGATTGCCTAAATAACATCTGCTGGAAAACTGCAATTTTAAAATGGAAATATTATATTTCTGTTTTGCTTTACTCAAGAGTTGTGACCTGTCATCCAAGAAACTATCCGAGCATAATTACGAGTAGGTAAAATTAGGTAAGAAACCTTTCGGTTTTCAGTTTTGCAGAACAGCAAGATTACCCAGCAATGGTCAAGGACTGAAATCCTTACTATGGATCATCCCATGCTAACAAGACCCACCTCCCCTGGGGAAACAGTCATCAACCAAATCCTCCTTTTTTCCAGAAAGCCTCAGGAAATCCTAATAAAATAAGAAAATCGTTTTGAAGAGAGCTGTATATTTTGCAAGCCTCTAATATGTGAAGGGGGCCACCTGCAACTTTTCACAGTTCTTGGCTCTTTTCCCTATAAAGCTCACCAAAAGCTGAAACTCCCAGTCCAGGGAATAGTGGGGAGGGGGGCTGAGAAGCTGTCAGTGACTCCTATGAAAAGAAAAATGAGCAATAAAAGACTTGGCTTTTTATACTAGTTTCAGATGTGATAAACTGGGGGGGGGGTGTACCCCTAATGAGTTACATGGCCAAATTCTCCACCTAGCAGATGTCTAGGGGCAGTGTCCCAAATGTTTCACCCCCCAAATGGCCTCTTCTTCCTTAATCTGATTCATATCTATTCCCCTTCCCTACTATGGTCCATTGTATTTTATTTTTTTGAAGTTTTTACAGCCTAGGAAAAGAAACACTTAAAGGGCAGGGGACAATCAGATTCTGAAACGGCCTACGTTCTGCTGCCTATGTATTTCACTGTTCTGGCAGAAGGACTGTAGACCTGCTGCAAGCTTGCGCCAAGACCCCTGGACTGCTTTCAGGGTAATCTGGATTCATTTCAAGAATGTCATCCTTCCATTGGTGGCAATTTGACTCTGCAAATGCTTGAATTGTGTGGAGCAAGGGGGCTATGGGTTATACTGGGAACTCCAAAAAGTCTGATATTCAATGCAAGGTATGACCTTATCTTCCTGAATTTCAATTAAGCAGTCAAAAGTCTTGTTTACATATTGTAAGTTGGACAATCTGCCCCATGCAGGGGTCTTTTTGAGGGGGAACTTACTGGTACTATGTACCAGCACTCTGTGTGAGTACTGGCACCTCTGTGCACCCCCTCCAAGTAGACATGCCTATGCTTACAAACAACATCTTCATGGTGATTACTCCCACATTTATAACATCTTCGTGGAGAGTATCCACACCTTTATTTCTACAAAAAAAGCACTAAACCCATGGCATTAAAACTCCAGAAGGTCTACTTCTGCCATGTCCATCCTTCAACTGTTGCTCCAGATGGGTTGACTTACTGTACAGTCCAGAGTAACTACAGGAATTCTTACATCAATGTAAGAAAAATTTACTCTGGATTGATCTATGAATTTCCCATAGGTTTTCCATAGGTTAAGAGCTCCCATAATTACTCTGGATTGTGCACTTAGGCTGCAATCCTAATCTCCAGTTAGACCAGAATAAGCCCCAGCATAGTCTCGTGCTGACTAGATGTGTCACAAAAGCATAATAAGGCACTTTTGCCCCACTCCTGGGGGATTAGGCCACTGCACAGGCATATGCCGACTTCTCCACACAACCACAGGAAGATATTACGGCTCAGTTAGGCTGGGCTAAATTGGTTAGGATTGCATCCTAAGTGTACTGCCACCACTGGAGGTATTATGCCTGAGCTGTCAATAATACAAAACTTCTAGCCAGCGTATATTTTCTATGCTGGGTCATCTGCACATAAAAATCATCACTTGATACAATAGTCATAGCACAACCCTAACCCCCAGATAAGCCAATGTAAGTCCAGCTTGGAGGTGTTGTGAAAGTGCTGTAAAGCACTTCTGCACCATTCCTGGAGATTCCAGGTGGCCTCCAACAGACATGTGCTAGCCTCCCACATCAACATAAGAACAGGGATATTATGAGTTCTCCTGTCCTAAATTGCCGGTAGTTAGGATTGTGCTTTCAGTGATCAACGTTTCATGTGTGAACTAGCCTTTAGTGTCCCTGAAAATTAGAGCACGTAATCCCACAATCCCAGAGCAAGGTACAATCTGCCAGAGGTGCCTACAGTCTGACACTACCAGTAGTCTAATAAACTAATTCCAGATGGCAAGCAAATGGCTCTGATTGCAACAAGCTTAAGGAAAAATATTCCAAGGTTGCTTGCCAGTTTGACCTGGGGTGAGAATAGGGGACTATTCTTTCCCAACTCATGAAAACCTTAAAATGGAGAGTAACAGAAAACCGTTCCACCACACACATACATACACCAAGATACATTTTCCACTAGAATAACCCACTTTCTTTTATATCCTTCCCACTTCTTGCCATTTATAGTGCCACCTAGGAGGAGATAAGTTTAAAAATCTTATAGGAATGACAGTCCTCTATTAGGCACCAGTCTAAAACATAGCAAGCATCAGTCAATAATAGCCAGTGCACATCAGGACCAAGTGAAAGTTGTGAAGCATTCAAACAGGCAATAACCTAGCAAGACAGAAGAAACTCTAGTGCGATCTCTTCTGCAATACTTTTCAATAGCATCAAAATATAAGAAAATTATTTAAAAAGAGAATTTGATGTATTTTTTAGGGCCAAGACATCCTATTAGTTGTTAATTTTTAATATTAGTTATTTTTGGACTAACCATTCATTGCCCCTACAGCATTCTGGAGGATTGAAACACCAGTCAACAACCAATACCAGTCATTTATTTTGTTTGCTGTTTGTTGACAAAATGTGTAACCCAGCTTGAGAACATCTCAGTTCAAAAAGAGGGACACAAACCTTCTATTGTGACATTCTCTTTGCATGTGCCCAGAGGCACTCTTATCTATTGTTACTTCACCTGCTATACAAAGTTCCTAGAACAGTACTGAAAACAGGTTCCAAGTCTGTATAAATATTAAATATTAAAATCTTAGAAGGGTCTGGTAGGCTGCCTGCCCTAATTCCTGCATGTTCTATGTATAAAATGATGTTTCCATAAAGCTAGGGATGTCACAGTAGGACCTGCAATACACAATGAGATACTCCCCAAAACAGACTTCACAGATCCACAATGAACAGACCTACTGTGTTCAGCCACTGTAATTTGCATGACACACACACTTCTGTATGTGTATGACACATACACTGACCAAGGGTATCAGTATTTCAAGATATTCATATTAGTTTCTTTTACTTTCAGAAAGATTGCTTTCTGTTCTATCCAGGGTGATCCTATGTCCTCTTTTTACAGAACATGTCTGGGATTTCGTGTCCTGGAAAAAAACTTCCATTTCTTCATTTTCCTTGTGAGTGGGCAATATCCTCCTTTTCCTTATTGTAATTAATAAATTACATGTAATAAATTACATGCAAGTAATAAATTGTATGTAATAAATAACTGTATGTGTAATAAATATAGCTACAAGCCTAAATAGCTACAAGCCTAAATCTTGTAATTAATAAATTGACTTTAATAATAAGTAATATAGAGAACTATCCTAACCATGTCTACCCAAAAAGAAAGCTCCATTACGTTCCATGGGTCTTACTCCCAGGAAAGGGTGTTTACAATTGCAGCCATACCCTACAATCCAGAGTAACTACAGGAGCACATAAGAGACATTACGTGCTCCCATAGTTACTGCACCACCTAGTGAAAACCTATGGGAAATTCATACTGCAAACCAGAGTAAATTGTTCTTACACCGGAGCAAGGACTCCCTGTAGTTACTCTGGGTTGCACCCAATTTCTTTAAGCACATGAAAGAGATGTGAGTGTTTTAGAGCACAATCCTAACCATGTCTACTCAAAAGTAAGTCCCATCGTATTCAATGGGTCTTACTCACAGGAAAGTGTCACTTATCAGGACAAGTGTCATGTCCTACATTTTTCTTGTGTGTCCTACATATAGAGGGTCCTTGTCCTCGTCACAGTTGTGACATATGGTCACCCTGTGGTTTTGTGGGGTCTTCACTAACTTTTAGAGAAAATAAATTAGTATAAAAACTTATGGTAAGTGAGGGAGGTGCAGGCTCAGATGGGGGGCTGAGACAGGAGGGAGACAAACAACTCTCAGAAGTCTGTGATGTGGTAGCTCTAGATGTTTAACGTGCCCCATAAAATCATACAATGTTCAAGGAAATGGCTAATAAATCTGACCACCTCCATCACTGGGCCCCACACATAGATGCACCAAACTTGTTCTGATCCCCCAAAAGCAAGGCAGCTGCTATTCCCCAAATGGCCGCTGGAGGGCAACAGTGCACCGCTGTGTCCAGACTAATGGGACTTAGCTGTGATTTAGGGCTGCCTCTTCCCCTGGGAAGTCAGAACCTGGCACTGGCCAAGGGACCCACCCCGCCACATCACACAGTCCTGCACCAGCAGTACCAGTTAAAGTGGCTCTGTTTTCCTCTCCCCAGTGGCTGAGCAAAGAGCCTAAACTCTGCTGTCCTGGTCCAATCTTGCCACAGTCCTTGGGGGCTCACAGATTCCCCACTCCAGCATCTCCTGCTTCTGTTGCTTGAGGATACCCCCTTTACTTGCGAGTAGGCACAATCACCAGCCACACAAGCAGTCAATTCTCCAGGGAAGTGGGGCAGCTAGAGAGGGCACTAAGTTTTTCAGGGAGCCTCACCACAGCATGCAAGTGGCATAGCTACAGGGGGCAAAGCACAGTTTTGGAGGGAGCCTCACTACAACCTACAAAAGTTAGTGATCCCCCCCCCAGTTATGCCACTTGCATGCTGGGGTGAGAGACTCCCTGCAAAACTCAGTGCTTTGCCCCCCCAGCTACGCCACAGCTCCCACATATGTACTGGCAAGACAAGGAAGTGCAGAGTCAACAATCTTAGGGACACAAGAATAGGATTGTGCTGCCCAAGCAGACCAACCGCAGGGCCGAGTCAGCAATTTAAGGGAGGGCTGCTTTTTCCATATATATATATACTGTATTTACTCAAATATAATGTGCCATTGAATCTAATGCACACCATATACTTATAATCAATATACTGTATTTACTCAAATCTAATTAACCATCAAATCTAATGTGCAACTACTCAAAAGTAAGTCGGATTATAGTCGATGGGGCTTACTCGGAGAAAATTCTCTGCCCACATTTTTAAAACGGTATTTATATCCCTGTTATATGCCAATAAAGGTTTTTCTATTAGATTTATACCCCGCATTTCCCCTGCTGTAGCCAAAACCCAAGGCAGCTTACAAAACTTGGATCGTTTTTGATCCTTTTTGTTGATCCTCACAACAACCCTGTGAGGTAGGTGAGGTTGAAAATGAGTGATTGGCTCAAGGTCACCCAGGAAGAGGGAGATTTAAACCTTGAGAGTAAGTTCCATGGAGCTCAGCAGGACTTGCCTCTGAGTAGACAATGGTTCTTACTCGCAGGAAAGTGTTTTGGATTCAATTAGAAACATTCTAGGTAAATATACGTCACAGGCTGCAATCCTAAGAACACTTTCCTGGGAGTAAAGCCCATTGAACTCAGTGGGGCTTACTTTTGAGTAGGCATGTTTAGGATTGTACTCACAGTTACCAACACCTGTGGTGTAGCTAGAGGCGGGCAAAGTGCTAAGTTTTGAAGGGACCCTCACTGCAACACGCAAGCATCCCCTCCAGTGGCTCCCTTGGAGGTGTTGCGCCCCGAAAAACATAATGCCTCGCCCCCCTCTAGCTACGCCACCGACAAAACACATTCCTGCACATCTGTTAAGTTGAATTTTAAAGCGATGACTTCAAACCTTTGGGGTGGCGACTTACGTGGATGAAGCATCTGGTTGTCTAAAAGGGGAAAGGTGTGAGATCCACAGCTTGGGATCTCAGGCAAGTGTTGACAAAGTAGAGCACATTTCCAGTAAAGAGAACCAAAAACAAAACAAAAAAGAGATTAGTGTCTCAGCCAACTTGATGCCAACTTCTCCTTTTTCCACTGGAGGAAAACAATAGGATTGTCTGGGTCAGATCCGAGTGATGGGATTTTCCCCCATACCTTCCTTGTTCTTGCTGCTGAGATTGGTATTCCTGGAGGATACAACTTTTGAATCAGTTGGAATCCATTCACACGAATATTCGGATTGCAGTCCCGTTACCTCTCCAAAGAGTCCGTCCAGGATCAGGTTTAGGATCAGGCCAGCCCTATAGCAGTCTCTGGAGGGAGTGGGGAGGATGAAGTGCCCCGATCCCCGTGGATGGAATCAAGTCCGGGGAGATCTGAGGACCACCAGAGCTCGAGCTCAAGGAGGAAGAAAGGGGTGACCTTCCCGTCGAAAGAGCAAATCCAGATCCTAAAATCCTTTTAGGTTTGGGGTGTAGAGGAGGAGATCCAGTGTCCCCCCCCCTAAAAAAAACTCCAGGAAAGGCTTTGTTGGAAGGGGGGGTCGATCCAAATAAAGTTGATGATGGAAAGGATTCCCACTAGAAGATCCAACAATGTCCCCAACAGAGGGCAGGTAGTAGGAAGAGGTGCCCCCCAGGTGGGTCCAGGAGGGGCTTTTTCTCCTGCCCCCTTTCCAGGTCTCGGATTCGGTGCAGCTTCCAAAAAGCCCAATTTCCATTAAACCGTTGCTCAATCCGGATCCAAATGTCACGTCGAGGGTGGGCTGGAAGAAAGGGGGGGGGGGGACGTCTCAATTCGGATTCCCGGACTCCAGACAAAGAGATCGGTGGGGGGAGGTGTTGTATCCTTAGGTGGGTCTCCCCCCCCTTGGAGATCCTGCTTTAAAAAGTGGGGGGGGGGGGGATAAATCGGACTTTTTTCGACGGGCTCGACGCCAATCCTGGTGCGGATCTTTTTGGGTGGCCCCCCAGGGGGCTAATCCAAAGAGTGTCGGGGCTGCTCTGGGACTTCAGCCTCTCCCCTTCCCTTGCTGCCTTCTTATGGGGCTCCGATGAGCAAGAGGCTGGCAAGACGGGCACAGGCTTGGCAGACACGTCCAGGCTCCAAACCACAGGAATCCATCCCAAGGCTTGGTTGGGTGTAGACGCACCTCCAGGGGGGGAAGAGGGCAGGCAGGGCAGGAGGGCAAAAACTGGCAGGATCCAGAGGAGATCCACGTCCAAACCAGCACCCAGCGCTTCTCTCTCTCAC
This sequence comes from Cryptoblepharus egeriae, assembly GCA_030015325.1. Lineage (NCBI taxonomy): Eukaryota > Metazoa > Chordata > Lepidosauria > Squamata > Scincidae > Cryptoblepharus > Cryptoblepharus egeriae. The sequence continues at coordinate 57,735,115 of JAREYC010000007.1, forward strand.
TTCCAGTTCAGATCCACAGCGATCCCCACTGTGAAACCCCCCCCCCCCCCCACACACACACACCGATTCTGGAAGGGACTGCAATCTTAGCCAAACTTTCCTGGGAGTAAGCCCCATCCACTATCATGGGACTTGCTTCGGAGTAGCCATCCATAGGATTGGGCTCTAAGTCTGCAGTCCAAAAACACTTTCCTGGGAGGAAGTCCTGTTGACATAAGGGGACTAGCTTCTGAGAAGTCATGCATAAGATTGGGCTCTGTCTGCAATCCGGTCCACTTTCGGGGGAGGAAACCCCTTTGACTATAATCTGAGTATCCATCCATAGGTTGGACTCTAACCCTACAATCCAGAGTAACTACGGGAGTACGTAAGAGACATTACGTGTACCCGTAGTTACTGCACCATCTAATGAAAACCTATGGGAAATTCATACTGCAATCCACAGAAAATTGTTCTTACACCGGAGCAAGGACTCCCCGTAGTTACTCTGAATTGTGCCCTAAGTGTGCAATACTTTCCTGGGAATAAACCCCATTGATTATAAGGGGACTTACTTTTGAATGGCCACCCATAAGATTGGGCTCTAAGACTGCTATCCTAACCACTTTCCTAAGAGTAAACCTAATCAAACAGTGGAATTTACTTGTGAGTAGACTAGCATAGGAATGGGCTCTTAAGGCTGCAGTCGTATCCACAATTACCTAGGAAAGCCCCATTGACTATAATGGAACTCACTTCTGAGTTGTCACTCATAAGATCGGGCTCTAAGGCTGCAATCCTACCAACACATTTTCCTAAAAGTAAACTCTATCAAACACAATAAGGCTTACTTCTGAGTAGACATGCATAGGGTTGTGCGCTGAGACCGATCCGGGGGAGACTCTGGATGGGAGGCAAACCAGAACATCCCCCCGTCCAAAAAAACAAAAACACAAAACTGCATCCTTACCTTCTCCAGCAAGCCCTGGACTGGTGCTCCCCACCGCCCTGCTTGATGGGGAGCCCAGTTCTTGGCCAGGTCCTGCCCTGATGCGTGTTTGGAGGCACACTGGAAGGGGCTTCACTCCGGATGGGGGACCCAGCCCACCCCACACCCCACTGCCTGCCCTGCCCCAGTCCCTCCTCCTGGAATGCGGAGCCAGCGGTGGCCCCTCCAGTGCTCTGCTGTGCTGTGCTGTGCTGTGCGCTGCCTGCGCTGCGCTCCTCCGAATCTGGTTGTCATTAGCGCCCCAGAGCAGCCAAGCAGCCCTCCAGCCCTCCCTCCCCCCAGCACCACCACCAGCACCAGAGGAGACCCCACTCCCTCTCAGGCTCCTCTGAAGGAGGGCTCCTACACTTTCCTGGGAGTAAGCTCCATTGAACACAATAGGACTGACTTCTGAGTAGACATGCTTAGGATTAGGGGCTGTATGGATGCTTTCCTGGGAGTGGACCTACTGAGTATGGATACTTTCCTGGGAGTAAGCTCCATTGAACACAATAGGACTGACTTCTGAGTAGACATGCCAAGGATGGCGCTCTATGGGTACTTTCCTGGGAGTCAGCCTCACTGAACACAATGGGGACTTTACTTCTGAGAAGACATGCCTAAGATGGAGGGGTCTAGGGATACTTTCCTGGGAGTTGGCTCCATTGAACACAATGGGGACTGAATAGGATTGGGGGCTGTAGGGAAGCTTTCCTGAGTCAGCCTCACTGAACACAAATGGGGACTTGCGTACTGAGTGTGGATACTTTCCAGGGAGTAAGCCCCATTGAACACAATGGGTCGGCATGCTTAGGGTTAGGGGCTGTATGGATACTTTGTAGGGAGTGAGCCTCACTGAACACTTCTGAGTAAACATGCATAGGACTGGGGGCTGTTAAGGATACTTTCTTGGGAGTAAGCCCCATTGAACACAATGGGAACTTTACTTCTGAGTAGATATGCCTAGGATGGGGGGTCTAGGGATACCTTCCTGGGAGTTAGTTCCATTGAACAAAATGAGGATTTACTTCTGAATAGATATGTATAGGATTGGGGGCTGTATGGATGCTTTCCTGGGAGTCAGCCTCACTGAACACAATGGGGTTTCAACGTCTGTGTAGACATACAAAGGATTGGGCTTTAGGGATACTTCGGGAGTATGGCTGCAATTCGAAAGACACTTTCCTGGGAGTAAGACCTATTAAACAAAATGGGGCTTACTTTTGAGTAGACATGGTTAGGATTGTGCTGTAAGTCTCACTGAACTCAAAGAGGACTTACTTCTGAGTAGGCATACATAAGATTGAGGCTCTATGAATACTTTGGGTATGAGCCTCACTGGGCACCATCGGGACTTTACTCCTGAGTAGACATGCCCCAGATTGGTCTCTAACCCTACAATCCAGAGTAACTACGGGAGCACATAAGAGACATTACGTGTACCTGTAGTTACTGCATCACCTAGTGAAAACCTATGGGAAATTCATACTGCAATCCAGAGCAAATTGTTCTTACACCGGAACAAGGACTCTCCATAGGTACTCTGGATTGTACCCTAAGACTCTTTCCACCTCTCCTCCATCCATCCCCCCAACTCATCCCTCCATCCGCCCCGATCCTGAGGATTTCCCCGCACCCTGCCAAGGATTCTGGTGGCCATATGAAGACAGCTTGGCTTGTAGGGCAGATGGAGCCCATGGATGGCCACCAGCCCCACGACTGAGCTGCATCTCCAACCTGCATCCTCTTCTCTTGAACCCTTTCCAGCAGTTGGGACTGAAGAGGATGGGGGCTCATTGCAAGGCAGCCCCCCCCCCCCCAAATGTCTCCTTCTGCCCCATCCAGGCAAGGATCCGACTTGGAAAAAAGTTTGCAGGACTTTCCTTACCTTCTGGTGTGTTTGTAAATAATCCACTAAAATGGGTTTAAGTGCCCCAAAGGGGAGGAGAGGTTGGGGGTCCCCTTCTTCTTCCTCCTCCTCCTCCTCCTGTGATCCCCTCTCTAGGAGAGCCTCAGACCCCGAGTGCTGCAATTGATTCAATGCTGGAGCCCATCCTGCCCAAAGTGATCATTGCCTTCCCGTAAAGAGCTGTCAGGAAATGAAATGAAGCCCCCCCCCCGCCCCGTCCAGGATCCTTCAGAACAAGAGCTTCCACCCCCACCCCCACTGATCCCTCCAGCCCTCTTACTCCAGCACCCAAAGGACATCTGGAAGGGGGGTTGTGTGTGCTGAGGCTGGGGGCTAAAGATGGGAGGGGGCAGTTTGCACCGCAAAGGGGGAGATGGCAGCCCCCCTGCCCCAAATGGTCCCCAAGTCATGAGTGAACACAGGTTTTCCTATTCACACGTTCAGTCCAAGGACAGCGGCAGACACTGGTCCACTCGCCCCATGTAAGTCCACGAAGGGGGATCTGTGCGGATGGGAGTTGGGGGTTACTTCCTAGGCATGGTTACTTGGAGGTAAATCTCATGACAATCAATGGGACTTACGTCTAGAAAAGGGAGCACAGTCCATGTCTACTCAGAAGTAAGTTCCATGATAGGCTTGCTCCATTTCTACTCAGACGTATGTCCCTTTATATTTAATGGGCTTAGAATTTCTGTACTCAGAAGGAAGTCCCATGATAGTCAAGGGGTTTGTTCCATCTCTGCTCAGAAGATGGAGTAAGCCCATTGACTATCATGGCACTTCCTTCTGAGTAGAGATGGAGCAAGCCCATTCCCATGAAAGTCAAGGGCTTACTCCCAGGAAAAGTGTGGATTGTAGCCAGACCCGCGTCTTTTGTGGACTTGGGCAACAATCTTTGGCTACTACTGAAGTCAATGGCTCTTACTTCGGAGTAGACCAGCAGAGACAGGTGCTATGAGTGTTGAGTAGACCTCCAGGAAAAGACACCAATGATGGTTTGGGAGCAGAGGACGGTGCATTGGGTCCTGGGTAGACCAGCTGAGGATAGGGTTATGGGTGCCAACCTGGCATAGCTCGATGGGATGGGAGACCCGAAACTCGAGGGACCTTCTCAGCCTCCGGGGTCCATCGACTCTGCTTAAGAATTTGGCTGACCTTCTGCCACCCAAGTCAGCCAAGCTGGGAGTCCAGTTTTGATCAAGGAAGATGCTGGTCTGGAAGCTGGAGAGCCCAATCCTATGTCTGTCTACTCCGAAGCAAGTCCCATTAGAATCAATGGAACTTACTCCCAGGAAACTCTGGATAGAATGCACCCTCAGAGCCCAATCCTATGCCTGTCCACTCAGATGTAAGTCCCATTAGTGTCAATGGAGCTTACTCCCAGGAAAGTGTGGATAGGATGGCATCCTCAGAGCCCAATCCTATGCCAGTGTACTCAGATATAAATCCCATTAGAATCAACGGAGTTTACTTCCAGGGAAGTGTGGCTAGATAGCATTCTCAGAACCCAATCCTATGCCTTTCTATTCAGATGTAAGTCCCATTAGTGTCAGTGGAGTTTACTTCCAGGAAAGCGTGGATAGGATGCCAACATGTGTATGACTGACTTAGATCGGAGCGCCTTAGAACGTGACGCTGCCAGAAGGGTCAAAACGTTGACCTAGTGAGAGGCGACAGGGACTTGGATCCAAAAGATCCTAAAAGATCTTGGGAGTCCTGATGCTTCCCAGTCTAGGAGAGCTCCTGGGCGCTCTGGAGCTGTTCAGACTTGGGGACCAAGGGGGCAGTGTCGTTCCAGGAAAGAGAAGCACTAAGGGGGTGTGTGTGTGGATCGGATCCATTTCCAGGCGTGGGTTGGGATTAATTAAATGGGGGATGGGGTGAATTCAACACACACATTCTGGGGCTCCAGTTTTTTCAAATTTTTCCACTTTCTTTTCTCCACTTCCAACTGATCTTCCTCTTTTTCAACCTCTCTCTGTCCGCTTTCGCTCCCCCAAGAGCTTAGAAGGACTCCTAAGGGGAGAAGCCCCCTTTCGAGCTGCCTTCAAAAGTTAGTGATTTGCCCCCCCCCCCCCAGCTACACCACTGGCCAAAGTTCCTTCTGGGGAATCTGCAGTTGAACACCCCTGAGCACTCAACTGCTACAGGTTGCTGCAACAGTGCAATCCTAAGCATTTCTACTCAGAAGCAAGTTACCTTGTGTTCAATAGTATTTACTCCCAGGAAAGTGTGGTTAGGGTTGCAGCCTAAATTGTGATCTGGAATTATGGACCTTAGTGGTTCTGAGATGGGGGTCACAGTGCAGAGCTGTGGGGGGTGGTGGTGGAAGGGGGCACATCCATCCAAAAGGTTGCTAGTACCCACCTCAGTGGCTTTGGTGAAGAATAAATAGTTCAGCCTGCCAGGGTTGGTACCAAAAAAGATCTGATCATCTATGCACAAGCAGTATAAACTGAGCAGGGGTGATGTGTGTGTGGTGTATGTGTGGGAAGCGGTTGCTGCTTCCTCTTTGGAGTCCCCACCATATAGGCTGAAATCAGGGGCAGCCCTGAACTAACATGTCTCTTGCAAGAGCAAGACCCCTGGAATATGTAACCCCACTTGGGGGCTCGGGGTGACCATGATTACAATCCTAACCACATTTTCTTGATAGTAAGTACTGTTGAACACAATGGGACTGACTTCTGAGTAGACATATGTCCTCACCAAAAAAAAAGAGGACAAGATTCCTCCTAAAATGTAAGACAACAAAGAAAAATGTAGGACATGACAATATTAAAGCTAAAAACACTCATATAAAATGCTTTAATGTGGTTAATTTGAACTCCATATCGCTTATTATTAAATTAAAAACGATTACATATATAATTCATTACATCTAATTTATGAATTCCAAGAAGGCTCCACGCTGCCTGCTCACAAGGAAGAGGAGGATAATGAAGTTTTTATTTTCAGGTAGGGTTGCCATGTGTCCTGGAAAACCGGGACACATGCTGGCAAGTTTGACAGGGGTCCTGTCCTGGTTTTGTGGAATACAATTATGGCAACCCTATTTCCAGGACACAAGGCTAAAATAGAGGATGTGTCCTGGAAAAAAAGAATGTATGTCACCCTATGGGGGCTGCTCTGGGGGAAAGTGAGGCAGAACCAACTGCCTGCAAGGCCCTCTCCCCATGGCCTGCAGCTCAGCCTCATTCCTTCTTCTAACTACTCCATCCTCAGCTGGGCTGAAGGCGCAGCTCCTTCATTGCTTCCACATGTTTTCTTGCAGGAAATAATTGGAGGCGCATCTATGAACAGCCCCCTTGTTCGGAATGTGAACAGGATACCGTATTGGTGGAAAGCGAGGGGCCCTCTGCAAACCAGCCTGACTCCCTCTCCCCATCTAGCTTACTTTGTGGGCTTTAAAAGCAGTGGCCTAACTAGAGGGAGGCAAAGCACTGTTTTTCAGGGAGTCATTCCAGGTGGGGGCTCCAGATTGACCATATGACCGGAATTTTCCGGATTTGTCCTCTTTTTTTAGTCCCCTGTCTGGGTGTCCTACAAAAGGCCTTCATTGTTGTCCATTTTGGCTTCATTTTGGAACTTTGCAGTGGTGTGCAATACCCCATCGTGTCATATGTTGTTGAATTCGTATTAAACAGCAGAATCCAATGCAAGAATCGGTTTTGAAATATCGCCTTCCTATCAAAATTTATGGCCAAGAAACTAAAACTAAAAAATATGCATTGAGCTCTATGGGAAAGTGAAAGTGCCCAATATTGCAGCTTTACTCATGAGTAGGAAAATGTGCCATTGGCCACTGGAAAGGCCAGGCTGAGAGGAATCCAAAACCTTGTCCTCCTTTTGAGGTTTGGGCATCTGGTCACCAACTGGTGGGGAGGGACTGCTTACATGCTGTGATGAGGGTCCCTGCAAAACTTAGTACTTTGCCCCCCTCTATCTATGCCACCAGCCAGAATCTTTGTGGTGAAAAACACAAAAACAAAACCAGAATGTGCATTCAATGAGCCAGGCTGAATTTAAACCATTTTTCAACTTGGAGCCCAATCCTATTCATGCCTACTTGTAGGAACATACTCAGAATTGTAAGTCACATTAAAGTCAATGATGCTTGCTCCTAGTATAGGGTGAGCATATGTCTTTTTTCAGAACATGTCCTCTTTCTTAGTCTTGTGTCCTGGGACTACAAGGACAGAATCCCTGCCAAATTGTAAGTATGTGAATGCAATCCCTCCAAACTGGGACAGTCCCACTTTTCTGGGACACGTGGCAACCCTGCTTGGGGGGAAGAAACTTCATTGTCCTCCATGTAAGCAGTTAGCATGCAGCCTTCTTGTAATTAATAAATTATATCTAACAGTTTTAAATTGATTAATAAGTAATGTATTGTTTTAAGCAACCCCATGAAATCAATATAATTGTATTTTTTAGGTTTTATTTTGTCACGACCCACATTTTTCTTGGGTATCCTATATTTTGGGTGACATTGCCTTCTTTTGTGTTATGACATATGGTTACCTTGTTCCAGGAAACTTTGGATAGGATTGCAGCCTTGGTTATTCAGTTGTCCAATAGCAATATATAGTGAGTGACAGCCCAATCCTAAACCTGTCTAAAAAAGTCAGTCCCACCATGGGCAAGGAGGCTTGTTCCCAGGTAAATGTGGTTAGGAGTGAACCTACGTTTCATTGAATTGGCAGGGTGACCAGATTATTCCTGAACCCCAGGACCAAAATTCCTAATTCCAGGCCAAAATTCCTAACAGCTTAAAAAAACTGCCAAAAATGTTTTTGTTTTTTGGTTTTTTGACCATAACTTTTGATAGGAAGGAGGTATCTCCAAACTGATTTTTGCATTGGATTCTGCTCTTCAATACGAATCCAAGGACATATGGCATGATGGGGTACTGTGCACTATTGCGAAGTTTCAAAATATAGGACAATGAAGCCAAAATGTAGGACACCCGGACAGGAGGCTAAAAATCCAGACAAATCTGGGTTTTTCTGGTCATATGGTCACCTTGTGAATTAGTGATCAGCTGTATCATTCATTCAATTTGCTGGTTATTTATAATTAAGAGATTTCTACCCTATCTTATATGATGTGCTTCCCAGGCTGCAAATTATATCCTGCATTTTCCGTATCAAAGCAAATGCCCAAAGAGCCTTACAAAACTTTAACCCTCATGTCCTCACAACAACCCTGTGAGGTGGGAGAGGCTGAGAGTGAACAGGAGGTTTCATGGCTGAGGGGAAATTTAAACCTGGATCTTCCAGGTCTCAATATAATGCAGCGTTTCTCAAAGTTGGGGTCAGGACCCCTTTCGTGGTCGCCTAGAGGTTTCCTTGGGGTCGCCTAAAGTCCCCTGGTGCAGGGGGCTAGGTCAGGCTTGCCAGACCTCCGGCTGTAGCTGCACATGCATTGGGGCTGACTGACAGCCTCAGGGCCCAATCCTATGCATGCATATTCTGAAATAAATCCCATTATAGTCAGAGGGCCTTTACTCCCATGTAAATGTGGATAGGATTGCAGCCTCAGGGCCCAATCCTATGCCCAGTCCTCTGAAATAAATCCCATTGTGTTCAACGTGTGTAAAGAACACACATTTCATTTGTAACAATGAAAATACATCCTGCATATTGGATATTTACATTACGATTCATAACAGTAGCAAAATTACAGTTATAAAGTAGCAACAAAAATAATTTATGGCTGGGGGTCCCCACAACATGAGGAACCTATAAAGGGGTCACAGCGTTAGGAAGATTGAGAACCACTGATATAATGGAAAGTACAAGTGTTCAGGAAACATACTAGCGTCCTGTTCCGGAACCCTCCCATAGATATAAAAATCAGTGTATAAAAAAAGGATAGATTTAAGCAACCATTTCCAAGTGTCTTGCCTCTAAGGAATAAAGTTGTGCCTTAATATCTGCAGGGGTGTGATTTTGGGACTCCCTGCTGATATTAAAAATGTGTTAAATAAAAGCAGCTTAAAAAATAAAAGTGCATCTCTTAACAATGGTTTAAAAACAGCTTTTCTTACAGTTGCAGAGAAGCAATTAGAAATGCAAAAGATTCCCGGCCTCTTCTCAACTGAAGAATGAAAGGATTGCTTGCATGACTTCCTCTTTACAACAGTAGAAAAGCAAATTTTAAAACTGTGATTTGCAGTGGCCATTCCTGCTGAGTCAAATCAGTGTATAAAGCAATCCATGGTTGGACCTATTTGTGCAAGGAGGAACATGTTGCACCTCCTGATCCCCTGAACCCTTTGGATCTGCACTGCTCAGGTCCCATTGGAGTCAATAGAGCTCCCTCTACTAACCTCCATCCTGAATCCCCACAGATCCCCAGAATCTTCTGCAAATTGTCAACGTATTCCTGGAAGGAGGGGGAAGGTAGGGTGGAGGTTTTTTAGTGCAGATAAAGGCTGGAGACGGATAGAGTCTGCTTTTGTTGCAGGGATTCTTTTTCCCCAGATTAGATGCAATGAGAAGAGTTTCTGCTCTAAAAAAATGATAAGGGAGGGAGGAAAAGGAAAGAAGAGCATCTTCTGGTTGCAATTATGGACTCATTTGAATAATGCCTTTGTTATGATCCTTCGCAAGGACAGGGTAAATGTTTCCAGTTGTGTCAATTCCAGGTGTGTGTATGTGTTTTTCATCCTCCATTACCCCAGTGTGAGGTACAGGCCTACCCACATTTTGCTGTCTTAAAAATAGACCGAGAAAAGATAAGAGACTGGATGGTATAATGGTGAGGGAGTTGAATTGAGATCCAGGGTCAAATCTTTCCTTAGCCATGAAGCTTCCTGGTTGACCTGGGGCCACTCACACTCAGCTGCACCTACTTCACAGGGCTGTTGTGAGGACAACAGCAGGGGATTAGAGCTTTATAAGCTTCTTTGTCATGGGAAAGGCAGGGTATAAATCCCTTAAATAATTGGTCTAGGGTATATTTGGGATGCTGAATCAAAAAATAGTATTGGTTTTGTCCAGTTGGCTCTATGATTTTGTTATGTTGTATTGTTTTTGGATTTTTTTTGGAGGAGAGGCGAAGCACTGCCACCATCGTATATGATGATTATATAAATGATTGTATTTCAAAGAAGCTGGTTGAAATGCCTATTCCCCCCAAACTGGAGCCAGTTGGGCAAAACCAATGCCACTTTTGGACTCACTATCCCAGAAACATCCTTAATTTGTTCAAACATCCTTGGCAAAAAAGAAAGTTTTTTTCCCTTTCTCCACCTTTGCAGGCCAGACCAAAGAGGCCTTTTAACCTTCCCTGTTGTTGTAAGATCCTACAAGATTGTGGGGCAGAGAGGAACAGAGGTGCCGTCCCTGTGTGGTCCTCTTGCGCTTGGGAACCACTCTTTCCCCGCATCCCCCCTCATGACATGCCTGCCTGTTTATTTTTTCTCTTATCGAGGTAGCTGGATGTTGATAGAAAGCAGGGGATATTCACACCATATGTGCCCTTAAGTGGAAGCTCCTTGCCCCGGCCCTGTTGCCAGTGCACAGCTGTCTCCTGGCCATTTGCTGGGAGGGGCACCCCACTGGGTTGCACTCAGACAGCCCCCCCCCCATCTTCTTCCTCCAATGTGCCCAGGAACCAGCTAGCTCTGCTAATGAAAGGACTGGGTTGTGATCAGTGAACTGTGGGTTGGGTTCCAAAAGGAAAAGTGTCACCAACCATCGTGCTCCTTCCATCCTGTGCTGGATGAACATCTCCCACTTAGGTATTGGGGAAGTCCAAGAAAAGATCTATGAAGGCAGGCCAGTGGCAAAGCTAAAAGGGTACACTGTGAAAAGCACTAGGTTTAACAGGCACATAAACTCTCTCTGCAAGCCGCCCTTCCCCATTCTGTGTGGTCTGGGACAAAACAGAGGAAAATAGTTTTCTGCAACATTTCTGCAAGTAGATTGTTCAGATCTACTCCCTACTACAACCTACCTACTCCCATTTAACTGTTTCCTGGAAAATCAATCCAAAAGTTATGTCCAATATTTCCCAAACTGCAAGCACCAGATTGTAGGATCGTGTCATTTGATGACAGATGCGTGGACATCACTGGTTTTCAAATAGTTTCAAATAGAGGCTCAGCTGAACTGGTGAACTGGAAAAAAAATGTGTTAGGGTTGATGCGGTATGAACGTTCTGTCTTTGGGGTTTAATGACTGATGGTTCATTCCTACGAATGTGTGTTATGAACAATGCATGCTGGTTAATAGATGCATGTTATTGGACCTGCATGTGTGGGAAGCAGACTAAAGAAACAGCCTATATTTGTTTGTTGCATACAAATCCCAGTCAATTTCCCTGGAGGTATACCCTCAGGTTTGAAGCTGGTGGCATAGCTAGAAGGGGTGCAAAGCATTAAGTTTTGTACCTTCTTCTGCCTCTATTCCTGCTCCATAGTACTTTTCGAGCAACGCTTGAGCAGTTGTGTAGCTAGAGGGGGGCAAAGCACTAAGTGTGCAGTGTGCAAGAGGTCCCTATCCTTTATAGCCATTGTGGAAGTGAAACAGAGACCTCTTGCATGCTGCAGTGAGGATCCCTGCAAAGCTTAGACCTTTGCATCCCCTCTAGCTATGCCACTGTTTGAAGCTGCCTTGCTTTCTCTTAGGCAAGTCAATTAAGAAGGAAACCTCACGATAAGCATGCACAGAATTGTACATCTGGGTCTTTTTCCATCCTTCTAAGTTCTACCATTAAAGAACTGACAAAATTAGTTAGAACTCTTAACTGATTACATTATACATTTGATGTTGATTGATTTTAAAATTGGTTGATTTTAATTGATTCATTGATGGAGTGTCAATTAAAAGCAAGCCAACTGCTGAAACAGCCTCTTCATATAAACAAGGAATTTGACAGTGGAAATTTATTTATTTATTTGCCACCTTTCTCAACTGAAGCAGACTCAATGCAGCTAACATGAATAAAACACAGAAAATAGTAATATATATTTTAAAACATTTTAAAACACTTAAAAACATCCCACCGTCCTAAAATTATGATCAAAATCAACAAAAAACACAATGACCCCTAACTTAAGATCTAAATTTTTAAAATTTTTTTTATATTATCGTTTTTAACAAATGTATTTTAGTGTGTTTTAATTGTTCTTAGTTTTTTAAATCTAATTGTATTTTAATTGTATTTTAATTATGTTTTAATCTCTATTTATGATCATTTTAATTGTGTTTTATCATGATAGATGTTAGCTGCCTTGAGCTCCCTCTTGCGGGTGAGGAAAGGCGGGATAAAAATAAATAAATAAATAAATAAATAAATAAATAGCAAAACTGAATTTCTTCCAAACCTTCTTCTGCCTCTTTTCCCGCTCCATAGTAGAGCAATACTTGAGCAGTTGTGTACCTAGAGGGGGGCAAAGCACTAAGTTTTGCAGGGAGACTCTTGGCACTGCAGAAGCAGCCATCTCCCCTTCAGAGTAATTCTGGGAACTGGGAGCATACCGCTTGCCCACCATGGTAAGGCTCCCTGCAAAACTTTGTGCTTTCCCTCCTTTTAGCTACGCCACTGTCAGGGGCCTTGGTTATAGGCAGTGGTGGGATTCAAATAAATTAACAACAGGTTCTATATCCCATTAATAATTGGTTCTCAGAACCAGGTGCTCATTAGCAAAGGTTCTATAGAACCTGTGAGAACCCCCTGAAATCCACCACTGGTTATAGGCATGGAGGAGCAGCTTCTGATGGAAACAATGGTGGTGTCGGCACCACCAGCACCATTGGTAGTATCTCGCACTATAGCCAGTGTTCCTTGGTCTTCTTGATTATTCTACATGTGTCAGTGCCAGGACATGGTACTTGTCCTGCCTGGCCCAACTCCACCAACAGTACCACAGTCCTGGCATTGATTAGGGAAGGAGGAGGACATAGCTTCAAATGTGCAGCAGGTCCAGTGACTGCAGACACCTTGCAGCAAGAACCTCCATGTGTAAGCCTTTTGGTCTCACCACCAGCAGTCATCCATCCCTGCAAGTCATGTAATACTTGTAAAACAGACCCAAAAAATGGGACTCCCCAAAGCAGTACTGGCAAAAAAAAGATGGAGAAGCCCTTGAAGTAAACACTGGAGCACAAGCACTTCCCAAACCCCTTCATGAGCACCCACAGAGCCTTGGAAACCATCTTGACTATTAAAGCCAAAGGTTGAGGCGGAGCGAGCGAGGCAGTCCACAGCTTCTTTGAGGGGATAAGCAGCAGTTCCTTCTCCATGGCTGCTCATTATGACAGTTGTCTGCTGTTTATTGGGGCCTAGTTGCTGGACGGCTCCAACCAGCCCCCCTTCTTGGCCCTTCAGTGCTATTTGTCCTCAACCCAGACACTGAAAATATGTCTTTTTTTCTCCCTTTCTCCAAAGGTGAACTCAGCAGATTGGAGGCCTCCTAAAAACAGTGTGTCAGTTTAGCTGCCTTTTGTTTTGACCAGTGACTGAGGCGTTGCTGTTGTTCAGCTGGCCTTCCGTTTACATCCCTTCTCCTCCCCTCTTGCTCTCACCTCCCTGACACCATCAATTAATTTTTATTAACATGCTTAATTTGTAAAAGGGGGGAAGGGGACTGGGAGGGTGTAGTTGGGGAGCGGGCAGGCAGGCGGACTGAGAGAGAAACCCCTGCTGCAGACGGAGTCCCTGAGGCGGGCTGCTGCTGGAATCTTTTGTCTTGCTATGTGGAAGGTCTGGCTTCAATTATGGTGGCCCATGTTTATGTGCTGTTGCAGCAGCAAACAGACTTGCACTGGCGGATTTCAGCCCAAGCCCCTCCATGGATGCTGCCAGTCGGCTCTACCTTCTGGAATGTCTCTCCCTTCCCCCCAATGAGGAGGGCTTTTATAACTGGGACCAACCTAAAAACTTCCAGAGGCCTCATTCCTCTCCTTCTACCCTGGGATGTATTTACAGCCACCAATGAAGAACTTAGTCCTTTGATTCCCACTCCAAACCCTATACCAAAAGTGCTCCCACCCACCCCAAAACATGTAACCAGACATCCTCTTTTTCAGAACAAGTCCTCTTTTTTAGCCTCTTCCAACTCTATGATTCTATGAATAGAACTTAAATGTCTTCCTGTGAGAACGTAAATGTCCTCCTGTCCTCATTAATAAATTATAAGCATTCATTTTTTAAAATTTAATAATAGGTAAAATAGGTGTTTGGTGGCTATGGTGGCGCAAGTGATTACGGCTACAATCCAGAGTAACTATGGGACCATTTACACCGGCGTAGTTACACTGCCACCTATGGGAAACCTAAGGGAAATGCATAGAGCTGTCCAGAGTAAGAGCACAATCCTAACCATGTCTACTCAAAAGTAAGCCTCATTGTGTTCAAGGAAAGTGTCTTTAGGATTGCATCCTAAGTGCCTCTTACGTCTTCCCATAGTTACTCTGGATTGTAGGGTAAGACAGTGTGCCTGTTAACCAGCAAGCCATGGTTTGAGACCTGGGTCCTATAAGACAGGATAGCTCCTGTTCTTTGCCCAGCCCCTGCCAACTATCAGTTTGAAAGCATGTTAATGCAAGGAGATAAATAGATACTTCAGTGGGACAGTAAAAACAGTGTTCCATGAGCCTTCGGCATTCATGCAGGCCCCATGACCATAGAAGTGTCTTTGGACAATGCTAGCTCTAAAGGTTTGGAAACGGGGATGAGCACCGCATCCTACACTCCAGTGGTGGGCTTCAGGGGGTTCTCACTGGTTCTATAAAACCCTTTGTTAATAAGTGCCTGGCTCTGAGAACCGGTTACTAATGGGACATAGAACCTGTTGTTCTATGGACATAGAACCTGTTGTTAATTTAGGTTATTAGGACATAGAACCTGTTGTTAATTTATTTGAATCTCACCACTGATGCCTGCTGGGGACACCTTTACCTTTAATCTAGCATTTAATCCAAGTAATCCATGAAAGAAATATTTCCATGTTTAAATTTATTTTATCATGTCCTACATTTTGACTGGATGTCCTACATTTTGGGATGCTGGCATCTGGTCACCTGATGCACAAAAAACTTTGCTATTATTTGATTCCTGTTCTGAACATTATCTCAAAAGCACTCCCAACCATACCCTATACACTCACCCCCCCCCCCTTCAAAACAGGGAACTAGGAAGGTTTACAACAAGCAGCAATGCCATCATTTCCCTGAAACCAACTGGCCCAGACCCTTCAGAAAGGTGTGAAAATCTTCCCCACTTTTTGCAGACATCAAAGGCAAGAATTCCTTCCCGGCTGATTTCTTAGAATTGTGGAAAGCAGCATGTTCTGTTTCCTAGGTTGAGGAGATCTCTTCTTTGATCCAGAGGCACAAGATAGGAGGCAAAGGAGGAGGGGGGTGAGAAAAGTCACTCACTCAGGGCTGTGTCTGTATAACTGTACAATTTTCCGTGACTTCAATCAAACAGCTGAGCATTTCCTCATCCATGGATCTGAGAAACAGAGGGTCTTGCATTCTCAAGTGTATCCCAATGAATTTTTGGATGTCGCTATAAGAGCCAGCCCTGCTCCTCAAACAGATGGAATATACCCAGCCAGTTTGGATATCCTTCCTTTAGGAAGAAAGATGGGATATAAATCAAATAAATGAATGAATGAAATCCCTAGCTTACTGTAGGTCAGTGTTTCTCAAGGTTTGTCCTGCACCACACCACTTTACATTGTCCACTTCTTCAAAGTACCACCAGAAGTACCACATCATCACCAGTTATGGAGGCCAGATGTGATGCAACAAACACCAGTAAGAGCCTCAGGGTGGAAAAGAGGACTCTTTCAAGTGAAGAATAGCATGCTTTGGATCTCTGCCCACCAAGCTGATACTCCTACCACTAGTTGTCGTGTTGTGTTCCTGATCTTGTTGCCAGGCAGCATGGATCTTGTGAGTAACACTGGACACCACCTCAAGTAGTACTGATGGTTCCTGTACCACTGGTTGAGAAACATTGCTCTAGTATTTGTCCAGCACCTGCCACAGGGAGAAATATATCATTTGTCCTTTTTAAATGAGTCCAGCCAGTTTTTCCAAAATGAAGCAGTGAACATAACCTCATCTCTCTTGGATCTTTTGCAATTACTTGTGACTTTCTGGAGACCAGCAGCTGGTGAGAGCAACTTATCAAATGCAGCATTATCCATAGCCCTACAGGAAGTATGCAGTGTGGAGAAAAGGGGGCCAGAGACAAATGCAAAGCTGTCTCACTCAGAATCATCACAGTTTGGATGTGATACAGGCCCACGGTTATTCTAGAAGAACAAAGAGAACTTTGTTGAATTGAAACACTGTTATTTTAACATTTATTTTGATGGAGCAGCGGTCATTCCAAAGAGTGGCTGGAAGTTCCAGCCATATACCAAGGACAGGTTGGAAGAGGGACCCCATAATCTCCTCCTTTTCTTTTGACACCCTATTTTGGCAGGGCTGATAACAGGATTGTTGTTTGTTCGGACAGGATAAACAATGGGGGAAGCATGTAAGTGAGGCGCTCAATCATGCTCTTCCCAGAGACACTAAACATTCCCCTTACTGTGGAGACAAAAGGGCCGAGAAGACAGGGCACCACCAAATCTCTGCCATCAAGCACGCTGAGTCTGACGAGGTTAGGCAGCTCTTTTGCTGACGTGCTCACAGGGATGGGTTCCTGGGCTCCTTGTTTTTCTTCTGCAGCACCAGCCTTCTCATTCTGTTTGCTCAACATAATTTGGCTTTGAATAGCAAGGCTCCAGTGCAGGAGGGAGGGAATGGAGAACTGAGCTAGAAACAAAAGAAGTTAAAGGCTAGTTGTTCCCACCCCTTCCCTCCCCCTACCTTTGTTTTGCTCACAACATTGCAGTTTAACTTAAAGTAATTGATTATATTCTTTGCTTGTTCTATTGTGGCTGCTATTCCAACCACAAGTTATTTGTGTTGCTGTTGTATGGTGGTCATTTTTCGTTTCTAAAGTTTATTGTTGACTTCTTTGTCCACCCAGATCCTCCTCTTCCTCCTCCCAAAACGTTAAAATGGTTGATTTTTTTTTCTTGGAAACCAACTTAATTTTCTGCTATAACCTGGAGTCTGACTCTTCTTGCTGCAAGTTTCCTCTGGCCAAAAGCAGCCATAACTCCACTTATGAATGAGGTCATCATCAATATCATCACTCTGGCTTCAAGTACTGGGTGCAAATGTGTGTGTGTGCAGTACTGTAAACTGAGGATTAGAAAAGGTCTTCAGTCAATGTGAGACATGGGGGACAGGCCCTCCACAGATACAGTACATTTTGCCAAATTCCTGTTTCTAAACTTTATCGAAAGAACTTTAATCAAATTAGTTCCCCCTTTTTCCTCAACCGTGGCTCAAGTTCAGCACTCCTGAATCCCACCACCAGGGTCGCTTACCTGATCAACCTATACAGCCCCTCCTTCTTCCCCTGTCTTGCCAGAAGCTTCTCTGGCCATCTCAGCCACTACTTGGTCCAAAGCAGCTTCTTAGGTAAGGTTGCCACACTAGTCTCCAGCAGTCTTTGTTCTGAAATACTCCATTCTAGCTATCCTCACTACTCCATTCACTGGTCTGTCTGTCAACTGGTCAGTTAGTTAATCTATTGTTCAGTCAGCAGGTCCAGTAGCCTGTCATCTAGTTCATTAGCCCCTTAACCCTTTAATTAGTCCACCAGTCAGCTAGTCCATCAGACGATACTGTCTCGTGCATGCTCCTCAGTCTCTGCTTCTCAATCTCTCAATCTCTCTGCTTTCTCAATCTCTCCAAACTACTTCTTTCTACAACCACCTCCTTTCCCTATCTTCCTTTAGGTGCTGTTTTTATCCCTGAAGGCCTTGTTGTCCCCAAGTGGCTGGACACACAGGACAATCTAAAGCTTTTGTGTTAACCCCATGCGCTGGTGTTATCACTGGAGTTAACACCATACCCAGTCTCCTTGAGGAATCTTGATTGTTATATGTTTTTGTTATGTAAAATGTTTTCTGTCTTATAGCATAATCCTATACATGTCCACCCAGAATAAGTCCCAAGGAGTATAGTTCTTACACACCATAAGAATGTATAGGTTTGCAGCCTTATTTTATCGTACTTCTGAGTAGTCACACATGATTCATGGGATTGCAGTGCCCAGTTGACTGGTTAATGACCCAATTTTCTCCGGACCATGCATTGATGAAACTCACATTTTGACAGAGCAAGGCCTGAGCCACTGACATTGGCAACAACTGTGACAGCATATGGGCCAGTATCAGCAGCTCAATCACCTGGTGGCCCTGGACATGTGCTACTAGTATAGTATCCACATTAATGTTATTCCCCCAATGGGCAGTGTGATTCAGTCTAATTTTTCTAGAAGGCATAGTTGGCCCCAGAGTTGTTACTACAGTGTCAGCATGTATCAGTATAATGGGAGGTGTGCAGGATGTGCACGGGGAAGTGTGACACTACAATTGGCCAAAATTATAAAATTGTGGGTTTTTTAAAAATAATGTTATTTTGTATATCAATATATCCATAATTTACAACAGAATAAATAGAAAAACCATGTTGAAATATTTCTATTCTATCAAATATTATAGCAAAAAAAAAACAAAACAGAATATGATGTGAAGCAGTGAGGGCAAATACATATGGTTGAAGATGGTGATAGCAACCCTGCAGTGTCTGAGCACTCAATGTTATATTGTTATATGGTGTTATATGGTTGGCTCTTAGGGGTGTAATATCAGTTTCAGGAAGATGTTAACTTTGGCAGAAAGTTAACATCTTGCAAAAATTGAACTGATCCGTTTCAGACAAGTGGGACAAGTATGGAAAGTGGTATGGATGCAATCACTGAATGGAGTGATCAGGGTGGTTATGGGGAAAGGGAGGAGGACAATTTCTCAACCCCTTTCTGAGGCCTGATTCACCCTCCCAGGTCAACATGGATTTGTACAAGTGATTGAGCTGGTATAGGTCTGATTGACCTGTACTACCTGCTGGGCATCCTCAGGGCTTACTCAAGGGGACAAATGGGGGAGGTCTTCTTTGCCCTGAGAAGACCCCTGAGCAGTCAAAACTCTGCTGTGGGACACAACTGAAGCATTGCTGGCACCATTACATAACTGTGTGGGAAGTTAGGTAGGTTTGGGCTACTTGCTTAAGGTCTAGAAGATTGTCTGTGGCAGAGACGAAAATTAGGTCCAGAAGTTTATTCCACAAATACCGGTATATCAGACAGAAAGATGTAGGTTAGCACACTGCACATGTGTATGAATAAAAGCCATAAAACTTCCCCACGGTAAACAGAGAGGTATTGGCTACAAAAAGTCTCCAGGTGGCTTTGAGCATGGGGTATTAAGTCCTAATGATCTGAGATGTATTGTTTGTCAACTAAAGGATTATTAATATCCTTTGTGCTGTGAGGTTTTCCAAATGTCACTGCACAAACATCTGTTAAATGACAGAGGGCAGGAGGAGGGAGGAGAAACTTCCTCTGCAGACTATGTTACTGGCAATATTATATTGCACAATGCGGGCCGGGTTTAGTTGCTGTTGTCGGAATAGTTTGGTTTGCTATGGCGTTGTTTCTGAGCAACTTAGAAGAGGTCTGTCTGCAGTTTCATTAAAACATACGCATATCCTTGCCACATTGCAACATCCTATTGGCTTCATTCATAGCATGCAAAAGTTAATAAATAAATAAATGTGGATACATTTAAAACAGACCCATATGATTCCCCAAAGACTTTCATTAAGCCACAAGGGGGCACTCGAGTCCTAGAGAGCGCACAAAATTAATTCCAGACGGTTTGGCAAGAATCCAAGTGAAATCAGTTGAATTGTGGACAAGGTATTCAAATTTCACCTCTGTATAAAAAAGGCGCACCCCAATCAGGATAAATGGAGTGTGTGTGTGTGTGTGTGTGTGTGAATACAATGAAAGGAGGGAAGCCTCCAGCTTAAAACCAAACAAAACGCAAACCTCCCTACGATGGCAAATGTCTCTCATCTATGGCCAATTCCGTTTTATGAACATTTTCTATTTACTGTCCCAAAAAACACAGTTGATTTTAGCTAAGCTCTGTAATGTAAGTATTGTAAATAGGAGAATGTCCTGGACTGACTAATCACAATGACTTCCAAATGTGGCTGAGTCCTTTCCATGGATAATTTCGTCACAGAGCTGTTTGTACTTTGAATTTCTACCACTAAACCTTCCTTTAATGTGCTGATGACAAGGAACTCTGGCCCATATATAGTTAGAGAACCTCCTTAGCACAACCTGTGACCTGCCAAGCCAGATCTGACCCTTGAAAGCTCAATAAACCATTTGTTTATGTTGCTTTCCTGCAATGCAAAAAATGATGGATTGGGGAAGGAGATCAGTTAGAGTCTGCAATAAATAAGGCTGCAATCCTGACTTCCACTTATGCCCCGGCATAAGTCCTTTGCTGATCTGGGGGTGTCACAAAAGTGTAACACACTTCTGCACCACTCCTCAGGGAAGATTAGGTCAGTGCCCAGACGTGCTTCTTTTCATGATGGAAAAAGAAAGACCAATGAGTTGTGCTAGCCTAGGTTATGTTTGCACCCTAAGTTGTACTGTGATCCATGACCACATAAACAAAACTTTGTACCAGCCTGTTTAGAAGCCCCAAGTAGGGTTATGGAAGAATAGATCATAGTATAAAGATCAAGAGTATAGTACAGAGCAAGATCAAGAGTATAGTATAAAGATTAAGATCATAGTATAATAGATCAAAGGTATAAAGAGAAATATCTGATTCAAATGTTCTTTTAAATACAATTCAATGCACTCTTGCAGTAGTTCCCGTCAGGACCCACCAGTGGACCACAAACTGATTTTTGGTGGGTGCCAAAACTGAAAGGTGGTATCTGACAAGGAAAATGTATTCAGCCCAATGGAAAATGAAATGTGTGTTTACTCATGAGTAGGCTACCATGCCTTGGTCCACTTTGAAGGGAAAGCCAACGAGACCACACCACCACTGAATGGTCTCCATTCAATGAAATCAGGCTCCAACTAACTCTAAAACTAACTTTCCTCTCTGCCCAGGTAGGACTGGGTCTACTTGGAAGCACAGAGTAGGGTCTATTCTGGAGGTGCTGGGTCTTCTCTGGAGGTGGCACAGAACCAAGGATATGCTCTGAACCAAGAACCAATCTGTGCCACCTGGGAAAGCGGGATTGGACCCGGCATAACCACAGAAGCTTTTCTGAAGTTATTAATGCTCTTGATGTAAGAGCATGGACGGATATGTCACAGCCACAGAATTTTGTTCATGCATTGTTCAAAAATAATGATGCTGAGATGAAGCCAATGGACACAAGCCATTGTAAATATAAAACCTAGGCAGCTTCTGTCTCTGGGAGATGTGGTCCAACAACCCAGCAGCACCTGTCAATATCCTTAAATTGCTCTTTCCTCTGTGTTGTCATTGGTTCCAAAGGCCCTAACTTCTTTTCCATCTGCTAGACTTCTTCGTCTCACTTAGGAAAACAAGAAAGTTAAAAATAACTTACTATGCTTTGGCCTGGACTCTGGCAGACACTTTGCCCTGGCTTTGAGATCCTGGAGGGGTAACATCAGTTAAAGAAATTTTTGATTGTCTTATGCTTCACGGGGAAAATGCAGTTTCCTTGTGTGAAAAGAATTTCTGCAAACTGAAAAAGTGGAGGATTAAAGTTCCATTTTATTTGGTACTAGCAAAACATACCCATGTTTTGGGAGTAAAATACCCCTTGTGTGCCATCCCCCCATTGCGTATAATCTCCCCATTGCGCATCATCCCTCTCATGTGCATCAACTCCTCATGCACATTGTCCTCCCATGCGCATTGAAGCTCATTGCGCATCACCACCCCCTATGCACAAAAATCCCTTGAGCAACAAACCCCTATTGCGCAACATCTCTCTCATGTGCAACATCTCCATGTGCATCATCCCCCCATGCACATCAGTCCCCATGCGCAACAACCCCTCACGCACATCATCCCTCCATGCGCATCATCCCTCCCATGTGCACTGCCCCCTCATGTGCAACAAACCCCAAGCGCATCAACCCACCATGCACAATATCCCATGCACATCATCCCCCATGTGCAACATTCCCCCATGTGCAACAACCCTTCATGCACATTACCCTCCATGCACATCAATCCTGAATTTGTAACATCCTCCCATGCGCAACATCCCCAAAGCACACCTACCCCCACAGATGTGCAACATTCTCCATGCACAACAACCCTTTATTGCATCATCCCCAAATGCGCAACATTCCCCATGTGCATCATCTTCCCATGCACATTCCCCCATGTGTATATTAGAATTCTTATATTAGAATTCTTAGAATCTATATATATATAAGAGAAAAGTCACTGACTGACTGACTGACTCATCATCGCCCTGCCAAAACCGCTGGGCCTAGAAGTGTGAAATTTGGGGTGGGTGTTCCTTCCGTGATGGAGGGGTGCACTAAGAACCGGTTTTCGGAAATTCCAACCGGAAGGAGGTGAAAAGGGGCGTTGCACATTGGAGAATTGATGACTCATTAACATTCCGCCCCAACTGCTGGGCCTGGAAGCATGGAATTCTGGGAGGGATCCTTCTGTCACCTGAACACCCACCAAGAACCCATGTGGAGAAATTTAACCCTTCAGGGGCTGAAAAGGGGGCAACGTGTTTTTGTCCTATACTTAACATGGGAGACTGACCAACATCCTGCCAATTGGGTGCTCAGTGCCTGGTGCACTGGGGGATGTTGTTCGGAGGAAGAGGTTGCACTGGCAAGGATGCTGCGCATGGAGGAAAGTGACGCATGGAGGATGATGCGCATGGGGGAAAGTTGTGCATGGGGGAAGTTGTGCATGGAGGAAGTTTTGCATGGGGTGATGCACATGGGGAAAGTTGCATATGGGGACATGATGTGCATGGGGGAAAGTTGCGCATGGGGAAAAGTTGCACATCGGCGGATGATGCGCATGAGGGAAAGTTGTGCATGAGGGGAAGTTGCACATGGGGGGATGATGCGCATGGGGGGATGATGCGCATGGGGAAGTTGCACGTGGGGGGATGATGTGCATGGGGGGAAGTGGCACAGGGGGTGTTTCTGCGCTGTGGGGGGATGGCATAGGGGAAAATGCATCGCGGGTACGCTTTTCGCTAGTTATATTATATAATTCTTAGAGTTATATTAGAATTCTTCTTCCTTAAATATTGTAAGCATTCAATCATATGTTCCCCTTCCATCATCAGGCTGTACAATCCATGAACATTTTGAACATGAAATGAGCTGTTTATCCTCTGGAGAATCCAAATCTTTGGGGTTTTAATTTATTTCTTCTGTCTTCTGTATTCACCCAATATACCTAATATGAAATAGGTGGCTGTAGATGATCACGCTCAAGATATGCTCATATTTGAAAGGTATTGGAAAACAGGTTTGGAAGCAAGAGTCTGAAATAATCACAATTTTTGGAAGCTCAGAGAAAATTTGTTTCTGTACAAATATAAATAAGAGCGACTTTAATAGCTGAATTCATTAGACAAAAACCTATTGAAAGCATTTCTAACCACTAATTAACTTTGGAACTGGCAGCAGATACACCCCAAATTATATCAACCAGATAACAGCTGCATAAGAACAGAGTAAGGCTACAATCCTAAACACACTTTCCTAGGAGTAAGGCCCATTGAACACAATAGCGCTTACTTCTGAGTAGACTTGGATAGGATTGTGCACTAGACGCTGCAATCCTAAAGACACTTTCCTGGGAGTAAAGTCCTATTGAACAAAATGGGGTTTACATTTGAGTAGACATGGTTAGGATTGTAGTGTTTTAGACTAAAGAAAGGGATTTTGTGAGTGTGTATGTCACTGCTTATTCTACTCAGAGGAAGAAAAGCTGGGAAAGCTGTAGGAAGTTCAGTGTCAAATAACACTGTACCTTCATTCTAAATACATTTGTTTAGAAATAAAGGCTATTGATTTTTGGGTGAATGTACAAGTACATCCTCCTCAGAGGTTTAGGATTTTTGCATTAGTCATGCTGAGCTTTCCAGTTAATGGATGATTCACCATCAGTTGTATTCAAGCTGGAAGGTCTTGATTAACATAGTCAAGAAGAGAACATAGCTGGCATCCAGTTCCTAGTTGGCTGACAATATTGGTAATGGTAAGACTTGATTCTGAAAGAAAATTCCTTTTCCTCATCCTCATCCTTCATCCTTCCTTCTTCACTCAGGCTCATAGCCTTGGTATGCAGCTGAATTCATACTACCCAGGTTACAGGATCACCAGAAAAATCTTTCACTTCACTGAAGCCTGCAGTCTTTTCTTCTCAAGTGTAAAAGCAATACTGTAATGAAGAAAAACACAGAAATTTGAAGCAATAGCATAGCTAAGAGGTGCAGGGGGTACCAATCACACTGGGCAAGAAACTTTAGGAGGCCAAAGCTTTAGTGTCCAGCTTTGGCCTCCTAACTAGTGGCCAAAATTATGAAAAACGGGATATGTATGAATAATACCATCATGTCATATATCATTGGAAAGGTACTATAATGCAGAATGCAATGAATCAAACTGCATTGGAATATCTGTATCATATTAAAATTGTGGTCAATTAACATGAAATTGAGAATGCAACTGACTTATGAAACAAAAAGTTGATTTTTAAAAACTCAGAACAGAGTGATTGTTCTAAGAGCCAATGAGCACAATTCTAACCATGTCTACTCAAAAGTAGGCTGCAAATCTAACACACTTTCCTGGGAGTAAGATCCATTGAACACAGTGGGACTTAGAGCACAATCCTAACCATGTCTACTCAAAAGTAAGCCCTATTGTGTTCAATGGGTCTTACTCCCAGGAAAGTGTCTTTAGGATTGTAGTCCATGTTATGTATTCTAAAATCCAATGTTATTAAAAGCCATTTCTTCCAGCTGTCACATCACTTGTTGTAGAGCAATGTTTTGAACTTGGCACCGGGCTACACAATTACTAGCTACACCACTGAATGCAAAAGCATTGAAGGAAATTCTGTGCTTCACTGGTTATTTCTATAGCATTCTTTTTAAGCAGCACATGCGGAGAGCTGTGTCAACAAAGATTATGAAAACATAAAGACATTTAGAGTACCCTAGAGTGTGGAAGAGAGGCCGGTATAAATTCTTCCAATAAATAAATACATTTTAAGAAGCTCACACCATTCAGTACTTTAAAAGCAACATGTCATTGACACCAAGTAATATTCCGTTATTTCTGATGGTTCTGGTGATTCTGATGGTTCAGTTATTCAAAGTTGCCAGTGGGAATTTTGAAAATGATGCATTTTATTTCACATATGAACAACACTCACAATATCTGGAGAGATGTCTCTAGCCATAAACAGTTTTATTTCAGAAAGGAAAGTGTTTTCAAAAGTAACATTTTGAGAATCACAGTACTAATAGAACCATCAGATTCATATGTTAATGAGGAGAAAATGCCATTACTTGGGAAAACTACCAGCAAATCCAGTTAATTTAATCCATTTCAAGGGTTTCCCATTGCACAAGCACATCAAATATATAACCTTATGGCTGCAAATTCCAGGAAGTGACAGGCATCATTCCTCTGTCAGGACTTCAAGATAAGCCTGTTTTAACAACATCCTGCATCTACTGTACTGAATCTAAATGGCAGCTGTGATAGTATCCCATCAACATCAAGTTACGCAATGTACCGGTATGTCAGCATGCTGGAAAAAACCCAAATGTATTTCAAGTACCACCAAGATGTCCAATAGCCTTTGAGCAAAAAAGAGTATGGTAATAAAAACCACGAAGAAGCATGACAGATTTAGGGCTTAATCTGAGCCAAAGTTCACTGGTGCTTAGGAGCAGAACATGGCTCTAGTGCCAAGATACATGCTGGACATTTGCAAAATGTCTTGTATGTATTTCTAGGGTGTGGGGGGCAAAGTTAATCACTGTATCCTATTTTCTTGACACAAAAAACCTTTTGGTACTCATTTTATAAAGTGATGCTATTTTAATAGCATTCCTCCTTTTACAGGTGCATCAAAATACTATAGCTTACTTTAAACCCATTAGTGCTCTCTCTCTCTCTCTCTCTCTGCGTGTGTGTGTGTGTGTGTGTGTGTGTGCTTTGAGCTCCTTGTAGGAAGGGTGGGATATAATTCAGGGCACAAGCCTAACCAATTTAGGCCAGCATAACTCATCTGTCTTCATATTTCCCATAGTGATGTAGGGAAGCAAGTGCATGTCTATGCACTGGTCTAATTCCTGCCCTACCCCCCAGGAGTGGCGCAGAAGTGTCGAACACTTTTGTAACATCTCCAGGTCAGCACAGGATTTATGCCATGGTTTAGGCAGGCCTAAGCGGAGATTAGGATTGCAGTTAATTGATCATTAACTTGAAGCCAAACGATCTTAACATGAAGCCAAAGGATGCTGTGCAGCTCTGGCACTGTGTTCTGGCTTGAATCCTACTGAATCCCTCTGTGACAAAGTTCTCATCTCTTGTGGTGATGATGAGTGTGATGGTGTGATGGAGTCTTCAAGATGATCTTGGCATACAGTAGAATGTGGTTAGAATGGAAACAGAACTAAAGGCACAATCCTATGCATGTCTACTTAAAGCAAGTCCTATTGTGTTCAATGGGGCCTATTCCCAGGAAAGTTGGGGTTAGGATTGCAGCCAAACCCCAACTTTCCTGGGAATAGGCCCCACTGAACACAATAAGACTTGCTTTAAGATAGATAGGCGAGGTGAGTTAGGCTGCCCTAAATTTCTTAGGATTGTACCCTTAGGATTGCAGCCGAAGGGTGCAATCCTAAGAAATTTAGGGCAGCCCAACTCACCTCGCCTATCTGTGATGGTGTGGAGAGGTTGGCATATGCCTATGCATTGGCCTAACCCCCCCAGGAGTGGGGCAGTAGTGTCTTACTGCACTTTTGTGACACACCTGGGTCAGCAAGGGCTTAGGCTGGCCTAAGTGAAGGTTAGGATGGCAGCCTAACTAAACCAGTTTCTAAAAGTCAGGAATTCCTTTAAAAAATTTCAAATCATCTCCCAAGAGTGTTATCATTCACACAATCTCTCTTTCATGCTTTTTGTTGCAGCACATGAAATAACTGTTTACTGTTAGAAAAGATTAACATCACTGTCAAAGGTAAATGATAAAAAGGCATCAGGGATCCGGTTAGAACTGAAAGCAAGGAGAGAGATGAAAGGAAAAAGGGCAGAAGAATCAAGAGATCCCAGCAGTTTCCTGCTGGTAGAAAAGGATGTGGGAACTGCTTACATGGCGTTATCTGATGTGAAAATCGTCCAGGACCAGGATTCCTCTTTGCCACAGAAGGACCAACAGACTTTTCTGTTACTAGACTACAGTGTAGTAGTTGGATTCGCCAACTAAGATTCCAGCTTCAAATGCCAAGCAAGCAACTAAGGGCCCAATCCTATCCAGCTTGCCAGCGCTGATGCAGCACATTCCAATTTGATTTGCACTTCATCCTTTGATGGGGGGCAGTCAGGGAGGCTTCCGCAAGGTAAGGGAACATTTATTTCTTTATCTCAAGGCTGCATTGTGGCTGGAAAGTTGGATAGGATCAGGCCCTAAGGTCACAATCCTATCTGCATTTCTGCAGGAATAAGCCCCTTCAACTATAATAGGACTTATTTCTCAGTAAACATGCTTATTTAGATTGGGCTCTAAAAAATTAAATAAAACATTTTCTGTTAAATATTAAAATATTTAAAAATTAAATATTACTTCTGTTTTAAAGTATGCAGTGGCATAGCTAGATGAGTGCAAGGTTTGCATCTCCTTTGAACACCCACTACGTATGCCACTGAATGAATGCCAGTCTTACTTACTGTGTACTTATATATATATATAAGTACACAGTAAATATATATATATATCTCTCACACACACACACACAGAGAGAGAGAGAGAGAGAGAGAGAGAGAGAGAGAGAGATTCCCTCAGGAGTTTGTTCACAGATGATTTATGTTTATTATCTTCCACAAAAATTGAATTATTCTGGCAATAACAACCTAATTTATTCCACAGTAGCTTCTGGAATTCAGCACGGACATAATCTGCTCTTCTAATACAGCAAATAAATGGCAGATATGTAACAATAACTGGGGAAAAACAGGCATCATGTCCGTCTTTGCTATATAAAAGGCCATAACAGTGAACTGATAAAAAATAGAGATATTTTTAAAAGAGAAAGAAAATATACTCAATTTCATATGAAGTGTGCTGTTCAACTGTATCAGTGTACAAATGCTTAGAATGCCCTAATATTTTGTTCCAGTGTCTGTTGAATTAAAAAGGATTCATTGCATTTATGACCATTTTTTTCCACCCAGTCCTAGCTCTCAATTTCAATGGGACATAGAGCACAATCCTAACCATGTCTACTCAAAAGTAAGCTCCATTGTGTTCAATGGGTCTTACTCCCAGGAAAGTGTTTTTAGGATTGCAACCTTACACTGATATACAGTTTTTACATTTTCAATCATATTCCTTACAGCCCTTTTCAATTTCAAGTGACATCTAGCAAAAAGTCCATCATTTTCCAGTTTTGCACCCATCATCATGCTTTATTTCTCTGCATACAACCACTGCATAGGTCTTTATTAAAAAAAATAACCCCCTCAAATCACATGCTGTATTTATGCAGCTATGAATAAGCTGCAGTTCACAGATCTGTGCACAGACCCAAGTGCACAGATCTGTGTCCCTTAAAAGCATGTATAACTCTTCACAAGTGCATCAGGAATTGCTTCTGTACTCAATGGAGTTTGCACATGGCCAAGTCCCTTATAGAGCAATAAGGGAGCATGAGCCATTCCCCCACCCAGACAAAATGCCTACACTTTATAGAGCCACGAGTGCCTAAAATGGTTCCGCAAAGTGCTTCCTCCGTAACTCTGATATCACTTTCATGATGCTGTGATAATATGGCTGAAAGAAGTTTACTGGTCAACATCCATTTGAATAGGAGCCGATTGCCTTGAAGGATGAATAAGGCTTTGCAAAAGTGTAGCTCTCTGGCTACGTAGCAGGCAATCCTGTTGCAAAGAAACTCCAAGGTGGTGCAAAAGCAGGAGCGCAAGGGCATTAGGCCATGCAAGGAAGACCACACAAGATTACTTTATTGAAACTGTAATGGGTTACCTTTGTGCCATTCCCATTCTTATTACAATCAGTGCCACTAGAATGGATTCACGTTGTGCCATTTTCTGCTCTAGTTGCACCAAGAATGAAGCATTTAAATCCACACACAATCTTTGATTGGTTGATCACTCCTCCTGGACGCCCTTTTATGAAGCCCTGGCAGCTTGGAATAGTGAAATTGTCACAGGGTCAAAATGCACATTTGGGAGGGAAAGTTTGGTCCTTTGATTTCTGTTCTTTTTCTTCCTCTGTTTTTTCACCTTTTCCATTCATTGCGTATCTCAATGACTCCAATGAACAAGCAAATACAATTTTCCCCCCAGTTATGTTACCCACGGTACTTAGAAAAAAAAAACATGAAACCCACAATTTTTCCTCTTATTCAAGAGCAGAGCTGGGCAAATCTGAGTTTGGGGAGGGCATTTTTGACCTCAGAGACCCCCAAATCTGCCCTCAGGGATGTTCCAGTCTCCAGTGATCCTCTGACCCAGTGAAACCCATACTGGCCTACAACTGCCTGGTGAGAGCAAAGATGTTTGAGAGCAAAGATGGACCACCACCCTAAAACGGTTAGGATTGTGCTCATAGTGCTTAAATTAACTGCATGAAAGCAATATTATTTTGCACTCAAAGAATGGATTTCCAAACTTCATAATGTGCCGCTAGCTAGGCACGCTCCTGCAGGGTAAGATGTCAAGTCACCTTTGTAGGGCTTCCAAATTTCAAACAAAATAATCTGAAACACAGAAACAAACAGATTAGATTTACAGATTACATTCTCATACATTAAAGATCAAACACCAAAAATCTGAGAAAAAATTACCATAAACAAATAATTTATAAGTATTTTAAAATAGGGAGTTACTTTTCAATCACCTTACATATAATTATCCCAAGTGCTTAAATTCATGTCTCCACGTGTTTTTTGCTTTTCCCTGGGCACCCCTTTCCCATTGCCTCTGAACAACTTATGTCTCCATGTGTTTCTGGTGTGGTCTGTATGTTTTCAGCATGCAAGCGGTGCACAGCAAACAATTCATAGTTCTCATGTGGTTCTACATGCCTGTATTATAAATCTCGTATGTTTTATAAATAAGGTCAGTGAAATTCATCCATTCCGGTCCTGTGCTGCCTTGGGGGTGTCACAAAAGTGCTACAAGACACTTCTGCACCATTTCTGTGGGTAAGACCAATGCGTGGGCATGCATTTGCCTCCATACATCATCATGGGAATGGGAAGACCAAAGAATTGTGCCGGCCTAGTTTAGGATTGCACCCTTAAGCAAGACATAGTTTTTGAAGAATAAATATTGTATAGAGCACATAGTCCAGCCAGAAGTATACCTGGAGGAGGTACAAGAGAGTAAGTATTGAAGGTGCCACAACATCCCATATAAGCTTCATATCCCACTCAGTATCTGAGTCAGTGGTGCAGCTAGAGCAGGGTGACCAGATAGAATGGAGCACAGAGTGCCTCTATCTTTAAGCATTGCATAGAAGATGGAATTGAGGCAAAAAGCCTCAAAACATCATAGACGGGTTTAAAAAGCAGCACCTGCCTCAATTCCCTATTCAATGCAATGCTTAACGGCAGAGGCATTCTGTCCTCCGTTCTATCTGGTCAACCTGAGCTAGAAGGGCTGCAAAGCACTATGTGCGAGTGTCCCCTCTCCTTTCCCTTGGGAGCCATTTTAGGGTGCAAGAGCAAAATGGCAGCCTGGAATGACTCTCAATGGAAGGGGCTACTTCCATACTGCAGTGAGGCTTCTTGCAACACATAGGGCAACATCCAGAGCAATTACGGGTCCACGGAGTTATGTCACCCTCTAATGTTATCGTATGGAAAGTCATATTAACTGCTCCATCGCAAAGGGCTTAATTTGACTTTAGGATGTGGGCCATAGTATTTTGTCCCCTTTTAGCTAGGCCACTCCATCAAACTCGACGAAATACTCACAAGGAGTTCTGAAGAGATGTTCGCCCAGAACTCCCACAACGTGTCAGTAAATTTTTTGTGAACCACTGGCCCAAAGCTGATCCCATCAGTCATGCATCTGGATTGTCCTGAAAGTGAATGGCTCCCTCTGTCTGATAGTGGCTCCTGGTGCTCCTCCCTACATGTCCTCACCTCTGCTTTCTATTGTGGAAAACATCTCCGGCTTCAAAGGTTTGAAAGGCCTCAGCGCCTTCCTGAGTGACATGTTATCTCAATAATCTTTATTGCATTACCAAAGGCCTCATAGCAAATATATACCAACATGAATTATAATCTCTTAAGTGGCAGGTTTCTTCTGTTTGTTTTTCCTTCGCAAGCTTCTGTAAGCAGATGGAAGGATAATAAATAAAGTGAATGGAGTTTTGGATTTAAGAAAGTGAATTTTAGATTTTATTTAGATTTTATTTAAATATTTATTTATTTTACTAAATTTTAGAGGACAATCCTAACCCTGTCTACTCAGAAGTAAATCCCATTGTGTTCAATGGACCTTGCTCCCAGGAAATTGTCTTTAGGATTGCAGTCTTAGACGGTCTGCTGAATGCTGCTGTGAACATCAGCTTGAGAGTAGCCTTTCTCTTTCCATTCAATTAAAGTCAAATAATCCAACCAGAAACAGGATAAATGGTTGAATTTGTATCTTTCCTTTCTCATGCCTTTATCTTTTAAACATGCAGAATGGAAGATTTCCATAGTATGTATATATATATGTATGTATGTACGTACATATGTACGTACGCAGGCACGCACGCATATACTAGCGAAATGTACCCGGGTTGCGGGAGTAAAATACCCCCCTTAAGCTATCTCCCCATTGCGCATCACCTCCATACGCAACACACAGCACATGCGCAACACCCCCCAGCATAAGTATTATGAAAGCTAATGTAATGCAGAGATTAGAGTTTCAGACTATGGGAGACCTAAGTTCAAAACCCCATGAAGCACAGTGGATGACCTGGGTAGGCCACTCTGTTTCAGCCTAATTTAACTTTCAGGGTTGTTACAGAACCAAAATAAGAGAAGAATTTTGGAAGCTCTGTTGAACTCCTTGGTGGAATATACTATATTTACTTGAACCTAATGCACCATCTAATCTATTGCGTACTCTGTTTTAAAAAGTCTTTAGATTAAAAAATGTTTATTGGCATTTATAATGTGCAACTGCAAAGAAAGAGTAAAATTTAATTTTACTGCATACAACAATGGGTTATGACAATAATATGACAATATGTTTCTGTAATTATTTGTATAACAGTTTTTACTTTATGCAACAATGGGTTTATGTTAAATTGTTATTATAATATAGTGAAATGTTAAACTAAATACTGTATTTATGCAAATCTAATAGTCCATTGAATCTAGTGCACATCCTGGTTATGGAGACTAAATTCGGCTGGAAAAGGTGCATATTCAGTTTGAGTAAATATGGTAATTCAGGACACTATCTTAACCAATTTAGGGCCAGCATAACTCATCTGTCTCCCCATTCCTGTGGTAGCGTGGGGAGACTGGCACATGTCTGTGCATTGGCCTAACCTCTCTCCAAGAATAGCACAGAAATGCCTTACGCACTTTTGGGACACCACCAGTTCAGCATAGGACTTGTGCCAGAATTTAAGCCAGCCTAATTTGTTAGGATTGCAGAGTCAGTTATAAAATACACTTGGCATCCATCAGTCTTGAAAGACTGGTATCGTGCTTGATGCTGGATGTGAAGCACGAAGGCCAGGGCAGATTGATATGATAGTATAGGTTGTTACCCAAGCAGCAAATCCACCCTCTCCATGCCATTGAAATAGTCCAATGGAACGGCAGAGTCAATACAATACAATATGATACGATACGTTCAGTGATGGGAGTCAAAGAAATTAACAACTGGTTCTCTGCCCATCTGGCAGCCACTTTTAAATGGCTATTTTTAAACTTTATATGTCCTATCTCTTGTTAACAACTGGTTCTATAGAGTAGGTGCGAACCTGCTGGAGCCCACCACTGGATACGTTGCAGAGCTGGGTTAAGGACAGGAGCTCACTCTGTCTTGTGGGGACCTGGGTCTTGAACCCTGGCCTTCTGGTTTACAGACACAGAGTCTTAATCACTTGCGCCACCTACAGCCAACTAGTTATAAAATACACTTCCAAAAGGTCACCTAAATTTAGATTAATGAATGAATATTATTTCTCTCTAGATCGCCTTTTTTAAAAGCCTGGTAAACCTAGGTGGCCTTTGGGTCACCTAAACCTAGATGAATGAATGAATGAATGAATGAAGGTGGCCTTTGGGTCACCTGAACCTAGATGAATGAATGAATGAATGAATGAATGAATGAATGAATGAATATTATTTCTCTCTAGAACTCCTTGTTTAAAAGCTTGTGGGTCACCTAAACCTAGGTGAATGACTGTTATTTCTCTCTAGTTCTTTTTTAAAAAGACTGATAAACCAATAAAGCGTTATTTTAAAAAGTGGGTCCTGCAGGTGCAAGGTTTGGGAAGGAGTGTGAAGTCCTAGAGAAAACGGTTGTTCCTTTTTACAAGAGGAGAGAAGAAAGAGGAATGACGGAAAGTGAGGCAGGGAGGAGGAGTGGGCGTTGATGATGGGGGCATCCCCACGTTCAGCCCATGCTCAGCAGGCGCAGCTTCATTCATTCCAACGCAGGCGGGCAGGCAGGCAGGCTCCTTGCAAGCTGCAGCCTGTCCATCCATCAGCCACCCAGCTGCAGTCTTCCCGGCCGGCCGGCCGGCCCTTGTTCCAGGCTCTCCCCAGGGATGACCCATGTGCACAGCAGCAGCCCAAGCTCTTCAGCTGGGCTCCCTGGGGAGGGAGGATTGCAGCAGGCCAGGATGGGGGCTTTGTCTGGGTGTGACCACATGTGTCAGAATTTTAAAAAGAAGGAAAGGACACCCAAGAAAAATGTAGCACATGCCAAAAGAAAACCTAAAAACACTCATACAGTATACTGGTATATATAATACACTCATATGCAGTGGCGTAGCTAATGATCATGTAACCCAGTGCAAAGCTCAAAACGTTGCCCCAGAAGTGGTCACAACTGAAAGTGGTTTCATCCCTGGTTATTTTTAAAATGAAAATTTTTTAAAAGAAATTTTGAAAGAAATTTTTTATTAAAAATAAAAAGAAATCTTTAAAAGGAAAAGAGGTAAGAAAAAAACAGCAGTTCACTACCCATTTGCTCTGCTAGTGGCATAGCTAAAGCATTTATTTGGTATCTGGAGTCGAAGAAGATTTTGTTGCCCTCCCCCCAACAACAAAATCAAATTTAATTACCAGTAAGTAAAATAATGAAATTGTGTCCCCTATTATTGGTTATGGAAACTGTGCAGGGGCAAAGAGGAATGGTTATTCTTTCCCAGCTAAATAGGAGCACCAGTTAGAAGTGCTTGTATACCCAGTTAGCATGGATAACTATTTTATGATATATGTACTGTATATGATATATGTGCTGATTCATTAGCACATATTAGTTCCATACAGTATCAGAATTACATTTCATGAGCTCTTAGATCAATCAGTATCATGGGAAAGAAGTAAATCCACTTTTTATTCCATAGGCTTTTGTGTTTTCATTTTTAGTTAATTAGCCATACCTTTTGATAGAATATAGATACCGTATTTACTCAAATATATTGTGCTATCAAATATAATGCACAACATATACTTATATTCAAAATACTGTATTTACTCAATTCTAATTAACATTGAATCTAATGTGCACCCTGATTTTGGAAACTGAATTTGGCTGAAAAGGGTGAGCGTTATATTTGAGTAAATACAGTATTCAGTGCCGTTTGTTTCACTGCTTTCTGCATTAAATTACCTTTCCAATCCTATGTAACATGATGGTATTATCATTCATATGCACTGTTTTTCACAATTTTAACCACTAGTGTCAAGCTCAGCTTGTAGCTACCATAAACCTTGTAGTCATGTGCAACTGCACCCTTTAGCTAAGCCACTGCTCATATTGCTTTCATATATATGTACGGTATATATAATTCATTAATTCAAATTTAAACATAGGTAATGTAAAGTGCAATCCTAAGCATATCCACTCAGAATTAAGTCCCATTGTGCTCAATAGTACTTACTCCCAGGAAAGTGTGGTTAGAATTGCAGCCTTAGTGTTTAAATTCAGCACAGGAAAGCACTCTCACTCTTTCCATATACAGTACATACATACGTACCATATCTATCTATCTCTATCCCATACCTTATATACCATATATATATAATTATACCATACCATGTATGTATATGAATACTATCTATATAATGTATGAAAATGGAATGTATGTATATATGTATATGTTTACGAAGATAGAGAGGGAAGAGGAGAGAAAGAGATTTCCTGTGCTTAATTTAATATATATATATATAGTTTTCCTATGTTTAATTTAAAAACTATGGCTGCAATCCTAAGAGCACTTTCCTGGGAGTAAAGGCACTTTCCTACTCTTCTGAGTAGACACAAATAGTATTGCACTGAAAATTACTTATGATTAAGTTTGAATGAATCAATTACATATTACATATGTATGTATAGGTAAAAAAATGATTATGTAAGTACTGTATTACATTATGGCTGCCATTCTAAAGACACTTTCCTGGGAGTAAGACCTATTGAACACAATGGGGTTTACTTTTAAGTAGACATGGTTAGGATTGTGCTCATGGTCATCCTGACTATGCCCCCTGCAGGCAGTTCTCTTCTCCAGAAGGCCTCAATCTGTGGGAATGTGAGAATCTGAAATATTGTTGGGGGGCCTCCAAGGAGGAGATGGTCCCCCCTTCCTTAAAAGGGGAAAAATTTTTGGCTGGCCACAATCTATTCAGGTTACCTCCCACTTTCCTGATGGACTACCAGCTGCAGGGCTCCTGAATAGCAAGTTTAATTGGGTTTTGTTATGCAGAATTGCTCCCTTTTCTATACCCCCCCCCAAAAAAAAAGGGTTCAAGGGGGAGGGGGCAGCTTGGAAGTCTTTCTTGCTGGACCAAGCCAAGCTCATTTGCATGGATCACCACTTCTCTTAGCAGACCCAGGTACTGCCCTCCACCCATCTGGTGGCGTAGCTAAAGGGGGGCGGAGCAGTCAGTCTGGGAGGGAGCCTGCGAAGGAACAGGCTCCCAAGGTGAGAGACCCTTTGCAAGATTGGATCACAAAGCAACATGGATCCTTCTGTTTCTCAAAGAATAACCATCCCCCTGCACCCCATTTTATGAACCCCTTTTGGGGGGGTCAGAGTCTGGAGAAGCACTTTGCAAATTTAGCCCTCCTATTTCTTGTGTTGGATTCCTGGTGGATGCACTTTATTTAGGGCCCCAATCCTATCCAACTTTCCAACACTGATGCCAATGGGGTGTGTGCTGTGATGGGCAAGCAATCACAGAGCCCAAGGAACATTTGCTCCCTTGCTTTGGGGGGCAACAGCCCTGGAAAATGAGATAGAATTGGATAGGTCCAGTGGTGGAATCCAAATAACCCTACAATCCAGAGTAACTACCGGAGCACGTAAGAGACATTATGTGCACCTGTGCACTTCCTAGTGAAAACCTATGGGAAATTCATATTGTAATCCAGAGCAAATTGTTCTTACACCGGAGCAAGGACTCCCCATAGTTACTCTGGATTGCACCCTAAATTAACAACAGGTTCTTTATGTTCATAGAAAAACAAGTTCTGTGTCCCATTAGTAAGCAGGCCTCCATCACTCTTGAAAGACTATGGTATCGTTCTTGGCACTGCATACGCTGCATGTGAAGCACGAAAGCCTGGGTTAGATTGTTATGGAGGATAGGCTGTTACCCAAGCAGCAAATCCCCCCTCTCCACGCCACTAAATTAGTCCAATGGAAAGGCAGAGCCAATCTGGCATTGCAGAGCTGGGCTAAGGACAGGAGCTCACCCTGTCTTGTGGGGCCAACCCGGGTCTCGAACCCTGGCCTGCTGGTTAACAGGCACAGTGTCTTAGCCTCTTGTGCCACCCACAGCCCATTGGTAACGGTTCTCAGAATCAGGAACTCATTAGCAAAGGGTTCTATAGAACCTGTGAGAACCCCCTGAAGCCCACCACTGGTTAGGTCCAAGCCTGATAAAGGAGCATGTCTTCTTTGAGCCACTTACATGTGCATTGTTGGTGAAAACAGGTCTTGCAAAGAGGTTTTCAATTTAAAAAGAATATAGTGTTGAAATTAAGTACAGGAAAGCAATATGAGTGTTTTAGCCTTTATTTTAATATGTCCTACATTTGTCCTACATTTTATTGGGTGTCCTACATTTTTAAACATGTCAGGATTTTGCTTGGATGTCAGAAATTTTGGGAGACCTTGTCCTCTTTTTGGGGTTTGGACATCTGGTCACCATGTATCCAACAGGATTGGACCCTTAGGCAGCAAACCTATCCATACTTTCCTGGGAGTGAGCCACATTGATTAAAATGGGACTTACGTCTGAGTATACATACATAGGATTGGGCTCATGGATTGGGTTCTTTCTTTCTTTCTTTCTTTCTTTCTTTCTTTCTTTCTTTCTTTCTTTCTTTCTTTCTTTCTTAAAATGGGACTTACGTCTGAGTATACATACATAGGATTGGGCTCATGGATTGGGTTCTTTCTTTCTTTCTTTCTTTCTTTCTTTCTTTCTTTCTTTCTTTCTTTCTTTCTTTCCTTCCTTCCTTCCTTCCTTCCTTCCTTCCTTCCTTCCTTCCTTCCTTCCTTCCAATGCTAATGCAAAATGCCCAGTGTGGCTTTCAAAGCTTTTATCCTTTCTCCTAACATATAATTAATTAATAACTTATGCTGTATTCATATACATCAGTTCAGCATGGGGCATCACTAGGGCTTGCATCACACAGTGCAGAAGGCCAGCATGTCACCTCCTTTCAGTGGGCAGGGCAACAACCTGGATGGTGTGTGTGGTTATGTGCCATTTCTCCGCTTCCGTTTGTTGTATGGTCACATGTATTTCAAAGTTTGTTTCACTTTATTCTGCAAATTACACATCCAGCAGTAAATAACATAATGAGCACAATCCTAACCATGTCTACTCAAAAGTAAGTCCCATTCTGTTCAATGGGTCTTACTCCCAGGAAAGTGTCTTTAGGATTGCAGCCGATGTCTGATGGGATTATTCCTGAAAACCATCATTTTTAGCCATTTTGTTCACTAGTGGTGTCACCCCGTCAAGGGTGCCACATTTCTAACAACTTATTGCAGTGGTTCTCAAACCGTCTAGCTTGGGACCCACTTTGTAGAGGGACAACCTGTCCAGGATCCACTAAAAGTGATGTCATGGCTGGAAGTGACATCATCAAGCAAATTAAAACAAATAAATAATTGTCAGTGAATATTACTGAATATTACATTTAAAATGATTACATATAGAGTAATTTAATACATACTGAGCATAATCCTTACCATGTCTATTCAGAAGTAAGCCCCACTGTGTTCAAAGGGTCTTATTCCCAGGAAAGTGTCTTTAGGATTGGAGCCATAATTTATTAATTCCATGTAGGCTAATGGCAGATTTAAACACTTTGAGCACAATCCTGATTGTGTCTCCTCAAAAGTAAGCCCCTTTGTATTCATAAGACATTTCAGGAGATCACAGTGGGGCTTACGTTTGAGGAGACATGGTTAGGATTGCATATTTATTAGATTTTAAATTATTAAATATAATTTATTACATATAATTTATGAATTACAAGCTCACTACATGCTGCCTGCTCACAAGGAAATGGAGGACAAGGAAGGCTTTTCCCCCATTGAACATAATGGGACCTAATTTAGGTAGACCTGTTGAAATCAACTCTATAATCCTTCCTGCAACATTCCATGGAGCTCATTCAAGAGGAGGCTAAGTTTTGGCATATCTAATGGCATAGCTAGAGGGGGCAAAGCACTGAGTTTTCCAGGGATCCTCACCTCAGCATGCAAGTGGCATAGCTAGATGGGGGCAAGACACTGAATTTTGCAAGGATCCTCATAGTAGCTTGCCAAGTGGCCCAGTCAAGTCCTGGAAACTGGAAATGGCCCTTGATTTATTCCCTAAATGGAAACTGGCCCTGCTACAGAGGATTTCCAGGAGTGCACTCCTGTTGCATCCCTTTTCAGCCTTAAGCCAAGGAAGGGAGTCCCTTTTTGGCAGTGCAGACAAAGTCATCAAAGGGCTCTGCTTCTGCTCCAGTCTTCCAGTGACAGGCCCCTTTGATGGGCCAGCTTGAAATCCGCCTCCTGCCTTTCAGGGTACCTTGATCCATCTTTGTCTGCACTTCAGGGGGGAAAAAGAGAGGACAATAGAAAGCCAAGCTTGGCAAGGTCCCCACGCTCAGCCTTGGACAGTGCCAGCTTTGGCCTCCCAGCAGATGGAAATTGTCACCCCTGAACTCCTTGCTTTCTACCAGGAGACATGGGAGGGCTGGATGCAGTGGCATAGCTGGAGGGAACTAGATAACTAGTCATCACAAAGACATCCACATGCAGGTGTCCTCCATTTTCTGATGGTTCGTTTTCTGTTCTACCCTCTCAACACCTTTCAATTATACCCATAACTCATTCATCCAACACATGCTTCACTCTTTCATCCTCTCTCTGCTGCTCTAAAGGCTAAAATTGTCTTCCCTAATGTTGATTTGCATGTGGCATGGTGATAAAATCGTTTTTTGGCATTTCCTTATGACTTTCTTCAATAAATAACCATTATTCAAATTCATAAGATATTCATTGCCCACACGTGCCTTTATTCATTTTACTGTAATTTGATATGTTTTTGCTATGTGTTAATAAATATGAGTTATTTAGGCTTTTGCAAGTGCTATTTGTGTCTTTTTTGGTGGCCCTTTTGCATTTGCAAGCTGAAAAAGTCAAATTAAAGTCAAATCCTAAAGTCAAATTAAGCCCTTTGCTCCGGAGCAGTTAAGGTGACTTTCTATAAAATAACACTAGAGTGTGACGTAACTGCATGGACCCATAACTGCTTTTTATTTTGTCCTAGGTTCCACTTTTCAACTGTTTTCACTTTTGGATGGGTTCCTAACCCATCCAATAAGTGCGAGATGTCCATATAATATTAGCCACAGAAAGGATACAAAGCACTAAATTTTACAGGTGTCCGAATGCACCATGCAAGTAGTCCTGCTTTTTCAAAGCCATTTCTTTGTCTCTCCTTGCCTGGAAAGGCTCAGAAGGGGCAGCTTACAGGCTGTAGTCAGGTACCTATAAAACTTAGTGCTTTGTCTGCTTTCGTGCATATAGCTAGTACTCCTGTATATGAGGACTCTTGAAGTGATGTCTACAGGGTTCCTAGAGCTGAATCTGAGAATTGGAAAGAGAACTCTCCCACTCCCACCCCTCAATCCCAGTGGGTAACAGTTTGATGGCTACCTACTTGATGAGTTTCTTAGATGGTCACGTACTGACCTTCCGCCTATTTTGATCTAGAGAAGTTATTCTCACTAATTAGTTCCTCTTCCAAACATGTCTAACTTGGTAGTATATAAAACTACTGCAAAACCTGAGCACCAGTAGGATAGTAACCAGAAACATAGCTGGGTTGTGGGCTCTGGGGTTCCTCCTCCCAGCACTTCAAGCAGCACCTCTTTATTTAGGTAGCCAGTAAGTAAGTCTATTTGCGTTGATTCATTGGTCTCCATTCATTGAATCATGCTCATTTAGCACAAAATCATAGATTACTTTCAAAGCACACAACAAGTAACAATGTTTGTCTGCTCTCCATTGAGTACTATTCCAAAATTCCCCTTTTCTTTAAGTGAATTTGGATTATATCCTTAGGGCACAATCCTAAATATTTCTACTCAAAAGTAAGTCCCAGAGCTTACCCAGAAAAGCGTGTTTAGGATTGTAGACTTTGTTTCAAAATCTAAGTGATACATGGTTCCAAGACAACACTCAAGAAGACCACAGCTGTTCAAAGGAAATGATAGCTAAATCTTGAACCTCATCAATTACTATCAGCTATGGAAGAGTTGGTGGCCACTACTACCCTGCTTTGTGTGTGATCTTTCAGAAACACATGGGTGAACACTGCTGCAAATGGAAAGAGGGAGTAGATAAGGGATGTCAAACATTTGCTGCAATCCTAAGCTCCAGTTAGGCCAGCCCAAGCTCCTGCATAAGTCCTGTGCTGACCTGGGGGTGTCACAAAAGTGCCAAAAGACACTTCTGCACCACTCCTCGGGGAGGGTCCAACCAGTGTACATACATGTGCTTGCCTCAAGAATGGGAAGACCAATTATTTGTGCTGGCCTAGGTTAGGATTGCACCCATAAAGCTGTATACTGTCTTGGGCCAGGCAGTATGATACAAACCGTTGTGCCTGCTGAACAGCCTCCAGTGGCTTCCCCAACCCTGTGAGATAGAGTGGTGGCCATTTTCACACCATTGTAGCCTACAGCGCCAGAGCAAATAAGATTGGGTTGTTCCTCTACTTCTTGTGGGCTTTCCAAAGGCCATCTAGGAACCATCTAGGATGCTAGATTAGATGGGCATTTGTGAGGCCCATCTTAGGACCTTTCTTGTATTCCTAAATCAACATAGTCAGGTCTAGGTAATGCACATTAGTTGCTTCTTAAATGTTAAGAGAAACAGAGTATGTATCTTAATTTGTAAATATTAAATTCAAAGGTGAACTTGAATTCTAGGAAAGGTTGGTTGGTCAAATAGGACTTAAGTCAGTAATTTTCTTTACACACAATAGTGTGCTGTGGATGGTCCTTAGGTATGCTGTGAGAGTTTGAGAAGAGTCATTATTAGTATGACAATTGGGGGATTTGAGTTCCCTCATCAGGAGCATGGTGTGCCTTGACAATTTTAGCACTGTGTTAGTGTACCATGAAATGAAAAAGTTTGAAAATCACTGAGTTATGTTAACCCACCTGTGACCTACTGTACATTGCATTGTTTTGGGGTAGAGGTGGTGGTTGTCATTGTTGAAACACAGTAGAGTATTGTTATCCTTGGTATCCATGGGGAATTGAGTTCAACCTCCACCACCAGTACCAAAATCCACTGATGGTTGATTCTGGAGCTTTGATCAGTTACCTGAATTCGTGTAGTGTTTCCAGTTGCATGTTCCGAGGTCCAGAGAATTGGCCACAAGCCTCCCTTCTGGCCAAACCTAAAAGTCATGGTTGTGAACATGACATCTTGTCTGATAGTGTCCAGGAGGTATTCTGAGGCCCAGAGAGCAGTGGGGAAACAGGGATGCATTGCAGTTGGTAAAAGTTATGGATACTGAAACCAGAGGTAAGGAAAACCTACTGCCTTTCAATAAAATACTTGATGCAATCATGTAATGTGGGTGCACTGCATACAGTAGAGTTCTTGTGTCTGGTATGAATCCTAGTGATGTGCCCTCATATATTGAACAAAAACCTTTCTTTCCCTTATTTAGGAAACACCTTGCAACAAAAAAGGTTTTTGTTTTTCATGGAACCTATTTCACGGAACCTATGTCAGGACCTATTTCCAAATAAATATCTAATGGAAGTTTATTTTTTCTCTAAGATGATGAGCACACTGAATGAGGATGAGGACCATTTATTTGGAAATAGGTCCTGCAACATCCAATGGAGCTTATTCAAGTATATTTGAATCTGTACGGGCTGAAAGCAATTTCAAGTAATTGAGCAAATCTGGTTTACGTTCTGGGGTAACTGAGTTCCTTAAATGCAATTCATATGCTTAGTTCAATGAAAAATGAAAGCTTTTTACA
Organism: Cryptoblepharus egeriae; assembly: GCA_030015325.1. NCBI lineage: Eukaryota > Metazoa > Chordata > Lepidosauria > Squamata > Scincidae > Cryptoblepharus > Cryptoblepharus egeriae. The sequence continues at coordinate 57,777,953 of JAREYC010000007.1, forward strand.
TTGCAAGGTGTTTGACAAATATTTCACCTTTCCCCACCCGTTAAAACAAAAAACTTCTTGTCTGATCTCCTTTATTTAAATAAATATAAATATAAATTTGATATAAAACTATTCACATACAAAGGAGAACACTCCAAGGATTCTAATTAAGATTCTTTTACATATATATACACCCATAAGGATATGGACAAAAATCAAAGACTGCAATCCTGTGAATGCTTACTCAGAAGTGCCATTGTGTTTGAGGGAGCTTACTCACAGGAAAGGACAAAAAAGGCTTGTGGTGTCTGTTTAAATTTGTATAGTTTTTAAACAGTTTCTACTGTTTTCTACAAAAAGAAAACTTTTCTCCTTGGAAGTCACCCCATGCACTGAGCTTTGGGGGGTGAGGAGGAGGAAGAATCCTTCTCGATAGAGGGATGGTCAAGAAGATAATGGGGAATGTTAATGGGATTCCTACTGAGAAATCAAAGGAGCTCAAGCTGTTTGTGATAGAAAATACAGGTCCAGCCTTGTAATACACTGATTTTTTAATACGCGGATTTGACTCAACACGAATGGCCACTGTAAGTTTAAAAAACTTCTTTTCTACTGTGCCTGTTAACCAGCAGACCAGGGTTCAAGACCCAGGTCGGCTCCACAAGACACGGTGAGCTCCTGTCCTTAGCCCAGCTCTGTGACGCCAGCTGGATCCAATCGTATTGGCTCTGCCTTTCCATTGGACTAATTCAGTGGCGTGGAGAGGGGGGATTTGCTGCTTGGGTAACAGCCTATCCTCCATAGCAATCTAACCCAGGCTTTCGTGCTTCGCATGCAGCGTATGCCGCGCCAAGCACAATACCATAGTCTTCCAAGACTGACAGAGGCCTGCTTTTAGAGAGGCAGTCATGCAAGCAATCATTCCATTCTTCAGTCACAGAATCAAACCCCTGTAGATACTGAGGCATTACCGTCTTCCATTAAGTGCAGTGGAGGAGCAAGAAACCCAGAATTGGTTCTTTAAACCAATTTTTCCATTGTTTTCTTTATACACTGATTTTTTAATCCACTGAATGGAAATCTAGTGGTTAAGAAGCAACTTGGTAATGGTTGGTAAAGGTTTTCTGAACCAATTTGCAGGCAACCCAGTGGTGTAGCTAAAGGGGGTCAAAGCACTAAGGGCATGATGTTATCCATGTCTTCTCAGAAGTAAGCACCATTGTGTTCAATGGGTCTTGATACTCCCAGGAAAGTGTGCTTAGGATTGCAGCCTAAATTTTGCAGGAAGCCTCCCACTGCAGCCTTTCCCCATCAGAGCCATTTCCTTTGCAACCCCCACCTGAAGTGATATAGAGAAGAGGGTCATTTGCATGCTACTGTGAGGCTCCCTGCACAAGGTAATACTGCTGTGCCACCCTCTAGCTATGCCACCATCAACCCAATCCAGCCCTGAGAAGTCTGGATCTCTGTCCTCCTTGCAGCTTGCAGGGGCTCCCAGTGTAGGGTTGCCATAAATCCCAGAAAACCGGGACTGTCCGGGGTTTTCCGGGAGTGTGTTCACACTGGCACTTTTAATAGAGGTCCTGTCCTGGTTTTGTTGGAGAGAATAATGGCAACCCTATCCAGGTGGGCTTCTTCTCATAAAGGTGAGACCTCCTTGTCCTCATGGGCAGAGGCAGGTGAGAGGGACTCTTCCTCATCCTCAGATCTGGGGTACCTGCCCGGGTTGCCGGTGCAGCTGCAGCCCCCATGGGGGTTCCTCTGGGTGCCACCTTTGCCTTCCTTCTTGTGCTTCACCCTCCGGTTCTGGAACCAGATCTTCACCTGCTTCTCAGACAGGTTCAGGTAAGTGGCAATCTCAATGCGACGCAGGCGGGACAGGTACATATTGGAGGAAAACTCCCTCTCCAGCTCCAGGAGCTGTGTGCTGGTGAAGGCTGTCCGCATCCGCTTCCCGTTCTGTAGCTGGCTGGAATCAGGGCCACCTGAAGGAGGGAGATCAAGGACAAGACCATCAGGAGCAGTGGCATAGGTAGAGGGTCCATCACTTGGAATGGCTCCAAAGGAGAGGGTCCCCTTGCACTGAGTGTTCCACTCCCCCTCTAGCTACGCCACTGATCAGGAAAGATCTATCTATCTACAGTATTTATATACTGCCTTTCAACTAAAAGTTCACATTAAAGTTCACCACATGAAAGCAATATAGATTAGTGTTTTAGCTTTTGTTATGTCCTACATTTTTCTGGGGTGTTCTACATTTTGGGGGGCCTTGTCCTCTTTGGTCATTATGACATGGTCACCCCTGGATGTGTTCAAGGAAGGGTTCCAACTATAGGTTCAGTCAGCCCTGGAATCCCTTTTTCAACAGTGGGGCTGAGTACTGGAATAATTATACAGATAATGCCCCTGAGCATGTGCAGAGTGCTGGTAGTATTCAGAGTGCTGCAGTGTTCAGGATGGTGTGGGGGTTATAGAGTTGGAAAGAGTTCTTGAAGATTCGGGCTCAAATCCCTCCTTCTGCATGAAGCTTCCTGGGTCACTCAGTCTCAGTCTCAGCTACCTCACAGGATTGTTGTGAAGACAGTAGGAGGAGAGGAGCTTACGCTTTGTAAGCTACCTTGGGCATTTGTGTTGGCATGGGAAAGGTGGGAATATGGATCCTTTAAAAAAGGGTTGTCCAAACTGTCATCTTTCTGGCTCCTGGACCTTCAACAAATGTGTAGAGAAGAGAATTTCAGCAGTGCAACAGGTGATCTGTGAGATGAGAAGCTGAACCTGTTGAAGTTCCCTTTTCTATACACTTGTTAAAGATCAAAGAGTCCTGAAGTTAAATGTTTGGACACCCCTGTTGTAAACAAACAAACTACTTTATTTGTTTGTTTGTTTGTGAACTGCCCTCAAAACGAATAGTGTTAGAAAATCCAATTGAGAGATGTAGTGTTGATTTGCACAGGTTAAGAGATCGGAGTTACAATCTTCGCCCCACTTACATGAGAGTAAGCCACATTGACCTTAATGAGAAAAAGGGAAAAAATGGAGCTTCTGGATTGAATGGTATTAATGTATGAGTAGAATGGGTACTTGCTTCTGAGTAGACCTGCATAGTTTTGGACTCCAAGGGCCCAATCCTATCCCACTTTCCAGTGCTGATGCAGTTGCAATGCATGCTCCCAAGAGAGCAAATGCTCTCTTACCTTGAGGACACCTCTGTGACTCCCCCCCCCCCCACTGTAGAATGCAGCACATGTCCCAGTGGCACAGCACCATCAGGGCTGGGAAGTAGGATAGGATTGGGCCCTAGGAAGACCTCAAGCTGGATCGAACCATGGGTTCTAGTTCTCACTCACTCACATTCAGTTCTAGTGGCCACTCACTCACAAGCAAGGTGTGAAGGCAGAATCCCTCTCTAGTTGCCTCTGCACACAAAGCCATGCATAGGATTGGGCTGTGAAGCTCTTAATCTAGCACCCTCCTAGTTGGATCCTCCATTTGGGAAATCATACACTTTGACCTGGGAGTAAGTTCTACTAAAACAAATGAGACTTACATCTGAGTAGACATGCCTAAAAATGGTTCAGTCCCTTTTCTCCCAATTCACTCTAACAGCACAAGTATCTACTCAGAAGTAAAGCCCATTAAGTTCAAGGTGACTTTACTCCCAGGTGTGGATTTATATAGGATTGCAGTACCCTAAGGATAGGTACTTGCTCAATGGTAAATAGGGAGCATTGGCTCCAAGCCACAGCTTACTGCATATGCCAACCCTAGGCTGTGGTATACACTGTAAGTTGCTATACTGGTATACTGCTATACTACTCAGGGCTTCATTCTGGTAATATTCTATGCTGAGATCTGCTTTCACCCATTTTAGGCTGCTATCCTGGACACTGGAACAACTTGGACGGAAACTTGCATGACTGATTTCAAGATCTACATATATTTAGTGCAGATCCAAGCTACTTTTTCCATGGCAAAGACTGCTCAAGGCTAAACAAACAAGAATCCAGACTTGATACCCTTTAAAGCTGGACAGTTCCTCTTACTCTACTACATGGTAAGTTGGCTCTGGCCTACTTGGTTTCTCCTTCTATTAATAGTAGGGCAGGGGATATAAGCCACGAACTATGTTTTGCCACAACCTGCTTAAATAAGGCTACAATCCTAAACATACTTTCCTGGGAGTAAGATTCTTTGAACACAATGGAACTTACTTCTGAGTAGACATGGTTAGGATTGTGCTCTTAATGTGGAGGGCTGTGATCCTAGCCATACTTTCCTAGATGTAACCTCCATTGACTATATAAACCTCATTGACTATATGGGAATCAACTCCATTGACTATCATGGGACTTACTTAGGACAGGGCAAAGAATTAACTATAATTAGACAGGCATAGGATTGGGCTTTAAGTCTTCCTATAAGACTTCCTAACCATGTCTACTCAAAAGTAAGCCCCATTGTGTTCAGGAAAGTGTCTTTAGGATTGCAGCCTTAAGTCTTCTTATATCTTCTTGAAGGACCTTTCTGCACACTTTGAATGACCCAAATCTATAGTGCAATCCTATTCATACCTACTCAGAACTAAAGCTGCAATCCTAAAGACACTTTCCTGGGAGTAAGACCCTCTGGAATTTGCTTTTGAATAGACCTGGTTAGGATTATGCTCTATGACTCAATACATACACTGAGATTTTCTCCCAAGAAATCATGTGTGACATTGAAGCCTGTGATCACAAACCTAACCGTGTCTACTCAAAAGTTGTGTTTTAGTGTCTACTCAAAACCATTGTGTTCGGTGGGTCTTACTCCCAGGAAAGTGTCTTTAGGATTGCAGCCTAAAAGTCCAAAGCAGTCCTTCAAAGTAATTCACTCTTGAGAAGATAGCCCTAGTTTGAACTGGCCAGTTAGCAATCATCCTGCAATCATCATTTAATCTGAACTGGATTACAGATAATCCAGGTTTAATACAGGTATTAAACCAGATAGGTATTGCCTATCTACCCGTACACCAGATACAGGTATTGCATTGTATGTTAGCCTGCATTAGAGGGTATGGACTGATCTCCACAAAGCAGTAGTAACTTCAGAGTAGAGTAACAGGGCTTGAATATCCAATACCATACTTGGGGGGTGCTTGATCCTGGTCCAGCTCTAAAGAATCAAGCCCTTAATTCTGGCTCTGCTCCAGTCAGATCCAAAGATTCCCTCCCTCCCAACTCAATGAACCCGATCTTCTAAGTTCTTCTAAGTCGGAGTAGGACCGCCATGGGGCCACCCCATAGGAGTCAACAACTGGCACCTGTTGTGGGGTTGTTTTGAGGATTCCCTGCAATTGAGGTCAAGGGGGACCAATCCAGAAGCTGTCTAAGAGCCGAATCCTATGCATGACTACTCAGAAGTAAATCCTATTATGGTCAATGGGGTTCACTTCCAGAAAAATTGTAGCCTAGATCAAAATCCTACATGGGAGTCAAGGAGATGAAAAGATTGAAGACTGAACATTTGCCAAAGGAGTAATCCTATAGAAACTAATGGAATGACTTCCCAAATCAGTGGTTGGAAGATTTTGCTTGGGCAGGGGAAGCTTTGCAGACCTTCCACCCTAGGGGTTTGAAACTTGGGCTGTGACGCACAATCCTTTGCAAGTCTACTCAGAAGTAAGCCCCATTAGGTCCAGTGGGGCTGACTCCCAGGAAGGTGAATATAGGATTGCAGCCTGGAACTCTTAAAAACTATCCCACTCCTGTTTGGATCCTCGATTGGGGCTGCGATCTTGGTACACATTTACCCGGGAGTAAACCCCAGTGAAATAAATGAGGCTTTCATAGGGTGCCTAGTATGGTGCTAATACTAGTAATAATATTTCATACATGCCTAGTATGGTGCTAATAGGTGGTACTATGATTTCTGACTCCCTCATTCAAGCTCACAGCACAAGCATACTTGAGTCTACTCAGAAGTAAATCCCATTAAGTTCAGGGTGACTTTATTCCCAGGTATGTATTTCTACAGGATGACCTGATTTTCCAAGACATGTCCTCTTTTTTAGCCTTGTGCCCTGGGGAAAAACTTCATTGTCCTTTTTTTTTTCTTGTGAGCAGGCAGCACACAGCTTTCTTGTAATTACTAATTACTAATTGCTAATTTTATTTATTTATTTATTTATTTATTTATTTATTTATTTAAGGCAGGGGTGTCCAAACTTTTAACTTCCAGGCTCTTGGACCTTAAACAATTGTATAGAAATGGGAATTTCAACAGGTGCAGCTTCTCATCTCACAGATCACAAGCTGTACCTGCTGAAATTCCTTCTTCTACCCAAGAGTTAAATGTCCAAAAGTTGAAAATTTGGACACAATCTATTAAATGTAATGGCTTTAAGTTTAGTAATAAGTAATACTGTTTAAATTAACCACATGAAAGCAGTTTCTAAATTTCTAATATAGTTATAAATTTATAATATAAATCCCAGAGTGATCATATGTCATAATGGGACAAGCGGACAAGACTCTACAAAAATGTGGGACAACCAAGAAAAAAGGTAGGACATGATAAAATAAAAGCTAAAAATACTGATGTGTGTCATAGAGCGGAATCCTAACCATGTCTATTCAAAAGGAAACCCCATTATGTTTAATGTGTCTTACACTCCTAGGAAAGTGTCTTTAGGATTGCAGCCATAATGGGACAAGAGGGCAAGGACCTACAAAAATGTAGGACATTCAAGAAAAATGTAGAACATGACAAAATCAAAGCTAAAAACACTCACCTATGTCAAAATGGGACAAGAGGACAACCCCTACAAAAGTGTAGGATATCCAAGAAAAATGTAGGACATGACAAAGGGCGCAATCCTAAAGACACTTTCCTGGGAGTAAGACCACAGAAAACAATGGTGCTTTGTTCTGAGTAGACATAGTTAGGATTGTGCTCAAAATCAAAGCTAAAAACATGAGCTTTGATTTTTGTCATGTCCTACGTCTTTCTTGGAAGTCCTACATTTTTGTAGTCTTGTCCTCTTATCCCATTACGGCTGCAGTCCTAAAGACACTTTCCTAGGAGTGTGAGCACAATCCTAACCATGTCTACTCAAAAGTCAGTCCTATTGTGTTGAATGGGTCTTACTCCCAAGAAAGTGTCTTTAGGATTGCAGCCTAAGAGCACAATCCTAACCATGCCTACTTTTTTTGGAAGAGGCTTGTCTTCTTCAGACATATATGGGATTTCTATAGGGGTTTTTAACTTGATCCCACCCTGGGGGGTTTGAACCTTACTGGAGAAGAGGAGGTGGTCCTGTGTTCTCACCTGGAGGGCTCACCTGCTCTGCACCCTCCCCGAGGGGCACCCCAGGGTGCTGCTTACCCATGCCCAGGCAGTGGAACCTGCGGGGATCGCTGAGGCTGTAGGCGGCGGCGGTGCAGACAGGTGGGTGTCCCAGGGGAGAGGGCTGGTGCTCCTGGTGCTGGGCGAGGGGCTGCTGCTGCTGGGGGTGTTGCTGCTGGGGGGCGAGGCGGGGGCAGAAGCGGGCATCGCCTCCTCCTGCGGGGAAGTGGCCCTTGAGGAGGGGCAGGTGCGGACCCACGCAGAGCGGGCAGAGGCAGAAGGAGCCGCTCTTGCGGGACGGGCAGGGGGGCATCAGTGCTGGGGGCACCCCCAGGGGGATGATCAGCTCCTGCCCCGGGGGCGCCTGGAGGGGCTCCGGCAGGGATCGTCCCGACACCCCCGAATCCTTCACGATCAAGGAGTCCACGTAGAAGGAGCGAGACATGGCTGGGATGGGATGGATGGGCTGAGCCTCCCGGGACCGCTGCCTCTTATGTCTGCTGGGGGAACAAAGGGGGCTCCGCGGTGGGCTGGGCGGCTCCAGGCGCCCCCCCCTACACCTCACCGCCTCCTCCCACCCGACCCTGGGCACTGCCACTGGCTCCTTCACACGTGATGCCTGCCATAGACGCGCATCTCCAGCTCATGGGCTTCTTGGGGGGCTTCCCAGCAGACAAGGAGGGGCATCCCACGCGTGTGTCTGAGACCCACACATTCCTATGGCACCCCCAGTTGCCCTTCCTCCTCCTCCTCCTCATCTTCATCCTCTCCTCTACACTGGCCCCGCAGGACCCAACTTGCCAAAAGTTCCCTCCTAAGACCAACACTCACCTACGATGCACATCAAAGCAACACACACACACACTGTTTAAATATGTAGTGTTTAATATATGTAGTGTTATAATATACATACATACACACAGACACACACACACAAAGTAACATTAACGTTCCTCTGTGTGTGTGTTTTAAATTTTATTGTCATGCCCAACACTTTTCTTGGGTATTTAAATTAAGCGCACGGAAGCAACATATATAGTGGTTTTATAATTTATTGTTTCATGTCCTACATATTTTGGATATTTAAATTAAGCACATGAAAGCAACATACGTGAGTGTTTTTACATTTTTTGTGTGTCATGCCCTACATATCATGTCCTATATGGTGCTTTCGCACACTTAAATTATAGTGTTTTTATAGTTTATTGTCTCGTGTCCTACATTTTTTGGATATTTAAATTAAGCTCCTGAAAGCAACATAAATGAGTGTTTTAAGATTTTTTTGTATCATATCCTACATTTTTCTTGCGTGTTTAAATTAAGCACAAATATATGACTGTTTTTTAGATTTTATTGTCTCATGTCCTACATTTGGGGGGGGGGGGTTCTTTAAATTAAGCCTCCACTCTGACCCACTTCGAGGATCCAGCCCTGCAATAGCTAGGCTAGAGCGTGCATGGTTCCTCCAAGACCAGGAGGAACAAAAAAAGAGGACAAGGAGGTTCCAAAATATTGGACTCCCAAGAAAAATGTAGGACAAAATTCTAAAAACACTCATATATGTTGTTTTCGTGTGCTTGATTTAAACACCCAAGAAAAATGTAGGACATGACGCTATATATACATGAACTTAATTTAAACATCATATTACTTATTATTAAACTTAAAACTATTACATGTAATTTATTACATATATTAATTACAGGAAGGCTACATGTCTACACGGAAAAGGAGGGCATTGAAATTTTTTTCCAGGGCACAAGGCGAAAATCCAGGACATGGCCTGGGAAAAATGGTCATCTGGTCACTCTGGGTTGGCCTCCACACTAACCACAGATCGAGGATTTAGCTCTGCAGTGGCTGGCTGAAACGTGCCTGCTTCCCCTAAAACTGCCTGCTCCGCCCCCTTCTAGCTACGCCACCGCAGCCTGGACCTCTTCCTCCAGTTTGTCCCCCTTCTCTGCCTCCTGTGGCCACGATCCAGCTTCGGCTTGTGGGGATGAGGCTGTCCTTAGGGATGAAGGTCTGGAGAGTCTTCCTCGATGGTCCTTCTGAGGATCTTACACAAGGAGGAGAATCTCAAAAAACTTAATATAAAGTTTTTGAGATTCTCCTCCTTGTGTAAGACCCTCAGAAGGACTTTATATATATAAAGGATATATATATGTATGTGTGTGTGTGTTTGTGTGTATACACATACACACACATACTACTGGAATAGTGATAGCTAGATAGAACTTTCATGTGGTCTAAACTCTATATTGCTTATTAAATTTAAATTATTTAAATTTAAACTCTATATTGCTTATTAAATTTAAATTTAAATTTAAACTATTTTAAATTAATTAGTAAACTAATTGAAACTAATTATTTAAATTTAAAACTATTACCTATAATTTATGAATTACAAGAAGGCTATTTACACAATGAAAAGGAGTACCTTGAAGCTTTTTTCTATGACACAAGGCTAAAATTTAAGATGTCCTAGGAAAAGAGGACATATGATCACCCTGGTATAGAATAGCAACTTAGGGCTCCAATCCTACCCACACTTCCCTGGGAATCAGTTCCACTGACTATGACTTACTTCTGAGTAGACTTGCACAGGACTGGGCTCTAGGAGTCTCTTCCACTGACCCCATTTGAACAGTCCAGTCTAACTGGCCATACAGTCTATTCATCACAATGACAGGAAGTTCAGGGCTTAAGAAGGTTCCAGTTCAGTTGTATCTACAATGATATGCATCGTTTCCTGGAAGTAATGGTAAATCTAAACATGTCTACTCAAAAGTAAACCCCGTTGTATTCAATGGGTCTTACTGCCAGGAAAGTGTCTTTAGGATTGCATCCTTTAGCCTATGGTGAACCTTTAGCCTCACTTTCGAGTAGACTAGACATGTTTAGGATTGTGCTCTTACTTAGGAGTAGGATTACAATCTTTTTAGGATTGGGCCCAATCCTATCTACTTTTCCAGATGGGGGAATGCAGTCATAGTGCAGCCCTAAAGTAAGAGGACAAATGTGACAAGGTACCTTGTGAGTGTCTCCCCATTCCCCACTGCACTGGAACAGTACTGGAGTGTTACTGGAATATAGTACTGCACTGGAGTAACACTGGATAGGATCGCTTGGTGAATCAGCACCACAGGACCAGGACTGGAGGAGACCCTGCCAAAGGGAGGCTGACCCCTGCCTGCCTCCTTCAACGCCCCTTCCTAGGCTTGTTCTTGGTAACCTCGAAAGCTGTTTCTATTATTTGGAAAGGGATTTTCCACTTCAAAGTCAATGAGGTCGCAGCCCAAACTTAGCATCCTATAAGGCAGTGATGGGGAAGGAGGACCCTGACAGCCAGGGGAATCTCCTGAATACACTGGAGAGATCGGGGAGAGGAAGTAGTACACTAAGTAGTACTAACTCCAAGTAGTAAGTAGCCTAAGGAGCGGACTATAGGAGGAAGAATCTCCTATAGACTGTGATCTGAATCTTTAAAGAATCCTGATTCTGCCTGCAATGCTTCCTTGAAAGTCAGTCTGAGACACCAGAAACCAGACTCATTCCTGGGGTTTAAATAAAGGGGAGAGCCCAAACCTAGGCCCGTCTACTCCGGAGTAAGTCTCACAAGGATTTGTCTAGGATTGGGATCTGAGACTGCAATCCTCTACACACTTTCCTGGGAGTAAACTCCATTGACTATAATGGGACTGACTTCTGAGTAGCCAGGCATAGGATTGGGTAGTGCGGCTGCTTTTTTAACCAAAAAAGAGGACACACAAGAAAAATGTAGGACATGACAAAATTAAACCTAAAAACTTAAATGAAAATTAAACCTAAACCTTAAATCCTAATAATTGCATGCATGTGTATATATTGCATGTGGTTAATCTTTAATTTTTACTTGCATGTGGTTAATTAAAACACAATATTACTTATTACATTGAAAACTGTTACATATAATTTATTACATATAATATATTGATTACAAGAATGCTATATGCTGCCCGCTCACAAGGGAAAGGAGGATGATGAAGTTTTTTCCCCAGGACACAAGGCTAAAAAGTTAGGACATGTCCTGGGAAAAGAGGACATCTGGTCATCCTGGACCACCCAGGACTTTCCCAGAAGATTTTTCTTCCATGCGATCCACCAGGCGTTTAAGCCCTGAAAGCACATCCTATATTATATCCTATATTGTATGCTATAAAGTTTTAAGGCTCCTTGCTTTCCCTGTGGCTTAAGAAGCGCAGAGCACCAAGATTTTCAGGGGATTGAAGGTCAGATGAGAAATTGGTCTTGAGATCCCTCTTAGGGGTCCTTATTGTCCTCCTTTCCTTGTGAACAGACAGCATTTACTCTTCTTGTAATTAATAAATTACATATAATAAATTATAAGTAATACAGTAGTTGTTAATAGAGAAAGTAATATAAGTAATATAGTAAAATTACTATAGTAAATTTTACTATATTTACTAATATATTTACTAATATTTCTATAGTAAATTTTATAGTAATATTACTATAGTTAGTAAAATATAAGTAATATAGAGTTGAAATTAAGTGCAAGAAAGCAGTCTATAGGAGTGTTTTTAGCTTTTATGTTGTCATCCTGGGTGTCCTGGGTGTCATTTGGGGGTCCTGGTCCTCATTTGTGCTTATCACATCTGGTTGTTGTGAGGACCAAAGGATCAAAGTTTTTTAAGACCCCTTAGCATGGGAAAGGGGAGGTATACATTGCAGCCTGTATAGAATTGCAGCATATAGGATCCTACAACCTAACCCTAGGGAAGAACATGACAACATAAAAGCTAAAAGCACTCATATATATTGCTTTCGTATGGTTATTTAAACATTACAGGCGGTGGAAATGCAGTGGCTCAGCACACCAGTGATCAGTTGAGTCTGTATCCTGTACAGCAGGGGTGTCAAACTCATTTCATACAGAGGGCCGCAACCCAATTCTTTGCATGTCTACTCAGAAGTGCCCTCTTTTCTCCTGGACTCTTTTGGGAAGCTGCTGCTGCTGTGCATGAGCCCTCCTTCCTCCTGGGTTCTTTCTCCAGCTCAAAATCAAGTGTGCTGCCACCACTACTGAATTGCTTCTGGCAGTGGGGAGATCTATCTATCTACAATATTTATATACCGCTTTTCAACTGAAAAGTTCACAAAGCGGTTTACGAGAAAATGAAAAAATTAATAGCTAATTAATAGCTAATGGGTCCCTGTCCCAAAAGGGCTCACAATCTAAAGTGCAAAAAGAACACCTCGAGATCACTCGAGGGCTGCATGTGTGCCCAAGAAAATGCCAAATGTCACCATATCACATGCAAATCAACATCAGGGAAGACAATCTGAGCCTTTGAACAACAGAGAGAGGTTGAAAGAGTGAAGCATGTGTTGAATGAATGAGTCCTGGATATAACTGAAAGGTGTTAAAAGAACAGAACCATCAGAAAATGAATAATCAGAAAGTGGGGGCCACTTGTATATAACTTAGTATTAAATTTAAAACTTAAATTTGGAGCACAATCCTAAACATGCCTACTCAAAAATAAGCCCCATTGTGTTCAATGGGTCTTACTCCTAGGAAAGTGTGTTTAGGATTGCAGCCATAATTTATTACATATGCAGTACAATCCTTAAAAGCCTACTCAGAAGTAAGTCCCATTGTGTTCAATAGTACCAGTGGTGGGATTCAAATAAATTAACAATCGGTTCTATGTCCTAGCAAGCTAAATTAACAACAGGTTCTATGTCCTATTAGTAACCGTTCTCAAAACCAGGTACTCATTAGCAAAGGGTTCTATAGAACCTCTAAGAATACCCTGAAGCCCACCACTGACTTACTCCCAGGAAAGTGTGGTTAGGATTGCAGCCTATTGAAGTACTTCCTGGGAGTAAGTACTATTGAACTCAGTGGGGCTTACTTCTGAGTTGACATGCTTAGGATTGTGCTCTTATTAAATTTAAAACTGTTAGATATAATTTATTACATATACAGTACAATCCTGTATATGTATATATCCTGTATATATTGTACTGTATATGTAATAAATTATATCTAACAGTTTTAAATTTAATAAGAGCACAATCCTAAGCATGTCAACTCAGAAGTAAGCCCCATTGAGTTCAATAGTACTTACTCCCAGGAAAGTGTGATTAGGACTGCAGCCTACTGCAGTACTTCCTGGGAGTAAGTTCTATTTGATCTCAATGGGACTTCTTCCCATTGAGAATCACACTTTCCTGGGAGTAAGTACTATTCAACTCAATGGGACTTACTTCTGAGCAGACATGCTTAGGATTGTATTTATTTATTACAAGAAGGCTCCATTCTACCTGCTCACAATGAAGAGTTTTCTCCCCAGGATACAGGGCCAAAGAAGAGGGCTTGTCCTGGAAAAAGAGGTTATATAGTCTTCCAGGGAAGGCTGGCTGGATCCTGGGAAGGATTTATGGGTGGCAATTAAAGGTTGATGAATCGCAGCCCAGCCCTGCTATTGGAAGGCGATTAGGATTCAATTAGAAAGTGTTTACTGGACGGTGGGGTCTCTGGAGGGTAAACAGGCAGCTATGCCAGATATGTGCTAATCCAGGGTCTTGTGACCACAATGAGCCAGGTCAGGGTTGATGCTGCTGGCAGAAGGACAGACAGACAGACAAGACACACAGTAAGACCTTCCTTGAAGGCAGCAAGACCAGGATCTGGGATCCCAAATCCTGGGTTACAAACTAAAGCAGGCTCCCTGCAACAGCCCCATCCCATGCTGGGGACGTGCCTACGCATTACTCAGAAGTCAGTCCCATTGTTATCAATCTCATTATAGGCCCATTATCGTAGGCATGCTTACTCAGAAGTAAGTAAGCATTATGATCACATTATAATCACTGGAGCTTACTTCCAGGAAAATGTGTAGAGGATTGCAACCTTAGATTGCAACCCAGTCCTAGACATGTCTACTTAGAAGTCAGTCCCATTATAGTCTATGGGGTTTATGCCCAGGAAAATGTGGCTAGGATTGCAACCTCAGAGCCAATCCTAGGCATGTCTACCCAGAAGTCAATCCCATTATAATCAGTGGGACATACTGCCAGGAAATCGTGGCTCAGATTGTGACTGTGGTCAGTGAACAGTTACATTCAATGAAATCAATGGAATTGCAAACATGCTGACCTGGGACTGCCATGAAGCTTTCTTGGTGACCTTGGCCCACTTCACAGGGTTGTTGTGAAGATAAAAGAATAAAAAAGTTTGTAAGCCACCTCTAGCATTTGATTTGGCACAGGAAAGGCAGGGTATAAATCCCTTAAATAAATACATTTTTTTTGCAAGCAGGCAACATGTAGACTTCTTGTCATTAATAAATGACATGTAATATTTTTAAATTTAATAAGTCATATAGGGTTTAAATTAATCATTTCTGTGCTCATTATAACTTAAGAACAAATATGAGTGTTTTTGTCCTACATTTGTTTTGGGTGTCCTACATTTTGGGGGGGAGCTTTTTTGGGTTTTGGTCCTCCTGCTCTTATTTGACAGGTAGAAGCATAAGGGAAACAGCAGTCAGGTAGGATGGGAGGAGGATCATCAGTCCCCTGTTATCCATTAGGATAAAAAAATCCATGGATAAAAAACAATGGAAAAAATAGATGTGAAGACCCACATCCAGATTTCTTCCTCCTCCCTTGCACCTAATGGAATAAGGTAGTACTTCAATATCTGCAGGGATAATTAATTAATTATTAGATTTGTATTCCGCCTTTCTCCCCAAAGGGCACCCAAGGTTTGATACTGGGTCAGAAAAATGGAATTGTTGCTTGCATGACTGCTTCTCTACAACAGGGTGACCATATAGAATGGAGGACAGGGTGCCTCTGCCTTTAAAGCATTGCATTGAAGAGGGAATTGAGGCAGGTGATACTTTTTAAACCCTTCTATGATGAGTTAAACCTGCCTCAATTCCCTCTTCTATGCAGTGCTTAAAGGTAGAGGCAGTCTGTCCTCCATTCTATATGCTCACCCTGCTCTACAACAGTAGAAAAGCTGTTTTAAAACTGTAATTTGCAGTGGCCATTTGTGTTGAGTCAAATCCGTGTATAAAAATCCGTGTATAATATCCATATTTATATATATTTTAAAAAAATAAAAAATATATAAGGCTGAATCTGTACAGGTACTAGGCTGGAGCAGAGGTGTAGCTTAGAGCACTGTCTTCTGCGGGGAGCTTCATCTTGCAGCTTGAGTCTTGGATTAGAGGGACACCCTTGCAGGGATCATCAACTTTCAACTTCAGGTTTGGAGAAGGTACTTTCTTACTCCACTTGGAGTTTGAGTAAGTACTTTCTTATTCTACTTGGAGTTTTGGAATAAGTACTTTCTTACTCTACCTGGACTTTTGGAGTAAGCACTTTCTTACTCCATTTGGAGTTTTGGAGTAAGTACTGTTCTTTCTTATTCTACTTGGAGTTATGGAGTAAGTACTTTCATACTCAACTTGGAATTTGGAGTAAGTCAGTTTCAACTTTCCTGGGAGTAAGTACTCTTGAACTCAATGGGACTTACTCCTGGATCTTTAAGAATTGCGTAAAGCATGGAATTTTAGCAGGTGCAGCTTTTGATCTGTGAGATGAGAAGCAGCGCCTGCTGAAATTTCCCACTTTACATTAAATTTTTTTTCTTTTTCTTTATGAAGTTGTTAGTTGCAAGTTAGGAGAGTCCTGATCCAGGATGAGGATGTGATCCTGTAATTTTCCTAAGTGGTGGAGCCCCGACGTGGCTTCCAAGCCAGGCGGAATGATGCTAGGCGTGCGCCTTCCTTCCTCCAAGTAGTATTTTTTCCTCCAATAATTCCGTCCGATAAAATTTCATTGTCCATTAAGTAATCCCCGAAATGAGGGGCTCTTATGAGCCTATAATGAGCTCTAATTGCCACGACTAGTCGAGCCACGTGGAAGGATTTAAGAAGGTATTAAGAGGCTGGGTACAGAGCGCGGGCTGTTACCTTGCCATTACTTTCATAATTCAAGGAGAAAATTAGTCCTTTTAAGGGAAAAATCCTTTGATTCCCTTCTTTCTGCTCGGGGTGACACAGCCCAGCTTTGTCTGCTTTCAGTTCAAGACACTGGAACAAATGGGAGAATGGAACCAAATGCCCCCCCCCCCTTTCCATTTTTTAAGCCACAGCAATTCAAAAAGAACATCAGAGTTTCCTCCAACCCAAGACTTTTCTGATCCTTTTTAACTATACATTAATCTTAGGTGTAAATCCCGGGGGAGTAGCTAAGGGGAGTGGAGTCAGTCTTGGAGGGAGCACTGGATAGGACAGGGCTTAAGTACCAGTCTTAGAGCGCAAGCCTCACCGTGTCCACTCAAAAGTAAACCCTATTGTGTTCAATGGGTCTTTCTCCCAGGAAAGTGTCTTTAGGATTGCAGACTTAGGCTGCAATCCTAAAGACACTTTCCTGGGAGTAAAGTCCATTGAACACAATGGGGCTTACTTCTGAGTAGACATGGTTAGGATTGTGCTCACAGGCTGCACCCCTAAACACACTTTCCTGGGTTAAACACCCTTTGAATAAAATGGGGCTAACTTTTGAGTAGACATGGGGAGGATTGTGCTCTTAGGCTGCAATCCTAACCATACTTTTTAAGTACAATTGAACGCAATGGGATTTACTTCTGGGTAGATGTGTTTAGGATTGCACTGCGAATCTGGCTCCAACATAACAGTCCAGGATCTGAACACTTTGAGGAGAGAGGCGTAGCTAGAGGGGGTGGAGGAGTCAGTCTGGAAGGGAGGCAGCCTCACCCCTTTGGAGCCATTCCAGGCAAAACGGGGATATACAGAATGGCTCGGAAGGGGTGAGGCTGACTCCCTTCAAGGCTGACTCCTCACCCCCTCTAGCTATGCCACTGGCAAATCCATCCCCTTTTGCAAACAAACAAACAAAATCCGAAGCGTCTTTACTTGGAAGCTGATCAGTTAGTCCAGGGTTAGTTAGTAAGTCCTTGGTTAGTAAGTCCTTAGTTGGTCCAGAGTTCTCTCTTCTAGGAAAGTAAGCTAAGTATGCCCAGAGTAGCACCAGAGTAGTTTTGAACTGAATGGATTTTCTTCGGAATAAACAAACTGGGGCTGCAATCCTAAATACACTTTCCTGGGAGTAAGACTCATTAAACACCATGGGGCTTACTTTTGAGTAGACATGGTTAGGATTATGCGCTTAGTTTAGATACCCCTTGTAGATACCCCTTAGTTTAAGTACCCCCTACAGTTTAGATACCCCTTAGTTTATATACCCCCCTATGGTTCAGATACCCCTTAGTTTAGATACCGACTGTTACTTAGATACCCCTAGTTTATATACCCCTGTTGTTTAGATACCACTTTACATCAGTTAGATAAACGGACCATTGGAATACTAGGCTTATTGTAACAACCCCATGTAGCGCGATCCTACACAGGGCTGTAGGATCTCACTTGACTCACAAGTCAGAGGTATCTATGGGAGTTTCGGGACTGAGTGGATAGGATTTCATCCCAAAACAGTCTATGATGGCCATCTATTACTGTATTTGCTTTGGAAGACTCCCCCTGAAGCCCGACTATCTGATTCCAATCTGGCAGCCACTATATATTTCCTCGTGAGTAAAGCACACGGTGTAAGAGCACCTTTCTCCCTAAGTAGCCACCTTGTGTTTCCTAGATAGATAGATAGATAGATAGATAGATAGATAGATAGATAGATAGATAGATATGCTTGGGGGGGGGTATTTACTGGGAAGAAAGTCCCATGAATAAGATCAACATATGGTGAAATCCAGAGTAACTACGGGGAGTCCTTGCTGCAGAGTAAGAACAAGTTACTCTGGATTGCAATATGAATTCCCCATAGGTTTTCACTAAGTAGTGCAGTAACTACGGGTGCACGTAATGTCTCTTACGTGCACTCGTAGTTACTCTGGATTGTGCCCTTCGACTGCAATCCTAAGGACACTTTCCTGGGAGTAAGATCTATTGGACACAATGGGGCTTACTGAGAAGACATGGTTAGGATTGTGCTCATTCTTTTTTCCAGACTTAACAGCTTATGCTCAGAAGTCAGCTCCATTATGTTCAATGAAAGTTAGAGCACAATCCTAACCATGTCTACTCAAAAGTAAGCCCCATTGTGTTCAATGGGTCTTACTCTCAGGAAAGTGTGTTTAGGATTGCAGCCTTACTCCCAGGAAACTGTGGCTAGGGGAGAGATATCCACACAAATGGGGTTAACTGTTAAATAACTGTTGGGGCAGAAAGATGCTGGATTTTAGGGTGGAAGAGATAGGGGGTCCGTTCATTAAATCTACCAGTCCCCCCACTTTAGAAAACACTATAGTCCCCCATAACTTTCCCCATAACATAAACTCCTGCAAAACTCAGTGCTTTGCTTTTTAATCAGTTAATCAGTTTAATCAGTTTTTAATGTAGATGTTTTTCTTTATTTTTTAAAAAGCTTGTTTTAACTGTTTTAATGTATTTGATTTTATTGTTGGTGTTTTATGCATTGTTTGTAAGCCGCCTTGAGTCCCTCCAGGAGAAAGGCCGGATAGAAATAAAGTTTATTATTATTATTGTTGTTGTTGTTGTTGTTGTTGCTCCCCTCTAGCTATGCCATTGCTGGGACATCCTTCTCTGCTGGGCTGTGTCTCCAGATTCAGGGGAGAGAAAGAGCCTCCATGCCTGTCAGGGAAGCCTTAATGAGGCTGATCTCCAAGTGTGAACAAGCCCATGAATATGTGATTAAAAGTGCATCAGTGGCGTAGCTAGAGGGGGTGGAGGATTCAGTCTTGGAGGGAGGTTTCCTCCTCCACCCCCACTAGTTACGCCACTGGAGAGCATCATTCACTCACAGCCCTCCTTCTCGCCTTGTGCTGTGCCTGTGGCACATCTTACCCACTTGCAGCCCCCCAATTTATTTCTCCCTTCCTTCCCTGTAACCAGGCAACCCTCCCTGAATACCCCAAATTGAAAAGAACCGCTTAGTCTTCCACCAAAAAAAGTCTTCCATAATAGTGGGGGGAAAAAAAGAACAAAGATCTAGGAGACAACAAAATGCCAAGGAGTGACTTTTCAAGAGCAATTATCTCTCATTAATCAGGAGAACAGCTGCAATATTAATTTTCTCCCTTTTCTTCCTCTCTTTTCAAAGTCTTCTTCTTCTTCCCCCCTCTCCTCCTCCCCAACTTTGGAAAAAGCATAGTGACTTTATTTGCAGGCTAGGAGAAATCACTGGGAAATTGCCAGTGTGCGGGTATGTTTATATGTATATATAATTTTAAAATGTATATTTAATTTATTATTTATTAAATTTGTACTCTGACTTTCTCCCTGAAGGACACTCTGACTTTCTCCCTGAAGGACACTTGGACAATCCAAGACTCAAGACAGCTAACAATAAATTACTGTATTTACTCAAATCTAATGCTCGGTCTCCAAAATCACAGTACACATTAAATTTGATGGTTAATTAGATTTGAGTAAATACAGTATTTTGATTCTAAGTATAGGGTATGCATTAGCTTCAATGGCACATTAGATTCGAGTAAATACTGTATTTAAAAAATAAAATGCAATTAATGCTGCAATCCTAAAGACACTCTTCTGGGAGTAAGAACCATTGAGAACAATGAAGCTTACTTTTGAGGGGATTTGGTAAGGACCGTGGTCTAAAACAATAAAATAACAAAGACTGCCGTCCTAATCACACATTCCTGGGAGTAAATACTATTGAATGCAATGGGGGGCTTACTTTTGAGTGGACATGCTTAGGATTGCAGTGTTAATCATGTATATAATCAGCTCCCCTTTTATTCCACTTTTGACCACAAAAGCCCCCCTGGCACTCCCCCTCACTTTTGGCAACTTGAAAAGCCAGGGGAAAGTTGTCCACATTAGATTCATGCAAGCGTGGGAGTTGGGCCAGCCCCATTGCTGTCCATTCCCTTAGTGATGGAGAACCAGGCCTTGTTCCAGCTGTCCAAAGAGACAATCTTGGGGTGTCACAGGCTTTGTGGCACATCAAAAAGCCCACAGCTTCAGAGAAACTGGGGAGTTAATGCAGCAAAAAGTGGAGCAAGAGGTCCTCCACTCCCTCTCTCCACCCAGCCCCCCCCCCCCCCCCCCCGTTTGAGACTTTGAAAAAAATACCCAGTGTGGCTGGAAGTGGGCGGAAAAATAAGTCCTGGATGAACAAGATGCAATTTAGGAGCATAAGAAGAACATCTGCCAGATCAGGCCAAAGTCTCATCTAGCCCAGCTTCTTGTATCTCACAGTGGCCTGTTAGATGCCACAGGGAGCACACAAGACAATAAGACATAAAGACACTTGCACACAGGATAATAAGATTCAGGTGTTCCCAGTGATGGGCTTCAGAGAAATTAAGAACCAGTTCTCTGTCCATCTGGCAGCCACTTTTAAATGGCTATTTTTAAACTTTATATGTACTATCTCTTGTTAAGAACCGGTTCTATAGAGTAGGTGCGAACCTGCTGGTGCCCACCACTGGGTGTTCCTCGAAATCTACTATGGTTCCATTCTGGGACCCTCTTGGATAAAAAAAAAATCCTGAATAAAAAACAATGGAAGAAATGCTGCAGACTATAGTGGTGCCTCACGTAACAAATTTAATTCGTTCTGGAGGCATGTTTGTTACATGAAATGTTCTTTACGTGAAGCGGATTTTCCCATAGGAAATAATGGAAACTCAGACAATTGGTTCCACAACCCCCAAAAATATTCATACAAAAATATTAACTGGATATAAAGATGATGACAAAATACAGGAATTGAATTCAAAACATGCATTCAATGTGCACGCTCCTATGAAGTCTACTTAGGCTGCAATCCTAAAGACACTTTCCTGGGAGTAGGACCCATTTAACACAATGGGGCTAATTTCTGGATAGACGTGGATAGGAGGCTGCAATCAAAGATACTTTCTTCTGCAATCCAAGACTCTTTCAAAGTGTCTCCCCACTTTCTCCTTCTCTTCCTCCTGAGCCTTTCTCTCCCCTGCTCCCTTCTGGCTAGCCCTGAGCTGCTTCCCTCTTCTCCACTGCTCTTCTCTCCCTCTGCCCAGCGGACGCCCGGCCACAGGAGGAACAATGCAGAAGTGTTGCTTTTGCTATGGGCAGGCGCGCTAGGCAGCCCGGATGCTTTTTAAAAGGGCTGCCGGCCAGCATGTCTGCCCCAACTGCCAACAAGTGTGTTTGTTATGTGAAGCACAGTTTGTTATGTGAAGCAGAATCCTTGATAAATTTTTGTTTTGTTATGTGGAACATACTTTACATGAGGCGCTTGTTACATGAGGCACCACAGGCATAAGAAATGCTGTGGCTAACTACACATATAGTCAGGATTTATTTCAATCAAATCTGGCCTTTTGCATGTATGGCTTATTATGAAGCTACATAGATCAGATCCAAAACCCACTTCCAGGTTTCCTGCTCCTAATGGAATAAGCTCATGCCTTGGTATCTGCAGAGGTTTGATTCTGGGACTCCTTGCTGATACAAAAAAATGTGTTAAATTAGAACATTTTAAAAAAAATTTAAAAGTGTGTACCATTGTTTAAAAACAGCTTTTCTTCCTGTTGTAGAGAAGCACTCAGCAATTAGAAATGCAAAGTACCCTATACCTTGCCTGGCAAAGCTGAAGAATGGAATGATTTATTGCATGACTGCCTCTCTAGAACAAGAAGAAAAGCAGTTTTTCAAACTTTGATTTGCAGTGGCCATGGGTGATCTTTTGTACAGTGATGCCTCACATAAAAAGCTTAATTCGTTCTGGAGGCATGCTCTTTAAGTGAAATGCTCTTTAAGTGAAGCGGATTTTCCCATAGGAAATAATGGAAATTCAGACGACTGGTTCCACAACCCCCAAAATTATCATATAAAAATATTAACTGGATGTAAAAATGATATCAAAACACTGAAATTGAATTCAATGTGCATGATCCTATGAAGTCTACTTAGGCTGCAATCCTAAAGATATTTTCTTGGGAGTAAGCCCCATTTAACACAATGGGGCTTACTTCTGAGTAGACATAGTTAGGAGATGGCAATCAAAGACACTTTCCTGGGAGGCTTACCTGGGCTACTGCTGGAGGTTCAAGGTGGTGGGTGGGGGCATTTGGGGTCAGTTAGGGGCAGCTGCCTCTGGCACCTCCAGGCAACTGCCCTCAAGTTGGAGGCATTAGAGGCAGCAGCACTGGCCGGCAGCCCTTTTAAAGAGCCTCCGCGTGGAGCGTCAGGGCTGCCTAGCATGTGTGCCCATAGCATGCTTGCTTGTTAAGTGAAGTGGAACTTGTTAAGTGAAGCAAGAGTTCTTGGAAATTTTTGCTTGTTATGTGAAACGCTTGTTAAGCAAGGCGCTTGTTAAGCGAGGTATCACTGTATTTAGTCTCAGATCATTAAGGGATTTATAGATCAACACGTCAGCTTACACAGGCAGTCTTTAAGATGAAACACAGGCAGTCTTTAAGATGAAAAAATGATGTGGCAAGTTCTCTTGAACTTGAAATGGCGCACCAAAAGTTGGCCCTCTTTATCTGTACCAATTGCAGTCACACCTGCTTTCTTGTCCACCACTCTTCCCTCTCTCTTCCTATCTGTTCCATTCTTCTACCTTTTTGACTCTTTTCTTTTAATGATCAGTTTTTAAGATAAAAAGTTGAGTTTACCATCAATTGCCCTGGAACTTACCCCAATCATATCTCTCTCACCAAAGCTTTGGGAGATTAATAGCCCCACAGGAAAAAATAGGAGGATTTGATCACATCCGCCTAAAGCTGCAATGCTAAAGACACTTTCCTGGGAATAAGACTCAGTGAACACAATGAGGCTTACTTTTGAGTAGACAGCATTAGGATTGTGCTCATCTACACAGCTTTCTGTAGCTGGGTTAAGCCATTTTTCATGTCAATTTGTCCTGTCCCTAGTAGAGAGATCCAGAATGGACCATAATATACCAGATGAGAATTTTTTTTAACTGATGTATTAACATATTTTACTGGAGAAATAAATGATTGTTCTGTGTGATGAAAATTGGAACCACCTACTAAGACAATAAGCCATAAAAATATCACTATTTTATTGAGATTTAATAAAATAATTTTCTTTTTTAAATCCAGAGTACATTCGTTCATTCCTATATGGCAAGTTGAGAGCTTTGAAAGAAGGCCAACTTGAGAAGCCCCAAGATGGTGTGACATAAAAACTGTTGCCTTATCAGGAATAAAGACTCTGAAAGAATGTGCTGTTGGATTTGTTCAAATATGTTTTGAATCAAACTGATTCCTGGTCAAATGCAAATATGTAAATAATCTATAATTCCTTCATGCTTTCTTTGAATTCTACTAGATCAGGGGCCTCCAAAGTTTTTGACAGGAGGACCATATCATTGTGTGTACCATTAAAAACTAATTTACATTTCAAAACTAATTTACATTTCAAATTTGAATACATTTACATAAATTTACATATAAGAATATATTGGAGTGGATTACAAGGCTTGCCCAAGGGTCCAGGGGTCTTGCTGGGAGCTGTATCTGGCCTCCAGGCCAGGGTTTGGAGTCCCCTGTACTAGATGAGCCAATGTCACCACGGCTCATCACCATGTCACCACCATGATTTCTGGTCGCCAATGTCACCACCATGATTTCTGGTCGCATACGCATGCTCTCTATTTTCTCTCGCTCATCTCTTATGGTGGATCTTTCAAAGGAAGAGTAGAGAGAAAGTAGCCAAAAATTGTTCAGATTTCCTCAAATATTTATTTATTTATTTATTTATTTATTTATTTATACATACATACATACATACATACATACATACATACATACATACCCTGTCCAGAGGTCTGATATCTGGCTGCTAGTGGTTCTTGGGCAGTGAAAGGAATTGAGGTGCTTCATATGGCACCAGCAGGTCATGGAGTATTCCATGAATGGCAGCCACATCACAGAAAGACAAATGACATGGGGACTTTGACTCTACTTTTATAACCAAAATTTTCCGAAGGAAACAGAAGCGATTGTGAAATGAACTCATCAAGGAACTTTGGTTTCAGTGATGTTGCTAAGAGGGTACAGGCTGCATTGAGTGAGGTGTGCAAGGTTTGACTAGCCAAAATTTTTAAAAATCTTGGTATTTTAAAACAACACCATTATGTTATATATCATTTGATATATGATTTTGTGCAGGATAAAAAAAGACTGCGTTGAAAAAAATTCGATTACATATTTCCCCCACTTTTTGACAGTTTATTTTCTGAGGGTTCTGTTCTTTCAACATCTTTCAGTTATACCCAGAACTCATTCATTCAACACATGTTCCACTCATTCAACTCTTCATTACCACTCTTGATTAGATTTGCAATGAAGTTGGCGAGGAGAGCCAAGATTGAAAGTGAGCCTTTAACAATTATGTTTACTGAAGTCAGGAAGTCTCTTGTACTGTATATGGTTTGTTCACAGGTTTAAATCTGCTGTCTAAATAAAGTACAGCAGACATGGAATTTCCTCTCCTAAGGCAGCAAGGCGAGTGTGAGGGTGGGGAAGTGAGCCATCAAGTTACATTTTAGCCTTTCCCTTTTAAGTATGTGGGTGATGCTTCCTTGCTGTTAAAGCAAAATACCATGCACATCTGGGTTATGCTTTGCCTGCACAAAGTTCACATATAGACAACTGTATCAAAAAAGTTAACATGCCAGGCAATCAAGCCCTTGGCACATCCAGAAAGTACAATCAAAATTAATTATGAATTATTTTATAAATGGTAATACCTAGGAAAGCAGAAGATTCTGACTAAACCCTCATCCTGTCCGGTGCACTCCCAAGTGTCACAGTTTTTACCCCAGTGTCACAATTATGCCAGCCCAATGTTATGTAGCTCAGCATTGCACTTATCATGGCACGCTGCCAACATAAATCCGGGATGGTGGCATACCCTGGGGGGTCTACTGGCATGAAGGGAAACATATACATTGTGTATATCCTTGTCCAGTGATGCAAATTGGATTGGAGTTATTCAGCTATTAAATTTATTAAATGCTCTTATTTACAATTACTGTGAACAATGGTCTGTAGAAAAGGTAGAAAGGCAGAACATGAATAAATAAGATCATCATGACAGTGGGAAGAGAAAAAGATAGTTGGTGAACATTACATATTTTTTTGCAAAGTATGCCTTGAGTAGTTGGTAATTGGTTTGAGGTTTGATTTCAGGAGTATTGCCTTTCCTCACTTTTCTTGGTGATGTTCATTCCCACAGCAAAGATGGGCATTGGACTGGTAGCCTGCTCTAGCTGTTATTAGACAGAACACTGCTTTTTTCCCTTCTTAATCATCAGTATTTAAACTAAATACTTAAATTAAACATCAGTTTAAATTAATTTAATTTAATCAGTTTAAATTAAACATCAGTATTTAAACTAAAATTTTAGAGAGGTATTATATCTTAGGATACTATTCTTTTTTCTTTTTTGAAGAAAATTAATAAAATCACTTGGAGCAATCAATACAAAGTAGGCAAGATTACTGCTTAGCTATATTGGAAATGAATAATACTATGAATGACCACACACATTCCTGGTTTTAATGAACTGTATTAACGATTGGCATAGAGAAAGAAAAAACAAACCACAGTGGAATGCCCAACAGCATCCAAGAGTTTTTCTTGGCAGAGTATAATGCACAACACAAGTAGTTCTTTAAGTCCGGCATGTTACAAATTCTTTCTGGATTAAGGGATTCTACCCTCAATAATGAATTGTATCATGTGGTCCTTCCAAGCTACATCCAGCTGCATCCATCCACCCAGTTTTAGCCATCATTAAGCTACAAGGCCTGATTCTTCATAATGTTTTTATAATTATGGTGTGGAAAAAGGGCTATTTGCTATATTTTCATTCCCAGGAAATGATGTATTTCCTATTATTAATCACAGGATGCTTTCAAGTCACACTATGAAATAGAGACTGGTCCTCAAATCCAGACAACACTGATATTAAGGAGGGACTTCCCACTGAATTCACTACACCAGCTCTTCCAATCAGTGGCACTTGAACCACCAGTGGTACTTGAAGGTTCACAGTGGTACACACAGGACTTCCAAACCTGTACCAACTGGCAGTGGGACCAGCCATGAACTTGAAAATGCCCTCGTATCTGAGACATTTTCTGCTCTTTTACTGGCATTCACTTGAGTCTCTTACTGGTGTTTGTTGTGTTACATCTGGCCTCCCAGTTACATCATCACCAGTTACTTCTGGTGGCACTTTTGATAGTTGGACGATGCAAAGTGAAATGGCAGGCAACAGATGTTGAGGAATGCTACACTATACCAGTGGTACTCAAACTTTTAGAGTCCCTCTTTGGTTTATTAATACCAAGTGGCACACTCTTAGGGTCCAGTCCGACCCAACTTTCCAGTGTCAGTGCAACCTAAGGCATGGAAATGAATGTGTCCTTACCTTGAGGAGGCCTCTTTAGCTGCCTCCTCTATTCAAAATGCAGTACATGCCTGTAACACTGGTGGTAAACGGGGCTTTCTCTCAGATAAGTGTGAATAGGATTCCAGTGCTAATGGCTTTCTCCTGACCCAAGCAGATGTGCATAAGTTGTAGTTTTATTAAACTTACCACAAAAAAATTTTTTTTTCAAAATACAATGGGGGAAGGCTTTCCTTATGAGGAAAGATTGCACTGTTTGGAACACTAGAAGAATAAGGATCCTGAGGGGAGCATGACTGAGATACACAAAATTATGCAAGGAATGGATATAATGGATAGCTTTTCCCCCATACAACACCAGAACCAGGTGATGTCCATTAAAATTGAGTGTTAGGACAGAAAAAATGAAAAACCTCTTGATCCACTGTGTGATTAGTCTGTGGAACTCCTTGCCACACGATGTGGCTAGGGTGTATGGTCTAGATGCCTTTAAAAGGGGATTAAACAAATTGCATAGAGCGGATATATGGATGTTCTTTTCCCTCTCACACAACATGAAAACTGTTTTTAATACAGTACTTTACTAATACAGTACAGTAATAATAGAGTACTTATTTGCAGTGCCCATTTGTGTTGAGTTAAATTCGTGTATAAAAAATCCATGTATAACAAGGATGGACTTGTACTCTGTGGAAACTCCTTACCACAGAATAGGGGAAGGGCATTAGAGTGTGTACATGGTCTGTAGAACTCCTTGCCACAGGATATGAGATTAAAGTGTGTAACTGATCTGTGGAACTCCTTGACACTGGATGTGGTGATGGCATCAGTCCCAGATGTTGGTGGACAAGAGTGTGGCACAGACAGCAGGACTGGGTGGAGCTGAGGCTTGAGTCAGAGGGGTTCGTCTCATGGGGGAGGACCCTTCAAATCAGTGGCTCTTGAGCAGGACCCCTCAGAAGCGCCCTCATGTCTGGATGTGCCGAGAAACAGAAAGCGACAGCACTGGTGCCAGAGCACCTCCATGTCTACTCTGAGGACCGTAAGTCCCATTGTGTTCAATGAGACTTACTCCCTGGAAAGCAGTCTGTGTGAACCATTTCAAGATGGTGGCTTTGTGTGACCATTTTGTGACAGATTTGTGTGACCCCCACAAGGGAGTCCTGACCCCACTTTGAGAACCACTGCCTCAAACCAAGGCTGGATCAACCACTCTCAACAGCTGGTCCTGCACTGCAGTTGACCAACATCTGTGGTGACGCATGCGCACTGCCACACCTCCCTCCAGTACAAGGCAGGAGAGGCTGGCGCATGCGCAGTCTAACTCCTCTCTCCAGAAGCTTCAGAACGACCGCTTGTGAAATTGGCGCACGCGCAGTGGGGCACCACAGAACGTTTGCAGGAGAAGCTGGCGCATGCGCACTCGACACTGCTCGGCCAGGAACGTGAGGTTGGCGCATGCGCAGTGCAACTCCTCCCTTCAAGGGGCTTCAGAATGTCTGCTTCCGAAGCTGGCGCATGCGCATTCGACTCTCCTCGCCTCATAAACGCATGCGCAGTTCAACTCCTCCGCCAACATCTGCCGGTGAGAGTCCAGCGCATGCGCACTTCCCATGCGCGCGCCAGCAGCAGTTGCCGGTGCTGAGGTAGCGGCGCATGCGCGGGCGCGCGGCAGAGGAAGGGGGCGGGGCTTGTGCCGGAGGGCTTCTTAGTCAGTGGCTGCGGCGGTTCCCTGGGAGCGGATGTTGTGGTTGTGGCTGTTCCTGCCCGTGCCCGCCCCCCTCCGGGGATCATGACCGGCGCTTCCTCTGGGCGGCTGTGAGGGGCCACCGCGGCTGCGCTGCTCTCAGGCCCAGCGGGGGCCCTTCCAGGCCAGGCCTCGGCGGGAGGCTCTCCTCGGCCCTGCCCGGCCATGGCGGACTTCGACGAGATCTACGAGGAGGAGGAGGACGAGGAGCGGGCCTTGGAGGAGCAGCTGCTCAAGCACTCGCCGGACCCGGTGGTTGTGCGGGGCTCCGGGCACGTCACCGTGTAAGGCCCTAGCGGGGGGGACTCGGACTCTGGAGCACAGACCCTTCACGGCCGTCTGGCCCCGCTTACACCGGAGTAAGCCCCTTCGCAGGGGTGGGCCTACTCCTGAGGAGACCTGCAGAGGGATGCCACCCTGGCCTCTCTTACCTGGGAGTAAGCCCCATTCACGATAACGGGCCTACCTCGGAGTAGACCTGCATAGGGTTATCCTCTGGAGCTGCCACCCTGGCCATACGTACCTGGGAGTAAGCGCCATTCACAATAATGGGCTTACCTCTGAGTAGACCTATATAGGGTCATCCTCTGGAGCTGCCACCCTGGCCTCACTTACGTGGGAGTAAGCCCCATTCACAATAATGGGCTTACCTTGGAGTAGACTTGCATAGGGTTATACTCTGGTGCTGCCAATGTGGCTGCACTTACCTGAGAGTAAGCCCCATTCACAATAATGGGCCCACCTCTGAGAGGATGTGCATAGGGTTGGGCTCTGGAACTGCCACCCTGGCCACACTTACCTGAGAGTAAGCCCCATTCACAATAATGGGCCCATCTCTGAGAAGATGTGCATAGGGTTGGGCTCTGGAGCTGCCACCCTGGCCACACTTACCTGAGAGTAAGCCCCATTCACAATAATGGGCCCACCTCTGAGAAGACGTGCATAGGGTTGGGCTCTGGAGCTGCCACCCTGGCCACACTTACCTGGGAGTAAATCCCATTGAACAAAGTGAGCTTTTTCTGGGCAAGGACACCACAATTCTAGTGTTTACTAAGAAGGTTATTGAACTATTTTACTAAATCTAGTAAGAAGAATGACCAGAATTGCTAATTAATTGTGGTGTTTTTGTCCCCTCTTCTTCAAAGTGCTGTAAGAGCTTCTGACTCATTCAACCATCCTTCATAACTAACTTGTAAGTAGGTCAGTGTTGTAGTTTTCATATTGCTGGAGGCTGGGGCTGTGGAATGAAAGAGACTTAGTTAGATCACTGTTTACCAATCGCTACCATTAGTGGTACTTGAAGTGGTGCCAAGTGGCACACGTGGGACTTCTTGACACAAAAGCTGCCTGGTAACAAAATAGGAATGTAACACAACAGCAAAGTGATAGGATGTTCCAGTGCATGCTTTTATGTGCTTGATAGCCCTTCTGTCCACCCAGAGCTTCTCACAGGTGGTTTTGACATTATGTATGGCATCCCAGCCAAAAGTATGGTAAGTGACAATGCTGTCATTATCAGTTGCTTCTGGTGGTACTTCAAATATGTGAACTAGTGAAGTGGGGCATCAGAGGATCAGGGTTGAGACACATGCGTTTGAACAATGGTTCCCAATATTTTTAGCACCAGGACCCACTTTAAAAAATAGCACTCTAACCACCCAGCTAGGTTTACCAGATTAAAAAAAAATCTCAAAAGACATTTATATAGATAGTACATTATGTGAAAGGGTGCTATAGATGAAATAGTCAGAATTAAGATTACTGGGAGAAATATCAATAACCTCAGATATGCAGATCATACAATCGATCAGAAATTGAGGAAAGTGCAAAATGTGGCTTGAAACGTAACATCAGAAAAATGACATAAGTTCCATCACGCCATGGCAATTGGAAAGGAAAGAAATGGGACAGTTTATTTGGGGGGCTCTAAGGTCACTGCAGATGGTAATTGTAGCCGTGAAATTAAAAGATGCCTGCCTTCAAGGAAGAAAGCTGTGGCAAGCCTAGACAACTTAATTAAAAGTTGAGACATCATCCTGCTGACAAAGGTTCATTTTGTTAAAGATATGGTTTTCCCAGTAGGTAATGTATGGCTGCGAGAACTCGGCCACAAGGACAGCTGACTGTTGAAAAATAGATGCCTTTAAATTATGGTGTTGAAGACTTTTGAGAGTCCCTTGGATTGGAAGGAGATCAAATTGGTCAATCGTACAGTAAATGAACCCTGACTGAACATTGGAAGGATAGATACTGAAGACTAGATACTTTGGCCAAGTCATGAGATGGGAGGACTCCTTTGAAAAGACCCTGACTCTGGAAAAAACTGAAGGCAAAAGGAGAAGGGGATGACAGAGGATGAGGTGGTTAGACAGTGTCACTGAAGCAATGAACATTAAGTTAGACAAACTTCAGAAGTTAGTGGAGGATAGGGTGACCTGGTGTGAAGAGTCAGATGTAACATGACTTAATGGCAGAACAACAGCAATAATAACCAAAAGAAATACCCATAACCCAGTAATATTTCAATCTTTTTCATCTTGCAGCACACTTAACAAGGCGCTGAAATTGTTGAGGTACACCATCACTTGTTTTTACCATTGACAAGTCAAACCAAACTGTTCAAGGCACACCAGGCTGATATATTAATGAATGTCAATCTCTAGATTCCCACAGCACACCTGAGAACTATCTGTGGCACACCAGTTGAAAATCACTGCCATAACCATTTGTCTCCTTATATTTACACATGCTTGCAGACATGATAGGTAGCAGTTGGAGTATTTCATTTTTAAAAAAACAGCTTCAGGGTTTGAGGCAATTACTGATCTTTCTATCGCCCTTTGGGAATTGAGTAAAAATCAGGTTGTGAACCATGAGCAGGTTTGTGACCCACTGTAAAGTGATACTCATTGTACATATAAGGTGCATAGGATTGGGCTGTAAGTGTGCCCTTCAAATCAAGCCATGATTTAAACTGGAGACTGTATCATTCTCTATGGCGGTTACACTCAGTGGTGGGCACAGGCAGGTTCGCACCTACTCTATAGAACCGGTTCTTAACAAGAGATAGGACATATAAAGTTTAAAAATAGCCATTTAAAAGTGGCTGCCAGATGGGCAGAGAACCGGTTCTTAAATTTTTTGAAGCCCATCACTGGTTACACTACACAAGCACATTTCCCCTGAGAGTTTTACAGTAGAAGAGAGAGTAATTGGGAACCCTGTCTTTTGGCTTTTTTCCCCCCTTACAGTGGGATGCATGTAAATAAGATTGGGTCAAGTACAGTAGTTGTTTCCAATTTGGCCCAATCAAATATAACTTTTATCTATTCCATCGTGTCTTGTATTTCATGCACTTTCAGCCTTATCATTGACCTTAATGGTTGCCATGCCATGCTGTAATCCTCTGAACTAGTTTCTTCTCTTTCCCTTCACTTGCAGACACTTAGTACATGCATCAAATGGGTCCCTCATTTCATTTTGAGCCTAGACTTTTGCAATTCTTATTGTGGGAAAATAAGAAAATTAATATTGAACTCTCAAATATAATACGAGCTTAATAATATCATTAATAATATTGTAGCTTAATATTAATATCATTAGTATTAATAGAATAATGGTACCGGTAATTATTAATCTCACACTAGCTTGCCTGAATTTATACTATAATTAAAATCAATATGATGGTGTTTCCCTTTCTTTCTTCAAGTCTGTTATGCTTATTATAATGCTGGTAGAGCATTTCATTGTTCTGTGTTTTTGTCACATGTTCTTTTTTTAAACTTACAATCTGAACAAACATGATGCTTGGTTGCAGCAATAAGGAAATTGAAATGATGAAGGTCATTATGACTAATACTAGAATGTAAACTATTGAAACTAATGGTGACTTTTCAGGAAGTAGGAGTTTGGATATGCAAGTGTTTTTACTGATGACTAGTCATGTTTATGCTTCTGTTAGTCGTACCCTACAATCCAGAGTAACTATGGGAGCATATAAGAGACATTACGTGCACCCATAGTTACTGCACCACCATAGTTACTCTGGATTGTGCCCACAGTCTCTCAACTTACTCATATAATAACAAGTTCCAGCTTTTTGCCAGGTAGGCATGATGTGAAGTCTTCCCATTAAGTAAGTCAGCTAATATGTCAGGCAAGCCTAGAGCAATTTGATTACCTTTATAGCTAGGTACACAATATATGCAGTGTGCTCTGATGTTTCTCTGAGTCTTTTTATGCAGCTGTGTACGTTTTATGCAGCATACATCATAGTGTTGTTTCCTGTGATCCCGAAGTAGAGTATGTATGCAAAGAGTAGCATCGTTACTCAGGTCGATTTGATTTCAGTTGTTTTGGAAAAAGGCAGATTTGAATTGAGTTTTCTCTTTTTAAATTCCTAAATATCTATTTGAAGACTCACCTTTCCCTACATGGACCAGCCTGTCCCATAAAACAGTGGTTCTCAAATTTCAGGGGTTATGACTTCATTTTGCAAAAAGCTGAGTATTGCCTTCTTTGAATCTGGCACTGGGTGTTGCCATCTTGGAATTTGGCACTGAGGCTGTAATCCATACTTTCATGGGAGTAAGTCTCATTGAACACCATGGGACTAACTTCTGAGGAGACATGGAGAAACTGGCATAAGTGATGTCACTTTTGGCCATGACATCACTTTTGGGGGTCCCAGACAGATTCTCATTCTCAGAAGGGGGACCTGGGCTGAAATGCTTAAGAACCATTGCCTTAAGATATTGTGATATTTTGCACTTTTGTATGTGCAAAAGATGCATGCTGTTTTGCATGTGCCACTGTCAAGGAAGTCCATTTAATGGTGACACATTAAAGGATCTTCTCCATGATAGCATCTATGAAACACCTTACAGGATTTGAGGTTATTGTTTTCTTTGGTTGTTTTGGCACTAACAGAAGATGTCTCCATTTCATTCAGCTTGTGGTTCATTATTTCTTCTTGCTCTGTTGTCTTTCTTTAATGTTGTTAACATGGCGGTTTCTAAAACTCTTTTTGTTTTCTGCTTATAGTTATGTTAAGCCATTTCTGCCCAATATTGCCTATATGCAACAATGATAAAACATGTACACCTATAACAGGAATCAGTGTATTGTTCTGGAGAGAGAAGCATAGTGTATCTTAGATCCTGTTGTCTACAGTGACTTGATAGTTCCTGAGTTTTGTAAAAAGCTCATGGTTATAGAAATTCTCTATTAGAATGCTTAACCTCAAGAGTTCCCCTTCCTCTCCCTTGAACAGACTTCAGCTTGTCTGATAGAGAACTTAAGGTTTTTAATTTCAGGTTAAAAGTACAGTGCTACCTTGTAAGACAAATGCTTTGTAAAATTTCTAAGGAATTCTGCCTGGTAAGACAAACAGTTTTACAACAAAAATTTGTTGTAAATGAACGAATTGATGGATCTGCATCATGAGCAACAGCAAAGGTTATGGAGGAGATCTCATCTGTGGTGGAGGAGGAGAATAAGGAGGAGGAATTCCTCATATCAAATGAGATTAAGGACATTTTAAACATTGGGAAATTGTGCAAAATTTTGTAGGAAAGCACCACCCAAACAAGGCTGGAGCACCGCGAGCGATGAATCTGTGGAATGACAATGCAATGTCACATTTCCATGAAATCTGCAAAAGGAGACAAAAGCAAGTGTCATTAGATAGGTCCCTTGTTAAAGTTGCTCGAAAAGACACCAGTGACTTTTAGAGAAAATTAGTCACCCTTGGCCATAAAGCTTTTTCTTTTCTGTTTTACTGTGTTGCATAATACAGTGTTTTTATTAATATTATAGTAATTGTGTTCTGTGTTACCGGTATATTACAGTTTTTTGAATTTGATTACAGCATTTTGTCATCATTTTTACACAAGTTAATATTTTTATATGAATATTTTTGGGTTGTGGTGGAACCAATCGTCTGAATTTCCATTATTTCCTATGGAAAAATCCACTTTGTATAAAGAATGCTTCGTAAGACAAACATGCTTCCAGAACAAATTATGTTCATCTTACAAGGCACCACCAGGCTTAAACCTGTTCGTATTGCATTTAGATGTCCTAGATGCCATTAGAAACCGCTTTTTTAAAGTCACTATAATTGAAATGTGAAAACAATCTAGGTTTCATCTACTATGTTTCTGCTGCTTTTACAGTGCATTTAATTTAGGGCTTTCCAACTTTTATTATCTTTCTCCACCCAATAACTCAGTATGTTTGCTGTTATGATTAACATTTAACAGATGAAAAGGTGGGGCTGAGAGACAGTGATTTGCTACAAACCACACAAGTGACTTCATGGCAAGGAAGAATCTTGAGTTCCACCTCACAGGTCTTAGACTGCACTGAAACAGCTATTCAGGGCCTTTTAAAAGGATGATATAGGTATTGAGCTATAGTGGAATGCTTGTCATGAATTGGGCTTTTGTAATGTTTCTGTATGTTGAAGTTACAAATGTGATTAAACATTTTCATGTCCTATAATTACGGTAGCCTTTTGATCAACATGTCTCTAAAGTCCGCATTTTAAATTGTGGAGGCAAATGCTTGCATTTCAAACTTAATGCTCACAATTATGGCCTGATATGAGGAAACCCCAAATCTCTGCCATAACTGCTAGATCTGAAGTATATATGAGTATATTTGTTGAATGGTCAGTTATAAAGCTATCTTCTAAAGGTATCCAGCTTAACTGGATATGGATGGATGACCAGGTAGCTTTCACTAGGAGTGTATCTGAACAACTAGAAACTACAACTACAGCCTTTCTGTAAGAAGGCAGACCTGACCACAGTCACTCATGCTTTGGCTATTGTCCTGTCTGGAGATCCTGTCAATGTGCTTTGCATGAGAATGCCCTTGAAAAAAGCATTTGGAAACTGCAGCTGGTATGAAATGCATTTCATACTGTAGCTAAGTGGTTCACAGAATATGTGTGGTCACAGATAATTTGAAAAGGGGTTTGAAGAGGGATTGCAAAACTCCAAAGAACTAAGTTTAGTCCCTGGAACCTCCAGGTAAGAACTAAATAGGGACTTCCATCTGAATCCCACCAACCTGCTTCCAGGAAATATATGCAGAATTGGCAGGGCATTTCAGAGTATGGGTTGATAAGCTGTAATGGATGACGGGTTGTGTAAACATATATACAGGTAAAGGTGTCCCCTTCATGTTGTCCTGCCCAGGAGGTGATTGACTCTAGGGAGCTGTACTCATCCCATTACAAGGCTGAAAAGCCAGCTTTGTTCAAAGATGTCTCCTTCGACATGTGGCCGGCATGACTAAATGCCAAAGTGCACTGAACTCTGCTATGTTCCTACAGAAATGTTTCCTATACAGCGGTGCCTCACGTAACAAAATTTAATTCATTCCGGAGGCATGTTTGTTACGTGAAACGTTCTTTACATGAAGTCGATTTTCCCATAGGGAATAATGGAAATTCAGATGATTGGTTCCAGAACCCAAGAAATATTCATATAAAATATTAACGATGTAAAAATGATCACAAAACACTGGACTAAATTCAAAACATGCATTCGATGTGCATGATCCTATGAAGTCTACTTAGGCTGCAATCCTAAAGACACTTTCCTGGGAGTAAGACCCATTGAACACAATGGAGCTTTCTTCTGGGTAGACAGGGTTAAGAGGCTGCAATCAAAGACAGCTTCAAAGTGTCTCCCCACTTTCTACTGAGCCTCTCTCTCCCCTGCTCCCTTCTGGCTAGCCCTGAGCTGCTTCTCTCTTATGCACTGCTGTTCTCTCCCTCAGCCCAGTGGACGCCCGGCCACAGGAGGAACAGCGCGGAATGTTGCTTTTGCTATGGGCAGGCGCACTAGGCAGCCCTGATGCTTTTTAAGCGTCTGCCCCAACTGCCAACAAGTGTGTGTGTTACGTGAAGCACAGTTTGTTACGTGAAGCAGAAACCTAGAGACATTTTTGTTTGTTACGTGGATCATACTTTACGTGAGGCGTTAGTTACGTCAGGCACCACTGTACTTGCATGCTTTTGAACTGCTAGGTTGGTAGAAGCTGCGCAACTAATGGGAGCTGACTCCAACCTTTGGGTCTCAGGTCTTGAACTGCTGACTTTCAGATTGACAAGCACAGCATCTTTAACTCCTGAGCCACTGCAGCTGTACAGGTAGTCCTTTACTATAGATATTTGACTTACTGTTGGTGCTTTTATGTATGGGCAGTCCATCTGGCTTTGGGCTTTCACAGTTATGATAGCACTGAGATAGCAAGATCTATCTGAATTGCAAATTGACAATTTAATGCAGATGGGCTGTCTAGCCTCTGATCTGTTTGCTGACTTTGTGAAGCTCAGTTGTAATGCAGTTGCATTCAATTCTTTATCATTTATTGTGGTTTTTATGAAAGCTGCGTTTGTTGGTTTTATGATATTTTAATTAAATTTGTCTAGTGCCTTGGAATCTTAAGATAAAAGATAGTTTAGAAATATAAAGACTGATTCTAAAAATATTTCTATCTGATTGTAATTGTATGCGTAATACTGTCGGTAGATAAATACTGTAGCTATGTGTATAATTGTTATTGGTACATTAGCTTATTCCAGTAAAATATCAGCCCTCGGTATCTCCAGGTGAGAGTGTGAAAGACCTTAGTCTGAAGTGGGAGAGCAACTGGAAGAAAAGATGGAGTATACAGACTAATAGTCTGACCTTTAAAGTGATAAACATATAATGTTGGCTTCTTTAACAGGTTATTACCAACGTGGGCTTGCTACTTTAACATTATGTAGTCCCAAGAGCATGTTACACAATGAATAACTACTTAAAAATTATCTGATCCCTCATGAAGAGCTAACCCTTGTGATGAAGACAAAGGAAAACAACTACACTTGAATTCTCCAAGGTGGCTTGTTTTGGAGGTTGTTGTTGTCACAGAATACAGTCTGTCTCTGGAGGTACAGTGGACTCTGGAAATAGTCTTACATATTTTACACTACCTGCTTGTAGAGTAACTTCTGATGTTTTACTAAGGATATACAAAGCTCTTTTTAACCTTCATATAATACCCAGTACAGTGCTATCTTGGTTTAAGAGTGTTCTGGATTAATAGCAAAATTTTCTCAGAAATTTTGACTTGGTTTAAGAGCATTGTCTTTGAAGAACAGCACTTCATCAAAGGCTTCCATAGCCAGGGACCTCACTGGGAGGGATCGGGGGAGGGGGGGGAGCAGCCTGAGCTAGGTATGTGTGTGGCCGTGTGGAAGGTGTGCCTTATCAGTGTTCCAATGCTCCTCCCCATCAGCAGCGTGGGAATGTTAAAGTTGCATGAAATGACAAAGATTCCATTGACCCAATGGATAGCAGTGACTCCATTAGTGAAAGTGATAGTCATCCTCCTCTCTCTTGTCTCCCTCACACCAGGCATGAAGGTTTTCAAAGGTACAGTACAGTTCAGTACTGTATAGTATTTACTTAATTACAATATTTTGCAATCATTTTTATATACAGTAAAATTTTGTTATTATATATATCCAGTATATATCATTTTTATATAAATATTTTTGACTGTGGAACCAACAGTCTGAGTTTCCATTATTTCCTATGAGAAAATCCACTTTGGATCACAAGCATGCTTCCAGAACAAATTATGCTTGTAATCCAAGTTACCACAGAATCATTTGGCACTCATGTGTTACTTCAGAAACTTGTAATTTTCTAGTACAGGAGCTCTTTCAAAATCCCAAGTGTTCCTTATTATGGCTGGGTACTGTGCTTCTTATGTGGCTAACTTTGGTTTTAAAATATGGTAATCTGCTTTTCCACTGAGATTGTATGATTTTACAATGCCAATGTAAAATCATGAAGGATTACAGAGAAATAGCTGTGTTACTCTCACAGCAAACATGAAAAAGAGTTCATAGTGTTGTGAACTAGAATTCATTTTGCCTGGTGATACGTGCCATTTCTTGCTGAGCTTAAATATAAAAATATGTGTTCATATTACATACATGTGCATAACAAACTTTTGATGCAGCAGCTCTGTTGTTGGAAACGCCTTCCTCTCACTGAAGGAGGGTTGTATGCACACAAGACCCCTTCTGTGAACAGGTGTCTGGAGGTATAGGTGTTCTTTTGCAGCATATGGGCTGTAATCAAGTTGAGAGCTACAAACATCAAAAGGAACTATGTTTCTCTTATGTTTTCTTGTGTCTACGTTTGACACTGGTAATATAAAATTGGAATGAATATACTTTGTATGAGGTGCTTCTTTGTATTGATTGTCTATCACCAACAGGTTGACCATTTAATTGGGATTCCCTGGAGTCTACCGGGGAGTCTACCGGTAAAACAGGTCTACTGGGTAGTAGGAAACCCCCCCCCCTCCATTCACTAGAATTCAGGCCTGGCAGCCATTTTATTTATTATGCACTTCTGCGCTCTGCTCTAGGAGTTCCCCAGAGTGGGGAAACACTGAGGCGGGATGAGGGAGTAGGTCCTCTTTCACGTCCTGGCCAGCAGCAGCAGCAACACACTTTGGCTGCAGCTTCTTTGGGGCATCTGCGGCCCCTGAAGTGCCCTCTGTGCTGCACTGCAAACTCACCAGCCAGCCCTTCCCCTCCTATGGTCACCGCACTGCCTCTGCTGGCTCTTCAGCCAGCCTAGGTCTCCCGCACCTCCTCTCCTCCAGCCGGCTGCCCGTCTCTGGGGCCTCATCAGCCGGTCAGGTCTCCCATGCTGCCTCAACTCCCTCCCCAGCCTGGCCGCACCACATCTGGCACCTCAGCAGCCGCCCCCAGTCTCCCATGGCCACCGCCCTGCTTCTGCTTTCTCTCTGGCCATGCTGCTCCAGGGCCTTACTGGGTGGCCCGGATCTTCCACAGCCACCATGCTGCTTCTGATCTCCACCGGTCGTGCCACATGAAGTTGAGTGTGTGCTTGTGTGTGTGATTGCATGCATGGGGAGTGTGTGTGATTGTATGCATGGGGGAGTGTGTATATGATTGCATGCGTGGGTGTGTGGCTGATTGCATGCATGGGTGTGGGTGACTGCATGCATTGGTGTGAGTTAGTGCATGCATGGGGTGTGTGTATTGGTGAATGCGGTGTGTGGGAACGGATATTTTAGGGTTCAGGTCTGTGGGACAAGATTGTGTTCACTTTGAGCTGCTTCACATGTGCATTGTTGGTGAAAACAGCTCTTAGAAAGAGGTTTTCAATTTTAAAAGTGTTGAAATTAAGTACTAGGAAAGCAATATGAGTATTTTTGCTTTATTTTAACACGTCCTACATTTTTGGGGGGTGTCCTACATTTTTTAAAACGGGGTAGGAATTTTGGCTTAGGGGACAGGAATTTTGGGGAGCTTGGGGGAATTTTTGTTTTTACTGCTTTTAGTGTTTTTAGCTTCTATGTTTTGTTTTTAATTGTATATTTGTATTTAATGATCTACGCCGGGAATGGATAGGGGGAGTGCATCCCTGTTGGTCCTGCTGGACCTCTCGGAGGCCTTTGACACAATTGACCACGGTGTCCTTCTGGGTCGGTTGGCCGGGTTGGGGATTGGAGGCACTGTTCTGCAGTGGTTCTGCTCCTTCCTGGCTGACAGGCCCCAGAAGGTGGTGCTGGGGGATGCTTGCTCAGCACCCTGGCCTCTTCGGTGCGAGGTGTCACAAGGTTCCATTCTATCCCCCATGCTATTTAACATCTACATGAAGCCACTGGGAGAGGTCATCCGGAGGTTTGGAGTGAAGTGTCATCAGTATGCTGATGTCACCCAGCTCTGTCTCTCCTTTCCTCCTGAGTCTGAGGAGGCAGTTTGAAGTCCTGAATCGTTGCCTGGAGGCAGTGGGGGACTGGATGAGGTTGAACAACCTGAGATTAAATTCTGATAAGACAGAGGGTCTCCTGGTCCGGAAGTCCTCGGCTCAGGTATTGGAATATCATCCTGCTCTGGATGGGGTTGCACTCCCTCTAAAGGAGCAGGTTCTCAGCTTGGGGTTCTCCTGGATTTGCAGCTGCTCCTGGAGTCCCAGGTGGCAGCTGTGGCCAGGGAAGCCTTTGCTCAGCTTCGGCTGATTCACCAGCTGCAACTGTACCTGAGTCGCTAAGATCTGGCCATGGTGATCCATGCTCTAGCGACATCGAGACTGGATTACTGTAACACACTCTACGTGGGGCTGCCTCTGAAGACGGTCTGAAAGCTTCAACTAGTTCAGAATGTGGCAGCCCCATGTGGTTGCTGGGGCTCGATGGCTCAACTCTGTCGGGCCACTGCTTCAGCGACTACACTGGCTGCCCATTCGTTTCCGGGCTGAATTCAAAATGCTAGTCCTTTAAAGCCTTAAACGGCTCGGATCCAGTGTATCTGAGGGACCGCCTTCCTCTGTACAATCAACCTGTCACCTAAGGTCATCTGAGGGGGCCCTACTGACTTTGCCACCACTATGAGATGTAAGAGCTGTGGTGGCCAGAGATAGGGCCTTCTCGGTGGTGGCACCCTGGCTTTGGAACTCCCTCCCCTTAGAACTGAGGACAGCTCCCTCAATACAGAGCTTCAGGCGGAGCCTTAAAACCTTTTATTTTAAAAAAGCTTTTTAACGGGGGCAGTGGTTGGGGGGCTTTTGTTTTATCGTTTTCTATCATTTTTAGTCTACGTTTTAAACTTGTTAATCTAATTGTATTTTCACTGTATTTTAATTGTGTTTTAATCTGTATTTAATTTTAATGGTGTTTTATTGTTTTGTAGTTGCTGTTTAGCCACCTTGAGTTCCCTTTCGTTAGGGATGAAAGGCGGGATAAAAAATTTAATAAATAATAATAATGTTTTAATTATATTTTACTGTAATCTGCTTTGAGCTGGGCTAATGGCCCAAGAAAGGCGGAATATAAATCTTTAAAATAAACAAATAAATTTTGAGTTCGGCATCTGGTCACCCTCATCACCAACTCCTAAGAGGTAGAATCATAGAGTTGGAAGGGACCTAGTAGGTCATCTAGTCCAACCCCCTGCCTGCAGCAGGAAATCCCCCTAGAGAATCCCCTGCTTGAAGATCCCCAGTGAGGGATCAAGCCTCTGCTTGAAGATCCCCAGTGAGGGAGAGTCCATCACCTCCCTTGGCAATCCGTACCGCCCTCACCGTCAGGAATTTTTTCCGGATATCCAACCAGAATATCCTTTCTTACAGTTTGTACCCATTGGTTCTAGTTCTGCTTTCAGTAGCAGCTATGAACAAATGAGCCCCTTCCTCCCTATGACAGCCCTTCAGGTATCTGAAGAGGGCAAATGTCTCCTCTCAGCCTCCTCTTCTCCAGGCTGAACATCCCAAGTTCCCCCAACCTTTCCTTGTTGGGCTTCCCTTCTATCCCACTTATCATTCTTGTCACTCTCCTCTGGACTTGCTCCAGTTTGGCTGCATCTTTCTTAAAGTGAGGTGCCCCGAACTGAACACAGTACTCAAGGTGAGGTTGAGTACTGACCAATGCTGAAGGTGATTTTCAACCAAAGGTGATTTTCAACCTTTTCATCTCATGGCATGCTACCAAGGAACTGAAATTGTCAAGGCACAACATCAGTTGTTTTACCATTGACAAGCCACCATGCTGTTCAAATTCCCCAATTATCCTACTAATAAATGAGCCTCCTCAAACTACCGTTGCACACCAGACGGCTATTTGTGGCGTATACATACCAGTTTTGCATAGTTTATTTTATTGCATTGGAAATTTACGTTCTTTCTTCTCATAGACAAAATATAAAAATAATCTCTGCAAATAATTATTTCCTGTCACTTGTTTTTTCAAGCAGATAATTCTTGGCAATTTTCTAAAAAAATGAAATAAGTTAATTGAACAAATAAGATTGCACAAATTGCCTCTAGTAAGAGGGGTAAAGGTGGTGGTGAGAAACATAGCCTTCTGAGTAGCAGCTCCCCAATTCTGGAATTCTCTTCCCCTGGGATTAAGAACATCTCCCTCTTTGGAGAACATTTGGCAGGGCCCAAAGACTTCTAAAAAAAATTCTGTAGAGCTTTTAATTGATATTGAGGACTGGTGCTTTAACAGTGTTTTTAATTGGTTTTAACAATACAGAGTGTTTTAATATTTTAATATCTGAATGCTAGAATGTTTAAATTGTTTTTAATTGCCATGTGTTTTAAATTCTTAGATTTTTCTTTTACTATGAGCCACCTTGAGTCCACGCCTCAGGTGGGAGAAAGGCGGGGGAGTTATATGTGAGTGTGAGTGTTTGTGTAGGTATATATAATTTAACTTTAATTCTCCTAAACAGTAAATTTCAGTAAAAAGGCTGCTGCTGCTTGTCTTGAATAAAAAATCTTAAATAGTTGAGTTGTTTTTGACCTGGCAATGTGCATGTCATCTTTGGCATCCAGTCGATTTTGACTTTTCAATGTGACAGTATGAAGCATTGGAAACACTGATGCACAAAGAGTATGTAGCGGCAAATGCAATTAGAGGTTCCATAATTTGATTTCCAGCCAAGTGTAAACTTGTGTCAAGGAACACCAGAATTCTCCAAGGCTTTTTGAGTTCCTATGTTCATGTTATATTAGCAGGCCTCCGTCAGTCTTGAAAGACTATGGTATTGTGCTCGGCGCTGCATACGCTGCATGCGAAGCACGAAAGCTTGGGTTGGATTGATATGGAGGATAGGCTGTTACCCAAGCAGCAAATCCCCCCTCTCCACGCCACTGAATTAGTCCAATGGAAAGGCAGAGCCAATACGATTGGATCCAGCTGGTGTCGCAGAGCTGGGCTAAGGACAGGAGCTCACCCTGTCTTGTGGGGCCAACCCGGGTCTCGAACCCTAGCCTGCTGGTTAACAGGCACAGTGTCTTAACCACTTGTGCCACCCACAGCCCTATATTATTTCTTCTTTAAATCAATGAGGATTTTAAAGATGTCAGAGATAATCTTCATCCCTGATGCAGCCAGCAATTATTACCAACTAGCAAAAAGCGTACCCACATTGCAGGAGTAAAATTTCCCCGTATACCAGTCCCCCATGCGCAACTATCCCCCATGCGCATAAGTCCCCATATGCAACATCCCCTCCATGCGCAACCCCCCATGCACGACATCCTCCCCAGTGCTCCCTCCCTCCGAACAACATCCCCCCCCATTGCACCAGGCACCGAGCACCAAATTGGCTGGATGTTGATCAGTCTTCCATGTTAAGTATAGGACAAAAACATGTTGCACCCCTTTTCAGCCCCTTAAGGATTAAATTTTCCACATGGGTTCTTGGTGGGTATTCATGTGACAGAAGGAATTTCATCCCCGAATTTCACCCTCCCCGAATTACATGCTTCTAGGTCTGGGGGTTGGGGCAGAACATCCCTCAGTCACTGCATGTGTAGTTCAATGCAAAGTATAGGAAGGAAAAACGCGTTGCGCCCCCATCTCACCCCCTTCTGGTTGGAATTTCTGAAAACCAATTCTTAGTGTACCCCTCAGTCACGGAAAGAACACCTACCCCTTCTAGGCCCAGCGGTTTTGGCAGGGCATTGATGAGTCAGTCAGTCAGTCAGTCAGTGACTTTTCTGTTTTATATACTATATATAGATTCCATGTTTCCATTTTAAGATCACCTGAGCAGAAGTAACCTTCAAAAGAGTATTGCAGTTTGCAGGGATCTACATTTATCAGAATTGTCCAGGTTTTTGCTCTCATATCTGACCTGCAAAAGCACTGAAAAATTCACATATTTGTCTACCTCCAATTTCCTTTTCCAGAGTGGCAGCTTGGCCATAAGTGATCATAGTTTTTTTCTTTTTACAGCAGA
Source organism: Cryptoblepharus egeriae (assembly GCA_030015325.1). NCBI lineage: Eukaryota > Metazoa > Chordata > Lepidosauria > Squamata > Scincidae > Cryptoblepharus > Cryptoblepharus egeriae. Next base: position 57,822,283 of record JAREYC010000007.1, read on the forward strand.
ACTCACAATAGTAACCACAGGGTCTTGAGGGTAAGATTTTTCTGCCCTAATTCTGGCCAGTTTTTCTTTTCTGGCCTAAAATGATCAAATAAACCAAGCCAGAAATGATCTCCCTGTCAAATTGTTTCTGTTTTAAAAAATGAAGCCTCTTCCGCCAAACAGTTTTAAGCCTTCTTCCCTAGAAAGCCAAAAAACACCTGTGTGGTAGAAAAGAGCTTCATATTTTGTTTCCATTTTTTGGACAAAAAAAATGGAAAAGACAATTATTCAAGGCCCTGACTCTAATAATGACTTATATGGCAGTAGACAATATTCCTTTTAGGATTATTGGCAGTCTTTTGATATCAACACATGCCAGTTTAGAAAGCAGAGTTTCATGGTTATGTGTGGAGCTTCTTCTGTGTAAGCAGCCCTTTTAGTGATGTTGCCAAGAATCAGAGGCACACGACATAGCACCAAGATCTTATCTTTCAGAGTTTGTTTGGCAAATACATTTTATTTCATTTTAAAGATGTTGACAGTAGATTCCAAAAGGTAAAGGTGTCCCCTGAAGGTTGCCCTGCTAGTTATGACCAGCTGTAAGGGTGGTACACATTCCCATTACAAGGGTTGTAATGCATTTTACAAGGGCATTGGGTTACAAGGGTTAGAAGCCAGCATGTGGCCAGCATCACTAAATGCACAGAATGCTATCACATTTCCACTGAAGTGATACCTATTTATTTACTTGCATTTACATGCTTTCGAATTGCTAGGTTAGCAGGAGCTGGGCAATTGAGGGGAGTTCATTCTTGTGAGATACTTGGGTTTTGAACCACTGACCTTCAGGTTTACAAGTACAGCATCTTTAACCACTGAGTCTCTGCAACCCACAAGATTCCAAAAGAGACTCATAAAATAGACATTCTTTGTTAATAACAATGGGAACATAATGGATGAAACCCAGAAATTGGAAAATGATGTAACTTTCAATTTGTCCATGACCCGCTTCAAAATTTTAGAACAAAATGCCAGTGATTCTGAAATGTTTGATGTCATTTGACAAAGGCATTGATTCAGTTTATTTTCTTTCCTTCATGCCACAAATTTCCCCTACTATTTCCAAGGTGCTTGTTTTCACCAAGGTCTCTTCTTTTCCTTGGTCATGTCTTAAGTAGTGTTGTTGGATCCTTCTAGAAAAGGCTTTTGCATTGGAGCAAGTCCAAGCTTTGATCAAATTCCAGCCTTTTTAAATCAAGCCGCCTTCTCAAGAAAGAGGTCTGCATTGTTTGATATGTTCTCTGGATAGTCTGACATAAGGTACTCCTTCAGTTTTGTTGGCCTCATGCTTCTTTTGGCAAGAATTGTTCCTTGCATGAAGCCCTGCAGCTTTTGAGTCTTGACACGTTCAGTGATGAAAGTAAAACCGACGGATACGTCAGCTTCGTTGTACTATATTCTCTCAGACGTTTTCCATCTTAAGCAAGGCTTGCAACAACGATAAGCATTACAGTGTGATTTATACACAGAGGTAACTAATGCACAAAAATGAAATTAATAAGATAGGCTGGCTGTATTTAAGAAATTGAGATTGCTTTTCATTAAATCAGCCCTAGAATCTTTGCCAGTTCAGGCCATACACCATCTTTGATTTCTTTCTATTGCATGGTAAATACATTCTATATGCTTGCCTTCCTAATGTTGAGTGTTGCATTTATACTTATCATTGGGAAACCTATATGTCATAACTTGGACAGTGCTCTCCAGAGGGCCTTAAAACATTATTGCCAGTTTTTGGTTGAAAATTGGGAATAACATTTTAAGCACTTCAGAGGCCTTTGAGGGGGGATAGCAGAATATCCACATGTGGCCCTGGGTACCACATGACCAGCACTGCCACTTTTTATTATTTCAGTTATTAAAAGTTTTCCAATGTTGGAAAGCATTGATATTTTAAAAAATCATCTTGGCTATAGTGAAATATGGACGAAAACTGATTCCAGACCTCAGAATCTTTGTTGGACTAATCTGGTGAAAATTAACATGAGAATTGATGTTCTTATCTCCTTATGAGCCAGAGACCAATATGGCAGAGACCTTGTGTCTGATTAATAGCTAGTCATACAGTGATTATCCATTCTATATAACATATTTTATTGACAGATGAACTTGCAGTTTACTTTAGCAGTTGTATTATTGGAACCCACCCTTGTTCGTTTTCAACATAATGATTTTTGCAATCTTCACACAGTAAGAAACAGCTGGAACTTGTCTTGTGAAGAGGTTCACACATTCTTAGCTCCTCAGCTGCTAAATGAATATAATAAGATTTTGGTTTGGGAACTGAATATATACTAAGGCTCCAATCCTAATCTCCAGTTAGGTTGGCATAAGACCCGGCATTGGTCCTGTGCTGACCTCAGAGTATCACAAAAGTGCTATAAGTCATGTCTACCCCACTCCTGGTGGCGGTTAGGCCGGTGCATAGGCATTCGCCAACCTCCCCACACCACCAGGGGAAGGTATGCTGGTTGAGTTAGGCCAGCTTGAGTTAGGCCAGCTTTAATTGGTTAGGCATGCACCCTAAATCTTTTTTAAGGCTGAATTTATTTGATTTTCTTCCTACAAGAAGTTTCCAAGACTCATTCTGTAGTACAAAAAAGGTTTAGCTGTTTTCTTAATCTAGGAAATAAAAGAATGGGTAGAATCCCCCTGCCCTGAAAAGCACCATATTAAAAGTTTTTTTCTGACACAGGAAGGATTTTCATCAGGTTCAATAACTCACTGCTATGGTTTTTTAAAAATTTAGCACTTGAGCCTACTGTGTGGTTTAACAATCCAATTATGTTTCATATTGAATAATTTGTGGTTGGAATGGAAGCATATAAAGTAGGGTGAATCTGTAATTGTTCAAGCTTTCATGGTTTCTCTTCAAAGTGAGCTTTGTGTTTGCCCTCTAAGCTACTGTGGCAGCAAATAAATAGTAAAGAGAAGGCCTCTCTTGGGTGTTGCACTAATATGACAGTAATCCTTACTAGTGGTATGCTGACAAATATTTTAATATATATAATCTTATTGTATTCAACCTTCTAACTACTAATAGGCAGACTTGTTGCCAATTTTGAATTTCAGGGGAGAGAAGAACAGGTTTTTGTAGTTGTGGGATTGGGGCTAGTAGATTTCATCTTTTTTTGTATTGGATATGGACCTTGAATTTTTTGATAACCCTACCATGAAAGGGATGAGATCCATGTGTTATTTTAAATAGATAAAATATACAAAACTGTATTAATTGGACATGAATTCTTCCATATGATTTTGCTTTCCTTATTTAACATTTGGACCACTATATATTCCATGGCTTTTTGGAAAAAGAAATTACTAGGTTTGGAAGCAACTTAATGTATAAAGTACCATCAGTTCTTGAAATCTTGCATATATATTAATTCTTTTTAGAGCACTTTTTCCTAGTTCCTATGTGCTTATTCCCTGCATGGGAGTTATTAGTGGCTAATTATCAGGCCATCATGGTTCATTATGATTCTTTTTTTATGGTGTAATCTCTTCTCCACAGTTAATTGTGTTCTTGGGAGCAAAAGGTCAGACTTTTTTGACTACTAGAAAGAGGGAGGTCAAGATGAGAGAATAACACATGCCCTAAGAGCTTAAGATATTTCCAGCGCAGCCGCTTGACCTTGCGGAGTCACTTATGGTTAAGGATGACATGATTACTTCCAGAGCTTCCTTGGTTCGTTGGCTTACTCTTTAGATGTTCTGTTCATAAGCCTGATTAGCAACTTGGGAATGAGATTGAAAGGTGTCGCTCATTTGGACAAAAATTGGTACAGATGCAGTAGCCCCTTTTTGTATCCCATCTTTATCTTTTTAAAAATCAGTATTTCATTCACTCATTTTAGAGACCTAAATTGTGTCTGTTCAGATGTCTAAATTTTTGGACTTTTAAAATTTGCTACTTTTTATTTTGATTTTTTTCAGCATTTATTTCCAGGATAACTCTCAATTGCTTTTCTAAATCGTGTATTTTCAATGGCAAATTTGCATTCTGGGAAGGGAAAGTGATTGAAGGACCCCTTGCAGTGTGCATATGAGCTACAGTTCCAGATCTTTTCTACCTCCTTAGATTCTCACTAAGATTATCATCAGACACATTCTCAGTGTATTCATATCATGTCTACCAATGGAAACTATTATATTTATGTTAAAGTGTACTGTCTTAATTTTTTCAAAGTGGATACATCATATGTACTAACAGTAAAACAATAAAAAAACATACCAATGATGTAATTCAGTACAGGTAAAGGCAATTTCTTCAGCATTTGTTCATTGTAGTGACAGGGTCTGCTTGTAGTAAATTGGAGTCATTAAGTCCATGATGGACATGACATGGGAAATCCTTGCCAGTTATCAGGACATTGCCTTTGCCACCGAAGTGGTACCTATGCTTTCAAACTGCTAGGTTGGTGAGAGCTGGGCTAAGGATGGGAGCTTACCCCTCTTACAGTGCTCAGATGAGCAGGCAAAGCACTTTTAACCATGGAGCCACTGGGAGGCCCACCACTTCAATACAAAGTGATAATCACCTCTGAATTGCTTTGTAAGGGGAAGCTTCTGCCTCTGAATTGAAACCACTGTTTTAAGCCACTTAAAGGGAAATGGATTAATGTTGATTCATTGCCTGTCTCATTCATTACCATGGTAAACAGTAACTACAGAGGTTTCTGGACCAAAAACAGAATGGCATGATTCAAAACCAAATGGCAATGTATTATTTTTAACAGTCAATAGAAAAATGGCTCAATCATTTAATCAGACATCATAAGACCCCTATAATGTTATTCCCTATAAGTTGAGGACGATGATACCATCGTTCCTTAGTACAAGATGAAAAAGCCCCTGATTCAGGCAATCACTACATCTGCATCTGCATCTGAAATAGACAGAATAGGCAACAAAGCTTTCCTGAGTTCTGGAAGTGAACATTGAAAGTTATGTAGGTGAAGGTTTTTGTGCAAGTGTTTGTGCACTTTTCACAACTTATAAGCTTGTGATCATCATTTTGATTGTTGCTAGAAACAGATGGGCAGTTAGTACAACTGGGTACACTTCTAGTTACCACTCATAAAAGGGAAGAAGTCTGTAAAAATATAGGTGAGCAATATGTAAATATTGGGAAATAGACGTTGGCTACAGCTCTCTTGCAAAAATTTGCAAGTACAGTGATGCCTCACATAACAAATTTAATTCGTTCTGGAGGCATGTTTGTTACGTGAAACGGTCTTTCGTGAAGCGGATTTTCCCATAGAAAATAATGGAAACACAGACGATTGGTTCCACAACCCCAAAAATATTCATTTAAAAATATTAACTGGATGTGAAAATGATGACAGAACACTGGGATTGAATTCAAAGCAGGCATCTGTCAGTCTTGAAAGACTATGGTATCGTGCTTGACGCTGCATACGCTACATGCGAAGCACGAAAGCCTGGGTTGGATTGTTATGGAGGATAGGCTGTTACCCAAGCAGCAAATCCCCCCTCTCCACGCCACTGAATTAGTCCAATGGAAAGGCAGAGCCAATACGATTGGATCCAGCTGGCGTCGCAGAGCTGGGCTAAGGACGGGAGCTCACCCTGTCTTGTGGGGCTGACCCGGGAATCGAACCCTGGCCTGCTAGTTAACAGGCACAGTGTCTTTACCGCTTGCGCCACCCACAGCCCTATATATTGAATTCAAAACATGCTTTCAATGTGCATGATCTTATGAAGTCTACTTAGGCTGCAGTCCTAAAGACACTTTCCTGGGAGTAAGACCCATTTAACACAATGGGGCTTACTTCTGGGTAGACATGGTTAGGAGGCTGCAATCCAAGACACCTTCAAAGTGTTCCCTACTTTCTCCTTCTCCATCCTAGCCTCTCTCTCCCCTGCTCCCTTTTGGCTAGCCCTGAGCTGCTTCCGCCTTCTCCACTGCTCTTCTCTCCCTCTGCCCAGCGGACACCTGGCTACAGGAGGAACAGCATGGAAGTGTTGCTTTCAGTATGGGCAGGCGTGCTAGGCAGCCCTGACACTTTTTAAACAGGCTGCCGGCCAGCACGTCTGCCCCAACTGCCAACGAATGTGTTCTTTACATGAAGCACAGTTTTTTATGTGAAGCAGAATCCTAGAGACGTTTTTGTTTGTTACGTGAAACATACTTTACGTGAGGTGCCACTGTATTTGTTACTCCTTTCTCATTTGTTACTCACTATATGGCCAACAGTGAGTAATCTTATCTCTCCCCTATCTTGTCGAAAGAGCCTAAATTCTCTTGAAGTTTTTGATGCAAGGTGTGTTATAGACAAACCCAAACATAAAAAAATGGGACTCACTGTGTTAGAAGGACTCAGGGAAAGATTACTGTGACCTTTCTGATTGACAGTAACCCAATCCTGTGCATGTCTACTCAGAAGTAACTACCATTATGACCAATGGCCTTATTCCCAAATAAGGGGAATAGGTGTAGGATTGCTGCCAGAGTGCCCTTCCGCCCCTAGCAGTTATGCTTACTTTTTGTGAGTCTGGCATGTACTGTTATAAAACTAGACCAAGCCTGGAATCTAGTAGACAAACTGAATGCAGGGGAAAGGTGTTCTCAAGTGGAAATGTTTTTCAAAGTATTAGTTTGGATTGTGGAGAATCCATAGCCATTTTGTGGCTTTAAAATTATGCTGATCTTTGATTCTGCCTTTTGAGTTGGAAAGTGAAAAGTTAGCTTTGCTGCCTTAAACCATGCAATGATAGAAGAGTTTTAAGTTATAAGAGTTTAAGATATAACCTTAAGATATAAGGTTTTCTGGACAGATGATTACTGCAACAAATATCAATACATAGTAACAACAAACACAATGGAAGCATAAGTTCTAAATGAAACATCTGCAAGAAGCTGTTTTAGAACTTATGCTTCCATTGTGTTTGTTGTTACTATGTATTGATATTTGTTGCAGTAATCATATATTGTGTGAAAGGGAAATGGACTTCTTCCCTCCAGCCCTTGGGGACCCTCACTTGTGCAGCTATGATTGCTCTTGCTGTTCTTAGTCATCTGTCCATTTCCTACTTGATGTGTTTACCACAGAGCAGAGCCACATAAAGTGTGAGGCATGCCTTTTTTCATCACATGCACTGAAAGGTTATATTTGTCTTGTGTTTGCAGGTTTGGGCTGAGCAACAAATTTGAAGCAGAATTTCCTTCATCATTAACAGGAAAAGTAAGTGTGTGTGGAAGAAAATCCTTTAAGAGGACTGACAAGATCCCCCCACATCCTAAATGCCACTTGAATACTAAAAAATACTTATCCTAGTACTTTGTGGCCATTTTTAATAGGTTGCTCCTGAGGAGTTTAAAGCCAGCATCAGCAGAGTGAATAGCTGTCTTAAGAAAAACCTTCCAGTGAATGTCCGATGGTTACTCTGTGGCTGCCTTTGCTGTTGCTGTACTTTAGGTTGCAGTATGTGGCCAGTAATTTGCCTCAGCAAAAGAGTAAGTACACTGTGCTTCTTCTCATGTGGCTATTGTATCCTAATGTCTCTTACCCCCCCCCCCCAAAGAGATCATCCCAAAGATAATTGCATGTAATTTTTAATACAAGAAAAGTTGACATGTTTGAGTACTACCTACTATTTCTCAAGGAGATACAAAAATATACAAGGTAATTATTTTCAGGAATGTAATATCTAGTTACTCATACTTTTCATTGCATTCATTTCATTCCTAACTGTATTGAGATTTCAACTATTTCTGTGTTGGTTCCTATCTCTTCCTTTTCACAGTGTTAAGGTCTTTCTGTAACTTCCAACAGATACTTTGTCAGCTAATAATTTACATTACTATGGCACAAGTTTTTGTGTTTTTCCGGATTCAGCTTTCTGTGCAACATAATTAGGAGGGAAAGGGTGCAATCCTGTGCATATATACTGAAAAGTAAGTCCCCTGGTTTTGCTTTCTGATGAATATGGATGAATAAGTAGGATAAGGCTGCTTACCTTTTGTGGTGTGTTTCCATTGGTTTCAGATTGTTTAAAAAAAGGGGTGGAAAAGTAGGTATAAAGTTTTTATATTGTGCACCAGCACAGTAAGGATGATATACAAATTGCAATCACATACAATCTCTTAAGTGCTTAAATTGCCAGCCTTTATCATTTACACTTTCTTAACTGTAAATTGCCAGCCTTCAACATTTACTCTAAATTGCCGGCCTTCAGCATTTACACATTCTTAACTCTTATAACTGTATAACTACTTCTGCATCCCCCTGTTTGTAATCCTGTTTATTTCTGTAAAAAATATGTTAACCCCAAAATTTATTTTGGTTATTTTGGCTTGAAAGAAGAAATAACCATGATGATTAAATATTCTTAATAAGCTTTCTTCCACTGAGTTTGTGCTTTATTGGTCTTTTCAAATAAGTTGCTCTCTAGTCTTTCTGTATGATAGTGCTAGAATCTAAGGGGTTATCCTCCCAGTGGGCTGGAAACATTACACTCACATCAAGAGTCCTTTTGGGTTTTGAATGTCTTCACCTGCTCTTCACCGCAAATCATTGTGATGTCAAGTGCAGTGATTAATTAAGCTGCACGTGCAAGTCCTTCCCCTCCCACCTGTCAAATGGGGGAAAGGAAGATGAGTGTCCAGGATCGTGGGATGCTTCAAGATCCCTATCCAACTGAGAGGTGCTTGCTAATGTGTTCTGTTTAGACTTTTATTTAAAATTGTGTGTAATTGACATTTAGTATTGGTTAAGTGATTCTTTAAATGTTGTAAGCCATATGTATAAGTTGTAATTTCAAAAATTAGATGTCTGTAGTGAAAAAATTCTTAAACAGTATACGCTTAATGTATATATCATTACCTGCCTAGGAAGGCTTAAAATTTAAATATGGAACAAAGTCACACATGTACTGCCTTTATAATACTAAACACTTGGTTAATAAGTTTCCTTAAAAAAATCAACTGTCCCTGCAATTTCATAATTAAGACACAGTATTCCTCATGGGTAACAATAATTAAATGTTAAATTTGTTTCATTGAAAAGTGTGGAAGGCCCCTTAGGAATGCTGTATTAAGAGTCTTCTATGTTCAGTTTCCTATTTGGGGTGTAAAGTGTTTTAATTGTACTACTATTTGAGAAGCTGGTTTCTTATGCATCCTTTCTTTTTTTTCCTTCCCCTTCCCTGTGAGCAATGAAATTTAAATTGTACCAAGCCTTAATCTATTATTTAAAAGGTTCTGGCAAGGAAGATTACAAGGTAGCTTCACGTTTTTGAATCCGTTTTGCCATTGGTTTAGCAGCGGGTGGGCAGGCAGATGCCTGCTTGGAGTAGAACCTATTGCCATTTTTCACCATTGATAGAGTAGCCTTTCAGAGTCAATGAGCTCTGTCAATGTGAGCTTGTCAAGGCTACAACTTCATAGACCTGAGAGGCGGTTTGAGAGGTCAGCCCTTTTCAGGTTTGCTGTGATGCAAATGAGCTTTAATGCTTAAACAACTATTGGAATTTTTATGTCTGCTCCTTGTTCTTTTTTCTTCACAAAGTCATTGACGAGACATTCAGTGCTTTTTAAATTGGAAGTTGCATTGTGCTAAAGACCTAGTACAGATTTACGGAGGGCTGAAAGCAGTTAGATCATGTTCTTTTCATGGTGCGATTAGAATCAAATCGATTTCCCTACAGCCTTCAGCATTCAGATGGCAATTTTAACAAAGCTTGGGGGGCTAGACAAGGGATGGAACGACTGAACTGAATGTTAATTACACTCTGCAGCCTTATTTTCTTTTGATTTGGAGCTGACTGGCAACTAAATTAACAAAAGTGTGACCATAACTGCTGCCCTATTTTCATTTAAAAGGAGAGCAGACTCTAAAAGGCTATCTTTACAAAGAAACAAGTGAGGTCTGCAGAACATTGTTAGAGGGCAGGCACTATCTTTAACTACAACAAAAAACTATTAGCCAAAAATGAACAGAAATTTAAAATGCAATGCAATAACTGAATTGTCGCTGTTAATAGCACCCTTAGAGTTCTTGGGAATTTCTTCTGTTTTAGAAATATAAAGAGAAAGTAAAATCTTGGTGATAATTTTTGTGTGCGGAGTTGATTCTTTCAAGTAACCACAATTGCAAAGTTATGCTCGTATAATAAATTTTGAATGGGAAGAAACCATTATATCAGTGAACCTGTTTATTTTTCCTTTTTGAATATAGTTGGCAGGCTTGATGAATGGTTTAAGCAGATATTTAAAAGCATGGTTACTTACTGCACTTAGATAAACTTTGTATGTTTATTGCCCCACTTCAGCAGTTATTGGAGTGCAAGAGGCTTCCAGCACCCCTTCTCTCTCCCCCTCCCTACAACTTCTCTATGCCTTGTAAAGAAGCTGCAGCTGTAGAAGCTGAATTTGCCATAAGGCTCACTGATCCATGCTTTTGCACCTGCAACTCTGCTCTCATCTCGACACCTGGTGTCGTGATTTATCCTCCCTTATTCATAAGGACTAGTAAATCCCATTTTTTACTGCTGAGCAGACGATGATATGGCAGTCAAGTGACCATGAACAGCAGGATGTATTTCTGGTATGTTAATATAGTTAAATTGGGATGCTGACTGTGTCTTGAGAGTGGCAGATTAAGTGCAAGAGGATTTAAATATTAAAACAGGAGAAATTTGATTCAGAGATTCATTGACACATGGATTTCAGAATATTCCAGAACTTCTCTGCATGAAATGTCAGACATGCTTGGGGTGTTCATCTGTGAAATCAATCAATATTACATTTTGCGTTGATTATAATAATGCTTATGTATTATATGTAGAAATTTTCAATTCCTCTCCAACCAGTTTGTGGTAGGTAACTTAAATGTGAACTAGTTAAGTCCCATTAACTTCACTTGGTATAAATCAGACCATTTGATGGCAGCATTCATGAGTGACACTATTAATAGTTTCAAAAAAGTTACATCAGTGTACATTTAGTAGGTACTTCTTGGTAAATTCATATGTTACTCTGGCAGCCATTTGAATATTTCTTAAAGTTGCTTTAAACTCTTTCCCATCAAAACCAGAAAACTCAGTCCAGCAGACCACCCTGTACTTAGTCACTGTCCTATACCTCATCTCTGCCCCCCATTTTTTTTCTACACAAAAGCAGCTGCAAAACCAACTTTTTTTCTAAAACTACTCAAGAGTAAAATTCTTTCTCATTTGTCTTCTAGACACGAAGATCGATTGAGAAGTTATTAGAATGGGAAAACAATAGGTTATACCACAAGGTGAGTGCCGCAGGGAGCAGCTTCGTACCACTGGGGCCTGAATTGCACAGTATGGAAACAGATGCTTTTGTTGAACGCGAAATATGAAAGGTGGACAAATGGGCTAGTCTCTGTGCTGGCAATAAAATACAGCTCATTTTTCTTTCCCCTTTTTCTCCCTGTTGTCTAGCTGTGCTTGCATTGGAGGCTGAGCAAAAGGAAATGTGAATCGAATAACATGATGGAATATGTAAGTTAAAGGGCTGTTTTGTGCGTTTCTCTATTAAATGATCATTTATTTTGCTTCTGATCTTATTCTTTCCCTGATTATTAATCAGCAAAGGTGTCAGGAGCTTAATCGCCTGAGTGGCGAGGATTTTCTACGGTTCACAGATGTATAGTTTCATGTGTAGGGCTGATTTATAAAGTTATGAATGACTTGAAAACAACGCTTCACTGTGTCCTGGAAAAAAAATAATAAATTAATTGCCAAGATAAAATAGCTTGAACGTGTGTTGATGGAGTGTGAAATTTTCAAATGCTTTATAAAAAGAATAACTGCAACTTTGGTTACGCAGTGAGTTAGATGTGGGCCGTTTTATATAATGCTAATCGAGTTTCAGCGTATGGATAGAGACCTTTCAACGAAGCTGCTGGAGTTTCGGAAACCTTTAAGAGTTTGTAGATTTTAACTGCCCCCGTACCTCAGCGGTCTTGAAAGCAGCTTGAGCTTTACTAGGTTCACATCAGTGTTCTCAAAGTTAGCCTTTAACACAGGGGAGGGAGAGAGAAATGTGTTTCTTTGCTCTTATTCCCTAGAAATTCTAAAGCAATATGCAGAAGACAACATTTGTAGCATTTCATGCAAGACTTTACATGGATGCATTCGTTTCTGTCTCCCACATTATAGCAATCAGCTCTTGTGATCACATTTAATTTTGAGACATTTGTAGGACTAATAATATATTTTTTTAGAAATAAGCCATTGCAAGACATGATACTTTTTTATACATATAAAAAGCTACAATTAGAGGTTAACAATTAAGACCACCCCTCCAGAAGCATCTAGCTTTAGTTATTTCAAACACCTCTATGCCTTTTAATTATATATCTTGTCTATTCTTTTAACACAATGCATGCTTTGTAGGCAGTATGTTAAAAGATTGATTTAAAACAGTGTTTAAATAGTTAGAAATTATCTTAAAATCATTTTTTTCTGTTAGCGCTGTAAAGAAAGAAGGAAATACCAAGACCTATTTCTAGCCTAAATCATAAAAGACTTCTTAAAATGCCTTTCTTTTCCTGCAGAGTAGCTCTATTCAACAAACTGTTTCTTTTTATCATCTATTATCTGAACATGTTAATTCATAATCAGCCATTATAAGTGAAGATGTTAATTTATGAAAAAAGACACACGATAACTTTGCAATAATTCGAAGCAAGAAAGGAAATTGACACAGGTTTTAAAAGTTGGCCAGTTCTGTATTAAATACTGAACCCTTCTGGCCTTCTAGAGAACTCTTGCTACTTCAGAGGCTGCAATTTTGAGCATTCTTGTATGGAGGTAAGTTCTACTTAAATCTAGCTTTTTCAAGCAGTCTTGTTTGGTGGATAAAAGATAATATTATCATCTTAAAGATAATGTCTTCTTTTAAGTCCAGTGTCACAGAACATAAGTTCTGTTTGGAATCAATATTAACTTAAATGTTAGACTTGTCTAATTAGCTTGGCCTTCAGCATAAATACATTTGCAATTTCTACAGCTAAGGCTGTACGCATACTTAAGAGAAAGCCTTTTTGCCTTCAGTGGCACATCATTCTGAGTGAGGCTGTAATCCTAAACTGCAGTTAGGCCAGCCTAAGCCTTGGCACAAGTCCTGTGCTGATCTGGAGGTGTCACAGACTTCTTCCCCATTCGTGCAGGAGGGTTAGGCAAATGCCTCCCTACATCACCATCAGGATGGGAAGACCAATGAGTTGTGCTGGTCTAGGTTAGGATTGCACCTTAAGTATCCTTAGGGCTAGGTTGTAATCTGGTTTTACTGTATTTGAACACATCTTCTGAATTCACATAAGGAGGCTGTTCTTGAATAATACCCCATATTATACCATAGGCACTATTTATTGTGATTATTAATATGGCACAACCTGTTATAAAAAAATGTGGAAACATAATTTCTTATAGCTCTCGGTCTAAAAAGAAAAATCATGACTCTCAGCTACAAACGGTATAATTGGGTAAAAAGTTAAAACATCTATACCATCAATTATTATATTTATTGCTTGCAGTACCACAGACTGGTCAAAATTTTAGTCACGTTGAGGGTCTTATAGAAACACCATAAAAGTAGAATGTGCTAAGCTTCCCCGATGGCTCACTGAATGATGGTGTGTAAGGGAAATGGTCTTGCTCTGCTCTAGCATCTCAGGTTTATTTCAGGTTTAATTACTGAGGTCAGTCATTTAACTAGCATGTCAAGTTTTAACCTCATTTGTACAAAGCAGAGCAAAATATCCTTTCATGTACCAACATTCCAGCACATAACCAAAGTTGATAGATAAGTAATTGTGGCACAGAATGGTGCATCTCCTCAATGTTAATGCCGAAAGGCTCAACAGCCTTTCCCATCTGTATTCTCCCACCTGTATTCTGCCTTGAGCATTTTAGTTTTAAGAGAAAAGGTGGCATATAAATCTTTTCATAAACATTTTAAATTTAAAATCCATAAACCAACAACCAATTTTTTTTCTTTTTCAAAAAAGAGAGTACACTGGTGAGGATGTTCACAGATTGTGGCTAGCCTTGCCTCACATGGTCCACTAAGTGGTCTTCTGGGATAGGGAAAGCAAGGGTCAAACTCTTCATGCCAGATGCTTAAAAGCAGTGAAAATCATTCTAACAGCTTTTGTGTATTTCCAAAACCTGCTGTGGAGACCATCTCTTCCCATCCCCCAAGGTGCCTGCCCATGCAAGAGAACTTGGGAGAGAAGCAGAGTCTCTCACCTGTTACTAGATGAGGTCACTCATCTAGTTCTACAGGGTCTCCCATGTAGCACAAAGTGAAAAGCCCTCTTGTTTTTCCCTCTGCAGAATACAGAGATCTGGGAAACAGGAAGCAAACCAATCCTAGTGCTGAGTAGTGTGAGACAGCTTGTTGCCAGAATAGGTTTTGTTGTTACTGGTTGCCAGATTTGTGGATGTCTACCTTTGTTTCATGGCCAGCAGGTTTGTTTAAATAAGGAGTTTCAGAAATCATGTGTAAGGTGCTGTGGATATGAGGTAGCACTTGGGCATGGCTACAGTTAAGCTCTGTATATCCTGGCCATGGTTATTCCATTGTTCCAGGATCTTGATGAGATTGCTGTCAGATATTTTAAAATGGAATCCACAAGACTGTGTCAATTCATTAAATTTATTTTTTTCTCTTTTGCGCAGGTCATTCTTATAGAATTTTTACCAAAGACACCAATTTTCCGACCAGATTAGCATTTGCTTTACTTAGAGACTTACCCAAGTATGTTGTCTTTCCGATGGTGCCTTGCTCGGTGCTCTCCTGGTGGTGATATAGCATTGGTTCTACAGAATCTTGTGGTGTTCTTCATTCTTTGTGTTTTTTTATCACAGCATGTTCAAAGTGCATTTTGTCAAATTTGACAGGTAATTTCAAGCAAATGTCGACGCGATTTAAGTTATTACCTATTTTTCTGTTGTCACTGTATCCTGATTTTTCAGAATCTTTGTATATACATCTTTCTTTGTATATGTGTGTACACATGTATAGCTATAAATGTACAACCAAAAATAGCTATAAGTCAGAAGATATTTTTAACCCCAACATATGCGTTTGTAAATTGTGAAAATTGGCAATCACTTTAAGCTATGCACTTGCATCTTCTCTGAATCTCTGCATATTTTACCAGTGGCACATTTGTGTGTATATAAGGCTTTTTCTCCTCCTCCTTTTTGGGATGTAAATTGGCCCACTGATAGGTGACAAGCAGCACTTCTTGGCACTCTCTTTAAAAATCAAACGTCAGTTCACCAACAGTTCACCATTATACATTCTGTTTTATGAAGAAATTCCATCTGCTCTGAAGATGTTCTTCCCCAAGAAACTTGAAATTGGATTGCTACTATTCCACTAAAAGAATGGGTGGTAGATTTGCATGTGTCCCAAGGGTTAATACTGCTCAGGATCATTAAAATTGCAAGTATCTCATAGAGGACTGGTACAGAAATAAAACTTGTTTATTTCACTGGCCTGCAGTTAAGGATTGGGGGCAATAGAGCAAAGTCTGCTAAACAGCAGAAGCCCCCCCAATTCTTCAACTTGCTTAAAGAATATGTTACGTTTGCACTAGCTGTATGAGTGTGCAAGAATGTGTATATTGTGGCTAATGCCATATAACAGCTTTACTGTTTTTATTGTTTACCAGACGTAATAGTATACAAGGATGAAAGAATGTCAGCAGTATATTTGTTAAATGTCAGTTTTGAGTTTTAAAATGTTACAGTGTTTGCCCTAAAAATCCAGAGAAAAGATTATTGCTCTCAAATCCTAATAAAATCAATAGGTCAAGTTACTTGTGGCTAATTTAAAATCAATTAATTTCAACAGGATTTGAGTTCAGCTGACTTTCTTATTTCTTGTTTTTTAACTTGCCCTGGATGGGGACCTTTGTATGTAAAGCATTGGCAACATTTTATCAGAAGCTACAGAAGTGTTAATGATGTCTTGATTTTACATCAGATGTGTAAATTATATCAGATATGTAAAACAACTGTGGAAAACAACTTAATCGATGGCTTATATAATGTATTGGGAAAATACAGCTTTCATCCTAGCTTCTGTCCCTTGTAATGTTTACAAGGTTAGCTTTTTATTGTTTGCGCAAGAAAGCATTTTTTTAAAAAATACTAGTATATATGCTTTGGTCAGGCCAGTTTCCAGTTTCTCTCTCTTTTTTTGCTATGCATATCTTCATGTATTGTGTTCAGTGCTACTTAATGCAGTTTTTTTCTGAAAACTTGTTCTCTTTGATTTTAATATACATGAACTATAATGTATGTTAAAGACCTGTTCATCATGTAGCAGAGCAATAATGTGAATAGCCAACAAATGCATCCTGCTTAATATTTGTATTAATGAAAGTTTACCCTGCTGAAAGAATACCATTATCTTCATTTAAATACAAACTCCACTTTACTGTCATTATAAAGTTATGTTTATTGTGTATTTATTCAGTGTTAGGTATTCATAGATCTTCAAAAATGAATCATATCATTTGTAAAGGGAAACTTCCTCAATGTATTTTAAGTCACATTTTAAAACCAGTATTTTAAATCTGCATATCACAAGATGCAGTACTTCTAATTTTTCAATTTGGGGTACCTCACCAGCTACCAGTCATTCTAATTCCCTTGGTTTTCAGTGAGAAAGTCATGTGTCTAGAGTCAACTCTCACTCAAATAGATATGGCTTGATTTGGTTGAATGATTTGGTTGGTTCACTAACAGGTACTGGGCATCAGAGGATATCAGGGGGTACCAGGCACCAGTGGGCACCACTGTGCATCCCTACCAGACACCACCATAAAATAGGCAATGGGCACCACTGGGCACCAGGAACCCCTTCTGGGCAATGCCAGGCATCCCTGCCAAGCACCAGGCTGAATTGGGCACCACTGGGAACCATTATGCAGTTGGCAGTGAACATCCCTGTTGGGCACTTGCAGGCAGTGGGCACCACCAGGTATCAGTCATCCCTACACCACTGGGCATCCCTGCCAGGGCTGCACCTTAATATAGAATAGTCCATGTAGTTCAGTATTGCCTTTTCCTGTTAATAACTTTCTAGTAACTAGGATCTTTTCACACGACTTGATCCTTAATTTTTCTTCAAGTAGAAAATGCTGTGATCAAACATGGTACCTTCTGCATGCAAAGCATGTGACCGTCCACTGAGCAGTGGCCCCCAAAGCTTGTAAAAATCTGTAGTTGCATGATTTTTTAAATTAATGGTTTATTCAAAGACAACGTGTATTTGTTACATGAAATACATGAGAATAGCATTATACACCACAAAACAGCAAGAAAGTGACCAATATACTGCCTTCCAGTTGTACAGGATTTGTTTTTCATTGGAGGGGAGAAATTGCTTTATGGGATATCTCTTTGAATTTTCTACACTATGTTTATGTACTGTATTTTTGGAAACTAAGCTCAAGTCTCTTCCCATCCTCTTCTCCTTAGAGTTGGAAAATGAGGCAGTGGAAAACTGCTTCCTGTGTTAAGGGATTCTTGGCTTCTAGTTGGGTTGCCATAATTCTCTTCCACAAATCTGGGGCAGGACCCTCTGTCCCATTTGCCAGTATGTGAACACAAGCCACGAAAATTGGGACTATCCCTGTGTTTGGGGACATACGGCAACCCTACTTCTAGGTATTCCTCATCCCCTGTCTCCAGCAGCATCTTTTCCACTTCATGGCATACTGCTGCTGATAGTTTCCTATACATGAAAGAGAAAGCTGGTTTACACTTGGGCAGCTTCCATGAGTTCAGTGCTCTGATACTACCCTGCATATTTTGGACATATGTATATGATAAAGACCTGGGCTGCAGTCCAGCACAGCATCAAAAGCATGCTTAGCAGTTGATGTTGGCAGACTTCATTATGCCCAAGGATTGTGGCCTTGATTGACAAAGAACAATCCAATCACTTCCACAGATGTTGAAATTTTTTACATATGTTGAATTTACTGCATCCATTGAAGTAATGAGGACTTGCTTACATGTGCAAGAGCTGTATCAGCTTGCTGAAGCATCAGTATGTCAAGAGATATGCACAAATGCATATAGATGCAATGTTTTCCCCTCTATGGCAAATGGGGAAGATTTGGATTTGGTCAGCAACAGAAGCAAAGACTTATAATTCCCTCTTGATTAGTCCAATGGCACTACCAGTAATTTTTTTAAAAAATGAGCATCATATGATAGTTTCACTGTGTTTTTGAAACAAATATTTCCAAGAATGCATTTGTGAATCTCCTGAGTCACGTTTAGTTTGGTTCTAAGTTGCTGGTGATCATACAGAATTCTAGATGCACTTGTTAGTATTCCTTTTATCCATACTTGCTGCTTGTTGGTCATGCCCTCGCTCTTCTGCACAGATCCAGTCTCGTGTATGGATCCAGGCTCCATAATAGCATGGAAAGTGAGAACTACATCAAGGTCATTTGTCACCATCAGCTAATTCTTATCTGAGAAGTGGTTCAGATAATAAATTGGATGATTTTATGTGGACAAATAAGTACTTGCAGGAGTAATCTCTATCTGGGGAAACCATGAAACAGGAGAGTTCTTGAATGGGCTCACAACTTGTTTGATCACAAGTTTCATACCAACTTCTTATTGGAACCATGGTCACTTCACACTGTTCATACAAATGTGAGTGCAGTTGTAGTTCAATACTTGCGTTTGGTTGATGGCTCATCTGAACTTACTCAGTCCCCTGACACTCAACTAGACACAGTTAACTGCCCATTCAGCAAATTTTGAGGATTGCGACCCATTTAATGTCCCTTGCTTTACATGCACCTACCAAAAGACCATTATGATCTGTTAAATTTGAGTTGGAGAGAAATGCACACTCCCTGAATTAGAAGCACAAAATTATGAAGTAGCTAAACTTTTTGGTTTTCATTCTTTACTGTTACTATTAGGAATATTTACTTTTAATTTTACTTAAACAGATTATCATAACTATATGTATGCAAATGCATTAGGGTCTAACCCAATTTCCCAAGGGTGTAACCCAAGCTGTCTTTCTGAAGTATATGGCTGCAGTCTTAACTCCCAGTTAGGCCAGCGTAAGCCCCAGCACAAGTCCCATGCTAGCCTGGGATTGTCACAAAAGTTCCATAAGACACCTCTGCACCACTCCCAGTGAGGGGTAGGCCACTGCACAGATATGCGCTTACTTCCTTCCATAACCACAGGAATGAGAAGGCTAATGAGTTTTGCTAGCATAAGTTAGGATTGCACCCTTAGAAAAAAAAACTCCATTTTAGTTAAATTACAAAATGGCATTCTGAATGGTGGTGGCAGCAGTATATATAGATTTTTTTATATCAGTATTTTATTTTACTAGTGATAAAACATAACCGGGTAAAGAACATTTGATGCATATTTACATGTACATCCTTTATATTCTAATCTTTACAGTTTCTAAATAATCTATATATATAAAAGAGAAAAGTCATTGACTGACTCATCACCGCCCTGCCAAAACCGCCGGGCCTAGAAACGTGAAATTTGGGGTGGGTGTTCCTTCCGTGATGGAGGGGTGCACTTAGAACCAGTTTTCAGAAATTCCAACCGGAAGAACGTGAAAAGGGGCGCAACGCGTTTTCCTCCCCATACTTTGCCTTGGAGAATTGATGACTCATCAACATTCCGCCCCAACTGCTGGGCCTGAAGCATGGAATTCTGGGAGGGATCCTTCTGTCACCTGAACACCCAACAAGAACCCATCTGGAGAAATTTAACCCTTCAGGGGCTGAAAAGGGGGCAACGTGTTTTTGTCCTATACTTAACATGGGAGACTGACCAACATCCAGCCAATTTGGTGCTCCATGCCTGGTGCACTGGGGGGATGTTGTTTGGAGAAAGGTTGCACTGGCAAGGATGCTGGGCATGGGGGGATGATGTGCAGTGGGGAAAGTTGTGCATGGGGGAAGTTGTGCATGGGGGGATGATGCACATGGTGGAAATTGCGCATGGGGAAGTTGTGCATGGCGGGTTGATGTGCATGGGGGAAGTTGCGCATGGGGGTTGATGCGTATGGGGAAGTTGTGCATGGGGGATTGATGCGCATGGGGGAAATTTGCATATGGGGAAAAGTTGCACATGGGGAAGTTGCGCATGGGAGGATGATGTGCATGGGGGAATGATGCACATGGGTGGAAAGTTGCGCATGGGGACGTTGCTCATTGGGGGACATTGCTCATGGGGGCAAGTTGCACATGGGCGATGATGGGCATGGGGGAATTTGCGCATGTGGGGATGATGCGCATGTGGGAAAGTTGCGCATGGGGGATGATGTGCATGTGGGAAAGTTGCGCATGGCGGTTGATGCACATGGAGGGAAGTTGCGCATGGGGGAAGTTGCGCCGTGGGGGGATGGCGTATGGGTAAATGTTAGTCCCGCAACTCGGGTACGGTTTTCGCGTGTTGCAGTATATATTTTAACTGCTAAAAGAACTAGACACGAAGTCTAAATCCTGTTTGCTTGGTTCTTACAAGAAGCTGTCAATATTTTTTTTCAGGAATTGATGCTGGTAATTTTTTTAAAAAAATTAAATGTGATTGAATAAGTGCAGCAGTTTAATATTGTCAAAAGCTGTTTAATATTTGTTGTATTAATGTAGATTATTTGTCAGGTGCACACACCTGAACAAACATAGTTGATGGCATCTTTTAATTCAGGCCATAGCTCTAATAGGATAAATCGCAGAACAGATTGTGCAACGTTAGGAACATAGGACGTTTCTGCAATTTGGGACTGATTCACAGATTACTATGAAACATTGTTTATTTGGCTTTTCCCCCTTTAAACTGACAGAAACTGAATGCAGCCTGTTAGACATATATGGATGAATGCCAGGTGCTTGACAAATCCCTCCAGTGTTTTGTCGGTCCCAAAAGGGGTATCAAACACAGGTGGTTTATCAAGGCCTGGAGAGGCCACAATCAATGCTGATGACCTTGTTTTGCCTTTCTTTCTTACATATTCTACAGGCCTTGCCTCAACCAGAGAGGCTGAAATAATGTCGGTCCTTTTGATGAATTTTTGAATTCAGCTTAAATCTTTGGCGTTGTCAGCAACATACACTTGAATGGGTTGTAATTCTGTCCGTAGCCATTTTTTCCCCTTCTGTGTAAATAGTATTGATGAAAGTTGCATCGTGAAGAATGAATGTACTTTGGTAACTTGAATTCCTCTTTTTTGAATTCCTCTTTTGAATTCCTCTTTTTTATTCATTCACCTTTATAGTCAGCCTAGAGATGAAGCTGTTCCAGTTTCACCAAAAAAAGAGAGCGGCTAGTCTCTAACTGGACATTTCTAGTTTGAAAATATGAATAACTAGGGATTGCACACCATATAAATATAAATAGCTGTAAGTTGTGCATCAATACAACCATCTTCCAAAAATCATTATTTGTTCAGATGGTTCCTGTTAGTTGAAAATAAGTCAGTGAAATATTTTCTATCTACTTGAAGACACTTGCATGATCAATTTTTCTCCGCGCTGTATTTTCATCATTTGGGTGACATATCAGCCAACTTTGCTTGCTAACTTATGTTTAGAAATGCATTTCAGCTATACCTAACTTAGAAAAATCTCACAGCAACCTGTTACAGACATCATCAGAAATACTGGCACAATGTAATCTTGAGAGACGTTGAAGCATAGGTTTGTAATTATATAAGCTGTACTAATTGGATTCTAGTGTTCACTAATTCCTTAATTGTTATGTAGATGAGCATCATGGTGTTAGAAGCCTATACACCAAAACTGCAACTTGATGTTAATGTCTGTGAAACTTTTTTCAAATATGATTTAAAGTTTATCCTGGAGTTAGAATGGCAATTTGTGGTGGGTTTTACCAACAATAACACTAGAGTGATGAGACAAATCATAGCAGAGCTGTTGCATGGTGTTAACAAGTAGCTAAATTGGTTCACATGTTTAGGATGGAATATTTTATGAGTGTTCAGTTGCATTCTTAAACTTTATGTCCACATGTGTCAAGTGCCTGATTTTGGGGCTTACTTTTGAGTAGACATGGTTAGGATTGTGCTCATAGTTTAGGAATTGCCTTTGACATGCAGATCAGTGTTCCTGGGTTGAATCTTCCCTGCCACTTAAGGCGTATGATTTGGTGTAAATTTGCAATATATGAGTCATTCCTCATACTCTTCATTGCCATTAAACACATATTGGAGGCAGGGATTTTATTTCATGATGGCAAGTTTATGCAGCAAATTCCAGCATAAAGTCAACATGTTCATAAAGGCCTTTTCCAGTGACAACCTATAACTTATTGGGTGGCTCACACTTAACTGGTACAGTTGTGGTTTTATAGAGAATGTTTACCCATTTACAGATGTATGAAACTATCATGGTGAGAGAGCTTATTCCCATGTTCCACTTGTTTCCCCTTATGTGTATTTTCTGTACCTTAAGAGTTCTTGTCAAATGTTTGGCTACTACCATTTAATCCACACCAAGGGCTGCCTTGGTGATCAGTAAGTGGTCATTACCATCTAAAGTGGCCATTACCATCTAAAGTAGTCACATACACTCCAAAAAAGAGTTGCAGAAATACAGGCAGTGAGAATGGATTACTAAAAGTTTGATATCTTCCTATATCAAAATGTTTTTTGTGTGTGTGTGTGTGTGTGTGTGTCTGTCTGTCTGTCTGTCTGATTCCAGATCTCCCTTTCCCAAAAGGCTTATATCTGATGTAATCCAGGGAAAGTGAACATGTTAACCAGCCCAAATCCTATTCTCATTTGTTCAGAAGTAAATCCTATTGAGCTGTCAACAGCAATCCCTGCCTCACTTAGTTGAGAGAATGCTCTGCAGAATATTGCCTTACATTTGGATAAACAAGCTTAAGATTGTATGTTAGCTAAGTTTGGATTTCGATGAGCTCTAAGCATACAGCACTTAAGTTAATCTAAACAGCAGTGTCCAGGGAAAAGACTGAGAGCAAAACATCTTCTGCCCAGAGTTTTTGTTTAATATAGTAAGTGGCATGCCCCCCAAACAGCATGGGAATAAAGGGACTTTAATACTTTCCCTACTGAGGTTTTAATGGAAATAAAGGCTCAATCAATTCCAGAAATAGAAGGCATGAGAGCGCTGTGATCCCGATCAAAATCACAGCAAGGCAACGTAACAATCCTGATTCCCTCATCACGTGCTATTTTAAGTAAAGAGTAAATGTTGCAAAAACATGTCTCTCTCTTAACATGGTTTGATGCACAGTCAGACATGCAAGTAGGTTTTTCCTTGTTTCTTACGGAAAGACAAAGGATAGTTATTTCCTTGTGGAAATAGTTTCTTACGGAAAGACAAAGAAAAGAAGTTTCTTGTTTCTTATGGAAAGACAAAGGATAGTTATTTCCCCTTCTGTGTAAATAGTATTGATGAAAGTTGCATCGTGAAGAATGAATGTATTTTGGTGATGATCCAAATTGTGGGTGATGATCCAAAGGACCATCCGACTGGTTGGATGAACTGTTGGGTGAACTGGTTGGAAGAACTGTATGAACTGATATCAAGGAGTGTTTATAAAACATACCACTTCGTACATCAGTTAAGATTCATCATAAGAACATACGCTAGCTATCTCTCTGATTGTTTAAACCTGTCACTATACTACGTCGTGTAGCAATGTACTATACAATGTAATGTAGCAATATAGTCATGTAGCAATGTACTGTACTCTACACCATGCTGTACCTATATTCTGCATCATGTTTTACATCATAATTGTACCTCATACCCTGCATCATACTTTGCATCATATTGACCTGGTGAACAATCTTTTACTGAATAAAAGCTGGGCAAGTTCCTCACATCAGGATCTAATAGGATGGAATATGATCATATAGGATCCTCAGATCCAAGACAGATCCAATCCATTTGGGATCCAATGGAGCTTCCTGCCTCAAACTGACTGCCTACTCACCTCCTCTTCATGAAAATTTCCCAAGATTTGTTCCAATTTTGCTAAGTTGACAGCATGGATTTTTCACATGCTTTAACTCTTTGGCTGCGGATGTATTTCTCAGACCCTTATTGTTACATCCCTGCTACACCATGCTCACAAGGTGTTTCACAACTAGCAACCTCCCATGCTTCATGGCAAGACACTTTTGAAACAGAGGGAAGTTTCAAAAGCCATTTGTCATACTGCATGGTGGTCTGCGGTTCATAGAATATTTTTTATAGAGAACTACAGTGGCCATGCCAAAGCCTCTGGGTATGCCTGAATGTTTTTATTATTTTTTAATCTGGATCCTGGCCATAGTGTTTAGCCTTTTCATATCCAATCAATGGGAGCACTGTGCCCTTGTGGCCTTCTGGATTGCTTTCATTGTGTGTAACTTGGTTGATTCTTCTACATGACCTACGTGCAGGGTGCATTAGACTGTTTGTTGCAATCCTGGCAATCTACTTTAACATAGTATATCCAAAAATAGATATAAAATAATAGCATCTTCTCAGCTCACCAGAATAATGATGTGGCTTCACTTAAAGTTCACTTCAGTGGTTCACTTAAAGTACAATGTGAATCAATCAATTCTTTTTAAATTAATTTTGATATTAATTATATATTTTCATTAACTGTTAACTGTTTCATTAACTATATATTTTCATTAACTATGTAAAGTAAAGAGGTAATTAGGAATATAAAATACACTTTATTTGAGTTTACATGCAAAAATTAATACATAAAACAAAACGTATATACATAGTGACTCAAAAGTATTGAAAATTGCACAACTAAGCATATACATGACATGTATGCAATTAAAATAATATCTAGACTACAAAGTGTAAGAATTACTTAAATTTCACACATCACTTATTTGTGAATAGTTTTTTAAAGAAAATTTTTGAGTTAGGAATATCTTCAAAATAATATGAGTATGAATATACCATTAAGGCATTTAGGGTGCAATACAGAGTAACAACAGGGTGTTCTTGCTCTGGTGTAAGAACAATTTGCTCTGGATTGCAATATGAATTTCCCATAGGTTTTCTCTAGGTGGTACAGTAACTATGGGTACACATAATGTCTCTTATGTGCTCCCGTAGTTACTCAGGATTGTAGGGTTAATAACTTTTCTCCTGAAAAATGCTATACATTCAAATGTGTATGTAGATGCTACCATTGTTTATAGAGCTTGTAGGCAGAAAGGATAGGATAAATAATACGTGTGTGTGTGTATATATGTGTGTGTGTACATATATATATATATATACACACACACATACACACACACACATATATATGTGTGTATATATATATATGTATGTATGTATAATCACACTTTACTTAATACCTTGAACTGGATTCTACAAAGTTTCCTAAACTTCAAACATTTATTTTTTCTGACTTGAACCAGCATTAGAATGTATTCCATTTGAAAATCTCTTTAGAGAATTTTCTATGCTGTATGTGTTACAAATGAATAAGCTTGTGAAGCAATTGACAAAAACTTTTCTTTGTTTCCAAACTGAATGTCTTCCATTATTAACATACCGGTATATTGGTCCCCTCCATCATTTTCCATCATTTAAAAACCAGAATGTTTTTAATTAAATCCCACTTCTTTTTTCAACTTTCTATTTGACAGGTTTGCCCAAAGGAAATAAAAAGACAAATATTCCAATATAGTGACAACATTGACTTAGAATTTCCTTTAAATATATTTTAATATATTTTGTGTGAAATAATAGTAATTTTAATTCCTCAGTATGAAGGGGGATTTTTTTCGTTTTTAAAAACTTTCTTATACTTGGAAAGATATTTTGAAAGATGTAATGCCCCAAATATTTTTGAAATTTCTTTACATATGAGGTGAAAAAAAACTGAATGTTGACAAAAAATTCTTTCAGTGATTTCCTCAAATGTGTGTGCAGTCTAATGAACCTATAAAATATTCTAAACTGCTCAGCTTTTGGTGAAAATGACAACAGTGATATTCTATGTTACATTTACTTTTCACTGTAACGTTATAGAAAAATCTGACATTTCAAACTCTGTCCGTTATTACTTACGTCAAGATGTTCTATCTTTCTGGCTTGTACAGAGAATTGTTTGAATTTAGGTGTATATTACAATCACAGTTATATATGAACTTTCAAAATAGACATCAAAATTTATAGATGAACTTTCAAAATGCCAAGTTGTGTCTTTCTAGCGGGTACAGAGAATTATTTGAATTTAAGTGTATATTACAATTAAATAGTGATATATGTCCATCTAAGTAAGGAATGTAGCAATAACGGCAAAATTTAATCACTAATTCATATATACAGTGTTAAATAGTTGTGAATATTCCCCAACTTGTTCAGACTATCTTTTATTATGCAGCTCCCTTTTTACCACCACAACTTCAATCATGCCTGCTAACCTGAGCCATAATGTGCAATACCCACCAACACTGTCGAGTTCTATAAGCGAGGCCTTGAATTTAAACAACCTACTTCTATCTTTGTGTGATGCTTTCCCCCCTTAGGACTCCTTTTATTTACTTTCTTTTTAAAAAAAAATCCCTAACAGCCTCTTTATATGTATAATTAAAAAAACACCCAGGAGCTACTCTGAAGCATGCAGGGTGTTGTAATTTCAGTTTGCAAAGCGGTATGATACAATGTTGCTGAGCAGAAAAGCCCATGATAGATTTAATGTAGCCAATTGTGCACTTTTGAAAAAAAGAGTAACTGTTCAGTGTGAGTTAATTTTGGATTTTTTCAGCATCTCTCTTTTGGTCTTTGTGCTGCATTCTTCCAGACAAATGCGTATTCCATGTGGACCACTGTTCTGCTAAATGCTCTCAGTTCTCCCTTTGCAATCAAGATTATGTTGCTAAGGAGATCTTGCTTTTATTGGTGCCATTGATTTGTGTTAATACGTTTTGAATACCTCTTGGTATTCTTCCATAGACAAGGCCAAAAGAAAAACTTCCCCGAGTTTCCCCATTTACATGACAAATGGAACGGTGGTGTAATGAAGCCGATATAAAGTGGGCAGTTGAAAAGCAACCAAAGAAGAGCACTCAAGTGAGAAATGAAGAAATGTGCCGGGGGACAGTCTGTGGCCGGCCTTCGCTCCAGCTGCAGGAACTGGCTTGGGCCAAAGCGAGAGGCAGAGGGTGAAGAGAGTGCCTCCGTG
This sequence comes from Cryptoblepharus egeriae, assembly GCA_030015325.1. Classification (NCBI taxonomy): domain Eukaryota; kingdom Metazoa; phylum Chordata; class Lepidosauria; order Squamata; family Scincidae; genus Cryptoblepharus; species Cryptoblepharus egeriae. The sequence goes on from JAREYC010000007.1 coordinate 57,849,547, forward strand.
CCTCCGTTGGCAAAGACCACCCACTTTCTGTAGTCCTGGCTCTCCATGGATTACATCATTGATTAATCACAAAGCACCGATTAATCACAAAGCACCCCCCAAAAAATTCTTCATTTGGGGGAAAGTTGGGGAAAACCCATCTTAGATTAATCTATCTTTAGGTAACGGATGGATGGATAATATCTATTCATTCCACATGCTTTTCCTGCAAGAGTTTTCAGAAACAACTTCAGCCTCAGTGTTTCTCAACCAATGGGTATCACTGGTGGTACTTGCAGTGGTTCCAGGTAGGACCTCTAGTCATCTGCCACCCAGCAGTGAGACTATGAATATGGCACAACAAACAGCAGTAGGAGGCTTACTATCCATTCTATCTATCCATTCTACATGCTTTTTCCTGCATGTTTTCAGAAACAACTTCAGCCTTGGTATTTCTCAACCAGTGGGTACCATTGGGTAGTACTTGCAGTGGTTCCAGGTGGGACCCCTAGACACCTGCCACCCAGCAGTGAGACCATTAACATAACACAACAAACAGCAGTAGGAAGCTTGGCTTGATGCAGGGGTGTCCAAAAGTTTTGGCTAAAGGACCACATCATTTCTCTGACACTGTTTCCGTGGCAGGAAAAATTACTTATATTTGAAATTTAAATAAATTTACTTATAAGAGTGTGTTCACAGTAGGTATGGAGGATTACAAGGTTTGCCCACAGGATGGATGGAGGGGTCATGCCACTGGCAACATTTGGCCCCACGGCTGGGGTTTGGACAGCCATGAATAGAGGGGCAGAGTCCAAAGCATGCTTTTCTGCACTCAAAATCCACCTGTCCACTCTGAGCCTCTTATTGGTTGTTTGTTATGTAGTATCTGACCTAGAAGTAAGTGGCAATTTTGTCATTACCTGGTGGTACTTCAAATACCTAGGTGGATCATGTGAAGTGGTACAGCAAATATTGAGAAACGTCAGGCTAGATGTTGCTTATCTTCAAAAGAGTGATGTGCACATGAGGATCCAGGTTGAATGGACCAAAAAGAAGACGACAATTCTAGAGCTCTGTAGTTAGTGCTTACGTAGGTTAGCAATACTGACTACATAACCAATTAAGACTCATTCATAACTCACATCTTTGCATCTGCACCAGATTTCCCTTGCCTCTCCCAGATATTGAACTTCATTTGTGACTTGGGTGCTCCACATCACTGAACAATGCACAGGCTGTATCTATGCTATCACACATGGTGGGATATGAGAAGTTCTTCCTTCACCACAAAGACCAGAGGAGTAAGATGTTATTTGCACATTCAGAACAGATATATATGAAGAAGACCTCCTTCTGTCCAGTGTGTACTCACAAAAGCATGTGCAAGTATCATTGCTGGAAAATGATCCTGTTAGGTGCATGGTAGACATATGACTTTTAGGGAGTATCTTGCCTTTCCATTTCAATAATACATAATGTAAATTAAAAATTGCAATTTTTTTTTACTGTTGGCTGAAAGCAAGTTATGCCATTAATCCATTTGTATGGAAATAAATCCTAACCAAATATTAGTAGTACACCACTTTTTGTAACAGACACCATGTCACAGAGGTTGAGAAAATTATGACTTTATGAGCATCTATAAGTCTAATGGTTCAAATCTCTCTCTCTCTCTCTCTCTCTCTGTGTGTGTGTGTGTGTGAGAGAGAGAGAGAGGAAACATTTAAATGCCTTTTCAAAAATTAAACAGAATAGTAATCAGCCTCCTATGACCAGCTTGCCCTATAAAGAATGGTAATAACATTATTATTACAAAATGTGTTATTTGAGAAACAAAATGTAATAACAAAATGTTATTTGGGAAACACAAAGGCTGTTTCAGGCCCTATAATGTCTTTGAAGTCAGGTGAGTTTTAAGACATAGGCTGCAATCCTAAATACACTTTCCTGGGAGTAAGAATCATTGAATACAATGGGGTTTATTTTTGAGTAGACATGGGCTGCAATCCTAAGAGCACTTTCCTGGGAGTAAGACCTATTAAACTCAATGGGGTTTACTTGTGAGAAGACATGGTTAGGATTGTGCCCATGGTTAGGATTGTGCTCATAATGTATTTAGAATGTCTGCAAAATTGCATGCCTCATGATGAACCTTTCCTGTCTCTGAAACAGAGGCTGCAATCCTAAAGACACTTTCCTGGGAGTAAGACCCATTAAACAAAATGGGGCTTACTTTTGAGTAGACATGGTTAGGACTGTGCTCAGATGCTCACTTCCCCCATAGCTTCATTTTTTAAAAACTTTCTATGGCAGTTCTAGGGCTGTAGTCTCTCAGCAGTAAAGACGCCATGCCTGCCATGCATGTCTTCGAGACCTGGATGCTACAAGATGGAGTGAGCTCCTGTCCCTTGCCCAGCTCCTGCCAACCTAGTAGTTTGAAGGTATGTGAATGCAAGTAGATAAACAGATACCATCTTGGTGGGAAGGTGTTCCATGTGCCTTGATATATAGTCACGCTGGCCACATGGCACCCCTGGACAACACTGGCTCTCAGTTTAGAAATGGGGATGAGCACTGTGCCCTAGAGTTGATCACAACTAGCAATACAACCTGCATGGGACAACTTTACCTTTATAGCGGTTTAGTCCCTATAGGGGAACTAGTTGTCTGTGGATTGTGGCCCTGATGAGGGCAGAGCTTTTTCCTCCACCCTCCACCACAGGTTGATAACTGAATTATTGTTGCTACCTACTGTTCTTCTCATCTTGCTCATCTTCTGCTACAACCTTTCTCCTCTTACCGTGTTTGACGCAGAAGTCTCCATATTCCAACAGGATCACTCACAACAGTAAGAAGTGTGCTCCTTGGCTTTGTGGAATTAGGAGCCAAATCTATAATATCAATAGATCAGCTATTTTTAAAAATAAATCTGAAAGTAGTCATTTGTAATGACTCATCTGCTTTGAACAAAAGGCAAGAGAGGTAAATGTTCCATTAAAAACCACTGCCAACATAATCTTACCATTAGCTTTTATTTCACTGCTTTTATTCCACCACTTTCCATTAGCACAATGATTGCCTTAATTAAAGTCCTTTCCCCAGTTGGGGATCATCATTCTGAAAGGCTCTCAAACTACCTGAAATGAAGTTTCTGGCACACTTTGGAAGATATAAGTTGTTCAGTAAGCTCAAGAAAGGGCCTGATTCTGCCATCACAAGATTGCTTACAAGAGATCTTACTGGTTTCATTAGGGCTACTCAGCGGGAGGTTGGTAAACGTGATGATAGGGGGTTTCTTGACTTTCTTGAAAGATTTTTGGGGAAATATTAAAGTAGAGATTACTAGACTATTAAGGGCCAAATCCAGGTCCAGAGAGAAATGATCTTCCATTGCCAGTATTGGAAAAGAGGCAAAAGAGATGTGAGATCATTGTAACTGTAGGAATGGGATGTCCTGAAATTAAACCTCCTCAAACTACTCATAGTTTCTTAGCAGCAGTTTTAATCACTGAAAAACCACGAAACATTTCAAGGGCTTCTTCCTGCGAATGTCTCTTGGGCCTGCTTTCCCCTGAAAAGGAAAACATATGATGAAGATGCACAGTTCAAACCACTTTGGACCAATTCTTTCTCACATCCCAAATTCCTCCAAATAAACACTTGTCCCACGTTCAGTTATTCCCCTTCAAGCAAGTCCTGAACATGTGGAGAAGGAAATGGGGTTGTCTTTGTAGGTCATCATCTACGGCCACATTCATGGATCTCCCTGTGTTCTGGAGAGACAAGGCATTCCATGCATTCTTTGATATATGGAGAGGATTGATTAACCAGGGCTGAGAGACGAGGAAGAAGAACTTTCACCTGGAAAATTCTTGTGTCCAGTTTTTGTTGGACAGAATAGAAGTAGAAGAGTCTAGACACAGGTGGTTTAGCTTATCACTCTTAACTCCTTGTCAATGTAATATACGGTAAGTTCTTCATGGAAAGGCAGTCAAAGCTTCAATGTATTTCGTCATACATAGATGAGGAGCATGACCACTAACAGTTTTTTAGGGTTGGTAACTAACACTAAACTGACCCATAAACAGTAGACCTCGTTAGGATTGTGCTGTAACTTTGATAAAATACACATTTTGTTATGGGTAAATGGTTTCATATACCTATTAGGTCCATAAATTACCATATAGCATTTATTCAACACAAAAAACAGCAACAATTTGTTGTTGACAAAGGACAGCTGGACATATAAAGGGCCCCATTATCTTCAATAGCTTTGGACTTCATCAAACCTAAATCTGCCCCCCCCCCCATAAGGTATAGCATCCCAAAATATTCTGTCTGGGTGAACAAACCACTTTATTTTCCGGCTTTTGTATATAATGTAGAATTATTTCTATTCCAATTTTTCCCTTATTATTACATTACTGATTTTATCCCTTCTGGTTACTCCAGCAGTAACTTTTCCACAGTAACTTTTCTGATGTTATATTGTACGTGTCCACGTTTGACACTGGTAACATACAATGGGGGTAACATAAAGTAGGAATGAATATCTTCTGTACAGGGAGACCAGATGCCAAATGCAAAATCCCTGAGCCCCAAGGCCAGTTTTCCTACCCCAATGCCCGTTTTCCTACCCCCCAAGCCAAAATTCCTACGCACTTAAAAAAATTGTAGGACACCCCAAAAAATGTTGGCTATATGTAGGACATGTTGAATAAGCTCCTGTACTTAATTTCAACAATTTTAAAACTAAAAACCTTTTAACATGCATGATCCTGACACATACATGTAAGGCACCCTGAAAGCAATTCAACACAACACAGCATGATCCTGATACACACACACACACACACACAGAGAGAGAGAGAGACAGACACACATAGAGACAGAGAGACACAGGCACACACAGAGACTGACGTATCCCTGCCGGGAAGTAAAAAAGCAGGGGGGAGACAGGCAAGCAGCAGGCAGGAGGCAGTGGAGGAGGCGCTGTGGGTGAGTGGGCAAGTGGTGGCGGCAGACACACACACCATCCAGGAACTCTTCCTGGATGGCGCGCACACCAGGTAATTCCTGGATGGTGTGTTCACCTGCCTCTGCCACTCACCTGCTCGCCCACAGCACCTCCTCCACCGCTTCCTGCCTGCCGCTTGTGGCCAGCCAAAGTGGGGCCATTTTAAAGGGCTGGCCTTTAAAATTTAAAGTGCTGGCACAGTTTTAAAGAGCCAGCAAGCCCTTTGATTCCGGATGACTGGAATCCCGGACAGGGGCACGCTTTTCCCCTTTTCCTACAGGGGGAACATTTCCAGACCTGTCCGGGAATTTCCGGTCATCTGGTCAGCCTGCCTCTGTATGAGATGCTTCTTTGCACTAATTGGTACTACCTTAAGTTATAGAAGTGGAGCTAAATGCCCCGATAACTGGTTTGCCTTACACAAAACCACACCATACTTTGCCCTATTATAGCTATCCCTTACTTGATCTGCATCCACCTCTTGCAACGTGTATGCAGGACTGAGTTTTGAGAGGCTGCTCCAGGAACCAGCTCCATAAAAATCTTACTGTAATCTGAAAATGAAAACTCGAGCATTGAGCAGAAGATATTTGAGGGGAGCTCCTACTTCCTTACATAACCTCCTAGAGCCATCCCTGCACCATCAACCCCCAACACCCTTTCCAAACAATTTGCTGAATGAAGTTGATGATGTGGCTAAGCAGCTGGGCCAAGCACAAATTCACTTTCAGCACAATACTAACCTGTCTACCCAGAGGTAAGTCCCATTGTGTCAATGGGCTTACTCTCATCAAAGCATGTGTCAGATTTGTGAATGTTCACTCTGCTATTAACTTTGCTCTAAATCTATTTGGAGATTAAGGACTTTCTTCCCTGGACAACAAAGATTTCCATGACATATTTATGTTGCTTCTTTAAAGCTAATTTGTAACCATGTGTGGAAAACTTGAAGTGATTTGCTGCCTTTGCTCAGAACAAGCATATTAACATCATTGCATCTCATCAGATACAGTGCACTGCAAACCATGGAAAGCCAAAATAAACCTTGAAAAGAACTGGATCCAAGCCCTTCTCTGGATTCTACCATTCTTGATCACTTAGTTGTTTAATTAATGTCAACCTTCCTCATCAAGGCTCATGAGAGCAATCATTATGCAGACACAAAACCATTTGAAATGCTTGGCATTCTACCAGTCACAGAGCTGAGCATTCCCATGATAGATTGAATTATTCCAGCGCCAAGTCTTGTGTAGGATTAAATGTACTCTCTGACTGCACAGATGCCAAAGCCTTGTATTTTCATCTTAAGCAGGACAAGACGATTTGGGAATTTTCTTTTTTGAAAAAGCTTTTTTGTGTCCCAGTTGTTTGTGGTTTATTACTTGTTCTTTTTTAAAAATAAAAACAAAAATATATTTGTCTTCATTCTTTTGAACAAAAGCCATCTTCATTTTGGGCTGATCATACTCATCCCCTGCGTGTATGGTCTACAAGCTGTGAAACACCACCCACTATGCATAGACAAGGTGACCATATAGACTGGAGGACAGAGCGTCTCTCTACTTTTATTGAGGCATAGAATTGAGGCAGGTTTGGCTCATCATAGAAGGGTTTAAAAAGCACCTCCTGCCTCAATTCTATGCAATGGTTAAAGTTAAAGGGAATCTGTCCTCCATTCTATATGGCCGCCCTGACCCTGCACATAGAGTATGTGATAATATATGGAACCAGGGTGACCATATGACTGGATTTGTCCTCTTTTTTAGCCTTCTGTCTGGATGTCCTCCAAAAGGGCTTCATTGTCCTCTATTTTCATTTTGGAACTTTGCAATAGTGTGCCGTACCCCCATTAAGTCATATATTGTTGGATTTGTATTGAAGAGCAGAATCCAATGAAAAAATCAGTTTTGAAATATCTCCCTCATATCAAACGTTATGGCCAAAAAAACTAAAACTAAAAATATGCATTGAGCTCTATGGGAAAGGAAAATGCCCAATAGTGCAGCTTTACTTGTGAGTAAGCAAGCATGTCATTGTCTGCCAGAAAAGCCAGGCTGAGAGGAATCCAAGATCTTCTCCTCCTTTTGAGATTTGGGCATCTGATCACCCTGTGTGGAACTTCTAGATGATATATGGATAGTGATGCTACAGTGATGATGTACACTTCACTTTTGTGATCCATAAGGTTTATAAGCAATGCCTTGTTATTCACTGGGATTCTGTTCTGAAAACCTCCAGTGGATTTTAAAAATAACAAACGTGGAAAAACAGCTTTAAAGAACCACTTCCAAGTTTCTTGTTCCTCTGCTGTCCCAACAAAATGCATTGGTATAGACTTGTATTCAAGTAGAAGTATTGGTATAGACAGCATTCAAGTAGTAAATGGGGTGCATAATGGAATCCAATGGAATGAAATTATAGTTATTTAACAACACAAAGGTAGGAAATTGGACATTGGTGATTTTTCTTTGTTACAAGGCATTTCAAGGTGGACACCTGTATCAGTGAATAGTCAAATCCGTGAATACCAAGTTAGTGGATATTAAGAGTCAGTTGAAGAATTGCACACATACAACATCTCCAAGCAGCATCTCCTATGTTTCTCTCTATGACTCATTTAACCCTGTTCAGATTACATAGGTACTAACTACACAAAGATCAGAACTATCTTCCTTGAATGTTGCTCTTCTTCCAAAATATTTCTCAGGAGAAAGCTTTTTCTTTTGGAACAAGAAGCCCATGAGAGGCAACACATTATCTTGTAATGTGTATAGTACACATAACTAGTGTGGTGTGAAAGACTTTGGCCTATATCCTAAAATGAAATTAAGCCCTTTGCTCTGGAGCAGTTAAGATGACTTTCCATAAGATAACACTAGAGGGTGACGTAACTGCGGGGACCTGTAACTGCTATGGATTTAGCCCTTTGTGAGACCACTTCAACGCTGCATCTGCTATAATATCCTCTGTTCCTTTGTCGAGTTCTTTTCAAATTCTAAATAATAGGGTTATGTCTCACCAAATTTCTATTTTCCTGTGTTGCGTCTTAAGCTGGTGCCTGGATCGGGGTGGCATGAGATATATTTTCCCACTCCTTCAACCCTAAAATGATTCAGTATCTCCAGTGACAATGTGTTTCAAGGAGACAATGCATTCACTTTTGAAAATGTCGGTCCCTGTTTGTGAGAGCCCGTAGCAACCAAAGATAGGATGGGACCCTTTGAAGGCCATTCCGAATAATACCATTAAAAGTGAAAGAGAAACAATAGAGATTGAAGCAGAAGAAGACAAGAGTATGAGATTCAGAGGCTGCTTAGTGATGCTACCATTTCAAGGGATGTGCCTAATTCTTAGAATGGCTCTTACTCCCTGGATAAAGGAGGCTGCTGAAAAGCCCAGAGGGAGTATCATTTCCCAAAGGGATAATGTCTGGTATTCTTATCGGGGTGTTCCCCCATGTTTGTTTTTGACAAACAGGTTGTTTTGCTTTATCTCTCTTCAAATAAGAGACTTTTTAAGGCTTAAAGGTCTGAGCCTTCTGAGAACCCAGAACTGCAGTCTTTTGAGATTGCCTTAAGTATATTTACTCAAGATTTATGACAAATCCCATAGAACTACAGATAATGCTTAATACATTTCAAATAGGTTAAAACGAAGCTAAATAACTCGTAAGCTTCAGCCCGCCTCTGGCTTCGTCTTAATAGGCCACACTGCTCTCAATGGAAAAACAGTGGCAGATTTGGGAGCAATGGAAGTCTGCTATGCAGGGGATGGCCCTTTAAAAGTGACATTTCAAAAGTGCTAGTGACAAAAGCTGGTCTTGCAACCTTTCCCCTTCATCACTTATAACTTCATTGTATTTGCATTTGTAAAGAAAATCCTGTTCCTTGATGTGTTTTTTTTTTACCAAGATATCATCGATCAAATCTATCAACAATATCTATATACCACTTTTCAACTAGAAAGTTCTCAAAGCAGTTTACAAAGGAAATGAAATTGAAGTATCAAGTAAGTATATACCATTGATAAAGTCCCAGTGGCATAGCTAAGGGGTGGTGGTGGGGGTGCAATTGCACCAGCCTATAAGCTTTAGGGGAAATATAAGCTGAGCATAATTAAAATTAGGAAATTAAAATTAGGAAATTAAAATTAGGAAATGAGGAAAAATGATAACACAGACATGAATGATAACACAAAAATGAATGATAACACAGACCCCATTTTTCCTCATTTCCTAATTTTAATTTTAGTTAAATTAATTTTAACTAATTTTAATTTTAATGGGGTCTGTATGAATGATAATGCTTGCGGGAGTTCCTCTTCGCCGATGACGCTGCTATTACTGCTCACTCTGCTGAAGACCTTCAACAACTCATGGACCGTTTTAGCAAAGCCTGCCAAGACTTTGGACTAACAATCAGCTTGAAGAAAACACAAGTCATGGGTCAGGGTGTGGATCCACCTCCCTGTATCACAATCTCTGAACATGAACTGGAGGTTGTCCATGACTTTGTGTACCTTGGCTCAACTATCTCCGACTCTCTCTCCTTAGATACTGAGCTGAATAAACGTATTGATAAAGCAGCAACCACGTTCTCCAAGCTTACAAAGAGAGTATGGCTTAATAAGAAGCTGACAGAACATACAAAGATCCAGGTCTATAGAGCTTGCGTCCTGAGCACACTCTTGTACTGCAGCAAGTCTTGGACCCTTTATGCATGGCAGGAGAGAAAGCTGAACACCTTCCATATGCGCTGTCTCCGACATATTCTTGGCATCACCTGGCGTGACAAAGTTTCAAACGACGCAGTCTTAGAACGTGCTAGAATCTCTAGCATGTTCACACTTCTAAAACAGCGGCATCTACACTGGCTTGGGCATGTTGTGAGAATGGCTGATGGTCAGATTCCAAAAGATCTCCTATATGGAGAATTAGGGCAGGGAAAGTGCCCTAGAGGGAGACCACAGCTGTGATACAAAGACATCTGCAGGAGGGATCTAAAGGCCTTGGGAATGGACATCAACAGCTGGGAAACCTTGACCTCCGATCGTTCAGCATGGAGGCAAAAGACCCAGCATGGCCTTCTCCAACTGGAAGAGACACTTGTTCAGCAGGCTGAAGCAAAGAGACAGACCCGAAAGCAGCGAAACCTGGGCCTGGGCAGGGGACGGAATTTATTTGTCCTCAGTGTGGAAGGGATTGCCACTCTCAAATTGGCCTCTTTAGTCACACTAGATGTTGTTTCAGGACCTCCAATCAGAGCATGATACCATAGTCTTTCAAGACTGAAGGATGCCAATGATGATGAATGATAATACCATCAGGTTATATACCATTGGAAAAGTAATTTTACGCAGAATGCAACGAAACAAACTGCACTGGAATATCTATATTATAACAAAATTTATGGCCAATTAATCAGAAAATGAAAACACAAGAGCCTATGGTACAAAAAAATGCATTTTCTTTACTCAAAATTTTCCATGTTACTGATTGCTCTGAAAGCCAATGAGATGTAATTCTGAGACTGTCTGGAGCCTATAAGGTGTTAATATGAATCAACTCTCAGTTCATATATCACATACCGTACAGATATCATAAAACAGTGACCCCATACTAACTGGGTATACAGGCCCTTCTAAGTGGTACTACTCTTATATTTAGCAGGGAAAGAATAGCCATTCCTTTTCACCCCAGCACAGTTTCCCTAACCATTAAAGGACACAATTTTCATTATTTTACTCAATTAAACCCCCCCCCCCCATTTTCTTTTTAAAAATACCATCACTTCTGGTTTTGACTTCCGGGGCAACATTTTGAGCTTTGCACCAGGCTACATGATCATTAGCTACACCACTGTATAGTTCTCCCATAATGGGACTTACTTCTGAGTAAGTATTCCTTGGATTGGACTCTAAGTCACTACCTTCTCTGGTGCTTTAGAGACAGGTTTCCTTGGGTAGGCTCTCTGTTGTTTTCATGGTCCTCGCTGAAGAGAACTTGTTGGTCCCTTGAGCTTTTCTAGTTAATTTTTGGGGTACAGTGAGGCTCTAATTCCCCTGACTGCATAACTATGGTCCTTATAAGGATAAGTGCCTCTAAATCAGATCAAGTCTCCTGTGAAATATGTATGTTTCACCATCACTTTGGCACAAATGGAAAAGTTCTGCTAGTGGTTGATCTGGTAGAATGCACCACTATCACTTACACTCCTGGCACAAGTATTAACACGGATGCCGTCCTTTGGCTTTCTTTATTTCCATTTTTTTCTTTTGCAACAATGATCTTCTTTGTTGTAATAAGATTTGATGATCTTATTGGTTGCAATAAATTTGTCTTAACTGATGCAAACAAATGCATTGATCAAGTTCTACAAATCAACTAGCAACAGTATCAGAAGGACCCAGATCTTTGCTATGATGTATGAAAACCTGGCAGTTCTGCTGAGCATAATTTGACAGTGAACACAATCTCAGTGGCACTCATTGCCCGGTAGTATCACTTATCACAGATCCATCCACACAAAAGGTCAATCAGAACAACATCTGCACTCTGAAGATTCTCCAGAAGCTACTTTTCACTTAAGTCAAACAATATTTAAGCTGATTTTCATAAGCAAGAATTTAAACAAATTTGAACTTTATTGGAGTCTGCAGATTATGTTATTCATATCATAATTATAAAGTAGCTACACTGCAACACAGTGGATAATTGGTCTTTGGAAAGTTGCCACCATAAAACCGAGTTGGCATCCCCAGAATAAATGTTCTGGTGTGCTGTGAAAATCATGGAATGTACAGCTCTCTCCAGCTTACTAGATTCTCTAAGCAAAATATTGTCTTTCAAATAGGAGTTTGCTCCAACCAACTAGCTAACAACTTTTATGTTGGTGCAATGGCTTAGCTTCAATAGTAGTGCCCTGGCCTTACTGTTTGATGGATTTTTATATTCACCCTAAACTTCCTTTAATCTGCCTGGAGATTCCTCTGAAATCCTTGGTGCATAACTTTGGGGGCTTGAAAAAGAAGCAAAAAAGGGGCACCTCGTGTTCCAAATTGACTTAGAAAAATGTAAAAAGGTGGTGTATATGTTTTTTCCACAAGTGGAAATTCTTAACCATCAGGTTTGTCTACGTTAGAGCTGGGCAGCCTGCAAACCAGAAGTAACCTGGAACCCAGTCTGGTCTTTGTGGAGCCTGGCATCTTCGCCATGACCCATCTAGAGCATGTTAAACTCGGTGGAAGGCAGAGCACAGTGTATCTTGTATCCCTGAACTGACACAGCTTAAAAAATTTCTATCACAAATCCTCCAACGTAGAGCCAGCCTGCTAAACTTGAAATGTCTGTGCTAATACATTGCCTATAAATGTGCTATTTGTAAATGATCTGCCATTTAGAGATGAGATCAGAGGCCTGTGCTTAATCTTGACGGAAAGGAGGCGACCAAGGGTGAGCGCTGCGCTTATGTAGGAAGGAACCACTCACTATTACCAAAATCTCTTTAAAAGAATGTTAATAATTGCAGGTATCATTTTCAACAGTACCAAGGTGACTTTTATAAAGCTGTTCTTTTTTCACCATAATTCCTCTTTGTGTTAATAAATAGCTTTCAATGTTATACGTCTCCTGCAGGCGTTTCTACGAACATAAAGGGCCATTCACCTGAACCGTCTTTAAGGAAAACTGCAGAAAATATATGGATGGATGGTGGACATAAAAGGCTAAGGATTTGCCTGCCTTATTATCTCATTTTCCAGAGTGAATTGTCAGGACAGCTGCCTGTTATTATTGTGCACACCAGGAATTGCTTAACTGCCAAGCAGCAGAGAGTGAGGGTGAGGATTAGCACCAAAATAGAATCTTTGCACCTGGTCATCCTACGGCTCTGTGTACCGTCCAGAGCGATTTCATGACTTAGATCTTATTTATGGAAGGGAAAAAACCCTAAAACAAACCTTTTCATGTCACTGCAATTAGTGGTGATACTTATTAAAAACTGTTTAGGGTTTTATTTTAAAAAATGATAGATTTAAACAATAAGATTTTAACATCCGGTAATGGTTGATTACTTTTGCATCATCTGCAGTAAATTTGGGAAGCTCCACAGGAATATCTAAAACTAGTAACAGCCCAAAATTGCCGTTCGTTGAGATACAATATAACAACATTCATCAGTAAAAAAAATCATTCCCCTCTCCAGCATCTCATCTTTCCATATTTTCAATGGTAGCTAGAATGTTGACAATTGACAGTTGATAGTTAGAATCTTGACAGTTCCTTCTCCTCCACCTGCTTGATTGACACAGTATGTGGGCCAGAAGATGTGGACACCCCAGCTCACAGGTGAAGACATTTATATATTGATGTTACAAATCTTATCAGTCCCATCAGGCAAAGCAGAAAGAGTTTGGAGTTGAACACCATCCAACAGAAAAAAGTGGGAAGCATTTTTTGAGAAGGAGTTATCACAGTCTTTATTCATGATGATGGGCAACCCAACCTTGTGTAAATTTATATGAATCAGGAATAACCAAATGTTTTTTTTCAGATATCCAGGAAATTAATCTGGACTCTGTTTTGGATTTGATGTGGATTAGATCCCTTGACTCTGCTAAGTAGGAACTAAGTAGGGTCAAAATGCATCTGTTCTTTTTATCAATGCCAGTGCCAGGTCAGTAGGAACCCTGAAGCTCTGAACCTCCCTTGGTGCCCTCACTTTACCTTCTGGTGCTATATTCGGCAGGCAGCACTGCTGGTAGTGAAGATTCAAGTTCAAACTGGCCAGGCGGGATTTCTAATGGGACTGGGCTTTGGCCAGTATCTGGCCCGATGCCACCTCTGCCTGTTATGATATCCTGTCAGGGTGACAATATGTCCTCTTATGCCAGGACATGTCCGCTATATCCTAGGGGGGAAAAATCATCATTGTTCTCATTTTCCTCATATATCTTTCTTGTATTTAATAATAGTTTAAAATTTAATAATACATAATATAGTATTTAAATTAACTGCATGAAAGCAATATACATATACCTTTATTTTTTCATGTCCTGCATTGTTCTCGGGTGCCCTACATTTAGGTCCTCTTATTTGGTTATGATATCTGGTTATCCTGTGGAACCTTCCATATTGCCTCCTTTTTGTACCATTTATCAGAAGTTAGTGGGATCCAATAGACCAGTGATTTTCAACCAGTGTGCCATGGCACAGTGGTGTGCCACGAGTGATCCGCAGGTGTGTTGTGAGAGATTGGACTATTCATCCATTTAATAATAAATAAATATCATTTATTAATAGAGTAATTGAGGAAGTGAACCCTCCACTAGAAGCATAGTATGCCTTGTCAGTTATCCAAAGATCAATGGTGTGCCAAGGATCAATTCTGGCACCTTGTTGGTTTGCCATGAAATGAAAATCACTGCAATAGGCCAAAAGAATGATGAATTTCGAACGCATCAATATGGATTCTGGATGCGCCTGTGGCCCGTCAACACCATTTCAGATTTGCCACATCACCAGGTTTTCACACACACTCACACACACCCACAAAATATAGGTGCTGCAGCAGACAAATTGTTAGGCAAATCACGCAGACTATGTGCAAGCACATGCGATTGGGTAGGCTGCCAGCTGCTGAAATCTCTGGAGTCAATTTAATCCTGATGTTAGAGAGGCCATTTTTTCCTCCTCTAGTTTGGGCAAGCATCCCACTACATAATCTCTAGAGACACAGTTGAAATTGTTGGTCATTCGCATGTCATACGGCATGGAAGCAAACTTGTGGTTAACGCTTCCCTCCTGGGACCAGGAAGGTCTAAAGTTGAAAATAATGATCTTCTATAAACACAACAGAGCAACTGCTTTGATTAAGAAAACATGTGTAACCCCACAAGTGAAAGCAGATGGACACCATGATGACAGCGATAAATATGATCACTTGCGAGGCAATGCAGGATCTTGTATCAGCTGGGGATATACTGATCGAGCTCTTTGGGCTTGAGTAAAAGTAGACTAATTTTTATCAGCCGAGAATCCTCTGGATTAACGTATTCTGCTGCCAAAGATTGGCCAAGGGTAGGGGGCTAAATAGGACTTTAAACTTTTCTGCTACAAATTCTTACAGGAAATATGATCTTCCCTAGTTGCATATTACATTCTGAAATGTCAATCAATATCTAAGCCTTATTATCAGTATAGCTATTTAGTTGTTTCCTCCCCCACCCCACATCCTAGTGTTTTAATTGACAATGCATTTTCATGGCAAATCCCAGATCCCCTCCACTGGTGGAATAGCTGAAGGGGGTGGAGGAATCATGACAGTGTGCAAGGGGCCCCACTCTGTCGGAGCCATTCCAGCCATATTTTTTTTAAAATCCCTTTTGCTATGGGAGAAAAATTAGAATCTGCTGTTTGTAGTAGGGGGAGCAAAGATGTCCAGCAGAGGAATAGCCCAGAACTAGATCATCAACCATTAATGAGTTGCTCAGTGGCCTTCAAGCATTAAAATTGTGGTATACGTAGAGTTGCCATAATTCTCTTCCAGAAAATCAGGACAGGACTCTCTGTCCCATTTGTCAGTGTGTGAACACAATCCCCCAAAATTGGGAGTGTCCCTGTTTTTTGGGACATATGGCAAACCTAACTATACATATAGATATGTATGCAGTGAAACTAAGAAATGCACAGAGAGATGTTAGTCTCCTACAATTGCACCATTGGTAGATCGCATCATTTACACATCTGAAGAAAACACAATCCTACCTAACCCCCCTTATGGGGATTTAACGCGTCAGCTGCATTCCTTAATGAGTTTTTTTTTAAGTTAGGTATGAGATTGAGTTGATCTATGCAGGTGGATCATATCCAGGAAGGGAGTTTGGATTTGGTGTGTGCCACCACTGCTGAACCCAACCCTCACTGCAGCTTTCTTTCTGATGCATTAGTTCCCTGTAGTGCACTGTCACAAAGCATGATGCATTTATGGCAGAATATGCCCTTCAATAGGTTTGGGGCATTAATTGCCCTCCAGGATTGCTAGCTCTTGCAATCAAGATGGTGTAGCCCTTCCATGTGGCCATCTGAAGCAGTGGCCTGTAGACCACCCATTGCCCTATACAAGGATGGAGTGGCTCTCTGTGTGGGGATTTAGGTTGCCGATTTTTCAACTCTGTCTACCCACTTAGCTTCACTGCAAGGAACAGAGGTTGGTGCATCACCCAGAAAGGGCAGGGGCAGTTTTTGGCAGAGATTTGGGTGCCAGGAGGTCTTGAGTCTGTCCTGCTGCCGTCAGCAAAAGCTTGATTTACCAATAGTGAAACCAGTAGGTGAATCTGTCCATGGCCGAGGGTAAAACATTTTGACTTGCCAATGCCTGCAACAATCAAGGCACATCTATAGTGGCGGATTGAAAAATTGGCAACCTAAATCCCCACACAGAGAGTCACTCCATCCTTGTATAGGGCAATGGGTGGTCTAGCAGAAGGATGCTTAATGACTCCTCCTGCTGCAACTAGGCAGCAGAGGTCAACACATAAAATTAACATCTATTCTCTTTTCACCTGCCTTCCCTCTTCAGTCCCAATCCTCATGTCCAAGAGGGGACATTGACAGCTGCTGAAACACTTGAAAGCAGAAATCATCACAAATGAACCCCTCCTATGACCTGTTTCAGGTGTGATTCTTTTCCTCCCACTTCAGATCTTGAGTCCCAAATAATTAATGGTAAAACCTTCTAAGGAAAACTTTAGTCACACCAGGGTAGATAATATTCCTCTAAGCACTGCGGAAGTTGATGTATAAACTAGAGTGAGTTTGCACATTTCTCTATAAAGCAATTTCAGAAAACAAGTCCCAAAAGTCAGTGTCCATAAAACCAGGTTTACAGTAAAACCTTGGATTGAGAGTAACTTGGATTGAGAGTGTTTTGCAAGACAAGCAAACAGTTCTAATAAATTTTAACTTGATATATAAGCAATGTCTTGATAAATAAGTGAAAAAATAGTCCCAGCCAGGATATAGCTGGTTTCAGCTCGCCTCCAGCACCTCCTCAGCCTCTCCTGAGAGACCAACCTATGCATTTCTACTCTGAAGAAAGCCTATTACAGTCAATGGGGCTCACTCCTGTGTAAGGAGGGGCCATAGAAAGGAGCCTAAGAGACCAGGCTGCAATCCTAAAGAGAGTTTCCTGGGAGTAAAATGTGTTCATTTTATGTGTTCATTTACAAAATGTTGAACACAATGGGGCTTATTTTTGAGTAAACGTGGTTAGGATTGTGCTCCTAGCCTTGTGCTCCTAGCCTTACTTTAAAGTAAGCCCTATTATAATCAGTGGTGCTCACTCCTGTGTAAGGGAGGCAGACTGAAGCTTGGGAGATCTGAGAGACAAATTGCAGGTTAAGATGTTTTATTTTTCTTTATATTTTGTTTTTTCTTTATTATTTTGTATCACGGTATTGTAATCACTTTTATCTGAATATTTTTGGGTTGTGGAGCAAATTGTCTTATGCTGCAATCCTAAAGACACTTTCCTGGAAGTAAGACCCATTGAACACAATGGGGCTCACTTTTCAGTAGACATGGTTAGGATTGCATCCACAGTTTCCATTATTTCTTGTGGGAAAATTCACTTTGACATATAAGCGTTTTGAATTACAAGCATGCTTCTGGAACAAATTATGCTTATAAACCAAGGTACCACTGTATTTTATTTAGCAGACAGCAAACCATACATGGATTTAAGGTAAATGGGATGTCAATGTCCAGTCCGCCCAGCCATTCAAGGATGGAGTGGTCTACGTTGACAAAACCAGACATTGTGCCAGCGTAAAGAAGCTTTTTGAATCACACCCACAGAGCAGACGACACTAGTTGCATATTTTGGGAGAAGGAAGGATTAGCATAGGGCTATTGTAAAGTGATCTCAGGATGGTCACTTGGATTTTTTCCCCCTTGGTTTGGTTTGATTTTAATGTGACCATAACGTCTGATCATCTGATTGTGGTAGGCTTTTCTTCATTACAATTTAGGCACAGGATAATTTGCTGAACAGATGCCAATTATTCACGAGTAACTCAGAATGGTCTGTGGCTTATTAACAATCCAAATGATCATTTGTATATAATATCTATTCCCCAACGATCAATTTATTTTTATTTAATAGCAAGTTTATTGTGGCAGACAGTGGAGAAAAATGAAAAATGCAGTGTCGCTGATCGTCAACCGGCCTCTGTTTTCTTTGACAGTTTGCCAGTTCCTCAGCTGCAGAATTACAAAACTATCCATCTTCATAAAGGGCTCTTTCGAAAGCCTTATTAAACAGCAGGGAGGTATGGCATAAGACTGCTACATAAGTCATTAAGAGATAAATTTGGCCCGTCGCCTGCTGGGAATTCCTAGCACATTCTTAGGCATCCTTTTCTTATTTGCATGCCATGCAAAATATACCTTCAAAGCAAAGTTGGGGACAAGATCTAGTTTTTCCTCTTAGCTGTTCTGGGACATGTGTCCTTATCTCCTCTTTTTAGTGACCTGGTTCAGAAATTAAGAGCACAAGCCTAACCATGTCTACTCAAAAGTAAGCCCCGTTGTTTTCGGTGGGTCTTACTCCCAGGAAAGTGTCTTTAGGATTGCAGCCTAAGTCCCCAAACCATGGTGATGTATTCTCTTCCCTTCCTCTCCTTTCCATGCTTTTACAATAAATATAATCTGACATGATAGTTGAACTGGACACCCAACATTTTCATTATCCAGGAATGGACTCCAAATCATGATTTCAAACCTTAGGTTTGAAGTTCAGTTTGCAAACTATAATTAAAGTCAGCCTTGCTTAATCTGCCCAATGTAGATGCCACATATGGTTATTATAATCCTATCAAAAGCGGAAGGGGTGTGAAAGTTCATGATAAGGACCTATCAAACTTGAAATCTGGTGTAGTATGCTAAGGGTGGCATCACTAAGGAGCTGGGTGTGCAAGTCAAAAATCTGACCTTCTCCACCACTTGGGTCACCTTTCAAACACACAAGCAGTCAAACTAAGAATATAAGATTCCTACCACCACTTAAACTCAATCCTAACCATGTCTACTCAGAAGTAAGCCCCATTGTGTCTTCAATGGGGAACACAACTGAAAGCAAGGGAAGTGTAGGAAACACCAT
Source organism: Cryptoblepharus egeriae (assembly GCA_030015325.1). Lineage (NCBI taxonomy): Eukaryota > Metazoa > Chordata > Lepidosauria > Squamata > Scincidae > Cryptoblepharus > Cryptoblepharus egeriae. The sequence goes on from JAREYC010000007.1 coordinate 57,868,702, forward strand.
CTCCAACTATTTGGCTCTTTTTAACCCTTTTGGAAATGATGGCCTCCTAAACTCTTTCATCATAACTTTATATTAATAAGATTATGGGACCATCTTTATTCCTGGGTCCTACTAATTGACTAGTCAAAACCCTTAACAAACCCCTTAACTCTACATTTAAGCAGTATGTTTAGGTATGAAGGAGAGCCATGATGGTGTGGTGGTTAGGGAGTTAGAGCTGGAAGATCCAAGTTCAAATCTGTCCTTGGCCATGAAGCTTCCTGGATGAGTTTGGATCAGTCACACACTCTCAGCTTACCCACCTCACAGGGTTGTTATGAAGACAGCAGAAGGGGAGGAATTAAGACTCTTTAAGGCTGCAATCCTAAAGAAATTTTCCTGGGAGTAACTCCCATTGAACACAATGGGGCTTACTTTTGAATAGACATGGTTAGGATTGTGCTTTAAGCCTCCTTGGGCTTTTGTGTTGGCTGGGGAAAGGAGGGGTATAAATCCTTTAAATACACCAATATACAACAACCATATAGCAATACCCAATTAAATCAAAATATACTTTAATATGGTCAGTTTATCATCACCTGCTTTTGGGTGGGTTGAGGAGCATCCATTTTCGGCCTCCAAGAAAATGCCTTTAAAGCACACCTTTTTAATTGCGATAGCTTTATTTTTGGCTCAGCCATACATAGAAGCTGTAGGATCCCATTCATCAACTGGCAACATACTATGATATATATAGAAGGACTTATTTTTTGACTTGGATTAGAGTCTGTTTCTGGTTATTGAGCTGCATTGATTAAACATCAACATTAGTGCTATGATGCTTAATTCTGAGAAGAAGCGTCATGAGTGTTCTTTGAATAATAAAAAATAAATACAGTATGGGCCAAATGGGACTAGTGCACAATCCAGAGTAACTATGGGAGCTCTGGATGTAGTTGTAACTGGATGTAACTAACTATGCAGTTACAGCGCCACCTAGTGGAAACCTATGGGAAATTCATAGAGCAATCCAGAGTAAATTTTTCTTATGTCAACCTAAGGGCTCCTGTAGTTACTCTGGATTGTGCAGTATGTCATCTATGTAAGCATCAGTGACATCGAGGTGGTTGAGGTGAGAATTCTATCAGGTGGGAATCTGTACATAGCACCCTGCAGACTTTTTACAGTTGCACCAAAGATCACAAAGCATCAAGAGGTCTTCATAACCTGCAACAGACCAGAACTGACTTCAAAGCATCAAGTCAAAAACTCAACAAGAGACTCTACTTCAATACAGCCAATGCCAACTTCTCTCTTGTCAACTAGATACCAATGTCTCTTCATGCACTTTGTTGCCTGCCGAATTCCTTTCAGCAATGACTGGGCAACAAGTTTTCAGCAGCTTTTGACTGGGCAACAAGTTTGTCTTTGAACATCTTGATCCACCCACCAAGAGGTGCCAGTAGGTTTGATTGCTAGTTCTGCTGTTGAGAGAGCACCCACCAGAGAATGAGATGCTTGTGGTTCTCAGCCAGGAGAACCTCCTGACTACAGAGACTGAAGGAATACTGAACCAGGGCTAAGCAATCACTGAGCCAGTATAGAATGGAATGGCTGAGATTTCTGGGGTTAAGAGGACAACTTTGCCAAGCACTTTTGTAGTAGATGGTCCTTACTGCTTCTGTCGTCATGTTTCCTGACTTTTCTTTATGAAAATGAGGACTAGAAACTCCAAAAACCCTGAGATCGTCTCTGTGTGGCCCATAAGTTATTTATAATCAGGATGACCCTATAGAATGGAGGACAGAGTGCCTGTTCCTTAAAGCATTGCATAGAAGAAGGAATTCAGGCCGGTGCTGCTTTTTAAACTCTTCTATGATGAATTAAACCTGTCTTTATTTGCTCTTCTATGCAATAGTTAAAGGTAGAGGCACTCTGTCCTTCATTCTATATGGTCACCCTGTTTATAATCCCTGCTTACTGTCTATCCCTGTATTTGGTATGATAGCTATGTTATATACCCAGCCTCACTTCCTCAAAATACATGTTCTGGCAGTTCATTGACTTTTCAAATATATGTTGTTTCTAAAAATAATAATTAAACCACCTGCTTTCCTTGATCACTGCTTCCATTTGGGGGGTGGGGGATATGATCCAAATCAAGTTGATTTTCAGGGATAGAAGCAGCTACCATGGAGGAACAATATATTATACCTTGCAGAAAGGTCTTGGATCAGTGGTTCCCAAATTTGTGTGCAATTCATGTGATGCTACAAGATGTCCCCAACTTCCTCTTCTTCCTGGCTCTTCAAGGCACCACCAAACTGGAACATGTGAGATTGGGGGAGAACCAGAAAGAAGAGATAGCCATCAAATAAGGGCGCTGTGATCCTGGTATGTTTGGGAACAGCTTGCTTACACCTACACATGAGTAGCTTTATAAAATCATTTGCAGTGATGCATAAAGGTGAGAGACAGACTGACCTTGTGGGGTGTCATGGGAAAAGTTGCTCTCCAAAACTGATCACAATGGGAGGCATTGAAAAGGCCAACAGAAAATCACCTGCAACTCCATCCCATATTGATTTAGGGATGAAGAGGGTCAGTGTTCTGGGAGGGAGCTGTCAAAAACAGTTTTGTCAACCAATTTTGTGGAATTAAATTAGACAGTGGCCACTGTTAAGACAGAGCTGCTGCTACATATAGCAAACAGTGCCACCTTTTAAGAATGGGAGTTTGGGCCCTTTAGTTTGTCCAGCAAGAGTAATGTACCCCCAGCAAATTGCACGGCTAGTTATGACTGACTCTAAGGAGAGGTGCTCATCCCCATTGTAAGGCCAAAGAGCCAGCATTGTCCAAAACACTTTCAATGGTCATGAGGTCACAGACTAAACACCAAAGCACATGGTACACTGTTATTTACCCACCAAAGTAGTACCCATCTATCACCTTACATTCACATGCTTTCAAACTGCTAGGCTGGCAGGAGCTGGGCAGTTAAAGGGAGCTCATTCTGTCATGGAGGACTCAGATCTCAAACCACCAAACTGCCAACTTTCCGGTCTTTAACCACTGAGCCACCATTGCACCACCAGGAGCACACCAGGTTTAACAAACACCTAGAATATCTTCTTCTCAAGTGATATTTTTAGCTTATGGTAGCCTAAACTCTTGGCTCTAGACCCTTGATTTTCATGGCTGTCTCCAGCATATTTTATGTTGCTTTGTTTAGGTGTTCACTTTTGAATTCAGCTTTTTTTAGCAATGGCCAAAGCTCTCTTTGGGAATAATAGCAATGAAGTTCATCCCATCTCTTGCACTGGTGGTGGGTGGAGTTTCCTTTTCCAGCTCTGGGGTTTCCCTTGCTCACACACACCCTTCCTTCTTGGCAGCCTGATGGGCTAAGTTTTCAGACTCTGGAAATATTTCGAGGAGTGCACACATACCATTCTGTGACAGTAACTGATGGTATTTAGATAATAATGAAGTGTACCCAGAGAAGCTGTCTTTCTATGACAGTCCAACAAGAGGACCAAGATGCTCTCTTGGGGTATGTTCTTGGAAATATTAACTGGCTAGGGTTAGTGATCTACTGGTTGAGGGAAAACCAATTACATTTCTTATTTATTCTATACTTAACTCATTAAACTTCCATCATATTGAATTAACTCCTATCATGTTGAAGCTCATGCTTGTGATGCTTCACTCTCTGCACTTAGAACATCCTGCAGTGACAAATTTATTAGGCCAGTGGTTCCCAAACTGAGGGTTGCAACCCACTGATGTGTGGCGAAAATCTCAGTCAGTGACAAGAGAAGGTGAGACAGCCTATCCCTACAATCCAGAGTAACTACAGGAACACGTAAGAGACATTACGTGTACCCGTAGTTACTACACCATCTAATGAAAACTTATGGGAAATTCATACTGCAATCCACAGCAAATTGTTCTTACACCGGAGCAAGGACTCCCCGTAGTTACTCTGGATTGTGCCCTCAGTAGCACAGTTGGCCCCTCTGCTAAAGATAGCTATAGTATATCACGGAGTAACTTTTGAAGCACTCTTTTGAGATGAGACGTCTTTGGAGTCCTCTTTTGAGGTGTAATTCAGGGTGTTGGGATGTTTTTAAATGCTTTAGAATATGTATTTATTGATTACATGTTTAACTGTGTTGTTAGTTACCTTGAGTCAGCAAGATATAATTCCACTCAATAAATCTATATATGTAAAACTGAAGAGTCACTGACTGACTCATTGATTGACTCGCTGACTAATTCCCAGATTCAACACCCAGTCAAAACAGCTGGACCTAGAATCATGAAATTAGGGGAGGAGTTCCTTTCGTGATGGAGGCGCCCACTAAGAAACGGTCTCTGGAAATTCCAACCGGAAGGGGATGAAAAGGAGCAAAACATGTTTGCATACCTATACTTTATGTTGCTTGGGGGGGATGTTGCATTGTAGCAGATTCACACTCATGTATTAAAAAATCTAGGCAACCCAAAAATGGGATGAAAAATTGGAGATTGAGAAGATTTAACATGCAATTCTAACCTAGGCCAGCACAACTCATCAGTTTTCTCATTCCTGCAGTGATGTAGGGAGGCAAGTGCATATCTGTGCACTTGCCTAATCCAGCCCCAGGAGTGGCTCAGAAGTGTCTTTATGGAACTTTTGTGACACACCCAGGTCAGCACAGGACTTATGCCAGGGCTTAGGACAGCCTAACTGGAGATTTGGATTGCAACATAAGAAGACTTGATCCTTCTCCATTTATTTTAGCAGGCATCAGCTTTAATATTTTGTCCAAGTATTTTGTTTTCAGACCAATCCTAACTGACTTTCCAGGGCTGTTGCAGCCATGAGATAAGGGTACAACATTTCCTTACCTTAGGCTGTCCATCATTTTTTGCCTCCTTCCACTACAGGATGTAGCACATGGTCCATTATCATCATTTCTGGAAAGTTGGTTAGGAGTGGGCTGTGTGTTTGTTTGAAAGAGACAGCTTCCTTTATATAGTGATCTCATGACTAACAAAACAGCAACTTAAGTTGTGCAACCCAATATTATGCATGTTTACTCAGAAATCAGTCCTCCTCATTGACACAGCAAAGTTTCAGAAAATAAACCTCATGGAAAAATCCCTTCTATGTGAATCATAAACTTTTTGTTGATTTTTATGACGATCACCACAGTGGCTGTACTGTACTGACCAACAGTCTAGCATGCAAAAATGCATGGTTTATTTCAATGAAATTTGATAGCGCTCTCTAGCTTGGGAGGGGAATGACGTAAGAAGAATCTCTATTGTAAAGCAAAAATAATAAAAACTGTTACTGTTCTACATGCTGGAAGCCAGAAACTGAAAGCAAAGGGATGGCTTAGCTTTTTATCCCTAACAGCCCTCAGTGGTTGGTTATGGAGGTACAATATAACAACACTCATCAGTAAAAATCATCCCCCTCTCCAGTGTCCCATCTTTTCAATGGTAGCTGGAATGTTGACAGTTGGAATGTTGACAGTGTCCTCTCCTCAGTCTGCTTGATTGACACAGAACATTGCCCAGAATACGCAGACAGCCTCACACACAGGTTAAGGCACTTAGGTAGATAGAAATGCTATCGTAGATCTTTTTGTCTATCAATTTTCTGTTGACTTCTGTGCAGTCATCACTGGTGAGCTTTTCCGTTACCTTTTTGTTTCTTATACCCATGTGGACAAGGGCCCAGGTGAAACAGAAAAAAGAACAAATGTTACTGTACCTTGACTGCCCTCTATAGGTATCTCATGACTCTTAGTAAGGAGTCACATTGCCTGGACAGCCTATGTAAATGTATGATTTTAATCATCATGTTACATGCTAGTTACACTGGTTGTATCAAAATCCTCCCAAATTTTCTGTCTCCCTTATGGCCAAGTTATGGTAGTATGTGCCTGTTGTTTTGCCAAAGGCTTGGAGGGGAAAAATTATCTGGTTTATATTCAGAATTGGCTATGCATTCCATCTTGGGAAGTGAATGAAATCTATAAGTGTGCTTAAGCATACACCCCATTGCTGGCTTAAAAATAGAAGATCAACAGTCAAGCACTGAATATAAGGACCTTATGATATAGGATCTTATGATATAAGGATCTTATAGATATAAAGACATACGATCCTAGATGAGGACATAGGATCCCTCCTAGATCAGACGAACACACAGTCTGCACCCCTGGAGTTCTCATTGCTGTTGAGCAAACTTACATTCTGCAACTGTTTCCCATTAAGACCAGTTTGCAATAGCTAGAAAATTGGATCAACAGTAAAAGTGAGGTTACCAGGGTCAGTCCATGATGACATGGAAAATGTTTACCAAAAAGTCAACACAAACACGAGAAATTGTATCATGCTGAGGCTCCAAATGGAGCCGAGAAATATAGAAAATATCCAATTTCACTCTGCACAAATGGACTCTCTCCAATATTAGACGAGTTTACTGTATGCTGACCAGGCATTGCACACATTTTTCCGATATGCACATATGATGACAGCATCCCCGCCACAACATTGTATATGAATGTGTATACAATTACCATTTTTTAATGCAACTCAACTTGCACCAATCGCAGCATGCACTCGGTTCCTGCCCTCGAGATTTGGCCATCCTGTATATTTATTCTGGTCCATAAATTTTCCTGTCAATAAATAGCTTTAAATTCAAAGAATGCTAGTGTGCAAAGCATTAATTGAAACCAGAAGAGCAACCTCTGTTGGTCTAGAAAGTGATTTTTTTTAAAACACACACCGGGTTTATGTCTTATTCTTGGCAAATGCAGGGCCGAATATCTAATCTTCTACACAACACAACCCCATTTCCTGCTTTGTGATATGCTGGAAGCTGCGGGAAAGGCTTCCCTGTCATTTGATGCTTAGTTAACAAAGCTTTAAAAAGAGAGGAAGCCAAAGAGCGCCCTCTGATGTCCACTTTATCTTTTTTGGCAAGTGTTTTAAGCCAAATGAGATGGATTAAAAAAGAGCCTTGTCTTATAGGTTGGGAGTTGAATGTGCACAGCTCGACTTTGTGTTAATTTGACCTTTGATGATTTAAAGGGTGTGCGTGTTCACTGATGTAACAATTCAAGTTTTTCATTTCATTTGTAGTGAAAACAAACAAGAGGGCTACAAATAATAAGATATTAAGTTCACATTAAGTTGACGTGTATGTCGAGATGAATATTTTGGGTCTGGGAAGGGGGCCAAATTTGAACACTTAAGTCAGTGAATCTGCATTGGTAAGAAGTAATTGGTGTGTTGCCCACTCAGATTTGAAGATTTAATACCTAACTAGCTGGCAGGTTACATGTCTGAAATATTTGGATTAAATTTGTAGCTGATAAAGCTCTGTGGCTGCTATTCACTTCTAGCTTCTAGCTAGAATTAGCTTCTATTTGGAATTTGATTTCATCATACTTTGGAGTAAGTCTGACTGAATTCACTTCTTATTGAAAGTGCACATCATGGGACTGAAAACATTAAATGCGGGGCTACAGTGTTATGTTTTAGCAACATATACAGTAAATTTATAGAATTTGTACAATGCTTTCTGGTCCTTCTAGAAAGGACATTTTAATGATGACCTTGGCCAGTGTCATTATATACGAAAGCAATGTACCACATTGAAAATATTTGAAAACAGTCCCCTTTGAATTAAAGAGGATTTACTTCTGAGTAAACCTGTATAGGTTTGTGCTGGATGATTGCAAAATCGCTCATTTAAATAACAAAGAATACATCACTGTAATTAATTTAATCTATATTAAATAACTATATTTATATTTAATCTATATTTAATCTAGATTATATTTAATAATCTATATTAAATAAAATCTATATTAAATAACCTACATATACTGAAAGGGTATGTAAAAATGCACAACTGTTCCTATTTCCATCATGCAAAACCAGCTTGATTCACAATTCTGAAATATTTAGAACTCATGTTTTCATGGCCCGCTTGAATAAAAATCATTACCTGAAAACTTCAGTTTTCTCCATGCCCTTCAGCCATTCAGTATTGTTCTCCAGCTTAACTTTATCTGTCCTGCATGTGGGAAAACCTGGAGTAAATGTGTTTAGTAAAAAAGTTATCCAACTCATGTGATTGGATTAGTTCATTGTTTGCTACTCATCTGCTACAAGAAGGCAAACAGCTAATAATGGGAGTACAATGGTAAGGACTTCAGTCCTGAGCTAAAGTAAATATAAGCTGAACAGTAATGTTGAGTGGCCATAGATTGCTGGGCTGTTTGACAAATAGCAGAGTATAAGTCTGCAATCTGGGACAAGTGGGTGAATTAAGTCATCATTCTAAACTTTCATTTCCCCTTCAGCCGCCATAGTCACAGTCAATAAAGTAGTGCCAAATCACTTAAGCATGTAGTAAAATGGTTAAAAAAAATCACACCCTTTATGTCTCCAATTTTACTCCAACAGTATTCCATAAACCTGATGGTGTTTTACATGGGCAAACCAGTCTGCAATTCTAACCCCCAGTTAGGCTGGTATAAGTCCCTTCATAAGTCCCGTGCTAGCCTGGGGATGTTGAAGAAGTACCACCAGCATATGCTGAAGTACCACCAGCATATCCCACCAGCATATGAAGTACCACCAGAAGTACCACCAGCATATGAAGAAGTACCACCAGCATATCCCACCGACCACCACTGCAGAAGCCTCCCCTCTGTTCTGCAGACCACTACCATCAGCTTAAGGCCCTACAGAATTCATTCCATCCAGACTCATAGTGAGTGGTTTTAAGGGTAGAATGATTGGGGGGAATCTCATTAACATGCTGGATCTTGACTCCTTCTCCCAGCCCAAACCCAGCCCATGGGCTCTCAACTGGCCTGGATCTGAGGAGACCTGTAGGGGACCAGGCAGCCCCCAGAGAGATCATTAAAACTTTTCAACCAACCTGGTTCACAACTGGCCTGCAGGATGCAGCAGATGCAGCAGATGCAGTATCAGCAATGCTATACTGTTTGGGCCAGCCAAGAGTAGGATGGGGTGTTAGCTGAATCTTGATTTTGTTAGCTAGTTGGGGGGGGGGAGCAATAATGCTCTCCCTAAGTCAAGAAGCAGTTAGGGGTATTATATATTTAAATTATATGGAAGCATTGTGTATGACCAAAGCTAATAAACCCTTTCCTGTTAGCTTTTTATATATAAATTACTGTATACAGTGGTGCCTCACATAACAAGTTTAATTTGTTCTGGAAGCATGCTTGTTATGTGAAACGCTCTTTATGTGAAGCAGATTTTCCCATAGGAAATAATGGAAACTCAGACGTTTGGTTCCAGAACCCCCCCCCCACCCAAATTCATATAAAAATATTAACTGGATGTAAAAATGATGACAAAACACTGGAATTGAATTCAAACCATACATTCAACGTGCATGATCCTGTGCCGTCTACTTAGGTTGCAATCCTAAAGACACTTTCCTGGGGGTAAGCTCCATTTAACACAATGGGGCTTACTTCTGGGTAGACATGGTTAGGAGGCTGCAATCAAAGACACTTTCTTCTGTAATTCAAGACACTTTCCAAGTGTTTCCCCATTTTCTCCTTCTCTTCATCCTGAGCCTCTCTCTCCCCTGCTCCCTTCCGGCTAGCCTTGAGCTGCTTTCCTCTTCTCCACTGCTGTTCTTTCCTTTTGCCCAGTGGACGCCTGGCCACCATAGGAACAGCGCTGAAGTGTTGCTTTCACTATGGGCAGGCAGGCACGCTATGCAGCCCTGATGCTTTTTAAAAGGGGTGCTGGCCAGCTGTCTGCCCCAATTGCCAACAAGTGTGTTTGTTAAGTGAAGCAACACTTGTTATGTGAGGCAGAAGACAAGTAAATCCTCTTTGCTTGTTATGTGGATCACCTGTTAAGCAAGGCACTTGTTAAGTGACGTACCACTGTATTTTCATTTTACATTTCTAAAGTGCAATGTTAATGTTTAATGAGAACATTAATTGGGGTGATGATACATATACGTACATAGGGTGCAATCCGGAGTAACTGTGGGGAGTCCTTGCTCCAGAGTAAGAACAATTTACTCTGGATTGCAATATGAATTTCCCATAGGTTTTCCCTAGGTGGTGCAGTAACTACAGATGCAGGTAATGTCTCTTACGTGCTCTCATAGTTATTCTGGATTATAGCCATAGTCAAAGAGTCATTGTACACAGAATTGGCTACACAGAAAATTATTATAAGATAGAATATTTTATTTTATTTGAATATTCTATTCTATTGTGGAATAGAATAAATCTTAAACATGATGGGAGAGTGGAAGGAAAGATCATTCTGAAGTTACAAATAATTGTCATTAGATGAAATTATATTTGAAACTGAGACCTTGTTTTTCTGGTTTTTACAGCTAAATAGGCTTACAACTTCCTATAAACTTTGCCAACTGTACAACTGGGCCATGAATAAGAATGTCAGTGTAGGTACATACAAAATTGTCTGCTTCAGTCATAATTCCTATCCCCCCCCCCAAAAAAATGCAATTTGCTTATCTAAAGTTTGGATAAGTTTTAAAAGCTTGTAAAGGCACGTGTGGGCTGTGGGTGGCGGGGTTGAACAGCAGGCCAGGGTTCAAGACCCGGGTCGGCCCCACAAGACAGGGTGAGCTCCTGTCCTTAGCCCAGCTCTGCGACACCAGCTGGATCCAATCGTATCGGTTTCTGCCTTCCCACTGAACTAATTCAGTGGCGTGGAGAGGGGGGGATTTGCTGCTTGGGTAACAGCCTATCCTCCATAACAATCCAAACCAGGCTTTCGTGCTTCGCATGCAGCGTATGCAGTGCTGATACCATAGTCGTTCAAGACTGATGGAGGCCTGCTTTTTTAAAGACAACATCAAATCATATTTCCATAGTTCCTATTTAAACTAAGATCTGCTATCCAAACATGCATGAAGTTCAAGTCTTTTGCGTCGCTGGAAAACATATGTTAGATTTTGCCAAGAGTAAGGATCAGTTGCTGAATCCTGAGCACCCCCTCCGAAAGTCTAACAGCAAGCCATCCCATCTGACTAAACAGATCCTGTGCTCTGACTTTGAACTTAATGGCAGTCAGCAGATGGGAAAGTGTGGGAATACGGTCTCCAAAGGAGAGACCTACAACAGCTTTCAGACCCCAATGTGCATGTTTTTGCTCAACACCTTACTGATCTTTGTTTACAACACAGAAGGTTCCAGACACACTGCACGTCATTTCACAGAGTTCCATTCAAATTTATGCTCATCATGTTTAGCTGTCTTTCCACTGTCTGTAACAACTTAAACAGAAATGCAAGCTAAATAAACATCGGGGACTGTGGTCAATGCTGTAGGGGGCTGGTGACCCAGTGCAAACACTCATTCACATGTGGTTTTGAAATCGGAGTTTAAAAAAAGAACATGTCCTTTGAAGAACACAATCCACCTCTCACATAAACATGTCCTGCATCAGCCTGGATCAGTGCACTCTGAAGAGCAGTGCGCACTGCCTGGAAGAATATTTGGGGATAATAAATTATGGGTGAGGCAATAACACATGGTGGGTGAGCCAACTGGGGTGGCTTTCAGACTCCAATTTACCAGCTCATTTGTTGACTGAAGAATGTCCATAGGTTGTTCTTATCACTTGGTTTCCATATACTTTTCCCATATACTGTATAGAGAAAGGGCGTCAAAAATGTTATAGCATCTTCGGACTCCTCATTGTTCTTTCCATTTTTTCTTTCAGCAACTTTGAATTCGCACTACAGTGGTGCCTCACAAAAAGAGCTTAATTCGTTCCGGAGGCATGCTCTTTAAGTGAAATGGTCTTTCAGTGAAGCAGATTTTCCCATAGGAAATAATGGAAACTCAGATGATTGGTTCCACAACCCCCAAAATATTCATATAAAAATATTAACTGGATGTAAAAATGATGACAAAACACTGGAATTGAATTCAAAACATGCATTCAATGTGCATGATCCTATGAAGTCTACTTAGGCTGCAATCCTAAAGACACTTTCTTGGGAGTAAGCCCCATTTAACACAATGGGGCTTACTTCTGGGTAGACATGGTTAAGAGGCTGCAATCAAAGACACTTTCCTGGGAGGCTTACCTGGGCTGCTGCTGGAGGTTCAAGGTGGTGGGTGGGTGCAGTTAGGGACAGCTGCCTCTGGCACCTCCAGGCAACTGCCCCCAAGTTGGGGGTAGTTAGTGGCAGCAATGCTGGCCGGCTGCCCTTTTAAAGAGCCTCCATGCGGAGCGTCAGGTCTGCATAGCTTGTTAAGTGAAGCAGAACTTGTTAGGTGAAGCAAGAGTTCTTGGAAATTTTTGCTTGTTATGTGAAATGCTTGTTAAGTGAGGCGCTTGTTAAGTGAGGTACCACTGTAATGGTTATTTGAACTGACTGTGGCAGGCTGATCATGTGCCCTGGTTTTTCAGGACATATCCTGAATTTTAGCCTTGTGTCCTGGGAAAAAAACTTCATTGTCCTCTTTTTTCTTGTGAGCTGGAAGCATGTGGACTTCTTGAAATTCATAAATTATATGCAATAAATTAAATATAATAGTTTAAAGTTTTATAATAAGCAATATGCAGCACAATCTAGAGTAACTGGGAGCTCTTAAGTTGACATAAGGAAAAATTTACTCTGGATTGCTCTATGAATCTCCCATAGGTTTCCACCAGGTGGTGCCATAACTATGTTGATGTAAATGTCTCTTATGTCAATGTAAGAGCTCCCATAGTTACTCTGGATTGTGCTGATAGAGTTTAAATTAATCACATGAAAGAGACAGACAGACAGACAGACAGACAGACAGACAGACAGATAGATAGATAGATAGATAGATAGATAGATAGATAGATAGATTTTATATTATCATGTGCTACATTTCTCTTGGGAGTCCTACATTTTGGGGGGCTTGTCCATTTGTTATGACATAACTCCAGTGCTGCTTCTGACATTTGTGAAATTTCTAGACTCTCATAAGTTATAAGCCATGATGGGTATGGGTTACAAGCCATGATATATAGTGCTTTTTCCAGGAAAAAGGTACCTATACTCACCACTGTGGCATTGCCAGTCATCCCCGTATGACTAATTATTAATTAGATTCATGGAGGAGGCAGGTGGAAAAAGGTGCCAGTATTGAGTACTGATGAGTATCCACAGAAAAAAACTTGACATCCATCAGTCTTGAAAGACTATGGTATTGTGCTCGACGCTGCATATGCTGCATGCAAAGCACAAAGGCCTGGGTAGATTGATGTGGAGGATAGGCTGTGACCCAAGCAGCAAATCCCCCCTCTCCATGCCACTGAATTAGTCCAATGGAACGGCAAAGCCAATATGATTGGTTCCAGCTGCGTTGCAGAGCTGGGCTAAGGAGAGGAGCTCACCCTGTCTTGTGGGGACCCGGGTCTCGAACCCTGGCCACAGTGTCTTAACCACTTGCGCCACCCACAGCCCATCCACAGAAAAAAGCCCAGATGATATATATGGGAATGAGTATGGGTTTTTATATGGGTGTGAGTGTATATATATACTTGGGTGGGCAAAAGTAGGTATACAGTTCTCATTATGAAAAAAAACACTAAGGATGACATACAAATTGCAATCATATACAATCTTTTCAGTGTCCAAATTGGCAGTCTTTACCTTTTACAGGCCTTCAGCTTTTACACATTCTTGAAGCTTATAACTGTATACCTACTTTATACATGCACCCGTAGTTCTTAGGGGTACCAGGTATTTGTGACCTGCTCTGAGGTGCCAAATCATTTACATCAGTTGACATTTGTTTCTTTTTTCCTCTGGTTATTTGCATCCCATTATAACTAGGCACCAAAAATGTTGTCGTCCCCGCATGGACGGCTCCACTTATCCAGGGATTGGGTCTGCACATGTGCCTAGTGGTGGGGTTCAAATAAATTAACAATAGGTACTATGTCCTAATAACCTAAATTAACAACAGTTTCTATGTCCCATTAGTAACCGGTTCTCAGAATCAGGCGATCATTAGCAAAGGGTTATATAGAACCTGTGAGAACCCCCTGAATCCCACCACAGCATGTGCCCCTATGTATGTTCTCTCCAGAGTTGAGGAGAGCTCTGCTCCCGTCACCTCTAGAGTGTCCTCTATGATGAGCAGATGTTCATCAAGGAAGGATTTTGAACTAGGTCTCAGACTAGGTCTGAGACTACAACTACACCATCCATAGTATACTCCATAAAATGTGTAGAACATATGGCAAACCATTCTATCCTCCTGAGGCAGAGCAGAAATTTGTCACCATTTCCCACATGTCAACGGACACTTCTGACATTGATGATATATGCAAATTATCCATGGATAATGCTAAATTGCCAATGTGGTGGTGAACCACTTCCCTCCCCCTCTCAAGAAATAGTTTACTGATAGTTATCTTGACACTTTAAAGCACAGTAATGAAATGTGACATGTCTGGAGAGATCTGGCAGGCCTGAGTGATTCATCAGGAATTTCTATGTGACTGCAATTGACAGCTTGTTTCATTATTAACAATTCATTTGCCCAAGGGGAAAATTTTCAGCTTTATTATAATCTTTGCAATAAAAACAATATGTAAGCACCGCAGGACAAAGTACACTCTCCTCTTCTTGGGAATTCGTACAAGCAATATTTTGTGCTGGTATAATAAAATAAGAGGGCTTATAAACTTGGCACATTCATGAAGCTGATCTAGCAGATTTCTAAAGCATTGCATGAATTTTCATTGGCCTAAACAAGACTTTCCTGGCTTAACTGACGCATGCCATTCTTAAGCCTTACTGAAATTTCAGACACTGATGAGTTTTTAATTTTTGTTCTTCTGTCTGTAGTGATAATATTCTGCATTCCGTTTTCCTCTCAGTTTACAATATTTTATAAAGGGAAGCCACTATATTCTGTTGGTTTGTAATGTGGTTCTCAAACTTTAAGGGGATTTTTCTTCCTAAATAAGATGTTGCGATGGAGGGGCTATATCCGATCCCCAGGATCTCAGCCCTGTAGGGGAAGGGAGTCTATTTTCAAAACTAACAGGGGTGTTTCCAGGTTATGGGGGACCCATAGGGAAGTCTTTCACTAGTTTTAAGCCACAAGAAGCTCTGCAAGCATTCTCAGAGTTCCTCGAGTGTTCCCGGGGAAGGTGGGTCGAGATCAGGGGAAAGGCTTCAATCCATCAGTTAATATCAGATCCAGTGCTCAATCCCCAGGCAACTGGGGGTGGCCTAGATCCGAATAAACCTTTTGGGAATAAACCTCTGGATTTGAACTTCAGGGAAGGGGTCAAAAAAAGCTTCTCCTTACCTGTGGTAGCACAGCAGCAGCCCTAATCCTTGTGCTGGATTCAGCACAGGCTGAGACTATCTGCCTGGTCCAGCAAAAGTCAGGATTGCACTGTCAATTATTAAATGGCTGCAACTCTGTGGTAGATCCCAGTTTTAATCCCAGCTTTTTCAGGTAAGGATGGGAAGAATGCATTTTTGAAACACTGAACCAAGTCTGAATCAAGTCTCTGGTTTGTTATAAGGCAGTTTTTATATCTGCCTTTGACCTAGCTCAGTCATTGGTTCTGGATCTCAAAACTTCCAGCACATCACACATCACAGCTAGTTTCCCAGAAGGTCCTTACAACACAACCCTAAATCATGTCAACTCAGAAGTGCTTTTTTGTTCATGGGGGTTTACTCCGAGGAAATTGCATATTGGATTAAAGCACAAATGATACAATTTACTCCACATCCACATGTTGGTGTTGCTACTTTAAGCTCAGCTTTTGTGGGCTAATGGAAACATTACAGCCCCTTGTGGAGGAGCTGAAAAGCATTTCCATATGATGGTACTTCATGGTGTGGGTAGAACATATGAGAACATTGATGAGTATTGCCCCAAGCACTAGGCCAAGCCTGACTAGAACTCTATCCACAATTTGTTCCTGAAGGATCAACTCTATGCCATGTGAATATAATTTTCCTGTAAAATTGAGATGTGCAATGAGTACATATAGACTATAATTAGGGTTTTTTTCCTAATTAAAACACTTTCTGTGCATGTTTGTTGTTTATGTCATGAAAATTCTGACTTACCCACTGCCTGACTGGAGAGTCTTGTTTTTTATCCAGTCTAAATAAACTCAATACTACTTAACTCAAATGTTCAACCCCCCGACATTTTTGAAAGAATGCTCCTTGGATGTGGAGAAAAAATATTTTGTCTTCAAAACTTTGTCTTTCTTAATTTATCCTTGGAAAAAATGCAAACACTCCAAGATTCCAACCCACAGATCCCTCACAAAACAAATGGTGACAGAGTTCATCCCCAATGGAAGGCTCTGCAGTGTCTTTTTATGGCTCTAGAGACTCCAGGGGGGCTGAAACAGGAGGTTTCATGAAGTTGCCACTCTTGAAGGTTTAGGGTGCAATCCAGAGTAACTACGGGGAGTCCTTGCTCCGGTGTAAGAACAATTTGCTCTGGATTGCAATCTGAATTTCCCATAGGTTTTCACGAGGTGGTGCAGTAACTATGGGTACACGTAATGTCTCTTACGTGCTCCCACAGTTACTCTGGATTGTAGGGTTAGTCTCAGGTGCCACAGTGTGGATTTCTGGCCCTTAGTGATGAGTGATAATTTTTGGCTTCATTTTGAAGGCTGAGAAAACAGTGTGCAGCTTCCCTGGCCCTCAGAACACATCTGGAAGACACCCTCAGGAAGAGCCCTCAGATTTGGGCAAGAGGCACTCTTTCAAGTGGGTGTTCCTCCTTTATTTAGCAGGGGGAGAGTAACCCTACAATCCAGAGTAACTACGGGAGCATGTAAGAGACATTATGTGCACCCATAGTTACTGCACCACCTAGTGAAAATCTATGGGAAATTCATATTGCAATCCAAAGCAAATTTTTCTTACATTGGAGCAAGGACTCCCTGTAGTTACTCTGGATTCCACCCTAACTCACGCTACACACCCCAGCAATGTCTGTTCAAGTGGCTTCTGCTGGTGTTCTCTTGCATTTTAGATTATGAGCCCTATTCGGACAGGGACCCATTAGCTATTAATTAGCTATTATTTTTTCATTTTCTTTGTAAACCGCTTTGTGAACTTTTTAGTTGAAAAGCTGTATATAAATATGGTAGAGTGTGGATTTGTGCACTGATACTATTGGCAGCTAACTGTGTTGAAGGGTACATAGTGGAGAATGGATGCTGATGTGTATTGCCTCCTCAATAGGGTTTCCATATCACCTGGAAAATCAGGTGATACCTGGGTTCAAAGGTCATGACCCAGCCAGGACCCAGAAGTTGGCAACCCTGTGGGCACTGAAAAGCACTGCCTGCAGTTCCCCAGCCCAGCACTTAACACTGAGGCAAGGAACCCACCCACCCACCCACTCATCCTTCCTTCCTTCCTTCCTTCCTTCCATCCATCTACAATACTGCTTTTCAGATGAATACCACTTTTTATATACTGCTTTTTAACTAAAAAACAGTTTACAAAGAAAATAAAATAACCTAATGCACACACACAACCTGGGGCGTGCACACTAGAGTTCCCCATGTCAGTGCTGGGTTGCAGCAGCCCAATATTGAGCTGGGGAACCAAATGCATATGTGTGAGCCTGGAGCATGGACAGGGTTCCCCAGGACAGCTTTGAGTTGGCTTGCCCAACACTGGGATGGAGAAGCTTAAAGCACATGCACAAGGATCTCGCATGTGCCTTAGGCTTCCCCAGCCTAGTGCTAGGCTGGAGAGGATCAGGCAGGACAAGGGGAGGGGAAACCGGGATTTTGTCCCAGCTTCCCTTCCTCTTGTCCTTCCCAGTTCTGGGGTAGCAGATTATGGCATCCGTACTCCCCTTTGCTCCCCCCAGGTATGCCACAGAATGAAGATGCACTATTGTTCACACAGTTATGGTAAATCAAACCACATTTCCTTATTTTTATTATTTGATAAAGCCATACTAGCAGCTTGATAACTGTGGGAGATCCATTTTCTTCTCGCTTTTAGTAGGCCAACAGTGGATTGATGTAGATCAATGGTACTCAAAGTGGGGTCAGGGGGTTGTGAGAGGGTGGGAGCCACCATCTTGGAATCTGGCACTGGGCTTTCCTAGGGGTACATCTCATTGAACACAGTTGTACTTACTTCCAAATAGACATGGAGGAGCTCTGGCATTACAGTGATGGAAGACTGACAAGGGATTCCTGGTCAGATTTTTTTAAGTTGGAAAGGGGGTCCCTGGCTGAAATGCCTGAGTACCTTTGATGTAGTTTAGATCCTTGGCGGGTTAAAGTGGTGGTGGCCCTCTTGGCATGAAGGACACTCCAGATCTGGAAGCCTCAGTCTGCTAATGCAATCTGTTTACCTCGTCTAAGAAAGGGATACCACTTCAGGGTTCAGGGTCATGGCACAACTTCATGATCACCTAGCCCTACATCCACTTTCAGGCTGTTAAAAATATTTTAATTTACAAACACCAGTTTGAACATTTAACATTTTTATATAGGAGAACAGGATTGTATGCGCTACTAGATTATGCTCCTCTTTTATGGAATATACACACTTCATACTTTCCAGCTGCATTAAACTCACTCAAGGAGGATTTTTCACTTAAAACTGACAGGCTTTTAATGGTTAGTAAGTGGTTCCAGCAATTCCATTAGAAGAGGGTAAATAAGTTAGGGAAGGGTTTGCCAATGACAGAAAAGCAACCACTGCAAAACTGACTAGGATGTGATGCAAAATATTTGTATTGATTGATTTGTGTCTTCAAGTAAACGAGATGCTTTTCAGAGAGTTAAGCTAAAAATAAGGATAACGTTGTGGGCAGGTACAGTGAGATGAATGCTATAGGGCTCCAAAGACAGTGTCATCAGGATAAATAGCAACAATTCTCCTACTAATAAAATCTTTTTCTGCAATAAAATAAATACATTTTGAAACAGCATGAGCAACCAGATAATTGGTTAGAGGTAGAAGTGAGGGGAGAAGAAGGATGGAGGGGAAGAACCAGCCCAGAATGGAACATATGCTGGATCCTATCCCCTGTGTCTGCCTGCATGGGGCTTCTCAAGTCTCTTCCAGCAGAATAGCTGGGCAGACTTGAGTTGCCATATTGTAAGGCCTGGGGCAGGGTTACCATATGTCCTGAAAGACAGGACAATCCTGATTGGGGGGGGGGGGGGATTGAGTTTACATACTAGCAAATGGGACAGAGGGCCCTGTCTTGATTTTGTGGAAGAGAATTATGGCAACACTAGCCTGGGGGCTTTCTTTGGGGGAATCCACTTTCCCTAAGGAGATCTCCAGCAGCCTCCATGACCTCAGTGGATGTAGCTATTTTGGCGTCAGGGAGGATAGAATTGGGTTGCCCCAAAATGTTGTGAACTATCATATAACTGCCATATACCCATCTAAAATTTTAATCCTATTTTCTAGTCTTCTTCAGGGTGACCATATGACCAAAAAAACCTGGATTTGTCCAGATTTTAAGCCTCCTGTCTGGGTGTCTTGCATTTTGGCTTAATTGTCCTACATTTTGGCTTCATTTTTGAACTTCATGATGGTATGCAGTGCACCATCATTGTCATTGGATTTGTACTGAAGAGCAAAATCCAATGCAAAAATTGTTTTTGAGATATCCCCTTCTTATCAAACATTATGGCCAAAAAACCCCAAAAAACAAAAATATAAAAACAAAAAAAAAAATACATTTTTGGCAAGTGGGTAGGAATTTTGGCCCTGGGGTTCAGGAATTTTGGGTTTGGCATCTGTTCACCCTGTTCTACATGATCTTGATTTTAAATTGCAAGCAAGGTAGGGTATTGGTAAGGAAATTTGTAAAGCCAGTTTGAAATCAAATGTATAAAGTATGTGCGTACTCCAAGACTGCCAATGGTATTCCAGGAGGCGGGGGCAAAGCACTAAGTTTTTTACAGGATCCTGGCAGCTGGTGCTAAGGGGTCTTCATTGCCTCCAGAGCTTTTGCAGCTATGATTGGCTGTGCAAAAAAAGGGAAGAGACTGCTTTATATCAGAAATCAGGCTTCTTCCAGTGCTATTTGCTAATCACTCCCAATATGTAGGCCTTTGAGGGTGAATTCTTTGAGTTAAATGGAAGAACTGTAGATCAGGCTCTGATGCTGCATTTCTTGTTATTCTAATTTAATCTAATTTAGGCTGCAATTCTATCCTCCAGTTAGGCCAGCCTAAGCCCTGCATAAGTCCTGTGCTGACCTGGTGGTGTTATGCTTCTGAGTCACTCTTGGAGGCTACTGCACAGAAATGCAATTGCCTCCCTACATCTCCACGGGAATTGAAAAACTGATAAATTGTGCTGGCCTAGGTTAGGATTACATTCTTAATCTAATTAAAGTAGATTCTAATTTGATCTAACGCTAATTTCTCGTGTCTTGTCAAAATGTTTTGTCACTATTGTTTTCAGATATCACAAGCTGGCAGAAAAATTCTCTTCCTTTGATGCAAGAGGATTGCCCGAGGAACTTGGCACTTGTAGTAAGCACAGTGACCTAAACCTATCCCCTTGGGTAGCTTCAGTTGTATAAGTGTGATGACAGCTTCTGCCGTTCTGTAAACAAACATACATTTTTCTCTTCTGGGACCATCTCTGGAAAAACTTGTGCTTTGGATTTTCAGAACAGCTTGGCTTAAATGGGGAAAAGCTATCCATTGGGAGTGCTTATTAACTGCCTTGCTCCTGAGACCTGATAATAAAACACACCTTTTCTGTAATTCCCAGAGCTTGCTTATGGCTGGTCATTTTCCATCCATGCCGCATAGAAGAGTCAGTGTTTTTTAGTTTTAGCAGAAGAATCTCACAAGTTGAGACTGTTTTCCGAGTCTCCATAGATGTATAAGGAAGTCCTTATGGGAATTCTGGCTCCCAAAGGATGGGATGAATTGCACAGCCCAAGTAACATAAATAAAATAGTGCTTGGAAACCTTGGTTCAGAAAAGGACAACATGTAGCCTTTGCCATACAGTGACCTTAAGACCCACCTCAAAGCTTGGTATTTATTCTAACCGAATCTGTGACCCCAGACAACCCAGATCTCTTGAAAAGACATTAAGGTTCAGTTTGGTTCATTGAGAAAAGGTGATGGTTTTGTTCCTTTTTGGTTTTGACCCAATGATATTTTCTGGGAATAGTTTGTTATGTCTGCTCCACAAATATTTTAGGAGAAACCTGGACTCAATAGAGAGGAACACCCCCTTTGAATCATTGCTGACTTGCACATCTGACCACTAATCATACTTAAAAAAATAATAATTTCCTGTTAATAACTCAAATGTTTTTTTCTGTTAAAAACTCAAATGTGTTAGAATTGTTGACATTTTTAAAGCCTCCAAAAATATTTAACTTTTTTCTTTAAGTTTTCATTTTATCATCTAAAGGGGTTGTCTTTTTTTCCTCGATTGTCTACAACTTGCTCTCAAAATACAAATTCTTGTTTATGTCAACACTCTAAAACTCAAATCTGGCCATTTCTGTTCAATGATAATATTCTTAGATTGATTTACTCTATATACATGCCAAAGTGGAAGGCACGCAACTGGAAGGTAAGGTTTTGGCTAGAAAAGTATTTTTATGACTGTGTTACTGGTATTCCATTTTTAATTCATTTTATAAAGAAGAAAACAGCCTTAAGTCCAAAATGAAATTGAAGCCTTTTTGAATGGTTTGCCATAAAACCATGCTATACAGTTTGGCAAAACTTTTCCATGTATCCCGATGAGTTAACCAGAATTTGCATCTGCTAGGACACCTCATGGTAAGCCTGGGTAATAAATCCATTTTGAATGTGTAGAAAAGAAATTATAGAGCTTGGATAGAGGCATGCTCTACATCAATTTCAGAAGGGTCCATGCTGAATCAATGGCATTGGCATCCTTTAGTCTTGAAAGACTATGGTACCATGCTCGATGCTGTATGCGAAGCATGATAGCTTGGATAGATTAATGTGGAGAATAGACAGTGATGGGATTCAAAGAAATTAACAACCGGTCCTCTGCCCATCTGGCAGCCACTTTTAAATGGCTATTTTTAAACTTTATATGTCCTATCTCTCATTAACAACTGGTTCTGTAGAGTAGGTGCAAACCTGCTGGAGCCCACCACTGAGGATAGACTGTTACCTAAGCAGCAAATCCCCCCTATCCACGTCATTGAAATAGTCCAAAGGAACAGCACAGCCAATACGATTGCTTCCTTCCAGCTGCATCGCAGGAGTTACCAGAACGTGATTGTACACAGTCACAAACTGCTTCTGGGACTCCGGCTCTGGATTTTGCCTCGAGGTTAACTCCTGAAGCCTTTCCCATAGATGGGTATAGCCACAAGGCAGTGGAGGTTTGAGGTTGGGGTTTTCCTTCTCCAAACAACCCACGTTCAGTGGGATTTTGGACAGGTTTAATCTGTTTCCTCAACAAAGGCCTGTTTAGCATGGGAGTCCCTGCCAGTAGCTATGCTACCACCAGCGTGAGGGCTATCCATGGTTTCAATTAACCATGGGTACAGTGGTATTCCTGTATCTTTAACCTTTGTTAAAGGGTTATTTTTGCAGATGCATCTTGATATGGAAAGGTTTAAAAAGCTGTACCTCCAAAATTCCCTAGGTTAAGGTAAAAGTACTTTGTCCTCCATTGTATCTGGTGATTGTGGGCATGATGCCCTTAAAGACTGGCCCATTCATTCCACAGAGAGGATGCTTATCCTGTGGACAAGATATGGAATATATATTGTTGTAGAATTGGTGGAGTGTGATTGTGTGGGTGCAAGTCACTATTTGGGGTACTGAAACGAGCCACCTGAATGTCTCCCCCATTTGTGTGGTAAAAGGTCATGAAAATATACACATCTTTAACATGCCTGCAACTTACCATGTGACAACGATACAGTCATTCCATTTTGCCTCCATCTTGCTTTCCATTCCTCCTTTATGAGCAGGTTGCCTTGCACAAATTATACATGCACAGA
Organism: Cryptoblepharus egeriae; assembly: GCA_030015325.1. Taxonomy (NCBI): domain Eukaryota; kingdom Metazoa; phylum Chordata; class Lepidosauria; order Squamata; family Scincidae; genus Cryptoblepharus; species Cryptoblepharus egeriae. Next base: position 57,891,716 of record JAREYC010000007.1, read on the forward strand.
AACTAAATGGTGTGTTATAATGTAGACATGAAGGAGTGTAATCTATCAGCCCAATCCAGAGCAACTATTCCTTGCACGTAAGAGGCCTTAGGGTGCCCTATCTATCACTAGGGTGGAGCAACTGCAAGATGCTCCAGCCCAGTTACTCTGGAAGAGGCTTAGGGCAGAGCAAGGCAACATAGGGTGCCCTAAGAGAGGTGGACCTGCTCTGCCCTAACTGGGGCAGCCTAAGCAGCTCAGGAGAGGCAAGTTGAGGGCAAGTTTAGCATTGCCTAGCGCAGAGCAGTTACTCTGAATCCAAAGCCTGTTTCAAGGCAGAAATGCCCTCTTCCAGTTCCTCAGAGATATACCACCTCAGGAGCAGGTATAGTAATGAGTAGACCCATAGGGGTCCATGATAAGGCCTAAGTAGGAATGATAGTGTTGACCAAAAATCTGAGTTCTTGGCCAGCTTAGCTGCAATCCCTGCCTCTCAACCTCAGAATATGGCACAACTATGGCAGCCCACAAACCTCAGGATACAGCAGGCCACTCCAAGCATCCATCTTGCACTAGAAGAACTGCAGCTGCAACTGGTTGTCAGGAACTGCTGGGCTTCCTTGTAATGTAGGCACCACAGCTGTTCCTTCTTCAGTGTGATCTGAGGGGGGGTCTACTCAGGAGCAAGCCCTCCCCAGCTGTCACTGACTTAGCATGCTCTGGAGCAGTTAGGGCAGCCCAGGCTTCCTGACTCTCTGGATGCAGCATAACTTTCTGCTCTGGATACAGAATAGTTAGGAGAGAGCAGTTAGGGAGAGCAGATTGAACTTGCTCTGGATTGCGCCCTTCATATCCCTCCACAGTGCAAATGGTAGGCTTGTCAAGTAACTTTTTCCAAATGGTATTAAATGGTAACTAGAGGAGTCTCCTCTCCATTATGCACCTCAGTCTAATATGGAGAGTATACTCAGATGCTTGAAAATTCAACTAGTATCACTGAAAAGAGGGTTTGACTAGAGCAGGAGTCAGGGAACTTTTTTACCTTTTACCCAAAATATATTTAGGTTCGCCAACATTACCCCCTTGGTTTGTAAGGAAAGAAATCATATATTATTAATATAGTGCATAGTGTCACGTCCTTGTACACTACAGTACTATAACACACACAGCTGGGCATACATATAGAATCTATATGTAGATTCTATATGCAATGGAATGAAATTCCTGGGGGTAGTGCATGGTTGCATTGCCAAGACACAGCCAGGCATGCATATAGATTCATATGCATATAGATTCATATGCATGCCTGGCTGTGCAAGTGTCCATTACCCCCAGGAATTTCATTTTTACCCCATTTGGGGTAATTTACCCCTGTTCCCTGACCGCTGGACTAGAGAGTATTCAATAGAAGTCAATGAGAAAAGTCTTTCTCGAGAGTTCTCCAAAAGACACATCTGTGGAAATGTTAGTAATGTACCAAACAATTTGAATTTAACCACTTAATCAGTTAAAATCTAGACAAGCAACAGAATTGCTTTTGACAGCCCTAATTTAAACAGATCAAGTCCACAGGTGTTGTTTTAGCCGGACAAATTTCAGCTTAGCAAAACTGGCTGATGTAAAAACCTCATACTCTGTAGTATTAAGTTTCTCATGAAGTCTAAAAACAGACGCAACCAGTTAAATTGATTAAGGCCTGCTATGGTGGTGGGAATTCTCTTAACACATCTAGTACAATTCCCAGAGGGATCATCAATTGTGTTAGACCATCCCCTTGCTCCTCTTCTTATGAAACACTGAAGCCTATTAGTTCATTCTTTCCCCCTTTGTTTCTCTGCAATGATTTCCAAATTGTGGGTTGTAGATCTGGACTTAGGTTAGTCCACCCAAAATATATGAACTCAGCTATCAGCCAAATAGTACAAGGTTTACATTAAGACTATGGGCACAATCCAGAGTAACTACAGGGAGTCTTTGCTCCGGAGTAAGAACACGTTATTCTGGATTGCAATATGAATTTTCACTAAGTGGTGCAGTGACTACAGGTACACGTAATGTCTCTTACATGCTCCCGTAGTTACTCTGGATTGTAGCCTTAGGGTACAATCCTAACCGTGTCTACTCAAAAGTAAGCTCCATTGTGTTCAATGGGTCTTACTCCCAGGAAAGTGTCTTTAGGATTGCAGAGTTGGTACCAATAATTTATAAGATTGAGCATAATGTATTAAGGGGATGCTTTTCATGAACATTTCAAAAGCAAGAAAAATCTTGGAAAGTGTGTTTAGGATTGCAGTCTTTGTCTGCTTTAGTAACTACAGTTTTCCTAGCACCATAATGATCAACGTATTTACTGGGGCATAAGCACTTGTGGATTAGTGCCCACTTCATCAATCCATAAAGGTTTATGTCCCAAAATATATTTGTTGACTACTGAGTTCAGGTACACTTTTATTTTTTATTTCTGTGATGGTGGTAAATCACAATGTGATTTTCATTGTGAAAATTTCAGTGACATTGAAATACAAAATAGACATAACCCTTATATGACCAACTGGGTCCACTGGGCCTGCATTTATAATTTATGCAAATTAGACTATTTTTAGATGGGCATTTAAAAGAGAAATCTGGACTCACTTAGGTTTAAATATTTGAGACTGGATACTGTCCTGAAGCCTGAAATCCTTTGCATGAAACACTGTTTTATTTGATGGCAAGAGAAGGTATGTACAATACTAAACCAAAACACTTCTGTGCAAATTCCACAGGAGTTGACATTAATTTATTTAACTCACCAAAACTCACCTCTGCATTAATTGACCATGCATAATCAGGTGGATAATAACACTGACCTGTGCATTAAATGAAAGTAATGGTGTGTCAGCCTGACATGGAGCAAGCCCACCTTGAGAGCACTGACATTACAGCCACCCCACTAATTCACTCCTGGACAAGAGAAGATGTGGTTTATATTAGTGACCTGCAGAAGGTTCATGGCCTCTGGAAAAAGTTTGCTCCATGGAATGGCAGTGTGATTAATGGTATATTTACAGCACTGACATCCAGGTTGTCAGAACCCTTCATCAGCCTTTGATGTCAAACATGCTAAAAGGCCCTTGGTCCTCCTTATCTGCACACAGGAGGATCGTGGCAAGAGAAGGATGAGTAGGTATGGTTAACATTCTGGTACTGACATTCTCCACTCCATGGAACAGTCAGTGAAAAGGCTACCGGGTCACTTACCCATTACTGACCTGAGTGCCAAAACATACAGCTGGAGAAGTCCAGGCATCATTCATTTTTTATGCCTGATTATACTGATGGGGAAGCGAAGGATGGGGTGTTGACATCCATAGTTTGGAAACTGAACCCTGAAACTGCTATACTGAATAAAGTCATATGGCATTGAGGATTCTGGTCCAGGAAGATGATTCACTCTTGAAGAAAGGAGAGCCTTTCTCTAGACCATCTGAGGAACTAACCCTTGGAAAAGGCTTTTCTGCAGAGACCATTACAGATGAGGAAGAGGAACCATAACGGATCCTGCTGACGTGTTACTTGTTCCCTGGATAACATCCTTGCTAACTTCCTTGAATCTGAAGGACTTCTCAGAAATTCTTGTTGGGTCCTGACAGCCTGTCATCTCTGCCATTCCAGACTCAGAGGTGGCAGAAAGTATGTCAGATGATGCAGCATCACTGGAGTTCATTCCTCTGAACATGTGTTAATCTTTGAAACAGGATCTGATCTTCTGCAGGGGTTTCTGGCCCAGACCACATACCTTTTTGCAACAGTTTTTGCGAACTCAAAAAGCTTTTAACATGGGCATCACTAAGGGGTGCAGGGGAAATGGTCTGCACTAGATTGGGTGCGTGACACATACTGGGGGGATGTGACACCCCAAAAATGCAACTTTGTAGAGGTACACAGTACCCCATCATGTCATATTGTTGGATGTGTATTGAAGATCAGAATCCAATGCAAAAATCAATTTTGAGATACCTCCTTCTTATCAAAAGTTATGGCCAATAAACTAAAAAATTAAAAATGCATTGAACTATATGGAAAGTGAAAGTAACCCATATTGCAGCTTTACTCACAAATAGACTAACATGCCATAGTTCATCAGAAAAGGCAGGCTGAGAAGAATCCAGGGACACCAGAACGGTCCCCCACAATAGATGGAGCCCCACAAATCACCCCAGAAAGAAGCCTCTGATCTGCAGCAGATAAAAAGGCTCTGCAGAGAATTATAAAGATTGCACATAATATTATCAACTTCAGTTTACCAGCCCTGGATGCCATCTTCACATCCTGCGGTTTGTGGAAGTCAAAGAGTATCCTCAAAGATTCTTTTCACCCACCCACAACCTTTCTGAACTGTTGTCCTCTGGTAAGCAATATCGATCCACTAGAACACTGGCCACAAGATCCTGAAACAGTTTTTATTCTAGAGCCATATTGAATAATGAACTCAAAAACCACCAAGAGTGAACAATTATGAACTAAAAAACCAAGAACAGTGAACTTTTAATGTTCCTATTGTGTAATGCTAAATATAATAATATAATCCTATTATATTTTCAGTGCAATATGGGCATTATTTTAATATATTTCATTTAAAATGTATATATTGACACTGATTGAATACGTGGTGAAAGGATTTATTGTTGATGTGTGAATGAAGTATAAATTTTTATTTATTCTCTGTATACTGAGTCCGTATCATGGCAGTGTATCTGAATTTCATTGTAAATCTTGTATAATGACAATAAAGTATCTGTCTGTCTGTCTATCTGATGGTTGCATTGAACTCTATGGGAACTGAAATTGAGCCATATCTCACTTTACTCCAAAGTAGGTGCAACATCCCCCAGAAGGGTGCAATCCTTTCAGAATGGTCCTGATCTTATGCACTTGGAGCTCAGTGTATGCTCCTCAGTGTAATGGATGGATAATTTACAGCAGAATGCAGTGGTACCTCACTTAACAAGCGCTTCACATAACAAGCAAAATTTCCAAGAAATCTTGCATCACATAACAAGTTCTGCTTCACTTAACAAGCAAGTGCGCTATGGGCATGCGTGCCATGCAGCCCTGACACTCCAGATGGAGGCTCTTTAAAATGGCTGCCAGCCAGCGCTACTGCCTCTAACTGATCCCAACTTGGGGGCAGTTGCCTGGAGGTGCCAGAGGCAGCTGCCCCTAACTGCCCCCAAATGCCTCCACCAATCACCTTGAACCTCCAGCAGCAGAAGTAAATGTTGTGTTAAATGGGGCTTACTCCCAGGAAAGTGTCTTTAGGACTGCAGCCTAAGTAGACTTCATAGGATCATGTTTTGGATCCTGTGTAGATGGATCCTAAGTAGACTTCATAGGATCATGGAATGTTTTGAATTCAATTCCAGTGTTTTGTCATCATTTTTACATCCAGTTAACATTTTTATATGAATATTTTTTGGGTTGTGGAACCAATCGTCTGAGTTTCCATTATTTCCTATGAAAAAATCTGCTTCACTTAAAGAGCATTTCACTTAAAGAGCGTGCCTCCGGAACGAATTAAACTCTTTATGTGAGGCACCATTGTATCTTTATTCTATCAAAATATATGGCCAAAAGATCAGCAGAAGTGGGGCAATGGCACATAACTATGCCCACTTGTCGCCTGCCACTGCAGGCGTTAAAACTGCGTTGGCCTCCCACACCTGGTAACACAAACCCTAGTGACACCACTGGCTTTTAACCAATGGTGAAGCAAGATTCTAAGTTACTCCTTTGCTTTTCTTAGTTTTTTGTGTTCCTTACAGAGTTCTATACAGCATGTTGAAGGCATCCAGAGCTGGAAGTAAGTCTCAGAACCAGAACTGGGCCTCTTTAGGATTGGACCCTTAACCATATAACCCCCGCTGCTTTCTGCCTGCTTGCTGATCCTATACCTACCACTTGAATTCACAACAAAGATCAGTCAGCCTTACAACATCCTGACAACAGAAGGGAGCTGCACGGTAAGTTAATCTAGACCAAACTAACACATTCCTGCTCAAATACAAATTTTGGTCGGAAATAAACAAAGCAGGATTTGTGCAAATGTCCTTTAATATGAAGTTCTATAGAGTCCACTTTCTCGTATGAAGTACTCAGTTGCAGTCTTCAAAAAAAATCATTCCGTGCATCGGGGCATATTTTACATTATGATTTGAATTAAAGATAATTTGAGTGAAGACCCCATCCTCTCCTCCACTCCAGCCACCTAATTGGATGATTCATAAAATAACCAAAGTGTCAAATTCTACACTGTCACTGGTGGTTAATTTTCCTTCATTTCTAGCGGTTATTCTTGGGAACATAAGAACATTTTTTATGAGTCATCGGATGGCCCATGAAGTTGACACCCTTTATCCAGATGTGGCTGAGGAAAAAAATGGAGAGAAGCAACAAGAGAGAATTGGATTAAAACTTTTGGAAAGTTGGACTGAGTAGTCCCACAAGGGAAACATAAATTTCCTGTGCTGTTTGATTTTGGCTCTTCTTGATGAATATCTTTAGAGGCAAAAGCGGACTTTCTTATGTTTTCAAACTAATCAATACATATAAAATACAGAGATGGAAAAACTAAATAAAGGAAAGGCTTTTGAGTAAAAAAAATCACCTTTAATCAGGATCAGGATGTGAAGACATGTCACATGGAGAGTGAGTCATGATGCTGCATGTCTATTGCTATGTCATTTGTGATGGTTCTTCCTTAGAGAACAACTTGGCTTCTTCCTTAGATAGTTCTTCCTTAGAAAACAACTCAGCTGCAATCCTATGTATTCTTGGGAGTGTGCCCCATTTGATACAATGAGATGTACTTCTGAGCAAACATTTATTTATTTATTTATTTATTTATTTATTTATTTATTTATTTATTTATTTATTTAGAATCATAGAATCATAGAGTTGGAAGGGACCTAGTAGGTCATCTAGTCCAACCTCCTGCCTGCAGCAGGAAATCCCCCTAGAGCATCCCCGACAGTAAGTAGTACTTACTTACTACATAGAGCACAATCCTAATCATGTCTACTCAAAAGACTCAATTGTGTCCGATGGATCTTACTCCCAGGAAAGTGTCTTTAGGATTGCAGCCTTACTTACTTACCGTACTTATTTAAATTTGCATTATGATTTGCAATATGATATTGCACTTTGCATTATGATGAAACAAACAAATAAATAGAGCAGTAATGCAGTAAATACATGATATGTGATGAAGATCTGAATGAATGTATTCCCTGTGAGGACTGTGTGCTCTGAATGAATTGATCTTTTAGGAACAGTGAACTCATGTACACCATGATGTGGTTTCTGGAAAAGGGGGTATAAACATAATGCTTCTTCCTTGGCAGAGAGCATTAACCAGAGAGCAAACCAACCCCATGGTTTGTGATAAAGTTTCAATAAGAGGATAAAGTCACAAAAGCAGTGATGGTCAAGATCACAAAGATGTATTTTCTGAGAAAAGTGTTTTTTTTCTCAGGAAACACACAAGCTGACATAGCATCAGAGCATCTGAAGTGCTGCTTGTAGGAAACTTGGCACTTTTGGTTTAGCTCTAGGATGAAAAAGTGGTGTGGCCCCCTTCAGTTGAACAGAATATGGATAATGTCCATATTATGTCACATGAAACAGTCCCCAATGGAACAAAATGGCACAATCCAGCAGGGAGTTCTCCTTTCAATCCTCATTGAAATGTATTCATTTGAAGAGGCACATGCCAGTGAACATCTCAGGGAAATGTGTCCAAGACTTTAATTTGCAGCAGCTGCTTGCACATTGTTTTCTGGCCATTTTCAAAAGAGACCTTCCTCTTCTCCATGTGCTGGTGCTGACTCAGCCCCACTTCCCGGCGGGAGGTGGAATTTTGTTGTGACTGGTCCCAAGAGGGGCTCATCACGTATGCGTCATGCATGTCATGTATTAAAGCCGTCTGTTTTTATTACAACCTCGCTTTCCAGGCAATTTGTTAAGTCTGTTTTTCTGTCAATTTTTTTTCCACTTGGGATTGGGTGCTCTGGTTTCTGGTAGATTTTTTGCCAAAAACACTGACTCACATCTCTGTAAGGAGAGTTTAGTGCTTTGTCAGTTTCCTGAAGTTTTATGAAGGTATTTCATAAAAATGTGAGAGGTGGTTGGGAAATTATCAGCCAAGTTTCAAACCCAACTTCATTCCCTTTTGGCTATGGTCTCTCCAACAACCCCATCAGACTGGAAGTTGGGGATAATCCCAAGAATCAGATTGGCAGCATAGACAGCACAGAAAAACAGGAAGAATTTCCTCGCACAACCCACAATTAGCTTAGATTGCTTTTAAAAAGAATTCAGGGATGGCTTGTAAGAGAAACCCAGCTGGATCGCAGTTGTGTAGCTATGGGGGGTATTGCAGGTTGCACAACATTCTAAGCAGCCCCTCCCATGCTCTTGGATGCATTCATGTTAAATTGTTATTACATTCATTCATGCTGCATTCATTCTCCTATTGCTATTGGATACATTCATGTTACTGATGGCAATGTTCCAGGTTTCAGTAATGTTCAGCAACATTATCTAATGTGGGAGCACTGCTTCCTACGTCGACAAACACTTCCATTGCCTTTCTGAACAATCCCTAAAGGAGATGCCAGTTAAAAGATTTGTAAAAAGTCACCCTTATTTCATGCTCATACCCTATATAAAACAACTAGAGGCTTCCACTGGTTCATGTACAGATGTTACTTGTGTGACGTTTGTTCAATGCAGATGTTTTTGGGGTTAGGCTTGACCAACAAACACTTCTATCATTCCTCCATAACTTGGCTGATGTGCACCCAAGTGACCTTGAATAAAAACCCAGTGATGCATTAGCATCACCCAGTGGTGATAAGGGTTAGAAGTCCGCCTTGACCCCAAAGAAACCATACAAAGCAGTTTGCCCTTTTTATCCAGACTCTGAATCTGCACACCCAGCATCGTCAGCAAGTGGATGGAGTCGATGGTCGAGATTTATAATGCAACTGCGAATCTATTACTCAGATACTGTAACTACTTAGTAGGTGGAGAATGTGAAAAGAATAGGGTATGGTGTATTAGCAGGGGGCAAACCAGCCACAGGTTAGCCTATGTGTTTCATGTATTGTGGTTGTAGCCTTGCAGGTCTCTATTAATGCTTATTTCGGAATTTGCCATTGCAGCCATTTCCCAACATGTGTGTTATTAAAGGACTTTGAGCTTTCAGGAAATGTTTAAATTAGCCTGTGTTTATTGGTCAGTGGAAGAAGTGATGGGTAGCTGAAAAGTCCTTCCCATATATTTTTTTCTGACTGATGTTAGCCGCCTTAAGCTCACTCTTTCAGGTGAGGAAAGGCGGGATATAAATTAAATAAATAAATGTCTATAGTATCTGAGGCAAATGGGTCAACATACAATGCTTTCTTAAAATGCAGGAAGACTTTGCAGGAGCCACTGATACACCACATGCTCCCTTGTGCATCAAAAGGCCTTTCCACTTCACTGGTACTCTCTCAGCTTTAAAGAGCAATAAATGTTCTGGTTAACAGAGCATATGTGATTTATGTGTTCCATCCTACCAATTCGCCTTAATATTTACAGAGGTACCTATAGTTGTATGTTTTAGTATTTATTAATGACACTTCTATCCTGTTCTGCAAGGTTATGGAGCTCTTGGTGGTCTCCCTCCCAGGGTCTAATTACATCCATATTTTCCTAGGTTCATTAGAACAACAGCTTCAGGTATTCTCCAACCACACACTGTTTTGAACACAGCTGTTCTCACAGATAGAGACAGATTTTTGCCTCTATGAACAGTATATGTTTATAATGTCTATGTTGACCCAGCACCCAAATCAATTCAACACAGCTGTTTTTCAATGGTAATAGTAAATCTTGATTTTTAGCTGTTTATCTAGAAAGTCCTGAAAGTAGTATGGCCACCATACTGTACTGACTTAAATTCCTCTCTCATCTAGAACCAATGGCATTGCAAAAAAATGGACAGTGGTGGGGTTTGCCCTGGGTGCCAGACCAGAAGGGATACAATAAAGTGTGAGTGAGCACACTCCAGACTTTTCCTAAGAAAGAAATTAGTCTTCAACATCAGCAGCAGTGCATGCCAATTCAGTCTTCTTCCTAAGCCTGATCTACTTGCATGGATCAATGTGGACTTGTGCAAGGTATATGTCTTCTTACATATAGTAAGGAGACATATAGCTTGCACAAGTCCACATTGATCTGTGCAAGTAGATCAGGCTCGGGAAGAAGACAGGAGACCTCCAGCAGGAAAAAAATTCCCCATAGGAGACAACATAGTTCACACCAGCACTGCTGCATCATTGTGCAGGGATTTTGATTGCATTGGGCTATCAGGCTACAATCCTCTGCCTGCTTACTTAGGAGTAAATCACTTCTGTAGGCTTGTGTTCCCAGCGTCCAATTTTGACCACAAAAGACAGTGACTACAGTGTTCTCCAACTCCAAACTGACCATCACCATTTCCAGATGTGTAAGGCTTGAACTCATCTCTCTCCAGGCTCCTTTTCAATGTATACAGCCGCCAACTGTGCTGTTCAGGACATATGGAAAAAGGCACAGAGTGTCTGACCTTCTGCAGGGAGAAACTTTTCCTTGAAGATCTGCACAGTGTGTATTTTGCATAGAAACCAGAACTAAGTGTACAAACAGAAACTACCTCCCCACTCCGCACTCAGACTGTAACCCCAACAGTCCAAAATATCAGATAGATAGATAGATAGATAGATAGATAGATAGATAGATAGATAGATAGATAGATAGATAGATAATGGCTGCAATCCTAAGCACACTTTCCTGCGAGTAAGACCCATTGTACACAATGGGGCTTTCTTTAGAGTAGATATGATTGTTATTTTGAGTACAGGAGTTCTAATTACTGCAATTATTACATGTGAGATCATTTATGGAAAGGCAAAGAAGATTAAATACTATGTATGTATAGATGATGAGTATGTGTCCATGCTCAGCATTTTATATATATTTTTATACACACTTTAATCCCATACTATTATTTGGCTCCCATTGAAATGACATCATTCATTCCTACTTTTAAAAAAACCTCATAGAGAATTAGGAATCAATACCAAGAAGTCCCAAAGTAACATAGACAGTGGTGGGCACCAGCAGGTTCGCACCTACTCTATAGAACCGGTTCTTAACAAGAGATAGTACATATAAAGTTTAAAAATAGCCATTTAAAAGTGGCTGCCAGATGGACAGAGAACCGGTTCTTAATTTCTTTGAAGCCCATCACTGAACATAGAAGATCAACTTATAAAACCACGTGTCATGTAAGTAGCACACTACTGCAGAACAAGCACTGATAATCAACTATTAGGCAAAGAGTAAGGCAAGATACTTAGGAAAATGCGTTCCTACAATTATGTACATTATTAGGAAATAAGTACCCCAAATATATATTATTAGGAAATAAGTACCCCTTTGTTCAGTGTGGCTTACTTTCAGGAAAATTTGCAAGGGGATAACAGGAATAGGATTAGACTAGAGATTCAAGAAGTCAAAATCTATCCATAGGCTATGACTGAAAGCAATCCTGGAAATTTTCACAGGGCCTCCAGGAATCTTCAAGATTACATCATGTTGGAAAAAAATAGGTCTAGGAATAGCTTCAGTCAGAGCTGGCACTCCTATAGTCCTACCCGCCTATTCGTATTAGCTCTACCAACCCTGGCCATGTTTCCTAGGTACGCAGACCAGAAAGATGAGACAGAACAGGAAGTGCTGTGCCTCTCCTGGAACGCTACTACTGGATTGTAAGCTATGGATTGTCCCAAGTAAAACAGCCGTGAACGAACTACTTGCCAACGCAGCTATTGGCAAGAGTAGAAAGAAGAAATGCAAGCACTACTGTTTTTGCTGTTCATGCTCACATGGGAATCATGTGACTTATGATTTGTCCCGTAGTCTTTCAGGTATTTTGGGTCCCCTCTGGCACTTCTATCTTTCACCCCACTCGAACTGCAAGGGCATCACTAGGGATCGCGTCACACGGTATGGGATTACACAGTCTGATGCAGAGGCCTGGGAGTTTGAGGGTTCTGCGCAGTATCTTAGCTGTTCCTAGCATTGCGCTTTTCTGGATAGAGTGTTCTGGCATGCTTCCTGGAAGCTTTTGGAGCCATTCATTCAGCTTGGGTGGTGTCACAGCCCCTCGTGCTCTGATCACTTATATATATTCACAGACCTGCACTGGTTTCTTCAGCCTCTTATCTTTTAAATGGATGTCCTCAATTTTGGATGTCCTCAATCCTTGATTGTTCACCTCCCTGTAGGTTGTCTGGGCCAATCGGGACAGGTCAAGGCCAAGAGGCCATCAGCAATCCCCTTTTACATTACAAGGGACCACATAGGATCATGTGGAGGTCTTCTCTTGGCTTTCAGATTTCATTGAATGCAGGACATCTAAGCTGGGGAGTGTGAAAAATCCTTACACTTAGGGAACCACATGGGAGCTGAGGCTTTTTCTTGGTTTTTAGAATTCATAGAACTTCTATGATTGGGTATGTGTATGTGAAAAATCCTTTCATATAGGGGACCACACTGGAGCATCTGGGGCCTTTTAATGTCTTTCAGAGTCCATTGAATGAAAGACATCTATGCTGGGGCAGTGGGGATGAAGAGGGATCTTTACATATAGGGGACCACATGGGATATAGGGCCTTTTCTTGGCTTTTGTACTTTTGTAGTGATGCAGGCCTATGTATTGTGTTGACGTGCAAAATGAAAAGAAAAATTGTATGTTATTGCTATGTAAAGAAATGCATAATATATACAGATATGCCAAATTATTATTGCTACAAATTATTGTTATATTGTATAGATATACACCAGTATAGATATTTGACATAATTTCTCCCCCAAAGAATAAATTGTCGCCTTTCCCTCCACTTTTACAATCCTGGCTACTGCTGTGGAAGAGTGCCATTGAGGAGAGAAGAAGTAAAAGGCAATTGAGATGCTGGAAAGGGGGATATATTTTAAACTGATGAATGTTATTATATTGTACTTCTGCAAACGACAGCTGCAGGTTACTACCAGTGAGTAATATGGCCCCTATATGAATCTTTTTTGATCCTGGTATTCTGTCAGCACTGATTTGTTACTGACTGCACTCCCTGTTTAGCCAGAAGCTAGACTGATAGGGTTTGGAAAGGACAGAGATAGGGCAATCAGAGAGGCAACCCATGGAAAGAACCCAGAGAGGCAAACCAAGGAATTAGTTTGACAGGGTACAAGAAAGTATTCTGGAGTTGGCAGTACACAGTCAAGTTGTTGAATAATATTAGCAAGATTTGAATTGATCAGCGACTGTCCAATCTAACAGCCAGGCATTTTTGTCCCCTCGTAAACTCCATGTTATTTGTGCTTGATCATTTTGGACTTATGTGGAAACATGCCCCTGACAAATCCAGCAGAATCTAAGCAGAAATGTCTTGGTAGAATAATAAGGTTGGTTTCTAATTCATGAGAAATGAAACAAAATACGTTTCCTCTTTGTTTGGCTTTTGATTCCTGCGGTTTCCTTCATAGCACAGACATGGTTTTACATCACACTAGGGCTATTCCATGCAATATTACACAGTCTGATGCAGATTACATGCGGTAAAGTTCTCTCCAACAGCTTAAGAGAACATTACAGATGACTGTGTTACCATAATGTGCATATGCTTTTCAGGTAGGATGCCTGTGCATCCATGATATCATGAGCAATGAAGCCACCCTCAATTAGCAGTCTGAAAAAAGAATTTTTTTTCTCATATCTCAAACAACAGCCATTTTCCTGAAGACTTGTATCTATCATTTTACTCTGGTATAACCCTATTTACTCAAATATAACTCTCACCTTTTCAGTCAAATTAGCCCCCAAATCCAGAGTAACAACGGGAGCACTTAAGAGACTTTATGTGCACCCTCAGTTACTGCACCTCCTAGTGAAAACCTATGGGAAATTCATATTGGAATCCAGAGTAAGTTGTTCTTACACCAGAGCAAGGACTCCCCGTAGTTACTCTGGATTTTGCCCATAGTCTCCAAAATCAAGATGCACATTAGATTTGATAGTACATTATATTTGAGTAAATACCGGTATTTTTATAATAAGTATAGGTCAGTATTTCATTTAACAGTTTATTATATTGTGAATAAAATGTAACATAAAGTTGTATAATGTATAAAGTAGTGCAGTTAGGTTAAAATCATAACATAAATCCATTGTCATTTTATAACATATAACTCTTTATTATATGCAGTAAAATTAAATTTTGTACTTGCTTTGCAGCTGTGCATTACAATCGCCAGCAAACATTTAAAGCTTGCAAACCTTTAAAAATAGGGGTGCGTGTTAGATTTGAGTAAAAAAGGGTATTTTGCTGAAAGCATATTCTATTTTGCTGTAATTCTCAAAATAACAAGTAAGAACTAGATAGTGAAAGAAGTTGAGAGGAGTTAGGGAGGAATTAGTTGGGGAGGAAGGATTAAATCCCATGTTCACTCCTCCTGAACTTGGAGACAGGCTGACCATGTTTCCCCAGTGTTGCTTTAACCATGGTTTGGATAACTCCAATACAAAACAAGTGGATCTCACCACCACACACTTTTGCTGAAATAGTTGCTCTCTTAAACTGACTTTTCTCAGGGCCAAGATTTAATTATAAACCCTGATTGTCTTAAAGAAATGGGAAGAAATTGATTTGCAAGTATTTTTGGAAACATCATATTATCACTATAAATATTCTGTCCAACTCCGTCTTGTCAAATATAAAAAGGAACAGAATAGACAATGGTTTAATTTGCAACTCAAGGCAATTCTTCAGGTTACAACCTTCTCTGATTCACTTCGCCTCTATTTTCTTTACTCTTGCCCATCTCTAAAATTGTTTTGCTAGATTCTGGAGACATTCACATGGTGGTATGACTGGCTATTCCTCAACTGACCACGATATTTGCACGTTGTGTCTTGGGAATCATGAATGTCAGGATGGAAAATGGTTTGTTTGATTAATTCTAGAGGGGGGATTTTTATCATAAAATGAAATATTTTCTGTTTCTCCAGCCAAAAGCTCTGGGAAAGAAAATTTTCCCTATCATATTACAAGTAGGAGAGGAGGCATGCCAGTTTTGAGAACAAGGTATGAACCAGATTTGTCTGGCTCTAACATCATGTTCAACAACTAGCATACTCTCTTGGCCAGGGTGACCAGATGCCCAAACCTCAAAAGGAGGTCAAGGTCTTGGATTACTCTCAGCCTGGCCTTTCTGTTGGACAATGGCATGTTTGCCTCCTCATGAGTAAAGCCGCGATACTGGGCACTTTCACTTTCCCATAGAGTTCAATGCATATTTTTTATTTTTTGTTTTCGGTCATAACTTTTGATAGGAAGGAGATATTTCTGAAGCAATTTTTGCATTGGATTCTGCTCTTCAATACAAATCCAGTGACATATGACATGATAGGATACTGCACAACACTGCAAAGTTCCAAAATGAAGCTAAAATTGAGGACAATGAAGCCCTTTTGAAGGACATCCGGACAGGAGATTCATCTTGGAGTTGGGTCAGTACAGTAATAGATAGGGTAACCTAAGTGCACTTCTGAATTGTGCCCTTAAAAAGAGGACAAATCCGGAAATTTCTGGTCATATGATCACCCTGCTCTTGGCAGCCGTCAGCAGACTTACCATTTTCTTAGCCTCATCTCCAGCATTTATCATCTGCAAATGATAATATTGGACTACCTGACAAGACAGTTGTGTGTGAACCACAGTGAAAAGCACTCTAGGAGTCCAGTATAGATGCAACTGTGACAATATGATCATGCACTGTATCTTGTGATGTGCACTGTATCTTGTATTCTGAAGTGCAGCAAGTTTATGCACTGTCTCTCTGTGCCTCAGAACATATCTGGATGTTCTTATATTATAGAGGATAACATTGGATAATGTTCTTATATAACATTATCCAAGGATTTTTGTATCAATTGGGGTTTTGAAATTGATCTCCCCAACAGGTACTGAGGTACTATTGTACAGAAGATAGTAGATTCATATGTATAGTATATACAAGATAACATATGCTAGATAAATATCAGTTGATTCCCATATGTACATGCATACTGGGAGATCAAGCCCCCATGAGTAAATGTCCGCATCCTGAAAGAGTGAATTATCTGCTCATTCAGCTGGAAAAAGAAAAGCATTAAACACTATAAGTCACTGAGCTTGTGAATGAACTGTGGCAAGAAGCCCAACCTTAAAGACATAACAGCCATAATAAAGCGAAAGATTAAGTCAGAATTGGATCTCTTTGTAATCTCCCTGAACTTCCTTAAGAATCCCAAGGTTTATAAACACTAGTCTCTTACTGAAAACGTGTTCATGGCAGCAGCAAAGATCTTAGCTGGAAAAAAGAAACAGTAATACCAAACCTGAGGAAGTCTGTTTCAGTGGCTGGAATAGTCAGAGTATCTACTGGATTGATATGATTTAAAACATAACCATACTGAATGGTTGCCAAAAAAGCATCAGCTTTATATGCAGAAGGCTGGAAGTCCAATCTGTGGTATCTCCTGGTAGGACTGGGGAAATCCCAGTCTGAAATGAGAGATCACACTGAGTGCTAATTTAGACAAGTAGCCTCCAAACCATGGCATGCAGCACTCCCGGATTATTTGTCTGGGTGTGGTGGTGGTCAAGCTGTACTGTTCCACTCCATAATTGACATTTGTCACTCCAGTCTTCAGGCAGACTCAAGCTGGGAAGCCGCTTCCACCACCTTTCAACCCTGAAAACTCTGTGCCCCAACTTCCTGGAAGAAACAACAGGGCGGAGACCAACATTAAATGGAGGTGACATACCTGCAGCATGGAATGGTAAGTCATCACCATTGCTGAACTGTGCCCAGACAGATAATCTTGGGCCCCTGGATCTGGCCCATCAATCAATCAATCAAATATCTAGGCCATGGTTTGCTGACTCCTGATCTCAGCTCAGCATGAATCATCTTCATATATTCAACCTATGCCAGTTAGAATGCATATCTATTCATTTGATTTTATCTGGATATTTATTTGAATATTTGATTTTATTATTACAGTTTTTTAAAAGAAATTATTTGTATATTTGTTATTAAATGGTAACTTAATAAATCAATCTAAGCATATGATCATTCTCATATTACACCTGGGGGGAAAGCAGGTGAAACAGCAGGTGAAACAATACCATACAGGAGGGGAATCCCACTTATAATCAGATCTTTACCTTGCCCGAAGGAGGCCCAGCACAATCTGGTTCTGGTCGCTGGCTGAATGTAATGTTGGATCACCAAATTTGTCCACAACTGGTAACACACCTGAACATGCAGCGTTCCAGCAGTTGGTCTCAACAAAATGTTGTGAGATGCAGGAAGCAGCAGATGGAAAGCACAAGGAGATACTGTAATGTTGTGTTATGGAGATTATATAGAGCTAACATAGATAAGTTAAGTTAAGCAAGCCATGTTGCATCCCACATAGAGAATCTGTTGAAGCATAATCAACCAGCTTGATGACTGAAAAAACTCACCATCCAGATGGCAATCTTTAAAGCCCTTACAGCAAGTCTGTACATCATTATCAACACTTCTCGGTTCCTTCACTGACTAAAGAACATGCTGCTAGGATAGAATCATAGAATAGAATCAGAATCATAGAGTTGGAAGGGACCTAGTAGGTCATCTAGTCCAACCCCCTGCCTGCAGCAGGAAATCCCCCGAGAGCATCCCTGACAGGTGCTCATCGAGCCTCTGCTTGAAGATCCCCAGTGAGGGAGAGTCCACCACCTCCCTTGGCAATCTGTTCCACTGCCGAACCGCCCGAACTGTCAGGAATTTTTCCGGATATCCAACCGGAATCTCCTCTCTTGCAGTTTGTACCCGTTGGTTCTAGTTCTGCTTTCAGAAGCAGCAATGAACAAATGAACCCCTTCCTCCCTATGACAGCCCTTCAGGTATCTGAAGAGGGCAATCATGTCTCCTCTCAGCCTGCTCTTCTCCAGGCTGAACATCCCAAGTTCCCCCAACCTTCCCTCATAGGGCTTCCCTTCCATCCCACTGATCATTCTTGTCGCTCTCCTCTGGACTTGCTCCAGCTTGGCTGCATCTTTCTTAAAGTGAGGTGCCCAGAACTGAACACAGTACTCAAGGTGAGGTCTGACCAATGCTGAATAAAGAGGAACTAGAACTTCTTGCGACTTGGAAGCTACAGTCCTCTTAATGCAGCCTAAAATGGCATTTGCTTTCTTTGCAGACACATCACACTGCTGACTCATGTTCAGCTTGTGATCCACGGCAACTCCAAGATCCCGCTCACATGTTGTGCTGCCAAGCCAAGTATCCCCCATTTTATACCTGTATTTTTAGTTTTTATTTCCTAAGTGCAGAACCTTGCACTTCTCCCTGTTGAAATTCATTCTGTTTGTTACAGCCCAGGATTCCAGTTTATCCAGATCCTCCTGGAGTTTTCTCCTGTCTTCTAATGTGTTTGCTACTCCTCCCAGCTTGGTGTCATTCTCATATTTGATCAGGCTCCCCTGTACCCCTTCCTCCAAGTCATTGATAAAAATATTAAAGAGGACTGGGCCCAAGACAGAGCCCTGGGGTACCCCACTTGAAACCGATCTCCAGGTTGATGCAGACCCATTTACTAAAACCCTTTGAGTGCGGCCATCGAGCCAGTTGCAGATCCACCTAACAATTGCCCTGTCTAGCCCATATTTTTCCAACTTCCCAATTAAAATGTCATGTGGGACTTTGTCAAATGCTTTGCTGAAGTCAAGATAAATGACATCCACAGCATTGCCATTGTCCAGTAAGCTCGTAACCCGATCGAAAAAGGAGATCAGATTTGTCTGGCAAGATTTATTCTTGGTAAATCCATGCTGGGTTGTTTTGATCACCAAGTACTTGTCTAGATGTGCACAAATTGTGTGTTTTATGATTTGTTCTAATATCTTTCCCAGGATTGAAGTCAAACTGACTGGTCTATAATTTCCCGGGTCTTCTTTTTTCCCCTTCTTAAAGATTGGGACTACATTTGCCCTCTTCCAGTTCAGTGGCACTTCTCCACTCCTCAAGGATTCCTCAAAGATGATCGACAGAGGCTCTGCAAGGACATCTGCGAGATCCTTCAGAACTCTAGGATGCAGCTCATCTGGTCCAAATGACTTGAATTCATTTAGGCCAGTTAAGTGGTTTCGAATCTGTTCTAACCATCAGATAACCATTTAGTATTCCCAACACAGATTGCCATCTACCTAGCACTGCCCTCTTAGATCACAATCCTAACCATGCCTACTCAGAAGTAAGTCCCATTATGTTCAATGAGTCTTACTCCCAGGAAAGTGTCTTTAGGATTGCAGCCTTACTTGCTTATTCAAGGCCTTTTTATTAAAAGAGTTTGGTCATGCAAATATATCTGCCAGAATGGTCAGATGTATATTTATATATATTTGTCCACTGCCACAAATAATCCCAGGTCAGCTGCATAGCCACAAAGTATGAGAACAAGACCATGAACATTCTTCTAATATAGAATGAACAATAATAGAGATTGTTGTATTTATCAGGTGGAAAACATCTTTGACTTCCATTTGATTGGCTTTCTTGTAATCTCTAATACAAACTTGGCTTAAGGTCACTGGGTTATGCTTGTAAATGTTTGGGGTTTTTTTGGGGGGGGATCAAATATGTTTCTTTTCAATATGGGAGAGAGGGCACATGGTTTGGTACTGCTGTTCCTTTTCAAATAACTCCTAAGTTTAATGCCAAAAGTAGTGATTACCTTAAAATCCTATTTTTATATTCTTGCGCAATAGGTTTAGCTTGCTAAATTAAAAATTAAGAGAAAAAAACTGAACTTCGATAATTTTGGAAATCCATTTTTTAAATAGAAATTGGATCTGTTGTTTTTAATTCAACCATATTTATTGGAAGCACATGGTTAAAACAGGAACTTTAACTTTTTCTGTGCCTTCAAGTTGGTCTTGAGTTCAATCCTGAGCATCTCCAGGTGGGGCTGGAAAAGACCCTTGTCTTACTTCTCAGAAAAGGGTCCAAGCTGTAAGTCTAATTTAATCTCTATATATAATACAGAAAAGTCACTCACTCACTCACTGATTCATCAATGCACGGGGGATGTGCATAGGGGTCTTGTGCATGGGGGCATGATGTGCATGGGGTGGATGATGCGCAATGGGGGATGGCATATGGGGGAATTTTTCTCCCACAACATGGGTACATTTCACTAGTTATAAATGCAGTTGTGAGCCTACATACATACAGTATAGGGTTGTAGTTGTTCCTTTGGCTATGTCTTCTTCCTAGCATTTTCCCCCTGCTATGGCAGCATCCTCTATTCTGTAATGGAGTCATCTGATCCATGTTCAGATGCATTGTTGAGGAAACTGGCCTGTCGCCATGTTGTAACCTATTTGTCTACTTGCATTTGCATGCTTTCAAACTTTCAGTTAAATTTAAATATTTGAGCCTTAAGATCAACTTTGAAGTTTTTATGGTTTTCCTCTACTTTATATCTTAAAACTAAAGCATAACCTACATGATACAAGATACTTAAAAATCCAGCAAGTAATTTCTCATAAACCAATGGGTGGGACTATTATGAATATCTTGTAACTAATCTTTTATGGAGAAACAAGCATAATTAGTAATCCTCCAAAAGAAGCCATTGAAAGAAAAGGAGATTGTACCCTTAGAGATGATTTTACAATCTGGAATTTTATAATATAAGAATACAGTTATAAGAATACAGTTCATAAGTCCGTAGCATTATTAAATTTTCATTGAGTGACTTTGCTATCCCACAATCTCCATCAAAATAGCCACATTGTCTGCAGTGCATTAGCATTACATCTCAATACATATAAATGAGTTTCCATCTCATAAGCCTAATTTTAATGGTATTTGATACCTCCACTAATATACCTCCACAGCAAACACAGATAGTAGAACTTATTTTAAAAAATTTAATCACAGATATTGGCTTTCATTCCAAAGCTACTGTCTCTAATTCACAATCTATAAACCTATTGGCCAAATTCTATGAGACCCTTAGGATTTGCCAACTGCCAGAACTATCATTCTGGCAAAATGTAGTGCTTTACACTCCCACTAGTTATGCCACTGAATGGTATATTCCCAGAAGGACTTCACTACATCATTTTTCTGAATGTGATAAGCTTAGCTATTAATTATAATTATGCAGCGACAAAGACAGAGAAATACCATCAGATAGCTAAGGGTGATAGAAGACCGAGGGCGCAATCCAGAGTAACTATGGGGAGTCCTTGCTCCGATGTATGAACAATTAGTCTGGATTGCAATATGAATTTCCCATAGGTTTTCACTAGGTGGTGCAGTAAGTACGGGGGCACGTAATGTCTCTTATGTGCTCCTGTAGTTACTCTGGATTGTAGGGTGAGAGTGCAATTCTAACCTAGGCCAGCACAACTCCATGGTGTTCCTGTTCCTGTGTTGATGTAGGAAGACAAGCGCATGTCTGTGCACTGGCCTAACTCTCCCCCAGGAGTAGTACAAAAGTGTCTTACAGCACTACTGTGACACTCCCAGGCCAGCATGAGACTTGTGTTGGGCCTTATGATGGCCTAACTGGGGTTAGGATTGCAGCATAGTCTTAATGCAGCATGATCTCTGAGAGCTTTTACAGGGGAAAAATACTACTTTTGGTATTATTACTTCCACAGATAGCCAAACAGACATACTAGCTATTATGAACATGGCTGCACTCCAGAATGCACAGTTACTTCAACACGCACAGCTGCAGCCTGTTGGAACCCCGGTCAGTATTTGGCTCTCTTTGCAATGTCCTTGTTGTGGCGTCTTCATTGCAGTGTACAATAACAAGATAACCGCAAGAGCTGAGGTCATTCACATCTGCCTTTTGGACCGTCAAATATTGTGACTGATTAAGCAGGGGAATTTGTATCAGTGAACAGTATGAAGTAGCCATGTTAGTATTTTACAAGACAACCACAGTTATCCCATTGAATTAATGTTTCTGCAATTTCTGTCCAGATGTGAAAGATGCAGGACGATGTC
Source organism: Cryptoblepharus egeriae (assembly GCA_030015325.1). Lineage (NCBI taxonomy): Eukaryota > Metazoa > Chordata > Lepidosauria > Squamata > Scincidae > Cryptoblepharus > Cryptoblepharus egeriae. The sequence continues at coordinate 57,913,883 of JAREYC010000007.1, forward strand.
TATAGTCCGTTGACTCTGGAATGTTTTCTGAAATCACTGGTGTTGCCAGTAGTGGACTAAGGCCACTGCACCATTGTGAAAGTTAATAGCTACAATCCTACAGACACTTTCCTGGGATTAAGACCCATTGAATACAGTGGAGCTTACTTTTGAGTAGATGTGGTTAGGATTGTGCTCATAGTGCAGTCTCACAAGTCCTCCAGCAAGCAATAGCATGAGACAGTCACCCAAGATACATCTTACCATTATGTTATATCAACTACTTTTAACTATTTTTTCACACTGATGCTAAAATTTTATCAAGACACATCATCTGTTTTGGTGACGGCAGCACCCAGATCTTCCTGACCCTCTGAAATTAAGTCGTAATACGGCAAAACCCCCACCTTGAGAACCCCTGCCCTAATATATGAACCTAATGCTATCTTCAGCCAGCCCCATCAATGTAACTGTGACTTAGGTACCACACAAATTCTAGTGCTAACATTGCTCCTTTATCCCCTCCCATAAAGTGATAGTATAGGATTATTTGTGTTCACACACATGTCAACAACATAAAACAGTAACCTGCTTACACAATACTTTTTTTAACTAGTGAGAACTTCTGGTCTACAAAAATATATATCTCCATAGAGGATACTCAACCCTTTCTCAGCTGCAATATTTTAGGCCAATCAGTACAACAACATAGAGATACCTTCATAAAGGCATAAGGAGACATTTCTTGGTTAATAGGAAGTAACAGCTTTGCTCTCAAGTCTCATTTATTACAAACAAAACAGATACACTGAAGATAGGAAGGTTGTCTCCAAGGTTCTGCAGCACCTTTAGGCTTTGAAAAATGGTGGTTAAAAAGTCCTAGTGAAGCTCCCATAAATATTTGACTCCCACAGATACCACCAATAAATCTGTTTAGAATGCTGTAGCACTGTTTATACATAAAAGAGAGCGATGAGCTTTCCTTGTCCAAATAGTTCTAAGCTAAAGGGATCCTGCTTTTTAGCACCTTGCATAAATATTTGCAGTACCTGTATACATTCATGATAATCTCGTCTGCGTTGAAAAGATATTTACAACTTCCGAAAACATCCTTCCTGAATGTCTTTTCCATGGATTGCAGGAAAATTTGGACGATTAACGTGCATGATGCTTGCTTCTCTTTGAGACATCTGTGGCCACTACTGTAATTTAATTTCCTGCCATTTCTCACTTGCAGTGAGATGGAGCAGGCAGTTCATAGTGATGGATGACTATGAAATAGATATCAAAATATATCCCCTGTAGGGATCCCTAAGTTGAACATTATATCAATATATCATAGCAAAAACAGAAGAGAGAGTATATTAGTTTATATATAATCTCTAGTGACAGTTCCTATTGGGTTTGACAGACCCGTCAATGAAATTTTGACTAATGATAACACAGTTCATAGAATCATAGAGTTGGAAGGGACCTAGTAGGTCATCTAGTCCAACCCCCTGCCTGCAGCAGGAAATCCCCCTAGAGCATCCCCGACAGATGCTCATCGAGCCTCCAAGTTTGCTTTGCAAAGTGGGAAGAATCCTCATATAATCTTTCTGTAAACCTGTGGTATTTTATCACATGCTCCAATAATCCACCGTCATAGTGGGGTGTGAGGCAGCCACTGATACTCCTGCAACATGTGGGATGTCATAACACAATGCATCAAGCCAGTGCAAGCAAGTGGTAAGTTTGTTGTCCAAAATTGCTCAACACTTTTTGACTTGTGGTCTTCTTCTGGGCAAAGAATCTTCAGACATCTTACCCTGGCATACTGATGAGGAAAAAAGAAACTATTGCAGAATATAGACACAGGAAGATCAAGAGTTGAAACACATTTCCAGGGCATAAATTGTCACATCCTACCTTGAGATCTGCTTTTTGCTTTGTTCAGTTTTTCGTGCTACCACCTCTTGCTTCCTTGACATGAATGTGCCTCCAAGAGAGACACAAGGCCAAGTGCAACCAAGCTGGGAGCTATTACAAGTCTGTTATCTAGTTGTAGTTGGACTGCAAGTTGGTACAAAGGCTCTGCTTTTCCTGTCTGTACAATTTTGCTCCTTCTCTGCCCACAACTATGCCTTCCACTGATATACCAGTGGCTGCTGCTCTGGATCTTGGCATCACGTGCAACTTCTCTGCGTCCTGTCCAGTGTCAGGACAGAAGGTTATTTATGACAGCCACAAAGCAAACAATGCCACCAGAACGCTAGTTCCAGCAGTGGGGAGACAGGATAGGATAGGACATCTCAGAATGATACTTGAGAAGCACTAATCCCAGCCTTATAAAGTAAGCTTTATTTCATTTACAAGAAAGCACAGAATTGTTTATTGGTCCCCATGTTATTTTTGCTCACTTCCCTATCTTGCTTCACAAAATGGTCTTTATCCAAGTAAACTCACCCAGGCATGAACTAGATCAACCAATTCTAGTATGGCAAAGTTATTAAGCACCCTAAAATGATGTATCAGTGAGCATTTATGGGGTTAAATAGTTCAGACTCCACTCCCCCAAATACTACACAGACAGGGCACAAAGTTATTCTGATTTTTAATCCAAAAGCTATTTACAACAACAATGCATTTATTATATAACAATATACAACGTATTCCAGAAATTCTTTGTAATACAGCCAGGATAAAATCTAGGAAAACTCTGTTTCTGCAGTTGGAATTGACTTAAATTCCCTGCCATGTCAACAGTGAAGAAGTCAAATTCTGCTCAGTTTACAGATTAAGCTCTGAACATCTCAGTCTGCCTTGATATTTCAACCTTCCCAATTTGGCTGGGATAAGATATGTCAAAGCTGAAATTCAACAAGTAAAACATCCCAGTCACTTACAAGAGATGTCCCTAGTGGTTGTCCGTCCAGTACATCTCTACAAGTCACAGTGCTTTCCTGTTTTTGAAACATGATGGGAAATTAACTTATTTAAAAAATAAGTTTTTTAAAATTTTAATTTTTAATGATCTCATGACCTGGGAGTATCTTACTACTTGGCAGTTAGGATGTTTTGACTATTTGATTTCTTCCTAAAATGCTTTTTAATTGCTTTCTCCACCCTCTTATTTTTCCCTTTCTTTAAAAAAACATTTCCTAATCTGCAACCACTAGGTGTCGCAAATACACATACAGCACCCACAACCAATTAACATACTTATGGTGTCTTGTATACACACAGAGATGAAGAAAGAGTACAGAGTGAAAAGAAAAGGAGAATGTTTTTAAATTGTTTTATATACTTTTGAATACTGCGTATTCAAAACCCAGTATTAAAAACATTAATATGTCCAGCTGGACATTAAAAACAGGAGAGGATTATTGCTCTTTCATATATTTGACTGTCCACTGATGGTGATCAGTTCCAAGATGTTGCCACTGAAGATGTTCAAGTTGTTCCAAACATTCCAAGATGTTTTTCAGTGGCCAAGATCTGCTTAGTATATTTCATTCCTGGGGGAATAATTGCCATGTAGGGACACTATCATGTAGGGACACTATCTTGTAGGGACAACTTCAGAAGATCTTGGCCCAACCTAGCCTTTTCCACCCTGTAGTCTAGAGCTTGGTTTGGTGGAAGGGGACCTGGAAGATGGCAGGTCCCATTTGCAGGAGATACTTAGCATTTATTTGAGTCTTGTAAGCCATTGAGTTACTTTTGTGAACACTTTCAAGCCTGTGCAAGCATTCAAACTGTTCACACACAAAAGCTCAGGTTTTTATGAGTGCTACCCTAGAACATGAATGCACAACCCTACTTCAAGCCGAAAGCCACAGTGCGCATGCAACCCTACTTGTAATTCCTGCAAGCCAGGACATCCTACCAAGAAGCTATGATTTCCTTGGTGATTCATTATGTGAGCCTGGAAAGATATAATAAATTTCCACAGACTGAATTGAATCTTTGGTTTATTCAACCTGGTATTGTTTACTGTGAAGAGTTGCTACTTTAAAACTTTTAACTGGAGCTTATAGGGTCTGAACATGAAATAATGCACACAGGAGTAGGAACACATAGGCAGATCATAAAGAAGCCCTAATTTCAATATGTTCCAGAATTAGCCTTCTGTCCTGGGAATTCTTCTGTTCAAATGTTTGCTTCAGCTCAAATGCGCTAACAGGGATTTGGGATTACCTTGTTTCAATTAATTCTCTAACAGCCATGATGTCTGCCCTTGGAGACCCTACTCTTTAATTCTGTGGAAATTATCCTGACTGCTTATCAGTCAGGATATGGTAGTTTAGCCATGCTAAGGTATTTATTTATTACTACAGCAGATCCTCCACATCCAAGGGTCTCATACCCACAGATTTAACCATTCACCGATACAGAAGGTTCATATGGGTACTGGAGGTTCTCCAGAATTACTTACTGGAAGCTTCTTCTGGTTTTTGGAAGGGATTTTCTTGGTTGAGTCCAAAAACCAGAATTAGCTCCATTCTCAGGCCTGAAATGCCCAATAAAGTGGGTTGCTGGCCAGCAGCCACAAGAGAGCCTCCAGAAGCTCAAAGTAAGTAATTGTGCCAGATTCAGGACACCAGCATCTGTGGAATTCCTTGGATGATGATCTGGAATCAAACCCTGCAAATCAGAAGGGCCCACCGAACTATATACCATGATTGGATTATTCTGAGCCATTGCTAGTGTCTTCTTCTCTGTTGCCATGTTCAACATCACACAGCTGAAACTGAGGTTCTCAGGAGGTATCTCGCTTATCTCATTCCTGCCTTCACAAAACTTCTATCACTTAAATATTCAAAAAGGAAATGAAAGTGGAAGAATGAAGGAAAAACAACAGCCTTAAAAATATTTGATGCATCTGAGCTGATTGGGTCCTGTTTCTTCCAATGGGGACATTCTCTTTCCTGGGGTTTGATAGCATCTCATCTGGATGGAATCGCACACGGAGCGTTTTCTTATCCACCTGATAGATGGTTTCCTGAATCTCATGTTGCAAAGCAATCTGGGGAACACTGCTTCCTCTGGAGAGGCAGCCAAAATCTTTCATTATTTTTGAACAGGATTACGTAAGAACCCTGCTCCGAAACTGAAGTCTGCTGCCCAACTGGCTAACATTTTATAACTATTTTTCTTAGATCATTTTTCTACAATCTGTGTATCTCAGGTTATCCAGGTGTTGAGGTTTCTTTTTTGTTGTTCTTATTGTCCCCCAGGACAAATGATCTTGTTAGAACTGTTTACCCAATAGGGATGTTACTGGTATCATGACTGGGTCTTTTGTATATAGTGTAGCCTCTCCCCTACCGAGAAGGCACCACAGAGCAAAGCTTTGGCTAAACAAGTATTCTCTTCCATTATTAATTTGGCTTATTTCCATAGATGCATCTGTTCCCCTTTGCTCCTTATGGCTACGGTACAACTTCAGGCCCACATGTGTGATAGCAATCTGGATGAACTAATTCTATCAGACTTTCATCTGGGACAAACTGTAGAGATCACACTCCCTTGCGTGACCTGACACTTGCAAATGAATCATTTTGTTACAGCTATATTTGAATATAGACTTGAAAATCTGCCTTCAAATTAGGAGATGCTCTGACAGCCCTATCCTATCATTTCCCACCACCACAGCATGCAGCCGTACTCTAAAACAGGCTGTGTTGTCCTGTGTGCAGCAGGACACATCAAGAGGCTTGAGTGTGGTAAGGAAAAATATTTTGCCATACCCTCCATAAGCCCCTTGATCACCAAAGGGTCTGCTCAGACCTGCACCAGCTATTTAGCTGGCATTACTTCAAGGAGACAAAAGGGATGTGACAGCCATTTCTAGAGGGATAGCAACTGGTGCAAGTCATACTGGGTGCCCTTCCAGCCCTTCCCAATATGTCCCAGTCCTCCTATCTCTACCACATACTGCCCACCTCACCAATTTACCATCATTGGTCGTAGCTTTAATGAACAGATGTCTTCAAAGTATAGGAAGATATTTGTGGCCTTTACATGTTACACTTTTACATGTACATTTTGGATGCTTTAAGAATGTTCTTAACATGTACATTTTAATTAAAAGGTTAAGGTGTCCCCTGCAAGTTGCCCTTCTATCTATCTATCTATCTATCTATCTATCTATCTATCTATCTATCTATCTATCTATCTATCTATCTATCTATCTATCTACAGTATTTATATACCGCTTTTCAACTGAAAAGTTCACAAAGCGGTTTACAAGAAAATGAAAAATTAATAGCTAATTAACAGCTAATGGGTAGTTGTGACCTACCCTCATCCCTGTTACAAGGTTGAAGAACCAGCTTTGTCCAAAGACATCTCCAATGTCCAAAGACATTGTCCAAAGACACCGTCACGTGGCCCAGCATGACTATCCCTACAATCCAGAGTAACTATGGGAGCACATAAGAGGCATTTACATCGACGTAATTATGGCACCACCTAGTTCAAACCTTTCGGAAATTCATATTGCAATCCAGAGTAAATTGTTCTTACGTCGGAGCAAGGACACCCTGTAGTTACTCTGGACTGCGCACGTAATCCTTAGATGACCAACCGGATTTATTGTCCGACAATTATAATTTATGCAAATTAGGCTATTTTTAGATGGTCATCTAAGGGATTTATTAATGTCAAAGGCTCATGGAAAAGCCAAAGTGGTACAGTATTTATCTACTTGCATTTACGTGCTTCTGCTTGGTTGGCGGGAGCTGGGCAAGTAATGGGAGCTCACTCCATCATGTGGTTTTTGGATCTTGAACCTCTGACCTGCCAACCTGCAGGTTGTCACGCACTATGTCTTTAACTACTGAGCCATTGCAGCCCTTACATTTTAAGTACACTCTCAAAAAGTCAGAATGTACACCTAAAAATGTAATATGTGAATAATTCAAACTCATATTTGGAAATGTACGGTATTTCATATAAGTACATTGATTTGATTGGCTACACTCCCTGTGAAATGTATCTTCAATTCCCAAATCAGGTTTGCCAGGACATCGTGTGGATGGCCCTAGCCAAGTGATCAAAGTTGATTGTGAAAAGTGGCATACTGAAGTCATACGCTTACCTTGTTCCAATTAATTCTCAACAGTATTTTGCATGTTGCAATATTGCTGCCGAAGAGGACACTGATTAAAACATGTCTAGCGTATTTTACACTTTTGGAAGCTGCAGTGAATTGCTGAACCTGATTGTACAGGTTTCAACTTTAAATTATCTTGCGACCTTTCTGCGAATAAAGCGTGAGCCAGTCTTACACACTTATAAATCTAAGCCTTATTTACTTGTGGATAGTGAGGGGTTTATGAACACATGTGATGCTTTCCTGTCATTTGTTTCTGGTGTGTCCCAGGGTGACGATCTCTCCAGATCCAACAGTCATCTTTGAAGACAGTGGTTGAATGTGAGGACAAAGTTGGTGCAGAGAAGGGCTGTGACATGTATTTAGGAGAACACATTTGGAAGCGCAAATGAGTGAAAAGGACTGGCTATCTTTGTAGCTGGCTGATAGCTTGGGGATAAGTTAGGGGTAGAATATTTTGAGGGACATCCCTGGCCTTCAGGGATTATTAAAGCAGAGGGAGTGCAACTTTTCTCCTCTTGTATGTGGTTCTAAAAACTAATTTTGAAACACTCTATGGTTTGTACGAGTATTAATGGTTACTGTCAACCTGATTCAATTCTAAACAAAAGCACAGTTCATAGGCCATATGGGAGACACCCCGTGAGACTGTGTACCACCTTGAAACCTACTCTCAGTCCTTAGAGTAGATGTCACTTTCTAAACATGTACCTTCCAGCTGGGATTTTTTCTTTGTTAATAAGTCCACTTGGAGATGTTTTAATCTTTTGCCTCTCTCATTTTTCAATCTAGATCTCTTACAGCTACCATTTGCCTATGGAAAAAGGTCATTAGTGCTAATGAAAGTTTTTCTCCCATGCCAAATAGCAGCCAGAGTGGTGGGATTTAGATGATGAAAGGTGAAGGGAGTGTTCAAGTGTCTTCTAGAGGTGGCAGCAGATATCAGAAGGGTCAGGCACTGCCTGTAACAGGTTTCATCAAGCCAGGGTAGCCCCAAAACCATCAGTACTGGCCATAGAGTCCAACACATCACCTAGTAGCCAAGGGCACCTTTAGGAATCCAGTTCAGGGTCTTGCTACAGAAACTTGTCATCTTCTCCTGGTCACCATTACAATCCACACACAGCTCTCCACACATTCTGTGAATCACAGAAAAATCAAAGGCCCAGCTGCACAGCACGTGTTTCAGGCAACATCTAGCCTGACCCCCATTTAACAGGCAGCCTGTTAGCAGGACATCTGCACCCCCCCCATCTATTGCTGATTTTCCTCATATAGCACAAATATAATTTAGCATTTGGCTTTCAGTCAGAATGCATTTTGGTATCCCTCTATTTTTTCATGCATGTACATTCATAATTTGGACATGAACTCTGTACTGCTCCTCTTTGCATGTTGTCTGTATAGTCCTTGCTTTTAGGAAAGTGATTTACGCATTGCTTTCCACCCAGATGAGCCTCCCGCATCCAATTTCCTGCTCCCTCTAAGAGCGAGTGCTGCAGAAATGTCAGCCACTGCAACAGAAGTGCGTTTGCAGAAATCTATTTAAAAACACTCCTTTCTGTCCAGATTATGAAAAAGGGGCCTGTGCTGAGTTTGAAAAACAGAAACATCTTAGTCTTCCGCCAGCTTCTTCGTTAGAAGGTTGGCAGATAATGAGCAATGTATGATTGGACCTGATTTGGTCTTCCAGAGAGCCACGTAATCTCAAGAGACACTTAACCAAACACAGTCGCCAACCCCCCAACAACAAAGAAACCCACAAATATGAAATTTTGCCAGGCTTCCTCACATGAAGATACTGTAAGAAAAACTTTCAGAGCTTTTCCCCCCTTATCTAGGCTGGACAAACATTCCAAGGCCAGAAAAATAACCTAGTTTAAAACCCAAGGCAGGATAGGCACTACAAAGTAGTGTGATGAGATTGGCTGTTGGCTCAATGAGATAGAGTTAAACTGGAGCTTAATTGTTCCTTTGAAATCAGTGAGACTCTGATGGACTTTCAAATCAATGAAACATGGGCACAAACTGGGTATGATCTGAGATAACATAGCAGCAAGCAAGACTGACCCCCTCATACACATATGTCTAGGATTGCCATATGTCCCCCCCTCCCAAACAGGGACAATCCCAATTTTTGGGAATTGTGTTCACATACTCTCTGTAGCCAGAGAGTTTGTCCTGATTTTGTGTAAGATAATTATGACAACCCTGCATAGGAGTCCATTAAAAAAAGCTGTTCTTGCCCCTTCCTCTACCTTTTCTCCTCATGTACACTTTGTGCACTAAGCCAAAGTACTCATCCAACAATAATACAAGAGGAATTGCTTTGTGAAAGGACCTTTGGCAGAAAGACAAGCAATTGAATGTGGAGAGATGTATGAATAAAATATAATGCATCCTAATATGACCACACTTTAAAGAAATCTTGCACAGCAATTCTCAATTTTTCTACTTGTGGCACACTCATGACTTTTTGCCTCTATGGTCTTGTGATGCCATTTCCACCTTCCAAGAGACTCTTTCATGTTCTGTGACTCTGTTTCTAGAGCATTTGTAGTAACAAATTGTCTGTCTCTCCTCTCGGCTAGCTCCTTAGACAGTTGCTCTTAGACCAGGGTTGTAGACTCAGAAGACTGGATTTGCAATCCATGGATTTGAACCATTTTGGGTTCCAAACCTGCATTTGGAGGACACATTAAGGTCATGTGTGAGAGGTTTTCTGAATCACAGGGAAGCTACACAAAGCTTTCCTGTGCCTCAGAGAAAAGGTTGGACTGCAGAATACTTTATCCATGGTTTTCTACTTCCATGGGACCCGGGAATGGAACTCATGAAGATCCCAAGAACCAACCTGTGCAACATAAAAACAAGAACCGGTTAAAAAAAGTAAAACCCTTTAAAAGTTTACCTGAAAAAGATAATTTTGACTTTTAAAACGAACTTGTGATTCTTTTGTCCTGGACTGCTATTAAATTGGCAAGGTTAGGGGCTGAGTCTAGAAAGAGATAACTCAGCAGTGGCCATGTTGTCGCTGTAAACCACAGAGCTCATTACCCAGCACGCAAGCATCCAAATTCAACATATTGAGAGAAGGTTCAGCAGGACACCACTTGTTTATTGGTTTGCTACCAAAGCAAGGTGCACAGGGATCATTCCACAAAGCATGCACACTTTCTAGTACAAAACAGTTAGCTTTTATTCTGTACAAAGTAGTAGGCAAGTCTTATCAGATAGAACCCACATTCTCTCCCTGGCCTGGAGTGGGGCCTCACCCTCTGCCCACTCTCCTGTATTTTGAAGGTGTCTGAGAGGCCTGTCCTTCACATGATAACAGGGGAGGGGTCAGGGTGACCATATTGCCATGAGTATTGTAGCAGGCCCTCTTCACCCTGGACACATCTTGTTTGAGCTTCTTCCCTCTGGACACCGAAATAGGACTCTGTACACTAAGACATCTAGGCACAAGGATAGTTTTTTTCCTTGTGCCTTTAAATTGCTGAACCAACAACTATGCTGAGGGATTATTGGAGAATACTGAAGCAGTGTTCTTATTTGATTGTATGTTCTGTATGTAGTGTTTGTTATTTATGAGCTGGTGTTTGTATGTACGCAACCGTTGCCGAAGCCAAATTCCGGGTATGGAGATCATACTTGGCCAATAAACAAATCTTATCTTATATGACCAGATTTTTCTGGATTTGTCCTCTTTTTTAGCCTTCTTTCAGTGTGTCCTCCAAAAGGGCTTCATTGTCCTCCATTTTGGCTTCATTTTGGAACTTTGCAATGGTGTGCAATACCCCATCATGTCATATGTTGTTGAATTCGTATTGAAGAGCAGAATCCAATGCAAAAATTGAAATATCTCCTTCCTATTAAAATTTATGGCCAAAAAAACTAAAAACTATGCATTGGGCTCTATGGGAAAATAGAAGTGCCCAATATAGTGGCTTTACTCATGAGTAGGCAAATGTGCCATTGTCCACCAGAAAGGCCAGGCTGAGAGGAATCCAAGACCTTGTCCTCCTTTTGAGGTTTGGGCATCTGGTCACACTGGGAGGGGGCTTCTTGTCGGAAGGTCTTGAAGATATGTTGGGCTGATGCTTGGTAGCTGGGCTTCAAGGGGCTCCCTTCCCCTTATCTAGGGAAGCAACTGTTGGGTGGTTAGCTGTTTTTCTCTGGCCTGTTGACCAGCCAGGCCAGCAGCCCCATAACTGCAGTAGGCCTAGCCATTGTCAGATATGCCTGGTAAAGGTTTAATTGACAATCTCTTAATAACATGGTATCAAAACCACAGGGATCAGCCACCAATCTGATAGATGTTGGGACTGAGTTTTTGAACTCAGATATCAGTGAGTGGGAAGACACATAAGAAAGAGGTGATTCCACAAGTATCATGGAGCAAAATTATAAATCTAGAGTATTAGTGAATTGAATATAGACTGGAAAGCATCTTAAGACATTGCAAGAATGGGCTGAGCCATTGAGTGAAAATCTGCCCCAAATTTTACTACATCCATTAAATATTACTGGACTTTCTGAATGTGGGTGGTAAATATGCAAGCAAAGAGGGAAGTATGGGGATCTATTCTCACCTGACTGCAAGCTTCAAGTCAACACAGCTGTCCTACTTTCTAAAATAAATATTAGAGGAACTCTCAAGGAGGAAATAAAAATTGAATGAGGATCAGCTTCTAACTTTGCTCAAGGCTGCAAGACTAAAAATAGATTCATTTATAGATTTGGGAGAGCAAGACTCTTATTTGTGTTGGGATTCGAAACAAAAATAACTTGCTCCTAAACCTGGTATACATGTATCCTTTCAGCAGTGCCACAGATTATCATGATTTCTTTATTTATAGATGTTGCAAATAACATATTGAATATTCTAACAGGGCTAATGTGCCTGTTGTATGAAAGAGATGAGCCTAAGAGGTTAAAAACAAGAGTACCACTGAACCAATCAGCTTAAATAACTGGGGATTTCACATTTCCTTATATATGTTTTCTTTATACACTGACTTTATTTTATCCATGGAAGGTTCTGGAATGGAACCCTGGTGGATAATGAGGGATTCCTGTACACAAAATCCTGTTAATCTCAGCGTTTGTCTAAGTGGTGGGTCAAGACACACCATTGGGAACCATTCCCACTTAAAGAAGTGGCCCAGTAATGGGAGTCCTGATGGTGCTGCAGCTATTGCGGTGCTGTGGGAACCCAGTGGCTTTCCGTCTTACCTGTGGGCTGTACACTGCACACCATACAGTATGGCAACCAGTGTACAAGACAGTATTTTGCTTGCTTTGACTAAGACCAGACCTGAAAAAGAGTAGGTGTGAATTGCATGTATTGAATGGAATATTGCATGCCTTTCTTTCTTCTAAGAAAGTTAGAAGCAATGTAATCATTTAAAGAAACCAGTTCTTACGGTAACAGAAAGTTAAATGTTTGGCAGAGAAATATGAGTCAAACTTGTTTGGGAATCCCATGACTTTTCTCTGCTCTTTCCTATGTCTTCTGCCCACATTACACAAGTTGACCCTTATTCAGACCTTCTTTTAGTTTATGAGATGGAAGGTTATCTTGAGGTTATATCATCCTTGGATGGGGGATGGAATTAAGATTAATTTGGTTTTCCCCAAGCACAGTTCCCCTGCCTCCTCCACTAGTGCCCCCTCATATCATATGGGAGGCAGCTCTGCTTAAGATGAGCGAAAACAGAATAGGCAAGATCTTGACAAATTTGATCTCAGATAAATAACTGCAGTGAAATAATATTATTGAAAATGTCATTTGCAAGCAAGTGAGGGAATGATCTTAAAAACTGAGCATGATGCACCCTTAGCTAATCGGGCCTTGGTGAACAAGAGATCTGATTAAGCAGAGTTGACATTATTTGTTAAATAGAATAAAAAATCTGTCTGCAAGCAATTATGGATCAGGAAGGTGGGAAAAGATGCATTAGTTGTGATTGCTACAAATAATGATCCCAATTGCAATAATTTGAAGATCAGCAAGACAAAAACGACTTGATTTCATTGTTGCGCAGCTGGTTTATATTGTTTGTTTGGCCACATTTCCTAATGGGCCTCTTTCACTTTATAATCAGGTTTCCTGTTTCTGAGTCACACTGTAGAAGGGAGGCATAAGAGCACTTTGAATCATGCATTAATAAAATCCACAGAAACTTGAAGTGGAACTAGATTGTTGCTTTCCATCTTACATTTTATTTCTTGTCTAATTAACTCATATGTTAACTCTCTTGACATGTTGACTCTGTATTTCTTTATGTCTGGGAGAAAGAGAGCTAATTATAGCTAATTCTAATGAAATGCATCTGTCTGTGATAGTTCCTTTCATTTTTTCCCCCACAGCGATGCACTAAAAAGAAACTTCAAATTAAGGGGTTTTGTTTTTTTTTGTTTTTTTTGGTTAACAATGCACTCTAATAATTTTCTGATCATACTTACAAAGTTATTTACATGTTATCATTTTAAAAGATGAGTGATTTGTTAACTTAACAACAAAAAAACTCATCAGCTAACATCTCTAATAGTTATAAAGAAGTAGGCACTATAATATTTGGGCTGCAAACCTAACCTGTAGTTAGGCTGGCCTATGTCCCAGCACAAGTCCTGTGTTTTCTTGAGTGTGTCACAAAGGGTTAGGTACTTCGGTGCCACTCCCGCAGATGGGTTAGACCAGTGCACAGACAGACACTTGCCTCCCTACATCACCACAGGAATGGGAAAACCAATGAGTTGTGGTGGCCTAGGTTAGGATTGCACCCTTAGTTATTTTAAAACAACATCTTACAGCGCAATCCTAACTTGTACTCGAACAGTATTAGGATTGCTACTGCACTACTGTGGGGAAGGTAGGCTTGTCCCCATCCCCATGGTAAGGCTACAGCACTCCCAACAGGTCTACTCAGACTTAGGCCACCTCTAGAGGAGACAACCTCCTGACTGCCTGGGAGTTAAGGTTTGGATCTGACATAACTATGGTTCACTCATACTGCCAACACTAAAAAGCTCAGGATTGGACTCTGAGGCTACAATCCTAATCCCCAGTTAGGCTGGCACAAGTTCTGTGCTGGCTAGGGGGTGTCACAAAAGTGCCATACAGTGCTATGGCACTCCTTGGGAGGGATAGGCCAGTGCACACACACATGCACCAGCCTCCCCACACCACCATGGGAATGGACAGGTGAGTGAGTTGTGCTCGCCGAAATCAGTGAGGGTTTCACCCTGTGTCTCCTGTATGAACCAAATGTGTTCCCTGATAATGCACCATAATCTGTAAGGAGCAACAATTCTGCAGCAGAATAATCAACATAAAGCGGGTTCCCTGTGGAAAGAATCCATACATTCATCACTGTTACAGATAAAAACAGGCCTTTACTGATTATTTGTTCATGATTATTTGTTTGGTGTAAATTATCAAAATAGCAGAAGCTTGCAAATCAGAATGATTGTCATCCTGTCTTGGTTATTAAATGTGTGGGATGAAGCAAAGATGGGATTATGACACATTAAACAAGGACTGCCATTATTTTCAACTGATTTTCTGAGAGTACACCAAGAGCAATTCACCACATGCCTATGAGAAAGAGCAGCATTCATAAGAAGGCGCAGCATGAATGAGTGCAACTAATGGTTATAATAACAGTAGAAGGGGATAATGCTTGCTGGCATCACAGACCTTTCATGAGGATTAATTAGTAAATGCCTCTAAAGTGTTTTCAAGATGAAAAGCCTGATAAAAATACTATGCATTTAATACTAGCATTCTTAGAATTACATAATTAATGCCCTGAAGAGGGGGGGGGGGGGAATCTGAACAATTATTAGCTGATCTCATGAAGAGACACACACAACACCGACATTAAGAGCACAATCCTAACCATGTCTACTCAAAAATAAGCCCCATTGTGTTCAATGGGTGTTACTCTCTGGACACTGTCTTTAGGATTACAGCCTAATACAACTTCCACATGAAAACTATCCAACTTCCAACAACAAAATAACCTAGAACAACCTCATTTGAGTTTCTCACAGAGCTGAGTCTAGAGAATGACAAAAGTGAGGTGTACCTGCACCAGGTTCTATGCAAGGGAGAATGCAAGGCTTCCAATGCTTCCTCTCAGTGGAGAACCCAGTAGTGACTGCCTTGAACTGCTTTATGGTTCTCAAAAAGGAGGCGATGCTTGCTGTGTGGCTTCATGTCCCTGTTCCTTCTCTTTTGGAGGATCCCTTCAAATGGTGCACCTCTACTGTGGGGAACTTCAGTCTCCACAGGAGAGAAAATGGAGGTTCGAAACTGCCAGCACCTTCTCCTCTGGGAGAACCACAGGAAGTTCAAGGCATTCATTTCTGGGTTTCCCTGGAAGTGTCATCACAATGTCACATAGGGTGCAATCCTAAGCATGTCTACTCAAAAGTCAGTCTCATTGTGTTCTATAGGACTTACTCTCAGGGAAATGTGTATATAATTGCAGCCATACTGTCAAAACGTCATTGCCTCAGGCTGTTATGTCTCTGTTGGAGTGTGCTGACAAGACAAAAGACACCATGCCTCTTCTTACTGTACATCCCTGCATACATCCCTGGCATACATCCGTGGCATACATCAGGGAAGTGGGACAAAATGAGAATCCTGGTTGCCTCAGCACATGGGAAGAGAGGGCAGGTGAACAATTGGGGCACACATGGCTTGATGCTTCACTATGAGCTGGTAGGCCTCAGTGCGGCAATGAGGAGCCTAACACACAGATTAGGATTTCCCCAGTTGCCTCTACCATGAGCTTACCAGGTGGCCGAAAGCCCTCTAATGTTGGGATAATAATACTTCCCTACAGGGTTCTTGTAAAGATCTGATCATGATAATTCATGTCTATGTAAGTATGACATTTTAATACACAGAAAACACTATTCTAAAGTAACATTAAAGCCACTAAAGTCAACCAATAAGGCAGAAATAACAAGAGACAATTTCTTTATAACTTCAAACAAATAAACTTCATCTTCTGAAGGCATATACTGTATATTGGCAGATATAAGCCATTTCCATGAAAACCGTTGTGGTTTTGTCTTCTTTTGGGGCCGATGTGCATGGTGATATTTGTTATGTGTTTGGCTCTGACATGCGTGACTTTTATGTGCTAAATGGTGCCATGTGTGAGATCTAGACTGGGACTGCAGCATTATGATGACTTTAACCCCTTGCCCCCACTGCTGTCCAATCTAGAATGAACCTATGCAGCTGCTTTTTGCCTTAGGGAGGAAGCTCCAGATGACACCAAATAGGAAAAAATAGCCTGGCTGACTTTTTTCTTTATTTACTTTCAGACCAATTGGTAGAAAAGCAATTTCCTCCTCCACCATCTCCCTCAACCATTTTGTTTTAAACTACACAGCTTTGGTGAATAGGTAGTATCTGGTCCCATCCTCCCCAGTTTTCTCACAGACAACTGGGATCTGTCTGTGGTTCAGTTCTGGCCTGGACCCTTCTGTTTGTTGTCTCTGTGTTAAAACACTTGGGCTGCAGTCCTCATTTCCAGTTAGGCTGGCCTAAGCCCTATCATAAGTCCTAGGCCGACCTGGGAGTATCACAAAGGTGACATAAGACATTCTGCACCAGTCCTGTGGGAGGGTTAGGCCTGTGCACTGTCATGCACTTGCCTCCCTATAACACCATGGAAATGGGAAGACTAATGAGTTAGGCCAGCCTAGGTTAGGATTGCACCAGAGGCAAACCATTCATATGGCACAAGGTGTCTCGAACCATGGGCGCATACGCCCAGTTTGATATTGACTTGTAACATTACCTAAAAGGTAGGTTCCAGGTGTTTTGATATGGGCAAAATTTCAGTCCTTGCTATGGGTGCCATTTTGTCTAGGTATGTCTCTGGCTCGCACCTAAGTTGTCATTAGGTTATTTGAAACTGCAACTGAAGCAAAACAACTTAGAATGAAACCAATTTTACCATCAAAATATGTAAACAAGAGTTACACCTACATGGCATATTTCTGGCCACAACACATCAGCAAACTTCTAGATAAAGACCCAAAGTACTTCTAATATTTAACACTGAAATAAATTTGGGCTTCCCATGTAGGGATGGGGAAAATGTGCAAACTTTCCCAAACAGTGACTTCTGCCAAGAAGCTTAAAAAAAACAAATTTCAGCAAAACAACTTTAAGTGTAGCAGTATTTTTAAGAGGAGAGATAGTAACCTTGTTTACAGAGCTGTTGAATCAATAGATGGTGTCTCTGGATTATGACCTGCCACTGCTAGAGGGATAACATTTGTCCTACAGAAATTAAAGTATATGTACAGTTGTAGCTTTCAGTGAAATCCTGTTTCAATCAGCGTATTCTCTGTTTCAATCAGCACAGCAGAAGGTAGAGAGAGCAAACCATATTCTTCCCAATGGTGATATAGCATGGCCTTCCTGCTGCAGGTTATTTTTGACTCTGCTTGCTGTATTCTGGTATGCTCAAAGCAAGACTGGTTGCAGTATTTTGAAAGAGAAGATCAAAATTCAACCTATCAAATCATAGCATGGGGTTGCTCAAGGTGTTTCCAATTATAAGCCATGACATTTGGGGTTATGAACATTTCACAACTGCTATGTCAAAGAAAAAAAGCTGCTATGTTTTTGTGAAAATGCCTGAGGGTATTGTCCCTCAGGCCTGAAGCTGTCAATCTTTTCCTTGAAGGGCAGGCGGAAAAATACCTATAAGACTGACACAGAAAAAAGATGAAATCAAGCATCACACTTGAGACACAATTGGTTTCAACCCATATTGCACAGAACAAGCATGCTGACCTTTACAAGTCAATGTGTATCTTGAATCCAGCCAGTTAAGCAAACAAATGAAATGTATCCTCAAGCTCTCCAAATGTTTTCCCCTGCTAAAGCAGGCCTCCGTCAGTCTTGAAAGACTATAGTATCATGCTCAGCGCTGCATATGCTGCATGCGAAGCACGAAAGCCTGGGTTGGATTGTTACAGAGGATAGGCTTTTACCCAAGCAGCAAATCCCCCCTCTCCACTGAACTGGTCCAATGGAAAGGCAGAGCCAATATGATTGGATCCAGCTGGCGTCGCAGAGCTGGCCTAAGGACAGGAGCTCACCCTGTCTTGTGGGGCTGACCCGGTCTCGAACCCTGGCCTGCGTCTTAACCACTTGCGCCACCCACAGCTCACAGTTTCCCCTGCAATTTGTCCAGGATTAACACACATGCTGGAACAATTTACTAAAAATTCTGGTGTGTGTGTGGAAAGATGGCACATGGCAAATGATGTAGAACATCATTTTAGATTCTGGCTTATATCCTTCACAGCCATGGTACCCCAAAGTACTTTCTGTAGTAGGGCATCCTTGTAGTAAAAGGAAGCTACTGTGTTTTTACTGATCAGTCAGGCAGGAACAAAATGTGACTTATTTCTGAGTAAACTTGTATAGAATTATGTGGTTACAGCATGATCCTATGGGTACATTATGACAGCTGGGGAGAAGATGGGGCAAGGGATGAGCAGATCCAGCCTGGTAAGAGTTGGCTTTGGTTTGGGTTAGCAAACCCACACCTCATTTCTTGGCCTAATCCACCCATATTGTTCAACATAGTCTTGAGGCAGCAATATTGCTGGCACGGGTCCAAGTTGACCCATAGTGGCCACTGAGGCTTACCCTGGGGAAAAGGGACAAATGTCTTCTTACCCTGAAGAGAGTATCCCCATGAGAAGTTAGCGTTAATTTCTCTGGTGCCTCTCCATCATCATATAATACTGTATATTAGCCGCCTTGAGTCACCTTAGTGTGGGAGAAAGGAAGGATATAATATATATACACTGTGCCTGTTAACCATATATATATGGCTGGTGACGTATCCATTAGATAGGATTGAGCTGTTAGATTATTTAGATTCTTTAAATCCCTCTTCAGAAAACTCCATATTTTTAATGGAGTCTTGACTGTTTTGAACTTCTACGCCACTGTAAGTAAATCTGAGTAGGTGTAGTTGAAATAATATTCCCTCCATAATTTATCCTATCTGAATTTGTGTTCCCTCCCTCTGTTCTCTACCTTGTGTCAGTTTTTTAGACTGTAGGAGAGTGCAGTCCTATCCCTGTCTACTCAGACATAAGCCTCATTGTAGTCAGTAGGTCTTACTTTCAAGTAAATGTGGTTAAGAGTGCAGTCTATGGCTGCAATCCTAACCACACTTTCCTGGCAGTAAGTACTATTGAGCACAAATGGATTTACTTTTGAGTAGACATGCTCAGGATTGCACTGTATGTTTGTAAAGCAACCCATATTTTTTTCTTTATACAGCAACTTTCATATGGATGTGCTAAAAAATAAATAGGTCCTTTGAAATAAAGCAGGCCTCCGTCAGTCTTGAGAGACTATGGTATCGTGCTCTGCGCTGCATACGCTGTATGAGAAGCACGAAAGCCTGGTTTGGATTATTATGGAGGATAGGCTGTTACCCAAGCAGCAAATCCCCCCTCTCCACGCCACTGAATTAGTCCAATGGAAAGGCAGAGCCGATAAGATTGGATCCAGCTGGCGTTGCAGACCTGGGCTAAGGACAGGAGCTCACCCTGTCTTGTGGGGCCGACCCGGGTCTCAAACCCTGGCCTGCTGGTTAACAGGCACAGTGTCTTAAACACTTGCACCACCCACAGCCCGGTCCATTGCAATAAGTTGAACAATAATCACACACACCAGCTACACTCACTCAAAGTGAAACACCCACACATACCTCTCCACCCTCCTGACATGCCATCCTTTCTCCAGCAGTTCTCATGAAAGTCTTTAAATGAAGTCAGCACACCTACAAGCTAACCATGAGCACACATTTTGGAAACTTTAAGCTGCTGGCTGCAGTATAAAAAAAATACAAGTGGTTTTCATGCAGCGTTTTGTACTGCGATAGCCAGTGTGCTGCACCAGATTTCTTCTTACCTTTCTCATCCTTTTATAGAGCATGATCAGAAACATCTGCTCTTTCTTTCATTGAGAAATAAATGGTCCAACTGGCACAGCTACAGAGGTAACAGATGTGCAGAGAAAAAGGATGAGGTTATGAAGCCAGTCAGTGCTTTATGTTCCAGTCTATGAATCAAGAAGATAAATAGAAATGCCTAAGTACCAAGCACGTGAGCACTACAGTGTAGAATCTATATTTGACTCTACATCACAACATCCAGGGGAAATTTTTGGCGAACCTGAAGATCTCAGACTACATCCATATCTCTCGTTGGTACAGAGCCTTTTGCTGAAAAGGGGTGAACTGTTTCCCTGTTCGCACATCATATTTGTCCAAGATGAATGTGAGCACAGGGGTGTCTGATCCTACCCTGGACCTCCATGAACATCTGCAGAGAACTCACCTATGCACAAGCTGCACATAGTGAATGGCCTGAACAGTGTGTTGGCTATGGGAGAGATCATAGTCTACTTCTTGGCAAGCCTCAGGGATTCTTAGAAGGCCAGAATGTGGAGGCACGGTTCCAAACATCTGGGTACCTAGTTGCCACTGGCAGCTAAAAAAATTGGTCCAGGTTGCTGAGCTGTTGAAAAGGGTACAAAACACATTTGTCTCCCATCCTTGTGTGCTTGCCATATGTCAGACCTGACCATCTCCTTATCTTACTTTCTTATCACAACCAGCAGCCAGCCTGCTAGTGGATGAGGGCATCCCATGCCACTGGCTAAATCCTGGGTGCCTACATTAAGTATAGGGTTGCCAAATGCCTGGGAAAACCAGGACTGTCCTGATTTCGGGGGAACACATTCACATACTGGCAAGTTTGAGAGGGATGGGTGACCGGGAGGTGGGGCTGGAACCCAGCATTTGTGCCAGATCTAAGCCCTGCACCATTCCCAGGCTGCTCAGATCTGTGCCACAAAAACTGATGGCACTGATCCAAGTATTCTCATTGGGACAGCTACCCAGCATAAGGAGAAAAGTTTCCCTTACTCTGTAGTAGTGCAATAGCAGCCCCAATCACACGCTGGATACCGACTTGCCTGTTCCAGCACAAGATAGGATTGCACTGCAAATCTGCATTAGACATGCATAAATGTGTTTCTTCTCCAATTCAATGTTTTTGAGGTCCTCTGAAATTCCCAAAGTACTTTGTATTTTGGCCTGGATGGGAAAACACACTTTATCTGTTCTATCACAATCGAGTCCTGCTCGGAAGAACAGACTGTAAGCGGTAGTTGTTTTGGCCTGAGACATCTGGTAATGTTGCTTCAGGTAGCAGCCTGTGCCAAGTTTCTTCTTGCATCTCCACTGTCTCATCCTTTTATACAGAGCATAATCGGAAACATCTGTCCATACTTTCATTCAGAAATAAATGGCCCGCTTGCCAAAGCGGCAGAGGTAACAGGGATACAGAGAAATAGGTTGGGGGTTATAAAGCCAAGCAATGCTGTGTGCGCCAGTAAATTTGTCAAGAAGATAAATCATGCCCCATTTATTTACTAGCAACAAGGATAAATTTTTGCAGGATTCATATTGCATACCTCCACAGGAATCATGGCTGTTCATAAAGCTGCTATGGGCCTGTGTGGAACATTTGGGTAAATGTGCATTTTTAATCTGTCTAGGGCTGTGGGTGGCGCAAGCGATTAAGACGCTGTGCCTGTTAACCAGCAGGCCAGGGTTCAAGACCCGGGTCAGCCCCACAAGACAGGGTGAGCTCCTGTCCTTAGCCCAGCTCTGCAACACCAGCTGGATCCAATCGGACTTTCCATTGGACTAATTCAGTGGCGTGGAGAGGGGGGATTTGCTGCTTGGGTAACAGCCTATCCTCCATAACAATCCAACCCAGGCTTTCATGCTTCGCATGCAGCGTATGCAACACCGAGCATGATACCATAGTCTTTCAAGACTGATGGAGGCCTGCTTTAATCTATCTAGGATGCACTCTTACGGGCACCCTGGGTGGTTGCATATCCCTTGTGCTGGCCAAGGTTTCCTAAGAGGAAGGGGGTGTTTGTCTCCTTCCCTCAAGGCAGGGTTTACTACAGATTGAACCTCCTCATTTGTGAAATTTGATTCCAGGAACTGCCATGATTACCTATTTTCACATTATACAAAATCAATTATTTACCATGAGAATGAGGCTGGCAATCAATCAATGTAAATCAAGTTCCCTTTCCCCAGGCTATGCTGTGGATGTGCCTTATGGCACATTTGCAGCACCCAGCACTGCAACTCATTGCCAGCACTAAGGGACAATAAGCTTGGCACTTAGAATTCAGAAAAAAAATGGGTTTTACTGCAATTTGATAGATTAAAAATAAACACATTTCAAAAGTGGCACTTTTGAGGCATGTATGGTTATAGGCACAACCATCTTATGGAACACAGGTGGCACTATGCTGGTTTTTCAACTGAACTGTATTAAATCTTTTTTCCAGATTAATGTGAACCAACAGCCTGCCTGGCTTCCACTGATATTGTAGACAGAATGAAACGAAAACCAAAAAGAACATGCAGAACATGCAGGTATTCATGCCTTAATAGTATCTCACTCTTCTTAAAATCAAAGTAATTCTTTAAGACTATAAAATATTACTGGATAGTGGATACATAATACCATTTTAAAACTAATCTGGCTCAAAATCAAAGACCAGATGTGTGTAAAACATGAACGTTCTGGTGGCATTGGACAGGAGCATCTTAAACTTCTGACTGTACAATTAATTTATCAACTTGCATTCAATAAAGGATTTAACTGAACTTGTACCAGGATCTCTTTAAGGTGGTTTTTATCTTAGTAATCACAGAATTCTGTGTCACAGAAAGACTGTCTCATCTGTACATTTTTTTAAAAAAGCCATCCACACCATCAAGTTTCAAGTTTATAAGGAAAGCAGGTGAGTGAAGATCACCAAAGAGATTAGGTTTTCATTGGACAGGTTTTACTTCTTAAAAACAAAGGGCATAATCCAACCATAATTGAAAATTTTTAAGGTCTATATATACTTACTTGAAAGTAAGTCCCATTGAACACAATGGCACTTCCTTCTGAGTAGTTATTTATAGGTTTGTGCTCTGAAGTTTCAAAGTGCTTAACTCAAAATCATTGGGACTTGATTGTAAATCTATGCATATTTCCTTAGGAAGAAGCTTCATTGACATGCAAAGGGGTATACTTCTGAGTAAACATGAACAGGGCTGTTTAAAGTGTTTAACTTAACAAGGTTGTACCCGAAATAATTCTGCAGAAAGAATTCTTATTGCCCCAGAATATCAGAATCTAGCACAAATATTTAATATAAAATAGTGTTTTATAACAAATGAGTTCAACCCAAAATTTATTTGGTGTGTCTGACTTACCATACAAATGACAGGTAATCTTGGTGTATATTTAGAAAGATAATGACAGATATGCAATAATATTATGCTTAATATAAAGTTATGTCTTCATTTGTTTTACTTATGCATACAAGTAAAGGATGATGAATAATAATAAATCCAGAAGATCATTCTCAGGCATATCCAGTATCCTGTAGAAATACAGGCATTGAGATCAAGAATGGATCAAATTAACTGCTAAATGGTTGTTTACCAGACAACCATGTTACATTGCAGGAAAGCTTGGAAATATATTGAATCCCATGTACCAGTGGTTCCCAAATGTTTTAGCACTGGGATCCACTTTTTAAAACACACTTTAAAAAAGACTTGTAAGTCTTTGGAGAGTGGACCACAGTGATATTCAGTCTCAGCCAGATTTCAGAATCCAGAGTCCAGAAAAAGACAGCAACTAAACAACTAAATGGCAACTAAAATAGCAATTATGTGCACAATCCAGAAGTGCACTTGGGTTACCTTGTCTCTCACTGGGATGACCCAACTGGAAGATGTGCCACCCTGGTTATTCTGGAAAAGGCTTGGGGCAGCCTAAGGCTATCCCAAGACAGGTGGAGCTGGGCTGCCCTAACTGGGGCAGCCTAGGAGTTGGGGCAGCCTAGGCAGTTCAGGAGAGGCACGTTGGGGGCATGTTTAGCATTGCCGAGGGCAGAATAGTTTCTCTGTATCCAGAGCCTGTTTCCAGGGCAGAAATGCCCTCTTCCAGCTCCTCAGTTATACCACCTCAGGAGCAGGTATATTAATGAGTAGTCTCATAGGGCACCATGATAAGGCACTGTAAGAATGGCAGTGTTGACCAAAAATCTGAGTTCTTGGCCAGCCTATCTGCAACTCCTGCCTCTCAACTTCAGGATATGGCACAACGATGGCAGCCACTAATTTGTGGATACAGCAGGCCACTCCAAAAAGACCCTTGTATTCACTGGAGACAGTACTGGAATCTCATCAGGGAGTCCTTATAAGGCAGGCACCACTGCTGTTCCTTGTTCAATGTGTGTGGGGGGTCTCCTCGGGAGCAAGTCCTCCCCAAGTGTCACTGACTTGCTGCCTACTGAGCATGCTGTGGAGCAACTAGGGGAGTCCAGCTTCCTAACTCTCTGGTTGCAGCATCACTTTCTGCTCTGGATTCAGAATAGTTGGGGCAGCCCAGCTAGGGCACTCCTCACTCCCCTCACTCTGGATTGTACCCTAGGTTTCCTGGCTCAAACAAACAAATCTCCCTACAAATGCAACTTGCTGGCTCTTGTGCTCATCTAGCTAAACCACACTGAGGTTTCCTTGTGTTTTTCAATAAACTGTCTTTCAGTTTTATATGTTTTGGAATAGCTTGTAAGATAATGTTCACACATGCAGAAAACATACAAAAATGGAACTTGTTAATCCAGATCCACGTCATCATTTTCACATTGCTTATGCAACAAACTCCTTGGATGACCTGGTTAGGGCCTTCCCTCTCTCCTGATTCCTGAGAGAGCTACCACATTTACTCAAAGCTAATGCACCATCAAATCTAATGTGCATCCAGATTTTAAAAGGCCTGAGATGTAAAAATTGTTTACTTGTGATTCTAATGCACAGCTATAAAGCAAATACAAAATTAAAGTTTACTGCATAAACAATGAGTTATATGACAATAATAATAATATGACAGTGGGTTTATGTTATGATTTTTACCTAATTGCACTGCTTTATACAACAATGGGTTTATGTTACATTTTTTATTACAACAGTGTAAACTGTTAAACTAAACAATGACCTATACTTATAACCAAAATACTATATTTTCTCAAATTTAATGCTCCATCAAATCTAATGTGCACCCCAATTTTGGAAATTAAATTCAGCTGAAAGAGGTGAACATTAGATCTGAGTAAATATGGTATTTCTCATATAATTGCCTTGTACTCCGAGTGCTTTTTCTCCCTAAGCAGACATTGCTCATCTTCCTTCCAATTCATAATAGAAGAATTGGAGCACATGAGTTCCATACAGATCCCAGGCTCAGTCTGTGGTACATCCAATCAAAGTGTCTTATGCAGCAATTCTCAGAAAGCATCAAGGCCCATAAGAGAGGCCTTGGAGAGTTGATGTCAGACAGATGAGATGACACCAGATTGGCAGATCTGTTGTCTGACTTAAGCCAATTTTAAATGTTTGTGCCTTAATAATTTAATAATAATCTTTGGCTTGTCCCACTGCTCATTTTTAGTTAACCACTTTCTATGGTGTTGCTGGCCTTATCCACAACCTAAATTTAGCTTTAATTCTGCAAAATGTCTTAATCTGAAGCAGTAGTATCAACGAGGGTTTGTGTCGCTCTTTGTGGGAAACCGTCACCCCTATGATGAACATCCTCCCACATAATGTGTGGAGAAATGTCCCAGGTGGTGCACATGGTGAATACCATTTTCTCACCTCACTAGTTTTTTGGCTATAACTCTGGATGGAACAGAGGTATTTCCATGGGAATTGCATTTTGCATGAAATCACACATTCAGGCTGGTTCCAATTTGGCCAGCATAAGATCCAACATAAGCCTTGTACTGGACTGGGGTGTTGCAAAAGTGCTATAAAACACTTTGGCACCATTCCTGGGGGGATTAGGCTTGTGCACAGGCATGCACCAGCCTCCCCATACCACCATGGAAAGTTATACCTGGAGAGGTCTAACAGCCTAAATTGGTTAAGACTGCACCATAAGTAATATATAAAATGATGGTATTATTCAAACATACCAAGATTTAAAAATTTTTGCCCAGTGGTGTGTCACTCCCACTTGTGCACATCACCCAGTGTGGCCTGATATCCATCTGCAGCCCCTTAGTGATGCCACTAATCTGGAGAAGTCCTCTCTTTTGACCAATATTCAGTGTACAGTTGCTTCACTGGGTGGGACAGGAGAAGAAAGACTGTCCTTTACACATCCGTTATTTTACAAATAGATTCTGTGTAACCCAGATAATAATCGATTGCAGATGCAGAACATGGTACTGAAAATAGAGACCAAGGATGGGTGGGGACACCTGGTATATGGCCAAGAGGCTCAGATTCAAGTGGGAGGATTAAATAATAGCTTTACTTAACAATAACTCTTTAAAAATGTAGTAAGCCTGCCTAATTCCCTAAGGTTCAGATGGGAATTTGGTTATTAGATATGCTAAGAGCTTCTCACTCAAATGTTTTCAGTTACTTTTCCTAACAGACATCACACTGCAGCTCCTCTTGCAGAGAACAAGATTCCATCGCACTTAATCATACAGAGCTGTAACTCAGTCTTTCGAAATAGTCTTACTGGTTCCACAGAGGTCATGCACTGGACTAGCTGTTGTACAATAAGAATAAGAAAGGAGAAGAAAAAGGGTCATTGTTAGCACTTACTGGTAATAGATCAAACTTACGGGTAAAGATATCAAAGCAGCATCTAGGTTTGAGATCTAAAACAACTTGCTGCATCCTATACTGTAATACGGTATACCGTATACTGTAATGGGCTTCAGTTGGCGTAATGGTGTAAAGGCATTGCTGGAAGAAGAGAAGGAAAACTGGGAGAGAATGAGCAGAGGAAAGGTGAACACAACCAGAAAGTGGTGAAACTAGGCAGTAGGGTATGGTGGGAGGTGCATTCTGTACCGGGTGACACTAGTGCTGGCCAAATTTATTAAAATCACAATGTTTTTGAATTATATATGAAGCCATGAAATGAAACCCCATAGAAGGTGCAGCCAAACCTGCAAGGGCAGGTTGATCATGCATGGCCACATCCACATCCAGTGGTGTTGCCCTGCCCACTGCATGAAGGAGATCCATCATGGGGTTGACACACTGGCCTCCCACACTTGGTGATGCAAACCCTAGTGATGCATCCAGGAACTGAAGGTGGCAAAGATGGCAAAAGTTCTCTGGTGATGTTACTCACCAACAAAATTTTAGTTTGAATTTTCTAGCCTATTCAAGAGTACTTCAAGACAGCTATAATGGAAAACACAGTAGATCTATGATTTATTCCTGATTCAGAAGCTATCACTTGGCAGACTAATTTACAGCATTGTCAGTCAGTCCACCTTCCAAGTAAAATTAATGGTGTTGGAACTGAGAATAAAAGAAGGCAAAATTATTATGAGGTGTTGGATAGATGATTGTCACTGCTCCAGTGATCTTTCAACTACTCCATCTTTACCCAGTGACTGAGCTGCTCCATGTTTTCAGCAGGTCATAAATTAGTTGTGATGAACATTTTGGTGTTGGACTGGTTCTGTGAGCAGTACACTAACTCCAGGAAGAACTTATTTGTAAATTCTGCATTACACTTTAGGGTCAAGATAAGTCAGGCACTAGCTCAGTTTCAGTACTTATGCCCTATAGTACAAATCCACTGCTGTGAGGTTTCTGATCACAGACATCCCAATGATGGTATTAAAGTCAGGTGTCCTGTTTTTGTTTTTGCATCATGAAAGGATCCAATTAGGGTTGCCATATGTCCTCAAAAACAGACAATCTCGATTTTGAGGGACTGTGTTCACATATTGGCAAATGGGACAGAGAGTCCTGTCCCGATTTTTGTGGAAGATAATTATGGCAATCCAAGACCCAATTCAAGTGTGGCAAGGCAGGTGGAGCTGCAGAACCCCAGAGAACCCCAAAAGGAACAACTTGACCCAATGAAGGTCTAGCATTGGTTGAGCTCCAACTGGTGCAGAGTGAGGATCCTGATAGGAACAGGATTCATTTCCTGTTTTGATCAGTAGGCAGTTTTGATCAATAGGCAAGTATGAGAAATCCCTGGAATGTTGGGGTTCTGACTCCTTGAATGAGTCTCATTCAGGAGGGACCATCTCTAGAGGGATCAGTTTCCTGGGATCCTCACTGCTAGGGCCTGAGTGCTACACCTCAGTTTCCAGTATAAGAGATCTAGCCAGTTCTGCTCCTAGTCTGAATCCTGTTTGTTATTTGAGGTGGAACCCAGAGTGCCAGATAAATTAGTAGCTTTTCATTATTATAAATCTTCTACAAAGGTTCTGTGAAACATGATTTATGATCTAGTTATACTTTACCATATACAGTCATTCCTGAGTCATAGGAACTCTTTTGTTTGTTTTTGATCCTAATTAACTACTCATGTTGTCATGAACGTTTTCTAATCAAGCAAGAGAAACAACTTGTAATGAGATACAATCATTGTTTGGCTCAAAAATCCTTCTTGTGTGGAAGCACAGACAATCTAGTGTGTTATTTCACCTCTTAAAGTAGGGTATGTGCTGATGGTTTCCTCCTATTTATTTATTTATTTTATTAATTTATACCCTACCTTTCTTCCTGAAGGGAATACACATACTGTTTAAAAATCGATAAAATACATACAGT
Organism: Cryptoblepharus egeriae; assembly: GCA_030015325.1. Taxonomy (NCBI): domain Eukaryota; kingdom Metazoa; phylum Chordata; class Lepidosauria; order Squamata; family Scincidae; genus Cryptoblepharus; species Cryptoblepharus egeriae. The sequence continues at coordinate 57,942,731 of JAREYC010000007.1, forward strand.
TTAAAAATCGATAAAATAAAAACACATAAAATACATTAAAATATGGACACCATAAAACATTAAAATGGACACCATATGGACATCATAAAACATTAAAAAACACAGCTATGGACATGGACACCATAAAACACTAAAAACACACAGCTATGGTCAGACCACCTAAAAATCAATTAAAAACAGAAAACAAGATTAAAAACAACCAGTCATATTTTAGTTAGAAGCTTTAATAAATATGAGAGTTTTCAGGCTCCACCGAAAGCTCAGAAGAGAGGGAACAGTTCTCAACTCCAGGGAAAGGGAATTCCATAAACGGGGAGCAGCCACCAAAAAGGCCCTGTTCCCAGCCGCCACACCCCTTACCTCTCCTGGTAGTGGCACAGTCAGGTGACCTAAGGAGATGGGTTGGATTGTATGGAAAAAGGTGGTCCCTCAGAAACGCTGGACCCGAGCTGTAGAGAGCTTTAAAGGTCAGAACCAGTATACTGAGTTATGAAGATCCTCAGATGATTTTAAACCAATCAAATAATTAACCTGCTATTGAAAATTAGCATTTTTTAAAAAAAAGTATGAATGCAATGCATTGATCTGCTGTTTTGATATTCTGTGGTCTAGTTAAGGTTAGGGCCAATGAAGTTGGTTTAAAACATTTATACCCCACCTTTTTCATGCCAAATGTCCAAGGCACCTTAAAAAAATTTAGTTCTTCCCCTCCTGCTGTCCTCACACCAACCGAATTTGGTAAGAGTGAATGACTGGCCCAAGGTCATCCCAGAAGCTTCATGGTCAAGGAGCAAGTTGAACCTTGATCTTCCAGGTCTCAGTCTAACTTCCTAATCACACCTCTATCTCACTTTTGTAGTTATTTTCTTCAACATTTTGCCTCATGCAGGAGTTTCTGAACTTTCAGCACAAAACTTGCTGGAGCCATCAATTACTTGAAACCTTCCAGACCTGAGCCAACAGACACCATATAAAACCCCTCAGGGTTTTCCAGCACTTCATGTTCCATGACAAGCACATCATCATTGACTTACGTGGAACATAATAGAGATTCAAGCACATGCCGGTGATGAAGTGTTTATTCCCAGGATGGTTACATTCAGACGAAAAATCTCTTGTGGCTGTGAATTGGGTCTAAGCATTTAAATGCCTTCTTTAATGCAAACAACCATCTTGGAAGAGGATGGGCTTCCCTGGGCAGATAGTCCATGACCTGATTTAACTGTACCTTTTAGAATGTGGGATTACTCATTAAGGTCCTCATTACATTATTTTCTCAGCAGTTGGTTCAGTTCTACATCCTTCATCCACTACAGTTTTTTTGCAGAAATGCTCTGCCCTGTTCCTTATTTTCCTGCTTTTCTTTTTGAAAAAATGTAGATGCATAAAGGGATAAAGAGATGCGACAGGAGGGGGATTTATACTGAAATGTAACACAACACCAAGTTTCAGGCACATCCCAGAGGTCTAAATCTGTACAGAAACTGTCAGTTAAGCTTGCTGAGGATCGCTGGGGAAGGTTTGAGTGGAAAACAGGATATGAAATCAGGATCTAAAGCTGAATAGGGGCAAACTACACATTAAACTGCAGCCATGCACAGTAGTGCAGTAGCAGTCCCAAAACTCTGCGGGATACAGTTTAGGGGTTCCAGCCTACCTGTTCCAGCACAAGTTAGGATCACCTTTAAAAAACTAAATGGCTCCAGGTCTGTAGTCTTTCATCTGAACCATCCGTTCTCTAGAAAACATTTTCTGGAGACCTGATCAATAAAAAATACTTTAAATGTGGCCACACAATCAATCTGTTAGGGCCATTATAATATTAGCTTCCTCCATCTGTCTAAAGAGCAGTCTTATTCTCAATCCCTTTTTTATAATCCTTAGCTTGGAACTTGCCTTCTTCACAGCCACCACATCCAACATTAGGAACCACAATTATTTACATGTACAAGAATGTCTACATACCAAAAAATGAATACACTGAATACGTTGTACATAAAAATGTCCATTGAATACACTGTTGTGAGCTGCACTGGTAGAAACAGGAAATAATGACAGCATGACTGATCAATCTATTAAAATAGAAAATTAATAAAAGCAGCATGTGGTTGTGGGCACACATATTTTTTTTAATTGAACAAAGTTTACATCCTAATAAAGCAAACAACAAGCAACTCCTGTCCCCCTCCCTGATCTGTGTTTTGAGACATGTGGGATTGAATAAAATGTGTGAGCAATACTAAAACACATGAGACTAAACATCCAAGGTGGAATAGTCTATAAAACAGGAATGCTTTGGAAATTAGGGGAAGGGGTTATTGAGGACCTCCTGTGTGTCAGAGCTCATGTGACTATTACTCAGATAACATTACCATTATCAGATCCTGGCCAACTCATTCATTTTTTCACCCTGCAGGACCTATGCCTCACAACTGTAAATATATTAAATATGTATGGCAGAAAGCACAAATTCCTTTGCTTTTTCTGGAAGGGGGGATGATGGAAACTCTGATTGAAATATGAAACAGATTTCTGTTTTCTCTCTTTTCAGGCTCAAAACTGAAAGAGTATTTGAAAAATCTGACGACGACATTGCTACTTTCCTCTTGACACATAAAAAGGAACCACAATAAAGTCTCTCAAATGTACACTGTTAGTTTGCTGTTTAATCTTGAATATATTAGCGGGTGGGATTCTGACCCTTTCTGAGAAATCAGAAACCATTTCCTTGCCTGAGAAAAAGTGGTCCTCCCCAACAGGTAAATTTTTACCTCTTTACCCAATTCAGGTAAAGAGAAATTGTGCAGAATTTCAGCATTACATTTATTTATTTATTTTTTAAAAAATTTATGGTTGCCAGGTTAAATCCTATAGATGGGCACTGAAGGAAATGTGCATGGCTTCTTTCATCTGTTTCTTCTCTTGCTGATGCACACTTTGAGCTGGGGAAGCAATAAAATGCCTGCGGTTCTGTCTGGAGGAGGAAGAAGCATTGTTGGTTTGCATGAAAGAAGAAATGGGATGTGCAAAGTTTCCATAAGGACCTCTCCTCCACCAGGAAGTGACATAAAACTTCTGGGAAGTTACATATGGAAATGACATAACAACATTGTGACATCCCTGCCCCAGGAACCAGTTCCGTGTATAGTGTTCTGCTGGGAAAAGATATCCACAATAGTCTCTTCTGGGAAGAGCTGTAGAGAGCATCACCACCATATTTAGAACTGAGGTCGTCTTTCGTTTTTCTTCTTTACATTTTTTATTTTTACAGTTTACTTAGTAAATTGTATGTTGACCATTTCATTTGAATTCATTTGGTCTTTATTTCTCCAAACTATTATTTTTACATTGCGAAACTACTGGGGACAGAGTTGTTAACGTGTAGAAAAAATTGCTGTATGCTGTTTTGACCCGTGGGAGAGAAATCAAACAAACAAATCCTACTCAATGGTCAGTGGGCAAGTAGAAGGGTAGTGTGTCTTTCTTAATTGCTATGTTTGTGGTAGAATAATGAACCAACATGCTTCTGCTACAGCCTTATTTTAGACTCCCAACAAAGGAAAACTTTGTTATTTGCATTCAGTATATACCATGGAGTCATACTGAAATGCCTCTGATGAAGAATTCAACCATAAAGAAAAGAACTTCTAAGCTGAATGAATCTTTTCTATACAGTGTCTTGCAACCTGTCCAATTGCTGCATGTCCTTATTGAGTTCAGTGGGTTTTACTCCCAGGGAAGTGTATTTAGGATTGCATTATGTATAATAGTTTCTGAATCTTGTACCATGCTTCCAATTTTACATGTCTTCATAACAGAAAACAAGGTAGTGTATAGAAAGGGTATCTCATTTTCAGGTTCAAATGTGAGCTGGCTGGGATTGTGAAGGCAGGATTGAAGGATGTATGAGACGGATCCAAATCTGCAGTGGTTCAACTTCTGATGGAAAAAAAAAGTGTTGACCTGGATGCACACAACGGAATCAGGTTCCAACCCACCTCTTTGGGGAAATGTAACTGAAGAAGCAGTCACCTACCACTTTCAGGCACATCCGGATCAGGACTTCAGCTTTACAGATATACTGTAATCTATAACATATAATTATATATTTTTATGGATTAACGTTCACTTAACCATGATGTGAACTGTGCTGTAGGCCAACAAATGTTTATGCCCCAATCAGTGGAAGCCCTTGAAGTGAAAAGCAGCATACAAGCCTAAATTCTTGGAAAACAATATATAAATAAATAAAAATGGGTTTTTTTAGTCTTTGCTGTAACAGACCAATGTAGCTGTCCTTCTGGACTTCATTGCACACAGACTTTACAGTATATTTCTGGCAAGCTTCAGAAACACCTGGATACCATTGACTTTCTGGAGTCCTGCCAGTCTCATTTTCAACCTGGGAAAGGCAATGCAATTGTGCTTAAGGCCTTGCTATATATTAGATGTGCATCGTGCATCTGATGAAGTGTGTTTCAGCCAGGAAAGTTCATACCTCCATAAATTTCTTTGTCTTGAAAGCACTGCAAGGCTCTCTGTTATTTTTATTGCCACCTAAAGGCTGAAGAGGGGCAACAACCCCCTGTTGATTGTTCCATGACTTGCAGTTCCTTTGAACATGAGAACACTGATTAAGACAGGTCTTGCAGGCTTTCTTGGGGCTGTTCTCAGGAGGTCCAGCTTGTTCCTCGAAGGGAGATTACAGAGAGTGGGCTTGAAGAAGGGAGGCTGCATTCAGTAAGAACAGACAGTGATAATGAACAGCAGATCTTAATGGTTGTCAGGTCAGCATCTCCCCCCCCCCCCCCCAACATGAGATCCAGAAGACCTAGTGATGTCTTATAACAAAACATCTGGTGCTAAAGTGAATCCCCACAGCAACACAAAAGGGGAAAGTGGGGAAATCAGTGGTATCAATCTTTTATTTTTGGTGGAATTTTTTTCCAGTGGAGAACAGACGAAGAGGGGTGAGACTGTCCTCTAGCACTTGCATTCAGTATATACCATGGAGTATATACCATGGAGTATATACCATCCTAACTCCTTTCCAAAGCATCCTGGCATTACACCAGGCTGCTCAGATCTTTATCAGTGAATTTGCTGGCGCAGTTCAGGAGTAAATAAATCCCCTTACTCAGAATTGCACAGGATCCCTCCAGCAAACCCTATGCCAGATATAGCTAGACTGTTCCAGCCCAGAATAGGATTGGGCTGTCCAACCTAGAAGATCTAGGTGCAGATTTCTGACAATTGATGAGGCATAACAAGATATTGATGAATGCTTAAAGGATTTAGCTAATCCCCTGCCATTCAGGACAGGTGCACATTCCCCAATGACTCTAATAAAAGACCTTCTCCCAAATTCCTGTGACGTACCTGTGGACTATTCATGTGCAGCACATAGTAACTGAAAATAGCTGGTCTTTGAGGCCTTGAAGGTAACTTCTTGCCATTTTATTCTGTAAATTAAACAACACCAAAAAATCTAACAAAATAACTAAATAAAAGGCTACATAAATATGCACAATTAACCACTGCATTAATGAAAAAAGGAAAAAAGAAAAAAACATGAATAATACATGACCACCTTAACTTAATGTCTATATCTCTTATACTATTATATTCAGAAATTTAATCTTCTATTGTTACATTCCAAAATTATGGTCAAATAATGCAATCTTATACTATTATATTCAAAAATGGCATCCTTGAAGGTAACTTAAACTGTTCATTACTTTTCTCCCATCTGCCATCTGCTAACTCCCTCACCATAGCATGAAGTGCACACTTTTTGGCTCACACTTTTGCTATACTATAGAAGGGGAAAGGACTGGGCTCTGAAAGTTTTTCATTTGCATTGTACGTACAACCTGTTTGGGAAACTTTGAACACACAAGGTTGCAATGGTGTTGAGCAGATTTTGATTCATGTTTATGTTTTATATGGCTACTGGGCTCTCTATATTCTGCTGCTTTTATTGGGTTGTGATTTAAATTGTTATTCTCCCAGAGCTCCATGACTGTAGGAAACTGAAATAAGAATTCAAATACATTCTCAGTGGAGTCTTCTCAGGGTATAGAATGTTATGTCTATGGGATACATTCTAAACAGTATAGTTTAATTAAAGGTTACTAGCTTTTTTGTTTTTGTATTGTAAATCAGCTAATATACATAATTATCTTTAAAAATGGGGTATTGGTTGAGGCTGCAATCCTATCCGCTTTTATCTATGAGTAAGCATCTTTTATTATTATGGAGTTCTGAGTAGACATGTATAAGACTGGACACTTGGGCTCCTTCCTCCTTTGAGAGATAGGAAGAAACTATGCTAAAAGGTTAAAAGCATTCATCATTCATTGGCATCCTTCAGTCTCGAAAGACTATGTATCGTGCTCAGAGGTGGAGGTCCTAAAACAGTGTCTTTTATGACTGAACAGGCCAGTTCGAGAGTGACAATCCCTTCCACACTGAGGGCAGATACAAGATTTCGTTGTTTCCGGGACTGCCTCTTTGTCTCAGCCTGCTGAATGAGTGTCTCTTCGAACTGAAGAAGGCCATGCTGCGTCTTTTGCCTCCACGCTGAACGATCAGAGGTCAGGGTTTCCCAGTTGTTGGTGTCCATTCCCATGGCCTTTAGATCCCTCTTGCAGATGTCCTTATATCGCAGCTGTGGTCTCCCTCTAGGACGCTTTCCCTGTTCTAGTTCTCTATACAGTAGGTCTTTTGGAATCCGACCATCGGCCATTCTCACAACATGTCCAAGTCAGCGTAGACGTTGCTGTTTCAGAAGTGTGTACATGCTAGAGATTCCAGCATGTTCCAAGACTGCACCATTTGAAACTTTGTCATGCCAAGTGACGCCAAGAATACGTCGGAGACAGTGCATATGAAATGTGTTCAGCTTTCTCTCCTGCCACGCATGAAGGGGCCAAGACTCGCTGCAGTACAAGAGTGTGCTCAGGATGCAGGCTCTATAGACCTGGATCTTTGTATGTTCTGTCAGCTTCTTATTAAGCCATACTCTTTTTGTAAGTCTAGAAAACGTGGTAGCCGCTTTACCGATACGTTTATTCAGCTCGGTATCTAAAGAGAGAGTGTTGGAGATAGATGAGCCAAGGTACAGAAAGTCATGGACAACCTCCAGAACATGAGATAGTTATACAAGGGGGTTATTCCACATCCTGTCCCATGACTTGTGTTTTCTTCAGGCTGATTGTTAGTCCGAAGTCTTGGCAAGCCTTGCTGAAACGGTCCAAAAGTTGTTGAAGGTCTTCGGCAGAGTGAGCAGTAACAGCGTCGTCATCAGCGTAGAGGAAATCCCGCAAATATTTCAGCTGGACTTTGGACTTTGCTCTCAGTCTAGAGAGATTAAAGAGTTTTCCATCGGATCTGGTCCGGAGATAGATTCCCTCTGTTGCATTTCCAAAAGCCTGTTTCAACATGACAGCAAAAAAGATCCCGAATAAAGTTGGTGCAAGGACGCAGCCCTGCTTCACTCCACTTCGAATGTCAAAGGAATCTGATATTAAGCCATCAAAAACTACAGTGCTCTTCATGTCATCGTGAAAGGACCTGATGATGCTGAGGAGCTGAGGTGGGCATCCAATCTTGGGGAGGATTCTAAAAAGGCTGTCCCTACTAACCAAGTCAAAAGCCTTCGTAAGATCTATGAAGGCTACAAAAAGTGGCTGTCTTTGTTCCCTGCATTTCTCCTGCAACTGTCTAAGGGAAAATACCATATCAGTGGTGGACCTGTTGGCTCGAAATCCGCACTGTGATTCAGGATAGACTCTCTCTGCAAGCACCTGGAGCATTAGCCATAACAATATGGCAAATACTCAGCAGAATCATGGCCACTGTGGCTACAGTCCTATCCACCCTTATATGGAAGCAAAAGTGTAATTAGGGTATAGCAGGAATGCTTTTTGCATGGGCTCCCCCCACGGAGAGACGCCCAAAGCCAAAGGCTCTTTGCCTCTGCCCACCCCTGCAGCGCACTTCAAAGGAGGCCAGCCTCCCACATGCATCCTCTTTGGCTACAGTTTAAAGTGGAGGGGCTGCTATGCTGGTCTATCTCACTTCCCTTCCCTGCAGATTACAATGAACAGCATCCAAGGAGAGAGCCTCATTGTCCCTCCTAAAGGAGGCCAGATCCACATAGGACTAGTTACCTTAAGCACAACATCTTCAGCAGTTCCTCAACAAGCTTGAAAAGGAACAGCAGCCCTTCCAGCCCCAGTCTGCATTTGCTCTCTCCATGACTCCAGCAACAAACTGCCCAGTCTTCCACAACTCCCACAAGTAGCCCCATTATAGTCAATAGCCTTACTCTGAGGTAAAAGCAAATAGGATTGGAGCATCACACTGCCCAGCCTTCCATGGCTCTATTCCCAAGTACAGTGGTACCTTGTAAAAAGAACATAATTTGTTCCGGAAGCATGTTTGTCTTACAAAGCGTTCTTCTTACAAAGCAGATTTTTCCATGGGAAATAATGGAAACTCAGACGATTGGTTCCACAGCTCAAAAGTATTCATATAAAAATATTAACTGTGTGTAAAAATAATGACAAAACACTGTAATTGAATTCAAAACACTAAATAGAATACACGGCATTGTCATTAAACAAATTCATCGCTCGCACTGCTACAGCCTTATTTGGGTGATGCTTTTCTACAAAAGTTTGCACCATTTCCCAATGTTTACAAATGTCCTTAATCTCATGTGAGGGATTCCTCCTCCTTATTCTCCTCTTCCTCTGCAGATGAGATCTCCTCCAGAACTTCTTGCTGTTGCTCACAATGCAGATCCATCAATTAGTTTGTTTACAATTAATATTCCTTGTACATAAAACTGTGTTAAAAGGTACTGTTTGTCTTACAAGGCAGAATTCCTTAGAAATTTTAGTTTGTCTTACAAAGCATTTGTCTTACAAGTTATTTATCTTACAAGGTACCACAGAACATTGCTTTCATGTGATAAATTTAAACACTATATTACTTATTATTTGAAACTGTTACATATGATTTATTAAATGTACTTTATTAATTACAGGAAAGCCACATGCTGCACAGTAACAAGGAAAAGGAGGACAATTTATTCAGGACACAGGGCTAAAAAAGAGGACATGTCCTAGAAAAAGGGGACAGATGGTCACCCTGATTAGGAGCAGTTAGGGTTGGGGGCATATGTCTGTGTAACTTCATGTCTCCCCTGCCCCCCTTTCCAGGCTTGAAATGGTCAGATCCTGTGCATGTGGATGTGTAATTTCAGGTTAGCATGAAGGTAAGGCCCATTGACCAGCATGGGACTTACTTGAATGTGGCCCTGGAAGGGTTGTTATCTGGAAGGGGTGGAAAAGGAACTGCAAATAGTTTGTGCAAATTCACCAAAGTTTAATGAAAAATTGAAAGACTTGACTTATTGTTTGATACTATTTGATATTATAATAGTTTGATATTATTGACTTATAACATTATCTAAAAGGTGCATTTCAGGTGTTTGGATTGGGCAAAATTTCAGTCCTTGCTACAGGCGCCATTTTGCCTAGGTACACCTCTGTATAGAAGTAAACCCTATTGACTTTAATGGACTTACTTTTGAGTAGATATGCATAAGACTCGGCTTTGTCTTTCTAACTCTCTTGCTGGATGGCTGAGTTATTTATAACCTAAGCTATATACATCTGCTTATAAAATGCAAAGGCATTTCAATCTTAGCACAGGTCTGAAAATGGCTTTTTTTGTTTTAAGGTTAAAGGGTAGTGATTTGTTTTTCTTTCTATTTTTTATAGCACTAGTCTTCCTTTTTCCTTTCCTGTTCCTTACTCTCTCATGAGTATTTTGTTTGACTCCTGGACTCTATCCGTGTCTATGATAATTCCCATTGGCTACAGAAGTGTTTGCCCATATGCAATTGGAGAACCACGGACTTTTTTAATGGCTTGCATTGCCTGTCATGCTAGCTCAGCTGAATTCTCTTTCTCTCCCTGCAACTCCAGAGGGACGCTTACGCAAGTCTTTGCTGAATTGTGGGATTCCACATTTTAGAAACTCTGCTCAAATAAACCTCATCTCTACTGAGCTTTGCAAGATGTCGTCTATTCTGGACTAAAACAAGCAAACTGACTCCAAAATACTTTGCAACATTAAGCATTGTTGGGTTTTTTTGTTTTTGTTTTAATATTCCAAAGGCTACTTCAACAGCTATAATCTTGTGGGTTTCTGTATGAAAAACAGTGTCCAGTCTGTGGACAGTTTGTGGTGTTTTCTTTCTTCGGCATATTTCAAAGAGACATTCAGGTGATAGAGATTTAGCCCTCAGAAGGTCTAAGGACTGTAAAACATCATTTCCAGTTTCCTCCATGAAACAAAAAATGACTTTTTTCAGCCCTCTGAGATATTTAGAAGGCCTTAAGCAGATCAGGGAGTATCTGCAATGCTTTCACCCTGACTAATGCAATGGGGTGCATCAGGGGTGGATGGTGCCACTCCACAGCATGGAACCCAGGGCATTTGTCCCTTTTGATCCCCCTCTGGTATCCTCTTGGGAGAGAGATATCATAGAATCATAGAATCCTAGAGTTGGAAGGGACCCAGTAGATCATCTAATCCAACTCCCTCCATATTGCAGGAAATTCTCCTAGAGCATCCTCTGACAGGTGCTCGTCCAGCCTCTGCTTGAAGATCCCCAGTGAGGGAGAGTCCACCACCTCCCTTGTCAATCTATTGCCCCAGGCACCATATTTTGAGGTGGGTACCAATTTGAACCTCCAATGGTAGATCCTGAGCCAGAGGTGGAGACTCAGAATACCTTAGAAAAGGTACTTCCAGATTTCATGAAAACTGAAAGTCTATTTCTAAAGCTTCCAGATTTTATAGGGTGCAAAGAAGGTTGTGCCCATCCTCTTCATGACTAAGACCAGTTCCCGGATGTGATTAGGGACATATTAAATGTGATTTTGTTTAGTGAGAGGTATAATTTTTTTTTTTTGCCTTAGGTGACAGAGCCATTACTTATATATACTACTGGACGTAGGCAGGCCTACAAAACATTACGAAACCAAGTGTTGACCATTAGCTGTATGCCAAGTGCTCTACAATTCGGCTGCAGTCCTAAACACACTTTCCTGGGAGTAAGACCCATTGAACACAATGGAGCTTACTCCTGAGTAGTTATGTTTGGGATTGGGCCCTACATCTCTTTAGCAGTTCTAGGCAGGAAGCAAAAATAAGATGTTCATCAAAGCCCTGCATTAGCCTTTCACAACTTTGCTGGGCTGTTTTGAAACACCTGAAGGCACGTGTCTGGCAGAAAATGGACTTGAGGGAAACCTTTGCAAAGGAAATCTCAGCAAAACAGGAGGAGAGGAGAAGGCAGCCTGGATTTGGAACTGCCAGTCAGTCAAAGGAGTGCTCAGGACAGGAGTGACTAAGAGGAATTGAAACTTCACTTCAAGAAAAGAAGGTGTGGTGGTTACTCCTTCTGTGTGTGGATTAGGCAAAGGTCCAAAGGCTCCTCTTTCTTCAGTATGTGGAAGATCAGGAGCTGATACGTTTGGCCAGTCAAGCATGTTTCCTTCTTGGATCCTGGAGACTGCAAAGTTACACCCAAGCAACTAGGATCAGACTGCCAGAGATCTGTTCCTGCCTTTAATTCTCCTCTTGATGGAAGAAAAGATAGACAAGGTCATCCTGTCCTGGTCTCCTCTCCCCTTCCATTGGAGATTATCTGCACAGTGCCAGGTGATTTTGCTACTGTCCAGGGGAAAATGTGCTCTTTGGTCACAACTGCATCTGAATGAATTCAGGCCCCAAAAAGAGAGTGGTCAGTTTTGTTCAACAGCCCTGAATAAGTAAACCTACTGGCATCCCTTGAGAGATGAATCCATTATTTCAGTGGTTCTCCAACATTTTTAAAACAGGACCCACTTCTTAGAATGACTGACAGGACCCACTGTGTGATGTCATTGCCAGAAATGACATCATAAGCAGGAATATTTTTGACAATCCAAGCACGAAACTCTGTCCATACTTACCCAGGAGTAAGCTCCACTGACAATCACTGTTAAAATTATATACATAGTAGACTATTCGAAGTACATATCTGTAAATTTCCCCAAATGAAACCACATACCATAGTAGCATATAATAATGGTCCAGACGCATTATTTGGAATGTAATTTAGTGGAGCATATTGCCAAGTAAGTGTGCCTCACACTTGCAGCACAAATCTAAACATGTGTACAGTCTTCCAGTTCAATGGGATGTATTCCTGAGGACTGCAGAATGACTGAGCAGGGTGCAACCCTAATCAATTTAGGCCAGTACAACTCACTTGCTCCCCATGCCCATCGTGATGTGGGGAGGCCAGTGCATGTGTGTGCACTGGCCTAATCCCACCCCCAGGACTGGCACAGAAGTGCCTTATGGCACTTTTGCAACACTCCTAGGCCAGCATGGGACTTGTGCCGGGACTTGTGCCAGTCTAACTAGGGGTTAGGATTGCAGCCTGAAGTCCTAAGAATAATTACCGTATTTTGATGGAAACCTATTTGACTTTAGAGGAGATCTGAGTTAATATGGATTGGATCAGGTTATTTTTTGGGAGTCCCACTGAACCAATTTGGATAACTTCCTAATTAACTAACTTGTGGCTGGGTGTATGTAAAAAATAAGGCTGATAGCTACACTATTAAAGTCACAATTCTTTCTCTTTCTTTTTTGGAGAGGGAAAGGAAATTAGACCTTGAAGCAGATGCATCCAAATTGCTAAGTGTTTTCCCCCCACATCACTCAACACATGACCCTCAATCTAATCATGCAGTTCTCATGGGGTCTATGGGAGTTGTGCACCTGGAATGAGACTGATGCCTGGCCCTATATACTGGATAGTGAAGGTCATTACTGACAAAAAGAAATTGTGTATGTGTATGTGTCTAGAGATTTGGGAGTTCTCATTTTCAATAATGTACGTTTAGAGGCAGCAGTAAAAGAAAAACAGATACTCCACACCTGGGCTCAGCTTATTTTGTTGCATATACTCAACAAATTTACATCCCAATTTTGAGCAGTCAATGGCTGTTGACTGAACAACTTGCATTACAGTTGATCTCTTTATATGGGAATTCATTATCCAATAATTCACTTATCCACAAAGAGAAGAATTGCCCCTTGGTGCCTGGAACACTGTTTTCATTATCTATGAATATTGTAATGAATATTTTCTTATCTATGAATATTCATAGTTAATGAACATTGTCTAAAGGGGCCAGCGATGTGGCGGATTCCACTGTCTCTAAACGCACTTCCCAAGCCTGATCCACTCTCTTCCCTGCCCCCACTGCAACTTATCCACCACCCTCTTCCACCATTTTCTCCTGACTCCTCTGTAGTCTTACCTGAGGCAATGGGCATCCGGTGTCCATTAATTCACTGAGCCACACTATGCTCTCTAGCTGAGTAAAAAAATGCACATTCTGCCAACATACTGCAGGGTTAGGACTGAGCCCTAACAGCCCTATATATGTCTTCTCAAAAGTAAGTACTGATATAATCAGTGGGGCTTACTCCCGGGTAAGTATGAATAGAATTGCAGTCTTAGGTATTGAACTTGAAAGCAGAGGAACTTAGCAGCTTGACTACTTTTCTAAGAGGTCACTTGCACTGTTTCCTTACAGGGAAATGTTGATAATGAACATAGTTATTGCAGCCTTCTGTGTTTCTATCTACCTGTCTACAGTATTTATATAACTGCTTTTCAACTAAAAGGTTCTCAACGCAGTTTACGAAGAAAATGAAAAAAAAATTGTAAAAATTGTATTGTAAGCAGATGAGAAAGATGAAAGATTCAAAGGAAGGTATGTGATCAGGACCACTCTACTTTGAAAATTTAAGCCCAGGGTGACCATATCTCTTTTTCCAGTACATGTCCTCTTTTCTCCAAGCTTTATTTGCTCAACCGGAGCTCATTAAAGAGGGACCTGCTTCCAATTTGCACTGAGGCTATAGCAAACATAGCAAAGATGCCATAAGGAGCATGCCTATCAAGACATCTTTCATTGACCAGCTGCCTGGGGGTAGAGGAACTTGTGGGTACCTGGGATGTTTATCAGTGGGAATAATTTAGAGCACAATCCTAACCATGTCTACTCAAAAGTAAACCCCATTGTGTTCAATGGGTCTTACTTTCACAAAAGTGTCTTTAGGATTGTATCCTTAGTGCGCAATCCAGAGTAGCTATGGGGAATCCTTGCTCCAGTGTAAGAACAATTTACTCTGGATTGCAATATGAATTTCCCATACATTTTCACTACATGGTGCAGTAACTATGGGTGCACGTAATCTCTCCTATGTGCTCCCGTAGTTACTCTGGATTGTAGGGGTAGTGTTATTTTAAATACCGTAAGTTGTGATTTTGTTTCTTTATTATTTATGATTCATGGCTCATGTGTATTTACCTTGGTTTAAGTTGTATCCTTCATCTTTTCTTTTTATAGATATAAGAAACTGAAAATAAATAGGAGTCAAGGGCAGAATTCAAGGCACAAGCTGATTCAAAGATGCAGAAGAAGCAACACAGGTGCAGGATGTCCAGGACTCTACCATTTCCAACTGGCAAGTGAAGGGAACTGTATGATTTTTACAAGTATGAAGCACCAGTGATGGGCCACAGACAAATTGCAGGGAAGGACTTGGATGCCCGTTTGTGACTGCAATGTAATAATGTTTATGATTGCAATGTAGTAACGTTCATATGGGATACAAATAGCAAATCATTGTTCTTCCTTAAAAGAAAACTCCTCTTCCTTAATTAATAACTGGAAAATGTGGTCAGACCAAGTTGTTTCAGGATTAAGATCCAACCTGCAATCTTGCCATTACCGCTTCTGGTACATTGCAACTAGAGATGAGTAAATTCTCCTCTTGATCTCTAGCATACTGCAAGAAAAATAATAAACCACTGCCCCAGGTTCCTAACTGACCTGGATATACTGTCCCTAGCAGATGTTGTTGCTGCACAGTGCCTGGGGCCTGTGTTTTCAGATGGAAAAAGGAAAAAGATGGTTCCTGGCATGGGAATATAGAGTCCGTTCCAAATCACGGCTGAACTTTGGAAAAGTCTGAACCCAGTTCAGAACAGATAATCGAAACCATTCTGAATTGCAATGGTCTGTCTTTGAAACAATCATGGAAACTATTTTTAACCAATGCAAAAAATGTCACTTAATCCATAATTTTATTAGCAAATATTTATATTGAAAAATAATGGTTATGGCATTCTGTTTCTCATGAGAGTTGCAAAAGTCAGATGCTTCTCATTACTGTTTAATTTTTTAAAAATCAACAATTACATTACAAAATCATTTGATCTGTTCCATTAATACTGGACTAGTCCATAGATATTGCAATACTTGACTTACAGTGCAATTTTAAGCATGTGTACTCTGAAGTAAGTCCTATTGCATTAAATGAGGCCAACTCCCAGGAAAGTGTGTTCAGGATTGCAATCTATTCTGTATGATTAAGGACATGCTGGTATGGCTTGCAAAGATGGCATGCAACATCTTGTCCTTCCCTTTGAAATTATTTTCCTTGGATGTATAATGAACTTCTGGGTTGAAAAGTAGAACCCAGTCTTTTTCAGCTTACAATGCAAAATGGCCACACAAAAAGACATAAATATCACTTGCAAAAGCCTAAATAACACATTTTTATTAACACATAGCCAAAATACACAGAAATTTCCAGTAAAAATAAACAAAGGTATGTGTGAGTGAATATCTTGTGTATTTGAATGTATATGTTATATACATTATACAGCTATACATTATACATTATACAGTTATATACAGCTATTGCCCGCCTTAAGCTGGGCAGCCCCCAGCCAGTAGGATGCTGCCTCGCCACGGTCTGTTAACCTCACTGGGTGCGTGGGGTTTAGGGTGAAAACCGACAAGCAGATTGACAACTCAGCACCATGCAACAAACATAAGAAAACTTCAGCCCTTAAGTTGGGCACCTGGAACGTTCGGACAATGACCCCTGGCTTTTCTGACGACTTGCGAGAATTGGATGATGTACGTAAGACAGCTGTCATTGATATGGAGCTGAGCAGACTGGAGATGGACATAGTTGCCCTTCAAGGGACAAGGCTGCCAGACTCAGGATCTATTAAAGAGAGAAATTTCTCATTCTTCTGGCAGGGAAAGCCATCAAGTGAGACTAGGGAATATGGAGTTGGCTTTGCAGTTAGAAACACCCTACTTGGCTCCATTATCCCACCTACTGGAGGAAGTGAAAGAATTCTGTCTCTGCAGCTACAGACATCAGTAGGGTTGGTCACTCTTATTAGTGCATATGCACCAACACTATCATCTTCAGCAGAATCCAGACAAATTCTATGATGATCTGGCTGCCACTATCAAGAAAGTCCCTGAGAAAGAACCATTGTTTATTCTTGGTGATTTTAATGCAAGAGTTGGATCTGACCATAGTTCTTGGCCTGCTTGTCTAGGTCGTTTTGGCATTGAGAAGATGAATGAAAATGGCCAACGCTTGCTGGAGTTTTGCTGCTATTATGATTTTTGCGTTAGCAATACGTTCTTTAACACAAAGCCTCAACACAGAGTGTCTTGGCAACACCCTAGATCGAAGCATTGGCATCAGCTTGACCTGATCCTCACCAGGCGCTCCAGCCTTCCCAGCATTAAGATCACACGTAGCTATCAGAGTGCTGATTGCGATACAGACCACTCCTTGGTGTGCAGCAGAGTAAAACTGCAAGCAAAGAGGCTGCATCACTCCAAGAAGGAAGGAAGATCACGAATCAATATCAGCAAGACCCGCAATCTGGAAAAGGTGTTGGAATTTGACCAAGCACTCGAGGAAATCCTCCCAGGCCCGGCTGAGGCAAACGCTTCTGAACGGTGGGAACATTTCAAGAATGCTGTTTATACTACCGCCTTGTCAGTTTTTGGTAAGCAGGTTAGAAAGACAGCAGATTGGTTTGAAGCCCACTCGGAGGAGCTGACACCAGCCCTTGAGGAAAAGAGGAGAGCTCTAACTGCATATAAAGCCTGTTCTAGTGAGCGCAACCTTCAAGCCCTGCGAGTCGCCCGTAGCAAAGTCCAACAGATTGCCAGGAGATGTGCTAACAATTATTGGCTGCAGCTTTGCTCTCAGATCCAGGTAGCAGCTGACACAGGCAACATCAAGGGGATGTATGATGGCATCAAGCAGGCCTTAGGTCCAACAGTGAGGAAATCTGCCCCGCTTAAGTCCGCTACAGGTGAGGTCATCCAGGACCGAGCACAACAGATGGCACGCTGGGTGCAGCACTACTCTGAGCTATACTCCAGAGAAAATGTAGTAACTGAAGAAGCATTAAACAACATTGAGTGCCTGCCTGTCTTGGAGGAGCTCGACAGTGAACCAACTTTAGAAGAACTAAACGAAGCCCTGGATTCCCTTGCTTTTGGCAAGGCACCCGGGAAAGATAACATCCCTGCTGAAGTTCTGAGGTGCTGTAGAGGGACCATTTCCACTGAACTGTACAAGATATTCTGCCTCTGTTGGAGGGAAGGTGGAGTACCACAGGACATGAAGGACGCTAATATCGTCACACTGTACAAGAACAAAGGCGACAGGGGTGACTGCAACAACTACCGTGGCATCTCTCTCCTTAGTGTTGTAGGGAAGCTGCTTGCCCGTGTCATACTGAAGAGGCTTCAGGTGCTTGCAGAGAGAATCTATCCTGAATCACAGTGTGGATTTCGAGCCAACAGGTCCACCACTGATATGGTATTTTCCCTTCGACAGTTGCAAGAGAAATGTAGGGAACAAAGACAGCCACTCTTTGTAGCCTTCATAGACCTTACAAAGGCTTTTTGATTTGGTTAGTAGGGATGGCCTTTTTAAAATCCTCCCCAAGATTGGATGCCCACCTAAGCTCCTCAACATCATCAGGTCCTTTCACGAGGACATGAAGGGCACTGTAGTTTTTGATGGCTTAACATCAGACTCCTTTCACATCCGAAGTGGAGTGAAGCAGGGCTGCGTCCTCGCACCAACTTTCTTTGGGATCTTTTTTGCAGTCATGCTGAAGCATGCTTTTGGAAATGCAACAGAGGGAATCTATCTCTGGACCAGATCCGATGGAAAACTCTACAATCCTTCCAGACTAAGAGCAAAGTCCAAAGTCCAGCTGAAATGCTTGCGTGAGTTCCTCTTCACCGATGACGCTGCTGTTACTGCTCACTCTGCCGAAGACCTTCAACGACTTATGGACCGTTTTAGCAAAGCCTGCCAAGACTTTGGACTAACAATCAGCCTGAAGAAAACACAAGTCATGGGTCAGGGTGTGGACTCACCTCCCTGTATCACAATCTCTGAACATGAACTGGAGGTTGTCCATGACTTTGTGTACCTTGGCTCAACTATCTCTGACACTCTCTCCCTAGACTCTGAGCTGAATAAACGCATTGGTAAAGCAGCTACTACATTCTCCAGGCTTACAAAGAGAGTATGGCTTAATAAGAAGCTGACGGAACATACAAAGATCCAGGTCTATAGAGCTTGCGTCCTGAGCACACTCTTGTACTGCAGTGAGTCTTGGACCCTTTATGCATGGCAGGAGAGGAAGCTGAACACCTTCCATATGCGCTGTCTCCAACGTATTCTTGGAATCACCTGGCATGACAAAGTCTCAAATGTCACAGTATTGGAACGTGCTGGAATCTCTAGCATGTTCACACTTCTGAAACAGCGGCGTCTACGCTGGCTTGGGCATGTCGTGAGAATGGCTGATGGTCGGATTCCAAAAGATCTCTTATATGGAGAATTAGTGCAGGGAAAGCGCCCAAGAAGGAGACCGCAGCTGCGATACAAGGACATCTGCAAGAGGGATCTAAAGGCCTTGGGAATGGACATCAACAGCTGGGAAACCTTGACCTCTGACCATTCAGCTTGGAGGCAAAAGACCCAGCATGGCCTTCTCCAACTGGAAGAGACACTTGTTCGGCAGGCTGAAGCAAAGAGACAGACCCGAAAGCAGCGAAACCTGGGCCTGGGCAGGGGACGGAATTTATTTGTCCTCATTGTGGAAGGGATTGCCACTCTCAAATTGGCCTCTTTAGTCACACTAGATGTTGTTTCAGGACCTCCAATCAGAGCATGATACCATAGTCTTTCGAGACTGAAGGATGCCAATAATGTTATATCAATGAATATCAAAGAATATCTTACGTATTTGAATGATGGTTATTTAACTGAAGAAAGTCATAAAGTAATGCCAAAAACAGTTTGAGCACCATGTCACATGCAAACAAACATCAGGGAAGACAATTTTAGCCAGAGAGAGGTTGAAAGAGTGGAGCATATGTTGAGTGAGTGAGTTCTGGATATAATTGAAAGGTGCTGAATGAGCAGAACCATCAGAAAATGAAAGTGGGGACGCCTGTATAAATGACCTGGAAAGAAGATGTACAAGGTATAGAGAGAGGAAAGGATGTTCTCTTGAAGGGATGGGAGATTTTGAGGGACTGAGGGTGAGTTGTAAAAGTCAGAGAGCGGACATGTGAGAATAGACCTGGTAGTCTATTCATACTTTTTAGGAAGGAGAAGTACTGGTTCTTCTAGTAACTCTACTATCCTTCCAGTTTTTCCGTTTCATAAAAGAAACAGAAGGAGAGTAGTTTGAATGAGCAACTGTTGGTGACAACAGAGGAAGAAAAGTTGCAACACCACAAGAAAAAGGAAACTATAATGGAATAATTTATTACCTGCCCTGAGATTTACATTTTAAAAGCCACAAACGTAAATGTGGTTGTAGAATGCTTGCCATAGTATACCTAATTGAACATTTTCCTGTCACTTCAGGTGATCACTATGCCTCCCTGGCATGACACAAGAATCCCAGAGATGTGGGGGAATAAAAAACAAAACTGAAAAGATTCCTGTGGGGTTCATGTTGTTGACAGGTCTTGAGGACCTATGAAGGAAAGTGCCTTTATTCTGGAATGTTCTAATGATTTTTGCAGTTGAATTCCAAGTAGCCTTGACTTTTTATCCAAACACATCTAAAGAATAACTGCAGTGGTTTCTTTGGGATTTCAGAAAACTTATGTCATCATTATGGACTAAGATAATTCACTGGATCTAAATGCATTAAAGTCAGAGTGAGGTGCAGGCATAGAGCTCAGAAGGAATTCCACTCAATCCCATGTCAAACGAAACTTCAAAACACTTTAGTAGAGTTATGCTGCAATCCTAAAGACACTTTCCTGGGAGTAAGACACACTGTACACAATGGGGCTTACATAAGAGCACAATCCTAGCCATGTCTACTCAAAAGTAAGCCCCATTGTGATCAATGGATGTTAATCCCAATGGATCTTAATCTTGTGTACACTGTACACAATGGGGCTTACATAAGAGCACAATCCTAGCCGTGTCTACTCAAAAGTAAGTCCCATTGTGATCAATCGATCTTAATCTGTCTTTAGGATTGCAGCCCATGAGCATCTTTCAGAGTACTCTTTAGACAGGTGCAAAGGCCTTACATGAGCCCAGGAGTGTCTGAAATGTGCCATAAGACATTTTGGATCTCCTTATGAGCCAAATGGGCCAGCATGAGGATGTGCACTGCCCCACTGAGACTGCTTCCAGCATCTGTGCCACTGGGAAGCAACAAGGTTGGGTGAGCTAAGAGCAAGCAGACCAGAACTCGGAGGGGGTAGGACTGGCATGTAGGCTGGATACTTTTCCACTATTGGGCATCCTGGCATTACACCAGGCTGCTCAGATCCATGCTAGCCATTTTGTTGGCATCTATCTCTCTAGCCTCTTTGCAGAGGCTGGGCTATTACTTGGAGTAAGAAGACACAAGTTCCTAACTTATACAGTGAATCTGTATAAAGTCAAGAAGATGCATTGTGCAATTAAACCCCTAAGAAATATTCTTAAACTACAAGAAAAAACAAAACAGGACCATATGTCCTCTTTTCAGTTTATTTTTTATAATGGATATGAAATAAAAATAACCATTCTAGTCATTTTTTTGCCAAATTCAAAAATAATTAATAGGGAAAACACCAAGTACTTACAATACTTGTTATACTGGGTTTTTTATAACTGTTATTCAGATTACTTTCAGTGGTTCTCAAACTTTTTAGCACCAGAGCCCACTTATTAGAATGATAATCTGTTGGGATTCATTCACCCGAGATGATGTTATTAACCTGGAAGTGATGTCACATTCAGAAATGACATCATTAAGCAAGAAATTTTTCAATACCCCTGATACCAAAATCAAATTCACCAAACATTCCAAAGGTTGCAATCCTGTCCACACTTATCCAGGAGTAAGCCCCATTTATTATTGTTAAAAACATATATAGTATACAGTAGCCTGATAAAAGTACAGATCTGTAACATTTCCCCAAATGTAGTCACGTACTACAGTAGAAACTAATATATTAAAAATAAAATGCACATTGAAATGAATGGGGACCCACCTGAAACTGGGCTTGTGGCTCACATGGGTCCCAACTCACAGTTTGAGAAACATTGAAAGAATTAAAATAAAATATGTATTTCTTTTATAATTATGCCCAACATGGCATTCAACTCCTGCATTTACTCCAGCTTCTTAAATAGCCAAACAAGCCACAAACTACCGGTATATATAATTTTACAAAGTCATTCTTTTGGTGACACATTCAGCAGTAACTTCATGAATGCAAATGACAATGTGAGACACTCAACAGATATGGCATCTCACATAAAAAATAATAATAAAAAGAGAAACAATTACATGTGAGTTTTTGATTATTGTAGGAACCCACAATGAGCATAATGCCAGAGGCTGAGTCAGGTTTTCATACCAGGAATTCATGAGTCAGAGACCTGGCTCTGTAAGCAACACACTGGGAAGCCTCGAGGCATATCACCCCTTTGTGAGCTGTTTCTCCAGTTCCTTTGGTATAGGTAGATAATTGTGATTTCCACTTGAACAAAAGATTCCACAGGCATCTGCTCACCTAACATATGGTATATATCAGTCCTCCTGGGTGGGGGACGACGACACTGAACCCTTTTCAGAATTCCTTATATCTCAGCCTGGTTTCTTAGTCCCAAAACAGGGAAACTCCACCAATTCCAACTGATGGTACTTATCTACCAGCTAAGACCATTGTTGCGAATGATGTAGCCCAAGAAGCAGCCCAGTGATGTAGCCCTTATGTAGCCCAAGAAGCAGTAAGCAGAAATCCTGGACCTGGAGTAGACAACAAGTAGAGATTAAAAAAATACAGCCAATCACTCAGTGGGCTGTTTTAGGAAACTTTTGCTTGTCTCTCTCTCGATGTTTCCCATTCTGTGCTGATTTTGTCAATTTCTAGAAAAAAATATATTCCATTTAAACTATTAAACATGTAGGAAGCTTGTCCCAGATGGCTTCAGATGATGAGTCAATGTTACCTTTCATTTTTTTCTTACCATTCGGAGCAGTTAACAACCTTGAACAGTATAATCTTAAAATGGGCAATGGCCAGCCTGACCACTAAGGAGTGCAGTACTGGTCATGCATTACCTTAGGCCAGTGGCAAGTTTACATGTTTATCAAGCGTGACTAAGAATTATGTATGAAGTATGAAGAATTATGTATGAAGTATGCAGTTAGCTTACCTATTTTAATGAACATTAACCAAAACTTAGTAAATAGCCCCTACTCCCAGGCTCTAGAGGGCAGCAATTTTCAACCACTATGCCTGATACATGTAGTAGTAGTAGTAGTAGTAGTAGTAGCAGCAGCAGCAGCAGCTGCTGCTGCTGCTGCTGCTGCCGCCGCCACAGGGATAAAATGTTCTTCATTTTATCTTCCAAAGAACTGCACCTTCCTATATTAAGACAGTCCACAGGCATTCCTACTTGCCAGATCAGATCCCAAATCAGTGCTTGCTCTTTCTTTCTTTCTTTCTTTCTTTCTTTCTTTCTTTCTTTCTTTCTTTCTTTCTTTCTTTCTTTCTTTCTTTCTTTCTTTCTTTCTTTCTATCTATCTATCTATCTATACCCCACCTTTCTCCCACAAGCAGAACTCAAGGCAGCTAACTCCATATTAAGTTAAAACACATCACATTAACAGTTAAGAACAATTAAAAACATCTAAAATCAGCACTACACTCTGAATTACAGGGGATCCCTGGCCCCCTTGCTTTATATTCTGACTTTCTTAGGTCTGGTTTTTAGAAAGGGTTTAGTCTTGATATGGCTAAAATGGGGTGATGGTGGCTTGTGGACTTCATTAAGCCCCCCTTTTTTCTTACAAATTTGAGCAGTAGCTCAACCAAAACTTCTCTCTATATATCAAGCATGATCATCCCAGTTGCTTGATAGCTATAACATCCTAGGAACTATTTGAATGGAGGAGAATAAATGTGTAGGCCCTGGTTGTCACAAAAGTTCAAGGGAAGAAACCTAATAACTATAAATGTTGAAAAACCAACACAAACCGAGCTCAAGGTCCAACACGTCGGAAATGGCGTGCAAAGGCACATTCTGACTTATTTGAAATAAGTCACAGGATCTACCAGTTGTCGTCTTATAGTCTGGGACAGAGTCTGGAGCTGGCAAGTATGACAACATCTTAAACCATTTGAGCTAATTGGCGTTATTCCCCTTGGTCCAATGAGGCTTGCCTGTTATAAATTACTTATAGTAATTAGCCACCATTATCCACCAACATGCAATATATCATGCAGGAAGAGAACAAAATAACATTTTGCTCTGTGCTTTTGTGCTTATTTAAGCCCCATCATTAGATAAGTATACATTAGATAAGTATATTAGATAAATATAAGGGAGGAATTTTGTACAGAATTCTATACGGAAATAAAAACAAATTTTGTGCTTGTAATTTATAGTGTGAAATTTGGTTCCTTTTGCTCAAGTCTTATCGCCTGCCATGTTCTAGCATGCAGACCATCTGCATCCCCCTCCCGTGCCGGCAAGGGGGAGCCACAGTTGCACAGCCTTTGGAGATAAGGAAAAATATATTTGATTGAATAACCTGGGAGGCTGCCTAATCACTTATGGGTGTCCTTGGATATGTGTAAGCCATTTTGATGGTGTATGAATGAGGGAGGTTTTCAAAAGTGTACATTACTCCACTTCTTCCCAACGCTCCCCTCCGTAATTGAACTCACTTATTACTACAACAGTCTTTCCTTGGGATGCCCTACAATTTCATTCTTCCAAGTTAAGATTATTCTTTTATTATTTTTTTGTTCAGGAGTATGGTAACACTTTTTCCAGCATTAGAGAAACAGAGAAACCTGGGTGAGGCTGAAAGACATCTGCCTGAACTCCTACTTGAAATGATAACTTTCAGCTACAAAGTGATGCTACTATTACATTCAACCAATGCTGTAAATGGATAATAATTTTTAATATAGTGCTGAAGTGCTGTAATAATTTTTAATCTCCTGCTTGATGGATATCAATGGAGCTGTCATTGCTTGTGGTGTTTCCACCCCTTTTTTGCCCCACAATCAATGGTCAAACATGTTTAAAGCAGTACGAAAATCTTGCAAAACATGCTTGATCAGAATCAATAATGGGATGAGTGTACTATGCACACAGCAGATAAGGGTGTATTATACCACTTTCAGCATCCTCCTTTGCCCAGGGTGACCAAATACAGTATATACCTTTAACCACTGAATAGAAGAGAAAATTGTCAATGACTGTGGTGACTCAGTTATTAAAGACGCTGTGCTTGTCAACCTAAAGATTGGCAAGTCGGTGGTTCAATTGCAACTGTTCTGTGTTGAAATTCTCTCTTCTATATTTGATTTTTGTTGAAAATCCCATCTCCTGGCTCTCTAAAGTTAACTTCCTTCTTGTTTTCTGACATGTGTATATATTTTTTTCCTTTGCAGAAGAATTGCACTAGAAACCACCATCCTTTTTGCCTGGTGCAGAAGTCTCTGCATGTGCACCGTTAACTTCCAAATGATGTCAGCTGAGTGGTAAGCCTGCTGGGAACCTCTCAGCAATTGGTTCCAGAAGATAATCCAGTGAGATCTGCTAAATGTTATGACCTGGCCCCAAATTCACCTTACCCAACAACTTGCCCCATAGTGACTTCTGTATATAATTCGTTGTGACCTCATTGTTATTTTTTGCTAGTCCAACAGTTGGAAATCCTCCCATTCCAAGGTTCGGGTCTTAAGGGCAAGCTATTAATCAGTTTATAAGCATATACCTGAACTTTATTTGAGGGCAACAGCCTATGACTACTACCCAGGATGGATTGTTGATACTGTTGATTTATATACAGTTTCTGTACTTGCCCCTTAAGCTACCACAGGTTGGGTTGCTGCATTCTACAGGATATCACGCGGAGAGGAATGATGCAGATCTGGTTCTATTCTGGAATTGTAGCTCTCTGTTTGGGTGTCATCACAAAAATAAAGTCCTGACTCTTGCTTTTTCTCATGCAACTTCCTCATCTGGGTGTTAACATAAAAATGAAAGAATTTCATAAGATGTGAACATCACTTCCGTATAATATATACATTTATGTATCGAGTCACATATTGAGTCTTGGCCACTTCTACGGTGCCAACCACCATCCCACCCACCATAAAAGCTAAATTAAGGGAGTATGTCTCCACTTAAAATTATTGCCTGCATTTTTCAATTTCTCTTCAGTGTTCAACGCAGATCATCATATATTACATTGCTCATCTCTGGATTGGTACTGTGCAATTACTTGACACATCTTGCAGCATCATCACATTACAAGAGAGGCATTTTGGCAAATCACTTGCAGATACTGTAGTAATCTAAAAGTCACTTGGAATTGCACTTGAAGCAAGCTTTCCAGCTGTTTTAATTTGCAAGCTTTAATATTTGCAAGCTTTAATTTGCTAGTGTGTTGTAGCTAAACATTATATCAATATTAAATTATAGCTATCCTGAAAAATGAAATGTTTATAGATCATAAAATGGATATCTTGCTATGCCGGCTAATGACAACATTTTGGATTTCCAAATCAGTATTTTTCCCCCTTTCCCCCTCCATAACATGTGGCTATTTTTTTAAACAAAATTTTAAAACATGAAGGAAAAAACTGTATTTGAAGACACACATGGTTTGGCCCTAGGCCAGTGTTTCTTAAGCTTTGTCCCCCATCATACCAGTTCATATGGTCCACCTATTTCAAGTATCACTGGAAGTTACTGATAATGATATCACTGCCAATACCTCATGCATTGGATGTGAAGTAACAACAACTATAAGATGCTCAGGATGGACAGGAGGACATTTCCAAGTGTGGATAAACATGGATTGAAGCTACATCCACTGAGCCATTGAGGGCAGTAGGTATCCATGGATTCTGCAGGTACTACCAGACACTACTTCAAATACCACTGCTGGTACTGTACCACTTTTTGAGAAACACTCCCCTAGGCAAATGGTTCAGAATTTCAACTTAAGAGCAGGCTTACAGTTAATAAGCCAAACACTTTTGGGAGAAGTGGGTGGTGCAAGTGGTTAAGACACTGTGCCTGTTAACCAGTAGGTCAGGGTTCTAGACCCGGGTCCCCACAAGACAGGGTGAGCTCCTGTCCTTATCCCAGCTCTGTGACGCAGCTGGAACCAATCGTATTGGCTCTGCCATATCATTGGACTATTTCAGTGGTGTGGAGAGAGGGGATTTGCTGCTTCGGTAACAGCCTATCCTCCATATTAATCGACCCAGGCCTTCATGCTTCACTTACAGCTTTGAGCACAATACCATAGTCTTTTGAGATTGATGGATGCCAATGCTTTGGGAGAAGTTAAACAAAAACAAGTCCTGCATACATATTCAGGGACATGTACCCCTTTCTGACCAGTGTGATCTCATTTTAGCTTTGCATTTGGATTGAACTGTGTAAAAAGGGAGATGAAAAATCTCTATTCTATTCCACTACCTACAGATTTCTGCCTGGATCCGCATTCTCAGCCTGCCTTCAGCCTTCCCATGTGTTCATATGACCTGCAATGACCATCAGCACCTAACAGGCACTAGCTCCATAACAATGCTCTTAAGGAATCAAACTTTTAAAACAGATAAGTGACCAGAGGTGGCCCTAGGATGGGTACCACCTGATGCAGCATTTTGGTATTCTGGAGTTTGGTATACTGGAAGTTTGGGGGTGATGTAATGAAATTATCACCCGGGACCTTCTACACTATTGCATTCCTTTTAATGTGAAAAGCAGACTAATGTTTCCAGAATATCTACATTCAGTTATATGCTCTGGGCATGGTCACTACATATTCTCACCTAGGAGCATCAAAAACATGAT
Source organism: Cryptoblepharus egeriae (assembly GCA_030015325.1). Lineage (NCBI taxonomy): Eukaryota > Metazoa > Chordata > Lepidosauria > Squamata > Scincidae > Cryptoblepharus > Cryptoblepharus egeriae. The sequence continues at coordinate 57,970,091 of JAREYC010000007.1, forward strand.
TGCAGGCAAGAGAGTTGAGGCAGCTTGGACCAGAGGTGGCTGAAGATAGCCAAACAGAGGCTCAAGAAGTGAGGTTTGATCTGGTCAAACCCTGACCTTCTTTACCCTCTGGTGTTACCGTTACATGTGACCACGAATTTTCACAACTAGGTCTAAACATCTTCCAAAAATTCAGCCCATCTTTAGAGGCCGCAAGAGATAAATTGCATTATGGCACTAGAGAGGTTTTTATTGGTAGATTACAGTTTTACTAGAATTTTCCACCAATTGTGAGAATTACACTCCAGGGCAACAGAAATTCAGCTTCCTATATGGTCCTGTTACTGGGAAATAACTCTAGATTCAGAAGGGTGGTTGTGAAATTGCAGCAAGCTGCCATCAGTTCTCTCTCTATATATATACAGCTTTTTGTTCAGAAATGCAGCTACTGGCAGCTGTTTCTCCTTTTTTCCACATAAAATATGAATGGGGAGTATCAAAACTATATGTTGCCAGCCAGACCCTGTTTGAAAAATGTTTGAGATCCATTAAAAGTCACCAGGGCTTGTAGTTCCAACTGATGAGTAAATGGAGTGCAAAGAAAAGTCCATCTGTCTTTTTTGATTCTTAAATAAAAACCATATTTTATAACTAGATAGGCTTCATCCTCTAAACAAGTTTACTCCTGAGTAGATTCTAGAGGGAAAAGTGAGTAAGATTTACCCATTAGGAAATGAATTTAGGATCAAAGCCACAGAGTCTTGGCAAAGAGAAAATATGTGTTATGTGAAGCAGATGATGAAACATAAAAAATCCTCCTCTTTCTCAAAGGGTTTTTATTCCCCTTTCCCTCCCTCCCCCTAAAAAGTGCCTCACACAATTCAGATCCTGGACAGTAGATGTGGAAGGAGCCATTCCTGCAACGTGGAACTCCTTCAGCCTATTACTACCTAGTCCCCAAAGCAGGAGCATGTTTGGGTCATCTTGCACCATGCATGAAGGTATGAAGCTGCCTTGTAGAGTCAGAGTTGGGCTGTCTAGCTCCAGACTGTCTCCTCCAATTGATAGCAGCCCTCCAAGATTGCAGACAGATGTGTTCCCCAACTCCACTCTCTGGGATCCATTTTCTGAAAATGCCAAGGATTGAGCTTGAAATTCTTTCTACATGCCAAATATACTCACTGAGCTAAAACCTCTGACATCAGTAGTAATGTCCTAAAGCAGTGGTCTTTAGCCTTTTTTGTTCCACAACAAATTAGGAGGACTCGGAAACTACCACTGATGGTTCTTCTGGTGGTTCACCATTGATGGTTTACCACTGATAGATCTTCTTTTCCCGATTTGCCTTCCTCTTGCCCCTATTTCCACAACTCACCCACGAGTTTCCTCCTATTTCTTGTGTCTTCACAACAACCCTATGAGACAGGTGACTAAGCAGGGCCAGACTTAGGATCCGCATGGCAAGACAGCGAGGAGACACTGTGTAGGATTCTGTCAAGAACTTATATAAGAACTTATATCAAGACTCATATAAGAATCACATATAAGATAATGGTTAAAGTGCAATGAAGAGGCTTTTAATGAAGCAGTCAGGTCTCCATTAGCCTGAAGCAGAGGATCTATTTACCCAACTAAAAGGCCCTTAATGCATAGAAGAAGCAATCCGTCTCCAATAGCCTGCACCAACAGTTAATTTTTGGTAGCTAATTTCTTTGTTTACACAACACACACACTAGATTGGGCACAACATTTGCTGAACTAACTAATCACATAAAAACAGGGATCATAGAATGTATCCCGATCATTAAGTGACACACACCTATACTTATTCGCCATGGAAACTTTCACTACATTCAGATAGATTTTTAAACATTTCCATTTTAATTTACTAATCGGATAGTTTTATGGAAATCAAATGCAGGTCAAATGAATAGTTAGAGCAAAACAACATGGCAAATGTTACTGGAAGCTTTTCCTATACTGAACTATTAGCCTATGCTACTCTCAGAAATGTTTATCCGCCTAATTGATCAGGTTATTTGGTATGTAAGTTAATGATTTGCAATTATAGACATGCCTTCGGGCATAAAACTTGATAGTTCAAAATTGTAAATGCTAAAGAAAACAGCATGCAACATTTTTGAACAGTAGGATGAGTGTGAATGTCACACTTCTGCTCCATAATTTTTATGGATCTGTCCTCTTTGCCTTTGTCCTTATCCTGTTAGGATGGTCCAGCAAAAGATGGATGGTCCTTGCCCTCTGTCAGTCACCTTTAGCACTGAATAAACAAGCAGAATCAATAGCTTTTTCATGCATTTTATCTTGTGAGGACCAAGGCAACCTCTTACAACCTCTTGTGTTGCTGCTGTCCTTTTCCATTGCTTGTCTTTAAAAATATGACAGATGGTTTTTTAAAACTATACGGAACTTGTTTTGTCACAATAGACACATCTGTGGTCAAATGCACAAATATCACTGGAGGCTATGGCCAATTTTCAAGTTGGATGTGGGTTTGGAACCATGATTTTAAATCACATCTTTTGTGACATATTATGAGGATGTGGAAGCAGTGGCATTCCTGGGGAGACCTTGGGGGCCCTGGCCCCGAGTTCCATCCTCGGAGGTAACACGCTGGAGGGAATAAAAAAATTGCTAAAATTGCTAGAATCCCTTGCACTAACCTCATCAAGTCCCAAAGCATTGGATGTGTATTTTCCAGCTGAATCCAATGCAAAAAACAGCTTTGAAATATCTTCTTCCTATCAAAAGTTTTGTCCAAAAGCAGGCAGGCCTCGGTCAGTCTTGAAAGACTATGGTATCGTGCTCAGTGCTGCATACGCTGCATGCAAAGCACAAAAGCCTGGGTTGGATTGTTATGGAGGATAGGCTGTTACCCAAGCAGCAAATCCCCCCTCTCCACACCACTGAATTAGTCCAATGGAAAGGCAGAGCCAATACGATTAGATCCAGTTGGCATTGCAGAGCTGGGCTAAGGACAGGAGCTCACCCTGTCTTGTGGGGACAAAACAACAAAATGCATGAAGCCCCATAGAAAGTGAAACTGAGCCATATTGTGCCTTTCTTTGTGAGCAGGCAAATGTGGAAAGGCCTGACTGAGAGGAATTCACTGGAGCCCTTAGAATAGATCCCCTAGAATGGTCCTGACCCAATGAACGCAGCCCCCACAAATCAACTCAGAAAGAAGTCCCTGATAATTGCATTGAGCATTAGGGAAAATAGAACTGAACTACACAACCTTGTTTACTAGGGAGTAAGCAAAGGTACCTTGACTCGTGTTCAGGTGAGGAACAGAGGAATGAAAGGCCACCAAAATGGTCCCTGAAAGTTGAGCTCAACAAGTGCTCCAGAAGGCAACCTCACCCCTTACCCAAAAAATAAAACGGGTTTAATTGTAAGGTGATTTTTAAATATGAATTTTTTTTTTCATTTTTCAATACAATTAATCAGATTTTTCAATATCTGATTAATTGTATTAATCAATACTGATAATAATTAATTAAAAATTTTGACTTATGGGAGTGACAAAAAATTTATGGGCCCAGGTGCCAAATGACCTAGCTACACCACTTCTTGGGAAGGAGGACTTCTACACTGTGTGCATAATCCCCTCATAGATATCAAAATAGATGTTGAAAGGGGTGGGGACCGTGAGAGGGTTGTGCTGTTACAATAACTGTCACTATAACGTGCTGGCCCACTGAGGCATGGGCTTGGTTTTGAATCCACTGATGTGCATGGCAACATTAGCCATTTGCCAAAGGCAATGAAGGCCCTACATATCCAGTGATTCAGCATCCACTGATTTGACCCAAAATGGGTGCTGGCCATGTGTCAGAAGGGCCTCAAAGACCACTTGAATGTTACAAGGAGGGTCTTCTGGTTGTATCTAGGAGGTGCTCTCAGGCATGGGAGGCCACATGTGGCACCCATTGGCTCTGCTGTACCATGTGGCACCAGAGAAGCATAAGATTTGACCGTTAAGTCCTTTTGAGCATCTCACAATGGAAGACTGTTGGAATATTGTAATGTCCTCATTTAAGAACAAGAGGACACATCACTTTCCAAAAATGTCAAGAGTTCTGGTACACAGGATATGACCCTGATACTCCCAACAGAAACGTACATAAATATGTATGTATTTATTTTTGTGATATTTATCCCTCCACATTGGAGCCATTAAAGCCTTTGGAGCCCTTGGAATAGCACAGAAAGCTGAATGCTTATCATATGAATCCAATTGAATGTTTGGGGAGCTACCCATTGACCATGCAGAGAAATCTGTTGTCAGCTGCAAGTGTTCAAATAATGCCTTTATACATTATCCCAAGGCAACTTTTGCTGACCTTTTAAGTTTTGTTTTGTGTTGTTTTTCTGTGGTATCTTTTTGCTTACAGTTTGAAGTTTCCCCGTCTTGTTTTTCTTAGCTGTATCCTGTTGTAATATTCCCTTTGGAAGATCTATTTAGTAGTATTTTTGTACAGCTTTTGAAAACTTCCTTCCTGGCTTTTGCCTCCTCTCTTCAGATGTCAAAATTGGAGATAATGGTCCTTTGGTAAACTCCTTCAGAGATGAAGATGGGGGATGTTTATGTGCATAGTGTCATAGCTGGAAGACGTGCAAAGCCCTGTCTTACGAGAGCGTATAAGGGACCATTCCCTCTCCATTCACCTCCATTTTGCTCCCACTGTCCAGTATTGCTCCAAAAGAAAGGTGAAGGGGCCATTTGCACATCATGGTGAGACCCCCAATAAAATTTAGTGGTTTTACCCCCTCTAGATACCACAAACATGACCATATGTCATTTTTTCCCCCAGAACATGTCCTCTTTTTTAGCCTTGTGTCTTCATTGTCCTCCTTTTCTTTTGAAAAGGCAGCATGTAAACTTCTTGTGATTAATAACAATAAGTAACAAATAATATGTACTAGTTTTAAATGTAATAATAATTAATATAGTGTAAGTAACCTCATGAAAGTAATATGAGTGTTTTTTTAAGCTTTTATTTTGTCATGTCCCACATTTTTCATGAGTGTCCTACATTTTGGGCTATTTCGTAGGGTCACCCTGAGCGAGGGTTGCCATAATTCTTGTCCACGAAACCAGGCCAGGACCCACTGTCGAACATGCCAGTATGTGAATGCAATCTCCAAAAACTGTGACTGTTCTGGTTTTCCAGGACATATGGCAACCCTCTGGTTAGCCCTTAACAAGGATGCGGGATTTAACATGCAAGTCAGACTTGGATGAAACTGTCACCACTTCCTCAACAGTAAAGTTATCTTCTAAAGATACAGCAGAGATGGAATTAAAATGAACGAGTATTTAAATTTGATATAAATTTGATAAGCAATAAAATCTAAATCCCCTGCCTTGTTGTTGCTGTTGAATCCTGTAATGAGTAAAAACGCAAATGCCCTTAAATACATGCTGGATATACTGTTATTATAAGCATGATTTGTTTTGAAGAAAGATGTGTGGGTGGCACAGAGAATTAACACAGCTGAGTCACTCCAGCCTGCTTTTTCCTGGCCACCCTCACTAGACAGCTGCTACCACCAACAACCTTCTCCTGCCAATTATTCCGTGGATGGACACTGATTTTCTTCCTGTGTAAGCAGGTCTTGTTCAACACAATGGTAGACAGAAGTCAATCTAACAGTGACTTTTAATAGTGCCAATCTACTGGTAGTAGGCAAGTCACCTGGGACATTGATATTGTGCGGCATTGTGCAATCACTTCGGGGTTTGCTAAGGAAAAAGAAAAGGGGCAGCAATCAGATTCCAAAGCAGCCGCTTTCTCTTCCTAAACCCCACTACATGCTCTCCCACACCTTGAAACACCTCCCACCTGTCTCCTCTTCCATGATGTTTCTGGAAAACAGATGCAGGCCTTTAGTGGGGTTTGCAAGAAAAGGTAAATTAAGGACAAAAATTGGGTCATGACCCATGGTTTGGGAACCACTGCTCTAAAGGAGTTCAGAAGCCAGACAGTGCAGCACAGCTGGAATATCCCACTATTCAGGTAAGTGGGGCATAAGCTAGTAACACTGTATTTGTCTAATGTGTCTACATACAGATAGTGACAGTGCAATTTTGGAATGGAATTAGTTTCCTCTTGTTCAGAGAACTCAGAAATCAATCACTGCAGTTTGCAACGTTTAATTTCTAATTTCTAATTAATTAATTTGCAAGTTGTTTTGCATTCCTCTCAGCATGTTGCATGGGTTTTCAACATCCAGATTCCAGAGACTTGCTTTAGATAAATCCAAAGGTGTGGGCCCACGCTGTAGGATTACCGACATCTTTTTTACTTTTTAAAAGCAGATACCCATGACATATCAGAGATATTTTAATTCCAGTCTGCAAGGAGACAAGGGGCTGCTGTACTGAAAAATTTAATGGAAGATCCCCCTTAGGCCAACAGAATGAGTTGTGGTAGCCTCTGGATCCCATTCAGCTTGTCAAGGCATTGTTGCATGCATGAGTTAACTCATTTTACTTTGCTCTGATGGCCATTAATGCTGTGAATTTGGGAGACAGAAATATAATTGTTGTCAAACTGGTTATGTAATGTGCTTGCTTTGCCATTTACCTAATGAATGAGCTGGGAGCAGAGATTAATCCTTTAACTTTTGCATGTATGTTTTTTCCATGGTATTTGGAGAATTATCCTTGCATAACATCTAAAGAGAATTGTAATTTGACATTGTGTCAGTATCTTTCCAACCTGTTATGGAGAAAAAATGGGTGCACTTTATGGTACAGATGACTGATATGTTGGCTGCAGATGGTTCTGGCTGCAGGTTGACCCAGATTCATATAAACTGGTTCTGCTCAACCTCTGACTCGCTAAGCAGATCAAAGCCCTCAAGCCTTGTGGGAATGATTTACTGCAGAGGTCTCCAAAACCTGGCCCCAGGGCCGGATTTTGGTTTGATGAGGCCCTAAGCTATTGAAGGTAATGGGGCCCTTTTAATATCCAGCTGTCCTTTGTCAACAACAAATTGTCACTGTTTTTTGACCACAAATTGTCAAATTGTCAATTTGTTGTTGACAAATCAACAACAAATTGTCGCATGCTATATGGTAATTTATGGACCTAATTTATGGACATACATAACACAAAACATTGTTGCTGTATGTAGGTTTTATTTTATTTGTTTTTTATCTTATATTTTGGAAATGTACATCTTTTTTCCCTTTGAATTTTTGGGGCTCCCAAGAGAGTGGGGCCCTAAGCTATAGTTTGTTTAGCTTATATGTAAATCTGGCACTGCCTGGCCCACGGGCTAGATGTGGCCTGCGGCATGCCTCTAAGTGACCCTCTTGTCCCCAGAGATCCTCTGATCTGGCTGATCAGGAATGAGAGTCCTATTAAGTGTGCACTTTATTTCTGTGCTGTGTGTTGGTGCTTGCAGAAATTCTGGAAATGTGAGTCCATTTATTCATTAATCTATCTCTAATGTATTTAAATTTTATCTGACCCTTGACACTGTAACAGATATTTGATGTGGCCCTTTGGCCTAAAACCTTGGAGACCTTGGTTACTGCATCACAGTGATGCACATTCTGGGCACAGTTATCTGCATCCGTCAATAGAATCTGAATGGAGAGAGGCAAGGCTAAAATAGTGACTCATCAGACTACCTACTCTTTGGTGGGTACATCGACTCACATAAGCTGCAATTCTAACCACACTTTCCTGGGAGTAAGTCCTGTTGAACACAATTACTGAGTAGACATGCTATGGATTGCATGTATATTTACTTTTTACCACGTTAGCCATCCTTTTGTGACACATAATTCAGGAATTCCTATAGTAGAAACACATCACATTTGATTGATGAATGTAACAATAAATTGAGTATTGTTGAACATTGCATTTCTCTTTGAAAAGAAAATCAGTGCTTTAATTGGCTAGATGGGCATTAGAAACCAATAAAGAAAGCTCAGTTGCCTAAAGCCAAGCAAAAAGGCAAATAATGTGGAACATTTCCAACAGTGTCAACACCAGGTTTTGGAGCCATGGATCAAGTCCAGCATTGGGAATCCATGATAACGCCCCTCACCCTGTCATGGTAAAGTGGGAGGTACACAAGCATGAGTTCTACAAGGGTCATATGACCAGGTATGCCCTCTGATGAGCATTGGCCTTATCTGGCCAAATCTTGACTCAATTCCTGATCTTCAGCAAGATCTACAATCTTACCTTGTTTTCTGTCATGCAATACTTTCAAATACTCCGTTTAGTTCTGGGGCCTTCTTTTTGACCCCAAGCACAGTATACCCCCTGCACTCCTCTCTCAGAAGTCCTGCCCTGAACTCTTGATTATTTCTGCCTGTACCGCAGAAAGGACATAGTGGTGCCATTATATACTGTCTAATGTTTTGATTTTGATCAATGCAGAAATACCCAGGAATTCTCTGTTTTGTCTTGGAAGTATGAGTATGTATAAATTTCCTTCTTAGTAAATACAAAGTTAGGAGACTTTTACTGCCCAATAGTGCTGAGAAATCTAGGGGGAAAATTAGCAAGTATTTATTTTTTCCCCTGGATTATTCCTTGAGTAAAAAAGAAAAATTTAGCCCAGATGACATTGTGTTCATTGGTGAAACATTCCTTTGATCTCTGTGGGTTGTTTCTTTTATATAAACTACTGTATTTACTCAAATCTAATGCACACCTTTTCCAGCCAAATTTAGTCTCCTAAATCAGGGTGTGCATTAGATTCGACAGTTAATTGGATTATAGTAAATGTGGTGTTTTGACCATTAGTAGAGGGTGCGCATTAGATTCAATGGCAAATTAGATTTGAATAAATGCGGTATTTCATGGAGATTCAGAATCCTGAATACTCCAACTGTGTGTTTGTGTATGTGTTTCTGTGGAATCGATACTGACCAATTCAGGTCAGCACAACCTACCCATCTCCCTGTTCCCATAGTGGTGTGGGGAGGCTGGAGCATGTCTGTGCACTGGTCTAATCCCCCAGGAGTTGCACGGCACTTCTGCAAACTCTCAGGCCAGCCTGGGACTTGTGCTGGGACTTTGGCCAGCCAAACTGGGGGTTAGGATTAGTGTTCCATAGTGTTCTAAATCCTTTTCCTGAGCCTATCATGTTATTAATGTAGTTAATATCCAGAAATTAAGTGTTCTAGGTTTAACATGGGTTTATTCCTACAGAGAGAAACAAATGTTATTAATTGCCACCTTTGTGTCATAAAATCATGGCCATCTCCTTCATATGATTTTGTGCTGGACAATATCGTAATATTGTCATAAAACTATTACCATAAAACCATGGCCAGTTACTGTAAATTCTTACCCTAGGTCTCCAGGTACATTTTAATTTGTCTATGGCTGCAATCCTAAAGATACTTTCCTAGGAGTAAGACCCATTGAACACAATGGGGCTTTCTTTTGAGTAGACAAGGTTAGGATTGTGCTCCTCATCTAGGAGGAAAATCATATTTGCCAGTTTATCATAAAACATCCATTACATTTAGAGCTGCAGAAATGTTAGGGAAGGCTAGGAGAAGGAGAAAGTTGTTTTACGTGTTGATTCTGCTAGTCGTTCTGCTGTCCACATGTCATTTACTAAAAATAGGAACAGTGAACGAGTGTGCATTCTGCAGAGAACCCAATCTGGAAATACATTCTGCAGTTTTGAAGCATAAGTACCCCATGAGCAATACTTCTCATGAGAATCAGATGGGATAAGAAGTCATCATTTGTTGTGGTTCTCAATCATTTTGAGGCTAACTACAGAAAGATGTGTTAAAATTAAAGGCCCACAGAAATGCAGGGAGAATGTTCCATTCAGACTGTAAACTTCTAAATCAAAAAATTATCATTTCAGCACTGGGTCTCTACTCTTTATAAGACCTACATGATGTTGCTTTCTTTTCAGTGATATAATGTGGAGTCTCATTATCGGACACACACATATCCACACATCCCAGATTTAGATTGCTTTTCATCAAAAGTTTCTAGCAGACTTTAATTAATACAGGCACCACTATAGTGTGTCTGTTATTAACACAATACCAGACATTTAGTTCTGAGTGTTCAAACTGGGACTGCATAGGGTAGACTTCTTGGGAGACATTTAGGAAAAAAGGAACACCACAAATGCTGTGATTGCAACTCTTGAGTATGGTCATAGTTAACCTCTGCTGGAAGCCATGGGATTTAAATATAGCATTTACAAAACATGTCTGAAAGCAGTTTCCAGTTGAGTGTTATTTAGAGGCTCTTTTTCTCGGTATGTCTACCAGTTCTTATTTTAGGAATTGGATTTATTCATGCAGAGTGTTTGATCCCTGGAAACTGCACCTGTCTGTGTTGATATTTCTGTTCATCCAGATGATATGTGAAGCTGCAATCCTAAAGACACTTTCCTGAGAGTAAGACCACAGGTGGGCTGAAGCCAATTCTCACCGGATCTGTAGAACCGGTTGCTAATTAGGGGCTGACGTTAGCAAACCGGTTGTTAATTGGGGGCCATCATCTTTGAACTGCATGCAAGTGTGTCTGAATTTCTCTTAAAGGGCCTCTGAGTCTGTCTTCCCAGAGGATTCCTCTTCTGAACCTGCCTCCCTCCTCCTTCCCTTCCATAAGGGTATTTTTTATTTTAAAATACAAATAGTCTGTTCCCTTTACCATCGTTCAGACAAGGCTTTGCAACCATTCCACAGACACTCAGACACTGAACTGCTGAAATGGGAAGGTATTTGAATCACTATAAACTGAATTCTTTAAAGTCAGGGTGAGCAACTTCTTAATGCTCCAAACCTGTGATTGATGCTATTCAGGAAGTCTCTCTATGCTAAACATCTTAATTTGATTAAAAACCATATTTCTAGCAAGTTTTCAGTTGTTCTCTAGCACTATTTTCAGAAGTTATTTCCTTGTGCAGTTTGCAAAGCATGATGGGTTTCTCATATGCAAATGAGGCATGAAGAGCTTTACAAAGGGCTCCTTAGATGGGGACAGAGATGCTCCTTCAGCAGCTGGAGGCAGTTCAAGACTTAAAGAGGCTGGTCGGGCACTTTTAAATTGGCTCTAATTGCAGCCCGGGAACCAGGGTGGCTGCTTCTGTAAACCTATCCACATTCCTGGGGGTAAGCCCCATTGGCTATAATAGGGCTTACTTCTGAGTAGACCTGCACAGGTCTGGGCTCTGGGCTGATGAAATCCTATCCACACTTTCCTTGGAGTAAGCCCCATTGGCTATTATAGGGCTTCTTCTGAGTAGCCCTGCACAGGTCTGGGCTCTGGGCTGATGAAATCCTATCCACACTTTCCTTGGAGTAAGCCCCATTGGCTATAATAGGGCTTCTTCTGAGTAGACCTGCACAGGTCTGGGCTCTGAAGATACTGAAACCCATGATAGTCAATGGGACTTACTCCCAGGAAAGAGACTGGAACTGCAGCCTGAGAGCCGAACCTGACTACTCAGAAGTAAGTCCCATGATAGTCAATGGGGCTTACTTCCAGGGTGGAGTAGAAAGGACAACAGCCTCAGAGCACATCCTATGCAGGTCTACTCAGAAGTAAGCCTCATGCCAGTCAATGGGGCTTACTCCCAGGGCAGAGTGGAAAGGACAGCAGCCTCAGAGCACATCCTATGCAGGTCTACTCAGAGGTAAGCCACATGCTTAAATTTTTTTGAATTTTTTAATTAAAAAAATTCTCCCTGGCCACGCCCCCTGACCTCAGCCCCGCCCCCTGACCTGGCCTGGCCCCGCCCACTTCCGGAGAACCGGTTGTTACGGCAGGCTGGGCCCATCACTGAGTAAGACCCATTGAACAAAAGGGGGCTTACTTTTGACTAGACATGATTAGGATTGTGCTCTACAAGTCTATCTCTGTCCTAAGAAAAACTAGGGCTGTTTGCCTAAATTCCATCTTCTTTGCAATGGTTAAAGGTCCAGGCACTCTGTTCTACATTCTGTGTGGTCACCCTGCCTGGGAATGGTGGTCCCTATCCCTTCTCCCATGCCTGAAAGACTGACATGAGCTACCCAACTCTATGTCAGCAATTTTGCTGGTGAGGATCCGAATATACCCGAAGATGCTGCAGGGGTTGCTACACAGGGAAAAGAAACCAATTTTCCTTTAACCCAAGGGGATCTTCAGCTGCTTTTCCTTCCCCTCCGGGTATATTGGCAGCCATTTTGGTGACACTACCACAAGGCAGGTGGGCAACATAGGATTGGGCCCTTATTATGGCATCAACTTTGGAGGATTTGAGCATCCACTTCATGAAATGGATGAGAAGGTATGCATCACTGGAGAACAGAATGACGGGGAAAATGTTTGTGAAGAATTGAGGCTAAACAGTCATGTATTGTGTCGATGAAATCACAAGCTCTGTACATGTATCACAGGTTATTCATCAATATAAATAAATACCAGAAAAGGGAAAATTTGCTTTTGCAGGAATAAATCCCACCCAGGATTAACTGAATCCAAGTTCCACACTGTGTGGAATTCAACTCTGATCGGCATATTACTGTGACACCACTACTCATGTGCGCTTGACTCTTTGGCCTTAGTGTGTCAAAACAACCCTCATTTTTCATATCTTTCTGGTTGCATTATCTGTTTTACCAGGTTCCATCTGGTTTACAACTGATTTAAGAGGGGGAAATACAACAAGAAGTGAGAGGTACATTAATTAAGGAGTAAGCATACCGGAGTTCCCAATACAGAAATTCAGCATACTGGTGAGACATATGGTGCACCCATATTGGCTAAGAGACTGGACTGGGACTTGATTCAGATTTCATCTCTGCCATGAACTCACTACGTCAGGGGTGTCCAAACTTTTAGACAGGAGGGCCACATCATCTCTCTGACGCTATGTTGGGGGCCAGAAAAAATAATTTACATTTCAAATTTGCAAAAATTACATATAAGAGTATTAGAGACATATCTGTAGGATTGCAAGGATTGCCTGAGGGCTGGCTGAAGAGGTCGTGCCAAGGGCTGTATTGAAGCTTGCCACAAGCCATATCTGGCCCCCAGCGTGGGGCTTGGACAACCCTGCACTACAGGAAAGGAGGCAAGCCTCAGCATGAATATGGGAATCACAATTCTGACTTACCTAACAGGGTCGATATAAGGACTACATCAAAAGACTACACGTGAAATGTTCTCTATGTTCAAAAAACACTGTAGAAATGTTAAATATTATTACACCTCAGTATCTGATCCATGCGGTTGCGACTCTTGAAAACTTATGCTCCAATGTTTTCTTTGACCTGCCAGAGGACTTTTTTGTTGCTGTTGCTACAACTGACTGATGATGGCTGCCTCTTTGAAATTTTCTAGAGTGGCCTCTTTTGCTTTGAAAAATAAGCTATATTTCCCTTTTCAGGTAGGACAATGATCACAAAGAACATTAAGCTGCTATGATTGCCTATTTGTGATTTCCAGGGTTGGTGGACCTGTTTTTCCTCTCTATTGTGTTGTCTTCCCAAACAAAAGAGGGCTTTTTGTTTCCATAAAGTGCAATTGTATTAAACTCAGTTGAAAGCGGCTCCAGTCTGCTGGCTCCCGTGGGTTGAGGTACATGTTCTAATCTGCACCTGATTTGTATTTATTAAGCTTAGATTTCTTAGACTACATGTTTGTATCTAACCTTCTGGATGGCATTGGCTTTAAGTGAGATCATCTCTTGTTAAGCCACCTGTTAGTATTTGCAGGGTCGGCAGATACTGGGGTATGTATGAAGAACATTTTTTAAAAGTAAAAAGCATTTTTTGAAAGATCATTCATTAATGCTATGAATGGCAATTCATAACTTGTCCACTGATTTTCCTTGTGGTGATCCTCTCAAACGAATAAAGTAGAAGGAAGAGGGGCAATGTTCCTATGTCCTAGCCTGTACTGGCTATTTATTTCCAAGTGTGGGTTCAGATCTTTGGCAGATAAATAGCCAGATTCTGGTCATGCTGATATAAGTCCCACTTTAAAGTCATCCAACCAGGGCTTTTTTCCTGGGGTACTCACTGGTACTCAGTACTGGCACCTTTTCCCACCAGCTAATTATAGTCATATGGGGATGACATGTAGTGAGTACCAGCACCTTCCCCCCCCCCCCCCCCCCCCCCCGAGAAAAAAGCACTGCATCTAACTAAGCAAAAGCAGCAACACTGGATGGGCAGGTGGTTTTGTTCTAAGGCATGTGCTAAGGCCTTGCAACATACAGACTCGGTCTTTTTTATATAATTTAAACTCACCGCTCAAACTGCTGAGCTACTAAAAATGGGGGAGGGGGAGAATGACAATTCGGTTTATCCAGGTCTCTTCCATGCATTTCATTAATTCTTTCATTTATTCATACCTCACCTTTCCCATGCTTAAGCAATTGACCAAGATGGTTTACAAAGTTTTAGATCCTCCCCTCCTGATGTCCTCACAACAACCCTGTGAAGTAGGTGAAGCTGAGAGCAATTCCAGCTGGCCCAAAGTTGAACCTGGATCTTTGAGGTTTCAGTTCAACTCCCACTACAGCCACCTCCAAGTAGGTTTCTAACCACTTTTTCTGCTGAAAAGAAAATGTGCGGGTAATATTCTACTCAAGTTGGACATAACAAACACACTTGTCTTTGCCTTCCAGATTATTTTATAACAAATACAAAAGCACAAGGATGACTGAAAAGTGTTTGGTAGTTTTTTTATGAGAATGATTTAATTCAGTTTTTAGCACACTTCAGCCTGAAATGTGTATTAAGTGTTTGTAATTCTGTATTGATCTTGCACTGCACTGATTGATGATTTTCTTTTTGAATCTTTTTTTAAAATCTTTTTCTTTTAAAAAAAGACTATGGGTGCAGTCCTAAGAAATTTAGGCCAGCCTAACTCACCTAACCTATCCCTCTGTGATGATGTGGGCAGGTCAGCATATGCCTGTGCATTGGCCTAATCCCCCCAGGAGTGGGGCAGAAGTGCTTTACTGCACTTTTGTGACATCCACAGATCAGCACAGGATGTATGGTGGGGGATAGGATGGCCTACGTGGCAGTTAGGATTGCAGCCATTAATATCTAAGTTCAGGATAACCATATGTCCCCCTTTTCTAGGACATGTCCCCATTTTTAGCCTTTTGTTCTCTTTTTCCTTGTGAACAGATAGCAGGTAGCCTTCTTATAATTAATAAATTAACATGTAACAAATTATAAAAACTGTAATAGTTTTAAATTTAATAATAAATAATATGGTGTTTAAGTTAACCACATGAAATGAATGTTTCCTTATCTGAAGGAGATTTCCATGAGTGTTCCCCTCCCTGCAGAATGCAGTATACTTCAATATGCATGGTTGCATATGCCAGGGAGATTTAGGTTTGGGCTGATAATATTGCAGCATCAACATGGAATTTGCGTATGTTGTGGTTTTTGATGGCTGCTGCTAGTTTTTGATTGTGTTTGTGTTTTGTTTCTATTTGATTCAGGATGCTGAATGGCTGTAAGCTGCCAGTCTTACGGACAGGAGAATAAAAGCATTTAGAATAAATATATTGGGGGCACAATCCTAACCAATTTAAGCCAGCACAACTCACCCGTCTCTCCATTCCAGCGGTGGCACGGGGAGGCCAGTGCATGTCTGTGCATTGGCCTAACCCTCCCATACCCCAGTAGTGGCACAAATGTGCCTTATGGCACTTGTCTTTTTTTGGCACAAATGTGTCTTATGGCACTTGTCCCACTTTTATGGGACTTTTATGTGCCTTTTATGGGACTTGTGCCAATTCCAAAATTAGAATTGTACAATTGATGTCTAGCCCATATTTAGATCTCCCAAGACTTCTTTAATGGCAGATAAGAATTATGTCGTTTCTGATCTAATCTCTGTTTTGAAACAATTGCTACAAATTTCTAACATATTTTCATAATCACTACAGTGGGTAACAAGGAAACTGGAAGAAAAGTGCATTATAAAAGAGAGGACTCTTCTTGCGCATGTCATGACTGTTATCTATATACAGGCAGGCACATGCAGCTCACTTGCCTCTGGGATACATGACCGGTTGGGTGCAGCTGGCTGCTGCTTGAAATCACTCAGGTGTACACAGCCAAGTGTGTCTTTCCAGCAATTTGTGATGTCACACATTTCCTTGTGTGATTAGCCAATTAAAGTGTTCTTCCTGCAGGTATCAGACTGGGAGTTTGAATGCACACTTGTTATGCCGAACATCTGTTAAAGAACACCGATGTCTTGGCATGCTGATATGAACGTGCTGTGTGACCCTGTAAATGCACCCTAAATCCAGTTGTATGCACTGATAACTAAGGTGAGTTAAGCTGTTTTGTTCAGACTTTCACTCCCCTTTAGGCTTCTGATTGCAAAGCCAAACCAATTAAGGTGAACAAATGTTTGTAGGTTTTTAAAAGCACAGAACAAAGGTCTGGCTTTCACAGTTTTGAAGGAACTTGTGAGCTAATCAGAATGAATTTTGAATGCTTCTTTCTCTTTCGCCTTAGTCTCTCACTGCATGATTTACGGTGAAACCAGCCTCATCTGGACTGTTTGTAAGTTCCAGGTTTAAGACTGGAGAATCAGTCCCATTAAACTTACCTAAGGCTGCAATCCTAAAGACACTTTCCTGGGAGTTTGACCCAATGAACTCAGTGGGGCTTACTTTTGAGTAACATGGTTAGCATTGTGCTCTTAGTGAGGTTCATGGTAAAAGACAACCACCATATTGACTGTTTTATCAGTCATGTGTCGAAGCCCCAGTGAGAGTAACTAAAGAGGTAAGTGGTTTAAGGATTATGGTTTCAAATGCTGCCGGGATTACAGGGAGAGTTTCTGTTAGGATTATTTTAAATCCCCCCTTTTAACCAACTGCTAATTAAGGGACTACCTTCGGAACATCAGGTGTAATTGTTTTGCGTTCTGCTTCTCTTGATTATCTAAACATGCATGTAGTTTCTACCATAGAAATCTTCATGCAAAATGCTGCTTGTGTAGGAGTAAATTCTTCTCTTTCTCTCTCTTTTTCAAAAAATTTATTCTTTTGTTGACCACAAAACACAAACAAGAGTGGGCCTGTGCATGTCCCTAACCTTTGCACAGAATCTGTCCAACACTGCAATGGTTATGGCTGAGTTTTCTGTAATTGAAAGCCTAAGCTATTTGTTGGCTTTGAGTGTTGAGTTATACAGTTTTCTGTTGAATAGAAGCTGCAGCCAAGCAGGTGTGCTAATAAGATCGGAGCTCTTGAACCTCAATTTCTGCAAAAGCAATGAAATGGGACTCTGTGTGATCCATGAAACTGGCTTGGAAATCCAATCTAAGAACTTACTCTGCATTTAAAAAGGGATGTATGAAATAGATCTCTAGCAGTGGTGTAGCTGGGGAGGGGGCGGAGGGGGCACTCAGCCCTGGGTACTACCCTTGGGGGGCTGACCAACATCATAACGACATGAAGGAATAGAGCAATAGAGATATATGAAGGTATCTACTGTATCATGTCATATTCCATTGGATTCATATTGTAGAGCAGAATCCAATGCAAAAATCCTTTTTTGAATATCTCATTCCTATCAAATGTTTTGCCAAAAAAACTAACAATTTTTAAAAAATATGCATTGTGCTTTATGAGAAAATGAATGTGCCCCACATCACGGCTTTACCTGCAAGTAAGCGAATGTGCCATAGTCCATCAGAAAGGGCAAGCTGAGAGGAGTCCAAGGACACCAGATTGGTCCCGATTCAATGAATCCAGCCCCCAAAATTATTCCAGAAAATGTCCCCTTTAATTTAATTGACCCTATATGAATTGAAATGGAATCACATTGTGCCTTTACTTGTATGTAGATCAGGAATCTAACTTGCCTTAGATCAGGCTAAGAGGAAGCAGGTCCTGATCCAAAAAATGCTGCCCCACCATTCACCCCAGAAGGAAGTTCTGCTCCATTTTGTATTTTGCTTTTTGTATTTTTAGAGGGTGTTGTTGCAGGCAGGCTATAAGACAGAATTCATTTGGTGGAGGGGAACATACCAACGTTGCATCAAGTTGAAGGCTGCAATCCTGAAGACACTTTCCTAGGAGTAAGACCCATTGAACACAATGTGGCTTACTTTTGAGTAGACATGGTTAGGATTGTGCTCTTATTTGTTTTTATTTTACCATTTATTATTTGGGTTCACTTATGAAAGGGAGCTAAACCTAGAACAAAATTTTAAACTCAACTATGCTTTTTAAAAATGTTTTACTAAACTGACATGCAAACCAAATATAGAAAAGGAAATTGCATTAATGATTAAAGAAGTCTGTAATGATCAGGAATCTATAATTCCTTCTTACACATTTTACAATCCAGAGTAACTACAGGAAGATGTAAGAGACACTCTGGATTGCTCTATGCATTTCCCATAGGTTTCCCATAGGTGGCACCATAACTATGCGGTGTAAAAGGTTCTGTAGTTACACTGGATTGTAGCCAATGGTTAATTTCAGTGGGATCTCACAGGTCCCAACACACATAGTTTTCTTCATTCAAATGTCGATATGAGATAAAATAAATACAAAACCAATGTTAACTGGCTAACATCTTTTAACTACTGCTTCACATTGCTTCATAATGTAGCAATTGAATTGTGAAATGAGAGTTTTCATCAAGTTGTATCATGAATTAAATGTGCAGAATTAAATTTTCTCTCATACACTTTAATTACAGTCTAATTGGCTCAAATGCCCTTTACCTGAATCCCTAAACAGAGGGTGTGTGTGTGTGTGTGTGTGTGTGTGTGTGTGTGTGTGTGTGTGTGTAAAGAATATAGTTGAAAACATGAAGTATGAACAGGTACAATTTGTGAGGAAAGGTCTTGTGCACACACACTCGCACACACACAAAACGATGGCTCTCCAGACTCACAGACCACTTTTCCTTTACCCTCCCTTGTATGAATGATGCTTGCCATTGCATGTGGGAGCTGTCCTTCCCTACCACCGATCACCCCCAAACCAATCTCTGGTCCACCAGTCCCAGGTTCCATCACGCCAGCAGCCCCTACACCCAGATTTTTGGGCAGATGCAGCAGGCTGGAGTACAGTTTGGGGGAGATCAGTGACAGGGAAGGACGACTCTCTGACAAAACAGTATGTGCTGGTTGTATGTTGGAGACTGTTGTACAATACAATTATATGGTACAATCAAAACGTCCAGGAGAAACTTATTCCAAACATTGGAATAAGTCAGAGAAGCATATTTGAGAGATATATTGAAAATATTTTTGCTCTTGTGATTTCTCTCTTAGGACTTCCTTCATTTTTCTACTGGCTTTAGTACTCCTGAAAAAAAAAATTGTATTATGTGTCTGGGCGTTAAAGTCTGAGGTCCTTTATGAGTTCTATAGCACTGAATGGACAAAAAGGAATGTTCCTGGCACTAAACTCTACATATTTATCAGGAAATAAAATAAATATACTTTGTGAGAATACTGCAGAAGGTTCAGTGACTCCCCACAGGATAATATGTTGGTGAGAATTTAAATAAATTACGCAGGCAGGACAAGAGATTAGGGTCACAATGTTGGGCTGGAAAATGTTGCAATATTGTGCAGAATGTAACATCACCTCATAAATCAAAAGTCAAGGAATAAGTTTCCCAAACTATGCATAGTGTTCAAACTATTAGTTTGTGGCTGGACTTTGAAAATGTTTGGAAAGGTCAAACATTTTCAGTATATTCTGAAGAAAATTCCCCAAAATGAAGAAATAATTTATTTTAAAGAAAACATCTGACAATATCCCTCCTGGACCATGCTGGAATTGCAAGGTGTCTGAATATTGCACCACAGTAGTGCTGGGAGCCAGGTTTCCAGCAGGTTACAAGGGAGATATAATGCAAAGGAGGTCAGGACCATGGTTGAAATTGAGGTGATTAGCCCCATTTTTTCCTCCAAAATCATCCTAATGTTTAAATCATCCTTGGTTGAACCTGCAGCTATTGTGAAAAATACTATCTATCTATCTATCTATCTATCTATCTATCTATCTATCTATCTATCTATCTATCTATGTCTGTCTGTCTGTCTGTCTGTCTGTCTACAGTATTTATATACCACTTTTCAACTAAAAAGTTCATGGACAAGACAGGGAGAATTTCATCAGAAAGTGGGGAGATGCAGGTTTTATAAAAAATTTATATAGACCCACTATCTTTATAAGAGCTTTATAAAATCTACTTTATAAAATCTAGTAAAGGCTCTAATGGTTCCCAAACTTTTTAGCATCAGGACTCACTTAAAATCACCCTCTATTGGGACCCACTAGTTTTATAAGACAAAAAAGGTTTCACCTCATCATCCATTGCTTTATCCTTTTTACAGTGGGTTACCTTTTGAGCATTTGTTAATCTCCACATGCATCAGATCTGGACCACTCTGGGCCATTCACCCGATCTGGTCCACATCAGAACTGGATCACTCTGACCTGAGCCAGCTCTACATTCATCAGATCTGGACCAGATCAGTTCTCTTCTCCTGGCCTTCAATAGGAGCCAAGGCACATTTGCTTATTATGAGTAAATGCACATGTGCTACTCAGTTTTAACTTTCCATAGGCTCAATACATTTTCCTTGTCATCCTGGGGGGAGAATTCTCAAGTGTTTTTGGGGGGCCTGCATTCGCTGAGTTGAGGCCATTCATGTGGCATTGCATTCCTCTCACCCTGTTATTTCAGAGCGGACTAAGGCATGATCACCTTCTTGTGAGTAAATATGCATGTGTGGTTCAGTTTCACTATCCATTGGGCTGAATACATTTTCTTTATTAGCTATCAATCAGCTTATCAATCAGGTGGTATCCACTGGTGGGTCCCAACCCAGAGTTTGGGAAATGCTACTATTGTCAATTTACCTCACTTTAAACCAAGTTATAGGGCTTAATAATGTTTAACATGAAGTTTTTCTTGGGACAGAGGGGGAACAACTTCTCTAGATTTAGCCATGACATGAGTAAATTTAATCTCAAATCCAGATATGGGGAAGGAAGATGTGCTAGTCATCATCATCAGGAACATCACAGATTGCCAAAAGATGTCCATAACAGTTGTGCAGTGTTATGCATATCTCATATAGGACTCAAGATTGGAATGGGGCTACAAGCTAGGGAAAGCATCTAATTTTTGCAGCAACATAAAACTGAGGTTTGAGGGCTGGGAAAATAAAATGTTTTCCAAACAGAAAAACTTCCTGGAAGAAAAATGTCTGGATGTCATGCAGCGAATAAGCAACAACTCTTTGTTATGTTATAAACGGGTTGTCTGCAAAGGCTGAAAATAATCATAATTGCCTCCAAGAAACCTGAGGATTATGGTGTCATAAAGGGTTATGGTGTGTACATAAAACTGTAATTGACAGGGTTAGGTGGACAAAACTATGATTGTTGAAGTTTTGGATTTGTAATATAGTTCGTGCCTGTAGGAATATCTCTTATGTATTGTTAAGTATGAACCATCTTGGTGTTTCACAGTAATTCTGATTATATGTTCTTTTCAAAAATGAATATGTTGATTTTGGACTTTACTCAGCCTGCATCAGAGAGATTTGCAAAGGGCCAAGTTCTGCATCTCTGATATGCTCGTATATTGGCTTTGTTTGGGCTACCTTTGGGTGACTAGCCCCCAAATCCAGAGTCACTAAGAAACTTGATGTGCACCCGTAGTTACTGCACCACCAAGTGAAAACCTATGGGAAATTCATATTGGAATCCAGAGTAAGTTGTTCTTACACCGGAGCAAGGACTCCCCGTAGTTACTCTGGATTTTGCTATAGGGGTGCAATCATAACCAACTTTTCAGCCCCGGCATAGTGTGACAGTGGAACATGTGTTGCTTCCTGCAATTGGGGAGCAGTCCTGGAAGCCTCTTCAAAGTAAGTCAATGTTTGTACCCCTACTTCGAAGTTGTACTGTTTTTTCCTTGGAGCTGGAAAATCAGTTAGGATTGTACTCCAGGTTTCAACTTCCATCTTGAACACTTAATCAACACTGGTGTACTTAATCTCATTAAACATTAAACTTCTCATTAAACAGTGGGGCTTAGAGCACAATCCTAACCATGAATACTCAAAAGTAAGCCCCATTGTGTTCAATGGGTCTTACTCCCAGGAAGGTGTTTTTAGGATTGCAGCCTTACTTCTGAGTAGACATGCACTGTTATAGCCGGTATCAGATTCAAATATAGGAATACTTCTTATCGCTTTATGGATATGATCCTGGAAAACCGGAACTGTGTAACACAGTAATGTAGGAAAAAATTACAATGCTTATAATGTAGATATGTTCATAGTACAGTACTCAGCAGTGCATTAGTTCAGTGTCTGCTGTGTAATTGACCACAACTGCCACAATTCCTCCTACATGACACTGATGGATTATTTATGATGGGAGGAGGATGAGCCAGGTTGTGACTCATAACACTGTAAAAATTACACCCAGGACAAAGAGTTTTATAATGAAACAATGTGATTGGAAGCAATACTATGCACGGGTTTTTGTAGCTTACTTTTTAATTGGTGCTCCATGTAATGGATAGCTTTATAGGGTAACTGGCTTTAGGCATGTAACAGGCTCAAATTCATTTGATCAATTACTGTATTTTCTCGAATCTAATGTGCCATCGAATCTATTGCACACACTATACTTACAGCATAATCAAAACAGCACATTTACTCAAATATAATTAACCATTGAATCTAATGCACACCCTGATTTTGGAGATTAACTTCGGCTGGAAAAGGTGAACGTTATATTCAAGTAAATACAGTATTTTAAGTTTGGATCCATTTCCTTTTTACTGTCTGCTAAGGAATAGTCCACCACAGTGTCCAAGACTTACAGTCCAATCCTATCCTTCCCCTCTCAAGAGGTGCATCATTTTTAAGTGTATATTATGCTCTTATAAATCCCAGAGGAGGAGCTTCAGAAGGGAATTAGGAATTGGAAGGCTTCAGAAGGGAAAGAGGATTAAAATCCATTAACCTTCCAGAAGCACAAAGACACTACTTGGCCTAATACAGGGATTTGCTGGAATTTCTTGGACATCCACCTCCATCCACCCCATGCCTTCCCCCACTGACTTCCCTGCTCAGCTGGGTGGACAGCAATCTGGTGATGTATGTGGGAATCTGGTGATGCATTGCTGCATGGTTTATGGCTGATTTGCAGCAGTCAGTGCTGGTGAGACACAAAGGATGGGGCTGTTAATCAGGTTAAACTATATCATACTCCTCTTCAGGAAAAAAATTGTTGGAACATTCTTTTTGGCACAGGTTGAGTGCAGCCCTATGCATGTCTCCTCAGAAATCCCATTGCATTCAATGGGGCTTACTCCCAGAAAGTGTGAACAGGATTACAGCCTGAGTCACCATTTCTATCCACAGTGTACCAATTAATTTCATCATGTGGGAAATGTTGTTAGCATAATAGTTATGTAACTAACATGTTCCAGTACTCTGCCAATAATGTAAAATTGTCAGTTGAAGAACTAATTACAAGAGTAATATGAGCAGGACTCTTGTGGTGGATGGTGTATTGTAATTGACCAGTTGCTCATGAAGTGAGGACGATGGGCAGGTGAGCACTTTTGTAGAAAAAGTAAAAACCAATCTTATACATGGTTAACACTGCAAAGCAAAAGAAGCCTTTCACATTGGTTGAGCCAGTGATTCTCAACCTTTTTAGCACAAATACCCAGTTTTTAGAATTACAATTTTTAGAATTTCAGTAGTATGTGAAAACAATCCTATAACTTTCAACCATCTTTCAATCGTGGTCTCCAAAGGTACTTTGTTCATAGTGCCCTGCTTCCTTGATGCCACCATCTTCTTCCCCAGTCTTGAGTGCCACAATCTTGGATTGCACAAGAGCTCACATGATTCTTATGAGATCTTATGTGATCCAAAATTGCTCTGCCCAGAAGAACCATGAAGAAGAGGCTGCAGGGGACATCATGCAGTGCCACTGTGAGTTTGCTATAGTATCATCTGGCACCATTGTACATATTTGGGGAACCATTGCACTAACCTATTTGTAGAATTCCTCCATATGTTTCCTCCCTGTAAAAAGTTCCACATGCATTCCGAAAGAAGCAGATTTAGGCCTGTGCAGATCTGCACAAACCAGAAAATATCCGACAAAATTAATGATATAATTTAAATATTTCCAGCCCCTGCCCATTCCCTTCATCAGGTTTCCAGTGTAATCAGCATAACCAGTCCCTTTTCAGTGTAACTGAGATTCCAGAAGATTGTTGTCTTGAAATTCCTTTGCAACATGTAAATTTTGATGGTTTGTGCAAGATTTATATTTCTAAGGGCAGATTGTGTGGACTACATGCTTCAAACATGGAAGTCAACTCACTTCTAGAGTGGCTGAGAATTTAAGGAGGCATCTATTCTACTATATAGAACCATCCAGTGATATATGATTATGGATAAGTCATCTCAACATGTACATGCCATCTGACCAGTGAGCTTTCATGTGTGAGAGCATAAGGCTCTTTTAATAGTACAAGAATTTTTAAAGGCCCATTGATTAAAGGAACCGCAGAAGCACAGTGTAATTAAAATATAATATGCTAACTGCTGGGGAGCTGATGCACTTAGTTAACAATCACACGTGCTAAATTATATAGCTGAGTTGTTGGCTATTTGATGATTGAGCTGCCTGCAGCTCCTTGATTGGAGCCAGTCTAATAGTTCCCGAAGAAGTGGTTGGATGAAAGCCTTGAATCTAAGCAGCAACTGCAAGGATCTTTTAAAAGCTAAATCTGCAGGCTTATGAACATAGGAAGGAACTGGGCAATAAGGCTGCAATCCTTTGCACATTAACTGGGAAAAAAGACAGTTAATTTTGCTTCTGAGTAGATATGCACAATCTCAGGCTCCACAGGAAATAGGTTCTAAAAGGTGATAAATCAATAGACAAGCTTGTAGAGGTTGGCAAAGGTACAGATGTATGTAGCTTTATTGATTTTATTATTATGACTCCGCTTGAGAGCCTGGCAAGTACTTTGGAAAGGTGTAGTAAGTACACCTGGTGATATCTTAAAGCCAGTGTTGATACAGGTGGTGAGGAAAAGGGTTCAACAAGTTGCATTAGTCACCCCAGGAAGAGTGAAAATAGAAAAAAATTAATGCATGTTTTCTTAATTTGCATGCATGTATGCTCATGATCATGAATGTATGCACAGGATCTGGTTTATCTTGCCACGGATGTTTGATTGTCTTTATAATATAGAGCACATTATACTTGCCTTCACCAGGATATGTGGCCTTCGTGTTGAAGATATTAGCTGGGACCCATGAGGCTGTTGTGTGAACTTGTCCTTGGGGCCAAACAGTATATGACACAGGAGTTCTGTAAATGGTTCTCACCAGCATCTTTCTCTTTTGCTGTAGGTAACTTCTGGGGGAGATAATTTGAATTAGTAGAAGACAGAAGAGTGAAAGACAGTTCTCTCTTCTGCTTCCCTGTTTTGGGCTGCAGTTCTAAAACTCTTTCCTGGGAGTAAGATCCACTGAACACAGCAGGCTTACTTTTGAGAAGACATGATTAGGACTGTGCTCTAAATCCCCCTATATTCCTCAATATTAGTAATGCGGGGGAAGAACATAAATGTACTGTGCATTAGGTTTTCTCTCCATGTTTGGTGGCAGCTGCTGGTGACAACTTAAATCAGTGCAGTTAGATGCCTTTTCTCCACAGAACCAGTCCTGATCTAAACTAGCCGCTTAACCAAAGAAAAATCCTACACGGTACTGCATTTAATTTGACACGATCAATAATATTTATATATCACTTTTCAGCAAAAAGTTCACAATGCATTTTACAAGAAAATGAAATATTAAATAGCAGGGTTATGTCAAAAGGATTTACTGTATTTATTAGCACAAACTTTGCTATTAGGTTATCCCTTTTTCTACAGACATTTTCTTTGTTTTTTCACCCCAGTTCTCCCTTCCTCTTTCTCCCTGCATCTTTCTCCCTGCATTCTAGGAAATGTCATTAGTCATGTCATACTAAACCTAAAGTTGTCCCCCATAGGTTGCCCTGCTGGTTGTGACCAACTCTAGGGAGTAGTGCTCATTCTCTTTTCTAGAGCTATAGAGCCAGCATTGTCCAAAGATGCCTCTGTGGACATGTGGCCCACATGCAATGCTGTTTACCTTCCCACCAAGGTGGTACCTATTTACCTACTCGCATTTACAAGCTTTCAGACTAGGTTGGCAGGAGTTGGGCTAAGGATGGGAGCTCACTCCATCTCGCAGTACTCGGGTCTCAAACCGCTGACCTGCTGATCTTCAGATTGACAGGCACAACGCCTTTAATCTCTAAGCCACTGCAGCCCATACTATGTGAGTGCTGTATGATGTTACAGGATGCTACATGACCACTAAAGGGCAGATCGCTAAATGCAAACTAAGGATGTGATGAACTCATAAAAAGAGGCCTTGGCATTAGATTTTTGGTGTCTTCCCCATCAACCCTTTGGGTCAATTCCTATTCCAACACCAGGCCCGCTAAAGTTCCTCTTAGTATGAAGTGGATCTATAATGTTCCCTTTTTCTTCTCTCCTGAACATTGGAACAAATACATGATAATAGTATCCACAAGTCCTGAAAATCATAGGAGATATATCTTTCATGCTTTACAGCTTTCATGTTAACAGCCTCAGTCTATTCTGTAGCGTAAACCTTCCTTCTTTGCCTTTTGAATTGGTAAATTGTATGAAGTAGGCGTGTGTGGCAAGGAGAACTCCCAGGAATGCCACAACACAGAATGAAGTCCCTGGACCCCGGCTTGTGGCAAAGATGGCCTTGTGGCGCACCAGAGCTTAGGCATCCAACTCATACTGGGCTCCATGTGAAGCATAAATTAATTTTTCTGACATCTAGTGGATACCCAGATCATTAAACAATTTGCTACAATTAAGTCCAGAGTGACTTGGGCATATCTGACCATCGCTAACACAAACAAGGGTATACACTGCAACAAGATGAGCACAAAGCTTAGACTTGTCTGTGTAGGCCTGTGGGATTGGTTAGCTTCATCCCTGCCCCGAACACTGGTTTGTATAGCCTGGCTACCCAAATCAAATTAACCAAAAGACCTCAATTATCATTTTAAATGTCTGGGGAATAGCGACAGTTTATTGTACTTCATTTCCAGGAACTTGAAGCATACAAGATGGGAAACCACACCAGCCAGCTGGCTTCTCTATAAACCCAGCTTGAATAAGAAGAAAATAAAACTGCTTCTGGATACAGTTTTTTTAATCATTATGCAAAAGTTTAACATGCTGTTTTCTTTTTCTTTCTGGAATGTGGTCCAAAGTGGGAGTACTGGCTCCAGCTTGTTCTGCGTGGCACAGAGGTTATAGGTTGCCTCATTTGCACTGAAGTTATAATTCATTTAAAACCAAAGTGATTATGGTTGTGAGTTTGGTTTGGCTGCATGGTTGTCAAATCTGACAACTTGGGACTGTATTATTCAGGCCCTACTTCAAAAGCGCCAAAAAAACCCACAAGATGCCCCATAAAATTCTTATTATGCTAAATTTCTAAATTTCTTAATCTTAAGGGTTTTTTGTTTGTTTATTTGTTTGTTTGTATGTGTCTGTTTTAAGCTTTATTACCATGAATTTGGGGGTGCTATTGATAACTCAACTTGGTAAAGAGTGAATAACAACATAAGAATAATAAAGCATGTATGGGCATATACAAAAACAGGAGCCATTCAGTTCCAGAAATCACACTTGCTATGTTTTTGTAACTCAAATAGTGTTTTCTGGAAGAACCAGTTTTGCCAGATCAAGCAAAAAATGGTTAAGTAGAGCATGCACAGGAATAATTTTTCAGCTTATGAACGATTCAGCTGTTTTTATAGCACCATAGATACGTATATACTGTAATTGTACAAGTGAAAAGTGAATGGTCTACCAGAAGCATTGGGATGAGGCAAAGCTGTCAATGTATATGTGGAGGCAAAGGCATGGGTCATTGAAGAGTCAAAGCAGAGGGAATCCAGGATCTCTTCATTGGGGCAAAAAATCCTGCTGGTTTCTTTTTTATGTATATCCCTCACTTTTTGGTAGATTTCTTTAAAAGATGGGTCTTGGTGGGGAAGACAATGAATTTGATTGAACTAGAACTTGCAAAAGTAGCATGAACCAAATGAATGGTCATATAGGAAAGGTTTATCTCATTTTTCATGCCTGTCGACACAAGCTGCATGGAACAGATCTGGGAATTTGATTTCAAATTTAGCTGCCAGCAGATCTTGGCTTTTACTCAGAAAAATTCCCATGGGGTTTTGGAAACCTGACATGTGAAACTTGACAAGACCTCCAATGATTGGGAAAGTGGTTTGCACCCCCATATTTCCCTACCCCATCTCATTAGTACACGTTGCTGATTCCCATTTTCTTTGCCTTCTCTAGTCTTCACTGCAGTTCTTTCCTTACATCATCTTTTCTGATGTTCAATTTTCTGAAATTCCCATCCTAATCAAACTAATTATTTTGCAATCAAAATAATCTTTTTCCACTGCTTACCTAAGCACATTTTTTTACTGTTCCATTGGTCAGTAGGTAAGCTATGAAATTAATATCTGTTTATGCCTTTGCCTCTTCTTCCTCTGGCTTCTTAATCTCTTGCCCTTGAATGTACTAAAATGAAGGATAATTCAGATTGACTATTGCCTCTTGGCTAGTCGCTTAGGCAGAGAAACTGCTCGTGATTTTCTGGCCATCTGTGTTAAAAAGAACTAAAAAATAACAACTTTCAGATGTGCAGTTAACTTTTCGATATCCAGTTTGCACCTTGAAGGAATTTTGGAATTTGTTGATGAGTCTGTTTAGTAACTAGATGTGTCAGGGGAATACGGATAGGTTACCTCTAAATTTGGACATTTTCTATAAGTCACCAGCCATAAAATGAATTAAGGAAATGTGGTCTATAGGGATGTATACCCTTCGTAAAAATGATGGAAGCCATTGAGCTGAGTAAATGTACCTGGAAATACTAAATAAATTGCAATATGTTAATTACAATGTACCCCAATGTATAAATGTTTATTCCAATATTGCATATCTATTTTTCATTTATGTAATGAGTTCTTTGCTTTCACAACTAAATACTATACTGACAGATACCTCTCTACGTATATCTTATCTTGGTGGGCTGTACTTGTCTCCTAAGTTTAATCTGTAGATAGTTTCGTACTGCTAACCGTGTACTTAGCACCATTGCTCTGTTATACTAAGGGTTAGCTGAGTCTCAGTTTAACTATGGTTTGCTCTGTATGTATATCCATGGCATATCATAGAATCATAGAGTTGGAAGGGACCTAGTCAGTGATGGGCTTCAAAAAATTTAAGAACCGGTTCTCTGCCCATCTGGCAGCCACTTTTAAATGGCTATTTTTAAACTTTCTATGTCCTATCTCTTGTTAAGAACCGGTTCTATAGAGTAGGTGCGAACCTGCTAGAGCCCACCACTGGACCTAGTAGGTCATCTAGTCCAACCCTCTGCCTGCAGCAGGAAATCCCCCTAGAGCCTCCCCAACAGGTGCTCGTCGAGCCTCTGCTTGAAGATCCCCAGTGAGGGAGAGTCCACCACCTCCCTTGGCAATCTGTTCCACTGCCAAACCGCCCTCACCGTCATCACTTCTCAGTCTTGTTCCCTGTTCTATAAAATAAAAACAACAGTAAACGACAAGATTGTTGTAAAGCAAAATTTGTATGATTATTTGATAGTTTATATTCTTCTTCTGAAGCAAGAACAGTATGCATTTTACAGTTGAATGTGAATAAGATTACAGTATTGGTATTCACAGAAATACTGTATTCACTCGAATCTAACACCTTTCCCAGCCAAATTCAGTCTCCCAAATCAGAGTGTGCATTAGATTTGATGGTTAATTAGATTCAAGTAAATACGGTACCTATACAGCTTAATCTTTTTCAAGTTTACTCAAAGTCCCATTGTGTTCAGTGCTTAAAGGTAAAGGGACATAAGTTAGCAATCTAAGCCAGTGTTTCTCAAACAGTGGTACAGATACTACCAGTGGTACTTGATACTACCTGGTTGGTACTTACAGGACCTTGGACACTTGCTGCCCTCCAGTAAAACCAGGGACATGACACCACAAACAGCAGTAGGAGACTCGCCTTGCAGGCAAACCTCCAAATAATGCTTTTTCCATATTTTTTCCAACAAATCCCTCCTGTCCACTCCGAGCCTTATGAGTAATTATCATATCTTGCCTCCCAACCCAGAAGTACTTGGCAATTATGACTTCTCCAGTTAATTCCAGTATGTGGACCATGTGAAGTGGTATGGCAGAGGTTATCTTGTTGATTTGTAGATCAGTGCAACTATGTCATTTGATCTTTAATATATGACCAATATGCGTTTAAAAAAACCTGTACATTCAGAGCTACAACTTAAATTGCTGGCAGGCAAGCAGTTTACATTCTGTAGCTACACAGTTGCATCATCAGATTTATTACAGGCAGCGCCGTTGCATTTATGAGGACAATTAGAAGGCACACATATTTTAAGGAGTAGTTCAGGAGAAGCTGTGCAGTGCACCTGACTTAGCTGGCTCATACCACATGACTGTCAATTGATGTATAGGAGAGTAGCATGCTGCAGAAGTAGATCACCTCTGCCTGTTGGCATGGATGGATGCATGTGAACTTTGCCTGTCAAGAAAGCATCTTTTAAGGTTGATTTTATTGGATTATAAACAAAAAAGTAGGAAATCTCCAACTTCTTTTTCATAAAAGTTGTAGTTGGGAGTCCATGCTCATTTGACATATGAAAAAATCCTGATAGCACTGTGGACTACTTCTAGAGCTAAGGTAAGCACATTCATTTATAAGATATAGAGTGTCGTTCCAGTGCAGCATATAGTTAAGGGAATCTTTCATGCAGCATAATTGGCCCATGTGCTTCTGAATCCAAGGAGGGATCTGCACCTGAGTGTACAGCCTTTGAGCAGAAATTGTTGATGTCAGGCTGCTGGAGGGCAGGGGCCAAAGGATTGGGATGGGTCTCCCATGATGACCCCATTTCCCCCCTTATGGTACATGGCCACCAGTTCTGATGACTCAGGTGTGCATTGTGTCCTTACCCAGTGCTTGATCACTTTAGCCCTTGATTCCACCTTGATTCCAGAGGGCAGATATGTTTGTTTGTGTGTGTGTGTGTGTGAGAGAGAGAGAGAGAGAGAGAGAGAGAGAGATGGTGATATGGTGTGTGTGTTTGTGTAACAGAAAATATATGCGCTCTCTCCCCCATTCTGCTTTCCCAGAGGCATTTTGTGCTACCTTGGCTGTTTAATGATGCATTTTAAATTTTTTCCTGTATCTCTGTTGCATGTGATTGTGATTGAGTACAGAGAGGTTTCACAGGGAATATTAAAGATTTTCAAAACTCTTGGAGTTTTTAAGAAAATTAGGTGACAATTATAAATTTGTTATGCTGCAACACTTTCTTTTTTAATTTTGAAATTTCTGTATTACGTTTGTGACCATTTGTATTTCTGTAGCAGATACTATTTAAGCAGATCAAAGTATTTTGGGGTTAAGGGTGCAATCCTAAAGGCATTTGAATTTGCTAATTAAATACATGTCTAAATTTACCTATTTAAAGCACTGGGGTTTTTTCATTGTTTAATTTCAAACTTAAGAATGGACACTTTTCATTGTTAACTTGAGTTATGTCCTCTAGGGATTTCCAGATGAGGAGAGGGCCTTTCTAAGCAGACTGTCAGAGAAAAAGGATAAAAGGAAATAGTAGCATAATTGATCTGGGCACTCAAACAATTTCTTTGTTCTATAAATCAGATCCTCATACCACAGCCTTACTAGGTGTAAAAAACAGTACACGAGAACAAAGAACAGACCTTTTTATTCAAGTTATAATTATCTTTCGGCATTGATCTTGGCCTTCCAACCCTAAGGAATCACTTGAGTGTTTCATTCAGCTACAGGTGTTATATACTGTATGCCTCACCCCACCCAGATCCTTTTTGTCCTTCAAGTGGAAAGATGTAGGTTGCTTTATCTTCCTTTGAAGAGCAAAAAGCAACTGTCTGACAGATGATTTCTAACTGCCAAACATGATGATGGGAAGTGTTTAAAAGCATTCTTTCCTCCTGAAATTATGTAGAATTAACAGTTCTACTTTAATTTGCACTCTCTGTGGTAGCATTTTGTGAAACATACAACTGTTGAGATCAAATAACATGGAACTGAGCCATCAGGTGAGGTTTAACTCATACGTACTCTAGAGTTGAGTTCTGGAGTTGGCAACCAAACCTTATTTTCCCTAAGTTAAAATCCTGGGGACCAATTGTTTGTTCAGGACATAGCTTCCATTTCCTTCCACAGTGCAGAGAAACTCCCTGAAAAACCTAGTTCTTTGCACCCCCTATACCTACGCCATTGCTACCAGTGTATGTAAAGCAGAATGTCCTGGTGGCATAAATAGAGGGGCTGGAGCAGTCAGTCTGGGAGGGAGCCATACAGCTTTCTTTTGCTCACCCTGACTTGAATGGCTCAGAATGGGTGATGCCTCCTCCAAGACTGACTGCTCCATCCCCTCTCGAATTTCATTGGAATGTTCATTGAGCTCTTTTACTAGACTGGTCTTTGAGGGCGTCTTACATGTATGTGTCAGAATCATGCATGTTGAAGTCACTTGCATGTGTTGTGTTGCTGCAAACTGCTTTGAGGGCTTCTTACATGCCTGGGTCAGAATCATGCATGTTAAGAGATTTTCAATTTTAAAAGTGTTGAAATTAAGTACAGGAAAGCAATAAGAGTATTTTTGCTTTATTTTAACATGTCCTACATTTGTCCTACATTTTGGGGGGGGGTGTTGAACATTTTTTTAACCAGGTAGGAATTTTGGCTTGGGGGACTTGGCAGGGAATTTTGGGTTTGGCATCTGGTCACCCTGCTTTGGGGCCACTGAAAGTGGCACCCAGGAGGCAAGCACCACCTGGAAATAGTACTTGTCTCTGACGTGGACACCACCACCAGTATCCCCAAAGCACTCTATTGGTGCTTTTCACACTGATTGGGCAGCATCTGCTGAAATTCCCTCTTTGATACGATTGCTTAAAGATCTCTGAAGTGGCCCAACTTGCCACCTCACCATCATTACAGATCACACCTCACCATCATCACCGACGCAGTGATGGGTATTTCCTTTTATTCCCAAATAGAATTAATAATAATAATAATAATAATAATAATAATAATAATAATAATAATAATAATAATAATAATAATAATAATAATAATAATAGTAGTAGTAGTAGTAGTAGTAGTAGTAGTAGTTCCAGCACATATCCTGTGCTGGCCCGGGGTATCAAAAAGTGCCATAAGGCACTTTTGCAGATATGCATTGGCCTCCCCACACCACCATGGGAACGAAGAGACAAATGAGTTGCACCAGCCTAAATGGGGTTAGTATTGCTCCCCAGTTGTATGGATTTTTATTTTATCACAATCTGTTTTCAATTTTGATTTGTAAGCTGCCTTGAGTATAAGTTATAGAAAGGCAAGATAGAAATATTATAAAGAAAATAAAATGTCCATTATTGTTCATTGTAGGACTTCCCCAGAGAATATTTCATCTCGGGGCTTTCAAAAAGCATATTCAAATAGTGTATGTGGTTATCTGATGTCACTCACAAAAAAGCATTTTTCTCATAGTTACTGTGAAAATTAGGAACAAGTCCATCCTATTAAATGCTGCTCTGCATCATGGAAACCAGCTTATATAAGTTGTTGCAGTGATGTTAATAAGCTTCATATTTTTAACTGACCACATAATGATTTCCTAGTTATTGCAACTGTTACATTAATTATTGTTCTCAGTTGTCTTCTATTTACATGCAGCTTGCTTTTTTTCTCTAGTTCTTAAATACAGCCCTTCTTTAAGGTGACCTATGGTTTTAAACAGGTACATTCTGATTGACTTAGTGTCGGTATATTTAATAAATACTGTCCCTTTGAGGATTCAACATCCATAGCTGGAAGGTGTTGAAGCTCCTAGCACTTTTCAGCTTACTGCGCATGCACATTCTTCAGCTCCCCCCCTACATTCCTCTATGTTTCTCCCTTCAACATACTGTATATAGAAGTGATTGAAGTACAGTAGGTAAATTGCTTATATTTGAATATACATAAATTTCCTGCATGTATAAATCTAGCATTTCATGGAGGAAATGTTTAGCATAGCTCTCTCCTAACATGATAGCTTCCTAGGGATAGTTTAATAAGGGAGAGCAATGAAATGTGTTCTTCCAGTGGCACATTGAAATAATTCAGTCTAGTAAAAAAGATCAGTGAACATTCCAAAGGCATAGCTAGAGGGGACGGAGCAGTCAATTTACTTAGCAGGGGGAGAGTAACTGGCCCTACACACCCCAGCAATGTCTACTCAAGTGGCTTCTGCTGGTGTTCTTTTTGCATTTTAGATTGTGAGCCCTTTTGGGACAGGGATCCATTAGCTATTAATTAGCCAATATTTTTTCATTTTCTTTTTAAACCGCTTTGTGAACTTTTTAGTTGAAAAGTGGTATATAAATACTGTAGATAGACAGAAAGCAGTTTGCAGCAACACAACACAACTCACACAAGTGAATTCACACAAGTGAATTCAACGTGCATAATTCTGACACATACCTGTAAGACACCCTCAAAGCAGTTTGCAGCAACACAAGCCATGCAAGTTACTTTACATGTAAGATGCCCTCTAACCAGTTTGCAGCAACACAAGCCATGCAAGGGAGGGGAGAGGGAGGTGGGAGAGGTAAGTAGGGCTGCACTGGCAAGGACCCTCTCCTTGAATCAGGAGTAAGGTCCATTGACTTAATGGGCTTATTTCTGAGTACACATGGCTGGGATTGGGCTGAAGAGGCTTCCTGTAAGGGCGCTTCCTGCAAGGGTGCTTCCTGTAAGGGCGATCCAGGCATGGGTGGAGCATTCCTCCAGGGATCAGGCTGTGCGCGCCTCCACTTTTACTCTCCCATAGGCGCGCACAGCCAGAAGCAGCTCCACAGGTGGAGGGATTCTCCGTGCATGCCTAGATCACCCAATGGCTGCCCAGTCAGCCTTTACTAAGCCTTGCTAATCCGGGGCAGCCCCTCATCCTCCCCAGGCTGCCCTTCCGCCCCTCCATTTTCTGAAGGAGCAGGACCCTTCCCTGCCCCCTGGACCAGGGGCCCAATTCCAGGAGGTCTTGGAACCCTGCCCCAAAGTGCTCCAATGGACCTTTTCACAGCACTCAAATGCTGAACAAAAGGCTCCATCAGAGCCAGGTACGTTGCACACATTTCTTCTGAAATCAGAGGAGACACACTATTTCCCACCACTCTGAGGGTGGCTTTCTTCTCTTCCCTTTCTTTAAAAAGAAGAGGGGGCTGCCTCAGACATGCCTGAGAATCACACTAAAAATGGCTATAGGAGCACAGCTACTCTAAGCACTGTTCCTGGCTGCATATGGGATGCAGACCCTCTTCTTCTGTAAAGAGTCAGGGAATAGGATGGCAAACTAACCATTCATTTAACATCAACCTACATGTTACGTGTAGTTCAGACACCTTTACGTATCTTTCTATTCATCCACCATCATAAGCTCTGGTGACTGGGTTTAACTTTCTAATTGATTGACACATCTTCCTCCTTTCTAAAGGGCCTGACCATAGTGTCTTTGCTATCAGGGCATCATAGCCTATCAGGGCAGTTAGTAGCAAGCAGTAGTTTGCCATCTTGGTTAGCAATCTTGGTAGGCCACCTTGCTCTATCATGGTGGTTTCTTGCCAGCTTTTGAGTCTATGGCTGCAATCCTATCCAAACTTTCCTGGGAATAAGCCCCGTTGACTAACATGGGCCTTA
The DNA here is from genome assembly GCA_030015325.1 of Cryptoblepharus egeriae. Classification (NCBI taxonomy): domain Eukaryota; kingdom Metazoa; phylum Chordata; class Lepidosauria; order Squamata; family Scincidae; genus Cryptoblepharus; species Cryptoblepharus egeriae. The sequence goes on from JAREYC010000007.1 coordinate 58,006,035, forward strand.
CTTCCAAGATGACATGTATAGGATTGGGCTCTACCGTGAACTAAGCAGGATTTTGTCATTTGGATGATTTTCCATATTAGTAGTTGCTGCCTGACGTACTCAGACAATTACGTGCTGACTTCACTGTGCCTGTGTGCAGTAGGTCTTTTAAAAGTTTTCCTTTATGACAACAATAGAACATGCCCTGAAGAGATTGATGCTTCTTGCTTACCCTCTTTTCATTGGGAATATAATTGCACACAGACTATAAAACAAAGCACCGTGTTCCAGCTGAACCGGATTTTGAGTGGAGAAATTTATCTGGAGTTCATAGGAGAGAGAAGGAAACAGATTAATAAGCCAAAGGAATGATTGTACACACTACAGGCAGCGACTCACTGAGGCGATTTTTGAACACTCATCACCTGTATGCAAATCAGTCACTCTCTTTGGCGAAATGGTTATGACATCTAATCGGCTTTAAATAAAAACTTATTATAGCATTTTGGAAGCACTTGGAATTTTTTGACGCTTCAAGTTATTATGGGTAGGGGTCTTTTTGAGGGGGAACGCACCAGAACGGAGTACCGGCACCTCTGTGGGTGAGTTTGGTGGCCCCCATGTAGACATGCTTATAATTATATATAATGAGTAGCAGTTCATCATGAAGTTGAGGTGAATTACGACACCTATTTTTCAGAAAAATAGCATTGATTATGGGCATTTATTAATTCTGTCACAGACTGCAATTGTAAATCAATTAGCTGATTTACAGTGCAATCCTACACAGAAGTTACGTTCCACTGAGTTACTCCCAGGAAAGAGCTCTTAGGATTGCAGCCTAAGTACAGTGCCAGAAGTGAATGGGTGCTATTACAAGCCTGTAGTAATAGCAAGAAATGTTCAGGTAATTCTCCAAAGAGCTCTGAGGGCGGAAAAATTTACTCAAATGGCTAGAGTCTGGACAGGAATCTCTGTTTAGTAAAACTGTTAACCGAGTACCCGAATTCCATCCTACATGTCCCTAGCCGTAAAGAACATACTGTATTTACTCAAATCTAATGTGCCATCAAATCTAATGCACACCCTATACTTATAATCAAAATACTGTATTTACTTGAAATTAATTAACCATCAAATCTAATGCACACCCTGATTTTGGAGACTGAATTCAGCTGAAAAAGGTAAGAGTTAGATTCGATTAAATACAGTATTTTGTAACCCCCAAGATTCTCTGCTATAAAATGATGTACTGAACACAAAGGGGGGAGTTGTCACTCAGCTGAGCTAACACGGTACCCAAACAGCAAGCACAAGGAAAGAATGAGGAATGACAGGACAGCAGTATCTGTAGAGTATGATGGGTGCAAGAGAAATGGCTGCTGGAGTGGGCTGTTGTGCTGTATCCTGAGGTTGAGAGGCAGGAGTGATGCTTAGGCTGGCCTAAGACTTAGAACTTTTCCTTTTGCTTCCATTTTAACTCTGCTCATCATGTGCTCCAATGGTTTGACTCAGATTTTGGCCTACTCCTGAGGTGGCCTAAGTAGAGGGGCTGGGAGAGGGCGTCTGCTCTGGAGACAGGCTCTGGATACAGCCTAAATGCACTATTCTCCACCATGCCCCACATGCCCTCCTAATACCCTGCTAAGCTGCCTAAGCTAGCACTGCTTTGCCAGTGCAGGCCACCCTAAATGGACTTACACCAGCCCACAGTTTTTTCTGGTGCAGCAAGGCTGGCCTATCTGGCTTTAGGCCAGACCAAGTGCCACATAGGCTGGCCTAAGACCACAATCCTAACCATGTCTACTCAAAAGTCAGTCCCATTATGTTCAGCGGGTCTTACTCCTAGGAAACTGTTTTTAGGATTGCAGCCTAAGTACATTTCAGGATTGTGCATCTTATTTATATCGTGTTTATATCACGCTTACAATGAAACAGACCTAAGAATCTATTTCAGACCTAAGAATCGCATTGCCAAAAGCTGTTTGTATTTAGCTCTGCTTTTCTCACTATAATTGCCCTCCTAATCCAACCATCTTCATGGAGGACTTCCTAACTGCTACCTCCATTGCTACCTCCATTTTAGTAATACTATTGCTCACTGAATCTATAACTCCCTGGCATTCATTTCTTTTGTCCCATTGGCACTTCACTAACCTTTTGCTCCTTCTTCCAGTGGTACGTACTGTTTTTATTGTTTGAGCCTTTTAAATTTAATTGTATTTTAATTGTTTTTAATTATGTTTTAATTTATATTTATAATTCGATTTTAATGGTGTTTTATCTTGTTGTTAGCCGCCTTGGGCTCCCTCTTGTAGGAGAGGAAAGGTGGGATATAAATATTTTAAATAAATAAATAAATAAATAAATAAATAAATAAATAAATAAATACCTCCTTTTTATATACAGTATGTGCCACTTAGCAACTTTCTGCTTAACAAATGTAGATTGCTGTGGGGAGGAAGGGAAGCAGGCAAGACTGCTGGAGCCCCACTCATCCAGATTCAAAGCCTCTAGGGAGGGCTTTTCGCCTTTACATGGAGGCTCGTTTTTTGTATCAGCTCAAGATATGGTGCAGGAATGAGTTGCCCCACTGTGGGGCTGCTCATTTACACAGGGGAAGGTAATGAATTTCCCATTTTCTTTGTAGCGGTGCAGATGGTAGCCTGCTCACCCACAGGGTTCCATTCAGGTGCCATGGTAGTTGTGGCTCCATCGGCAGCTCAGGATTGGGCTGCCTGGTTGTGTCATTGACTAGTATGTTAGACCTTTTTCATTAGATCTGGGCAACTATGACATGTCACATTTATGAGCACTTTTCCCACAGAATGTACCATATACAAATGATTTTGTATGTAAGCTGCAGTGAAATCAAAAACAATGGGCAGCTAGAGGAAGTAAATTAAAATAAATTGTCATGTTCTGAATACCAAATGGCTGCATCCCTTTATTTATAGTTTTAATAATCTGTATGCAAGGGATGCAAACCTGATACCTCTGGAGTACAATGAAAGAATAAAGTTTAACATACAGCAGTTACTTGCATTATATAGGCATAAATATACAGTGACCCTAATCCTTTGCTGCCTTTCTCTTATGACTGCCACGGATCATACAGAAAATGAGGATTTTTCAGGCTGACATTAATAAAATTGTTGTATAATCTTCCAGGCCCTTTGCATATCTAATGCTGAAGGCTCAAGAATGGCAGTGTACCCATGGGAAGAGATCTCATGCTGAAGCATGAAACAGAATTCAGTCAGGGAGGTGCTGTGGAGTTCATGGTGAAGCCAGCCTTGAATTTTATCTGGGTACAGCATGGATCAGGGGAAAGGGAGATTTTCTTTTGCAGTCAGGGAGATAAATTTTCCTCCACTGGAAATCATGGTTTGTTGCTGGTTCTCTTGATATGTCCAAAGTGAGATTTGAATTCATAATTCTTTGCCATTATGGAAAACAATTGCCTACCCCAGACTGACAAAGGAGGGAAGATGTGTTCTGTAGGTTTTGTCTGTTTAAAATTGGTCGCTTGTGTTTATTAAAGTGGCCCACGTTAAACTCAAGTTCAATCGGATGTTTTCATTGAGGTGTGTGAGGGTAAATAGAATACCAAATACAGCAAAATACAAGTTATCGCGTGGCCTTGAGTGCTCCCTGAGGCATCTGGTGAGCCAAGTGAGCTACAGGAAGCTGGACCTGATCCAGCAGGGCTCCTCTAATATTGTTATATTTTCCCTAAAGAAGCCTTGAACTAATGATGCAATCCTATGAATGCTTGGAAATAACTCCCACTGTGCACAATCTTTGCATGTTTACTCAGAAGTAACCACCTCTGTGTGCATCGGATTGCAGCCCAACTGTATACCAACACACTCAAATTGTTCCATAAGTTATTACTTTAACTTTAATTGCTCACGACCAAAGATCATCACAATAAAAAAGTGCAAATACAGAGCAACAAAAACAGTACAGATACATGCAACCATATAAGTTATTATTTTTGAGGCTAAACCTAATGAAATAGGTATTAAATACAGCAAAAGGCTGGAATTCCAGTTGCTGATGGCTTAACATTTGTTTCCTCACCTCAGAGCTGTATTGTCCCTACATAAAGAAGAATAGGAGAGGACCCTAAATAACAGTAGTTGAAATTTTATATTTATTTCACCCAAATGTTTACCCTGACATAGGGATATCCTCATGGTACTCCTTGTACTTAACCTCTTTGATTCCAAACCACACATTAAACTACCCTTTCCATCACAACTTGCAATTTTCGCAGGGGAAAAACAGACTGCATGAGCTTATTCTTAGGTCTCTATTTAAAAACACATTTACTTTAAAATTATATTGGTTTTGTTTTTGGATTCAGATGTATTATTATTATTATTATTATTATTATTATTATTATTATTATTATTATTATTATTATTATTAATACTACTACTACTACTACTACTACTAATAATAATAATAATAATAATAATACTAATAATATACCACTTTTCAACTAGAAATTAAAAAAGCAGTTTATGAAAATCTATACCATGAATATTTGGTGCATTTTTTTAGTGCCTTAGCTGATTGATTTCAGCAAATACTGTCTTTGATCTTTATATGTTATATACTAAAATCAGCAATTATAAATGTTGTTTCAATGCAATGTCATTTGTGTGTTCATTACAGGTTTGAAGACCCACAATTCCCTGACTATATTTCAGATAGAGATTAAACTACATTTGCCTCCTTGGGGACACTTCATTTGCTAACTATGAGTCAAAAAGCTGCATCTGAAGAAGTAGAAAGCATCTCTGATGCTTTATGTATGGTCTGTGGCCAGCCACATCTACCAGAAGAGAACCATCTGTATAGCTACACAGAAGATGTGGATGATGACCTCATTTGCCATATTTGCTTGCAACCTTTGCTTCAGCCACTGGACACGCCTTGTGGCCATACTTACTGCACCATTTGCCTTACGGATTTTCTAGTGGAAAAAGACTTCTGTCCTATGGATCGCAAGGTTCTGACCCTACAGAGTTGCAGAAAATCTAGCCTACTAGTAAATAAACTCCTGGACAAGCTAATGGTTAGCTGCCCTTTCACAGAACACTGCTCAGAGGTCATACAACGCTGTAACCTTGAACAACATTTTCAGAACGGGTAAATTCTTGTGTATGTTTTTCTCCTTAGCAAAAAAGCTGGAAGGGAATTCATAACATCAGTTAATCCTGTACCTTCTGGGGAAAATTTCTTATTCAAAGTGTGCAATCCTTTACACGTTTACTGGATGTAAGTTGCATTGTGCCCAGTGGAACTTTTCACAGTGTTTATAGGATTGCAACATTATGGTTCTTACTGCCCTGCTCTGTAGATCAGTTGGTTATATTTGGTACTCTTGTAACTGTAATCAAATGAAATTAAATTTGTATTTAATTTCTACCACTTGGAGCTTATCTCACATACATGGGGTGTACATACCTATGTACTTACCTATGTCTATACCATACTTTGAACGAATTTGAAATGGAATAAGTTCCACTTCTGCACTCTTTGGCTTCCTCAAATACCATAGGAAACATAAGTGTTTTCAGTTGGGCTTAAACAGCATAGTAGATGAACAAACCAATTCTTTAGCTACTAATCCTATCTCAATAATCAAATTAAAACATTTTTCTACAAAATTAGGGGATTGGCCTTGTATCTTGCTGCTGTTGAAGGTACATCAATGGCTGGGGCATAAGACATGGCCTTCTAAGTGGTGGTGCCAACAGTGTGTAACTCAGTGGCTTAGAGCGCAATCCTGAGTAACTACGGGGAGTCCTTGCTCCGGTGTAAGAACAATTTGCTCTGGATTGCAATATGAATTTCGCATAGGTTTTCATTGGGTGGTGCAGTAACTACGGGTGCACGTAAAGTCTCTTACGTGCTCCCGTAGTTACTCTGGATTGTAGGGTATGTCACTGTTTAAGCAGGCAGTGAACAAATGGGGCTTACTTTTGAGTAGACATGGTTAGGACTGTACTCTCAGTGGCCTAGTCACTCTTTAAGCAGGCAGTGAAAAATCTCCTGTTTCATTTGACATTTCACTAATGTTATGGTCTTCTGCTCACTGAGTTTGTTTAATATGTTTACTGTCTTCCTGATTTTGTGTTTTGTTCTGCTTTACAATTAATTGTAGGTTTGGTTTTAAATTTGGTTGTTTGCCACCCTGATTATTCCTTCAGGGATAGAACGGTGGACTATAAACGCTTTAAATAAGTAAATTATGATAAAGCAGCGATACAAGAAGAAACACTGCCATGTCAAATCTCTCTGTTCTTCTTGAGTCAAATTGGCTAGAGATGGATCAAAACTAGGTATGATTTTTTGGAGGGGTGATGTTAGGATTCCTATAGTTTCCTACCTCCCCGACTCCCTCCATCTGGTTGATTTTGATAAGATGGCAACATGACTGCTCATTCAAAGAAAAGAAAATGCTCATTATATACATGGCCTGCTTCTGCCCTGTGTAAGGTTTTCCTGTTGCCCCCTTTGGGTTTCTACCCTCTTCTGTGATGCAGCTCAGCTCATAACCCATCTGCCTCTGACCAGTGATGCAAATGTACCAGCTGCTTCTGAAGAACCACTCTGAAGAGTGCAGGGGGCAGGTCTCTCTTCCCTGTGCATCAGCCTGTTTTTTGCAGCAATAAGTCCCTGCCTTGCCTTGCCTTGCCTTGCCTCGCATCAGCTATGCTGCGCTCTCCCTAAACCTCCATCTAAAATCTAACCAGATCTAAAAATCAGATCTATTAATCCTCTTACAGGTCAATGATTTTTTTTCCTGCATAGCTTCATTTAAGGGATTTGCATTAATTCATAATGTGCTACTGCTTCTGTTGAAATGGAAAAACTCGTTTAAAAAGAGGGAGGGCTGGAATTGTCTGTCATAAAAAGCTTGAAGTTTCTCCCTTCACAGGGAGAAAAAAGAAAGGGCACAGAGGAATCCTAGCAGCAATTTTAGTTGTTGCATTTGAAAAATGAAGGCTCTCCTGTTGTTGGTCCTTCCTTGGCTAAGTCCTGCAAACTACATAGACAATGTGGGGAATCTGCACTTCCTGTACTCAGAGCTGTGAGTACTCACAGTTGTGATGTTGTGGTGGTGTCTCTGTGTTGTGTTTGTGTCTGTCTTGTAGAAAAAGTGGGAAGAAAATCCCCTTCCGTCCTTCTTGTGGTACCTGTATCTGTGGACACTTTAATGAATATACTTGCTAGCCACATACTTAATCAGAGAAAACCAGAACCACAAAGCATCTTTAGTATTTTCTGTATTCAGATTGCAGGAAAGAGCTTAAAAAGCCAGATATTTTCCTTGCTTTCCTTTGTCAAGTGGCTATTTGGGTCTTCCCCCCCCCACCAGGAATACATTCAAGCTGATGAACAGACATTTGCCTTGTAGATAGATGGGAGTCCAAACATGCTCTCAGTTGCTAAGATCCTTTTGACAATGCATAATTTGTGTTGAAGTGGTAAAATATATCCCATTTCTGTCTATAGTTAAAGCGTTAACCTTGTTTATTGTTTTGTTTGAAATATAATTACTGAAGCATTATCTTGGAGCATTATCTGTATCTGTGTGTGTATGAGAGAGAGAGAGAGAGAGAGCATTATCTCTGTATGTGTGTGTGTGTGTGTGTGTGAGAGAGAGAGAGAGAGAACAAACATGACTCCCTTTTTCCACTGCTTATACCGTTATTATTTTTGGTAATAAAGCCCATATGCAGTGCTTGTTGAGTTACTTCATAAATGTCATGATGAATAGGAATTCAGAGTGACAATTACACATCCTGAGGTTTGGGGGAAGTAATACATAATATAAGAAATGTGTTCTGAAGTGAAATGTATCCATGAAGTACAATATGTACAATACATACAATCCAGAGTAACTATGTGGAGTCTTTGCTCTGGTGTAAGAACAATTTGCTCTGGATTGCAATATGAATTTCCCATAGGTTTTCACTAGGTAGCGCAGTAACTACGGGTACACGTAATGTCCCTTACGTGCTCCCGTAGTTACTCTGGATTGTAGAGTATGACTCGTTTGAAAATTCGTATGATGGGTGCCCCATTTGACTCCAAAATGCATTGCATACTGATGATAATATGCTTTTGAGGGGAGTGTTTCAATAACAATGGCAACCTAGTAGGTTTGTGCATGTGTTTAGAAATGGTGATTTGACTAGGATGAGGCTACCTGAAGCATCATCAATTTTAAGAAAACAATGTGAAAGGCAGGTATTGATTCAAGGAACTTTTATAATGTGGAACCTACTCCAGATTTCTCTGGAGATCTTGGAGACTTTAAAACAAATGAAGCTTCTTTAAAACTTGCAGCTCAACTATTATAATATTAGCAAAATAGGATCTATAGGAAATAACAGTTAATGGAACCAGACGACAGAGCAGGAAGATCAAAGCAAACCAGATGAACTTTCATAAGACAACAGCATCTGGGACATTTGGTTTCCAGGAAAACAAACGGATGAGATTAATCAGAGCATGCACAGAAGCTCCCCCCTTACTGCTGTTTCCTAGGGAATTCTGATTCATTCCTGTCACACAGAGAAAAGGCTACTATGTACAGTAGCTACTCAACTTGAATTTATTTTACCCTCTAACCTACAAAACTCTTAGTTTCAGCTTGATTGCTATGCTTGTTGACGGACTGTTTACCCAGTTCGTTTGCTGTGGGATATGTCCCTCCAATTAGCAGCAATATATAAATCTGTTTAGCACTGACTGTGCTTTGCTGGGGGAGGGACTGAGTAAACAGAATTGCTCGTGAATTGGGTCAGAGAAAAAAAGGGGGATATGAATGCAACAAAGATGGGCTGCAATTGTTTGTTCTTTTGGATACTTTATATGGATTTGGTAATTCTGGTTTCTAACAGTTGATGAAAATGGGGGTATACTGCACCCATATGGGGTGCTGCTGTGTTTGGGTGGTCCTGGTTTCCCTAACTGGTGAAGGAACGGGTCGCTTCATAGACTTTTAAATTATATTTTTAATTTCCTGCATTTGTTGGATAATGGTTTCATAAGCATGGGATGTGGGGAGAAGATGGTGTTTGAAGTTGTCTAAAATTGAATCATACTATTGGTCTATCTGGCCCAGGGGTGCCAAATATATGGCTTGTGAATTGGATATAGCCTAGGGAAGATCTTTATTTGGCTCACATGATAATTGGGCTCTTCCAACCGCAACACTTTCAGCAGCATTGCTTCTGTCAAAGTTCTGGGAGGAACAGATAGAGGAAACCTTGGAAAGCAAAGAACTATATGGGAACTCAAGAGGGGTGAGAGAACAAGATAGAGACTCTGCCAAAGCACTGAGAGAGCCCAATTATCTCACAGATCACCCTTATAGCAGTGCTGATTATTTTGAAACATCATGCCTTGGCAGAAGTGGTACTGCTGAAAGAGTGGCCCATATGGTATTTGGATTATCCCATACTTTGAAAATATGATCAAGATTTGCACATTTCATCCTCTGTCATTTGTAGCTTTGGTTGCTAACTGCGCAAGAGGTATTCTTTTAAGTGGGTGTTCCTCCTTTATTTAGCAGGGGGAGAGTAACTGGTCCTACACACCCCAGCAACGTCTGTTCAAGTGGCTTCTGTTGGTGTTCTCTTGCATTTTAGATTATGAGCTCTTTTCGGACAGGGACCCATTAGCTATTAATTTTTTCATTTTCTTTGTAAACCGCAGTGAACTTTTTAGTTACAAAGTGGTATATAAATACTGGAGAGAGAGAGAGAGAGAGAGAGAGAGAGAGAGAGAGAGAGAGAGAGAGAGTTTCTGCAGGGAAAACAAAAAAAAATTCTCATTTCTGGCCATATCTCCTTAATGATGTCATTTCCTGCTTGGTGATCTGGCTCTTAGCAGGAGTCATAAGTGCTGTTTGGCCCACACTCCTGATCTAGTCCAATATAATCTCTTCTAAACTGCCTGTATGTCTCCAAGGGGTAATGCTCATATTTTTCCCAGGCTTGCTACTGAAGATACTTAGAATCAAGGAAACTAGAAATTGAAGTTAGGACCGCTAGGGTGGTAGGCATGTAGGTTGCTAACCCTTCAAGACTGGTCTGAAATTTCTAGGAATTGGCATGAATTTCCATATGCCACTGTCCAGAATGCTCTTCCTAGCTTCTTAGACCAGTTCCATTCAACATTGTGCAGACCCAGGCAGTAGACTTGCAGCTCTGTTCAGATGTGGTCTTTCAGTTGCCACACTGATCAGTGAAGGTGTATGGTCTGCAAGGTCATCAGGCTGAGCAATGGACATGGGATTTGATTTCATCCTCCTTCTGCATTCCTTGTAAGAAGTGCAATGTGCAATCACACTCTGGGCTTGTTGTCTCTGCAGTCTCAACAAGAATATAGTGAACCAGGTCACTGCGGATATGCACACTTGCAGCAGCGGTGGTGTCATAAGGTTAAAGTAAATAGTGAATTTGCTTTAAAAATAATAAAAGAGCCAGGGACTCAATTCTATCTTGAAAACTCACCCTCTGACCATCTGTGTTGGGCTCGATAGTGATTATCAATAAGCAGTCTCTACAGATAGATTCAAAACATGCATTCTATATATGATTGGAGGTGCTTTCTGCTAATACTGTACATATTCCAGACAGTTTTGAATTTAAAATAGATGTCAGAGTTCATCCCTAGTGAGCCCTAGTACCAACTAACAGCTCAGTCCTATCCTTCCTTCTTGCCAATGTAATTGCACCAAGGAGGCTTGTGCTACATCGAGCAGTGTTTGGGAGAAGATCAGAAAGGCTTGGGAGAGATGAGGATGTTTTTCCTTGCCTCCCTGTTTGTCAATAGATCTTCTCAGACTTACACCTTAAATATTAGTATTGGCATCCATCAGTCTCTAAAGACTATGGTATTGTGCTCAACGCTGTATGAAAAGCACAAAGGCCTGGGTAGATTAATATGGAGGATAGGCTGTTACCCAAGCAGCAAATCCCCCCTCTCCATGCCACTGAAATAGTCCAATGGAACGGCAGAGCCAATGCGATTGGTTCCAGCTGTGTCCCAGAGCTGGGGCTAAGGACAGGAGCTCACCTTGTCTTGTGGGGACCCAGATCTCGAACCTTGGCCTTCTGGTTAACAGGCAGAGTGTCTTAACCACTTTCACCACCCACAGCCCTCTTTGGCATAGGTCCAAGGAGAGAAAGGGGCTGTTCCAGCTATTATTGGAGCAAGTTGCCCACGCTGGTTGCCAGCGCCTCCCTCCTCTGTCACACTCAGCCTTCCCCACATTCCACACTCTCCCCTGCCCTGTTCTGCAGTCCCTGCCAGTCTGCCTTCATCAGTCGGCACACCATATCCTGCCGCCTTGTGGAGGGCCACTCTAGCCTTGCCTCTTGTATTCCGGAAGCACATGGCTTTAATAATGGTGTTTATGATGGCCATAAAGCAACTTGTATGCCCATAAAGCAACTCCACAACTTGTATGTTAGTCCTGGTGGTGGGGATGGGGACAGGATTGGGCCATAATTCATATGATATCTGATATAAGCCTTCTTCAGTTAGGATAAATTAATACACAGTAACTGAGCAATTACTCCACTTCTCATTTGTGACTTCAAGCAACACTGTTGGTTAAATTAAAAATGACAGCCATGCTTAAATTATATTCTTTACTGTCTTTTAATTTCATCTGTTCCCTAGAGAGCTTAGAGCGATTACTTGATCTCTAGTCTAGTTCATTCTGTACACTATATACAACATTGGCTTTTTCTGCAAGGCTGTAGTGTGGACACAAGTTCTTAGATTTCAGAAGGACATGTATCTTGGACATCTCTGATACATTATTAGCATCATTGAGTTCCTACAAGGACTGATTGCATTTTTTGTTTGTCAACACTCCGTTTATCCTCTGATGACCTCGGTTGCTGTCAACTTGAACATTTCACATATGAAGATGAATGGCGCATAACTAATGCAATCTAAATGAAAGTACTTATATATTTTACCCTCCAGTATTTATGAAAACCTCTTTATTTCATAGATGAAATTGGGCTCTGAATGATGGCATACTGCATGTCGTATTTGTTGTTGGCTCCTTTTATGACAGTTTTCATCAAGTTAAGTCAATTAGTGTTAAGATTTCTGTAGCAAAAGAACAGAACCAAGCTGGCTTCTGAAGTTAAATGATAGCAGTGCCAAAGATGATGCTGTAATTCTGGCTTGCACAAAGGTCCTTCCCATGAATAAGCAATGCTGCCATTGTGGTTGAGTTTTGTGTACATTGCATGAAGAAAATTGCATTACATGCTTGCTTATATAACAGACTCAAATGGAACAGGGCCTCTGATGTTGCTTTCTGATGTAGTGAATAGATTTGGGATAGAGAGATTTGGGTTAAAATACCCATTCAGCTATAAATTCTACCTTCTTGCACACTACAACCCCCTGGGCTGTTGTAATGACAGATCATGTGGAATGCCTTGGAGGTAGGGTAGAGCTCAAATGTGTGAAAATATTACTTTATAGTAGTTGATGGAGGAAACAGTACTGAGGAAAACATCACAAACTGCATAGTTGGGGAGTATGGAATGATTTCACAAAATGGTCAAATCAGTTGACCTGTTTTGTTCATGCCTGATGATACCTGGACAGAAAACGAAGGCCTATCTGGATCAAAGGAACAGTTTTCATGTTTATTCAAAAATAAGCCCACCGATGTCAAATAAGTCCCACAGACAGTGTGGTTAGGATTGCAGACTTGCATTTGGAGAGCATTCAGATGTTACAGTCAATACAAATTTGTAAACAAAAATTATTCTGAGTCCGACCAATGGTCCAACTTGCCTAATATAATCTTCTGTACCAAATAGAGAGTCCTCAAGAGATGTTTTTTCCAATCTTTTTTCTTAGTATCTTTTTATCTAAGCATTTTACTAACCATAGTGTGGCTAGGTGTGCATGGGGGTGGCATATCCCTTTCAGAATTCCAATACAAATAACACATCCACCCAAAAGGGAAGAAGAAGGATGACAGAGGAACAAGCAAGGGAGTCCTATTGATAGGAAGAGTACCTTTCTGTAATGAAACATAACTACATCAGTGCATCAAGTAAGCCAACGTCACAGCCCTCCTGTATTATAGTCCAGCAGTACCAAAAATTATTTCTGTGTTTGATTCATGTTCTCCACTTGCCTCCATTTATACAGAGTGGGCCAAAAGTAGGCTTACACTTAGTAGGTATGCACTTTACATTTTTAAAAAACTTTTTTTTACATTTTTGTATGTATTTGTTACAATTATATTTGTTCAATACTGCTTATGTACATTTCCAAAACATAGATATGGGATATAGAATACTGGTTTAGAATTATTGTTTGGAAAAAAATTAGATCTAAAATGTGAAACCAATAGTGAAACAACTGTAAGCCTACTTTTGGCCCACTCTGTATATAACAGACATAAGATCTATTCTCAGTTAACCCCGGAGACTGCCTGCAGTATGTGTTTATAGTCCTAAAGCACATCATGAGGATTTTAAAACAGTCCTCACTCCCACCAAAAAGTGCCACAGCTTGACCTTTATGGAATCTGCCTTCAAGCTTCTTGGAGTAGAGCAGCTGGTGAGTGTTTAGTGACCTTCTCTGTCCGTCATTCTATCTTTTGGGGCTTCAACTTGATTTGCTGCATCTTGGCATCCAGCTGAGTGTCCAAAGTGTTCCCTGTGGCTTGACTGCACGTGCACAGAGACTCTGACAGCACAGGGCCCCCTGCAATGCCAGTGCCAGCAGCTTTTAAGAGAAAGCAGAATGAGTGGATCAGAGTGAGTGCTGTGCTGTCTTTAGCACAACATATGCAGGAATCGTTGTTACAGTTCTGCTGCACATCACCACTGTGTACAATAATCATCAAGTGTCACCCGTTGCATGTCAGAAACGCCAGGTTGAAAACATTCCAATCACAATCCAGAAGTACAAGAGTAAGCGCTAACAGAACAGAAATCAAGACACAATAAACCAAGAAAAAGAATCAAGAAAGAAATCAAGAAACAAGAGTCAAACAAAGAGGCTGGCTAAGCCATTTATGCTGATAATGCTACTTACACTAAAGAGCCAAGTCTCCGTAGATTCCATGTGTCACATGAAAAACTGCTGATCCAGCTTGGGAGTGCCAAATGACAAGCTGTAGGACCTGCTTATAGGCCATATAGGAAGGACTCAGAGCAAAAGATAACAACAAACTTAAAGTCCAGTAATGGCCCCTTTCTGGCAAGTTCTCATCACGTTGGAGCAAGAAGTCCAAGCAAATTGCCAAGGACAGAATGGAGGTAGGATCATCAAAGGTTATTCAGGATCCCTGGTGCCTTATACGGTAGTCCTTTTATTTCCATTCAAGAGCTCTAAACCATTCAATCAGTTTGTACCCACAATCCACCTTTTAAATAGTTCTTGGAGTAACTGTGCTAATCACTTCCAGTAATGTGCAGATTAAGACCCAAGCTGAACATTACACAGTCCATAGGTGCTACTTGCTGTTATCAAGAAGTGCAGTGACATCATCGGCAGGAGGTTTCAGGTGCTGTCTTTGAAACTCTTTCAAAAAAACCTTCACCAGGAAAAAGCATCAGGCTCAGAAGGAGGCAAACTGAAAAACTTGCATAGGGTCTTATCTTTCTGTCTGAGCCAACATCTTAAGCCTACCTGAGAGACATTACAGGTTACATTAAATCTAAAATCCCCGAAGGGCGCAATCCAGAGCAAGTTCAACCTGCTCTGCCCTAACTGCTCTCTCCTAACTATTCTGTATCCAGAGCAGAAAGTTATGCTGCATCCAGAGAGTCAGGAAGCCTGGGCTGCCCTAACTGCTCCAGAGCATGCTAAGTCAGTGACAGCTGGGGAGGGCTTGCTCCTGAGTAGACCCTCCTCAGATCACACTGAAGAAGGAACAGCTGTGGTGCCTACATTACAAGGAAGCCCAGCAGTTCCTGACAACCAGTTACAGCTGCAGTTCTTCTAGTGCAAGATGGATGCTTGGAGTGGCCTGCTGTATCCTGAGGTTTGTGGGCTGCCATAGTTGTGCCATATCCTGAGGCTGAGAGGCAGGGATTGCAGCTAGGCTGGCCAAGAACTCAGATTTTTGGTCAACACTACCATTCTTACTCAGGCCTTATCATGGACCCCTATGGGTCTACTCATTACTATACCTGCTCCTGAGGTGGTATATCTCTGAGGAACTGGAAGAGGGCATTTCTGCCTTGAAACAGGCTTTGGATACAGAGTAACTGCTCTGCCCTAGGCAATGCTATACTTGCCCTCAACTTGCCTCTCCTGAGCTGCTTAGGCTGCCCCAGTTAGGGCAGAGCAGGTCCACCTCTCTTAGGGCACCCTATCTTGCCTTGCTCTGCCCTAAGCCTCTTCCAGAGTAACTGGGCTGGAGCATCTTGCAGTTGCTCCACCCTAGTGATCGATAGGGCAACCCAAGGGTTCTTATGTGGACAGATTAGTTGCTCTGGATTGTGCTGATAATGTAATAGTTGACATTTATCCTTTGCTTCTTGAAGGTTCAGCAAAATGCTAGTCAATGACATTTTTGATGCAATAAATAATGCTAGAAATTGAAGCTTGCATCCTAAGAGCAAAAATGGATACTTCGGCATCTTCTAGACCATGGTTTGGTTAGAGAAGCAATGAAATTATTTGTAGGAAAGAGAGAAGCACCTACTATCCTTGTTCCAACACATAAGGATTAAATTTTTCCTCTTAAATGCTTCCTTATTCAAACACTGTTAAATGCAATGTAACGTGTTATGTTATTTCCATCAATTACTTTCATCATTGCAAAGCACCCTGTAAGATAGTTCAGTGGTTCTCAAACCTTTTAGCAATGGCACCTACTTCAATTTGTCAGGACCCTCCAAAAGGGATGTCATTAACCTGGAAGTGATGTCATGGCTAAAGATGACATCATCAAGCAGGAAAAATAAGACCCTATAGAACAAATCAAATCAATTGAGCAAATTAAAAGTTTACATTAAATATAGATTATAAACCAGAACTTCTTTACCTTCCCAATAACTTCCTGATCTTTTTTCTAATTTTCCAAGTTTTCCAAAGGCTACAGTCCTATCCACATTTACCTCAGTAAGTGCCATTGATTAACATTTTTAAAAGCATAGGCAAAGTTGCCTGTGTAAAGATCTGTAACATTTCCCCAAATGTAATTATATACCATGGTAGCATCAAGTCTAATATAATGAAAAAAATTCATATTGAAATGAATGGGGACCAACCTGGAATTGGTTCGTGACACACTTAATGGGTCTTGATAGATGATAAGATCTTTCCTTAATTTATGGCAAATCATAATTTCAACAGACAGATAGAACAAAATGGAAATAGAAACTTATAACAAGCTTTTTCATGCATAATTTCTGTGTGCTTGTAAAAGCTTTTGGATCTTTCTTTGCGTTTGGACTTAAGAGACCCTGTGTAATGCTCAAGGAATGTGATGTTAGTTTATCTCCTTCCGGAACTCAAAATTATTCTCTTATTAACCTTGATATAACTACACAAGGAAAACATTAAGCTGGCCTCTGCTTTTCCTTGGCCCGTGCTTGGAAT
The DNA here is from genome assembly GCA_030015325.1 of Cryptoblepharus egeriae. Lineage (NCBI taxonomy): Eukaryota > Metazoa > Chordata > Lepidosauria > Squamata > Scincidae > Cryptoblepharus > Cryptoblepharus egeriae. The sequence goes on from JAREYC010000007.1 coordinate 58,022,652, forward strand.
AAGCTGGATAATATGCAAGTTATTTTGACAACTGCTTCAAAACACAGGAGAAGACAAGTTTGTTGACATCTTGTTGGTGTGGTTTGAGGTTAAACAGGAGGCTTTAGGAATGAAGCATCTTTTCAGTGCCTCGAATGATAGATGTGTTTTGTGTTTCTTTTTGGATTTATAAATGGCTGTGATAAAAGTCATGGGCCTTCAATTTCAAGCTCCTAACTTTTGCCTGCCGTGCAAAGAGATGTGAAAAAATGATGATTTTATTTAATTCTTCTCCTTTCCCTCCACTTAACAACACATGCTATGGGCACTTCCAATGAAAAGATTAGCTATAATAATATTTAGCTTGTGAGACCGTTATCATTCTCTACTGCATACCCAAAACTATATGTCGTTGGTTTCTTTCACTGCTCACCTGTGGTGAAAAAGAATTGCCTTCAGGTGACAAGGCTGTGACTTATTAGTTAATTTGTTTATTAACTGCCTTTCCAATGCTAACACAAATGCCCTAAACCATTTACAAAGATTTAGTTCCTCCCCTCCTACTGTTTCTCACAACAACCCTGCGAGGTAAGCAAAGCTGAAAGTGAGTGATTAGCCCAAGGTCACCCAGGAAGTTTCCCGGCCAAGGAGGAATTTGAACATGGATCTTCCAAGTCTCAGTCCATCTTAGTCCATGAGCACAATCCTAACCATGTCTACTCAAAAGTAAGCTCCACTGTGTTCAATGGGTCTTACTCCCAGGGGAGTGTCCTTAGGATTTCAGCCCATACAAACGGAGATGCGCTGCATCCTGTGCTAAGGAGGACAGTCAGAGAGGCCTTCTTAAGATAAAGGAACACTGTTCCCTTCCCTTGGTGCTGTACGTCAGTTGCATGGGTGCAGGAAAGTTGGATAGGATTGGGCACTTAGCTTTCTTTGATGTAATTGCACATCATGTTCCTCAGTCAAAAGCTTAGATATGTTCTTAAGCAGTATGATGCAGTCTTTGCATATTCAGTGGAACCATGGTGTATACCCTGTATCTGTATACATAATATAATGTAGTTTAAAGACCTGTACATGCAGCCCACATTTATGCAATTTTTCCATCTTCAAAAAAAGAATATGAATCAGATTTTTATGTATACAAGAGCGCAATCCTCGCTGTAGGTCTGAAAAATGGCCCAGCTAAGCTGGCTTAAGTAGGCCATATCTTGAGCTGATAGCTGAGCTAAACCCACAGGACTAGAAGGCCTCTGGTTGCCCCAACAGCTCCAGGAGAGGCAGTAGCACAAGGGCAGCATGTTCACTGGGCTGGTGTAGTTGTGCCATATCCTTTGGTGGGCTGATGTAGTTGCCATAGTCCTGAAAAACAGGGACAATCCCAATTTGAGGGATTGTTTTCACATAGTGGTAGGTGGGACAGAGGGTCATGTCCCAATTTTGTGGAAGAAAATTATGGCAACCCTACCCAGACTGAATGATGTCTGACTGATGCTCCTAAATTGTTACCACTCCACATATACCTCTAGAGTTGTTTGGTGGGATCAACTCTGAATTAGAGAGGATTTTGCATCTGAATGTTGTTTGTTGGTATGAGACTAATTTTTTTGGATATTTTTATTCAGCTCTCATTCCCTTAGATGTACTTTGACTGCAGCTGTTCCAAGCAGCTGGGGGATTCACACAACATTACTATATGTACTCTGGCCACATCACGCACATGTAAAACTGATGTCCTTTAGATTTATTCCTGGAAGGACCTCCTACACCAATTGTTTTCATGTTTTGGAACACAAGACTGTTCTAGCAATCCTTTCAAATACTGTTAAGTCTGAAATTCTGTCCTTTGGTTAGGTATTGAATTTAGAATGTGCCACTTGATAGCTATGGGTAAATACTGGTTATTTGGGTTAATCTCAAGATTAAGTATCTAAAGATTTTGAACCACACCACTGTTGCTAGTGAGACTTTTTGCCTTCCAAGTTCCTCCTCCCAGAAGAGATTATATTCCAGTACATTCTTGTTTTAGCCTTCCAAAGCATGAGAATAATAAGATTGGACAGTAATGGTTCCGACATTTCATATTTTGTGTGTACATATATGCTGTGTCTCTAGTGGTCCAAGCATCTGTAATTTTTGGAGACACAGTCATAACTTTTGAATTTGCTGTAAGTCAGTGGAGACAGTTGCTGAACATAATATAACACTTGGAGCACATTTAAAGGGAACGTGTTTTGGGAACATGTAAAAGAACAGGGCACATGTGCTATCTATCTATCTACAGTATTTATATACCGCTTTTCAACTCAAAAGTTCACAAAGCGGTTTACAAGAAATACATGTGCTGAATCTATACATGTGCTGAATGTATAGAGACCAGGGGTTGACTGTATAACCTCACTTTTCTGTTATAAAGGTTCCTTCTCTATGTATCTGCTAATAGTATTGGAAAATAAATACAACCTCTGAAACAGATGTACCTCATTACCTCCACATGAATACATAGTCTCTATGTATAGTTTCTATGTATCTGGTGATTGGCATTTGGGCAGCTAATATTTGGGAATACAGTACTGTATTAGGAAGCAACTTTCTGCTTCCTTTTAGTATTCCATTTAGTGTTTATGGTAAGCTTTTAGGCTGGCTGCTGCCTGCCTCCATGTTTCTATAAGTGTGTATGTTTACATAGAGATCTGTAAAAGGAAAATTTTTGGCACAGTAAAGCAGGCCTCCATCATTTTTGGAAGACTATGGTATTGTGCTCAGCGCTGCATATGCTGCATGCGAAGCACGAAAGCCTGGGTTGGATTGTTATGGAGGATATGGAGGATATACCCAAGCAGCAAATCTCCCCTCTCCATGCCACTGAATTAGTCCAATGGAAAGGAAGAGCCAATACAATTGGATCCAGCTGGTGTCGCAGAGCTGGGCTAAGGACAGAAGCTCACCCTGTCTTGTGAAGATATAAACAACATTAAAGGACACACACACAAATCTACATGCAGGTAACTGGATCTGCAGATAAGCAGGATTTGCAGCTACAAGGTCCTCCCTATAGTTTGGAAAGTCTCATGATGGTCTTTCCACTTGCAGCCAATGTCAACTAATGTTTTCCACAGTTTTTTCTATACTTAGTGCCTCTTCACTTGTTTTAACTACTCATGAAATACATGTTGACATGCAATTAGAGATCTGTATTCTGGGTTGAGTCAGTGCATTATTAGGCCACTGAGCATCCAGGAAGGTTAACAGACAACAATGAGAATTATTCTTAGTGGAAGGAGCCTGTTTGACTTGTTTCTTACCCCTCGAAGCCCAGGAAGACAAAATTAACGTTTGGCATGCACACAAATATTTACCACTTCAAGGTGATGGTTTGTAAACATCAATTATGCTTTGCAGATCCTATTTTATGCATATAATAATGAGAGCAATGTTTCCTTAATTTTTGTATGAGAAATAATGCATAATTGAAAACTACAGGAATTATTCCTTATGGTAACCTTGAAAATGCTTTTTAGTTTTTTTGCTTGCACTAACTGTAAGTTCGAAATGGTTAGTGATCATGTCCTCAAGCCACACATGTCCTCAAGCATCACTTTAAAGGGAGCTATCTAAGGAGCTGTAACACATGGAAAACACTTGACATTACCAAATTATAGAACTGGAACTTTCGAGGGGAAGTCATAGGATTAAGAAGTAGGAAAGTAATATAGCAGTGTAATGTAGATGTGGACCTAGGGCAGTGTCACCCGTGGGACATTGAGGAGCATGGGCCAGCAGCTCATGTTCAGGCCAAGGCTCCTGCATCCTGCCCTATGGAGTTTTCTGGCACATGCAGTATTTAACAAATAACCTGCCATTGAACCAATTTCATCTAGGCAAAGAGACTGGCTTTTAGGAGCAAGTTAAAGGAAATTGTGACCTCACAAGGTTTTAACACAAGAGATAAAAGAATTTGGGTTATTGGCAAACAGAAAAAAGCATATGAATATGAAAAGGCTGAAATTATCCAAAATAAGCTCATTTTATAGAAAGATTAGAATTTATACTCACAAATGGCTTTTTTTCCTTTTATGTTGGAAATTGAAAAGTTGCTACTAATTCTGCAAAACAGAATAGTCAAAATAAGTGAATGCTGCAAAGAGTGTGTTCAAAAGCATTGCAACAAATAAAGTTTTCTTCTAAGTACTAGAAATGGAAATATAAAGACTCAATATATGTTGCAAGGAAGAGAAGAAAAAAGTTGTCTGAGGGAATGTAATTCCAGCTGGGGACACAAAGACCTGGACTATTGATCCCCTTGTTGCAGCTTTTTAATGAGTGGAGTCTTCAAGCTGTTTGTAATCATGAGGGCTACATACTTGCTATTTCAAAAAGGGAAGCTGAGATTCTCAAAGTAAAAAATCCAGTCTTTCTTGTCTCTGATTTAAAGGAATAGTATTTCCTATTGTAGGTCTAAGAGCATTACTCACATCTAAAAGCTGGTCATTTTGTGAGGATTAGCCATCTGTAGTGACAGGTTGTAGCAGCATATTTACTGAAAGCAAGCTGGATTTGTTTTAAATATGTCAGCATTCGGTCGGTTGGCCTTTCCAGTGCTGAATGCAATATAGTACGCAGGACCTAAGAATGAAAATCCCAGTGAAAGTCACCAGCAATTACTGATGGTGATGGCCTTGGCTCACCTTTTGCTTTCAAATAAGATGAATTTCCTACCCATGGGTTGGAATCCTGTGGATATAATAATGGACCCAGATAATACTCTGACATAACCTGATCAGAAGTTAGACTGATGTAGGTTGCTCTAGGTTTCTACAGTGACAAAGAGGTTATGAACAGAGTACAACTAACTTTTGAGATACATAGCTCAGTTGCAAATTTATTGAGAAGAAAACAGGTGGCATCATGCCCTCATCCTGGCCAGCCATCATGAGACACAGCCCTTTTTGAGCTTCATTGGGAAAGATTCCTTTCTGAACTAACAAAACATCTGTAGTGGGTAATGGGAAAATCTTGCTTGTTGGCACAGGGATGCTTTGCAGCACCTCAATCCTAAACTCTAAATAGGCCAACAAAATGGCAAGGGAGAACCCAGGAGAAAATCAGTGAGACTTGACTTAGTTAAACCAATTAATTAAACCAATAAAGCACAACTAGTAGGCATATTATCAAAGATAGCAAATCAAGATAAGAATTAAAATGGGCAAACTTTAAAAAAGATATAAAATGTCATTGTCCCATGATGTCAGCACATAAAACCAAAATTATGTATATTTAAAAGGTATATTTAAGGTCAACAAATGCGTATTGTCTAACAACTAAAGACACTGTACAAGTTTCCTATAGAAATTGAGGTATGAACAATTTTGTTCTGTTGTTGTAGGATCATTCCAGAACAGAAAAAGTTAAGTAGGATGGCTAACGGTTAAGCTGAGTTGCCTGTTAAAATAGTTGTTTTTTCTATTTAAATGGTTGTTTTTCTCTGACATTTTTTTGGGGGGGAGGAGGAGATCAAGTGCATAAACAAAGTACTGTACTTGAATTTGTGTAAGAGCACAATCCTAACATGTCTTCTCAAAAGTAAGCCCCTTTGTGTTCAATGGGTCTTACTCCCAGGAGAGTGTCTTTAGGATTGCAGCCTTCCATAAAATGCAGGCTGACTGTATTTCAGGAAACAGACCCCTGTGAATATTGAACCTGCAGATACTGAGATGGGGAAACGGTCAGAGGACCTATCTGGTTACAACCTGAAATGCCTTCCCGTTGCATCCAGAAGTATTCTAAGGCATGGGGAAGCTGCACAACTCAGAAGTCTTCTCAGAGTCATTTATGCTTGGATGAAAATCTGAAAATTGCCTTTCAGATGCCTATGGTAGGCCTTCTGAATCATGGGGAAGTCTTGCACAGCCTTCTTGCATCTAGTACAGAGTGCACTTTCAGTCATGTCAGGGAGACTCATTGAGGCCCTCCAAAGATGGGTGGACCTGAAGTAAGCAAATCCACAAATCTACAGATAAGAAGGGCCAGCCCACAAAATTTTTTAAAGGAAATTGAAAAAGAAATGCTTGCAGCAGAACAAAGATGAGAAGGATCTCATCATTTCAAATCTGTCTTTTCAAATCTGATGCAAAGTGTGATTTCTATGAGAACCTTTTAAAGAATCTTTAAAAGAATCTTTTAAAGAATCTTTAAAAGAATCTTTTAAAGGTCTGTGGGTGGCACAAGTGGTTAAGACACTGTGCCTGTTAACCAGCAGGTAAGGGTTCGAGACCCGGGCCGGCCCCACAAGACAGGGTGAACTCCTGTCCTAAGCCCAACTCTGCGACGCCAGCTGGATCCAATCGCATTGGCTCTGCCTTTCCATTGGACTAATTCAGTGGCTTGGAGAGGGGGGATTTGCTGCTTAGGTAACAGCCTATCCTCCATAACAATCTAACCCAGGCTTTCGTGCTTCGCATGCAGCGTATGCAGCGCTGAGCATGATACCATAGTCTTTCAAGACTGAAGGAGGCCTGATGATGAAGGCAATGAGAAGTCAGCCGTGGAGAAAAAAAGGAAGGTTTCTGCTCTCCAGCAAGGGGAGATCCTGCTGTGCCAGAGCCAGAGGCATCCACTGTCATTCACTTTCATGTTAAACGGTTCTTTGCAAGTCATTAAAGGTCAGGTCATGAATTTAACAGGTCAGAAGAATGACTGCCTGCCTTTCTTTTCTTTCCCCGTTTTTAATTAGAAATTTTAACTTGCAATATTTTCTCTCCATCCATCAGGCATCATTCACACCAGCCACAGGCAACTGATTTACATCTTGAAACTTTTAAGAAACCCATTGCAGGCGTGTTAATGAACATTTAAGTGCTTTCTCTGGACAAAGTGGGTTATTTACAGCTAGTCTCTATCTGGAGATGCTGTCCATGGAAAAGTCAATACCTAAAAGAGCCAGTGGCAGATTAAGGTTTGAGGCATTAAGGTCATGAAGGTCATAGGTAAATGTCACAGAATCCAGACTTCTGGGAGGCTGTTAACACCACCTTCTATTAAATACAGAGGTGTTAAGACAGTGTTCGGTTGTTTGCAATGATCTGCCCGGGGGCTTCTCTCAGCATTTCATTAAAGCCAATAGAAGAATGAAATTGGAAGTCCGATCTCTAAAAGACTCTTGGAACCAAACCACTGTGTTTTTAAACTACATCCAGTGCAATCCTAACTTGTCCAGGAACATATAGCTTGTCATGCTTATGCTATGCCCAGCAAAAGTTTTCTTCTTTGTACATCCAAGTCAAGGGGAAACTTTTCTCCTTACCCTGGGGAGAGCCACTGCAGTGTCAGTGGGGCTACTCGAATCTGCAGCAGATGGGATCATTCGGGACTGCCCTGGGCTGCCTGGCAGCAGGGTCATGATCCTGCACAGATACCAGAAGCACCACACGGGGAGCACACAAGGCCAAGCTTAATGTTTGTATCTCTGTGTATCTAGTTATTTATTACTGCAAACTTGGCAACTGGGATAGATCCTCTGATAACTGGGCAAGGGGCACTATTTCAAGTGGTGCTTCTTTTTCACAGGAGAATAACTGTCCTCTTCATCCCATCACAGTGTCTTCTCAGTGGTGTTAACAGTATTGATCAGTGGCATCACTCAGTACATCACCCAGTGAAGGAGGCCATCACCCCATGATGGCCACCTCCTATGCAGTGGCAGGGCAAAAACACTGGTGATAGGTGTGGTGATGTACCATTGCCATGCCCCATTGAACTCAATGGAATTTACTTCTGAGCAGACACTAACAGGATTGCACTGTTGGTAAACTTTTTCATAGAAAAGCAGTATATAAATATTAACTATTTATTTATTTATTAGTTGAAACTATTGGATGAAATTCTAACCTAGGCTGGCACAAATCATCGGTCTTCCCGTTCCCCTGATGACGTAAGGAGGCAAGTGCATGTTTGTGCACTGGCCTAACCTTCTCCCAAGAGTGGCACAGAAGTGTCTTACATCACTTTTGTGACAACCCCAGGTCAGCACAGGTCTTATGCCAGGGCTTAGACTGACCTAACTGGAGCTTAGGATTGCAGCCATTGTTATTAATAATAATGGATAGCAGTATTGTTGTAAAGCGGTTATGATAATTACATAGGAAGGGTGCAATTTGGCTTAGTTTGGCTTGGTTTGATGGCAATATTATGAAGAGTTGTAAGCTCAGGTTGACCATATAGAATGGAGGACAGAGTGCCTCTACCTTTAACTATTGCACAGAAGAGGGAATTTAGGCAGGTATCACTCAACAAAAAAGGGTTTAAAAAGCAGCACATGCCAAAATTTCCTCTTCTATACAATGCTTAAAGATAGAGGCACTTTGTCCTCCATTCTATATGGTCACCCTGGGTAAGTTGTAGTAGGGATGATGATTGTGGTGGCATCAATGGCAAGATCTCCAAGCTGTGTAACAATGGAGAAGTTCCTTTAGATGCACCTACAAGGCACCTACACACACAGGGCCCTTTTGACCAGAATCCAGCTCTGCATATTGCTGTAGCTCAAAAGTTGTTTGGAAAAATAGTGCAATTCAGCCCCAGCCCCAGTTAAGAGTTTTCATGTCCTATGAATACCTCTGGCTGAATTTTGTTGACTGAATTGTGCTCTGTGTCAAAAGCTTATGCATGCAGAAAGCTTATGTGTAGAAAGCTCTGCTGGACATGTGGAATAGGTGACACAATTCTCTGGATTGTGGGCCAAAGCATTTGGATTTAATACTTGGCTCTTTTTTCAGTCTTGGCTCTGAAATTTTCCTCCGCCACACCCTACCCCACTCCAGGGATTACAGAATAACACGGATTCATACCCAAACAAGTAAGATATTAAGAGCCTTTAGATGAATTGGCAACATAGTGTGAAAAAAACAGTGTATTTTAAGAGTATTTGTTCTCATTTATTTTCTTTTAATACTTCATCATGACTATAGCAATGTTAGAGCACAGGACAAATAGACACTCCCTTGATTCTTTCTTTGAATTTTTTCAGCTGACATTGATTTTTCTCAATGAAGCAAAGGGTGTTGTACCTTTTGGCCCAGAGCATCAACCCATTTAATTGCTTGGCATATAGAATATATAGCTGCTTCCTGAAATGTTGCAAAAGCAATACAGCACCTTTAACACTCCCTCACAAATGGCGTCTTCCTGTGATAAAAATCTGAGGTAATCTAATAATAAAGAAAATGAACAGGGCAGCCCTCAGTTCAAATCTCAAGCCCACTATAGACTCACTGCCTGGCCTTTCACATGCCTTTATCTCTGTCAGTCTCTTTTTGGAAGCATGGTGTTCAAATCACTGGACTACATTGTCAAGTTGTAAGAATTATGGAGATGAATCTACTGTACACATACCGCTTTTGACATGTCAGGGTTTGAATGGTGAACCTCCTGGCTTGAGAATGGAATTCAGTCTAGAAAGTGAACATAAGAACCCTGCTGGATCAGGCCAATGGTCCATCTAGTCCAGTTTCCTGTATCTCACAATGGCCCACCAAAGTGATTGCGGACTTCAGTTAGAGCTCATTGCCTGAGTAGGGAATAGGAGAGTCTGCATTGCTGGTCCCTGCTATTAGCAGGTGGGATAAAGCCTGCAGATTGGAATAAAAAGCTATAAATACTGGGAACTTGGCCAGTGATGCTTTGCCTTGTCAACAGAGCATCATCTTCAGTTGCCTTCCAGCTTCCAAGTGTCCATTTTAACTTTCTACTGTTAGGAATTCCAAGCAGTAGAAACACCTTCCAGGTCCCGATTCAGGTAAAGTCATCTATGGTTCCAGCCTGGGCAATATAAGTGCTAAATGTTGTAATTATCAGAAGGACTTGAGGGCACCCTCACTTCCAAGCATCACATTTTTCCATGTTTTGCCAGTCACTGACCTATTTAGTCTGTGTACATATACAGGTTCTTGCTGTGCTAGCATTTTAACTCTCCCTTCCCTTCCCCCCATGATAACAAGCATTTTCTCCCATTCACTCACTGTATTAGAAACTAGAATAGAGAGGAACATGTGGGGAACTGTTTAAGTGTGGTATTGCTAATCTCAAAGAAACTGTACCACAAACATTGACAGGAATAGACTCAACCTGATTTTCAGATGATTTCAGGAAATCATCCTGATTATATGCCTAAAATCAGAAATTTCATTCAAATGAATAATAAATATGTAAATAGTAACCTATGTGTAATAATTACTATTTTTCACTCTTCTACATTTTGTTTCCTCCATTTTCAGTGAACTCAACAACCTTTATTGGCATTTAGCCTCTATTTTTTAATGGAGTATACACTGTATATCAGTGTACACCTGGTGCTGCAAACCTGCATTTAATTTTATGGATGATGTGTCAGAAGACAATCTAACCAAACATCTTGGTTTAACAAAAAAGGAAGAAAACAGTGTACAGATACAATGGATAGTGTGTACAGCATTACAAAGTATTAATGATTCTTGAGTGGGAAATAGAAAGTGAAGCTATAATATAACCGGAATTATTAGCAATCTCTTTAGACTGATTAAAAAAAAAATTCACTTGGAAAAATTTCTGAGGAATGCTAATATTCCAAGATGAGAAGACCCATTTTCAATCAAATTGAAAATCAGCAGGGGCATCACTAAGGTTTGCATCACTCCTATGATGATGGTACATCATAGGGTGTATGGTACATCATCATAGGGTACAGGAGGCTGGTATGTCACCCCTATGATGGACCTCCTCCTGTGCAGTGGTACTGGGTGTGATGATATTCCATGGTCTCAAATCTCTGGTTTTGTGGCTATAATGTTTGATGGAATAGTGTGGTCTGTTATTGAATTCTGCATGAAATTATGCATCAGTTGATACATAACGTGAAGGTATTCCTTGATAATACCAAGATTTTGAAAATCTTGAAAATCTACTCAAAATACCAAGATTTTGAGTAGTGGCATCATCCCCCCTTTGTGCATCACCTAGCGTGACTGTAGTAGCACCACTGTTCAGCAGTGTCTTCCTATTCTGTCTTGGGTCAAGTGTATGCCTGCTTTAGAGATGCTCTAATACTCTTCATAAAGAGCTTTCTCCACTGACAGGCACTTTCAGTGATGTGGCAATGTCAACAAAAGATGTGTTATTAGCAGTGTTGTGTAGCTGTTTCTTAACTGTATGTTTTGGAATCCAAACAGGCCATATGGAAATTAAACTGGAAAGGTTCATATGTGATTTCCCTAAACCTTATGTGTCTTTGGTATAAAGAGGAACTTGTTTACTTAATCCTGTTTTCTCTTATCTGAGCCACGTCAGCTTAAGTGAAACTGTGATCACTGAAATGTCAAACTTTGCAGGCATTATTACAAGTTTGAGGCACAGATGTTTGTCTAAAAGGAAGAAAGCAGCCTATTGCTTCTGGAGCTTCTTCTCATGTGGACTGTCAGAGAAATAGTCATTCAGACTAGTCAGGCAGTGTTCATTTGTTATTTGTGGCAGCATATGTGTGTGGTATGCAGTGTAATTGCCACCACATTTTGTCTCGAGTGCTATCCAGAAGGAATGAAATGGATCCTGGCTAGGCGAGACAATTGTAGGAATCTTGAGGGAAGTGATCACGGTGATGAAAACAGTCATAGGGTGCAATCCAGAGCAACTACGGGGAGTCCTTGCTCCGGTGTAAGAAAAATTTGCTCTGGATTGCAATATGAATTTCCCATAGGTTTTCACTAGGTGGTGCCGTAACTATGGGTACATGTAATGCCTCTTATGTGCTCCCGTAGTTACTCTGGATTGTAGGGTCAATGTCCCTTGGGAATTTCACACGTATCTAAGTGCTAACAAATTTCACCCAAAGCAAAATTTGAAAGATCCAACTGAGGTGAAACAGCTGTAGAATTTGGGGAGAAAAGGCAATAGGATTTCAATAAACAGCCAATCCAAATCTTCCCTTCCCTCACTAGTGCAGCCATACCAATAAAGTAAGTGGTGCATCCATTGGCAGGAGACGAGCGATCATCAGGAGGACTCTGTGGAGAAAAGGGATTTAAGTCCTCTTAACCTTCTTGCTTCCTGAGGTCAGTGGCATTACTAAGGGGTGCAGGCTGCTCCAGGTGATGCACATGAGGGGATGACACTGCTACTCAACAAAAAATTTTAAAAAAATTTGTATTTTCAAATAGTATCATGTGATGTCACTCAGTGTGTAATTTCATTTCATGCAGAATACAAAGGAACAAACCAGGTTGAAGTATTACTATTCTATCAAATGTTATATGCAAAATACCAAAATACCCAACTTGCAACTCAGGTGGAGCAATTCCAGCACATCCCTGAACTTTTTACCAACCACACAGGACAGCAGACATGGTGTTACCTCCTCTGTAAAGAGGAGTATGTGCACAGGATTGTAAAGCTGCACATAAGAAAATGTACATAGGATTGTAAAGCTGTAATCCTATGCACATTTTCCAGGGAGGAACATAAAGGGACTTACTTCTGTGTAGACATTCTTAGGATTGTGCTGTTAGACTTGTAGCAACCCTGTGAAGAAGGTTAGATGCATACTTTGCAGCTGAATCCAATGCAAATATAAATTTTGAAATATTTCATTCCTATCAAAAGTTATTGCCAAAAAACTAAGAAACTAAAAATGCAGATCCCTATGGAAAGTGAAACTGAGCAATATTATGCCTTTACTTGCGAGTAGGAAAATGTGCTATAGTGTGCAATCCTAACTTAGGTCAGCACAACTCATTGGTTTTCCCATTCCTGTGCTAATGTAGGGAGGTAAATACATTTTTGTGCACTGGCCTAACACTCAGGAGCACTGCAGAAGTGTCTTATGGCACTTTTATGACACCCCCAGGTCAGCACAGGACTCATGCCTGGGCTTAGGCTGGCCTAACTGGACAGAAACCTTTGTCTGTTGGAAAGGGCAGACTGAAAGGACGATTTCCCCCAGAATGGTCCTGATCCAATGAACGCAGCCCGCACAAATCAACCCAGAAGGAAATCCCTGATAATTGCATTGAGTCCTCTGGACTGTGGAACTGAGCTACACAGCACATTTACTCACAAGTCCATGCCAGGCACAAAGGAATACAAAGCCACCAGTCTGGCCCCAATCCAGTGAAATTGAGCACAAGTGCTCCAGAAGGCAGTATCACCCCCTCCCCAAAAAGAATAAAACAGAGGCTTAATTGGTAAGGTGGTTTTTAAAAAATATGAAAATATTAATATCTAATTAATTGTATTAATTAATACTAATAATAATTGATTAAATAATTTAAAAGTATGGTGTGTCAACAAATTTGTGGGTCCCAGGTGCCAAATGACCAAGCTTCTACACTTCACCCCAACACAGAAGTGATATCCATATCTATACGTGGTGATCCTTTGTGAAGAGCGGCTGAAAAACCAAGTGCATATCTGTGACTGTCCTTGTCCATACCCTTCGGTCATTTATGCAGGCATACACCCACCACTTGAGATACATGTCACAAAGCAGTTTTGCTACCACCAGAAACATGTACAAAGGTCACACTCAAAGCCTCACACCCAGCCACAGGGTTTGTCAGTTAGCTGACAACTCTCCTTGCTGAGTTACCCAGGCGAGTAGAGAGGAGGGGGAAAATGTGTGAGGCTGATAGCCCTTTTGGCTCTTCTCGCACTTGCACACATGCTTGCATTTATGTTCACAAACCTCCATGGCTTGAAAGCTGGATGGAGACAAATTCATATATAAAATAAGCAGTTATTTAATTAAAAAAACCAAAAAGGTATATTGAAATAAAAAGATATGGAATACAATCAAATTCTATGCTTAAGATCAGAGGCAAAGTTCAAAAGAAAATAAACCTGTTTTTGGTAACAGTCTCCTTCTTCTGGCACCCTTTGGTATGTGCAGTACAGCGCTGGCAGAATGCAGCAGGTGACAAGCTGATGCCCAAGTCAGCATCAGTCTACCCAGAGGCAGTGGCATACCAAGGTCATTTGGCAGACAGGGCCCAAAGATCTTTGACACTCCCCCAATGACAAAATTTTTGAAGGCTTTTATGTAGAAAGATACACACACACAGAGAGAGAGAGAGAGAGAGAGAATCTGTTTATTAGATATTTATATCTGTATATTAGATAGTTATATACTGTAACTTTGTATATATAATCATATCAATCAATTTGCTTCTCTTTTAAGGGTGGCTGCAGCTAGAGTCATCCTGGGGTGACTCTGGGTGATCTTCGGGACACCCTCCCAAAGCCTAGCATCAGGGGCCGCACACCCAGCCACTCACTCAGTATGCTCAGAGGGGACTGTCATAGAGGGAAAGTGTACTTCTTCACTGTGTTGTGTGAAAAAGAATGGTTGTCAAGCAGATTCTTAGAGCTTCAAATTCTGCTTCAAATATTATCCGTTGCAATTTCATAAAGCTCATTTCCAACTAGTAGAACTAAAAGGAGATTCCTTTCACCTTAGTTTGCATCAGGGTTTTTTTTTTCACCAAAGCCACATCTTAAACTTGCCATCCATCAGTTCAATTACAGGAACTATTTTCTGTAAGAAAATGTCATATGGATCCCTTTAACTGGGTGTCTTAATGTTAGCAATTAGTAATGGTCTCAGTAAACATAGAGAACTGAATATTCAGAATGAAAAAGTGAAGTGTGGAACTCTTCACGCATTGCTATTGCTTCTGTTATTGAGGCCGTGTGAGCTTTGCACTATATATCTTACCTGATTCAGTGCTGTTCAGAGTTCTTGTGTCTACTGGCAGGACATGGGCCCAATTTTATCTACTATTTGATCTATTCTGTCTATTCCAATTACAATTCTATCTATTCCACTTCTAGAATTATATTCCAATTCTGTTACAATTCTCTCTATCCCAATTCTAACAATTTCATCTAACTTTTCAGCGCCAATGCATCTGTCATGCAGCGGCAAGATAATGGAACAAACATTTCCTTATTTTGAGGAGGCCTCTTTAATATCCCCTTCCACCACAGAACGTAGCATTCACTCCATTGGTATGGCTGCATTAGTGCTGGAAAATTGGATAGGATTGGGCCCTGTGTCTTATAAATATATCTACAACAGTGCTGCTGGCACACTAACTATTAGGAATTTTTTTATTTACATGTAATGAGATTATTCCTTGTTTGTGCACTTTCAACAATGAGATGGACCAATTAGTTTGTAGTCTGGCAACTTGCAGCTTTAGAGTCACAATTCAAGATGATGATTCTAATCTTTAAAGCACCAATATAAGCAAGTCTTATCTTAGCAACTAGCCTCTCCACTTTTATCTGACTTTCAGATTAACAGGCCCATCCTGCAGACAAAACCACAAGCACATCATGTCTTATCTGATGAAAGTGCCTAGATCTGAGATGGTCCAAAACTTCTGGTGTCTGAGGCTGCCCCCTTTACCTGGTGATACACTCTAGCTTCTATTTTATCTAGTCCCTGGATTGGAAAAAGATGAGAACATCTCCCACTTGATCCACTTTTTTACAATACAGAGAGGAGCAAAAGACAAGTGGATAGAAGTAGGCGCTCCCTGCCAATTTTCCTATCACAGTTGGTTTTATAGTAGGGCTGGCCATGGCCTAGAGAGGAATTTTATGAGCATAATCCTAACCATGTCTTCTCAAAAGTGAGTTCCATTGTGTTCAATGGGTCTTACTCCCAGGAAAGTGTCTTTAGGATTGCAGCCTCAGTCTCTATTTCACATCTATGAAACAGTCTCACTCTGAAATTTCACCAGAGCATAAGCATTTTCAGAAACAATCAGCACCCTAAACATGTCATGTATGGTTGATCTCGTTTGAATAAAGTAGGTCAATGATCAGGCAGCCAGCTTTGTTTGTTTGATGTTTTGTTTTTCTGATGTTTTTTATCCTCTCAAATGCATTTGGTTTGTTACAAAGAAAACCTTTAAAACTGCTAAAAAAGCATTTCTTCCTAGTATTAAATAGTTATAATTACATTCTCTTTGTAGTCTTGCACCACAAGCAATAGCTTTTACTTTTACGTGAAATGTAGCTAAACTGGTGTAGTGAGTTTGATCCGGTTACAAATTTTTTTTGAAAAGTTAGAATTTGAACCAGAATTGAGCCAAAGAATTAAACAGTATTGATGAACCTGAATGTGAACGGAGCTCAAAGTTTTGATGGGTTAACTGTGTGGTTGTGCTACTCCATACAGTGGGGCGTATAAAATAGGCACTTGGATATTGCACAATCCTAACACATAAGGCACAATCCTAACTTTCCAGCACTGGCATACAGTAGCTGTAGGGCACGGTATATCAATGTTTCTTCCCTTCCTTTGGAGTTGCACTGCTCTGGATGGGCTAATGTAGATTAAGGATGGTCCATCCAGAAAGGCAGCAAGGCAGGGACACTTCCTTAGGCATGCCTCAGTGTGCATCCCATAGATTTAAGCAAGTTTGTCTTGTTAAGGACTTCGAGAGCTATTTCTGTATTTCCTTCCTGGAGGGCATTTATATGAAAGTCATCAGCTAACCTTAGCTGTGAGGAAAATATAACAGCAACAGAAAGTAGGGCATGCCCATTAGAGACTGACTAAAAAGCAGAATTCATTACAGGTTATTTAAAAAACTTGTTTTGAACCATTACAGTGGCAGAATGGGGTTGGATCCTGAGATGAATGACAGGCCCTTTCCTCAGAGTGGCCTGGTTTTTATAGTCACTGGTAACACTTACTCACTATACAGTTAATCTTTAATGTGACTCATTGCCATGCATGTTATAGTGTCAAAACTGTGAGTCTGTATATGTGCTCTGTATATGAAATAGGAATTCTGCCTAGAGGATTACACTCAAGGGACAAATGACTGCACTTAAATTGGGGTAATAAATTTTCTGAATTATACAGTTTGTGTTTTCTAGATAATTTCACACATAACCCTTTGCAGTTCCAGAAAGAGGAGATTCATTAAAGCTGTAGAAGTGGTTCCTATAAGGCTGAATATTCAGCCCTATGTTACTGAGGCTGCAATCCTAACTGGCATAATCCGGCCGGCATAATCCCTGGCATAAGTCCTATGCTGCCCTGTTTCACAAAAGTGCTATAAGGAACTTCTTCCCCACTTCTGGGACATTTAGGCCAGTGCATAGGCATACACCAACCTCCCCTCTCCACAACAGGAAAATATGCCAGGTGAATTATGCCAATGTACATTCATTATGATTGTGTATAGATTATAATTGTGCATTCCCAGACTTAACTCTTTCATGTTCTGTCCTGATGTCTCCCTCCTGAATTTCACCTATACCAGCTTGACTGAAGGCAAATCTTTCTTGCCTGAATATACTGTATCTCATTGATTCCCATTATACACTATTAAAGTTGTGATTTTAAGTTATTTCTTTAGCCTACATTTTCCCCCAAGTACCTAAGATTACAATATATCATGGTCTCATTTTACCCTAACAACTACCCTGTGAATAAGCTAGACATCTAGTGGGCTTCATGTTTAAACTGTAATGAGAACCAATGTTCAAAGAAAAGAGAAATTAGAAAGAGATTGACCCTATTTCCTCGGTGGTGATCCCCCTAGCGGCTTTCTTAGAAGCTATTGTGGTATGATTTGGCTGAACATTTCAAAATGTCAAGCTGGTACATTTCACAAAGACTCCCTTATTTTTCTCTTGTGATTCAACCTGTGTCAGTCACATCCAAAATGTAGCACCCCAACCGCTGTACTGCATGGCTTGGGAACCTATTGAGGAATAATGCATGTGACGTGAAACCATGAGAAGGGGAAATTGCTCTCACTGCCCTTTCTAAATGGCACCCCCTTCTTTGCCAAAACTGGGCAGCCAAAAGCAGGACAATGAATGCTTGTATTGACTGGGGGGTATTGAGGAACTGTTTGGGAGGGACCTTTGTAAGTAGGCCTAAACCTGCACCTCTCTGAAGTGTCCCCATTTTGAGTAACAAACAGGTGGACCAACAAGGAAGGCCTCTTTTCTCCTTAATTCTGGGAAAGCTGTTTGCAAAGGTGATGGGAATGCTGAATGTGGGAGGCAGCTGCCACTGTGCGCATGAAGGGACGGCTGCTGTGACAGACACTGTTTGTCGTGGTGCAGACCTCTGCAGCCTCTTCTATGTGTGGCCTTTTCTTTCCTCCAAACAGAAGCTGACGCAGACAAGCTTTCAGGGCTCACACTGCCCTCATTCATTAGCCATAGACAAAGGTCTGATTATAGACCCCATTCTTTGTTTTGATCAGTCACCTGCTGGACTTGCCTCTCTGTTTCCTATGCACTGGAACCACTGCTCCTACAAACTGGTCTGCTTTCCTAGAATGGGTTTCTCCATCAAAAGCAGGCTTTTGGCTTCAATTCATAATTTAATCCATCATTACTGGATATTGTCTCTCCTTCCATCTCCTTTTATTGTGGGAAAACATGACATCCTTGGCATTTTTTCATAATGTTCACTGTCCTGGATAAGCCATTGTTCAATAAAATGAATTAATGTTAAGAGCTGGTTCTGTTACTGCTACCTAGTCTGGGGACCGATGATAGTTTGAAGAACTGAAGCTTGTAAAATAGTTCTATCATTATTCATGGTGTGGATACTATCCCCTCCCCTTCCTCCAATATTTTCTGTGGTCAAACAGATTTTGGAGATTTCAACTATCTGAAAAGTATCTTGTCTGTCTCCAGGTGGCCAGTGGTTGTATGTACATCTAAATAGTGATAATATAATCTGTTTTCCTTTCTGATTTTATTCTTAGATGTAAAGGAGCCTCTCACTACGGCCTCACCAAAGAGAGAAAGCGGCGTTCACAAGATGGATCTCCTGACTCAAGTGCTGCTTTAACTGTAGCTATTGGCCCAGAACTCTCTTCCGCAGCCACTATAGCCTTAATGACAGATGAGCCAGGCCTAATTAATCCAGCCTTCAGCACCACTTCAGAGGACAGCCAGTCAGGACCAGGCTGTACAGAACCTAGCAGGAGCAACCAAACTAGAAGTAAGAACTACCGAGGAGTACTCCAAAATGTATTGAGCTCTCTCTAAATGACTCTTTCCAGGTTTACATGCCAGAATATGTTTTGTAATTGTCCTTGAGAGGATAAAATCTTGGGCAAAACCAATGCCATTTTAAAAATTCACACCTTATATACCAAAGAATAGGTCTAACTTTTAAAACAACAAACGTGTGTAGACATGCAGTAGTAGCAGGGTTGTGGGTGCTGAGTGGCAGATGAGACAAAATTTCTCTGTGGTCTGTGGAAAAACGTCACACCTGCCCCGGTTGCTTACTCCTGAGGAGGCTTTTCTTACTCCCAAGAACACTCTCCTTACACCCAAGAGAACTCACCTTACATCTGCTTTTGCAGGTGTCAGGAGAGCTTTTTCAGGTGTAAGCAGGAGGAGGTACCTGCAGTGCTTTTCCACAGACTACAATGGTAGTCCTCACCTGCCACCTGCACTGCATGTCCTTGAATAGTAGTAGTAGTAATTTCTGAAACATATTTGCTCCCTTATTTCAACATTGTCTCCTTCACATAAATTTCTCCTAAGAAACTTAGACTGGCCTAACTCACCTGGCCTATCTTTCCATGATGGTGTGTGGATACCTGTGCATTGGCCTAACACCCCTCCCCCCGGGAATTGGGCAGAAGTGTCTTACTGTACTTTTATGATAAAACTGGGTCAGCATAGGATTTATGCCGGGGCTTAGGCCAGCCTAAATGGAGATTAGGATTGCAGCCATCATCATCCTCCAAGTATATAGCTCTTTCCAGCTGAACAGCTCAAACCTACTTTGTTGCTTTTTGCTTTCAGCACGACATTTTGAACGTTCCACTATAAGAAGCAGGTCTTTCAAAAAGATCAACAGGGCTTTCAGTGTTCTTCGAAGGACAAAGAGCGGGAGTGCTGTTGCAAACCATGCTGAACCAGAGCAAGGAAACAGTGAACATTTGGCTGCTTCAGGGGAAGGTAATAATTTTTACCTGCATACATTTGGAATGTTAAGAACGAACATCCTTTTATGTTTTTCAACATCTGATCACTTGGTTATAACCTGGAAAGTGTATGGAAATGGAAAACCTTTTTCCCTTAACATTTTTCTCAAAATGGAAAACATATTTTGTAAAATAAAATAAAATTTTCCAATGGACCTATATATCCACAACAGGCAAAGGCTTTGGCATCTCAACCAAAAAATCATAGTTACAAATACCAGGAATATTCATTCATTCTGGAATACCATACATTCATCCAGGAATTGATTTTTTTAAAATGAAAGTCAATAACTGTTTCTTTTAAAACTGCAAATGATCACACTGGCACTAGTCTACTGGTATCCACAGTAATAGCTCACTCCCCAAACACATGCCTGTTGGCTTTCAGCTGTTGCCATTGAGTTTCTAGACCCACCCTGATCCATCAAAATTGGTATTCATTTAATCCTGTCAAGGTTCAAGAGTTGCTGTTGCTAAAATTGTGTTTAAAAATTGTGTGTCTACCTCATGCTTTCTCTGAGGTCAGCTGTAGTTCAGATGGTTTAACTGCCAGTATTATTTTAACTTTTCTTTTGGTGGCTGTCAGCTTAGCTTCAATTTACGTCTAGACGTATGTCCCCCGACAATAAACATTTAGTCAAAGTGAGATTTTAAAAGAGCCAGGGTTGTTCTTGAATGAATGCCTACTCAATTCATTCACCCCCTGTAAGGAAAAGGGGGAGTCTATAGGGAACTAAATGTCCTTAAGTCACCCTAAGCATAAGAGGATCCTAGGGACTTCAGTGTGTAAGTATTCATTTTACTAATCATCAAACTGCATATTTATGAGACAGAACTATAGTCTGCTTTGCTCCTTAATTTTCCACCTGTTTTGCTTCTCTCCAACTTTTTTACACTGCATTGGACGAACTATATCTTCATTAAGGTTAGGGTGAGATGGACAGTTAAGGAAGTAGCATAGCTAGAGATGGGCAAAATGGTAAGTGCTGCAGGCACCACATTTGCCTCATGTAAATTGGCCTTTCCAATAATTATCAGTGCCACCTCAGGCAGTGATAAAAACATACATGAGGCACAGTTTGGTTTTGTAAGCACATTACTATTGCTGCCTGAAATGATGGTGAATGGGAAGGATCTGCTGACATGGGACATTGCAGCACCTATAGTACATACCATTCTCCCCAGTTAAGCTATTGAATTAGGGAAATGCATTGTGGGATTGATATTTACAATAGTAGCCATGCTTTAACATTTAAATTTTTGATCTTCATATCAGGGTTGGCTCAGAAGCTCCTGAGACCATGCCATCTTGAAACTTATAAGACCAATATGCGGCCTTGCCTCATATGTAGTGTGCCAGCTAAGGGTGTCTGTGGAAGAGGAAGCAGCAGGAGAGTGATGGGCTAGAGCTAGCAGTGGAAGGGATTGATACATCAATTGATAGCCATGTTTCAGTGAGTCTATCCCTACAATCCAGAGTAACTATGGGAGCACGTAAGAGACATTTAAGTTGACATAGTTACGGCACCACCTAGTGAAAACCTATGGGAAATTCATATTGCAGTCCAGAGTAAATTGTTCTTACTCCGGAGCAAGGACACCCCATAGTTACTCTGGATTGCACCCTATATCAAGCACACAAAGAAAGAGAGAGACTACTGAGAATGACATTTTGTTCATCTGACAAAGTGGACTTTAATCCACAAGCTTATGCTACAATCAGTGTTAATCAGAACCTTAGGGTGCTACAAGACTTATACAGCTGTAAATCTGTCATATGAAAGAAAAATGAATGAAATAATTTGTGCCAGGCATCAAACTAACTGCTCTCAAGTCCATACAAATTTGCTATTGGGACACAAATTGGAATTATTTTTTTTAATCAATGCCCTTCAAATGAATCTTTTGTAGAGGATTAAAAACACTGATTTCTAAAGCCTATCATTAAGAACAAATGCCCATTCTTAATGAATCCAAAGTGTTGGATTTGAGAGAATCATCCCTGCCTGGCTTCTCTTCATCATGGCTGTATTAGGAATGAAAAGTACAGGAAACTATATAATTGTCTTGATCCTTTACAACAGGGGTTGGGCAAACATCTTGGCAGAAGTACCAAATGGAGATTGAAAGGAGACAGTATAAATACAACCTATCTTTCATAAAAGAAGTTGTGAATGGCATTTTTTCCCCAGATAATAAACAATTTTCCAAAGAGTTTCAGGTTCATGTCACTGAAACTTATGGGATGACTTAATATGGACAAAAAAGGTACATAAGACATAAGAACCAAGATATAACAAACCAGATAGTTTATGCTAGAGATTGGTCAAAACCTAGACCAGGCAGGCCTTGCGAGGCAGTTCTAATACTTGGTTGAAGTTTGAAGCCCAAATATGGCAAAACCTTGCTACTATCATTCTTAGTGGAACAGACGGATGACTTGGTGATAAGCAGAGCATAAATAGCTAGATAACTGAAGAAATCTGGTAGGATTTTCACTGTTTAAGATAAGTCGTTGATTTAGTTTGCCCACGCAAAGCAGAAAAAAGGGAACTGTGATGAGCAATCCAACTAAATAGGGTATGTATTGCTCAAATTCATGGATTTTTTTTTAAACTTTGAAATTGTATCTAAGCAATTTGACCTAAACTATTTTCGTAAAGATAAATGTATCATGGGAGAAGACGTTTTAAAAATGGAATTGACAATGACACAATCCTGCAAAGGCATCTGCTTTAAAAAGAGTATGTAAATACATAAAGTGCTTTCTGTTACTCTAATGATAGAAATTCTATTCACAAATGCAGGAGGCATATGTGTAAATGGCAGTAATATCAATGCTCTAAATGTGCATGGACTTATATGTAGGTTAACTTTGGTGTAGTATTTATTTTTTCCTTTTGTAGCCAACTTGTTACTAGTTTGCCCTCTTGTCATGAAAGACCTTCCAACTCTATGATTCTAAGATAATTTCTAGCCATGCTTTATCTACCAGTGGAATTGACATATGTAATATATCTACATTGGTGGACTTACTCTTTAGGAAAGCCAAGGAGGAGAGTGAATCCCATGAAAAGGTTGTCCAACGAGAGTAGCACCTAGCAGTTAGCAATCCCGCACTCATTTCTGTTTCCAATCTTTCCTTTACTGATGAGCAGTTGAATGGAAGATGACAGTACCATTATAGCTTTTGTTCTCTGCCACCTTCCCAGGCATCAGGGTTTAAAGAGAGGGAGGGTGTATGGGGAAAGTAACCTTCCATAAAACTTGCTAAAAATCTGATTCATAGTAGCATCCATAGGATGAACAGATCCAGTGAATTATCTGAAGCAGTTATCTGGCGACCAGATAAAATGTAGGTAAAAATGTAACTAGTGTAACATCAAGGACAACATGGGAAAAAAATGGTAGGTAGTAAAAGTACACTTATAGCGCAATCCTAACCATGTCTACTCAAAAGTTAGCCCCATTGTTGTCAATGGATCTTCTCCTAGGAAAACGTCTTTAGGATTGTAGCCATGTGCTGATTAAAAGTTCTTGAACTGAGCCAGAAAGCACAATGGAAAGTTTTCACCAAATGGATGCAGGAACCTGTAACACGCAGCAGATGGAGCTGGGAAGCTACCAAGAACTTTACCAAGAACTTTCTACTCACAGACCCTCCTCACTATGTGTCATTTCCTTAAACCTGGGGATTTGCACACTGGCTGTTTGCAGTCTAGAAAATAAAGTAATTCCTTAATGCAGTCTAACTGGAAGGTATCTAGCTTAGCTTTTCCATCTGACCTCTTAAACCTAGGCAGATAGGTTTGCTGCCCAGTAGGAAAGCAATCTCTGCTTCTGAGCAGCTGCCCCTGGCAGGAAGACAGGTTCTCAATCCATGCACAGCACATTTTTGGAGAATAACTAAGTTCCCAAATGATGCAGGAGCAACTCTTAGATCTGCTGAACCTGCATAGGAGCTTTGGGGCAGTTATATGTCACAAGAATAGAGAAAAATAGACCAAAAATATAGGAAAAAACAGAATTCATCACACTTTCTGAACTATGGCTTCTCATAAATTGAAATGTTCCAGGTTCTTTGAGGCTAGCAGAAGGATTCTTGAGTCCTGAAGTTCTAGAGCTTTTTAGAAGTGAATGTACTTTAATATTGGGTGATATGTACACAGCATGCCTGTATACTTTGCCTGATTAATAGAGTAGCATCCTCTGGCTGTTGCTTACTCATATGAAGTCTCAACTCTGGCATTGACATCAGGCCAGGATTCCTCAATCTTACTGCCTGAGATCCTTTTCCTAGTGATATAGGAGACTAACCAGAGACCTCTTACATACCAAGTATGCACTGTCACCCAAGCTATCAGTTCTCCACTATGTCATATGTTATGGTCAAATTGACTTGCGTGCCTAAAATGTATACAAATATTAAGTTTGAATTATTATGTTAGCTGAAAAATCTGGCAGAAATCTCCTATGGGGGTAATAATTCAAGACACATTTTAGTATCCTCATAAATCTTTCCAGATGAGCACAGGCAGTGTGCTAAACAGAGCTGATGGCCCTTTTCCTGCAATGTGCCATTGTAACAGTATCATTGGCAATATCAACAAAAATAAACTGTTGCAAAACTAGTAAATTATTCTTCAGGAAGCAGAAGCAGCAAATTTTTCTGTGCACAGATAATATGTTGTTATTATTGACAGATCCAGTGTGCCCCTCACCAGTCCTCGTGCCCCAAATACGAAACCATGCTGCAAACCCGCACAGCAGAATCGGCAAGAGCGACACAGACAGTATTCTGCCTTCTAGGTTCAGCAGTTCATCGATTTTTAAGAAATTGAAGTTTAAGGGGTCAAAGAAAGGTACAGGTATGCTATAGTTGAGGTTTTCCTTCTCTGGAAAACTTTTTTTAAAAAGATTGGAAAGCAGCTTTTAACAAGGATTAAAGCATCAGAGATAAGTAGGTGTTTTGAAAAGCATTTAGCATGTTGCCCAGCTCTTGCATGAGCAGAGTGGAGAGACTTGGTCTGGTTGATCACGTGAGAGTATTTTTGCATTCAACTAGAAAAAAAGGTTATGCTGGATGAAGATACCACTGGTGGTTCTTATTTCAACTGGGCCTCCTTGGAAAATGCTGATACATTCATAGGGTTGATGGACATGACAGATTTTATTTTAAAGCTGTATGACAGGCAGCACATTCCTAATCCCTTGTTAGGCCAGCATAAGTCCCAGCACAAATCCTATACTGGCCTGGAGGTGTCACAAAAGTGCCAAAAGGTTCTTTTGCACCACTCTTGGGGTTGGGGTTAGGCGCAGATATGCACAGTCCTTCCCATGCCACCATGGGAACAGGGACATGGGTGAGTTGTGCTGGCCTAAATGAGTTAGGATTGCACACTGAAACAAACAAAAATGTGGAATAAGTTCTTCTAATTGTCAGACAAGGTGGCTTCATTGCACAATCTTTACCTGTGCTGCAGCATCCACTTGGGGTGATCAGAGAGGTGGAACCCTGTGCTACATGTATTGTCATCTGAACTGTGGTCTCCCTTGCAGAGGTTGTACTACTTGGCTAGTGCTATGATCAGCTGCCAAATGTAGTCTGTATCCTATGCACTATTATAGGTCAGCAGCAGTGGCAGGAGTTGCAGTTTTTTATTCTTCTTCTGGCATAACAGAATTATGCCTTCCTCTATCAGCTTTGTCATTGACATTGTGATTTTCTGGCATTGAGGCCTCTGTTCTCCAAAGGGGATTAGGCTGTCTTCATTCGTCCCATCCCCAATCCCAATGTCCTTCCTATTTCATCTTTCTGCCACTGGAATTGCACTATTGTTTAAATGATGTCCAAGCTCTGTTGGTGTTTTTTTTCTAGTGCAGTACCACCCTCCATGTCATGTCTGTTGATATGTATGTCTGTTGATAATCCAAACCCTCCTGGAGTCCTTCTGAGGCCTTCTGCTCAGGGAAGCCACATGTGGACTCCCTGTGCCTCAGAAGACACCCCCTAAATGTATGGAACCTGGAGCATTGGATTTCCAAGGACCCCCTTAGCTACACCATTGCTTCAGTGAACATTATTTTAGGTTCTCTGTGGCAGTCTGACAAAAGCAGTTTCATTTTTCCTTTAGATCTATATCCTCTGTACAAATCATGGACAGAGTTATGGTTGTGCTGTGTACCGTGTACCATAGTTGTGCTGTTGTGCTGTGTACCGTACTGACAGAGGAAGTTTCTCTGTGTAAGGAAAGATGACAGAGAAAAGAACTGATTTCAAACAAATAAAGATCAATGTGCATTATTTGGCTTTCAGGGGAAAAAATCCTTCAGAATCATGAACTAAAAAGGATGTAATCTCTTGCCTTGTTTAGCAAACCCTTTAAAAAGTAGCTGTGAAAGTGTGTTGCACTGAGGTTTTTCTTTTTTTCTTTTCTGTTATTCCACAATTCCAAATTAAGGCCTGTCCTATGTGCATTTCAGCCTTCCCAAGGTTATACCACCTCATCCCAGATGGCGAAATTACCTGCATTAAGATCAGCCGTAGTGATCCCAATGAAAACCTTGCCATTCGGATTGTGGGTGGCAGTGAAACACCCTTGGTTCATATCATCATACAACATATCTATCGCGATGGAGTCATTGCCAGAGATGGAAGATTGCTGCCAGGGGACATGATCCTGAAGGTATGTTCTTAAGGAGGTAGATGGAAATAGGAAAAGAGTTGAGTGACATAAAGACAAGTACATATTTTTATATAAAAAAGTTTTCTAATGCAGATTGAGGGCATGTCAAACAATATTCAAATGAAAGAGGGGGTGAGTGAAAGAAAAGCAAGAACAGCATGTATCTCTTACATCAGGCTCATTGATGTGGATTCATTTTGAGGTCAGGAACAGAAGGTTCCATTTAAATTAACCTGCCAAGTTAAGCTAGCATACAATTCTTTCCTGCAAATGAATTTGGATAGATTTCAGAAACTAGTGGAGGATAGGGTGGCCTGGTGTGCTGCAGTCCATGGGGTCACAAAGAGTTGGACATGATTTGGGTTGCAATCCCAATCCCCAGTTAGGCCAGCTTAAGCCCTAGCACAAGTCCTGTGCTGTCTTGGGAGTGTCACAAAAGTGCTATATGGCACTTTCTGCACCACTTTTGAGGGAAGCTTAACCAGTGCAAAGACATGTGTTTGCCTCCCTACATCACTACAGGAATGGGAAGACCAATAAATTGTGCTGGTCTAAGTTAGGATTGCACCCTTAATGACTAAACAACAACAATTCTTTCCACCCATGTGCATTCAATCAACTAAAATCTAGTTCCTTGTAACAATGCAAATGAAGCTCAAGCTAAGGGCACAATCCTAACCAACTTTCCAACAGTGATGTAAGTAAGGGCAACACAGCTCTGAGGTAAGGGGACAAATATTTCCTTGCTTTGAGGATGCCTCAGCAACTGCCACCCAAGTGCAGGATGCAACACCTCTCTCTCTCTCTCTCTCTCTCTCTCTCTCTCTCTCTCTCTCTCTCTCTCTCTCTCTGCACAGGGTTGCCATACCTCCTGTATTTTCCGGAGGTCTCCTCCAAAACGCCGCTTTGTCCGGGAGGAATGAGAGCCCCTCCGGACTCCAATATTTGGGCAGCTTGTGCTGGCCCTTTAAATTTTTTTAAACTGTGGGCAGCTCAGAGACTTCTGGCTGGCTCGCACCGCCCACCCACAACCCAGAGGGGCTTTCCCGGCACTCGTGCCACTCCGAGGGCGCAGGGGGGCTTCCCTCAGGGGCACACGCCACTCCAAGGGCGCAGGAGGGCTTTCCCCAGGCACGCGCGCCACTTGGATGGCGCGGGGGCTTCCCCCAGGCCAATCCTATGCATCCCTACTCAAAAGTGAGCCCCATTAGAGAGAAAGGGGCTTACTCCCAGGTAAACTGAGGGGGCCAATCCTATGCGTGCCTACTCAAAAGTAAGCCAATTAGAGACAAAGGAACTTACACCCAGGTAAACTGTGGTAGGATTGCCATCTGAGGGGCCAATCCTATGCATGCTGCACCTCTGCAGAACAGGTGAGCTTGTGTTTGTGTGTGTCTGTGTGCAACAATGCATGGGGTGTTTGTGTGTGTGAGAGAGAGCGCATGGTGTGTGTCAGTGCATGTCACTGACATGCCTTGTATTGCTGCAAATTGCTCTGGGGGAGGGGGCTTTAGGATTTCTCTGGGGGAAATGGGCTTTAGGATTGGCCTCACTTAGTTACAGGAATTTTCTCAGGAATTTTGGCTTGGACTGGGAGGAAATTTGGCCTTAAATCAGGAATTTTGGGGTTGCTGTGCAGGAATTTCCAGTTTGGCGTCTGGTAACCCTGTCTCTTAATCCATCAGTTTTGAAAGACTATGTATTGTGCTCTGGAGTGTTTTCTCCAGAGCACAAAGGCCTGGGTAGATTGATATGGAGGATAAGCTGTTATCTAAGCAGAAAATGGGTGGTTAGGATTTGGGCCAAAAAATCATTGCAAAGTCCCACCAAATGTTCCAAGCAATGTTATGAAATGTTAACTCCTAACGAGAGCAGCAACTTTAGGACTGCAATCCTAACCATACTTTCCTGGGAGTAAATACTGAACACAGTGGGACTTACTTTTGAGTAGACATGCTTAGGATTGCACTGTTGGTCTCCTTTCTGCTATTCTGTAACAATCTGGATCTTTCTTTGCTCCTGAGTATTCAATGAAATGGACACAGGACAACTCTGAGCATGATGCTGACATGTCATGCATCTTCTCTTGTTTAGATGTTACTAGATGAAAACTAAGGCTACAATCCTAAGCTCCAGTTAGGCCAGCCTAAGACCTGGCATAAGTCCTGTGCTGACGTGGGGATGTCACAAAAGTGCCATAAGGCACTTCTGCCCCACTCCTGGGGGTGGTTAGGGCAAGGCACAGGCATATAGCGACCTCCCCACATCACCATGGAAAGATATGACATGTGTGTTAGGCTGGCCTAAATTTGTTAGGATTGTGCCATAAGGCTGTTATTCTCAGCAACTGCATGACTCTTTGTCAAGACTTGTTGGCCTTCAGTCAGATTAGATTTTTTGCATGAAAAGATTATCTGTGCACATAGGCAAATATATAGGTACTGTATGTTCATATGTTCACAAATACAGTATACGTATCAAACATGTACGTGTTAAGGCAGTGAGACTGATTGAAGTTGAATGTGCACTCAGAAAACAATCCAGGTTCTATCAGTGCAGTATATGAAACTGAAATGTCCTTCACATGAAAAGCATTCACAGAAAAATGCATGGTATCTTGCTTGGGGTTCACCTCTAAAAGATGCACCTACTTTAGAGATAAGCTTTGGTTCTGCCAAAGTAATGGGCTGTGCAGTCCCAACTTGCACTGAAACAGGCTGGCTAGCTTGCCTGTGTTGTATTTGGTACAAAATATGGGCTGCTATTGTGCCAGCCCAAGACTTTTCCCCTTACTTCAGGTAATGCTGCAGCAGCCCCAATAGGGCTACTCATATCTCTGGTACCTCAAATGATGGCGCAGATACAAGCAGAAATATATATCCAGTGCATACTGAGGATCCTCTTTCATCATCTTAATTCTGCAGGATAAAGATAATCATCACAAGTCATACTTTGGTTTTTCTTATGCATTTAGGTTCTTTAGGACTTTTGGCTTCTTCTTTCTAGAATCCTGATAAATATACTTGATAGATAAATGATTAATTTAAGTTCAGCTTATGCGGAATAGCCAGAACTGAACCTGGACACTCTTGTAATAGCCAGGCAGAAAAGATTTACAAACTATCAGTGTGCAGTAGTGAGTTAGATGGAACACCATTCTGAATCAGTAGAAGACAGTTCCCTATATCCTTCCTCTCAACTGGGACCACAGAAGAGTGGATTGGGATGGAAGAGGAGATGTTCACCCTTTCACCCAATCTCATCTTCCTGATGAACATAGCCCACTTTAAGCTGCTTTTTGCCCTGTAAGGAAAAATCATATCTGTAAAAACACACAGCTCTCACTCTGAGAGAAGCTAAATTTAGTCACTGGGGAAAGATTGCATCTTCCACAGTGACGCATGTTAGTAGGTCAGCTGTTGTACCGTAAAGCTGAATCTCTAAACCCTTGTTTGATTTATTTTCCTTCCAGCAAAATTAAACCCCTGGAAGCATTAACATAGATAGGGTCAAATATCCCATCAAAACAAATACAAAAAACATTAGTATAAAATGCTTGGTCAGTAACCATATCAAGTATTCACAATTTCCTGCATTTCTCAAGCCTTGCTTCTTCTGCACATGAAAATATCTTCAATTGTCCATGAACCAAATGCTCTCAATTGAAGATACGGACCATGATCAATGCTAATTGCTTCCTTTTTAATTCAAAGATGAGGAAACTGGGGGCTGCCTATATGATTGTAATCAAAGCAGCTATGAATCAGCAAATAAAAAATGCCAGGGAAAAATTGTAAGCGAGAAGGGAAAGCTCATGGATGCCATTGGAAACAAGAAGCTGGTGGATTCAAAACTGAGATAGGCAAGAGGATATTGAAGCCTGAGGAGGAATGGTAATAAAATGGAAAAATAGGCATGATGTCTGGAGATAATCAGCAAGAAAGGAAGAAAACAGTACAGTGTGTGCTGTCCTGGGGGGGAAGGATATTATATAATGAAAACTTGGCTTTTTTTAAGTGAGGCAAATGCTGCATGTCATTAGAACAAGAAGACATCTGTGTAAATAGGTCAGCTGTCTGCAGTGCCAGTTCCAATCAAATGGTCTTTTACCTTATTGATTTATGACTCTGTCTTTCAGGTAAATGGCATAGACATCAGAAATGTGCCACACAACTATGCTCTGACAGTCCTGAGGCAGCCCTGCCAAGTCCTCCGGCTAACAGTCCTCAGGGAACAAAGATATCGGTGCCGAAACAGCGGACTTTCTTTTGATGTCCCCTGCAACAGGGATGACAACTTCCATGTGGTCTTAACCAAAAGCAGCCCAGATGAACAGCTGGGTATCAAGCTGGTCCGCAGAGCAGATGAAACGGGGATGTTTGTTTTTAACCTGCTGGAAGGAGGCATTGCTGCCCGCGATGGGCAGCTTCAAGAGAACGACAGGGTTTTAGCAATCAATGGGCATGATCTTCGATATGGAAGTCCAGAAAGTGCTGCCCAACTGATACAGGTTTGTGGCAGCAACTTCACCTTTTCTTAGCACATCTGAGAAGGGGTGATGAGATATTTACTCAAGGAACTTGAAGGTCTGTGTCCACTCGGCAAATTTACTCACCCTGTAGGTACTGGTAGATATTTTTTGCCCAAATACAAATAATTTTGCATATCTTTGTGTGCAAGTAGAGAGAAAATGTACTGTGGGAAATGTACTGTTAAGAACCACTTTCACTGTGAAATTAAATTGTTTAGGATTGCACATGAAACGTGATTGTGAAATGTTGAAGGATCAGAGATAGGGATGCTCTGGGCAGTTGGGTCTGCCACATCGTGTCCCAGAATCCTGCGTGACAGGATGTCTAGGCAGCCATAACTGCCCAGAGTGTCCCTATCCCCAGTCAGGGAGGGTGGCACCTGGGTGGAATGGAAAGGTCAGGACACTGGACAGACAAACTTGACATACAAACAATAGATGGTATACAGGCTACCTATCTTCACACTGATTAATTCAGAATAGTTACTGTGCTAAAATAATGAGACATAACCATAGATGTTCCAAGTAGCTTTTCTACCTGTACCATGTTCATAGATGCAGAAGTTGCAAAGATCTGGATCTGACCCACCCTTTGTGTAGCATGGAAATCCCATTGAGGCTTGACCTTGATACATGGTCATTAACCTTCAAGCTTTCATGTTTTCAATTCAGCCAGAGTTTGATATCTTGCCTTGATTTGCAGTAGCATGGAAAAAAAGTTCCAGTCTTCATGGTGAGCTTCTACTGACAGAAGTCGTAAAACCTGGGGACAGCTGCTATTGGGAGCTCATTCATCCTCACATGCCACTCATTTTGCATGTGTTGCCTCTGCACAGGTTACTAATGATCAAGAGATATATATTTCTCAGGAGCCCCTTTCTAAGGACTGGCATTTTGAGTAGCATTTCCTTATAGTAAAGTGTCAGTAAAGCGAGTAATAGTGCTTCATAAACAGATTGCATGCACATATGTACACATGGAACTGATCAAGGTAAAGTATGGCAAAGAAGATCAGCTATGCAAAATTTTAGCAATGCAACTGATATTGTTTGGTTATTGTGTATAAACATTTTAAATGCAAACAATGGAGGATTTAGATCTCTTTCCCATCAAACACACAGACTGAACCATCTGACACAGAATTTGGTGTCAGTTTAACCACTTTGTCATGCTTTTCATGGATTACAATGTGGTTGGTTTTTACCAATAATTTTGGGAGGAAATGAGCTTGCCAGAGCTCCATATATTTCTCTTTTGGTTAATGTTTTTAAACAAATAGGGTTCTTAATTAATCTTAGCCAATTACTCATATGAGCTGTTGCCACTTAATTGACTGACTAATCAATTGCAGCTGCAATCCCAAAAGCATTTTCCTGGGAGTAAGGCCCTTTGAACATAATGGGACTTTCTTTTGAATTGACATGGTTAGGATAGTGTCCTACATCTGTATACATTTGCATCTGAATAACACATTCTACCTGAAGTGGGGAAAGCCTTATTCCTTTTAGCTGGTGCCTGAATGTGCCATATCAGGTTGAAAATCATTTCCCCCTCTTTGTGCAAACTTCTGTGCCTTTTCCTCCACTGTTTGCTTCCTATCCTGAATCTGAAATGGATCATTACTGTTCCCAGTGAAGTGATAAGCATATTATAGGAGACTTACCCGACATTCCAGAGTAACTACGGGAGCACGTAAGAGACTTTACATGCACGCATAGCTATTGCACCACCTAGTGAAAACCTATGGGAAATTCATATTGCAATCCAGAACAAGTTGTTCTTACTCCAGAGCAAGGACTCCCCGTAGTTATTCTGGATTGCGCCCTTAGGCTGCAATCCTAAAGACACTTTCCTGGGAGTAAGACCCATTGAACATAATGGGGCTTACTTTTGAGTAGACATGGTTAGGATTGTGCTCTAAGTCCCATAGAATAGAATGGAACTTAATTCTAGGTAGATATGCTTAGAATTGCACCCTTATCCTGAAATCCTTTCTCTAGCATGGAGTTAGGCAACCAAATGAAACCAAAGACAACTGCGCCATACACAGGAGTAAAGCCCCATTGAACCCAGTGGGACTTCTGAATAAACATGCTTTGGAGGGGCTGCATTGTTTGTTTTATGGAAAGAAATATAATTTGAATAAGTTAGGAGTCAGATTAACTTTTTTCCATTTTCATCCCAATCCTATGCATGCTGCACAGAAGTGCATCACCTGTGCTTGTGCCATAAAGCAGTCAGCACAAGTCACAAATGGTGCTGTGACAGTATGCAATTCGTACAGGGGTATTACCATATTCACTGATTTGATTCATCACTGATATTGGGGTTCACCATTAAATGCCATATAACAAAGGAAAAAAGCACAAAAATCCTATTTCCTTCCTTTGTATTAATATACTGTGCAGGTATAATTTCATTCCATTTGATTCCATTATTCACTCCAAGTAGTTGCTTGAATGGGGTGTAGCATCTATACCAATGTATTCTGGGGATGATAATGGAGGAACAAGAAACCTGGAAGTGGGTCTTCAAAGCTTTGAGTCTTCAAATATTTCTATGAACATAAGAAGAGCTCCACGGAATCAGGCAAAAGCCTATCTCATCCAGCTTCCTGTTATCTCACAGTAGCCCACTAAATGCTTCAGAAGACACACACATCCTGGTGCCCTCTCCTTCAGTTGGCATTCTGATGTAGTCTACATTTAAAATAAGAAGGTTACATACCCATTATGACAATTAACGATGATGGACGTTTTCCCTCAAGAAATTCCACTTTTTATCTACTATGGGTTCAGGAAGAGAAACCCAGTGTTTAACTATGCACAAAATGTATATGTGAACCAGTTATCTTTCTAGCCCTCAGAAAAAAGATACAATCCAGAGTAGCTACGGGAGCA
The DNA here is from genome assembly GCA_030015325.1 of Cryptoblepharus egeriae. Classification (NCBI taxonomy): domain Eukaryota; kingdom Metazoa; phylum Chordata; class Lepidosauria; order Squamata; family Scincidae; genus Cryptoblepharus; species Cryptoblepharus egeriae. The sequence continues at coordinate 58,056,763 of JAREYC010000007.1, forward strand.
CGTAAGAAACATTACGTGTTCCTGTAATTCTTGTACCACCTAGAGAAAACCAATGGGAAATTCATATTGCAATCCAGAGCAAATTGTTCTTACTCCGGAGCAAGGACTCCCAGTAGTTACTCTGGATTGCACCCATAATCCCTTCCAAGAAAGATCACACCATATAAATTATTTTGTGTAACCCACATATTTCCTCCTGAGGTTTTCCTTCTGAAACTATGGCTGCAATCCTATACACACTTTCCTGAGTGTAAGTCCCATAGAACAAAATGGGACTTATTTCTCAGTAGGCATGCTTAGGATTGCACCCTATATGACTTTGCCCCTAGATCACTATTTCATAAAAAGAAAAGGCAATGTTACATTTCACTTATGCACTCTGTGAGATATTAAATAGGACCTGTAAGGCTGCTTCATGCTGCAATAAGGACTAAATTTGTTGTTTTAGCTTTTTTATTTTTTGACAGTTACAATCACTATCATTCTAAATCTTTTGATTCTGTTTATGCTGAATCATTTTGAATGGTTCTTGTGAATCATTAGATTCATATGGTTCATTCATTAAATCCTTCTGTGGTTAGAAACGTATGGTAAAAATAGAGAAATAAGGACATAAAAATTTTCTCTGGTCAGATGCAGCAAAAATACTATCTGGAGAAGGAAAAAAGGCATTATGGACTGCTGATTGGACAAATTGTTGGGGTGAGAACAGAAGGTCTGTCTGGAGTGAAATATCAATACACTCAGTGCAGTGATGTTGAAGGGGGAGTGATAGAGTTAAAATCATGTCATTGAATTTGCATTTTCCACATGCCAGTAGAGTTGGTCTTGCAATGGTTTAACAAGCAGGGTTTTTATCTGTGCTTCAACACGCAGGCAAGTGAAAAGCACGTCCACTTCACAGTGTCTCGGCAAACCAGGCAACGGACTCCTGATATCTTGCAGGAGGCAGGATGGGATTACAGTGGGAGCCATCTGCCCTGTCCTCAGAGGAACAATCCTAACAAGGTGAGGCCCATCACTTACTTTCCCTCATTAGGGCTTCTCCAGTGGTGGGAAAGAAAGAGAAGATCTGCTCCATTCATTCACTGATCTGTCAACTTCTGTAAGTAGCATCACTGGGCAGCATCACCAAAAGAAGCACATTTTAAGGCTCTTGTGTAAATACAGAAACTATGATCCTAACTTGTTTATACATTGGAAAATGCTGCTGTCTTTTGAATGGGTGGAGAGAGGAGAAGGAAGTTGAATGATAATCGTGGAACAAAAGTTTTTACTCCCTTTATTCCTCCCTCTATCCTATTCACAACCGTGCTTAAAAAAACATAATGCACTCTAATAAAAAGTAAGAAGCTTATCTTCACTTTCTCCATCTGGAGCAAAGCATGGCTATTGCTGAGGCTGGCTTCAGAGATTCCTGCCATCTGGTAGAAGATTAATGGGACTATCTTGTCAATCAATTTGGGGTTAACTGTTATCAAGTGAAGGATGGCAGGCAGAAGGCCAGTGTGCTGCCAGTTCCTTGCATATTTTGCAATGTCAAAGGGATGCCACTGCTCTGATTTACTAAACATGTCAACAGAAGGGCAAGAGGCTATAATTCTTGAAGGGTATTCTCTCTCTCTCTCTCTCTCTCTCTCTCTCTCTCTCTCTCTCTCTCTGTGTGTGTGTGCGCGTGCAAATTATGACTTGATTGGAAAGAAGAAAGAGTTCAGCCTCATAGAGCAGAAAGGCTCCCAGTTCTAAACTCAACTTATATTCAGCATGATGGATGAACAGTGGTGTTTCCAGAGTGGGAACACAGTGCTACATTTTGCACTGTGCTTCAACAAAGCTTGTAAGCTGCACCTAGCAGCAAAAGCAATGTGGAAGAGATAACTCTGCCTTGCTCTTGCCTCCCAGAATGATATCCAGCAGCAGAGTTCAACACCATTGAACACATTGGGGCTTACTCCTGAGTAGACATGGTTAGGACTGCACTCTAATGCAGCAATTTTCAACCTTTTTCTCTCACAGCACACTTACAAAATGCTAAAATTGTCAAGGTACATCATCAAGATTTTTTTTAATGCTAAGGCACACCATGCTGTTGGTGAGGGACTCACATTCCCCAATGGTCCTACTGATAAATGACTCCCCCAAACTCCCATGGCACACCTGCAAACCATTGGTGATACACCAGTGTGCTGTGGCGCACTGGTTGAAAATTGCTAGTTTAATAGATACAGGAGAAATTTGATGTGATGGAATAGTTAGTAACTTACATCACCATTCTAAAATGTCCATTAATCAATTAATTTATCATTAATTTATCCTCTGTGCTACCATGAGGAAGAGAACTTCCCCCTTCTCTACCTGTCCCCCATATTCCCAACTACAATAGATTATTTCTTGGGAGAACCTATAAAAACTATAGGCTTTGATGACCTATAAAAAGTAACAACATAAATTCTTGAAGTACTCAGCTTTATTACAACTGAATAAATTCCACACTAGGCCTGTGAATCTTGCTTCTTTGACATCCCCATTGTTTGAATCATGAAGTGGCAATGCTGAGAAATAAAGCAAAATCCTGATTAATAAAAAAAATCATTTAAATAAAATGTCTCAGAATCACAGGATAATTGATGATAATTAAGGCATATAGAAAGGCGTTTGTAACAAGGAATGGTTGAAGAAAATGGCTTCTAGCACGTTATTTCCATCAAGTCCTCATTGCATTTTTGGAGAATTGTCCTGGTTTTGTCTCCAGATGGAGCCAGAACTTTCTGGACCCTCGGAACCAGAAGATATTTGGGATTATTAAAATAAAATGGCTTTCAGGCAGATTTCTTTCCCCCATGTAGCAAGGACTGCTCAGTGACCACACAATGACTAGCTAATAGCCAGTGCTTGCCCTCTTTTGACCCTTTTAATGAAGGTCACAGTTCAAGAGGAAAGTTCATGCTGCTCTAAGCAACATTAGCCAATCTCTCTTTTGCCTTCTTTTTTAGTTGGGTCCCATGGACTGTCCCATGCCTGGTCCAACACCTGATCTCTGGCCCTTTCCCCTCTGTTCTTGCATTCATTTCCTTCCTCTGAGTGACAGATGGTTTGTTATGCACGCTGCTGCGTATACCACCATAAAACTTCATTGGTCTTTTGCTTTTCCATAGCAAAAGGAGAACCAAACTTCTCATGGGCCTAACAACCATTTGAATTTACTAGTCAGTGTAACTGGTTTGTGAAATTGAAACTTACTTTGGATATTTCTACTATCCCATAGTTCTCTTCTGCAATGGATACAAAAGGGATTTTTGGGTAGAGTGTTAAAAATTTGATTTTGGGAACTTACAAGGGAAGAAATAAACAGATATAGTGGGAGAAGACGACCATATGCTTGATACAGTGTATGCTTCTCCCACTTTATCAGGTTCTTTCTTCATAGAACTATACTTGAGAAGTCTTGTCTGACCACATTCCCAGTTTACCAGATCCTGATGTCAATTAAGGTGCTTATGTCTCCTCACACCATATAGTTCCTTTGATATAAGGAAGCGAAGTACTATGGCTACCAATCTTTTGGCAATGTTGTGGCTGTAAACAGACTGTATTGTCAGAGGCTGGACTATGATCTTATAGGACCTCTGTGATCCTCTGTGCCACTGGAATTTGTCAAGGGAGTGTGGATTGATTCTCTCTGCTCTCTGACGACTTGCCTCATGTGCCCACAGAGAGGGCTCTCTGTGTCCACTGTGGCACATATGCCATAGGTTTGCCACCACTGGTATCGATTCTCTGGCATGCACCATTTTTAAATTGCCGGTTGCTAATCTTTGTTTATATGTACATTATATATGCATACATCTCTCCTCATCTAATATATCCTGATCCTCACCCAATATACATATAAACCTTTGTCTTTTAATAGAGAATTTTAGAGACAAAAGTAGATCTAGGCTTCCAACTCAAAATGCAATGCAGATGCATGTAGAAATCTCATTAGCCACATCATTGGTTGCATGATCAGGTCTTGCAGTGTCCAGATTAAGATATTTTCCATTGTCAAACTTACAAGTTCTACTCATTTTAGGATAATTTGATTTACACATCACCATTCTACTATCATTCGTTTTCCTTAGAGCCAGACATTTCTAAGAGACAGATGTAAATGTGGGACCGATATTGCTTTCAAGTTTGTAATATCCAGTGCCAAGAATAAGCTCAGACCTTCAACATCATTTGTTGTTATAAAATGGTTCAGCCATCCCTTTTGGCAAAGAAAACCATTGACTTCCTGCCTCCATATGGAAAGAGGCTGACTCTGAAGCCCGTGCCAATTGTAAACAGTGAGTTGTCCAGCACTGAGTGTTGGGGAATTCATGAGGCAGGCTTAATAAATGCAGCCTTTGGCACCATTAATGCCTTGCGTGTTAAGAGTAATCATTATGCATTTGTGTTGTGCACAGAGCAAGAGAATGTGATGTCTTATATAACTCTCCATATTTGCTCAGGCCTGAGAAGGGGACTGGGACAGTGGCTACCACTGAATCCTATCCCCGCCTCCCAGGACTAAAAGTCCAACACGGGGTGGCCTGGATTCGCTCCAGCAATATCACTGGCACAAATCCAAGTTGTCCCACAGAGGATGGTGATGATGGACTCCAAAGTGTTTTCTGGATTGGGGCCTCCTCTTCTACACTTGCTGCAGCTCAAGTCAATCTTGAGGAGTGGGAATAGGTACAGATTTCTTACCCACTCATGAAAGGAAAAAGATTTGTCTGATTTTGTTGATGATGAAAGGTGCAATCCTAACCTAGGCCAGCACAACTCACTGGTCTTCCCATTCCTGTGATGATGCAGGGAGGCAAGCACATGTTTGTGCACTGGCTTAACCCTCCCCCAGGAGTGGCACAGTTTTGTCTTACACAGGGTGACCATATAGAATGGAGGACAGTGTGCCTCTATGTTTAACCATTGGATAGAGGAGGGAATTTAGGCAGGTTTAGCTCATGATAAAAGGTTGAAAAAGCAGGATCTGTCTAAATTCCCTCTTCTATGCAATGCTTAAAGGTAGAGGGACTCTGTCCTCCATTCTGTATGGTCACCCTGGTCTTACTGCACTTTTCTGACACCCCAAGGTCAGCACAGCCTTCTAAGCCAGGGCTTAGGCCGGCCTAACTGTGGGTAGGAAGTTTCCCTACTCAGACCTTTGAAATAAATAGCTTTCCTGGATTTGAAAAAGTGGCTCCCTCAAGAGTTTGATTTTTAAAACCAAAGACTGTGGTGAGGCCAGAGCAAGACTGAGGAGAACAAACATTTATAGTTTGCTTATGGTTTATGGTCCAAACAAAGTTTTGGTAGCCAAAGGATACCCCTCTCCTCAAGGTTGTCCCTGGTAGAGTATATGTTGAATGAATATGCTCTCTTTGAAGTATGCAAGAGCTTGTGTGTACAATGTCTAAGCAGCCCTCAAAATACAACCTCCAATTCTTAACCAGAATGGCTCCTAACTAATTATCCTCTAGTCCACAAAAGACTAGGCTGTCTGCCCTCAACTCTGAGGGACATAAAATAATTTCGCTGGGGAAATAGCTTCAGCCTCTGGGTCATTAAAATTGTGTGTATAGCTGCAGCTGTGGCTGCTGCCTGTGAAACACCCGTCAGGATGCTGAGCTGGAGATAATCTGCTGTAAATATTTATCCTACAATAAATATTAAAAAACAGGCAAGCTGTTATGTCCTTTCCCTGTCAGAGAAACTCCCGAGGTAATGTCAGAACTGTAGAGGGAAAGTCGTTGTTTAGGAGCAAATGCCCTAAAATACTGACATTGGTGAACATTGCTTTTTAACTGGTTGACTGAGTTATCAGTATTTCAGCCAAGGAATTACAGTATATCTACAGTATTTATATATGTTTATTACAAGAAAAGCTTTCGTTTCCTTCCATCATGGTCTCCTCCATCCTCCTTCCACCTCATTGAAGCTCCACAAAATTGAAATAGCAAATTGTTTCAAAAAACATTTAAGGAAAAATGTGTAATGAGAGTTGGGTCAAGATACAGGAAACTATTAATGTCATCCTCCTCAAAATGAAAAATAGTCAGAAACTGCCAGGTTCTAGTAAGTCTCGAGATCAATTTATTATTCATATCAGTGTAGCCATTTGGTATACCCATAGGGATTCCGTTCCAGATATAACCTCCCCTCTGAGGATACCACAGATCAGTAGATTTAAAAGCTTCTTCACTTTCCTTCCTTTTAAAAGGGTGTCACCAGTATCTAGAATTGTGGATAATTGAAACTATAGATGCTGAATACCAGAGATAGGAACTTGAGTCAAAAGATTCAGACTCAAGTCATGAAAATTCCCATTTCCTAGTCACTTGAAGACTCCAGAGTTGCAAAAAGTTTGGAAACTAAAACATACATGTCTAAAAAAGCTGAATCTTTTTTCCAACTTGAGTCACTAAGGGTGCAATCCAGAGTAAATATGGGGAGTCTGCTCCAACGTAAGAACAATTTACTCTGGATTGCAATATGAATTTCCCATAGGTTTTCACTAAGTGGTGCCATAACTATGTTGACGTAATGTCTCTTATGTGCTCCCATACTTACTCTGGATTGTAGGGTAAGGCTGCAATCCTAAAGACACTTTCCTGGGAGTAAGACCCATTGAACACAAAGGGACCGAGTAGACATGGTTAGGATTGTGCTCTAAGTCTGCTGTGCCTGGGTGGGGATCTTTCTTACTGTGTTGTTGATAAGTGGCTCAACTTGTGTGCTTTTGACTAGAAAATGCCTGACTCAGGGACTTGTGAAAATCCAGAGTTGCTCAACCCAACTTGAGTTGAGTCATGGGGTTCTGAGGACTCTACACTTGACTTGAGTCTGCACTCCTACAACTTTTCCCAGTACTGCTGGATATGTGGATATCAGGGTATACATGTGTTCAGTGCACCCTAAGTTGGACTAGTTATGTTCTATAATTTGGGATCTGGCCAAGATCCTGGGAATCTTGTCTAGCACTACTCCTCTGTTCCAAGCTATGATGTTTTCTGGAGCAGAGTGTCAACTAAGGTTCTTAAGCACAGCCTACCAGATGTTGTTTGGCCTATTGAATATCAAGTCCTTTCTAAGGACCTACAGTATCCTTAAATATTTTTAGAATAAATTGTTGTTATTCATTGATTTCTGAACATTGCATTAATGAGTCTAAAATACATAGGTTTCCTCACATAAGCAGAACACAGTGTTGCGTAACATTACTGATAGCTAAGCCATGGGAAGCATGCAATTTTTGTATTTTATTTCACAGGCAAAAACTGGCCTGATTTATAAAAAAGGATGCATCACAAATGAATTCTTACCAGTGAGATGAACCAGGGATCATGATAAAACATTCTGAACAAAAATAGAAATTATTTATTCTTTAGTTCAGATAGGTATACTCATCATTCCATTATAAAAATAAAACTCAAGCTGGCTATAATAGAAATGAGATGGTTTATTCAGTTAATCTGCACAGGTTTCAAGAAAAAATACCTTGTTTCTTATTTATAATTGAGGTATGATTACTTGGGAAGTAGTCCAATTCAGAGCATTCTGTGTACTTTGAGGTATTGGAAATGAGGAATTTGCGCAGAAGCCAGCACCCCCAATCTCCAATGGAGGAATCACATCTCTGCATTCATCTCTTTGCATACTCCACACTTTGAGATGCTGCCAAATTCCACTCCAGGCGAAATTCAGTGGTGAATAAATCGTTTTGTTTGAGCTGAAACTGCATTGAAATTTGGGGGCTTACCAGAATCTGGCAGTTTCCAATGCTGTTCCAGAGGCTTCAAATGATACAGTAAGCCTTCGTAAAATCTGGCATCTGAAGCAGTGTGCCCTGTTGATGCACTGGCTACTAATGTTTCCTGGAATAGGTTCCTATCAATTCCTATCATTTGGTTCCTATCAATTTCTAGTGAAACTAACCAGATTTTGATCATATATAATCTCATGTATCAAGATGCTTGCAAGAATCCTTTTGTTTTATTGGCTAGAACAGTTGCTGCTCAAACTTGTGCACACGATCAACTTGTGACATGCACTTTTCTATGACTGCCTTGAAAGTGCAATCTAAACTGAAAACACACAAATATACTTGGCTTCAATTTTGGCCTTGCCATGTAGTAATGGTTCACAGGGAACTTTTTCATATGATTTCATTTATGTATTGAAAATTAATCCAGAAATTACCATGCAAACCAGAAAACATTGATGCAGATGTTTCTAGGAATATATTTCCAGTAATATGACCTACATCCCAATCTTAAACCTGCTCCAGTCCTAGCAATCCAACAATGGAGAGCAATTTACTGCTGTTGCAAATAACTGTATGGAGCTACAAGCTACAGTTCCCCATCAGTGAGGCTGGAAAGATGTTGTGCCTGGACAACTAAAGGTCTACTGATGATGGTTAGGCAGTGGAGGAGGCAGTACATGGTGGGAGGAGTAGAACAATAGCAGGGAAGGGGACGAGTTAGGTTTGGCTCAGGAAGGGGGTGGTTTCAAGCATCCGTCAAATCCTACCCATTTTCATGGGACTGATCCCTTAACACAGGTCCACACAGACCTCTGCCAGCAATGATGATGGCACATACTGTACAGGCATACCCCCTGGGTCAGTGAATACACATTCCCTTACCCAGACCTCATTTGACTCCCCCACTCCAGGGCAGGATGTAGTTCAAGCTGTTTCGGCATGGATGCATGACGGGATGATGGGATTGGGGGGAAGATTGGGCTGCTAGCCATATCAATTCATTGCAGATAATTAAATTTTTTTAAAAAAAATTCACTTTCAGTTAAACAGCATATTCTGTGAACAGGTATGTGAACCCGCTTTACATTTGGAATTTATCCTTCAATAGTTCTGCAAAGCATTTGACTTTTTTTGTTCCTGTAAAATGTGCTGGTTGCATTTGATCTTCTTTTGCTCACCTACATTATGGTTTAGAAGGTGATGATAGTGAAGGAAAGTTAGAGATTCTTGGCTATCAGATTAAAGCAATGTGTGCATTCATTAAAAATCACTGTTCATAAGTAAGCTATCCAAAGGCTTTGCAGATGCATTGAACTCATAAAAGCTTTTTTTTCCATAGACTGCCCTCCATGCGGTCACCTGTCATGAAAAAGTGGTAGTGGTCCGAAAAGATAATGCAGAGTCGCTGGGTATGACAGTGGCAGGTGGTGCTTCCTCACACAGGGAATGGGATTTGCCAATCTATGTAATAAGCGTTGAACCAGGTGGAGTCATCAGCAGAGATGGCAGAATCAAAACAGGTAATGCCAACAGCATTTAGAGATAACTTTGACTTGTGGGGAACAAAAGTACAGATTAGGGTGTTCATTTCCTTGTGAACTAGGACTGCCACTGGACCATGCTGGACTTTCTTTTTATTTGAGCTGGTTTTTCAGGTATCTTGGTAGCATAGTTTCCCCTTCTCAATAACATCAGATGTATGAAGATCATATAGAAGAGATTTCTGATGCTGATTCAAAGATTTCTGATGCTAATCAGCATCACAACATCGTAATCTCTCCCAAATTAACATATTTCATAAGAGAAAATTAATCTTTCCTTCCTCTTCTCTCTACTAACAATACAGTATTTGCAGATCTCTCAGTTTTGAAATTGAGATATGATATAATCATAAAGTTTTATAGAGTTAAATGAACAAATTACTTTTGAGTGAATTGTTATTAGCTTTAATCCAACTCAGCATCAGATCACCAGATCCTGTATTCATGGAGTCTTCATACATGTTCGACATATTCAGTGAAGTCAGAACTGACACCTGAACCCAAAACCTGGATGCTGGGTTCACATCACTCATTCTGAAGAACTGCAGGATTGATTTGCATGTAAAAGGTTTCCATAAATAGTTTGGTGCAAAGTCTTTTATTTCAGGAGGTTTAAATTGCCTTTGAGCTTCTCTTTCAGTAGTGATGGTAAATATCTAATCATTGTACAAATGGAAAAGAAAACAGAGGAAAGGCATTTGTCATGCAAATGGGTAGTCTGTCTCGTATGATATAGAATATAAAGATATAAAGGCAATATAAAGAGACAGTGACTGACAATCAACTAGGCCAAACAAGTCACCATGGACTGTCATCAGTCGAAATCAATTGTCAGTGAACTGTAGAATCCAACAGCACCTACAGCAGCGTACTGGCTTCTGGCTGAAAAGAAAACCAACTCTGCCTGTGCCAGCTCAAGGTTTAAATGAAATTTTAAAAAGCTTGTCTCATGTATCCAGATTATCTGGATCCCTTCCAATCTGGTTTCAGGCCAGGGTTTGGGACAGAGACTGCCTTAGTCGCCTTGGTGGATGACCTACGCCGGGGAATGGACAGGGGGAGTGCGTCCCTGTTGGTCCTGCTGGACCTCTCGGCGGCCTTTGACACCATCGACCATGGTGTCCTTCTGGGTCGGTTGGCCAGGTTGGGGATTGGAGGCACTGTTTTGCAGTGGTTCCGCTCCTTCCTGGCTGACCGGTCCCAGAAGGTGGTGCTGGGGGATGCTTGCTCAGCACCCTGGCCTCTTCGGTGCGGGGTGCCACAAGGTTCCATTCTATCCCCCATGCTATTTAACATCGACATGAAGCCGCTGGGAGAGGTCATCTGGAGGTTTGGAGTGAGGTGTCATCAGTACGCTGATGACACCCAGCTCTATCTCTCCTTTCCTCCTGAGTCCAAGGAGGCAGTTGAAGTCCTGAATCGTTGTCTGGAGGCAGTGGGGGACTGGATGAGGGTGAACAAGCTGAGATTAAATCCTGATAAGACAGAGGTTCTCCTGGTCCAGAAGTCCTCGACTTGGGTATTGGAATATCATCCTGTTCTGGAAGGGGTTGCACTCCCTCTGAAGGAGCAGGTTCGCAGCTTGGGGGTTCTCCTGGATTCGCAGCTGCTCCTTGAGTCCCAGGTGGCGGCTGTGGCCAGGGGAGCCTTTGCTCAGCTTCGGCTGATCCACCAGCTGCAACCATACTTGAGTCGTTCAGATCTGGCCACTGTGACCCATGCCCTAGTGACATCGAGACTAGATTATTGCAACGCGCTCTATGTGGGGCTGCCTCTGAAGACGGTCCGGAAGCTGCAATTAGTCCAGAATGCGGCGGCCCATGTGGTTGCTGGGGCTCGTCGGCTCGACTCTGTCGGGCCACTGCTTCAGCAACTACACTGGCTGCCCATTCGTTTCCGGGCTGAATTCAAAGTGCTGGTCCTGACCTTTAAAGCCCTAAACGGCTCCGCCTTTTAGGGACCGCCTTCTTCCGTACAATCTGACCCGTCACCTAAGGTCATCTGAGGGGGCCCTACTGACTGTGCCGCCACTAAAAGATGTGAGAGGTGTGGCGGCCAGAGATAGGGCCTTCTCGGTGGTGGCACCCGGCTTTGGAATTCCCTCCCCATAGAACTTAGGAAAGCTCCCTCAATACAGAGCTTCAGGCGGAGCCTTAAAACCTTTTATTTTAAAAAAGAGTTTTAAACGGGGCAGAGGGTGGGGGCAGTGTGTTATTGTTTTATTTTATTGTTTTAACAAATGTCTTTTAGCTTGTTTTTAATTGTTCCCAGTCTAATTATTCTAATTGTATTTTAATTGTATTTTAATGATGTTTTAATTTGTATTTATTAGCAATTTTAATGATGTTTTATTCTTTAATGTTAGCCGCCTTGGGCTCCCCCTTATGGGGGAGGAAAGGTGGGGTATAAATTGAGTTAAATAAATAAAAATAAATAAATGTAGGTTTTCAGGACAAATGCAACTGAACTTGGAGGAACTTCCAGCCTGGGTGTGAAAAATGGCCTAGATGGCCATTTCTATCTTAGCTGTAAAATGCTACCAAAATGTAAAAGAGATTGATTTGTTTGGGAAAATGTGGGAGAACATGCTTAAATCAGTATGCATGAATTAATAAATCAGCAGAAACAGGCATGCATTTACTCTCTGTTTAAACCCAGAAGAACTTTTGAAAAATGTTCCGTAATAACTAAGGGATACAAGCCCTCCAAAGAACTAAAAAGTCTTTAGACTTGCATTATAAATGAATTCTGCTGATTTTCCCAAATATGGTGCCAAAGGGTAGATTAAAAAAATTCTACTCTGAATCCAGAGATTCAGATCTCTACGTCTCTAGATCCAGAGAATGGGGAAATAGCTGTTCATAGATTCCTTTCTGACCGCATAGTATTTGTTTGTGGTTATTTGAAAGATATTGCACGTTTGTTCTGATAGGGACTTGATAGCAAATATGTTAATTGCTAGAGTGTTTGGGCAGAATTGGGACTCTGACTCACCTTTCCTAAAACTGATGTGAAATACTCAAGAGAGTATAGTTTGACTCTGAGATATCGGACAACAACAACCAGATGTGTTCCAAAGAAAATGAACATATTATCCGAATTACTAGAAAAAAATATTATGAAAGCTCAGAAGTAGGGCATCATGAATTATCCATATATAAGTGTACTAATTGTAATTCCATTTGTACTAATATAAACATACTAAGCCCACATATCCATCCTTCAGGGAGTAATCAGTCAAATGTATGATAGGTCCTTCCTGATCTCCACTGACTCCCAACACAATCTTGCTTTACCGTTTTCTTCTTGGAAGAAACAGGCCCTTATCGATCCAGAGATGGAAATAACTATGGTAGATATTTGATTTCCCAATCACCTTTTTATTGTTTTGCCTTAATCATCTGCAAGTGTCCTTGTACAGAGCAATTAGAAAGGTTCTTTCAGTCCTTCATATTAACTAACTTGTTTGTGGCAGTACCAGCTCAGCACTAGCAATATTCAAATTTATTTAGGCTGCAATCCTGACTCCCACCCCAGTTAGGCCAGCACAAATCCTGGCAAAAGTCTGGTGCTGGCCTCAAAGTGACATGGCACTTCTGCACTGCTCCTGGAGAGGTTAGGTCTGTGCACAGACATGCGCAGGCCTCCCCATACTACCATGGAAACAGGGAGTGGGTGAGTTGTGCTGGTCTAAACTGGTTAGGATTGCACCCTTATTTAAATAGGAATGACTTCTAAAGTGATAGAAGTAAAATGGTGGCCAAGCTGGGAGAAGTACAATAAGTTCAAGAAGGCACTTGCAAAATCAGCACAGTGTATTAAACATACAATAACACACCCTACAACAAACAAGCAATCAATCTCTGTTTCTTATAACCCAAAGACATCTTGGCCAAGAGTTAGAAAAATTGCTCCAATGGCATCAAATTGCCAATCAATGACTTCTGGGTACGAAATAATGAGAAAGTTTATGCTATTAATTGCCTGTTGATCTTTCATTTCCTGTCCACCAGGTGACATTCTGCTCAATGTAAATGGAATTGATCTGACAGGTGTCAGCCGGGGGGAGGCTGTCAGCCTTCTGAAAAACATCTCCACATCTGTAGTCCTCAAAGTACTAGAAATGAAACAGTGTGAGACCCAGGAGGATGGTACTTGTGACAACACACTGCTTGATGCCAGTTTAAGTGCATACAGTCATAGTGAATGGTCTCCTTCCTGGGTCATGTGGCTTGAACTTCCACGGTAAGTCCAAGAAATCCATGTGTTTTGAAATAAAGTGGGAAGGTTTTTATGGTGCCTACCTGTCTGTTTTGCCAGATTTGATGCATTGCACTGTCATCTTAATTAAATCCACACTTGGAGGACCATTTCAAATCTCCCTAAGTTAACCATCCCCCCTTGCTGCTTCCTGGTGCCCACACCCCTGTTGTTCTGTGTATATATGAAGAAGGGTTGAGAGTGGGTCTGTTTTTAAGGGCACGAAGAGAGAGCATGAGCAGGCTTGTTTTTGAAGCTGTGTCTGGCCATCAAAGAATTAAGAGAAAATCCTAAATGGACTCAAAAGCTCTTTGAGCAGTGAGCTGTGCTCCTAGACCACCCTGTCGTCTCCCAAACGACCCATACAGCTTGTTGATTGCACCAACACTGTTGCAGTCTAAAATTGTTTGACTTTGCCCAGATGTTAAAAAAAAACTATGTGCGTGTGCAGGGGGTGAAATTCTTTAAATCATCCACCTCCCTTGTCTGCCCTGAAAAAAGAAAATGTTCCTTCCTAATGGGCTGGAAACAGCTGTGTTGTAATTTTAGTAAAAATAATAAAACCACAGAGTGCGTAGTCTGTCACCCACTCACAGAGGGTATTTAACGTCTCCATGGGACATAAATGCTGCCTCATTGCAACATTCGTCTGAACCTGGATTTTTAAAATAATGTCCTTCTAGAGTTGTCTTAATTCCATACTTATGCAACATTTAGCAACCTATAAAGAAAACAAAATACCATCCATATTTCTCATTTATTTAAGAGACTTTAGACCCTCCCACAGCATATCCCTATGCGTGTCTATTCAGAAGTAAGTCACATTTAGTTCAGTGAGTCCAACTGGATTGCAGCCTTAAAGAGCTTTTCATGCTCACCTTTTTGTTTTATCCAGTCGTTTGATTATTTTGGTATAATACTCAGTGTAGTACTTGGGGTGGCCAATGTCCAGCCTGGGAGCCAGATGTGGCCCATAGAGAGTCTCAGTGTGGCCTGTGGAAAGATCCCTCCAACTGCCCCGCAGGCAAGCCTTGTAATAGTCTCAAGTACTGTCCTGTATGTTAATTTATGTAAATTTATTCAAATTTTCTGGCCCCCAACACAGTGTCAGAGAGATGATGTGGCCCTCCTGCCACAAAATTTGGACACCCTTGGTCTAGATCAGTGGTTGTCAAATTGGGCATTGGGATCCCCTGGGGAGGTCAGCAACTTCATTTAAGGGGGTTGTGAAAATCTAGGTGCCACCATCTCTGAATCTGGCACTGTGCGCCACCATCTTGGAATGGGAAACTCAGGCTGCAAAGCATACTTTCCTGGGAGTAAGTCAAATTGAACACAATGGGACATACTTCCAAGTACACATGAAGGAGTTCTGACATCACGATGATGTCACTCCCTGTTTGATGTCATTTCTGGTCATGAGGTTACATCCAGGTTTATGACATCACTTCTGGGAGGTCCTGCGGAGGGCAAACTTGAAGCTTTTCAGGTGGGTGCTGACCAGTGATGGGCTTCAAAGAAATTAAGAACCGGTTCTCTGTCCATCTGGCAGCCACTTTTAAATGGCTATTTTTAAACTTTATATGTCCCATCTCTTGTTAAGAACCGGTTCTATAGAGTAGGTGCGAACCTGCTGGTGCCCACCACTGGTGCTGACCCACAGTTTGAGAAAAACTGCCATACCGTACAATCCAGAATAACTACGGGAGCACGTAAGAGACATTATGTGTACCCGTAGTTACTGCACCACCTAATGAAAACCTATGGGAAATTCATATTGCAATCCAGAGCAAATTGTTCTTACACCGGAGCAAGGACTCCCTGTAGTTACTCTGGATTGCGCCCTTAGAAGAATTTGGTTTGTGCAGCCCACATGGAGAATTTTTAAGTGGTGCTTCAGTGCTCAGAATGTGCATCAATGTCTTTTTGGCAATGTCTGCTCCTTTAGCATGAGGAGGAGAAGAAAGGCTTGGTTTGAAAACATGTTCCCGCTCAGCAGACTTTACAAGGTTCTCCCTATTCAAACCCTATACATGCTGTACTACTCCTCCATCCCCTCCCTTCTCTCCCCCTTTCTTTTACTGAAGGAAAACTGCCCACCATGTCAGCAGGTTTGCAAACAGGAAATTCATTGTAATCCTATCTCCAGCTGCAGCACCACTAGCAGAAAAGGGCCACAGTGTGTACGAACACCAAAGGAGATTAGTATGCTGAACTGGTACATGGGTCTTACTAAATTCTGATTAAAGGTGGGGGTGTCTGTGAGAGAGACAAAGGCTGTTTATAATTGACAGGAACAGAGGTGTATTTCTTATTAGTATTTGCTTGTTTGGCCAGGCACCCAGGAGCCAGAATATGGATTTATGCATGCACCAGAACAGGTTATCAGATACTTTAATCTTGCCTAGTGCTTTCTACAGACCCTCCTCTTTCTCAGTATCTGACTCAGTGAGGTTTGTGCTCCACATCTGGAAGCCCTTTAGTGGGTCCTTTCACCAGAACATGCATCACATTAATACACATTAACTCATTTCCCTCTTGTCTGAGAATGTAACCTTTCTGGACCAGAGTTCCCAGTTGGTGCTGGTAAGGGCAACTGCCCAGGAGATCTTAATGGGGTCAAAGATGGGCCTCAAGGATATTTTCCCAAAGTCTTTCAGCAGTTATCAAGCTGTCTTGGGGAAATAATGATCCTGAATCATGTCTAGTTCAGGCTTGTGAGTTTAAGCACAAGCCATCACAAAGCTATTTGTGGCTACATTCTGTTATTATTTAAACATACAAGTATTAGTTGACTTTCTAAGACCATACATAAGGTAGTGTACAACTTTACTACAATGGCAAGCACTCAGTGCAAAAAAATGGTGAGAGAGAAGGAAGGGAGAAAGTGAGGAATGAGGATGGATACAAATGAAGGGGGACGAAAGAAGAGGCAAAAAAAGCAGTACAGTACTGGGAATGGGGGGACAGTAGCAGTAATGGAACAGAGGAAGAGGGCATCTCTATATAGTTTCAAAATGAAAAGAATAAATTGTTAGCAAACCTGAAAGAAGTAAAATTAAAGAATTTAAGCTATTGGTACACAGGCAGTAAATAAAAAGGGTGGTAACAAAATCAAAGCAGAGGTCTAGTAAGGGCAGGAGAGAATAACCCACCGGCCTTTACATCAGCAGTTTTCATCCACACATTCACGCATCCACGCATTCATCCACACATCCACGCCATGGCGCATTGGTTTGCCACAGTCAGCAGATATGCTGTGGGAATCTGGGGAAACGTCATTAACTAGTAGGGCTGCTGGAGGATGTGAGACCCACACTGGCAGTGCAGTGTGCTTGTTAATTGTTAAAAAACTCCTAAACTGATAGTATGGCTAGACAATTTTAGCACATTGTCAGTGTGCCATGGGATGAAAAGGTTAAAAAATCACTGTTTTTTGCACACACTCCCCCTGCTGGTGGAAACTAATATGAACACACACACATATACACACTATAGGCAAGCACTGTAATTCACTGGGCAGCATCTCTCATGTGCCCTTGCTTTACCTACACAAATAAAAGTTTTCATCAAACTGAAGGGTAAGATATTCAGTTTCACAGATTCAGGGGTGGATGCAGAATTATCATTGGCTTCAGTTTATGGTAATAAGGCACAAACCTAATCTGTAGTGGAGGTATAAGGCTCCTATAGGAAAGTTAGCACAGCGGGGATTATAAAGCTCTCATAGATCACACTTGAGCTGTCAAAATGCCAAAAGGCTGAATGCTCTAAAATGAGAAACAGAGAAAGCAACCAGCCATACTCCACACCTCTTCCTTTACTCCTTCTCTGAGTGGAAGAGGGACTTGTCAGAGATGTGTCTGCATTGCATTTCTTCAACAGTTGAGTAACAAAACTTGGGAGTTAATTATGATCATGCCTTCTGCACACTCAGGGTGACCACATGTCATAACCAAAAAACAGGACAAAATGTAGGACACCCCAAAAAAGTAGGGCATGACAATTTAAAAGCTAAAAACACTCCTATATATTGCTTTCATGTGGTTAATGTAAACATTATTTTGTTTTATACTGCTATACAAATTAAAACTTTTATATATAATTTATAACATGATATAATTACAAGAAGGGTGCACGTTGCCAGAAAGGGTACACGTTGACATAAGGCTAAACTCTAGGACTTGTCATGGAAAAAGAGGACACATGGTAAACCTGTGCATACTACTCACATTATTATATACCGAATTTATGCATGCAGAAAAGAGTTTCACTTTAAGAAACTGAACATATTGTTCCAGTCATCTCAACTGGCTCCTCTGCAGCAGTATTTATCCATTGCTCACCTGCCTTTGGTGGGCTCTTCCACTTTCAAAAAGACCAGTGCTTGTCTCTGGTCCTGATAAATGAATGTTGGTGTGCATGTCTATTTCGTAAGCAGCCTTTTACTATACCATCCAGTGGAATGGCATGCAGCAGTTATTCATGCTGTACAAAAGCATACAAGATGACTCACCAAGATCCACTGGTGTCTCTAGGTTGGTGTGGGGGAAGCAACCCGCACCAGGTGATGCACCCAGGGGGAGTGACATGTGGAGGGGGGCTGTGGCACCCCAAAAAAGCACCTTTGCGATGGTGCGCTCGACCCCATCATGCCATGGCTTGGAGAGCAGAGTCCAATGCAACAATCTGTTTTGAGATAGCATCTTCCTAGCCAAAGTTGCAGACCCAAAAGTAAAAAAGCCCCCAAAATTGCATATTGTGGCTTTACTCGCGAGTATGCGAATGCATCTTAGTCTGCTGGAAAGGGCAGGCTGAGAGGAAGCCAAGGACATCGGAAGGGTCCTGATCCAAGGAATAAGCCCCCCAAATCACCCCAGGAGGAAGTTCCATCCAAAAAAGCTCCCCTTTGCATTGTTTACCTGCGAGTAACCAGACATGCTTTGGCTTGGTGTGGAAGGATAATCCTGATCCCAGGCACCGGGAGCTTGAAAGTGCTCCAGAAAGTAGACCACTCCCCAACACAGAAACTGGCTCAGCAGGTAAAGGGAATCCAGGACACATCCTCCTTTTTTAGCCTTGTATCCTGGAAAAGCCTTCCTTTTCCTCCATTACCTTGTGAGCAGGCAGCATGTAGTGTGCTTGTAATTCATCAGTTATATATAATAAATTATATTTAATAATTTTAAATTTAATAATAAATAAACACTGCAATCCTAACCATGTCTCCTCGAATGTAAGCCCCATTGTGTTCAATGGGTCTTATACTCCCAGGAAAATGGTAGCAGTCACCTGAAGACAATAATGCACAAAATGGACCATTGGTAATGTTCTGTATTTATAGTTGGAAAACTGAGGCTGTGCAGGGATTGGACATCCTGTGCCAAGCCACCCATATTCCCAACATGTACAGGTATCTATAATGGAAGTAGCAAGTCTCAGACTATATTAATGATTTGAATCTGAGTACAGAAATTCTCCTTCACTTCCCCATCAGTGATGCCGCTCCTATTTCCTTTTGGGTAGCCCTGACCACAGCTGGACTTCCATCAAGAACCAAGAAAAGTAATACTGACCAGGGGTCTCTAATTACTTTCCTTGCAATAAAATGTGGACAATCTACCCACCTGCATTGTATGGATGTCAAATTACAGCCTGCATTTTTCTTGGTAATTGCTTTGACCAGGGGAGTTACCATCTTTGCTTGCTGGGCTCTGTCCAAAAACATGGGTATTATAAAGCTGTCAATATTAAATTCTTACAAGCCTTGCTCCAAGGTTAGTTATGGTTCACCCCTACCTTTATATATCACGCTGACAGCATAAAAAAGTCACACAGTACAGTGTTACAAGTACTTTCAGCAGAGCCGCAAGAAAATCCTAATAACTACTGTAAATATGCCATCATGCAAGGCTTATTTGAGATTTTTTTTTCTGGATGCCCAAACTTAATATTGTTTGAACTAAAGATAACTTAATGCATATGGATAACATGTCAACCTGTGATGGCCTAATATGTAAAATCTGTACATAGCAGTTAAGGAAAGAATATGAGCATTTTGGAGAAAATCTCTAGAGTGATCAATGTTTGTCAAGGCTTATCTTCCATTGTACTGCTTCACATGGTCCACCAAGTAACTGATAAGAACATCATCACCAGTCCCATCTGGGTTGGAAGATCAGATGACACATGACAAACACCTATAAGAGGCTCAGGGTGGATAAAAGTGCAAAAAAGTCATGCTTTTGAGCTTTGCACACCAAGCTGAGCCTCGTACTACTGTTTGTTACATTGTTCCTATTCTTGCTGATCAATGGAAGGTGTTAGGGCTCCTGCATGACACTACCAGACACTACTTCAAGTACCACTGATGGTACCCATAGCACTGGTTGGAAAACACTGCTCAATTGTTCTGGGGCTCGTAGGTGCAGTTTGGAGGGATGAATGCTTATAGTTCAATTGCTGGTATAGTAAGTACAGTGGCTAAGAGCATGGATTCGGAATCTCAAAGCCTTTTGTTCAACATTAACCTTATTAAGTACTCTGAGAGCCGAAGCCTATGTATGTCTACTCGGAAGTATAGTCAATGGCTCTTTCTCCCAGGAAAGTGTGAATAGAATTGCAGACTCAGACTGGCACTTTGAACATGCACTCTGCACTACCTAAAAGTGAAGTATTAACGATTGTGGTTTGAAGAAACCCATAATTATTTTTCCAAAGAAAGATGACAAATTATGTAAATACAGCATTCTTAATGAATATGTGCGAGTTAGCAGCTAGCCATTAATAATGGTTTGGTAATGACCTTGGTAAGACCATTAAATCCTATGAGTTTACATCTTTTATGAAAAATTGGTTTCAGAAAGTAGAAGTCCCAGATGGCAAAACAATACACTGAGAGGCACCTGCATTTCACATTAGCAGTCAGCTAACGGTTGCACAAACACCGTACCCTACATCTTGCCAGCAGGTGAATATTTGTGGTTCTCAAGGGACTAAGCTAGCAGAACTATAAAAGTCCCGCTGAACAGTCCAAAATTGAGCCCTTTAAAATGTTGTTTTATAAAAGTTTATTTTAAACTTGAAAAAAATCTTTTTGCTCTCTTTTCCATTTAAGTTCACCTTTCTCAATGCTAAAAGGCCTACAAGCCCCTAGCAGTTGTTGCAGCAGATCCAAATTATCAGCAGTAGCAAACTTCCAATAGAACCCTTTATGATTCGGGAAAGACAATCCTATGTGACAATTTAGTTCTAGTTTCTTTAAGGATATTATCCAACCTTTTAGGCTGCTAGAGCCTCCTCCCACCATGTCAAAATCATAAATAGAGTGGGCCATACTTATCTGTGGGATCATCCTCTGCAGATTTGAATGTATGGGAATGTGTGATCCCTTGAACAAGGAATGCTATGGAAAGTGTTTTCCAGTTGCATCCAGCAATCCTTCTGAGGCACCGGGAGGGGAATAGCCTCCCTGCACCCCAGATTTCTCAAGAAAGACACTTTCAGTTTTTCTGGTAACCCTCCCATCCCTTTGGATTTCATATCTGCAGAATTTGGTATCTGCAGGTTGTCCTAGGTCTCCTGTGGACCAAATTTACAGGGAATTTTGAAGGCTCATATACATTTTTAAAGTAGCACATACAGATAGGACCTTAGAATACATTAGCTTGGTATCCACTGATTTAGCTTACCACTGCAAGTACCACTGATTCTGAGGTCCACCTTTAAATGCCTTATAATAAGGAAAAAAAACCACCAAAATCAAATTTCCTGTCGTCATGCTGTTGGATAATTATTTCATTCCCTTAGATTCCATTATTTAGCCCATATATTGGCTGAATGTGTTATAGCTTATAATGCATTGCAGGATGACAACAAAGGGACAAGAAACCTGGAAAAGGGGATTTAAAGCTATTTTCCCACTGATTTTTTATATTTTACTAAATACCAAAAGCTGTTTTTCTGTTGATTTTTTAATCCAGTACAGTTACAGTACAGAACTCTAGTGGATAACAAGGCATAACCTTTATACAGAAATTCTTTTTTATTTTTAACTTGTATTCAAAATCTGGTATGTCAGATTTTTCCGAAGCTACCACAGTACACGCATCAGTACTCATTATTTAAAGCCATCTGGAAACACACTTGAAAAACATTTCACTTTGTTTTTGGACACAAAGAGCTTGAACCATTCAGTGACCTGCCCTTGTCCTCCCAATCCTACCCTACAAAAACCAGGCAAGTAGTTACCATCCTGCTTTGAAAGCAGTTCAAGTCTTAAGTTGCCTCCTACTTTTCATAGGATACTCTCGCTGTTCAGATTATATCCTGAAGTACAGCCTGAGTGTGTCAGAAGAGGTGAAGATTGACATCAATTCACATACTTATTAAACTTCAGTGAACATAGTTTTGGCTCATCTCATTGCTATCTACTGAATATCACAATTTATTCTTACTATTTATTATCCTTGCTTATTAGGCAAAGAAGCACTTTGAAAAACAGTACCGCTCTTCAGCTCTGCAGTAGGAGTACATAAATAATGTTTTTTCCCCAGTTATTGGTGTTTTTTCTGCATCACTTTAGATCAGTGGTTTTCAACCAGTGTGCCACGAGTGGTCCATAGGTGTGCCATGGGTGTTTGGCAAATTTATTTATTTATTAAATAAACATCATGTATTAATAGGGTTTTTGAGGAATTTAGTACCCCACCAGAAGCATGGTGAGCCTTGTCAATTTTCTAAGCAGCATTGTCCAACAAGAGGCCCCGAGGACCACATCTACGGGCTTTCTAAGCCAAATGCGGCCCTCGAGCTTCATGTTGGACAAGCCTGTTTGGTGATGTGCCTTGACAATTTTAGCACATGGTTGGTGTGCCAGGAGATTGAAAATAACTCTAGATTGTGAGACTGGCTGCAATCCTAAAGACACTTTCCTTGGAGTAAGCCCATTGAACACAATGGGGCTTACCTTTGGGTACACATGGTTAGGATTGTGCTCTTTTTGGGACAGAGAACCATCTAATATTCTCCCTAAATCACTTTCAGTGCAATCCTAAGCATAACTACTCAGAAGTAAGGCTGCAATCCTAAAGACACTTTCTTGGGAGTAAGACCCATTGAATACAATGGGGCTTGCTTTTGAGTAGACATGGTTAGGCTTGTCCTCAAAGTCCCACTGTGTTCAAATGTACTTACTTCCAGGAAAGTGTGGTTAGGATTGCAGCCTTTGTACACTTTTTCTTGAAAAGTGGTATATATTCTTAACAATAAGATTTTTAGTTAAAAGTATGATATAGCAAATAATATGGCAATTGTTTAGCAAACTTGATTTAACTGCACAAAAGATCATTAGAGTTCTTCTCCCTACCAGGTATTTATACAGCTGCAAAGAAATTGTATTACGACGCAATACAGCGGGAAGCCTTGGCTTCAGTATTGTGGGAGGCTATGAAGAAAACAGTGGAAACAAACCATTCTTTATCAAATCTGTTGTTGGTGGTACACCTGCATATAACGATGGAAGAATCAGGTAACAAAATGGTTAATCCTTCCCATCCAAATATTTCTGCATTTTACATTATTAAAGACATATTAACATACCAGCTATACATATGTGGCAGATCCTACATCCATGACTTCAGGTATCCACAGATTGGACCCACCAGCCCCATACACACTTCCCTGATTGCTTCCAGGTCTTGAGGTTTGCAGAGGTTGTGAAACAGCCTGTGGATGTTGTGGTCCTCATAGTGACAGAAAATAATGAAACTACACTACTGATTTTTTAAAGGACCAGAAGCGCTTTTATTTATGCTGTATAGAAGGCAGTGGAAGGCCCTCAGAAGCACTGTTTCACTTAATGGGGGTGCAGAGGATGGTTTCTGGAATGAAATCTCTGCAGATACTGTATTCATTTACAAACAAGATGTGTGGAAACAAATATTAGGTATACACAGTGTTTTTTCAGGGGGAAAAGGGGCCGGTACTCACCAGTGGCGTAGTTAGGTCATATACATAAGATTAATTATTAATTAGCTGTGCAGGGGCTGGTGGGGAGGCAGGTGAAAAAAAGTTGCTGGTACTGAGTATCAGTGAGAACTCATAGAAAAAAAGTCCTGGGTATACACACTCTTTTCCTGCCAGAGAACATGAGCTATGATCCAAGCACATAAATGGTTTGTCCACGTCTATTTGTGGTGGGAACATGAATGGATGAGACACAAATAGGACTGTGGCCAATAACACAAAATATTTTTATACATAGTCAGTATACATGGCTGGTGTGTAAATTAGCCCCAACATAAGACTCTGCAAGCTACCACTTGCATTATAATGTCTGACCTAAACATGGAACATGGACAGGAGCTGTAGGCTACAATCCAGAGTAACTACAGGACCTTCTACACCAATGTAGTTACGGTGCCACCTATGGGAAATGCATAGAGCAGTCCAGAGTAAGTGCCTCTTATGTCTTCTCATAGTTACTCTGGATTGTAGGGGTAGTCACCCTGATTTTGCACTGGATTTAGTACAGAACAGTATTCAGAGGTGAACTGCAGGGCTTCTACTTATACTTCAGCATCTGAAAGCAGGGATATCACCAGAGCACTCAGATGTCTACAGAAAGTTGAAACCTGGAAGGAATTGATCTACAAGAATTACTGTAGATCAGATTCAATTTTGTAATCAGTACAGTACCAGAAATCATAGGACATAAAGCCAATCACAAGGCATAGAGCTCAGCCTTACTGTTTTTAATTATTCTTATGCCTTAATTATTTTATAGTTCTGCTGAGCTCCAAGAAAAACAGTCTATAAATCTGTTACATTTAAATTTAAACTGCTTTTTAAATAGAAAATTTACAACAGGGTATATCTTGGTTTCATTTCAATACTGAGATGGTGTCCAAAAGATGATTAAATTCTTTTGTGGCATCTTAATTAACAGATGATTCCCCAACAGAATTGGGAAATTCAAAACAGGAATATCCTGTTTGGTTACTTTTTTGTGGCCAGAAAGTTTATTTTATGGCACAACAGTATGTATAAATTTAAATACTGTTAAGATACATTTACAAGTGATATTGGAAAACTTACGTGTGAACTTTCCATTGAAAAATTAAACACTATACCAAATAAACATCAAAAAGAGGTCTGACAGTTAAGCCATTTCTGTCCTACGTTGCATATATTCAACAGGAACTAAATGTGTACATCTGTGTACAAAATATGAAAGAAATATTTTATGCAAACAAACTATAAGTTTTAGTTTCCTTATTTTCCTCCGTGTGAGGCGTGCAAATTACATGTGTAGTTAAGTGTATAAAAGATTCATTCCTCTCTTGCTTATCTTTAATCAAATCTGACATGAACCCTCATTTGATTTCTCATTTGTCTGCCACGTTTCATTTTGAATCGAAAAAAAGTCAGTCATGGCAGACAGAGCAATCCTGTACATATCTAGTCAGAAATACTTTCCACTGTATATATTGGGGCTTTCTCCCAAAAATGTGTTTATGATTTCAATCTTAGATGCATTGAAATTAATGCAACTTAAGATAATCATGACTCTATCATGCTTAGCCATGATTCTTTGGATACACGATATTACAGAAAAGAAGAATTCTATAGGGCATTCCAAAATGTAAAGAGGGGAGTTCCTTCTCTTCTGGCAGAGAACATTCATGTCTTCAGATTATACAAATTGTGTTAACCATCACTTTTCTATTCCAGATGTGGTGACATCCTCCTTGCTGTAAATGGCAGAAATATCTCAGGAATGGTACATGCCTGTTTGGCAAGGATGCTAAAAGAACTAAAAGGAAAAATTAGTCTTACTATTGTGTCCTGGCCTGGCACTTTTTTATAAGGATATATTTCAACTGAAAGAGCAATAAGTCATTTGACACAACTTAACCACTGAATATGGACACCCGTCTGCTCCACTTTTTGGTCTGTTGTATACTTGTAAAAGAAAAATTGTGAAGTGTACATGTGCATATAACAGAATGGTCTTAAGAGAAAAAAATAATAATTCATGGTATATGTTAGAGCAACGTGCACTTAATATATGGAAGTCTACTGAGATGATAAGGCAGGGCACACATTTGCTGCTTGATCTCTCGTCTTTGTATTTTTATATCAAAGCAGCAGTAGTGATATGCTCCACCTACAGTTTATAAAAATAACTTTGAACACCTAATTTTGCAAGTGTTCTCAAGAACTCTTTAATAACTGCTGCAATTTTTTTTGCAAACAACTGTTATTGTGACAACATCTAATCAAGACACATGAAACAGTTTGATGATTAAATGAAATCCCTTTTTGTGGTCAGTATGAGGCTGATATTTTTCAAATATTTTGTTTCCTAGTGTGAAAAACTGTGAATAAAATTTCATTTTTACTGTTAAAATTAATTGTAATTGTATTTGTAAAGCCAGGTTATTTTCATTAAAAAAGCACAAAATATATATCTCTCCATAATGTTTCTAATTCTTGGAATGAACTGTTTGTGTGTTCTGCCTTGGTTTGTTTGTTGCCTTTTGTGACAGGCAGTTTTGAAATTAATATCATAATGATAGGAGAAGCTATACTAAACTAAACTATTTAGAGGCGGGAAGAAGAAATTAAACAGGTTTTGTTTGCAAACCAAACAACAGAGGAGAAAAGCTAATGGAGGTTTTAGACAGCCACACACGCCTGCTCTACACTCTCAAAAGAGCAGAGGCGGCATCATGACCTGAGGCTTTTAATTAGAAAGTCAAAACATGTATTCCAGGGAAGGAGGAACTTAGGAAATGGAATGATTCTGCAAACCACGTACTTGAAAAACAACATTTAAAAAAGATACTGATTTTGATTCATTCTTTTATGATCTCTGTGTGAATTGTGTGGGACTCCTCTGATTTGTGATATGGTTGCTAATTCCTACCAAAATACTCTGTGTTAGGTTCCCACTGCAGTTTGATGATGCTTGTGTAACAATGCACAGAGTCTTGCTCGCAAAATACAATATTCCTTGGATATCACCCGCGGTTGCAAAGAAAGACACAACAATGTGCTTTAACATGAAAAATTCACTCTCTTTATTTTCAAAAAATCCAAATTAAACTTATGCTTTATACTAACAGAACAAGATTAAGAGAAGTTTTTAAGACCCAGAAAAATAATTAGATTTTAGAGCAATCTATTTCTGGCACTATTATAAGCAAGTAGGCAAAATTCAGACATGCCTATTCTGCTGTGGCAGCTTCCGTGTTTTCCTGTTCTGGGGCAGGTTCACCACCACCTGTTTCTTTTCCTTCTTTACTCTTCTTTGATTTTTTGTGTTTGTGCCTCCTGTGGCTGTCCCCCTCTTCACTGTCATGGCGACGCCTGCTATTACTGAGAGAATATTTTCCAGAGAGAAAAACAAAGAGGAAGAAAAGTCAGCTATAAAGGTCTTCATTACTTAAGAACTTCAGTTCAGTGTCACCTTGAATGGAAGCTATTTGTTGAATCTATTTCTTAATGGGCAGGAAGTCCCTCCACATCAGCCTATTAGTAATACAGCAAATTCCAGATCCATGCATGGGGGGCGGGGGCCTGCCTGTATTTAAGTTGGTTGGCAACTTATACTGCCCCATAAAAATCACTTATTACCAACCTTCGAGATGACTTGTGTCTTGTCTCTTCCTTTTCTCGATGTCTCCTTTCTCGGTGTCGTTCTTCTTTCTCCCTGCTTGTTCGATGCCGCTCATAGCCTCTGTCTGCATATTCTCTGTACCTATATCGTTCTTCATCACTGGCAATAAAAGAAAATGGTATTTAGCAAATTAACTATACATGGCTCCTCCAATACACATGCAAAAAGAGCTAACTACAAAATCTGTGAGTGTTTGACATACTAGCAAAGCGAATGCTGAAGAGATTTGCAAAAAGAGAATTTAGAAGCTAACACCAGTTCCTTAAAAGCCATCAAGAAGGCAAAGGTAGCAATCCTGAGCATGTCTACCCAAAAATCCTGAGCATGTCTACCCACTCTGTTCTATGGGAGTTATTCTCAGGAAAGTGTATTTAGGATTGCAGCCAAAGTCTCACAAGGTCCTTTAAGACAGACACTATTTCCAGTTCTAGATCTGAGGCCTGAAGAACAGATGCTACACATTCTTCAACATCAAGCTGAAAAATTCAAGCCTTGCTACAAGACTAAAAAAGAAGAAGAAACACAATTTTGATAGAACATTGTGATGGCACCCACTAATATACATAAAGAAGCCTTTCTGCAAAGTAGTTTTAAAATATGCATTGGATGTTTTCATAAGCCCTTTTCAAACGGGAGCTCTTAGTTATTTGAATTTCTTGGTAACCGGTTTGTGAATTTTTGTTAAAAAGGAGTATGGAAATACTACTACTACTACTACTACTACTACTACTACTACTACTGCTGCTGCTGCTGCTGCTGCTGCTGCTGCTGCTACAAGTAGTAGTAGTCTATTAGATATAAAACAGATATTGATGCAGTATTTGATCAACAGTGTCATATCTGAATGATCTGCACTTCTCAAGTCTGCCACTTTCTTCATCTCTCTCCTAAACATGCACTTTTTCTAGGCAAAGGGCTCTCTCATTTCTCACACTGCCATGTGGCAGCAGCTTTACTGCAGATGTGGGATAATTCAGTCACATTAATAATTTTTTTTAAAAACCCACACCTCTTCCCCCTCCCTTTCTGATAAGTCTGGCAGAAGCACAGAGAGTTGTCTAGGCCTGGAAAGCATTAAGGTTCATTTCAAGCACCCTTGAATGACCAGCCTTTTTCAGGCCTTCCATCAAGCGACCCAACAAACAGATGGTAAATTGATCTTAACATCTAACACACTGACCCTGTAATTTGTAACACAAAAACATGCACGAAGTGCAGGACATTGCCATCAAAATCCTCAACATGAACAAAAGTAAGAAACATTATCTCATAATTCTAACATTCATCTCTATGTTTTGGTTATGCCTAAGGCAATTTTTTTTAATTTCACCAACTGCGTTACCTGAATTACTCGGGAAATTACAATTCTACATTTTAAATTCAATTGAACAGTTACTGCATGTAGCATTTTATACCCCAAGCCTAGACCAAATCACCAGAAAAGTTACAAAGATATGCCATGAAAGCAGGCCTCCGTCAGTCTTGAAAGACTATGGTATCATGCTCGGTGCTGCATACGCTGCATGTGAAGCACAAAAGCCTGGGTGAGATTGTTATGGAGGATAGGCTGTTTACCATTTACCATAACCTTTATTGGCATATGAACAACAAACAACATAACGAACAATACTAATAAAAACAGATCTTACAATATTGCATGACACATACTAGTCTTACAATTTGAATAAGAAAAAGGGTAAAAAGGTTTTATCGTATTTAAACAAATATCAAGGGCTACACAATCATACAATATTTAATTAGTGAACAGCACCGTAATCCAGGTAAGGAAAAAGGAAAAGAACTCTCCTACAGGGCCACAGTAGATAATTTGCCACCGCCTTAGTGAGGGGGCGCAACGATCGCTTAAAAAAATAGGTAGGAGGTCAGAAAAGGAGTCAGTAAAGGGGAGAATCCAATGGTTCAATAAGAGTTTATGGAGAGCGCAGTGTGCTGAGCAATTAAAGAGGATATGATCAAGAGTGTCAGGTTGAATATGGCAAAATAAACAAAGCCTTTTGTCTTTGGGTGTATCAAGGAAGCGACCATAGTGAATTGCTGAAGGAAAAATGTTGAATCGAGCTAACATAAAAGTCCTCCTTTGCGAAGGAATAGTCAGTGTGTTGAAATAATTTAGAGGAAATTCTAGGGAAGGCTCCAGGCCGAATATTTTTGAGGAACATGTGGGATTAAGAAGGTTCCTAAGTTGCTCAAACTCTATCTGATGCAGCTTATCCTTGATAAGAGAATGAGCTTGTGTAAGTTGGAATGGAAGAGAGATTCAAGTGGGATATGCATGTCAGAGAATTTGGAATGTATGAGAGATGTCCATTTGAAGGAGTAAGGATCTTTAAGAATGGTAGATATTAATGAGTGTGGGTTTTTCGTTAGTAAGAGTCGTAGCCAGTATTTAAATGTAAGGGACCAGGCTGTTGTTGAAGGAAGATGGGACCCTAATTCTAATATAATGGATGCAAGGCGGAGATAGGCTGTTACCCAAGCAGAAAATCCCCCCTCTCCACACCACTGAATTAGTCCAATGGAAAGGCAGAACCAATACGATTGGATCCAGCTGGCGTCGCAGAGCTGGGCTAAGGACAGGAGCTCACCCTGTCTTGTGGGGTCGACCTGGGGTCTCGAACCCTGGCCTGCTGGTTAACAGGCACAGTGACTTAACCACTTGCGCCACCCACAGCCCATGCCATGATCACTGAGGTCTTAATTGATGCATATGCAAAACAGATACAACTATTGCTTAACAGGGCAAAGTCAGGAGTATGGAGCTGTAAGTGAATGTTTTCTATTTGCAAAGCTTAGTCCTTGAATCTGCAAAAGAACACCAATGACATGTTTGAATGTTCTCAGAAGATTCTGCAATTATGCTGATAGGCCATAATTGTATACAACAGCAGTCATCACCACCTTTATGCGCACTCACATAGCACACACACACACACAAACAGAGCTTCCCATACTAAATGGTACACTGCTTTTGAAAGTACAGTACTGAGTTTCAAGAACTGGCTCAACAAGATGTTAAAACTATGCAACTGCCATTAGAAACTTGTTTTTTCCTACTGTCCTTTATGCACAAATGGAGCAAAACAGCTCTCCCGATCATGCCACAAAATCGATCATCACAGGCTTAGGGCAAAATCCAGAGTAACTATGGGGAGTCCTTGCTCCGTGTAAGAACAAGTTACTCTGGAAATATGAATTTCCCATAGGTTTTCACTAGGTGGTACAGTAACTACAGGTACACATAAAGTCTGTTACGTGCTCCTGTCGTTACTCTGGATTTGGGGATATGTCCAAAATAATCCTTCTTGCTACAGGGTGATGTATAAGCAACCAAAGCTGAAGCTTTGCTATGTTTTAGTCTGTTCAAAGGTAAATGATTACGAAAGTGCCTTCATCATGCATTTTTAGAAAGCTGTAATTAGATTCTAAAGGCCCAATACAAGTTATGTGAAATCACATTAATGTGAATACTGGATTTCATTTTTACTTATATGAAAGGACAGAGCTTTATTTCTTTTTAGCTACTCAGCATTCTTCTCCAAACAAAATAATGCAAAAGGAACCACATTTAGTTCCTTAGGGAACTTCAGCTAGAAAATGAGGGTTCTCATAACACATCAAGTGTTTATAGGACTGTTTGAAAAATAATGAGTTTCAAGAGCAGACTTTCCTTCGTTGAACTGACAATGAAAACCATCATCTTAGTACAAATTGCCTGGTTTGCATTTTGTGCATCCCATTTATTTTTGTACTTCTGGTTTGCATTTGAATTAGTTGGCTATGGTTTCCAACAACAGAAAAACAAGAGGCAAAAAGGAAGCCCCACCCCTCGTCCCCTAAGAGTATACAGCTGCGTGCTATGTTTACGTATGTCTCCAGCACAGATAGTAAACTGTCCAAATGTAGTGTTAGATTTAACTCTTCAACTCACCTGTTAAATACACTAGGAGTTGGGCTGTGATCACGCTCTCGCTCTCTGTCTCGGGTACGCTCTCGCTCCCTGTCGCGATCACGATCCCTTTCTCTATCTCTATCTCTTTCCCGATCTCTCTCTTTCTCTCTTCTTGAATAATATTCCCACTGTTTACTTGTGTCCATGAGACTAGACCACGATGGAGCAGAACCTGTAAGGTGCGGAAAGGTGACTAAAGAAAAAAATGCCAGGATTAGAAAGAAAAAAAGAAGGAAAAAAAGGAGAGAGGAAAAAAACCTGGAAACATACATAATATGTAACATGCAATACTCTTGCAATACTCATGCAATACTATAAAATCCTATTTTACCTTGACTCAATCATAGAATGGAAGTTGTGGCTCTTGAGTTGTAACTGTTGGTACATCATTTGCATGTTTTGTACTGTATGTTCAACTGATACTCAGGTCAGTTTCAAATCAGTCCACTGGTATTAACATTCTGTAAATCACATACTTGCTTTTTCTAAAACTAAATGCTATTTATAATAGTAAAAACTAAAGCAATATCACATTAAAAATTTCCCTTGGGGATTTTCTAGTATTAAGTTTAAAATGAATTTTGAATTATTTTGGGAAAGTAATCGCTCCCATTTCTACTCATTACTTGTTTCTTTATGTCAGGGGCTCTGAAACTGAAATTCTAATTGGTATACAATGGAGAACTTGATACTTTAAACCTTTAACTCTGCTGGTGTTTTAAACTGAAATGACATGTGAAACCTGTCTTTTAAACCACACATAACAAATACAGAAATCCACAGAGATCAATTGCTTAGGTAAAAAGTTACAGGTTCATGAGAATTTGCTAATTCATCAGTAGTTTTTGGTTTTACAAAAAGAAGTGGCTTCTCTTGTCAGATTAAGGCTTTTAAAAAGATGTGTGTTACTTAGATAATTTATCTTAAAAAAGAAAAAAGAGCCCTTAATTGCTTCACCATGTCTTCTTGTAGCAAAACAACTTGCTGGAAATGGTGGGTATGAAAATGTGTGGTTCTCCCCTGTACCAGAAGTGGACCCCACACTTCTCCAGCTTCCCTCAAATATGAGGGACTGTTGTTGAAAGAGAAATAAAGAACAATCTGTATGCAGAGAGAAATGGTTTTTGTGCATGTACACATACTGTATACAGGCCTAGCAGGATTTCAGCCTACACTCTATAGTGTCATAACATTATTGGTATGTTAACAAAAGCTCAGAAAAGAAATCACTAGAAAGTTATGATTCTTGCCTGGATGCGTTAAACACAACTGTCTTCATACCTATTTGATCACTCAAGTCTTACAGGTATAATCAAATAATATACCTACCCATAGTAAGTTTTTAAAAAGCCCTTTCATCCCTGGCAATGGTCTGATTGCTGCCTTTGCCTCTCCCCCACAAAGACTTACAAAACTCCCAAGATCTGAGAAGTTTGGGAACTACTAATATAGATAATATATGAGAGGAC
Source organism: Cryptoblepharus egeriae (assembly GCA_030015325.1). Lineage (NCBI taxonomy): Eukaryota > Metazoa > Chordata > Lepidosauria > Squamata > Scincidae > Cryptoblepharus > Cryptoblepharus egeriae. The sequence continues at coordinate 58,089,479 of JAREYC010000007.1, forward strand.
TTCCAAAACAGGCAAGTACAGTTAGACAGTTAAAAGTCTTGTACATGCACATTAATCAAAACATCTGTTCCCATTAATAGTCATCATGAACATCTGCTTTTTGTTACCTGAATCCAAGTTCTGGTTAGTTCATTCATGACCACACACTTCTCCCTTTTGTTGCAGCTTCAGTTTTGCTGCTTGGTCATCACACTCCCAGCGTACATTTAATATTCCCAGGAGATGAGAAAGGGGGAGAGTATGGGCACTGCTTCTGTGACTATATGGTGCATTAATCAAAAAGCAATGTTGCTATCAAAACCTGAACTCTCGTATTTAAATTTCAAATGGTTACTGGTAGTCAGTTTAGGACAAGATAATGTAAACTGTGTAATATCTGGCAATTATAGTTACAGTAACGACACTATTTAATATTATAACTAGAAGAATTCAATATTATAACTAGAAGAGGGGAAGCCAATAATCAAGCTCCATTTGTATATTTCAGAAGTATGTGTGGAATATTTTCATCCATCATTTCTGAAGCCTCAGATATGACTCACTGTGGTCACAATCCTAACTAATTTAGGCCAGTGTAACTCACTTGTCTCCTCATTCCCATTATAGCTCGAGGAGACTGGCACATGTTTGTGCACTGGCCTAACCACCCCCCTTTATAACACCCGCAGGCCAGCACATGGCTTGTGATGGAATTTGTGCTGGCCTAATTAGGGCTTAGGATTGCACTGTGTGTATTTTGAACCTGTGGTGGAAGGTTAAATCCAATCTCCTAGATGTAACCAGATGACTTTCTAAGGCCTGGAGAGGCTATACATGGCCTCTCCAGGCCTCAGAACACCTCTGATGCATCTGGAACATGTTTCTGCTCATGACTGGAGATCAGGTGAAGGCAAAACCCATGAGCTTCAGCATTAGTGGGAGTTCTGGGGAGAGAACTCCCATGGACTCCGAGTGCCATCCATATACTACATGTCATTTATACTTTATGGATTGTATCTTAAGCATATTTTTCATAGAAGAAGATTAGTTTTAGTTTTCCCCCATTCCTTATAAACTCCCAAACTCCAAAAATCTACCTAAGGGCACTTATTGAGAGCACTTATGAAGAGCCCTTATTGGGAATGGTCAAAACAATCAATTTGCAAAAAACAAACTATTCTCAAAATGCAGTCCTAAATGCTAATAAAACACTGGCAAGTCAAAGAATGACAAATGTTTATGCTGGATAGTTTGTATCAATGTATTCCATGTACATCTCATTCACTACATATTAAAGACTAGAGTGAGCTCTTATTTTCCTTAACAAAAACAGCAAGCATCAGTTTTGTTTCAAAGTAATACAATTATTACACCATCACACATTGTCAAGCAATACGTTAAAGACACTTACCACCACCATAGGGAAATGCACGAGCAGAGCGACTATCATAACCAGAAGAATGTCCACTGTCAGAAGAGAAATACAAGCAGGTCTCCATGTTAGTCAACCCTGTTCAGAATATTCAATGACTGTAAGTCCTTCAGGCTTGAAGCTTTGTGTATTTATCATGCAAAGGGAGAATTATTTACATATGTTAAATGGAGAAGTCTTAGCCATGACTTAGTCCCACTGAAATTCATTGGACTTAATTTACATTAGGACCAGGGGACAGATGCGACCCTCAAAGATCCTCAATGTGGTCCCTGGCAAGACTTATCCAGCCCTTGGGCAAGCCTTGTAAATCTCTCCAATATATTATTTTATGTAAATTAATGTAAATTTGTCCAAATTTGAAATGTAAATTAATTTTCTAACCCCCGACCCAGTGTCAGAGATATGATGAGTACTACCAAAACGTTTAAAGACCCCTGACTTACATCATGACTATCCTATCTTATTAATTTCAGCCATGCTCAGGCATGACAGATTTTCTCTTGATAGAGCCTACTGAATCGTTAAATTTTGAGAATTTATATTTAAAAAGAGCAGCATGACAATAAAAATAAGTTCAGTTTTTGTGACTAGATTGTTCTACAAAGTAATATTTACCTTTCTATTGTTGGTATAAGAGAAGGTGGTGGTCCTCCAGGTGGGGGAGGAAAGCCTGAAATATTAATTGAAAAAGATATTTAATTTATCATTGTAAATTAAATTTAGAAAACCAACTGCATGGCTGTGTCAGACTTATATTTTAACAATAAATCTATGCAGAAGTTAATGAAAAGAATGTTATCAGCAGGGCTCACAAGTACTCATTCTCAGCTCCTTTTTTGCCCATCAGAACTACTCCTGAATACACTTACACAGGAGTCTTAATGGTGAGTACCACCACCTTTTTCCCCAGAAAAAAACACTGAGTGTAAGCAACCTTTTACACTTTGAAGTTTTTATTCTATTGCTTTCTTTATTCAATTATAATACTGAATGGAAATTAATACTACTATATTTTTAAATATTAATAAATTTCTCCAGATATCTATTTTTTTAAAAAAGAGGCAATATTCCCCTATACTACAAAGGAAATTACACTGCTTTGTATAATTTTAAACATACTTTTAGAAAAAATAAATATACCTGGAGGTGGCACAGTTATTGGTATACCTAAAAACAAAGAAGATGCACCCAGTTATTTCATAGTCATTCCACTCATTCCACATTACCAAACAGGAATCACGGTACTCACTCCAAAAATAGCCTAATAGACCACAAACAAAATTCAGATAGCACTAATCCCAAATTGCACCAATACAGAGATTTATGTGTATACTGCTATCCAGGTAGTAGGAGCTAAGCAAACCACTATGTGGTATTAAAACCTTTAAATCCACCAAAGTGAGGAAATGCTCTGTTGCATGCACATAAACCAACATGTATGTCCAGCCTTCTAGAATGAGAACACAGTTTAAAAACAGTAATTGAAAGTAACAGACTCAGTTTTGATGAGCTTTGATTTTCTGTTACTCTAGGTTACTGGATGATTCCATGTTGCTTAAATCATGAAGCTATGACCAATTTGAAATTTACAGAGCACCATATTAACACTTTTCAGCTGGAAAATAAAGTGATATTGCTATTGCTACATCTCGAATAAAAAAGCAAACTGACAAATTATATAAAATTACACATAAAAGTTCCAAAAAACTATCTGTAAACAGTTTATTCTGCTCATTATTTAAGTATAGATCTGCATGCACAATCCAATGCAAAAAACCCACCTGTGCCTTTATATCCTCAACATTAACAGAAAAGACAGCAGATTCAAAAGGTAAAATTACAAGTTAATGTTAACTGAGTTATACCTCATGCATCAAAAAGCACAGATACAATGGCATTAATAAAAGCCTTTAATACTTGTACTGAAACATATGGAATATAAATCCTGGACTTTGTAGTAAATGAATCTCAGCAATGAAGAATAGACTGATCCTTAAATACTTTTATTACCTCTTATTCTAGGTATGAAAACAGGTGATGACATCAATAGGTCACAATCTTCTACACAACAAAACAGAACTCAAATTTCACACAAATAAATGTGTATATGGACATATGCAATACAGGAATAGCACACTAGTGTCCTTAGCTGGTTTCCTCACTCTCCTAGAAAATCAATTAAATGGGCAACATTTTCATAATTCATGAGAAGTTTAATCCAGCCATTCTTGGTATAATAGCCAGTTACAGTAATTTTTCAAGTGGCGGTTATACAGCTTTCTAGGGTTACATGTTCAAACAATAATTATTCTTTTTGCCTGCATAGGTATTAGCCTCACAAGTGGATAAGTAAACCCAGTACAAAAGACCAAAACTTCAAAGCAGGATCCTTTTCAAAGGATCTTCTGAAGGATGTTTTATATTTGAATGCTTAAAATTTCTGGCCAGTAGTGCCAGTTAATAGTGGGTAACAAAAAAATTTTTTTTTCCTCTTTAACCAAGGAAGAATGGGCAGATTCTATTTCGGTAAGAGCTGGAAGCAGCACAATTAAAACAAACTTGAAGAAGACAAAGCTGCTACTCTTCATGGTCATTTTCAAATGGACTAAAACAACACAATACAGCAAAGACAATCTTCTGCACAAACTGATATCATAAAACTGTATGAATGTTATAGCCCTTTTTCAATATGTGCGCTTGACTGAACCATATTACACATGCACTTTGATTTAACTTTGAACTTTAAAAAATGGAGGTGTCTGCAAAACCTTTATGCATCACTTACTTCTGAGTAGAACCAGAATACTATTCCAATACTTAGATTAATCTTGGATTCTTTCATTCCTATTTTCATGAAGACAACGTATCACTTGAGTGACTAATGTATCTAAATACAATGATACTGTGCTTTGTTTGATATTGTATGATGTTTAAATCCAATGTTCAGGTGAAAGCTTCCCCACACAGTGATATACTGTAATTATGCTGTTTACTGACAACTTGCTAGACCACGCTAAGGATGCCATCCTAACATATTACACAGTGAAGCTGCAATCCTAACCTCCAGGTAAGGCAACATAAGTCCTGTGCTGACCTGGGAGTGTCACAAAACTTCTGCCTCACTCCTGGGCAGGTAAGGCCACTGCACAGGCATATGCTGACCTCCCCACACCACCACAGGAAGATATGCCAGGTGAGTTAGGCAGGCCTAAATTGGTGCAATCCTAGATTAGGCTGGCACAACTCATTATTCTTCTGGTTCCCATGGTGATGTAGAGAGGCAAGGGCATGTCTGTGCACTGGTCTAACCTCCTCCAGGAGTGGCGCGGAAGTGTCTTACAGCACTTTTGTGACACTCCAGACCAGCATAGGATTTGTGCTGGGGCATATGCTGGTCTAACTGGGGCTTAGGATTGCAGCCTTAGGCAAAAGGAAAAGGTGTCCCCCCCTGCAGGTTGGTCTGCCAATTGTAACTGAATCTAAGGGTGGTGCTGAGGAGCCAACATTGTCTGAAGACATCTCAAAGATCATGTGGTTGGCATGACTCAATGCCAAAGGCATATGGGATTTTCCCACCCCAAAGTGGTACCTATTTATCTACTTGCATTCACATGCTTTCAAACTGCTAGGTTGGCAGGAGCTGGGCAAGTAACAGAGCTCACTCCATCATGTAGTATTCGGGTCTGCTGGCCAACTGACTGACCTTCATGTCAACAAGCACAGCATCTTTAACCACTGAGCTACTGCAGCACTGGCAATGGGCATTGCATTGCCGACACTGAAATAAGTTCAGCAACACTGAAACAAATTGCAGATGAGTGTAACCTCACCAAAGGTGATCTTCACCCTTGAACAAGAAAATGCAAAGGTGAAGTCATTTGCAAGAGGTGAGGAATGACACATAAAAATTGTTTGCACAAGACAAGCCTTCTTTGTGAGGTGCTGATACAAAGAAACTTTCAGATAAATTGTAAACTAGATGCTGATCTGATGGACAATCAAGTTATAACAATATGAAATGTGCTGAACTCCACAAATTTTGCTTTTTGCCAGGACTACTGAAATAGGAACTCTGCAAATTATTTCTCTCAGTTTTTTCTTTTTCTCACCTGGAGGAGGAATCAGAGGGGGAGCAGTGCTGACAGATGGAGGAGGTGGAAGAAAGGGTGGTGGTGGAAGATGGGTGGGAGGAGCTCCTGGGGGGAAAAATGGAGGGGGCTTGGAAAAACTGTTGTCTACATCAGTACTGGAGCGTTCTGAAAGAACCTACAAAGTAAAGCAATGTTTTAACTTCCCTTTCAAGAAGAATTCAAAAATACAATTTTTTTCTCCCTTTCAATAATATCAAAAAGTTTTCTGAAACCAAGGAACATATAAATTTGCCTTCTAATATAAAGGCATCCCCCCTTTCTGATGGTTAGTTTTCTGATAGTTCTATTCTTTGAACATCTTTCAATTATACCAGGACTCATTTATGCAACACATACTTCACTCTTTCAACATCTCTCTGCTGGTCTAAAGGCTAAAACAGTCTTCTTCCCTGATGTTCATTTGCATGTGACATGGTGATCAGTTTTTTCCTTACGACTTTTCATTAAATAACCATCATTCAAATACATAACATATTCACTGCCCTGCAGATCATTTTAATTTCATGCCTTTGTTCATTTTAATGTAACCTGTTATGTATTTTGTCTATGTGTTAATACATATGTGTTATTTAGGATTTTGCACTTTGCATAAATGTCTTTTTAGTGACCATTTTGCATCTGCAAGCTAAAAAAGACTGGGCTCCACTTTTCAAAACTTTTGGACAAAACTTTTGGTCTCTAACCTGTCCAATAAGTGGGGCATGCATGTAGAAAGAAAAGCAAAACACTCTGGCACAGAAAATATGAACACTTAACAGAGAGAAGGAAAGAGTAAAATTTAAGCAAAAGTGAAACCAGCACTTGGAATGCTGTAAAGAAGCAAATTATCTCTAGGGTCATTCCACACCAAGTGGAATAGTGCTCCCCGCATGACCATCACAATTTTGATGAAATTTTGTATGCAGAGTCCCACATGTCTCAAACAAACTTTTGTAAAGTTATAGCTTCACATGTGAAATAGTTACTGAGATATAGCGGTCTGTTTGATCCCCAATTTTCTCTAACTTTTACTTATATATCTTTTACTTTCATTTATATCAAGCATGTTTAAACTGAAGTTAAGATGAAAGAGAAAGTTCATTATCACATGAATACATGGAATAAGAAGGAAATACAAAACCTGTATGTTGCTGTTTTCATTGGCACGCCGCCTTCCTTCTACTCGGCTGATTGTGATGGTCTGCCCAATCACATCTATTGTTCCAGAAAGTCTCCTAGAAAAAAATTAAACGAATATATTAGGCAGGTACACACAAAATACAAACTAACCTAGAGAAACACTTAAGAAACAGATTTCTGACAATCTACATTATATGGTTTATAAAGTATAAACTGGTATACACAGTTTTATAAAGGTTGTTATTCAACATGGATAGAGCTATCAGAGGGCTGTGGGTGGCGCAAGCAGCTAAGACGCTGTGCCTGTTAACCAGCAGGCCAGGGTTTGAGACCCGGGTTGGCCCCACAAGACAGGGTGAGCTCCTGTCCTTAGCCCAGCTCTGCGACGCCAGCTGGATCCAATCGTATTGGCTCTGCCTTTCCATTGGACTAATTCAGTGGCGGGGAGAGGGGGATTTGCTGCTTGGGTAACAGCCTATCCTCCATAACAATCCAACCCAGGCTTTTGTGCTTCGCATGCAGCGTATGCAGCACCAAGCATGATACCATAGTCTTTCAAGACTGACGGAGGCCTGCTAGAACTATCAGTGAAAGGCTTTCTTGCTTTTTTCTTACTAAAGGAAAAAGCAAAACCATTTACTTACAAGATGATGAGCTGCCACAGTTTTAAGCAGAAATTGCTATACAATGTATACCCAATAAGAATATTGGGAATAGTAAAGAGAAAATATTTTATATAGCACTACAAGTGCTCTCTTTTTTACTGAAAAAGAATAAAACTCTAAAATTTGAGGTAGAAGCTGACATTGCAAAAGATTACATGGGACAGAAAAGGACAAAGTGAATAACAAAGTATGAAAATAAGATGATAAGCCCTATAAAACACAACACAGATATCATAATACAGGTTATGGAAGCTCCTTTATAGCAATGGTTCTCAAACTGGGAGCCAGAATACGGCTTGTATGTGGTTGCAGAGTCAGGAAATGGGTAGGGAGATATGCCCTGGCAGCATCACAGTGATCGCAAATAGGCTTGTCAGCCTACCTGAGGGAATCTGCAAACCTTGGAGACTATCTGGGAGGCCTACACCCCTCTCTGTGGATCTATGTGATCTCCTGCAGATCATAGCAAACCAAAGTTTTGGGAAACCTGCAGAGGGGGCAACAGGACTCCCAGACCCTCCCCAAGATTTGTAGACCCTCTCAGGTAGGCTGGCAAACCTCTGAGTGCCTGTGGCACTGTAATTGCTAGAGCACTAATGGGACACCCATAAGGGGAAATGACCTGTTTTTTGCTCTTACAGTGGGCTATGACCAGTGGTGGGCTCCAGCAGGTTCGCACCTACTCTATAGAACCGGTTATTAATGAGAGATAGGACATATAAAGTTTAAAAATAGCCATTTAAAAGTGGCTGCCAGATGGGCATAGAACCAGTTGTTAATTTCTTTGAATCCCATCACTGGCTATGACCCACCACTTTGAACACCACTGCCTCATACTGAATCAGACCATTAGACCTACTTAGTCAGTACTGTCAATGAAAATGGACAGTAGCTCTCTGGAATTTCAGACATTAATATCAACAATTAAATTTCAGACATCAGCGTAAACTGAAGAAATCCACGATTAAACTTCAGACTGCCTGCATGCAAAGCATATGGTTTAATCACTAAGCTACAATTCTTCCAACATGAAGCCAGCAAGTAACACACTGTTCAGAAGGGCATTTTGGAAGAATGGAAAGTGATAAGTTCATATCCAAACCATAGCCACTGAACTTCTAGAAAGTCTTACTATCACTGCTTCTAATGTCTCTCTTTCTAAGAAGTTGGTGTAAATTGTACTCAGCTGGTTTCACAGTGAAAATCTGGCTTAGTAAAAAAGCTGCAGTAAAAAACCATATTTCAAGCACATACTGCTTCCTGAATTCTAGACCAATTCTAGACCAATTCTAGAAATGGCAATTCTACCTCAATCGTATCAAATCGTATTGATTTGCTGAGAGGCAACATTTCAAATCTACGTTGACTTGCACCTCTGGAGAAGAATTCCACTTTGTTGCGTGGTTTCTAAATAAAAGGTTATAGTTCACATCCTACTGAAGTAAATGCCAACACTTCCATTCACTTGGGGGCTGGATCCCACCCAAAGAAAATAAGCAAGATGAAATCAAGTATGTTCTCTCTCTCTCTCTCTTCTCTTTGACATTAAACCAGCATATTAGCACCTTTTTGTCAAGACTTATTCTTAACTCTTAAGTATGCAAATAGCTGGGGAGGGAAGCAGTGTGTGTTAATTTACTTACAGTGTGACTCTTCATGTCCTAGTAAGTTAAATGGGCCTTACTCATTTATGTAGACGGGATTGCAGCATTTTGTAGATGGGATAAAAAATGTAGATGGGATTGCAGCCTTATCCATAGAACCAATGGCAGAGTTCCACATTCTAGTGGCTGAGTAAGGGTGCAACCCTAACCAATCTGGGCCAGTCTAACTCACCTAGCATGTCTTCCCATGGTGGTGTATAGGGAGGTCAGCATATACCTGTGCAGTGGCCTAACTCCCCAAGGAGTGGGGCAGAAATGCCTTATGGCTCTTACGTGACAACCCCAGGTCAGCGAAGGACTTATGCCACTGTAACTGGAGCTTAGGATTGCAGCCTAAGATACTATTTTTAGTCTAACAATTGTAGAAGGGAAAGTACCAATTGTCACCATAAGGACCTATATTTTCCATCACTGCATTATGCTTGTGGCCGAAGAAGTGACAAATTCTGTCTGGAGCAAACTGCGCATGCGCAGCCCCTGCTGGTCTGTGGGAAAAAATTTTTTTCACCACCTAGTGAAAACCTATGGGAAATTCATATTGCAATCCAGAGTAAATTTTTCAGACGTCAGAGCAAGGACACCCCATAGTTACTCTGGATTGCACCCTTAGCTGCAATCCTAACCTTCAGTTAGGTCGGCCTAAGCCCAGGCATATGTCCTATGCTGACCTGGGGGTGTCACAAAAGTGCATTAAGACACTTCTGCCCCATTCTTAGGGGAAGGAAGGGGTTAGGTCAAGGCACAGGTGTATGCCAACCTCCCCATACCATTACAGAAAGATAGGCCAGAGGAGTTAGTCCAGCCTAAATTTCTTTGGACTGCACAGAATATTTATGATAGCAAACTTTTAATAAGTATATAATTTAAAAAAGGACAAAAGGAAGAATTTTTCATTAGCAACAGATATACATAGTGGTAAGTAATTAAAATATTATACACTGGAATAATCACAACCCATTATCCAAACGATAGCGTTACTGAATTTGTACAAATTCAGTCAATCAGTATGAAAAATGCAAATTAACATTTATTTACACAGAATTACAAGAACCTGAAATCATCAAAAATGAACTGAAGAGCTTTTCTGTAATACAGGTTTCATAACTTAAATTTAATTAATAAAGATAAAAGGAATACAAACCAATAAAGAACTTTAAACAAACACCACTAAATAATCAACAAAGATCTTGTACACAGCTCTTGAAAACAATCAGAAATAACATTCTTAATATTTCTACTGGTCATTCCCACACTATTGCAGCCGAGTAGGAATATAGATGTGCTCTGGTATTTGCAAGGGTTCCACCCCAAATGCCCCTTTCCGACGGATATCAGGATTGCAGGCAATCCTCTGAGTTGCCTCCAGCCTTTTCCTGTTCATAAGGAGGCTCCGTAATGCACTGTGATGCATTCCCTTTCTGGTCACGATACATTTTAGAATGACACTGAACAAAAGAAGGAGCCTCAATGAGACCAGAAAGAGGCTTTAGGCAGCTCAGATGACTACCTGTGGCCCTGAAAACATAAGATTTACTACACTAAGGTAAACAGACCTAAGGGAATCTATATGTATCCCAGCAGTAACTTACAAAAGCTTTAGTGTTAGTAACAATGAGAAAAGTCGCGGATAGATCTTGCCATCTTCAAATATACAAAAAGCTTTCATAGAGAAGAAAGGGAAGATTTACTCTCTGTGGGTCATAAGAGCAGGACCATAACCGTTGTGTTGAAAATAGAGGGAAGGAAATTTAGGCTAGACATGAGGAAGGTTTTCCTAACTCTAAGAGCTGTCCTGTACTGAAACATTCTTGTTTTATGCATTTGTTTTATGCATTTGTACTCTTACTGGAAGTTTTCAAGCAGAGGCTGGACAACCAACCTGACAGGAATACTGTAGTCACCTGCACTGAACAGGGGGGTTTGGACTAGATTACCTCCAAAATGACTTCCAACATTCAATATGAGGCCATGCTTGCAGACATACTTAAGATATGAAATGTCTCACTTTGAGAAATTATTTTAAGTTTACAAACCACTTTGTAGTTGGTGAAAGATATTATTCTTACATAAAGTGCTATTTGACCAGATTAAGCTGTCTTATACTTGCCCTATATTTTCTAAAATAACTGGCTGTAGTTTCTTTAGGATTTCAGACACACATCTTTCTCAGCCCTCCTATGTTCAGTAAGTGGTGGTGTCCCCCACAGGTTGCCCTGCTAGCCATATTGACTGTATGGTCTGTGTTCCTTTATCTGTTCATATGATTATGCCAAGAATGTTATGCTGTGACCTTTTCTAGGTCACATGTTCAAGATGGTGTCAGCTAGGATTCTGTCCAAATGATGACCAAAAATTGACATCACAAGACAAAAAGTATAATGTAATTTTAAATTTATCTTACCTTAGTTCTGGCGATTCAGCCCTCCCATAACGTTCCTGCCACTTCCCGATGCCTGAACTGGTTTTCCTAGCTGCAGTACTCATCTGAGACTGAGAAGAGGCGCTGTTTCTGGTGAAATAAATTTTCTAGGTCTTTCTTTTCTTATGTTTCTAACTTATGTTTCATACATATTCTCCATGTCCTATCACTTTTTCACTTTCATTTGTTGCTACCCAACATCACTTTACAGATCAATTGGCAGCATCAGCTCTAAAAAGAGACTAGAAATGGTATCAACATATTTACAACGTTCACATGCAGTCTCCTTTACTACTCAAATTTTAAAATACATTTTATTCCTTTACTTCTAGAACCTACTTATTTAAAAATTTCTTGATTCCAGGATCTGAGGAACAATACATTGGTTTAAGCTTCAAGTCTAAATATGTATAGCATACTACTGTGTTTACTATGCTTCTTTCTGAAATTAAAATGAAACCATTTTAATGTAAGCAAGATTGCACGTAAAGACCCTAAGCTGAACAGATTATTTCAAACTAGGCACACAAACTTCAATTATAGCAAGACCACTACTCCATAAATTTTGGTTCAGGTTACTAGTTGAAATGTACTGATCTTTTGCTTTCCTGCACATTTGGGCATGTGCAAAAAGGAAATAAGGGGGTGTTTGACCTTTGCGGAAGATGCACATAGCTGTTGCTGTCTTGTCCTACAGTAAGGTTCACTCTCCCCTTTCCTCCAGGGAGAAAGAAAATTAATGGCAAGATGTGATTTTTTTATCCCTTTCCATGAGATTATACCTGGAGAAAATAGCAGTTTATCCTGTCTCTTTAAAGAACCTAACTGGATGAAAATAAAATGACCTCCCCTCTTCTGGACCTAGTTTCTTCCAGTGAGAGTGAATTCTGTGTGTATGGGGTGATATATGTGTCCCACTGTTTTCACCCCAACAGCAGAACAGCACAACTAGCACTTTCTGCCAAAACCCACACACTGAAAATAACTACCTCTTCACTGCAAAAAAAAACCGCTCTTTTTCTTTTTCAGTCTGGACTTTCCTATATTAAATGTACTCCTTCACCTGCCTCAAGCTTGCCTCCTACGAAAATAAAATTGGAATGGAAGGGAGGAAGGAGGCAAGACTTGTAGCACAATCCAGAGCAACTAATCGGTCCACATAAGAGCCCTTGGGTTGCCCTATCTATCACTAGGATGGAGCAACTGCAAGATGCTCCAGCCTAGTTACTCTGCAAAAGGCTTAGGGCACAGCAAGGCAACATAGATTGCCCTAAGAGAGATGGACCTGCTCTGCTCTAACTGGGGCAGCCTAAGCAGCTCAGGAGAGGCATATGGAGGGCATGTTTAGCATTGCCTAGGGCAGAGCAGTTACTCTGTATCCAAAGTCTGTTTCCAAGGCAGAAATGCCCTCTTCCAGTTCCTCAGAGATATACCACCTCAGGAGCAGGTATAGTAATGAGTAGATCCATAGGAGTCCATGATAAGGCCCGAGTAGGAATGGCAGAGTTGACCAAAAATCTGACTTCTTGGCCAGCCTAGCTGCAACCCTTGTTTCTCAAGGTTAGGATATGAAACAAATACGGCTGCCCACAAACCTCAGGATACAGCAGGTCACTCCAAGAAGAATATACTGGCATCTCATCAGGGACTCCTTATAAGGCAGGCACCTAGTGGCGTCATCAGACTGGTGCAGCTGGTGACGCACTGGGGTGACGCACTCCATATGGGGTGATGCGTCGGAGGAGTTTGACTGTCCTTTGGCAGGCCCCGGGCATCAGTGCACCCATTCAGGCTTGCTCCAAGGCAAAGCAGAAGCCAGAAGCTGCCACTCATCCTCAGAGCTGGCCCAAATGGCCAGCCGAGGTGCACTGCGCAGAAACACACTGAGCATGCCGAACAGCTTCAGAGGAGACTTCCTTAGAGCAGAGAAAGTCCGTGCCTCTGCACAGCCATTCGGCCGCACTCAGGAGGCAGAGCGGCAGCCGAATGGCTTCAGAAGAGTACTGCACAGGCACCAACTCTGACACCTGCACAATCTCCTCTGAAGCTGAAAGTACTGTGCCCGCATCAGAGATGGTGCCTGTGCGGTACTCTTTCTGAAGCCAGAAGCAGAAACAACTGCGCAGGCGCCAGCTTTGGCAGTCCAGGTAGGGGGTGCGCGCATCCCAGGGATGACACACAGACTTCTGCACCAGGTGATGTGCAGAGTCATGTCAACACTGTAGGCACCACAGCTGTTCCTTGTTCAGTGTGATTTGAGGGGTGTCTCCTCAGGAGCAAGTCCTCCCCATGTGTCAATTACTTGGCATGCTCTGGAGCAGTTAGGGCAGCCTCGGCTTCCTGACTCTGGATGCAGCATAACTTTCTGCTCTGGATACAGAATAGTTAGGAGAGAGCAGTTAGGGCAGAGCAGGCTAAACTTGCTCTGGATTGTGCCCTTATTTTGCTAACAGCTGAAACCTGCAGACATCGCTACTGGTGTCTTTGCTGAGCCCAGAATTCAGAACAGGAGAGGAGGGGTGAGCAGGGTTTCTTCTAGAAGTGCAAGGATGTTCAATGGGAAGGGAGGGGCCACTTCCTACATACAAGGAGATGACTGCGTTCATTAGGCATATGTAAGAAAATAATGAAAAGGGGAGAAGGGAACTTAAAAATGGCCTAAAAACTTTTGCAACTGAAATAATCCTGATCAGATTCAAATTTGCAGGTTTTTCTAAAGCTAGTTCTAATGCAACAACAAACCATGGTTTGCTGAAAGCCAGGAAGTTAGTAATTAAGCAACACACAAGAAAAAGAGGGAGGAAAGAAAATCTGAGCCCAGGGCTCATATAGATAACGCCAGACCATGATCTGACATCAAATTTAGAAACCAAACCATTATCTTGGATTGTTCAGCAGAGATGCAAAAACACAGGAGAAACTACAGTCCTCATTCCTACCAATACTTACACTTAACCAATGCATTTTGTTTTTCTTGATTATATGTTATTTCATGCATCTCCAAAAATATCCAAGTTTACAGAGTGAAGCATGAAATTATAAAGAAGCTGACTAGGAAGGCAAAAAGTATTTCCAAAACAACTGCTGACATTGAAAGAGGTTTCCCCTCTCCAGATATCTGATGCATGATTGTACAACTGACCTGTTTGACGGGATTCCTGTCTTGAGTAAGGGTGGAGGAGATGTAAATTCAGCTTTGGTTGGTTGCAGTGGTATATCTTTATCCATGATTCCAGTCCTGCCCTGCTGTACCTTCAGAATAAGGTTCTTCATTAGCACAATCTAACCTAGACTGGCACAGTCTAAACGAGAACTTACCCCTCTAACAAAACAAACAGTAAAACAACTCCCCACAATTTTGTATATATTATGACTGCCCAACCTAACACATTTCAGACAATTATATTATGAACAGGAGTCAAAGTTGCATAAAGCTAGTTTTACGTGCCCAATAGAATTTTGAACATCTGAAGCCCTCCTTAGATGACAAATGAGAAACACCCTTTGAAAGTGAGGAGGATTTTCAAAAAGTTTAATTTTTGTTAATGATATAGGCATTAGAAAGAAAGAGGACACAATCTTAACCAAATTTAGGCTAGCACAACTCACTCACTCTCCTTTCCTGTGGTAGTGTGAGGAGGTTAGTGCATGTCTGTGCACTAGCCTAACCTCCACAGGAGTGATGCAGAAGTGCCTTGCGGCACTTTTGAGACTCCTCCAGGCTGGCATGGGACTTATGATAGGACTTATGCTGGCATAACTGGAGATCAGGATTGTAGCCAGAGGAGGGTGGAGGAAAATCCAGAATTCCACTGGGCAGGTTCAAACCTTTGGGTAAGCATAAGAGCTCCTTGGATGTCAGGACATGCAATGTTCTGGTGGACCCTATATAAGCTTGATAGTTCCGATAGATCCTATATAAGCTTGATAGTTCTTCATCGGAATATGTGCAGAAAGCAAGAACTATAATGGAATTTATAAATGGTTTGACCATTCCAGCCTCTACCAGAAAGAAAAAACAAAGATTGTTTCCACTGTGGGAAAGCAGTTCCTCACAGCATCTGCAAGGGTAAAAAGTAAACTAGAATTGCCATAACAGCTATATTTTTAAAAAATCTGATCACATTTTTTGAGATTATTTCTTCAGGCTACTGCTTTTCTAATGTTATAAGACTATGGTGGACATATACATCATCCCTAAATATTCAAATCTGAAAATTAATACAATTTGAGCAAGGACTGTATAAATCGTGACTATATTATTTTGTGGACTGCCTTATACATGATCCCTATAATTTTTTTTAAAAAGCTTCCTACTGCATAAGTACATTTCTTTTCAAGCAAAGCAAAGTATATAATCACATCAAAGCCAAGACAAGGACAAAATGCTTAAAAAATAAAATGTAATGGGTGCCCTTGGTTGCCCAGAGAATATTAAAAAATAGGAAGGGGCAACACCTTCTCTCTCTGCTTAGGCAAAAAGAACACTGCAGTGCTCGATGGCTATTGTGACTGTTCACATCGGCCTGAAAACACAACAAAGTACCTCTACAGAGCTATCTTCAAGTCCCTTAAGGTGAGGAACATCAACTAGACCACATTACGGCATCTAATATGGGAATCCAAACTGATACCAGAAAACTGTATTGAAGTATTTCGGCAATATATTTCAGCTTACAGGGGTTCACCCCTGTCTAAACACAACAAATTGAGCCTTAATATTATAAAAAAGCAGAAATGGTCAACTAGACCAGAATCACAGACAAGGAGTTGCAATGTTACCACCACTAGATACTTATCATCACTATGGGATGTGGGCAATCACAGTGAGAGATTTAAAAATCCCAAGTCTGCTCATTTCTGCAGAGTTTTAATGGTGCAGTAATTAGATCTAAACATAGAAGAGATTGGATCAAATCTTCACTTAATTATAAAATTCACTAGATTGATGTGGAGAAGTCACTACATCTTGAGACTGCTGTGGCTTAAGTGCTACCTTCCTTTCAGGAAGAATGTGATAAAACATATAGTCTTCTGAAAGTTTATTTCAATCAGCTCTCATTACTCAACTGCTAGATGATTTCTATAGAATCCAATAATGGAAACTTGGGCTGCAATCCTAAAGACACTTTTGTGGGAGTAAGAACTATTGAACACAATAAGGCTGACTTTTGAGTAGATATGGTTAGGATTGTGCTCTTGGTTATGTACAAATATGCTGATGGCATCCTATTATACACTGCTATACTGATTCAGTCTGTATAATGTACACAACAAACAGGAAAAGCAATATGCTATCATTGTGCCCAAGTACTATATCTCTCAACTATAAAAGAATAAAATATTTTCCCTAATTACAAGCAAGAAACAATATAACTAGAGGTGAGAGCAAGCCAATATTATAGTTTGAATCGGAAAAACTAATTCTATAAAAACATTTTACAGAAAAGGGACTTTTACTAGCAGACCACTGATCAGATGGTCTGCTGAGTAAGCAAGTTTCACCTTGCCCTGGTGGCCTAATCAAATTTTCAAAAAGATGGAATGAGTTCAAATTTTCAATGAGTTGGAAAGGACACATAAGGTCATTAAGCCCAGTACTCTGACTAGAAGGAACTTTTTCTAGAGCAGTGGTTCTTAAGCACTTCAATCAGGGACCCCATTTTGAGAATGAGAATCTGTCCAGGTCCACTGGAAATGATATCATGGCCAGAACAGGAAGAGCCAGAGCGCCTAAATTTACTCAGAAGTAAATCCCATTATGTTCAATGAGACTTACTCCCAGGAAAGCAGCCTGAGTGCCCCATTCCGAGACAGCGGCACCAATTGCCATATTCCAAGATGATCTCATCCAGCATTTTGAGATGCCCTGAAATGAAGTCACGACAGCCCCCTTTGAGAATGTCTGTCCTAGAGCATCTCCAACAAGTCTCTGCCTAAAGATGTCCATTAAGGAAGAATCCACCAACACTTTCTGTAAAGAAAAGTTTTTCTCAGATTTTGTTTTCAAGGGTAAAGTAATGTTTAATATGTTTTAATGTACTGTATTGCTTTATCAGGCAATACTCTAAAATCCCCTGTGGGAATTTTTACTGGAAGTACACTACTGGTAGTGCTTCACTGACCAGTGATTCACAAATGAAGTTGCCAATGGTGCTCAAATATTTTATTTTGGTCATTTGATGATGCAAGAGAGCAGCATTTTTTTCATGCTGGGCAAAAGAAAAAAATGAACAGAAGGGCATTAGGGAATGAATTGGGTCTCATTTACATTTTCCTACTTCAGGGCACTCAGAAACATCACTGCTTTCCCATGTCTCAAAATCCCAACAGAACTTCTCATCCTGTCATTCATGCAACCAGAGGGGTCAGGTCTGTGGAAGTCAAATGATAAGCTTTCTACCAAGCTTATCCAAGATCACTGGATTCCTGCTCTTATCGCTTTGTATTGCCAATTTTAATATATCTGAGAAAGATGGTCACAGTTTTTGGACTAGTGTCTAGAAAAAACCATTGGCCCTCAAGAATATAAAAGGGGGTCATACCTGATCGAGATGAAATAGAGAATCCAAAAATCTGATCATCTCTTTATTTTGTTCATGTTCCTACCCTGACATACTTTCTGATCCGAACAGGTAATACACAAAAATATACATCTAAAGTCATATTAGACAACAAATTCTTAAAGTTACAATTTATCTTGCTTGGAGGATGCAGCATATATAAGTAGTAATTAGTGTATTAGGCCATCAAGTCACAGGTTTGCAGTGGCAAGGTAAAATACAGGGTTTTACATGCAGCACATCCAGAAGACACATCATAAAACTTGGAAAAGATAGCTAAGTCCAATGTGTTTAGACTCAGATCTTTGGAGTGATATGGCAAACAGTAATTAGAGTGACTTAGGAAAGTTTACCAACATTCACCTTAAAAAGATTGTATCTCCCTTCTGGAATCTCTGCCCCTGGCGTTACTTCCATAGCAATGTCTTCGGCCTAAGTTAAATAACACATTGCCCATTAAAATACCACACCACGGACTGATGGGCTACATTACAACTAACAACAGGTTACAGGCTAGTTGCAGCTTTGTGATTCCACACTATTAACACAAATGGCCAACAACGAAATAAAGCAATGTTTCTGGATGGTGGGAACAGGAAGGAATGGTATGGATGTGCTGAACTACACAAAAGTTTCTAACTTTCACTGTGGATATACAACTTCAGGATTTCCATCATTTGGCACACCAAAGATTTTGTTTATTACCGTCATTTTACTTGCAGCTGAGGTAACTGGTAAAATTTCAAGCCCCATTCGTATCCTCTTTTGTTTTTCACAGTATGCTTTCCAGGTATCTTCATTAAACCCATAATTGAAATAATCTGACAGATCAGCACCTTAAAAGATAGAAACCAGACATTCTAGAACTTAAATACAACAGGCATGAAGGGAGATAACCCAGTTTTTCCTTTTTATTAAGATCTCTAGTTTTTGTAAGAGAAATATAGTGAAACCAACTCAGAAAACCATATCAGCATGTTTATTTCCTGCAGTACACGCCTGCTACCAGCAATGAGTTGTATTCAAAAGTAAAACACTCCACCAAGTAGGATAAACACTATGCTAGAACTGTGCAAATCAGGTAATTCCAAGATGGTATCAAAAGGCATCAATCAACACATCCAAGGAATCTGATTTTAGTTAGCCAATAGCTGATTGTTATTTTATTTTCTCTGTAAAACGCTTTGTGAACTTTTTGTTGGTCGATTGATTGATTTGCTGATGAATGCTTGTAAACAGATTCACTAGAATAACAATTCATATGTTGGAGTACTATCGGATTATTTGCAAGAACCAGTAATTTTGCTTCTTAACCTATATGGCAGTTACATAGTCCTGTACAACAGTGAGCATTATATGTTTAATTGAAAACTCTTAACTGTCTCCTATTTTGCTATATAGCAAAGTTGCATTTTGGTTCCCCTATAAAATTTCACTTTCACAGTTATTTTCAAAATTTCAGTCCAAGATTTCTTACCTGGTTTTCTCCAAGGCTTATCCTCAAAGGAATCCAAATCAACTTCTAACAGAGGAACACCATTAATGCTTCCTGGTGCATCGAGATCAACCCCTTTTACTTTTGTGCCTATCAAGAAACATTAAAAGATTAATTACATATGACTGCAAGAATGTCAGTACTACGAATTCTAACCAACTCTCCCACACCATGATAAGAGTAATGCGACTCCAAGGTAATGGGAAAAAGATTGTTGTGCCTTATAGAGGCCTCCATGACTCTCACGTAACTGTGGGATGCAGTACATGCACCACTGGCGCAGTTCTTCCAGTGCTGGAAAGTTGGTTAGGATTTCACCCTTGGTAGTTCTGTATTAAACTGTAGTACTTATTACTCACTAGTGAAAACGTACCCGCATTGCGGGAGTAAAATTCCCACCCGTACGCCATCCCCCCACTGCACATCAACCCCTTGCGCATTGTCCCCCCATGCGCAATACCCTTGTACCACATCCCCCATGCACACCTTCCCCCATGTGCATCATATGCAACACCCCCATGCGCATCATTCCCCCATGTGCAACACCTCCCCATGCACACCGTCACCCCATGCTCATCAACTCGCCATGCACAGCACTGTTAAGATTAAAAAGACAGTGTAATTGCAACTCCCTGTCTTCTTATGAGACGTATAAAAAACCTAATGTTTTTATCACAATTTCCTAAGTATATTTCAATTCTTATTCCTTTTTGTAAGTTGTAATTGTATTGTGCTGTAATGAAAGAATAACTTTATTTATGACAGCACAAAAGATGCTCACCAGAGGATCCATATGTTCGCCCTCCTGTTTTGATATTGAGGTTCACAGGTGCAGCTCCATACCTAAAACAACACACATATTAATCTGAGAAAACAAAGGTTTACAGCAGTTAACCCTGGCATTCTTTATGCACAAATAAAACCTAGAATTTTGCAGATAGCCTTTTCTTCATCATAAAAAGAACACAAAAGAATTTCCATTATATTGCCACTTCAAAAACCGTACACTGGTGTTCCCCTGTATCTGTAACTACAAAAGGTTGGCTCAAGGCAATGGTACTTCAATAGTGAAAGTGGCTATTTAGAAGTATGCCTTTGATAAAAAATACTAGTACTGTAAAATGAAATTCAGATATTAAATATCAGTAGCCAACTCACCCATACTGTGGGGCTCCTGTTTTAATATCACCAATAGTGACCTGGACATCATCCTCATCATCATCACTATCACTGTCAGTGTCATCTTCTGCTTCTGTCACTTTCTATTATAAAAGACAGTGATAACGGATTATATGAAAAGTTTTATTAGTAAGGTTCAACTAAACATCAGGCACTTCCAACACAATTATTTGACATAATAATTAACTACTGTCCATGCACTCCCTCCTCCCATGCAGTCTTTCCCTAAAAACTGTCCCATACAGTCTGGCCCTTTCTCAAGGTAACATTATTTTATCTTTTTAAAAAGGTAAACAATGCACAATATCTTGTCATTTTTGCTAGACTGGAACACTAGTATAGTATAGGCATCCATCAGTCTCAAAAGACTACGGTATCATGCTTGATGCTGTATGCGAAGCACGAAGGCCTGCATAGGTTAATATGGAGGATAGGCTGTTACCCAAGCAGCATATCACCCCTTTCCACACCACTGAAATAGTCCAATGGAATGGCAGAACCGATACAATTGGTTCCAGCTGCGTCACAGAGCTGGGCTAAGGACAGGAGCCCACCCTGTCTTGTGGGGACCTGGGTCTCAAACTCTGGCCTACTGGCTAACAGGCACAGTGTGCACAGGTGCTGTGTGCCACCCACAGCCCTGAATGGAACACTAGCAAAAGTGTATTTATTACAATGGTGGCAGTGTCACTTTTTGGAAGCCCTGTAACAAAACACTGCACCAGCACTGATGTTATCACTGCCACCAGTTCAAAGCTGGCTAAGTTAGGTAGGCCTTCTGATGGGCACAAGACATCTGCAACTCTCATCTGAGTGATTCTTGACACCACCCCATCACTGGGTGACCAAAGAGTTCAAAACTAAATACAAATATTGAATACACAATTAAATCTATTATAATTTACCAATAAATACAATTTTATGAAATCAAATACTCAAGTAGAGAAAAGCAGCATAGTAAGACAAATTAAGACTAAGGGTTTTCAAAACTGATAGCAATTTCACGCAGGATATCCTCTATTCAATGTCAAATCATTTCACTTCTGAATTGTCCTTAAGCTCTTAACTGAACCTTCTATAGACTATCAATGCTTTTCAATACACACTGTAAATGAATATACTGAAAAATTTATTAGCTACCAAGAGTACCATACTCAGGATCAGACTAACCCTACAATAGAGTAACTACGGGAAGACGTAAGAGGCACTTACTCTGGATTACTCAATGCATTTCCCATAAGTTTCCCATAGGTGGCACCATAACTACATCAGTGTAAAAGGTCCTGCAGTTACTCTGAATTGTAGCCTAAGTTAGAAAAACCTGCACAGAAAATCATTACCGTTTTCACAACACCATTTTCGGCAGCTTCTTCTTCATTTCCAGTTGAAGGTGGAGCACTTAAAAATAAAAGGCATTATGTAGGCTGTGAATGTCAAATACATTTTATGTTTAACAAGATAAAGTATGTGTGGGGCTCTGCAGATATTGAAATCCAGATAATAATCCAGAGGTCTTCTGAGATGCAAAGAGGCTGTCTGCAGCCTCCCAACTCCTTGGAAGACTTCCCAGACACAACCTCTGATCAAATCCAGGAGGTCTCTAATGCAGGCTTGAGGTCTGCATTGAGTCAAAAGCACAGATCACAATCCTGTTGATGATGAGGACCCATTTGTATATACAACAGGATAACATTCCAAAGATACAAAGGAATATTAAAGATTGTAGCTTTCACGAACTTTAATACAAAGTATATCCATAACAAATCATATGAATCAATATAAATTGATTTATAGAACTGATTTCACAGCCAATGTTATAAAGACACACAACCGATAGGACATGTACCTGGCAGGTGTTTCTTCTGGTCTCTCTTCTTCATTTTCATCTACAAAAGGCAACAAACTACATTACAATCCTTCCCAACTAGAATACCTCAAAATTTCAAACATAAATTTGTTTTAAACAAAATTTTAAATATAAATGCATGCTTCATCCCAGCTCCTGCACCTGACTTACAGTATGCATATGAAACCTTTAACAAGAGTATCTCAAAGTAGAAAAAGTATTCCCAATTTAAAATCTATGGTTCTAATTGCTGTTAAAGGCACAGGAGCAGGACAATAAAAAAAAGAAGACAGCAGAAATAATGGGAAAATGAGAGCAGGGAAATAAAGAAAGGCACAGTCATAGAAGGCTTTATGCTGGATCTGGCAACACAGATCTTTAAGGAAATGTGTGATGCAAGGACAACAACAAAAAATTATTAATGAACTGGAGAGTGAGAAAATAGAATATCACAGAGGAATAGGCTGCTGTAGACAAATGAGAGACCAAATTCACAAACTTAATACAATTAAGGCTGCAATCCTTACCTCCATTTAAGCCAGCATAAGCCCCAACATATGTCCTGTGCTGAGCTGGGGGTATCACAAAAGTGCTGTAAGGCACTTCTGCCCCACTCGTGACATAAACTGGCACTGGCATAACTGACATCCCCATGCCACCATGGAAAGATATGCCAGGTGAGTTAGGCTGGTCTAAATTGGTTAGGATTGTGCACTAAGTTTTGTGTAGGCTGACTGAAGCCAAAGGTTGATTTTTTCCCTGCCTTTACAAAGCACCATTAGTGTCAATTGCATTTTTCCACAGCCAAACATACGATAGCATAAATGTATAAATTCGTTGCTTTTTAGTACATAAAATACTATGGAAGAGGTAACACAATAGTGGCAGGTGGCTTCTTGAAACAGTGGCAGGTGGCTTCTCCTCTGCCATATAAACCAGCTGGGTGTCCACACTTTTTGGCAGGAGAGCCACTGACACTCTGACACTTTGTCAAGGGTTGGAAAATTTACTTCTATGTTACATGTTACTTATACGTAAATATGTAAATTTGAATAAATTTACATATAAGAACATATTAGAGCAGTTTACAAGGCTTGCCCAAGGGCCAGATAGATTGGTCTTGCTGGGGGCCATACTGATGCTAGCTGAGGGTCAGACTAATACCACAGTCCTATTAAGCCCTGTTCAATTTAATAGCCCTGTTCAATTCAATGTAATAGGGCTTACTTCCAAGTAGACATGAATAGGACTTGACTAAGAAAGGTTGTGCAGATATCGGAAGCTTTTCAGAATACCGCCTATTATGCTGGAACATACTCTGAAAATATATATATTTGGAAAGACCTCACTTCATGTTAGACAGACAGACATGCCTCGTTGCAATAGTTGCAACAGAACTTGAAAGGGACCTCACCTCCATAAGGGATCAGACGGCCAGTCACTCACAGGCGCCACTGAGGACGCAATCCTAATAATACTTTCCTAGGGGTAAGCCTCTTTGAATACAATGAGACTTATTTCTGAGTAGACACACATAGCACTGTGCTGTGAGGCCTTCTTAAATAACTATACCTGGAGCTACAGTTGATTTTGAGGCTTAAGGAAAGTAATGGATTTTTATGTTTAATTTCCATAAATATGAAAGAAACTGCTGCTTTTTGAGATACACACACTGACAGCCCAATCTTATGCATGCTTACTCAGAAGTAAGTAGCATTTTACTCAGTGGAGTTAACTCCAAGATACGTGAGGATAGGATTGCAGCACTATACACAGTTTCCTAGGAGTAAGACTAATATAGTCAATGGGATTTACCTCGGAGTAGATATGCAAAGGATTGGGCCCTAGGGCTGCAATCCTGCCCACACTTTCCTGGGAGTAAGCTCATTGACTATGATGGGGTATGATGGGGACCATTGACTATGATGGGGTTTCCTTCTGAATAGGCTGGCAATAGGATTGGCCTGAGATTGCACATTGACTATGATGGGGTTTACTTCTGAGTAAATAGGCATAGGATTGGGCTGAGGCTGTAATCCTGCCCACACTTTCCTGGGAGTAAATTCACTGACTATGATGGGTTTACTTCTGAGTAGACCTGAAGGGGTGATCCCTAAGAGTTCAGGAGTGCTAGGCCAGGAGGCGCCAGTTGAGTCCCAGGTAGGCGGAAGGCCTGTCGGCTGCTGCTCCAGGAGAGGCCGGGGCTGTGGCCTGCGAGGGAGCCGCGGCTTGTACCCGGGCCTAGTGGGGCCGCCGCCCGGCAGGGCCTCTGAAAGACCTGACGAGGCATCCGGCCTGAGGCAGAGTAGAGCGGGTGGGGGCGCATGTGGGGGAAGGTTCGTACCGCCATAGAGCCACTCCTCCTCCTCATCCCCGGCGCCGGCCCCGCTCAAGTCCGCCGCCAGTCGCTCCACCTCGCCGCCCGCCGACATGGCTGCTTCCCTCCTCCCTCCCCCCCTCCCCGCACGCGCACAGCCAGCCAGCCAGCGACGCCCAGGCAGGCCCTCCCTTCGCCGGCCTCCCTCGAGCCACGAGGTGTCCGCGGTGGCCGCGGAGCCTTTCCCCGCCCCCCTCACGCGGAGGCACCGCAGCACTCAACGGCTCGGCCTCCTCCTCACCGCCCCTGCCCGGCGCCAGGCCCTGCTGCGGGCGGAGGCTCTGCTCTCACCACACGCACCGCGGCCTCTACCCACACACAGCCCCGGACAGGACAGAGCTACACACACACTCACAACAGCACTGGGTCTCTCTTCACACACATAACTGGACATTTCACTCACACACACACAGTCCCCACTACTGGACAGCACTTCACACACACACACACACACACACTCACAACAGCACTGGGTCTCTCTCTTCACACACACAACTGGACATCTCACTCACACACACAGAGTCCCACTACTGGACAGCACTTCACACACACACACACACACTCACAACAGCACTGGGTCTCTCTCTTCACACACACAACTGGACATCTCACTCACACACACACAGTCCCCACTACTGGACAGCACTTCACACACACACACACACACACTCACAACAGCACTGGGTCTCTCTCTTCACACACACAACTAGACATCTCACTCACACATACACAGTCCCCACTACTGGACAGCACTTCACACACACACACACTCACAACAGCACTGGGTCTCTCTCTTCACACACACAATTGGACATCTCACTCACACACACACAGTCCCCACTACTGGACAGCACTTCACACACACACACACACACACACACACACACACACACACTCACAACAGCACTGGGTCTCTCTCTTCACACACACACAACTGGACATCTCACTCACACATACACAGTCCCCACTACTGGACAGCACTTCACACACACACACACTCACAACAGCACTGGGTCTCTCTCTTCACACACACAATTGGACATCTCACTCACACACACACAGTCCCCACTACTGGACAGCACTTCACACACACACACACACACACTCACAACAGCACTGGGTCTCTCTCTTCACACACACAACTAGACATCTCACTCACACATACACAGTCCCCACTACTGGACAGCACTTCACACACACACACACTCACAACAGCACTGGGTCTCTCTCTTCACACACACAATTGGACATCTCACTCACACACACACAGTCCCCACTACTGGACAGCACTTCACACACACATACACACTCACAACAGCACTGGGTCTCTCTCTTCACACACACAACTGGACATCTCACTCACACACAGTCCCCACTACTGGACAGCACTTGACACACGTACACACAGAGAGAAACCACTGCTGGGCCTCTCTTCACACACACAGCCTAATTCTGGACAATACTGGACACACACAAAGCACTAAACAGACATACCTCTACTGGGTATCTTTTCTCTCTCACACACATACACATACTGCTACTGGTCCTCTTTTCATACACAAAGCTGTACATCTCTTACACACACCCCACTACTGCACATCACTTAAGACCCACACGCACAATACATCTCTCCCTCACATAAAGGCACACTCCCCAGTACTGGGCCTCTCGACACACAATCTCTACTACTGGGCACACACTACTGAGCATCTTTCTCACATACACATACCCCCACTATGGGGCCTGTCTTCACACCCTCACATACTGGATATTACTTGATACTCACAAACCACTACACACAAAACTACTGGACATCTCTCTCTCTCTCTCTCTCTCTCTCTCTCTCTCTCTCTCTCTCTCTCTCTCACTCACTCACTCACTCACTCACACAATTTGGCATCTTTTCCCTCTCACTCTCATACACACACACCACTGCTGGACTTCTCTTCACACACACCACTACTGGGCATCACTTGACATACACAAACCACTACTGTCCATTTCTTCACATGCAACACAAACACACACCCAACCACTGTTCCTGGCTCCAGGCTGGCAATGGTTGAAGTAAAAGAAAGCCCCTCTTACTCCTCAGTCCCCTCAGGTCTTCAGAGTAATTAATAACCACGGCAGTGTTTCTCAACCAGTGGTACAGGTACCACCAGTGGTACTTGAGGTGGGATCTGGTGAGACTTTTGGGAGCCCTGGACACTTGCCACCTGGCAGTGAGACAAGGAGATTGATGCAAAATGCAGTAGGAGGCTGGGCTCTGCGGGCAGACTTCTGGAGCATGCTTTTCTATGCGCATCCTCTTACTGGTGAGACCATGACCCTATTACTGGTGTTGATTGTGTTGCATCTGTCTTCAGATGTAACTGGCAATGATGTCACCACCAGGTAAATTTGTGGTACTTCAAAGAGGCTGACCATATGAAATCGTACAGCGGAGTGCACAATGCTGATAAACACCAAACTACATCATCCTTTGATGGACCCACCAAGTACCAGGTTGTAACCCACCAGTGGATCCCAATGCAGTAGTGCTTTCTTCCATCCCGAGTAGTTGCTGTATGTCCTGAAAAACGGACAATCCCAATTTTGGGGGATTGTGATCACGTACTGGCAAATGAGTCCTTATACACACCATACGGGATTGTAGCCCTAATGGGGAGTCATGGCCAATGGTCCAGTAGGTTAAGTTAGCCACCAGATGAAAAAGTTTGAGACCCACTCCATAGCCCTTTTAAGTAAATCATTAGACCTACAAGGGCTAATTTGAAATATTAAATAGGTTTTCCACAAATTAGTATGTTACAATGGAGGATATGGCGTAACCTGTTCATATGGCTCTGGGCCTGCTATTTTAGACTTACCAAGTGTTTTCTGAGTCCTAATCCTCCTAATCCCAACTCCTCCTTATCGCAATACATTCTTTTCCTGTCATCCTATTGAGGTACCTGTCCTTCATTTGACCTCCCCCCCCCCAAATAGACCAGGGGTGTCCAAACATTTCGGCAGCACCGTCAGGAGCTGTAAAAATATTTTACATTTCAAATTTGAATAAATTTACATAAATTTGCATATAGGAGTATATTACAGACAGACCCAGTGGATTACAAGTCTTGCCCACAGGCCAGATGGAAGGTCTTGCCATGGGCCACATCTGGGCCTCAGTCTGGGGTTTGGACTCCTCTTCCATAGACCAAACTGTCTTTAAACACATTCACAATATATTATTTTGAAAGTCCTTGATATGCTGAAAGTTGTATTTCTGTTCCTTTCACTCCTTAGTATCTTCACGCTTTGCCCATTTGCATCTGGGCCACACAATATCCCTACAACCATCAGTATCAAGAAGTTTTATAGACCAATCGCAGTGAGTAATGCCATCCCCACATACAGTGTCAGAGTGTTCCACTGACTAAGGCAGCAATCCTAAAGACACTTTCCTGGGAGTAAGACCCATTGAACACAACAAGGCTGACTTTTGAGTAGACATGGTTAGGATTGTGCTCTAATTGCAGAGTATAATGCCATCCCCACATTCAGGCTGCAGTCCTAACCACACTTTCCTGGGAGTAAGTACTATTGAATACAATGGGACTTACTCCTGAGTAGACACGCTTAGGATTGCAGTCAGTGTCGAGGGATTCCACAGACCAATTGCACAGTACAGTATGTGCATGCCATCCCCACTACCATCCCCATCCCCACATCTAGTGTTAGACCAATCAATTAGTATGTACGGGTCCATTCTTGTTATACATGGGTTTCTATACACAGATTTGACCCAACACAAACGGCTATTGCAAATCACAGTTTTAAAAAACTGCTTTTCTACTGGTGTAAAGAGGCAATTAGGCAGTCAGTTCTTCTATTCTTCTGCTACCCAGGCAAAAGCAGGGGGGGCCTTTGCATTTATAACTGCTGACTGCCACTTTACAACAGAAAGAAAAGCTGCTTTTAAACAATTATAAAAGCACATACGTTGTTATATTTAAAAAAATGTTTTTATTTAACTAACTACCAGAATGAACCCACAGTTGTGGGAGTAAAATTTCAAGAATACAGTATTCGTGGGCTCTGGGCAGCTGGTACTGGGCAGCAGGCAACGGGCACTGCTGGGCACCAAAAGGCACTGGGGACTGGAGGGTACCAGGAGGGCAGTAGTGGGCACCGAGTATCCCTACTGGAGACCATTGGGGAGTGAGCACCAGTGGGCACCACTGTGCAGTGGGCAGCAGCGGCACTGGACAACCCCAGTGGGCACTGCTGGCATCTCCAGGCAGTGGACAGCAGGTACCACTGGGCACCACCTCCATCCTCCACATCCAGTGGCAAGGAGTTCCACAGGCTCAGCACAGGCTGGGTCAAGGGGTGCTTCCTCTGCCCAGCACTCAGTGGCAACCCCAGACAGAACAGGCTTGAAGGAGGGGGGAGGGGAGCACAACACTCCGTTGCCTGGCAACCGCGAGATGCTCCCCTCCCCCGAGCAATCCTGGGCTTCACACTGCGGACCCTGACGTGCTTACGTCATCATCGCGCGACAGACCTGTCTTGTCCCACTGCCCACGTGGCCCCACGTCAGCCAATCAGCTCTCAACTCTGGCAGTGATCTCAGATCAGCGCGACAGCTTAAAGGAACAGGCATGGTTGTCAAAGGTAGCTCTGTCTGGAGGAGGCTGAGTGGCTGCTGGGAAGGGCTGGAGGGCATCCCCTCCCCGGGCTTCCACCTGCCCCACAAGCACTGGGGCTGAGGGGTCCAGACCCTTAGGGAGTGCCCCACAGGAGTGCCAGCCACCCTTGGCTTCCACCTGCTCCACAAGCACTGGGGCTGAGGGGTCCAGACCCTTAGGGAGTGCCCCACAGGAGTGCCACCCTTGGCTTCCACCTGCCCCACAAGCACTGGGGCTGAGGGGTCCAGACCCTTAGGGAGTGCCCCACAGGAGTGCCACCCTTGGCTTCCACCTGCCCCACAAACACTGGGGCTGAGGGGTCCAGACCCTTAGGGAGTGCCCCACAGGAGTGCCACCCTTGGCTTCCACCTGCTCCACAAGCACTGGGGCTGAGGGGTCCAGACCCTTAGGGAGTGCCCCACAGGAGTGCCAGCCACCCTTGGCTTCCACCTGCCCCACAAACACTGGGGCTGAGGGGTCCAGACCCTTAAAGAGTGCCCCACAGGAGTGACACCCTTGGCTCCCACCTCCCCCACAACCACTGGGGCTGAGGGGTTCATACCCTTAGGGGGTGCCACCCTTTAGGGAGTGCCAGCTGTTTTCCACTCCTACCTCATTATGTCAACCACCTCCTTCCCTCCAACCCCAGCTGGGATGTCCTCCTTCTGCCAGGAAGTGTGGGAGCAGGTGTCCACCAAAGTGAAGCGGGCCGTGGTGTTCATGGACCTTGCTTGTGCTGAGAGCCTTCACTGGTCATGTGGTGGAGCAGAGAGACTGCTGGAGGCTGGTGCTCTCAACATCAAGGAATTTTCCAGCTTCGAATCAGCGACTCCAGAGCAACCCAAGGCCGTCTTTGTGGTGAGCACTTTGCTGAAAGGCAGGACTGTGGACATTATCCGTGACATTGTAAGCCTCAGCAACTTCCAGTATTGTGTGGTTTTCACAGCAGTCAGTCATACTGTGCACTTGCAGGCCCATAATGCTCCCAGCAGTACTGATGCCGAAGCCGGTGGTCGAGTGATCTTTGAGCAGTTTGAAGAGAAGCTCTGCCAGTGGATGGGCAACATGAATTACACTGCAGAGGTGCAGCATGCGGCTTTGTTTCTGGCACCCATCTCTCCTCACCTGTTTGTTACACCCACTTTTTCTTTGCTTTTCCCCTTGATGAACAGGGATTTGGCTCAAATCAATAGTGTCAGACCAGAGAAGAAAAAGTTCGCTAACTTGACCGATGTAGACTTCTCATCCCTGTCTTCAGAACTGCAGCTTGAGATCAGGTCACTGGTATCTGGTTTGAACAGCTTGTTTGAGTATCTCAGTGTGCGGGAAGAATGTTTTGCGGTTGGGACACTGAGCAGGATCATTGCAGGGGATCTGGCAAATTACACTCAAGCCAAGATGAGAAGGAAAAATGCACAACATAAAGCCTCTGTTATCTTTGTAGACAGGACGCTAGACTTGACAGGTAAGGATCAGAAGGTTTGGGATGTTAATATGATTTTTACTGTTCGAAGCTTTTTTGCTAGCCTGTTGCTAACATGCTTGAATGTTGAAAGGCTAGCGCTACACTTTAGAACTTTATTACTTCTGATACTCTTTAGAACTGTTTTTGGCTGGTTGCACAAGGCTGGGGAAAGAACCAGAAGAATGTGGATGCCACTAACCCAAAGTGGATGCAGCTTACGGTATGAGTGTGTGTTACCCCTGCTAACTGGGTAAAGGGCACTCTTTCGAGTGTGTGTTCTTTATTTACCAGGGGAAGAGTAACTGGCCCTACACATTGAACACACAATGTCTGTTCAAGTGGCTTCTGCTGATGTCCTTTTTTGGTGTTTTGGACTGGGAGCCCTTTTGGGACAGGGACCCATTAGCTATTATTTTTTCATTTTCTTCGTAAAACACTTTGTGAACTTTTTAGCTGAAAAGCAGTATATAAATACAGTAGATAGATTTGTGCGTATTTTGGTTGTAGGTTCGGTTTGGACATGTATCCACAGTGCTAGAACTCAAGAATCACTGAATGCAGAAGGGCAAATCTCCATCAATAAGCTTCATTGTAATAGCTTCATTGAACCTTTGTGATCTCCCTAGCTTTGTAAACAAAGTGACAAAATGTTGCTAGCTTTCTAATGACTATCAAACATGGTTGTATATGAGATATATTTACTACTTTTTTACTGTATATAAAGTGTAGTTTACGTTAGCCGCCTTGAGTCAGGCTATTGGTGGGATATAAAGGCAGGATATATCCCCAGAAAGGCGGGATATAAATTTTTAAAATAAAATAAAATAAAAATACTTTTAAACATTGAATAATTGAAAGTGTTGTGTTCAATGTCTGAAGGTTTTGGTTTTTTTTAATGAGGAGGCTTCGATCTTTAAAATATCTCTGCTGCAATTTGGTTATTTTTTGTTCAAATACTTTTCTGCCTTATAAACTTTTAGCATTTGAGGTGATTTTTCTTTCTTTCAGGAGCAGTTGGCCATCATGGTGACAACCTAGCAGAAAAGATAATCTCGGTGCTTCCCAAACTGCCTGGTCATATGAACGATGTGATGGTTAACATGGCGGAGCTGACATCCCTACAAACTGATGATTCAAGTTGCAGCATTATAGCTCCAGGTTGCTTGGCACAACCAAAGTAAGAAGGTTTTCTAGCGTATTTGTGTTGGGGAGTTAGTGGGTTTATTGGCTTTTGGTTTTTAAAGTGCATTTCTTTAATGCTGTGTTCTTATTCTGCAGAGTCACTATAGTGCAGCATGAAAGAGACTGCATCATATACAGATAAGATATAGATATATATCTGTTTTATTATGTAGATCAGTGGTCGCCAAGCTTGTGACAGCTGCATGATGTAAAAACAATCCCTGGTCAGAGTAGTACTCACCATTCTGCCACATGGCTCACTAGAAGTCCCTCTGACTGTCATTACACAATGCTATGGGCAGTGATTTCTGTAGCCTACTGTCCCAGCAGGCTTTGCACCTGTATTACTGGCTGCAGTAGTGGACAGGGTCATGTAATGTCAACTGAGGAGACAGGTTTCTAATGAGCAATGAGGAGAAACAGTAAGCTCTGTTCACAGTGCGGAGGAAATCAGTGTTATGCTAGATCTGGCCCACAGGCTGTGGTTTGGTGAACACTGATGTAGACAATTTGTTCCAAATATAAATCTTAATTGTACTATCACGTCCTGCTTGGCATATTTATTTCCAAATTATAATATAATAAACCACGGTAGCCTAATCTGTTGTTCAGTTTGAACACTGGAGGAAGATAGTGCATGAAATCCATGGGCCATTTCACCAGAACCAGTATCAGTTTTGTAATATTTCATGGATGGTCTTGATTAAGGTCCGGTACTCACCATTAACTTTGGCACATACTTGTTATGGCACATTGTGTAAATAACTTGCATGTGTAAATAACTTGCAAACACATGTGAAAGGTCTTTGTGCACAGCCTAAGAAACTGGGCATTTAAAAATTATTATTGCTGGAAGAAGCAGAGATTAAAGATCCCTTTCAGCTATCATTCCAGAATCTGCAATGTTTCTTGATACACGATGATGTAATACATCATTGCTGTACTTCCAGAAATGTTACAGTGTTCTTCTGGGAATACTGAACTGGAGCTCAGCTCCTGGGCTTTGAGTTGCGTGAGTATTCAGTACATAACTTTGAAGTTGTGGCAATTAGGATGTGGCAGTTAGGATTCCAAAGGCTGCAATCCTAAAGACACTTTCCTGGGAGTAAGACCTATTGATCACAAGGAGGCTTACTTTTGAGTAGACATGGTTAGGATTGTGCTAAAAGTGTTCCTTTGGAAGGCCACAACTTCCAAAGTTATGGCCTTCCAAAGGAACTCTTTGGCATCCATTTGGAAGAAACATTAGTATGGGATGCTTTTCTGAGGTGCTTTATTAGGAGTTCAGTTCTTCAGAAGCCACCTGTACAATATATAAATTGCTCTGTCTTCATGTCTTGGAACCATATTTCATGGAATAAGCTTCTAGTCAACCCCCCTACTGTGATTGGTGTGTACCTAACCTTGGTGTGCAGCCAATCTCCCCTATCCAGGTAAAGCGAAGAGATGGAATGGCCAGAAGGAGATGAATGTTGGATGGCTCTATGACAGGAGAAGCCCTAGGTTTATTAAGGTCTAAGGATGCTTGAGTGTATACAAGCTTGGATCCCTCAGAACAAATCTGTGTATAGAGATATAAACTGTATCTGCTTCCTTCGTATCAATGATTAGCTCCTCAGGTTGACCTGAGAATACGTTTTGGGTAGGAAACAATGAGATTTAGATGTGTTAGGCTAAAGTTTTCCAAACTGATGTAAATCCAGAAAGCCTGGTGCAATGTTAGGCTGGCTGGGGCAAGAGATTAGGTTATGGTGGTAGCCTGCTCTGCCAATCCTGCCCCCCTCTGAGCCTGATCTGCCCCCACATTCCACCCTCTCCTCCAACACTGAGTGCAACCTTACCTGCACCAAATGGTGCTGTTCCGGGTTGCAGCACTGGCTATTGGGCTGGTGCTGCTGGCTCGCAAGGCAGTACAAACATGGTTTGTGGCACATTTTAGTACTGGGACCTGATGCAGGAATGGCTGAGCTTGCTTTTGATCAAGTTGTACTGTCCATCAACAGCAGTTAGACACTGAACTGATCAGTTACATTGCAAACCAGAAGTTGGTCGCAATCACTTTTTTAATTATTTAGAAGTTTGGGAATCCTGGCAAACAGTCTTGCAGGCTCCCTGCACCCCCTAGAATGCAGTGAAAACCCCTTTTATCCTATGCAGCTGTGTGATTATGGCAATGGGTTGCTGCTTTTGCCCCTCCCCACAAGCACTTACCCTTGTTCTAAAACCTCCAAAGAGTTTGGGAACTGCTGGCTTTGAGAAAAACTTTTTTTGTAGTAGTACAGAAGAGGGGTCTGGTTCCTCTACACTGCTTCAATATTTAACATGTTTAAATGAAATATATGTTCAGCCAAAACATCTGTGCTCTGTTATAAGGATAGTGAACAGAGTTAATGAATATTTATGGTTAGTGTTTTGAAATAAAGCAGGGTTCTTTCCTTACATTCAAGGAAATAATTGACCTTGTTAAAGATTTAAAGATGTTTCTTAGGCTTAAAATCCTAACCTCCAGTTAGGCCAGCATAAGATCTGTGCTGACCAGGGGGTGTCACAAAAGTGTCATACAGCACTTCTGCCTCATTCTTGGAGGGGTGGGGGTTAGGCCAGTGCACAGGGATATGCTGACCTCCCCACACCACCATGGGAAGATATGCCAGGTGAGTTATGCTGGCCTAAATTGGTTAGGATTGAACCCTTAGTTATTGGGCTTCGAAGGCAACTACTTAGTACACTGAAAAATCCCAATTCAGGAACGTTTGGAGAGCCAGGGAAGCCACACATGGTCTTCTTGGCTCTCTTGAAAGCCTAAACTTGCTACTTCTGGTTTTCAGCTGGAAACTGAAAGTAGTGGTGAAGCTAAGGAGGAACAAGGGTTAGCAGTTGCACCAGGGAGCAAGCTTTAGAAGGGGACTACAAGCTGAGCTTGATGCTAGTGGCTAAAATTGTGAAAAACAGGGTATGTGTGAATAATACCCTCATGTTATATATTGTTGGAAAAGTAATTTTATGCAGAATGCAATGATTCAAACTGCACTGGAATATCTGCATTCTATCAAAAGTGATGTCCACTGAACCAAAAAATGAAAACGCTAACTGCCTGTGGAACAATAAGTGGATTTTCTGAACTTGAAACTGACCTACAAGTTCTAAGAGCTGATGAGATGTAACTATGATACAGCACTGAATAAATAAAATGTTAATGAGTCAGCTTCCATTTTCATATTTCATAATACAGTTATCTATGCTAACTGGATAAAAAGGCAGTTCTAAATAGTGCTCCTCTTATATTAGCAGGGAGAGAATAAACATCTCCAATTATAATATCTTTAACAAATAAGGAACACACTTTTTATTTACTTGTTTGATTTTGTTAGAGGGAAAGGCTACAAAATCTTTCGTGTTCTTCTTTGATAGATGCCTTAGCTATGCCACCAGCAGAGGAAAAGATGGTATAGCTACTCATTGCTACTCATAGCTACTCATTTGCAGAGCAAATGAGTAGTGAGCTGCTGGGGAGGAGGAAGCAAGTTTTCCCCCGATTTTTAAAATCTGGGCAACATGTCATTTCTGGTTGTGACATTATTTCCGGGGCAACATTTTGAGCTTTGAAACTGACCTACACTGTACCAGGCTACATGGTCATTAGATATGCCACTGACAGAAGTATATATTTTAGGCCCCTGGATGGCAGGGGAAGGGTATAGTTGACTTCCAACCCGGATGTAATTGTGGTGATATGCTTTCATCACCACAATTATTTCTGGTGTGGTTGGAGCAAACTGCTTCTGAAGAAGAGGCCAGCTTCACTCAGAATGACTATGCTAAGAGAGGCTGAGGGTGCAGATAAGAAAACCTCCTATAGCCACTTCTTTGGAAGTGGCTGGTGTTGCTCTATATCAGGGGTCTCTGCACTTTCTAGCCAAAAGCCCTCATCAAATACCTGGCGCAGTGTCAAGGGCCAGAAAAACAATTTAAATATAAAATTTAAATAAATACATTAGAGATGGGATCTAGATGAATGAATAAATGAGAATTAATGAGCTCAAATTTCTAGGATTCCTCCAAGCTGCACCAAAATACATCAAGAAATAAAGCACATACCCGAATAGATCCACACTTTCCAACTTCCCTCACACCTTCTAAGGCCTTCAGATGGCACAAAAAGTTACTACTGGTTTTGGGGAAAACCAGGAAGTGATATTCTAAGGTCCTCAAAACACCCTTCAGACATGATGAGAGCACAGCTCCAGTTCCGTTGCTCAAGTGAGCCAGAAGCTTGCAGATGACCAAAGCTCTGACCATGGGCTGCATCTGGTCTCCAGGCAGGGGTTTGGCAGCCCTTGCATAAATCACAACATCTTGGTTGCTAGCAAGGGTGGCAGGATCATGGCAAGTGGATTGTTGCAGGTATTTCCTCCCCCAGCTACACAATCCCAGTATCATTCACCCCCAGCTACACAAGTGGTCAGAGGATATGTACCAAAAGACAGCTCTTCTCAAATTCAAAACAATAGGAGGACGAAAGAATTTCATGGATTCCGTGGTATGAACATTTTCTGTTTTACATCAAAGAAAAGAAAAAAATTGAAAGCAGCCATAAGATCCATTCATTGTGAACGTTATTTCAATCCATTCTGCTCCACAGCAGAACACTAGAATGTTTTGCTTACATCCATGGGCATCCCCTAGATAATTAGTGGCCACATCTGTGAAAATGAACTTGGCATTGGCTACAATCCCTGAATGTAAATTCAGCTGTCAGCACCTTGTTACTAACTGCTCTTTTATCAGACTTGGTTTTGTTTTTTAATTAAAGTAACTGTTCTGAAACTTGAGGGCAGAATCCTTGAAAACTACTTTGTATTGCATAATGAGTTACCAAGGGATTGGCATGTTATAAGAATCAGAACCCATTTCTAGTATATTTTAGCCCATTCAGTAACCAAACAGATCCCTTAAGGAAAATAATTCTTATGCATGTACATTTTATAAACAGCGTGTGGGTTTTTTAAGGACACTTATGATCTAGTTAGAACAAGTGGATTTGTGAATTGAAAGGATTATATATTGTAGCAAGTCTTAAATATGAATTTGAGCTGGTATAATGTAATTTATATACACTATATGTATTGAGAAGGAAAACTCCCACCTCAAACCTCCACTGCCTTGTGACTATACCCATCTATGGGAAAGGCTTCAGGAGTCAACCTCAAGGAAAAATCCAGAGCTGGAGTCCTAGAAGCAGTTTGTGACTGTGAACAACCATGTTCTGGTAACTCCTGTGACACAGCGGAACCAATTGTATCGGCCCTGCCGTTCCATCGGACTATTTCAGTTGCGTGGAGAGAGGGGATTGCTGCTTGGGTAACAGCTCCATATCAATGTACCAAGGCCTTCATGCTCTGGAGGGGACACTTTTCCCATTCAGAGCTCAATACCATGGTCTTTCGAGTCTGACGGATGCCAATGAATGATAAATGATATTAAATTCAGAGCAGAGTTTATATTTGATGAATCAACTGAAAATATGAGTTCTGCTGCTTCCAAGGAGAATATAGTTTTGGGCCACCCTTCCAAATAGGATTTTTATTGTTCTTTGTCATCAGCTTGGAAAAGAGGTTCAATCTCTGCTCTTAAGACAGGATGTTCCCCTTTTAGGGCTACCTGATACTGTAATCTTTTGCATGCTTACTCTGAAGTAAATGCCACTATGTTGTTTGGGCTTACTCTCAGGTAAGTGTGAATAGGATTGTAGCTTAAAGGAATGTATTAACTAAAACCTAAGCATGCGTGGATTGAGGTTGTTGTTTTATTTTATGATGCATTTGTAACAGATTCGAAGGTATTATATTGGAAACTTGTGCCCAGAACATTTTAGTATGCAGAATAGACCATCCTTTGGGGATGTTTGGAGCTTTCTTTTCTCTTTGTTGTCTAAGGTCAAATGTGTTTTAAAGGGACAGGACTGCCTAATTTCCACACACAAGGGACTAATTTTTTTTACTTGATCATCATCTCTGGATGTGAAACTATCATGTATGATGCAGTTCTTAATAAACACTGTTTGCAAGAGGAAAAATATAGTACAGAGTATTGAATCTCTGAAGCATTATATAATTTTGCCACCTAGTGGCAGGCTAGAAGATCTGTTTGTCTTCTAGCTTTTCACCCTCCTTTCACTCCTTTCACTCTCATACCACCTCCTGATTGGTAAAGTTACTTTATTCCTGAGTATCGAAATGCCAATATAGAGATGATTCCTTGCTTTTTGCTTCCTTTTATGGCAAAGAAGAATTTCAGAGGGAATTTACTTGAATGCAGTACAAACCTGATTAAGACTAAAGAGTTAATCATAGAAAGAAATTATGGTAGTTACTCTATACCTGTCTTCAGGCTTTGATGATTATTCTTTTATTATTCCATCTGCAAAGAGAGGCTCACTGCATTAAAAATAATTGGGGCTCCCTTAAGGAATTGTGGGGGGGGGGGACATAAGAATTGGAACATGATCCCGGTCTATAATACCATAGTGTGAGACTTCTGAGTTCTTGGACTAGGTGAGCAGAACATTGTGCATGTAGCCTTAAATCTTACTTGTTCATGGTTGGAAACAGAGACTTATTTTGTATTAGGAGTAGTTAAAAAACAGGCCTCCATCAGTCTTGAAAGACTATGGTATCGTGCTCAGCGCTGCATACGCTGCATGCGAAGCACGAAAGCCTGGGTTGGATTTTTATGGAGGATAAGCTGTTACCCAAGCAGCAAATCCCCCCTCTCCATGCCACCGAATTAGTCCAATGGAAAGGCAGAACCAATACGATTGGATCCAGCTGGCGCTGCAGAGCTGGGCTAAGGACAGGAGCTCACCCTGTCTTGTGGGGCCGACCCTGGTCTCGAACTCTGGCCTGCTGGTATTAGGATGCCTATTCTGAGTACAACACTGTTCTGGTGATTCATGGTTTAGGGTCATTTAGGAGCTTGGGCACCAACTTTGCCAGTGGAGAGGGAGCTATTATTTGTCCTCTCATTGTGGTCAAAAAGATATTTTTTGGATGTGTGTGACTAGAATTGTGGGACCTTCTTGATATTGTGGGCATAACTCTTCCCAGCAATACTGACATCCATGAAAGCCTGATACAGCTGATCTCACACTGATTATTCTGACATTGGTGCAACAGCAGCACTACATCTGTTTGCCATTGGTGCACATCACCCTCAATGCCAGCAGGCAAACAAAAGCACCACCAGAGTAAACAGACACAGAGCCAAAAAGTTGCTGATGCTGAGGGAGGATGCCCCCTACATTCTTGTGTTGTGTTATGAGAATATGAAGTGTCCTTGGGATACCTCCCTATGAATAATATTGGTTCCCTTTATGTGCTATTTATTCCTAGTGGTTGGTAGGGGGCATCTTCCTCCAGCACAAGCAACTTATGGAGGTGGTGTAGCTGTGACATTGCCCTGATGGCTTAGCATATTGTGATGTTTACTTGATGTCCAACTAGCATTGGGCCATTGTAGTGCAATTTAAACTTGTGCTTGAACAGGCAGGCCAGTGTGCCTTGCCTGTATCCAGCACCAGTTTGGGGCAACTGCTACACTACCCTGAGGTAGTGGGAAATTATTTTCACAGCAATGACCTCCATGGGTCTACTTGGATCTGGACCACCAATTTCAGTGGCACAGATCTAAGCAGCCCTAAGCCTGCCTGGGAATGGAGCTTGGATCTGGCACAGGTAATGGGTTCCAGCCCTGCCTCTCATTCCTGGGCCACTCACCAACGTTGTCCAGCACAACTCACCTGCGGCTGGGGCAACTGATGGTGCAGGAAGGCTAATACAACTCCTTGCACTGGCCTTAGCTCCTCTCTGGGTGTTGCAGATTTGAGTTATAGCACATTCATGATAATCCAGGGCTGGCACAAAGAACTTGTACTGGCCCAAGTGGGTGTTCAGGATTGTGCCCTTTGTGTATTAACTATAGTCCTCATATGCTTTATCTGAAGTGGACGTTCATTTGTAGAAGAGGAAAATTGTATTCCATGCCTTAAACGGCCTATCATTTTATGGCTTCCTTATGCCTTACCTTCAAGTTAGTATTAATATCCTTGAGGACAGTTAAAAAAACAGGGCAACAGGCATGATCTGGTAGTTGAGTGCAGGGCAGCTGAAGAAGGCTACGCAGGGAAAGACCTGGTCAACTCCTGGATGGGAGACTGCTAGCTGATAAGCTGTCATGGGTCATCAGAGCCAGAAGGAGTTGCTGTTTGCAGCTTGGCTGACCTGAAAGCCACTGCTGGAAGCTTGAAGGCATTCCCTTATATCACATGTGATGATGACAGTGTTGTGAAGAGTCCATCTGGAAAGAGCTATCCATAGAACACCATAGACTAGTCGGCACACCAGGCATAAACAGTCTACATGTAACTGGCTGCTGGATCTCCCAACAATTGTGATTGCCATACGCTAAATAAAATAAGCTAAAAACAAAACTGTTTTAAAGATAAATATAAGAAAGTACTGAGTCTGTACTTGGGAAAAGATTGTTGAAAGATAGTCCTGTTTAGTTCTGTCTCTGCACTCAAGAAAATTAGTGTTGTAGACCTTCATTGTGCATGAAGTATGATCCAAAGCACACTACAAATGAGTGCTTTTCTTTCCTCTCAATACAATAATAATTATGCATTGTAGAGACTGAAGATTACACAGTATGTACACACTCCAATAACTATAATGTAGCTGTTCATCTGAGTCATTGACCTTCAGCATGATATGATGGATCATATGAGTGTTCCACATTTATGAATGTGGTGGCTTAAACCTTCAAAAGAGGAGTGAGATGGATTGGTTAGAAGAAAAAACATTCTATTACCTGTTGTGTATGTGTGTGTGTGTGTGTGTGTGTGTGTGTGTGTGTGTGTGTGTGTGTGTGTATATATATATATAAATGAAAAGTCACTCACTGACTGACTCGCTCATCAATGCCCTGCCAAACCAGTGGGCCTAGAAGCGTGAAATTTGGGGTGAGTGTTTCTTCTGTGACTAAGGGGTGCACTAAGAACCTGTTTTTGGAAATTCCAACCAGAAAAGGGGGGTAAGGCATTTTCTTCCCTATACTTTGCAATGAAGAGACTGAGGGATGCTCTGTCCCAACCCCTGGACCTAGAAGTATGAAATTCAGGAGGGGGGTGGGTGTTCCTTCTGTCACATGAATACCCACCAAGAACAGATGTGGAGAAATTTAACCCTTAAGGGGTTGAAAAGGGGTGCAATGTGTTTTTGTCCTTTGCTTAACTTGGAAGACTAACCAACCTCCAGCCAATTTGGTGCTCAGTGCCCAGTGCTGTGGGGGGATGTTGTTCAGAGGGAGGGGTTGCACTGGGGAGGATGTTGCACCTGGGGAGATGTTGCACATGGGGGATTGATACACCGTGGGGGGATGGTGTACAGGGGAATTTTACTCCCACAATGCGGGTACACTTTTCGCTAGTACTGAATATTTTAGGAGGATATTTCTGGCTGAGTTGTCATATAGATCTCAGATTTTAAAAAATGAAGGCTAAATTGTTATCAGTAATATTTCCTGGATTAGTAAAAATAGCTTATGCTAGTTTTAGAGGGTGTACTGTATTAAACAAAGATGGAATGTTTTCCATTGTAAACAACCTCTTTCTAAACAGCTGGGATACATATTACATATTCAGTGACTAAGTATATCGTTAGCCATTATCACAGACACTGAAGTATGTCTTAAAATTTTATCTGGAATCCAATTTTGAAGGAACGTTGTGTCTGAACTTTTTTTTTGTTCCCTGTAGGTCAATATTAAACAAATAGTCTTGTGGCTTAAGATGGTTGTCATTTGCCACAAGTTTACAAGATGTCGGTCTGCAGGAAATGTTTGATCCAGGCAGAAGATACGGGTTTAGTTTTGTGGGTTTGGAAACTGGAATTCTGTTCTGCCTGTCGGTTGACCACAGCAGGCGGACTTGGGTGCACTTTATCCCATTTAAACATATCCAGCTGTAATGCACATTGGAAAATACACTACACGTCCAGTGACACTTTCAAATCTATGAGGAAATGCAACACTTGGCATGTTTTCTTATCATCTGTTGTGTGTAAATATCATAGCCCGTCTTTTTATAATTAAGATCTGGTTTTGCTATGTTCTGGCTTCACCTTTCATAAAACAACACAGAAAAGAAGTCTTCAAACAGTTTATTGCAAATGTGTCACATAGTCTGCAATCCTAACCTCTAGTTACGCTGGCATAAGCCATGTGCTGACCTGAGGTTGTCACAAAAGTGCCATAAGGCACTACTGCCCCAATCCTGGGAGAGAGGGGGTTGGCCACTGCACAGGATGACTGCCCCACACCACCAGGGTAAGATATGTCAGGTGAGTTAGGCCAGCCTAAATTGGGTAGGACTGCACTGATAGTTTGATAACTGGCTGCTTCTTCTATGTGGTGACTAATACAGGTAGATCTAGGTATTAAAAGTAAAACAGAGCTGACATGTCTCTCTCTGCCATTTCTTTCTGCTAATGTGTACTGATGTGTGTGCATTGCTTTATGGCATGTCTCCAAGCAGCATGTTTTCCCATTCCCACTTCATAAGAGTGGCTGGCAGGGATGTAGCAATGTTTGTCATTTCTGCAATCCTAGTCCTTAGTTAGACCAGTACAACTTCCAACACAAGTTCCGTGCTGGCCTGAAGGTGACATGGAATTAAGAGAACAGCATTTTAAAAATTTCAGGTTCTCAGTGTTTCATAAATGATTGATAAAGATATATGAAGGCAGGATTGTATGGACTAGTAACTTTTATAGACTTATTTTAAAACGCTTGATTAAAGTTTAGCAG
Organism: Cryptoblepharus egeriae; assembly: GCA_030015325.1. Taxonomy (NCBI): domain Eukaryota; kingdom Metazoa; phylum Chordata; class Lepidosauria; order Squamata; family Scincidae; genus Cryptoblepharus; species Cryptoblepharus egeriae. The sequence continues at coordinate 58,132,557 of JAREYC010000007.1, forward strand.
CATTTTGTTTTGTCCGAGAGATAGTGGTACTCTAGAGTAATGACTGCATCGAAGATACTTTGAGTTTGTAGACTGAATATACAGGTGGATCCATAAGTTCGGAACCTGTAAATTTGAATTGGTTCATGTTCCGAACCTCCACTAGATGTGATTGGAGGCAGCTCCCGGTTACATTCAGAAGGTTTTCTGAGGCTGAAGAGGCTACATGATTTTTCTGTAGCTAAAAATGTACAGAAGAAATTGTTGTGTGAACTTTGTAAATATACAACTGCCTGGTCCGGTGTTTGTTGAAAACATGTTCAGTGGGGAAATATAACTCATGGTATTTTTCAAGGTTTTTTAAAAAATAGGCTTTTGCTCTAGCGATTGGCTGTTGCCTTCAACTGAATAAAACAATACTGCTTTTCCCCTCCTTTTTGGCTTCAAACTTGCAAACCATTGTTACCACTAGGATTTGGAAGAACTCCAGGAATGTTATAGCCTTGGGATATTCCCAGATGTTTTCAATTGAAAACCCACTGTCTCCACACACCATGCCCCGGGAAACATATGTCTAAACCACTTTATCCTATTGCTCTAAAAAAAAATCCCTTAAAGGAGAAATTGAGGCCACTAGGTTTCTTGAGATCACCCTGATGTATCCAGTTCCTGTTATTTGAGCATGCAGTAATTATTGATGGTCCTCCTTAACAGTTTGTCACTCTAACATTGTTCACTGCAACTTCTTTGGCAGAGTTGTATGAATCCAGAAATGAAACAAAACCATTTTTTGGTTTTTTATATATATTCCTAGTATTATCGGAGAAGGAATTATAGCTGATAATATCTGTATTCCCTTCCATCTTGTTTTTATTAAAAGCTATTTTTCTAAGATTATCTTGATCTTAAGGAAGATAGTCAGGAAACTACTTCTACATTAAAGTGTTAATTCAAAACCAATTGACCCTCAATGTAAAGGTCTTGTCTTTTGATCAAGATAACTTAATCCCATCACCCATAAGGAAATGCATGTTACTTGTCATGTCAAATGTATAGTTTCAACACATTTTTAGAGGTGAATATGACAGATGGTTGACTTGATAGTGGCAGTACCCGTTTATTGAAAATTCCTTATTTTGAAAAAAATATAAATTAATATAAATTAATATATAAATTAATATTAATATTACCAAGAGGGAAAAACACATATAGGAACACATTTTGCCTTAAATGCATATACCAAAGATTTATTTGGCTTTTGATGAGTTACCATAATCTCTTCTCTACAGTAGAACAACATTTCAAACCATTTGGTGTCATCTTAAATTGGTAGTCCTGCACAGGATTCAATATTTTTTTTCAAATTAATCAGTGCCAGTATCCAATTATTTGACTTTGGACTCACAAATTTTGATTTCAAGAATTTCTTGAAACATGGATACATATATTCCAATAAAACCATGGTACCCTTCTCTTTATATTTGATTTCTTACTTTATAATATGCGTTTTTTGCACCTAAATTAACAATCCAGTTCTAATACTTCCCCATCAGAACTGGCATTTTGACCTGGGCATTCTGACCTTTCTGCCTGACAGCAGTGCACAATCTCAGTGCTGTGATCCTGCCGTGGGTGAGACTAGAGCATCCCCACACCAATCAATAACCAGGAGAAGGCCTGCTACTTTCATATTGTTTGCTTGGCTTTTTGTTGGTTTTAAGTATGCCAAAGCACAATATGAGGCATGTGACATAGCATGAAAATACTGAAAATATATTGTATATTGACTCTTTGTGACCCCATGGACTGCAGCACACCAGACCACCCTATCCTCCATGAGCTTCCAAAGTCTGTCCAAATTCATGTTCTATCTAACCACCTCATCTTCTGCTGTCCCCTTCTCCTTTTGCCTTCCGTTTTTCCCAGCATCACGGTCTTTAATAAGGAGTCCTCCCTTCTCCCAATGTGGCCAAAATACCATATTTACTTGAATCAAATGTGCCATCGAATCTAATGCATACCATATACTTGTAATCAAAATACTGTATTTACTCACATTTAGTTAAACATCAAATGTAATGCGCACCCTGATTGTGAAGACTAAATTCGGCTGAAAAAGGTGAGCACTGGATTCGAGTAAATATAGTACTGGTATTTCTCTGCAGGCTAAGAATGCATTTAGTAGGCAAAATGGCTACTTTTGGTTTTCTGATGAAAACCAAAGTGTCATCTTCAGAGGGATTAAAGAGGCCAAAACTGTGAATTAAGGTATCTGCTGGGGGTGTGTGTCCAAGTATGGATCCCGTACAGATACCAAATTCCCACGTGTATCTTTCATAAGTTGTGTTGTTTTTTGTTATTTTTTACCTCCGTTTTTCACCTTAGTTAAGATATCACAGGTTCTTAAAAGATAGCCTATTGTAACTGTGTCTTGAGGGTGACACATTGTTTGCTTATTAATTCCGAAAGCACAAGTTAAATGGATTGTTTGCATTATTTTTCAAAAAAGTGTACAGTACACAGCTTCATCAGGTCATTGGATGCTCAGTAGCTGTGTTAATGTGCAGTGATGATGAGGCTAAGTTTTATGCCACCAGTAGGCTAATTGGAGGTCTTTTGTTTGGATGTGACATAGTTTCCTTCATTAGTTGCAGAAAGTGAGTGAGTGGAGAGCTCCAAACTGCTCAGAGAGAAGGCTAAAACTACTGCTTTCCTCTTTGCGCTTTATCTCAAGAGTCTTTTGGCATTTAAATCAAACAATAACCTCTCTTTTTTGAAAGTGTGCCAAAACATACAATCAGAGTGGAGTCTAAAGCAATCAGAGTGGTTTGCACTGTTGGAATAAAACTGGAAAATAAGCTTAAATTGCTCAAGAAATACATTCTTAAAAAAAATCTAGATGTTGGACTTTTAAAACTTGCATTTGTATATTTTGCTTTAAAAACTGATGGGAATTTAAATACTATTAATCCAAAGGAGGATAATGCTTGTGGTTCAAAATTAGGGAGCTATTTCAAGTACTGGACTGCATTTATTAGTCTGAGGCTGCAATCCTAAAGACAGTTTCCTGGGAGTGAGACACATTGAACACAATGGGGCTTACTTTTGAGTAGACGGTTAGGATTGTGCTCTTAGTGAGAACAGTAATAGTGGATATTTTTCAATATAGGTATCTTTATTCTCTGTACAAGAGAGAATTTATTTACATGCAATGTAAATTTACATGCTTTGCATGCAATGATTTTTTTTACACAAGAATTGATTTCATATAGGAAACTGGCATATACTGTTAAACATGCAAACAAATCTGGGACGACTTTATTTAAAGTAAAGAGGAATTCATGTTTTCAGTGTTGTCACCATAGGAATGAATAATCTCACCAATATTAGTGAAAAGGACAACATTTAATAGTGGTGTATAGTCTGAACAGTTTCCTATCTTTGGTAACTACAACCAGTAGGAATTAAGCCTGTATCTGACCAGCTGCATACTGGATTATATTTCTTGCTCACCCAAAAGTTTGGGACCTGATTTTAGGATCTTTTCCTCTCAAGGAGGCAAGGCTATGTGTTGATGGTCTCTTACAGTATTATGGTCTCTTACAGTATGTTTGATGGTCTCTTATGGTCTCATAATATGGTATGGTAATGGTCTCAGCATGGTACAGTATGGTCTCTTATATGGTTGATGGTCTCTTACAATATCCTTGTTACAGTATTTGTTTTACTGCCCAATTCTAACAGTATAGTGCCGGTGCTGAACTCCAGTGGCAACAGTATATGTCATAAATGTGCTGTAAAGTGAATGTGCTGTAAAGTGGATTTACAGCACCCCAGGACAAGAGCACTGATGTGGGGTCAGCACCAATTGGAGCTGAACCCAGCTGTGGGAGAAAGACGCCAAAGGTGTGCTGGAGGAAGGGAAGATTGGTACAGCCTTTTAGGGCAGGGTGAGCCTGAAAAGGTTCTGAGGTTATCAGATCCGTGCTGCAAAATAGCTGGTCCATACTTGAGAAGTACCCTGATGGAGACTTGGACTTTCCTCAGGGGAAGGGGAGCTTCTCAAACTTTACTCAATCCCTTCCCCCAAGGGATCTCTGGTGGTTTCCCCACATCCATGGGATAAAACAGTAGCCATTTTCCTGTCAGTGTTCTTCCAGGCCCAGGTAACATAGGGTTGTTATCAGTGATGGGCTTCAAAGAAATTAAGAACCAGTTCTCTGCCCATCTGGCAGCCACTTTTAAATGGCTATTTTTAAACTTTATATGTCCTATCTCTTGTTAACAACCGGTTCTATAGAGTAGGTGCGAACCTGCTGGTGCCCACCACTGGTTGTTATGCTGCAGTTCTACTCACCAATGGTTCTCAAACTCTCTGATAGAGTTTTGAGTTACTCTAAATTCATCCATGGAAAAGGCAGTGATGCAATCCTTAACATCATGTCACTGCAGGCACCAAAAGGCTTTTCTGGAAATATTAACACCTTAGTGTTAATATTCAGTGCTGAGTATACATGCATATTACTGCACTCTTACTTTGCCCAGGACTTAAATTCATAGATGTTTTGTTATTAGTACTGTATATCAAAACTATGCCAAGGGATGATCATTCATATATTTTCCACTTCATAATAAAATTTCAGATTTTTCTTTTTCTGAAATATGTTTTTGTGTGTAATATTTTGGTATTTTTCTTTTTCAAGTTTAACATTCGCCTTGATTCTGTGCCTAACCTTCTGCATAAAACAAAACTGTAGTTTTATCTTGGATTAACACTTCCTGTTAGATTCCAGTTGACATCTATTGCAAACCAGGATGTGCTGTATGTGTTTTAATGCTTTGTTCAGCCCAAAGTCATGTTGACAAGGAACATGCTGTGAAGTGAAGGCCAAGCTGTACACAGATAAGGAATCTTTTCATCTGAAAAACACATAAAATTATGAACAACTATTTGGTACAATTTTTACTAAAAACATGACTTTTCAGATAGATTTCCTTCCTAGGAGATCCTTCCTAAGAATCCTTCCTTCTTTCACAGCTTAGGGAGAACCCTGAAACATAAGTTTTGACTCCTTTTACAATGGTTCTATTTTATTTCTCACTAAGAGGATGGAGGAAAGCATTTTTTTAAACCATTAAACTGTTTTTCCCCTCTTAGATATCATGATCACCCTGATACAGCAAGTGCATGGAAGTAAAAATTACAAGCCAAGTAATTCAAACTGGATTGAGATTTTATTGCACATGCCTGCTAAACATGTCGTCAGCTCTGCTGACTTTTGAAAGTTCCAATAACTCTTTTGACTATGAGCAGTTTGTTTGATTATGCTCTTTATAACCAGTTCATAAGCTCATTTAATGTGAATTATATTCACCATTTATTCTATGTAATTCTATAACCCTCACATGCAGTTTACTATTTCATAATAGCCATTTCTGTCTCAGAGCCTATCCATTTTGGTTGAGATAACCGCTAGTTTTTTAGACATTTATAGTAACTACCATTATAGCAAATAAATTTTGAAGTCTCTTTATAAATTTAGAGAGCGCACTCACATCAAACATAAAGGCTTCAGAAAAGTTTCAGAAAAGTCTTGCAGAAAACAGTTTCAGGGAAAGGGAGTTATAGAGCCAGGGTGCAACCACCAGGAACCCCGTTTCTAGCCACCATACCCCTCACTTCTCTTGTTGGTGGCACAGTCAGAAGTGTCACTTCAGATGACCTTAGTAACAGGTCAGATTGTATGGATGAATGTGGTGGTGCTGAGCCTGCCCCCGAAGATGGAATGGCTGGAGTACAGATTCGACCCAGGCCACCGTGGGACAAGGTCCTGGAGTCAACAGAGGCAGACCGGGTTTATTGGTCTGACTCCTGGTTGGACCTCCTCCGGCTCTATTGCGCAGGGCGCACTGGGGTTTACCCAGGACGCCCTATATCTGCCAGGCCCAATCCGGGTGTCTCCCGCTCCGTCGGGCCACTAAGAAGGCTCCAAGATAGTAGGAGAGGGAGGGGGAGCAGGCGGTGTATATAAAAGGAAGGGAAGCAGAAGGGCTGGGCTGGCTGGAGAAGGGAGTGAAGTAGGAGAGTCATCCAGCGCTGGCGCTGTCCAGCAGCAGGCCTGAACGTTTACCTGTGAAAGAAAGAAGAGACAAGCTAGTTGAATTGCCTGTTATTGTAAAGTTGGACTTACCTGTTGTTCCCGTTCTGGGTCGGCGAAAATACTCACCTGAGAGACACTCGAGGCCGCGACCTGCAAGAGAGAGAAAGGAGAAAGAGGTTAGGAGAGAGAGAGAGTGAGAGAAAAGTGTTTGGACTAACGAGAAGCTGCTGCCTCCATCCAAGGAGGCTTATACAACCAGAGCGAGGTTGTTTCCCCCCTTTTTTTGTCCTGTAACTTCCTTCCCCAAGGCTGTCTGTAAGACCCAAGTCCGTCCTCCCGCCTTCCTGTCATATACCTTTGAAGTTTTGATAAAGAAACAAGTGTTGTCAAGTTTTACTTACCTGTGTGGTGTGTATCAATCTGGGGGAAGTTCAGTCCAATCAAAGAATGGCTGAAGGGAGAGATGACCAGTCCGAGATTGAGGTGTCCATAGGAGGAGACAGCGAGGGGCATGACAATGAAGGACAGGCAGTCCCTCAAATACCCCAGACCCAAGCAATATAGGGCCTTAATGGTCAAGATAAGCACTTTGAATTCAGCCAGGAAGTGAATGGGCAGTTGGTGTAGCCACTGAAGCATTGATTTGACTGAGTCGAACCAAAGAACCCCAGCAACCACAATAGCCACCATATTCTGCACTAGATGGAGTTTCCAGATTGTCTTCAGAGGCAGTCCCACATAGAGTGCATCCAAGTAGACTAATCTACAGTATATGACACTAGGGCATGTGTCCTCATGGCCAGATCTGAGTGATCTGGGTATGACTGCAGCTGGCAAATCAACTGAAACAGAGAAAAGACTCCCCTGCCCATAGCTAGTAGTACTCCCTGCCCAGGAGTAACTGCAGATCCAGGAAAACTGCTAAGCTGCAGACCTGCTCCTTCAGAGTCCTGTTCAGAGCAAGGCCCACTAGACAGATGTTTTTGGTCATCTGGTGAGTAAGGGGTGCCAGTCCTCGGCCTGTACCTGTCATACATTGGGTCCAGGGCCAGCAGGAAGAGTATGCACCAGTTCTGGGACTTAATGCAACTGTTGTGTGGCCTCTGGGGTGCTAGGAGTGTACAGGGCTGGGAGTGTGCAGGATAGACTGCCCTCAAGATGTAAAACATGGGTTACCAGGTCCAAATCTAAGAGATAAAACTAGCAGATGTCACTGTGGGAAAAAAATGACATTGGTTCATAAAATCTTTTATTAATGTAATATCCTGTACTTGAATTTGTTAGCACCTTATAACTTCTCTAGGCATATAGAAATAAATGTAAAAAGATTCTTTGTTCATATCTTTATTAGTTTTTTCCAGCAATGGCATGACTACAAAACCTTTACTTAGATTGTGTAAGGCCTTGAATATGCCACCCAACTCTATTTTACTCCCAGTTTTTGGTAATGCTGTTCTCATCATATTTAAAAGTTAACCATTCCCACTAGTTCCACAAAATAAACTTACAACTTTTGGAAAGGCATTGCATAAGAAGTGAAATTAAAAATAGAAAAGGAAGTGTTTGTTCTTGGGGTTTCCTTGTGTTAGATTATCATGATTTGGCAATAAATTTGTCACTTTGCTAGAATATTTTTGTTGGTAGTGGTTTCTCTTACAGTTATAGCACTATGAGTGGTGTAACTACTACTTCTTGTTTTGAAGTACTACCTAAGACATTTCTGTACATTTGTAATTCTTAAAGTCATTTATAAATGTGATCACAACTTGGCATCCAGCTTCTGGAGAATAGGGGAGATGAATGTTGTTTGCCTACATAGGTTGTGCACAATTTGGCTTTTTACCCTGAATGCAGCTCATGTGCTTAGGCTGCATTGGAACTCCTCCTTTTATAAGATGATTCTCTGTGGATGGAAGGATTTTTGCCAACCTTCCCACTCTTACACCACTCCTCTGCAACATAAATACTCATTCATGAATCCCTGTACTGTACTAATGAGACTTCAGTGTCTTGTTTTAAGGTATTCCAGGGGGGAAAGAAATAACTGCATTGTTAATTTCTGCTGATGATCTTTGGGTTTTGTAATATGGATCATTTGCTTGAACTACCCTTTGACTTACAATTTTATGGCAACTATGTTACCATAACTGAGGTAATCTAGACCCATAATGTTAATAACATTAATTAAACCCAAAGCTCCATCAAATTATTACACAAAGTTAAAGTACAGGCATCCCCCACTTTCTGACAGTTTGTTTTCTGATGGTTCCACCTTTCAATTATACCAAGGACTCATTCATTCAACACATGGTCCATTCTTTCAGCCTTTCTGTGTTGAATCTAAAGGCTAAAATTGTCTTCCCTGATGTTGATTTTCATGTGATATGGTGATCCAAATGTTTCTGGCATTTCCTTATGACTTTCTTCACTAAATAACCATCATTCAAATACACAGGATATTAATTGCCTAAGTGTGACTTTATTTATTTTACTGTAATTTGTTGAGTATTTTTGGCTATCAATAAATGGCTATTAATAAATAATAATTAATATTAATAAATAATGGGCTGTGGGTGGCGCAAGCGGTTAAGGCGCTGTGCCTGTTAACCAGCTGGCCAGGGTTCAAGACCAGGGTCGGCCCCACAAGACAGGGTGAGCTCTGCAACGCCAGCTGGATCCAATCGTATCAGCTCTGCCTTTCCGTTGGTCTAATTCAGTGGCGTGGAGAGGGGGGATTTGCTGCTTGGGTAACAGCCTATCCTCCATAACAATCCAACCCAGGCTTTTGTGCTTTGCATGCAGCATATGCAGCGCCCAGCACAATACCATAGTCTTTCAAGACTGACGGAGGCCTGCTTTTTTATTAATAAATGTGTTATTTAGGCTTACTCAAGTGATGTCTTTTTTGTGATGTCTATGTCTTTTTTGGTGGCCATTTTGCATTTGCAAGTTGAAAAAGACTGGGTTCCACTTTTTTACAGGGGGATGCCTTTATCAGCCCGTTTGGTCTGTGAGTTTAGAAACATAATTGCTACTTTAGTTAGCTGATATTTAGTTATGTGCTTGAAAATAACGAGGCTGTCCACGTTATAGAAGTCACTAAGCTCAAGGAAGTCTATTTGATTTTTAACAGATGTTTAATGTAAATCTGGATACTTTTTCCCCCTTTAGTGATCCAGCTGCTAAAGCGCTGTGGGAGTCCTTAATGAATCTCAAACACAAAGAAGCTGTGATGGAATTGAGGAGACACCTAGTGGAAGCTGCGAGCAGAGAACATTTGCCGATCAAGATGAGCATGGGTAAGCTTTGGAGAGTCCATCTGTGTGAGTGGAACACAGCTAGCTCACTTTGACATGGAATATGTCAGTAGCTGCTTTTCATCCACATCCAAGCTTTCATTAAGTTTATATTATTCTCACTGTGTCAAATGCTAGTCTCTCTGAAGTCATTTGGCTTTTAATGACTCTGAGGTTGTTAACATTTGGTGACGAGCCATGTGTGCTGTGCTCCAGATCTTGGGAGTTGAGCAATCCAATTTTCTGACATGGTTTCGGAAAGTTATTTTTTTCTCAGATAAATCTGAGCAATTAAACAGGGTGGTGCCACAATAGCTAAAATGCACATATTACAAGAACAGAATAAAATCTATACAGGTTTTGCATAATTATAAGTGATTTATTTATATGCAATTTTGTCTCAAAGTGATTGAGGTTGGCTCTTTAAATTGGAAGATAAGCTTTCTGGAAGGAGCAATTAATGGCTTAAAAGCAGCTTGCTTAGCATGGCAACATGGTAGGCAATCAAGCTTGTCTCTTAGTTTTGTTTCTATTCTAGCCCCTCTCTTCTCCCAAGTGATAATCACTTGTGAATTGCTCTGAGCGGAAACTGCTTGCAAATTGCAGGCAGTTAGCAGCCACTTCAATGGGAACTTGATTCATTGCCTGCCTTGTTTTCATGGTAACTAATTGCCTTTGTACAATGCAAAAATAGTTAATCATGCAGGTTCTTGGAACCAGATGTTGTGAATGGGGAAGTTCAGGGTAGTCTTCTTCACAAGTCCCTGTGATCTACTGTATATGAGTTGGCTTCTCTGTAGCAAGTAGAAGTCAAGATAATCAAGATGGTCAAGTTTTGGGGACTTGACCCAAGTTCTTAGAAGGGATGTCCATAGTGCAGTTTATTATTTATTGACACATATAGACTTAATAGTCCCAGAAATGTATAATAGCTGCAGTTGATAGGCAGAGTTGTCTTGCATTCTGTTATGTTGCTTGAGTGTTTGATACTGTCTACCACTCAGATTGATTACATATTTCAAGGAAAATAAAAGCACCACTAACAACAAATTCAAGTAGAACTTGCTATCAAAACCTGGCTCTTTTTTCTATTCCCCACCTGCATTGGTGTAGAAACACTTGAAGCCACAGGTAGAATCACTTCTTTATTTTGTATTTTGCGTTGGAGTCTGCAACATTGTAGTTCCAGAGCCAATTATATTGCCCACTTTTCCTCTCTATTCATTGGTTTACCTAACTGTGAAGCTATCTCTTTCTCTCATATGGCTGCGTTGAAAGCCTTCAAGATCACACTTGCAAACTTTTTCTCTAATTTTTCCCAGCCATCATGAGATGCAACCCATCCTTTGCCAATCCTATGCTGCCCACAGCAGCAGCTCCAGAATGACTACCAAGAGATCCCTGTGCATCTCAGGCAGCCTCCATAGGTGCCCTGTGTTTACTCAGGGGAAGGGGACACAGACTTCTGCTTTCACTTGTTTCCAGCCACAAGGAGTTCTGCAGAGCTCCACAGATCTAGGCAGGACCAAAGGGGAGCCTGAAAATAGCCCCCATTCTCCCACAGAGGAGATTGCACTGCTGCATTTCCCCTCCCCCACCACTTAAAAGGAGAAAGGGACCTTTGACTGGGGGATCACAGCCCCCAGTTTGGGTATCACTGTTCTAAACTAAAACATTGGAGATGCAAACTATTTCAGCAAATAGAAAAATGCCTCCTTGATGTTAACTTTTCAACCCAATGAAACTTGATTGTCAGTGATGTTTTTGCTCAGATAGTTTATCTAATCACTTAAGGCAGCTGGAAATGAAGTAGAAAATGCTGCCTTTCAACTGCTTCCTCAGCTTAGAACAAAACTATGCTTGTAGCTTCCTCTGTTCCAGATGCCTTTACTTAATTCTTTGGACCCCTGTTCCCAATATGTGTATAATAGTGAAAACAGAAATAGAAAAATGTTCGAAATGTGTGCTGTAGCTGGCTCATATTTGACTTCTGCATACTTGGCTTGTGTATATGTGATATGTAACTAGTATCATGGCAAATCTCAGACATTTGTTCCCTGGCTTTGGGGCTGCATCGGTGCTGAATGATTGGTTAACATTGGGCAGTTAGTTCTTGTGCTATTTCATTTTTCCTTCTATTCAGTAAACTGCTCAAACTGGAGTAAGATGAAAGCCCAGTAACTGAGTTGGATCCATCTATGTATACTTGGCATAATCATTTATCAGCAGTATATTGTGCCATGGTGATAGAATGGGACTATTTGGGACTTATGAATACTGCCACATGTCAATCATAGATGCAGTTTCCTTTCTATGTTATAAATGTGATCTTACACTGTTGTTTTTAATGTAATGTTTAAAACACTTGCAATGCTTAAAACCTACGCTGTTATTAACAGACAAATTTTAAAGGTCCATCAGTGATGTTTTAGGTTGCATTGTGAGTGGAATTGGGATGCATCTATCCAAAATCATTTTTCCTTGGGCTATTTTGTTCTTCAGAAGTTTGGAAAAATGTGGAGTAATTCAACAGTTGAATTGCCAGGAGGCAAGGGCATGTAAGTGACCCATAACCGCTCAGTGTTATGCTTAGAGATTGCTAATGCTGACCAGTTTTGTGCCATCTGAAAGTGCCCTTTAACATTTCCCTCTTTTGCTACTGACTACTGGAAACTTCCTGTTCTTCAAGAATTTAAGAAAGACAAAGGACGATTGGGAGCCTGCTGTGGATTCAGTCTTCTATGTAGCATGTATTAAACATGCATCAGTATCTAATCTCAAGTTATGAGCTTTAGCACAGAGATTAAATGTGTTCCATTACACTCCCAAAGCTGCTTGACAACCAGGGCCCCAAATTTTATCATGCTGAGCAGCAATCAGCTGTATCAGTCTTTGCATAAAATTTATACAAACTTTGGCATCGGAAAATGATTCTTTGACTGTTTGAAACTCTCTAGTGCCTCGGCTGAGGAAAGCGATTGTGGTTTATTTTTTCCCACTTTTAAAGATCTAAACATAATACCAACTTTTTAAAATGTTTGTCTCATTTTTAGGCAACAGTAAACCCTTTAGCTGTTTTTGAAAAGTTCCTTCAGGCTGCATTGAATAAAACTGTTTTTGTTATCTGTGAAAGTAATGAAGGCTGCAATCCAGAGCAAATTCAGCCTGCTCTGACCTAACTGCACTCTCCTAACTATGCTGAATCCAGAGAGTCAGGAAGCCTGGGCTGCCCTAACTGCTCCAGAGCATGCTAAGTAATTGACACAAGGGGAAGACTTGCTCCTGAGGAGACACCCCTCAGATCACACTGAACAAGGAACAGCTGTGGTGCCTACAGTGGTGACATGACTCTGCACATCACCTGGTGCGGAAGTCTGTGCGTCATCCCTGGGATGCGTGCCCCCCCCCCCACCTGGACTGCACAGTCACCAAAGTTGGCGCCTGCGCAGTTGTTTCTGAAGCCAACTGGCTTCAGAAAGAGTACTGCGCAGGCACCATCTCTGACACCTGCGCAGTACTTTTCTGAAGCCTTTTGGCTTCGGGGGAGACTGTGCAGGCCTCAGAGTTGGTGCCTGTTCAGTACTCTTTCTGAAGCCATTTGGCTGCCGCTCCGCCTCCTGAGTGAGGCCGAATGGCTGTGCAGAGGCACGGACTTTCTCTGTTCTAAGGAAGTCTCCTCTGAAGCTGTTCGGCATGCTCAGTGTGTTTCTGCGCAGTGCATCTCAGATGGCCGTTCAGGCCAGCTCCTCAGACAAGTGGCAGCTTCTGGCTGATTCTCCGCCTTGGAGCAGGCCTGAATGGGGGTGCTGACGCCCGGGGCCTGCCAAAGGACAGTCAAACTCCTCCGGCACATCACCCCATACGGAGCGCATCCCCAATGCAGCCCACACCAGCCGCACCAGTCTGGTGACGCCACTGGGTGCCTGCCTTATAAGGAGTCCCTGATGAGATGCCAATACATTCTACAGTGAATACAAGGGGCTTCTTGGAGTGGTCTGCTGTATCCTGAGGTTTGTGGGCAGCTGTAGTTTGTTCCATACCCTGAGATTGAGAGGCAGGGGTTGCAGCTAGGCTGGCCAAGAACTCAGATTTTTGGTCAACACTGCCATTCTTACTCGGGCCTTATCATGGACCCCTATGGGTCTACTCATTACTATACCTGCTCCTAAGGTGGTATAACTTTGAGGGCTGGAAGAGGGCATTTCTGCCTTGGAAACAGGCTCTGGATACAGAGTAACTGCTCTGCCCTAGGCAATGCTAAACATGCCCTCAACTTGCCTCTCCTGAGCTGCTTAGGCTGCCCCAGTTAGGGCAGAGCAGGTCCACCTCTCTTAGGGCACCCTATCTTGCCTTGCTCTGCCCTAAGCCTCCTTCAGAGTAACTGGGCTGGAGCATCTTGCAGTTGCTCCAACCTAGTGTTAGATAGGGCAACCTAAGGGCTCTTATGTGGACAGATTAGTTGCTCTGGATTGGACTGGAAGTTAGCAATGATTTAAGACTGAACAACTTATTCATTCAAAATCTTTATTTCTAAATAGAATGCATAATTGTGTTCTATAATATGTATTTCTAAATAGAGTCCATAATTGCGACAATTGCTGGACTAGCTTTGACAAGCTAATTCCGTAGGTTTGTGACCTACATTTTATTTTAGGCAAAATTGTTTTGATAATGCTAAAATAACTCTCTGGAGCAGCAGTGACACCACTAGTGACCAAGTTGTGGACCATCATCATGCTGTATATATAGCATAAGGCAATCTGGCTGCAATCCTAACTTGAGGTACCATATGTCGTAGCCTAAAAAGAGGACAAGGCCCCAAAAATCTATACTCAAAAAAATGTAGTGCATGACAAAAGAAAAGTTAAAAGCACTCATATAAATTGCTTTCATGTGGTTTTAAGAACTATATTATTGACTTTTAAATTTAAGACCATTACATATAATTTAGTAGCGAAAGCGTACCCGCGCTGCGGGAGTAAAATTCCCTGTACACCATCCTACCACTGCGCAACAACCGCCATGCACTTGAACTCCCCATGAGCATCATCCCCATGCGCAATATCCCCAATGTTCATCCCCCCATGCGCATCAACCCCCCATGCACATCAACCCCCCATGCTCATCAACTCCCCCATGCACAATATCCCCCATGCACATCAGATTTGCTCAAATGAAACCCTCTCATTTTCTTACTGGTTTAATACATTGTGTTAATACACTTTAGAATCTTATTTCTAGAAAAGGCATAACTTTCTGAAACAAAGAAGAGTTGTTGCTTCTGCAAAAGTGCTGCTGCTACGTTCCCAGTCCTGACTTCCTTACAACTTCATTGGTGATCAGATGCATATCTTAGTATGCTTCTGAAAGTGATGGTCCATGACGCTTTTGTTTGAAGCCTAGCTATTAGCATATTATTTGGCAGCAAAAGACACTTTCTTACAAATGTCCTTCTGTGGTTTCAGAAATGGCTTGTCTTGCTTGGCAGTTTTAACAGAGGACAGTAAATCTAGACTGAGCCTGAATCCCTTTATTATGTCCCTTTATTGGCATGCTGACTGATGAAAGCTGAAACACCAGGAGGATAACAGAAACAAAGTGCTCTCTTCTGTTACTCTAACCCTCTATTAATGGAAGAAAGACTCCTCAGTTCTTCCCTAGTAAACTATGCAGAATGCAACCTGAAAGAGGAAAGCATCTGCTCATTAAAGTACACAAGGCAGACCTAGCCTATAGCAACAATCAACTGATAGATACATCAGGCTTTGTGGAAAAAGGCTGGGTAAATCCCTGATGTAGTTTGTAGGTCTCTGGCAAAAGGGGAAAAATCCTCAGCGGAAATGTCAGAGTTGCTGAGGTAAGGTATGTCTGAACTTTTTGGGAGAATATGAAAAAAATCAAGTTTGGAGAGGGATGTACACACAGTAATTCGCTTTGAACACCCTGAAATCATGAAGACAGGAAGCACAATTCACATCACTTCTAGTTTGCAAAAGTCTGCTTGCCCTCCTCCCACAGGTATTCCAGACAATTCTTTTTTCTCATATTATAGTCATCTGTACAGAGACACCTTCAGACAATGCTGGTTTTTCAGCCTTGTTAATGGGGATGAGCACTGCCCTTAAGAGTCAGTCATGAATAGCAGGGCAACCTTTACCATTGCAGTTAAATAATTCTTACTTGAAGTTATTAGTCTTGGGCTGCAGTTAATCCGCAGTTAGGCTGGCCTAAGCCTGAGTCTGAAGCCTTTTTTCCTAGATATTATTATAAATAAATAATATATTTCTCTCTAAATCTCATTTCAAAGTCTGGTAAACCTTGGAGGGTCCCAATAGAGTATCATTTTTTAAAAGTGGTCTCCTAGTGTTAACAAGGTTTGGCAATCACTGATATACTGGCTGATCTGTAATGTGCATCAGATTTGTGTCTTTAGCTGATTCACTTTTTCTTACCCTTATAAACAATTTAAAACTTGGAAACAAAATACTGTTTTAAAATCCCATGCAGAGGCATTTACAGGCTGAGCATATTGTGTTATCTTTGCATATTAAATTATGGCTAACATATGGACACAGTGTGATCTGGCTGACCTTACTATTTCTTCCAAGAGAAGAGTTGGCGGATAATGCCCTTTCTGTACGTGTTGTGGCTTATAGGATGATGACGTACTTCTAATCTCCTATTTGTAATTGGAGAGAGAACAATAGCTTAAATATGAATTCATTATAAAGAATTCATATAGTTTAAAAATATATTAAAATATATTGACTCTGGATATATTTTTATATAGATAATCCAAAATTAATTAAAGGAAAGCAAATATATTAGACCTTGTTAGATATGTAGTCAGTAAACTTTTGATTTTACTGATATTTTTATTAGAACACACAATTCATCTATTACTGAGTTAGTTTCTTTTATTTGCCCTTTGCTCACTTTTTAACCTGTGTGTCAGAGCACAAAAATTGTTAATATTCTTAGTTGTCCAAATTTCCAGGCACAGGAACATGGGATCAGCACCTTCAGAAAGGACATTATGTCCTTTTTCTAGGATGTCTTCTTTTTTAGCCTTGTGCCCTGGAAAAATTCTCCTTTGTCCTTTTCCATGCTAGTAGGCAGCACATAGCCTTCTTGTAATTAATAAATTATAAACCTTATACTTATACTCAAATTATAAACCACTGAGCTTTAGAGAACCAGCGCCAGCCAGAATCCTGGTGGTGAACCCTCAGGATTGGGCTCTATTATCTCCAGTATCTTTCAAAAACACTAGATCTTTCATTATATATAATATATATAATATAATCCTCTATATACAGTAATTTGCAAATGTTGAGATAAATTATAATTAGGAATATAGTATTTATATAATGATTTCCAAGAAAAGGTGGCTATAAAGTGGGTTACCAAGCAAAATAAATGTAACAATAGTTCTTTATCCCTAAAAGCTCAGTCTTCAGAGGTGTAGAAAAAACCAGCCAACAGCCAGGTGGGGATGAATAGGGGCAGTTGCTCTGTTCCTTTTAAAAAAATAGCCTAATTTGCATAAATTATAATTGCCTGTCAATGGATCCAGTTGGTCATCTAAGGGTTACAAAGACAACATATTAAAAGGTGCCTTTTTGATTTTATAATGATGTGAATACTAGTGTATTATACTCTACAGCAGCTTTTGTGAAGGTAGTTCATGGATTCATACAGAAAATAAACATTACTTATTTTTAATCAATCAATCAGTTTTGACAATTCTCCCCAGAGACTCAAAGGGCATCCTGAATAATTCTTCCTCCTGTATAAGTACAATCTATTTTCTGTAGCCCTAAATGAGTAAAACAGACAAACTATAAAACCGTGTCTCAGGAGATCCCCTTGTCCAAAGTATGTGAGAAAAGAAAATCTGAACTTTATGGACAGTGAAATTTAAATGTTTCAATTTTGGTAAGGCGTTTGAGGACGAGTGCAGATGTGATGCTTTTCATCTCCGAACCATCTATGAAATGGTGAGGAATACATTTAATTACAAAGAAAGGATTGCCTTATTGAACATATAAGAATCCACAAAAGCCTGACCCGGCCTGAGTAAAATATATTTGTGATTAATTAATTTGGACTATTTCTATGGGAATGTAGTGAATAATGAGGAGACAGAATTGACCATGACAACTGAAATAGAGAGAAAGTGAATGTGAGAAACTCCAGACAGAGTTTAGCCATGCTCATTAATTGGCCAATGCATGGCAGGTGAAACTGAGATAGGTTTTACAACCTGAACTAGTTACTGCTTAATGGGAAATAATCTCGCCATTGTGTATAGTGGATGAAGTTCATCCTACAATATCCTGTATCTTATAATTTTTTTAAAAAATCACCTCCTTCAACATCCCTTCAGTGTAAAAAATTAACTAGGTGGATTCATTCTCTCTCTCTTAATTGCTGCAGAGACAGGAACATTAGAGTGTTTTTATAGCATCTTGAGTGTTTTAACTGGTTGTGGGGGTCTCCAGGGGCCTCTACACTTCATCCTGGGGGCAGGGAGAGAGTTCTAATTCATAGAGGAATGGGAATGACATACAGAAAACAGGGAAGCCAGAAGATGCAGCTGTAAAATTGTTTTATTGTTAGGGCTTGCTAAAGGTGATGGGGTGGGCAAATTGGTTTTGCGAAGGAGGTGGATTTGGCAGCTGCTGTGGTTGCTGAACTGTTGCTCCTGCTTGACCCTAATCACATAGGGCAGATCCATGTAGACTTGCAAAGCAAATTCACTAGAGCAGTGGTATTTCGGGCATTTCAGCCCAAGACCCCCTTTTCAAATATTAACAATCTGTCCAGGACCCCCTGTCAAACTTACTGGGATGTTCTTCCACGTCTACTCGGATCTAAGTCCTATTGTGTTCAATAAGACTTACTCCAAGGAAAACACAATGCTTGATTCCAGGATGGTGATCCCACCCTCTTGCAACTCCCCTAACCCAATGTTGTGACCCCCCCAAGGCGGTCCTGAACCCCCACTTTGAAGACCACTGCACTTGAGATAGTTCAAGTAAAATCCAGCCCCCAAGCTGTGGAGATGTAACCAGAGGGGACCTTTGCAATAGTATATATTTTGGCATTGCTACATCATCAGGGAAGTAGGATTGGGCTCTGAGTGCTATACAAACTAGTATTATACTAATAATAGTAATGATATTTCATGGAGGTGTACCATTTATTCAATACCTCTTGTGAAACTTACATTCTGCATGGACATAAGGAATCACTTATTGTTGATTGCAACAGCTGAGAGCTGAGAAGCTCTGCAGTGGAAGATGAACAAAAGAAATATTTGGCAGGACTTGTATCCTCAGAAAACAAGCCATTATTCAGTTCCTCAGAGGTCGCTCCCCTATTAATTGGTCCCCAAAGAGACAATTAAATAGATGCAAGATTTAAAATGAAAGACTACATCTATTAAAACATTGCTTCAGAATGGCTGGATTCTCCCTTTTGACACCTTGTTCATCCATACAGTATGGAGAATAACCAAGAAAAGTCTCTTCTTGGGACAAAGAATTTTAAGAATATGGTACTCTCAGTGCTGCCCAGTCAATCTCTGAATATAAAATTTTCAGGTAATGATGCTTTTCATATCAAGTCAGGTACATAGTTTTTGGACCTGCAGTCAAAAAGGGGACCTGTAAGCCAAAAAGTGTCCATTTATTTAATTTATTTATTTATACCCACCTATTTCATGCCAACAGAAATGCCCATGGTGACTTACAAAGCTTTTATCTTTTTTTCTCACAGCAAGCAGCCCCATGAGGTAGGTGAAGCTGCATGGTGTAGTAGACTAACAAGGGATAGAAGGCATATTTATTTCTGGGAAAACTTTATTTTAGCAATTTGCTTTGTGTCCTTGTGTGAAATCAGACGCAAGTTTATTCCATTGTTTAGTCTATTGTTTGCCTTTCAGGTGACAGAAGACTAATGTTTTTAATATATAGAATATTGATCGTGGGTATTTTGTTTGTTCGGGAAATATCTATATGAACAATGTGTTGCAACAGGGAAGCATATATCATCAGATTTTTAAAATGTTCATTGCAAAGTATTATGGGTAGACATTTTCAAATCACCATGTAAATCTGCCTGCCGCAGTTTTAAAGGAAAAAAGTATGATTGGGAGCTGCAGTGTTTAGTCTGAAAACACACATGGCTGTGGTTGTTGTTTTAGCCTTTGTGGGTTAAACCTTAGAACCCTTTTGTCAGCATTTAGCCATGCAACATTGTCCATTTGATGCATGTGATATTTTTATATAGCCTTCATGTTTTAGAGTGTATATTCTTGAAAGAACTTGTATTTATGATATTCTGTAGGTTTAGTATCCAAATAGATTCAGAATAATGTTGGAAAAGGATATCCTAAGTTGGTCTTTCAGAACCAAAGATAATGATTTGGATCCAAAGGCTTCTACTCCTCATAGTGTACTCGCTACACTGTACTTGGTCTGTTTTACAGCGCTGCAAAACAAAAATGAAACTGAGATGGACTAGAATTATAAAAGATAGGGGATTGGGAGGGTAGATAGGTACTTATTACCAAGTTTATCTTTGCTTTAATGGAGTATGTGTTGATTGCTGCCTGATATGCTCAGTATCCAAAATTTAGTAGTAGCATAAAAGACCCTTACATTGGAAAGGTCTTACATTGAATTGCAAAAAAAAAACAAAACACCATTCTGTTTGAATTGCATGAATATTGTTGGCCATTTGTAACATTTGCTATAACATCTACCTTTCTGCCTTTAAGAAATGTCTGCATAGTTTGATTTCTTTTTCAGGGAGAGTCACGCCTGAACAGCTCAGCTTGTATGTCCATCTCTTCAAAAAGAAATTTGAAGCACTGAATAACCACTGTGGACTTCTGCAAATTGCACTGGCTGCAATACAGGCACTGAAGCACCCACAAAATGCCAAATGGGACAACTTCCTAGCTTTTGAAAGGCTACTTGTACAGGTAAAAATAACATTAACTTTATTGAATATTATCAAGTGCACGCATAGGTGTAGAAATACCTAAGATCTCCAACCCCCAAATCTAGAGTAACTACAGGAGCATATAAGAGAATTTACGTGCACCCGTAGTTACTGCACCACCTAGTGAAAACCTATGGGAAATTAATATTGGAATCCAGAGTAAGTTGTTCTTACACTGGAGCAAGGACTCCCGTAGTTACTCTGGATTTAGCCCCAAGTCTCTCTGGCATTTAATATTTTTGTTTTTTAGAATAATGCTGCTCCCTTTCTTTCATTGTCTAACAAGGTCTGTATGGATGTTTCACACAAGGGGCACTGATTTATAGCATCTTGAATATCAAACAACACAACACAATCCTGGTGAATTTAAGAATTCTTTAATTTTATTGAATTCATTGAAGAATTGAGCATGGGCTTTACTCTCCCACTGAAATAGGGGAGACTGAAGCTGCAGCTCTGTAAATGCTTTCTTGGGAACAACTCCCATTAATTTAGTGGAGCTTATTTCCAGTAAACATGTGTAGGTTTGGGCTGCTAAAAGTGCCTATGTTGGCCTAGATCAGTGGTGCTCAAACTCACAACCAAATAATACAGTCCCCTTCCAGATACCTCATCCAACCTTATCACCTGGACACCACACCAAGTCCTCCTCATTTAGGGGACAGGGACACTTGTGGCAGCCACATCTGCTGTCCAGCATCCCAGAAGGATCTGCAGAAGATGTTCAAACAGATGCAATTGCCCAGAGTCCCTGTTCCTCAAATGTGGAGGACTCCTCACAGTGCCTGGAAGGAACAGAAAAGCTTGCTAACTAAAGCAGATGGATTCGTCCAAAATCTGGATCTGGCTCCTAAACCAGAGTTAAAGAAACCCTGACCTAGATCTTGCCTATACTGTGACTAAAGTGTGGTTCTATTGAAGGACAGGATAGACATAATTATCTATATATATAAAACTGTAAAGTCATTAATTCACTCACTCACTCATAAACACCCCACCAAAATCACTGGACTAAAGGGATGAAATTTGGGGAGGGTGTTCCTTCTGTGATGGAGGCACTCACAAAGAAGCCATTTTTGGAAATTCCAATGGGAAAGGGGTGGAAAGGGGTGCAACACATTTTCCTCCCTATAATTTACATTGAAGTTCCCTGACTGATGGATGTTCTGCCCCAACCCACTGACATAGAAGCATGAAATTCGGGGAGGGTGTTCCTTTTGTGATATCAACACCCACCAAGAACCAATGTTGAGAAATCTAATTCTTAAGGGGGTGAAAAGGGGTGTAACGTGTTTCTGTCCTATACTTATCACTGAAGATTGACTGATCAGCATCCAGCCAATTTGGTGCCTGGTGCCCAATTGCACTGGGAGGGACAATGTGCATGGGGGTTTGACACTATGTATGGGGGGACTTTGCGCATGGGAGTTTGATGCGCATGGGGGTATTTTACTCCCGCAATGTGGGTGGTATTTTACTCCTGCAACATGGGTACATTTTGCTAGTAAATATTTAAGTACAAGCTCAACACCATGTTAACACTCTGCATTTGCTTTCGTATAAAGTTACAAGTGAATAAGGGAAAGGGAAGGAGGCTAAAAAATTCTATATTCTTTAATTGTCAGATGTTAAACAAAAATTTTTCTAATCATACACATTCTTGGATTTCCATTACCTTTCCATTATAATGGGATATGAAATAAAGCCGAAACGAATGTTCATTTCTAACATTATAATTGTTTCCAAAGTACATACCCCATATTTCCTGGCTTATTACACACACTGGACCATAAGACACACCAAAGTTTAGAGGAGCAAAACAAGAAAAAAATATTCTGAACCGAATGGTGTACTAATATACTTAATAAAATATAGCCGAATAATATTACAACCACATAAAGTCAATAGTGGTATTAAGAAACATCATCACTGTGATTAAAAAATGAGGAGAGACTTTAAGGTTCAAGCACTTTTCTAATTTTCTGGAAACCCCAAGAACTCATCATTTGCAACCTCTAGCAAACCAAATTCTGTGCATTTGCAAGCTGTAGCAAACCAAATTCTATGCATTTGCAACCTCTACCAACCAGATTCTGTGCATTTGCAAGCTCTAGCAAACCAAATTCTGTGCATTTGCAAGCTCTAGCAAACCAAATTCTATTCTTTCAGTAACAGCTGCAGCATGAGTTTGCAATACAGTTTACAGTGGATGCAAGGGGCTTGATGCAGTGGCCTGCTGTATCCATAGGTTAGTAGGTTGCCGTAATTGTGCCATATCCTGAGGTTGAGAGGCAGGAGTTGCAGACAGCCTGGGCAAGAACTAAGATTTTTTTTGTCAACACTGCCATTCTTACTCTGCCTTTTCATAGACCTAAATCTGGGTGTACTCAGATTTATACTTGTTTTAAGGTGTAGAAGGGAATAAGAATGTACAATTTCTGCACTCATAATGGGTAAATTTTATAAAACTTCTGGATTGACCAAGCCTGGTATAAAGTAGGAGCCTGATTTTCTAAACCAATGATTTTCAGTCTTTTTCATCTGATGGCACACTGACAAGGCACTGAAATTGTCAAGGCGCACCATCAGTATTTTGACCATTGGCAAGACACACCATGCTGCTGATAGGGGGCTCAAATCCCTTTATAGCCCTACTAAGAAATGATGCTCCACAAAATACTGTGGCACCCCAAAGTACTGTGGCACACCTGCAGACCATCAGCCACTGCATACCAGTGTGTTGTGACACAGTGGTTGAAAACCACTGTTCTACACTGACTCTTTAGCTGGTATATGTTCAAGGAGACTCTTTGGAAGGGGTAATAGAGCTTGGTGTGCATGTCTGTTGCTGAGATAGTGCACCTGCTCTCAACTTATTGCTGATGAGTGGGGACAGAGTAGGTTTAATTAGTCTCAGTAGCCTGTGCCTTTTGTCATTTTATCCTGGTAATCTCTTTTTTCAGAACAATGGAGTGGCAGCTTTCCTGTCTTCAGTCTGGGACTTGGGTTGGAGAACATTTCTCCTAATCTGGATTTCCATATGTGGTTGCTGTAAGCCAACCAAACCTGTATATAGTTGTTCTTGCACAAAACTAAAGCTTAATGAAATGTTTCCTGGGTGATCTTTGACGCAGTACACTGCAGAAGATGCCCCAACAGCAATAGTTCAGCTAAAGATACATACAACAGAAGAGGGAAAGAATGTTTATATTTCATATGTACTGAGCAAATGTCTGTTAGAGCTTTCTGATTTTTTTAGATTTTGTTTCTGTGCCATGACTTTTCAGTCCCTTTGTTCCTTGTGGTTGCCAGCCAAAGTTACAGTGTAATCTCTGATACTTTTATCACATGCTCCCTTCTGCTCAGCATCATGAAGGGGAAAGATGCGTTAACAATGTGCTATAACATCTCTCTTTAAAAAAAAAATCTTGTCTTCACTAGTCCACTAACACTTCTGTGGTATTATAATATATGTCCTAGTACATAATATTTGACCCTGTTTCATTTAGAAATTTCAGATATGGATCCGGGTTTTCATTCAACTACTCTGCTAAATGTTTTGGTCACTCTCCCAGAAGTTTTTTGGTTTCACCTTCCTGTAATCTCTTCTCCAATAGCAAAACAACGAATCTTTGTTTTCAGGCTCAATACACACATTTCCAAAATAGTGGAACTGTTTTCCTGTAGCCACTACCCGCACTGCAGTTCCAGTGTCTGAAAGTTGATTGCATATGGGTAAAGCAAATGCCTTTCTTTCTTCTTATGCAGATGTGGTCTTCCTGGACATCCTTTCTGTTTGCTTTTTAACAATTTTCAGTTGGTTTTCTAGTAAAAGAAAATACACAATGTGGTTAGCAATAAAAAAGAATGAAAGTAACAATTGTAAATGAATGCAACAGCAAAATTTAAACAGCACTAAGAACAATTACAATATTTACTTGAATCAAACACACACCTTTGTCAGCTGAATTCAGTTTCCAAGACTGGAGTGCTTATTAGATTTGATGAAGCATTAGATATAAGAAATACAGTATTTTGACTATAAGTATAGGTCAGTATTTTCTTTAACAGTTTACTATACTATAATAAAAATATAATATAAACTCGTTGTATTTAATAGTGCAACTAACTAAAAATCATAGCAAACTCATTATGTTATTGTCATATAACTCATTATTTGCAATAAAATTAACTCGGCAGCAACACCACTCCTAGGTTTCCAACACTACTTTTAGTAAAGGGGTTTCAAGACTTACCCAGCAGTAATGACATTGAGAACACAGGTTTTGTGGTGTCTCCCACTGCCACCACAGACGAATATGTCCCCAATCCTGTTTTTTTTTTAATTTAGTTGGTGTTGGTGGTGCAAATTCAGAACTGCGATCACTGCCAACAACACTGTGTTGCCACTGTCCTTAAAGGGGGAAGAGTTTCCCACTGCCTGGGGATTGCAACCTCCAGGTTAGGAAACACTGAACTAGTTTTATTTAAGCAGAGGTGCAATATGATCTTTTTATATATTTAAGCAGATGTAGAATAAGTTCTCAATAACCTGCTCAATTTAGCAGCTGTATTTTGACCAACCATGTACAACCCATTAAAGCTGTTGATCCTTAGATTACTAGAATATGGATAATTGTGGCTAAAGTGACCCCATCCAGGATAGTGCAGTAAATGATGGCATACCAGCCCTTTCTACTAAATATCAAACAGGCCACATGGGCCTCCAGTGACAACACTGAATATAGATTTACACACTAAAGCATGTCCCAGATCAATAATTCAGAAAAGATCAATTCAGTGTATCTTTCTGAATATAAGAACTATCCATGCATAATGCTGACTTGTTAAGATTAGGCTTCAGTTTAATAGCCCTCATCCAGCCCATTATAAGGTCCAGGTACTATTCAGCACTTCTATTGTCATTCCTGACTCTTATGTAAAAGAGAAACACACCTGATATCCTTGTCAGGGAAGAAGACTCCAAAGTACAGGTAGGCTGGTCCAGGAGATCAACTCCAGTTGATTATTGTTTTCCACACTCTTTCCTGCACCCCAGCACCCTCCTTAGCAGCACCATTGATAGACAGGATTATGGACCTTCTTATCTATAAATTCCACAAGTCTCTGTGCTGCTAGTGTCATTCATAGTGCAGGTTGTCATAATTCTCTTCCACAATATCAGGACAGGACCCTCTGTCCCATTTGCCATTATGTGAACACAATCCCCCCAAAATCGGGGCTGTCTCTGTTTTTCGGGGCATGTGGCAACCCTGATAATGTCATTATCAGAGGCTTGGGTTACTCTCACATGTCTTTGAATTTGCAAGTGCATTCAGTCTCTACTCATTTTTGAAACCATGACCATACTGATTGTTTACATAAGTATTATGGATGAACAAGTGGTTCAAGAACCTTTAATTAACCAACTGTTTTGTCTCTTTTGTGCTTTTGTATCTGTGTAAAACCTTGACTGAAGATGAAAGAATCCTAAGAATAAGTCTTGGAATAAGTCTTTTTTTATGCAAGCCCAGACAATCCATTGGGGGAGATGTTTTCTTAGAATCGTAGAGTTGGAAGGGACCTAGTAGGTCATCTAGTCCAACCCCCTGCCTGCAGCAGGAAATCCCCCTAGAGCATCCCCGACAGGTGCTCGTCGAGCCTCTGCTTGAAGATCCCCAGTGAGGGAGAGTCCACCACCTCCTTCGGCAAATTGTTCCACTGCCGAACCGCCCTCACCGTCAGGAATTTTTTCCGGATATCCAACCAGAATCTCCTCTCTTGCAGTTTGTACCCATTGTTTCTAGTTCTGCTTTCAGAAGCAGCTATGAACAAATGAGCCCCTTCCTCCCTATGACAGCCCTTCAAGTATCTGAAGAGGGCAATCATGTCTCCTCTCAGCCTCCTCTTCTCCAGGCTGAACATCCCAAGTTCCCCCAATCTTTCCTCGTAGGGTTTCCCTTCTATCCCACTGATCAATCTTGTTGCTCTCCTCTGGACTTGCTCCAGCTTGGCTGCATCTTTCTTAAAGTGAGGTGCCCAGAACTGAACACAGTACTCAAGGTGAGGTCTGACCAATGCTGAATAAAGAGGAACTAGAACTTCTCGCGACTTGGAAGCTACGGACCTCTTAATGCAACCTAAAATGGCATTTGCCTTCTTTGCAGACACATCAAAGAAGGCAATCTTGAATCTCAACATATTTGCACCTTTGCTAATAACCACATTGGAAGGCTAATACACCTGGATACCAAGCTGTCTGTCAAAAGTGAGGCTCAGATTATTTTTTAAAGTGTGAATAAGGTTCTATTGCATCTTCCCACACTCTTTACTGTCATCAATTTAATTTTCCTACGTCCTTTCAATTGGAGAACCTCTCAGCTTTCACTTTTGTAGCTAAAGTGATGAATGGTGGATTTCAGGGTGTGGTTAAGGAACAGAATGTCCTGAATAACATATATATGATTTTATCATTTGATGTTTTGATAAACAAAACACTCATTAGGTGTGATAATCATTTCAGAAAGCTTTTTTTACTTTTAGGATGAAAGAGAAACTAATTGGCATAATTGGTTTTATCGAATACTTGTATGGCTTTTTAAAATTATGAGTATCTCATATTGATTTTATTAGAGTAAACCTTAGTCACATCATCGTGTTCTAAAGAAGAGTCATATGTGTGCCACATCTGGTGAACATCTAGAGACTTTTCCAAAAACATCATTACATTCCTGCGCTTGGAAGTATGCACTAATGCCCTTGAGTTTGCTTCTACTTACTGCAGAGAATGTTTTGAAACTGCAAAGCTTCCAAAGATAACAGGAATATGTTTCACATAATTGGGAGAGACTGCTTTGCATTGCCGGGAATCCTTATGTTTTTGAATCACAACACTGATTGATCTTCATTCCCTTACAAATATGTCTTGCTTTCTATTGTACTATTCTATCTTTGAGACAGAGAGGAATCTGTTAAATTAATATTCCAATCCCAGATATATTGACCGGGATCCAAAGAGCTGCTTTCATCATGCCCAAGGGTCTACAGGAACTCACTGGAATTACTTTACATTTTTTCTCCTTCAACACCTGATTCCCATCCTGTATCACAAATGTTTTTTTTTTAAATCACAACTTCTCCATGTGGTGTGGAGAATTGCTGCAGTTTTAAACAAAAACAATACTAAAGGTCCTCTTGAGTCCTCAAGAATATTTGCACAGTTCTTTGGATTCTAGCCAGAAAATTGAAAAAATGTTGTACTGAAACAACCGAAAATGAAATGCAAATATCTGAATGATAGTTTTTTTCCTCTTTCCCCATGAACACTAGATGCTCATTGCACTTCCCATTATTATGAGAGTAAAATTTAAAGAAGTGTTTTTGGTTTTTATGTTTGGTGAATGTTTTTGTGATAAAAATATGCCACAGGAACTTAATTCTTGTATATTGATTAGCTTACTGTAAAATTGGTTTCATTATATTTTGCTTGAAATTTTAGTCTGCAATCCTAAACTCCAGTTCGGTCAGCATAAGTCCCACCACAAGTCCTGTGCTGGCCTTGGGGTATCACCAATATGCTGTAAGGCACTTCTGTTCCACTCCTGGGAGGTTAAACCAGTGCATAGACATGCACCAGTCTCCCCACACCACCACAGGAACAGGGGGAAGATGAGTTCTGCTGGCCTAAATTGGTTAGGATTGTGCCCTTAGTTTCCAGAAACTGATCAACTACATTAAATGCAGACTTACTGTATATTTGATCAGCTCCATATTGGATGCTGCTTACATTTGGGGATTTCAGCAAAATTGTTTGACATGGTGATTTCTGATTGGTTAGGATTGCCAATGTGAACAATATAGACAATATTGCTTTTACTTTTAGTGAACTTCAGCTGCAATTCTAAACACACTTTCCTGGGAGTATGAACCCAGCGGGTTCATACTGTTGCTTTTGAGTAGATATGGTTAGGATTGTGCTCTTCTTTCCTTGATGACGTCGACTGCAATCCTATCCACACTTTCCTTTGGTGTAAGCCCCATTGACTATAATGGGACTTTCTTCTGAGTAGACATGCTTAGAACTGGGACTGTATTTCACATAACCAAATCTTACTGGTTCTGTTGCTCTGTGATGTCATCAAATTGGGTATGACTAGTTAAGATCAAAGGAAAAGAGGAAAGTTATGGTGAAAGAGTGACAACATACATTTCTTTTTTGTAATATTTTTATTCAAATAATAAAACAAGGATTATTTTTTGTAAATTACAGCAACAGCAAAGACACAGAAATCAATCACTTAAATTTTCTAATGTTTCCAGCTATTTGCTGACAGCCATTTTATTTTCATCCTACTCTTCCTAGAAGAGTATAAGAATAATGCAAACTGTTCTGTGGGTGGCGCAAGTGGTTAAGACACTGTGCCTGTAAACCAGAAGGCCAGGGTTCGAGACCCAGGTCCTCACAAGACAAGGTGAGCTCCTGTCCTTAGCCCAGCTCTGTGACGCAGCTGGGACTAATCGTATCGGCTCTGCCGTTCCATTGAATTATTTCAGTGGCGTGGAGAGGGGGGATTTGCTGCTTGGGTAACAGCCTATCCTCCATATCAATCTACCCAGGCCTTCGTGCTTCGCATGCAGTGTCGAGCACAATACCATAGTCTTTCAAGACAGATGGATGCCACATATGTCTGAAAAGTAGGATTAAGAACCTTTCTGTGGGTCCTCTTCAAAATCTGAAGGCAAACAATTAATTGGTAGAACTGAATCCAAATTTATGTTTATATTTTAAATCCCCTTCATGGAACAACAGTGGTAAAAAAAATTCCTTACTCCATTATAGATTGCAAAATTAAAGTTTGTATCAGGCATCTGTTTACATTTTATCCTTGGGTGAAGACAACTCTTGTCTTATTTGAATATGCACAGTCCAAAGCCAGAACCTGATATTTGGTTGGGGCTAGACTGAGGAAATAAGAAAAAGCCTCTTGCTTCTGGTTTAATAATAAACTTCAACTCCCTTTTGCCACATGACTTTTGACACAGCAAGAAGTCTAAAATGAAAACCAGAGTGAAGTGAAGGGTCTTGACAGAAATATGTCTTTAATTAGCCCCTGCGAAGGAGCTTTTTCTGATAAAACTCAAGGTTGAAAAGTTCACACACAGAACTTATCTTGGTGCTTGCAGCTCATATTTGGGATCTTGGGATATTAAAGCATACATCTCTGTACAGTTATCTGTCAGCATAACTTCAACTGAAGCAGACCACCTTCCAGCTTCAGTAGAGAGACAAAGACAAGATATTACAAGATATTAACCAAAGGGGAACTTGATTTCATTTTTTAAAAGTTTCTACATATAGACATACCCTACAGTCCAGAATAACTATGGGAGCATGTAAGTGACATTTACATCGATGTAGTTACAGCAGCACCCAATGAAAACCTACAGGAAATTAATATTGCAATCCAGAGCAAATTGTCCTTACATCGGAGCAAGGACTCCCCGTAGTTACTCTGGATTGCGCTATAGTCTAACACACGCATCCAATTGTATTAAATTAAAGAAATATTTAACACAATCCATATAGTTCTAGTAGATATTGTACTGGCAGTGATTCAGCAATGATAAGGTAATTGTAAAGTAAGCATTTTAACTGTAAAAAGAATATAACAGCTAACTGGGTACTTGTTCCACTTTTCAAATTTTGACTTATATTTCCAAACATTAACAGTGTAGAACAGTGGTTTTAGCACCATGACCTACTTTTTAGAATGAAAATCTGTATGGCCCAGCAGAAATGCTCTCATTACCTGGAAAATGATGTCATGACTGAAAGTGACATCAAGCAGGAAAAATTTTAGCACCTCGTAACAAAATCAAATTAAGTAAAATTAAGAGTTTAGAATTAAGTTTAAAATAAAGAATCTTTATTCTTTGTGTATAAAAAATCAGTGTATAACAAGGTTGGACCAGTATATATCAAATACACTTTGAAATCAATGGGGACTCACTTGAAATTGGCATGAGGCCCACATAGTGAGTCCCAATACACAGACTGAGCAACGCTGATCTGTATAATATTCTGGTTACACTTATGAGCCCTTCCTTTTGGTTTGGGTAGGTTTTGTGCATGATGGTGTTACTACCTGATTCTGAGAAGTCCAGTTCATGCATGGGGATTTGCAGCTGGAGTTACAACATTTTGAACATAATATAAAAGATCACACAATTGGTTCTGTGCCCCAAAAAGGGCTTTGGACTTGTGCATCTCCAACTGTATTCGCCACTTCATCCTTGGCAAGCCAGTCTTGAAGCACAAAGATATTTCAAAAGACATGTGTGATATGTCCCAGAGATGCATTGTCTCCAGATTGGGTGGGTAATATGCAGGTGAAACATAGATCTTTGGAACCTGACCTCTTGCAGAAGGTTCAAAGGAATAATGGTTCCGAGAAGCTTGTAAGTATCGATTTAGGAAATGTTACCCTGCCAGACTGTTACATCACTGTCACTTGTATTTCCTCTGTTAATGAATTGGCCTCGGGGCATCCTCTTTGAAGGATTCCTACTCATTGACCCAACTTTGCATTTCATTGTTCCAGAAATGAAGCAGGATGGTAGTGAAAAACTGTAAATGAACATAATGGATTCAGCCACCATGTTGCAATACAGGAAATGCCACTAGGAAGTTACTGCTTGTGCCTCTTTTCCTTCCCATTCTATTCCCCATGATTGGAAAAGAAGCAAGGATTTTCCTACCTGGTTGTCAAGATATGCAGAAATATATGTTGTCAAGATATGCAGGATGATGATGAAGGCACTGGAGAGGCTGATATGGACAGGTTGGACAGATCTGATTAACTAAAAGCTGTTGCCCACAAGAATGTTTTCAGGCCCTGTTGAAAATTATACAAGTTCTCAAGTCCAAGGGAAGGGAGTTCCAGAGCTGGGATGCAACCACCAAGAAGGCCCTACTCCTAGTTGCCACACCTTTCATTTCTCTTGTTGGTCACATGGTCATCAAGGCTCCCCCAGATAACAGTACATGACAGGCCAGATTGTATAGATGCAAGTAGTTCCTCAAATACTTGGACACAAGCCGTAGAGGGTTTTAAAGGTCAAGACCAGCACTTTGAATTCAGCCTGGAAACGAATGCGCAGCCAGTGTAGCTTCTAAAGCAGTGGCCGAACCAAGTCTAATTTCTAAACGCATCCAATAAATAATTTTTAATTATTGCTAATAGGCAAAAGGCACTCTTTCAAGTGGCTGATCCTCTCTTTTAGCAGAGTAACGCCCTGCTCACCCCAGCAATGTCTGTTATAGTGATTTCTGATTATGTTATTTTGCTTTTTGGATTGTGAGCCGTTTTGGGACAGGGACCCATTGGCCATTAATTTTTTTCATTTTCTTTGTAAATCGCTTTGTGAACTTTTTAGTTGAAAAGCGGCAGATAGATAGAGAGAGAGAGAGAGAGTGCTTTCTTTTTTGTGTTCCTCTGATCCCCTTTTTTATATTTTTTTTATAATCACTAGATGTGAAAGGAACTTGTGGTTTTAATGGTATTAATGGTTATTATTTTCTTTCCTTTATAATCTACAAGGGATAAGGTACCAGAAAAGAGACCCTGTCAATCAGTTACCCTTACAGACTTGAGGAAGACTAAGCATTACTGTTTGTGCTGGAACATATGCTCTTTGTCCATTATAGAGACTCATCAGTAGGCTGATTCTAGTGTCAAGACCTGGCAACGAGGTTTTGAGTTTTTTTATTGCTTCCCCGAAAGGAATGAAAAGCATTTGAGATGGTGCTTCTCACTAATGCCAATTTGTTTCCGAGCTTAACACTTCTGCCAAGGTTATCAAGTATAAAATGACTCCATTATACAGAAGAAAATTGCTACATTTGTGTATGCAAAGACTTTGGACCTTTTTCCACTTTGTAAAGGATGGCTTTTAATTTCAAGGATGAATTCTGCAGTGCCCTTACTTTTCTTAGAGCTAGAAATAATTCATTCCAGGTTTGTCACTGATCTTTATTTAAGGGTGGGAAGTATAAGTAAAGTAATTAACCCCTGCATTATATGTTAGAGTTCACAAGTATGTTTCCTGTAAATGAAATCAAGTTAAATGAAACAGTAACTTTTTGCAATGTTCAAACAGAAGTTTGGTTGCATTTGGAAAATTATTGTGACATAACTGAAATTTGATATGAAGGAATCTTCCGTTCTTTCCCAGCTACATGTTTTTGTTTTGTGTTTTGTGTGTTAACTGAACAGCCTAATGCATTACTGCCATCTACTGTTAGTTTTAGGGAGTTATAGTATTTACTGTAAGCCAAATTTGCATCAACGGAAGAACACATCCCTTTCACGCATAAAGTAAAAGAGCTGGAAACATATTATTAAAAATGGGTAACCGTGGTTCCAATTTCATCATGCCCTGTTTAATGTAGAAGTGCGTGGTAACAAATTACCCATATTTACTTGAATTGAATGCACCATTGAATCTAATATGCACCCCTATTTTAAAAGGCTTGAGTTAAAAAAAATTAATTGTAATGTGTAGCTACAGAGCAGGTGCAAAATTTAATTTTACTGCATTAAGCAATGAGTTATATGACAATAGGTTTATGTTAGGATTTTTACCTAATTTCACTACTTTATACAACTTTATACAGTGGGTTTATGAGCACAATCCTAACCATGTCTACTCAGAAGTAAGCTCCATTGTGTTCAATGGGTCTTACTCCCGGGAAAATGTGTTTAGGATTGCAGTCTATGGGCACAATCCAGAGTAACTATGGGGAGTCCTGCCTCCAGTGTAAGAACAATTTGCTCTGGATTGCAATATGAATTTCCCATAGGTTTTGCCTAGGTGGTACAGTAACTACAGATACACATAATGTCTCTTACGTGCTCCCGTAGTTACTCTGGATTGTAGGGTTAGTTACATTTTTATTACAATAGTATAAACTGTTAAACTAAATACTGTCCTATACTTATAATCAAAATACTTTATTAACTTGAATCTCATGCACCATTGGATCTAATGTGCACACCAATTTTTGAGACAAATTTGGCTGAAAATGCTGAGCATTGAATTCGAGTAAATATAGTACTTTGGAGTTGCCTTTTTAAAATAATTGTTGACAAGAAAAAATAAGGAGCAGAATCTGAACCAGAACAAAGAATTCTAATTTACCCTACAATCCAGAGTAACTACGGGAGCACGTAAGAGACATTATGTGTACCCGTAGTTACTGCACCATCTAATGAAAACCTATGGGAAATTTATACTGCAATCCACAGCAAATTGTTCTTACACTGGAGCAAAGACTCCCCATAGTTACTCTGGATTGTGCCCTTAGTCTGTCTGGTGTGATCCTCCTTTTGTGTTGTGAACAGCAAGTTTGGAGTATTTTGTACAAGATCACTTTAACATAATGTCTGTTGGTTGGCCTGTTTCCACATCAAATACAGCTCTTGTCAAGATCTTCCCTCCCATTTGTACTAAGACAATAAGGCTTAGCCCCTTGTAAGACTGTTGGAGTAATTTCCTTCTGGGCTTTGTACCTCTTGTGTTTTGTATTCCTTTATTTGGAATTGGGGTTGTATTGTTTTTAAGGGCGGCTGGTGGCGGTTTTTTGTGGCCAGTGCCCATTCTTTGCAATGGCAAAACAAATCAAGCCCCACTTATCACATGAATCATTGTTAAAGTCAGCACTAATCCACTGTGTAAAATCTACCAGTAAAAGCTGGGAGGATGGAGTGGGGATCAAACCTGGAACACATTAAATTAGTTCCAGTGTGTTCAGGGCAAGGCTCTGTGTTGCTTGCTTAAGCAGGCAAAACGGAAACAGGCAGTTTATAACAAGGAGTCTGGTTCAAGAACAGTGGGGTTCATTTGAAAAAGATTTATATCCCTCACTTACATAAACATTACGGATGGGGGTTTCAAGTAGGGAGGCAAATCTTTTTCAAAATCTCTCTTAAGAACTTTTTCATTGTGAAGAAAATGGACAGCATGTGCTCTTGTTTGAAGATTCGCCAGTATTTGCTCAATAATCTTTTTCAGTTCTCTTGGCTAATTAAAGCATTCTTTTTGTGCAGTGATAACAGACCACCTACCATTAATTTTATTTTATAGCTGAAAAAAATTAGAATTCAATAGATGCAGGAGCAAGTATGCCCAGGACAGGACAGTATCATTCCCCTTCAATGATTATTTTATGGAGGTTTAATTTACAGTTTAAAAACGGGACAACTATACTCAAACATCTGTAGTATTATTCTCAACAGCTAAGCACAATGTTATGTTTGACTGTGCCATCACCTCCCAAATAAATGCCTAATAACTTCATATTAAATGTATGGTATTTTGTAATTTGGGGGTGTGAGCTGTGAGCAAGGAAGATTTTGGTTGAGATGTCACTTCAGCTATGAATTTTCTAGGATGAAACAAGCCATTATCAGCCTCAGGCTGCAGTCCTAACCACACTTTCTTGGAAGTAAGTAGTACTGAACAAAATGGGACTTCCTTTTGAGTAGATATGCTTAGGACTGCACTGTCAGTCTCCTGTTTATGTGAAAATATGACTTAACGTATTTACAGATTAGCGAGAGAATGTATATGAAAAACATATGTGAACATTCAAAGAGCACTACATAATTGATTACATTATGGCAGTGATTTTCAACCAGTGTTCCGTGGCACACTGGTGTGCCGCAGTTAGTCTTCAGGTGTGCCACGGGAATTTGGGGAAGTACATTTATTAATAAGAAAACTTGGGAATTTGAACAGTATGGTGTGCCTCGTCAATGGTGAAAATAACTGATGGTGTGCCATAAGATGAAAAAGGTTGAAAATCACTGCAGTATGGAATAGTTTGCTGGTAATGCTAACTTCAGCATTTTTCCTTCTCATGGTAACATTAGACAGCTGATGGCATCTTGAATTCCTCTTAAATTTCAGTGTTTTTATTATTTAGGATATTATTTCTTGGAACAACTAATCCATGGATCAGTTAATTCCATAAATTATGGCTTTCCTAAAGGTACTTTCCTGGGAGTAAGACCAACCCAACACAATGGGGCTTTCTTTTGAGTAGACATAATTAAGATTGTTCTAAGTTTGTTAATTAACATGTTTAATTATGTTTAATTGTTGATCATTTAATTCCAGAAATTATGTTCACATTTTGTTAGACTCATACATATCATATATGATCCATGAAAGCAGTTTTTAAGAAACTTGTGGAGAGAGACAGAGATCACGTCCTCCAAATTATGGCCCACAGGGCCAATTTGGTGCATCAAGAGCTTAAGAAAGTCCTGCTGGATTAGGCTCAGGGTCCATCTATTTCAGCTTCCTGTATTTCACAGTGACCCACCATATGTCTCAGGGAGCACATGAGACCATCAGAAATTCAAGATCATCATGAAATATAATTTAAAAAATTCAATCATGACATGCAGCTAGAGACTGTCTTTTTCATGTAGTTCATGTATTTTGTTCCCACCAGCATGTCTTAGTATTACGTGTTTCATAGTATTACCCAAAAGCATTTCAGTATTACCTGAAACTAAGCATTTCTACAGCATTCCTGTCAAATTACAAATGTGGTTTCTGTCATTTGTTTTCTGTAAAATTACAATTTACCTTTGTGGTTTCTCTGCTCAGAGAGTGCCTGCCTGATAAATTTTCCAATTAAAAATCTACTCATAAAATCATCAGTAGTTTAGTAAATTCCATCCTGCAACTCTTAGTCTTAAAATAACTTATAAATCAAATTCACTTCAGTGGCTGCAATCCTAACCACTTAACCTCCAATCTTAACCTTCATAAGTCCTGTGCTGACGTGGGGGTGTCACGAAATTGCAATTTTGTGTTAGTGGGGGGTTAGGCCAATGCAGAAGCATACACTGGCCACCCCACACCATCATGGAAAGTTAGGCCAGGTGAGTTAGACTGGCCTAAATTTCTTAGGATTGTACCCATAGAATCATAGAGTTGGAAGGGACTTGTTAGGTCAGATAGTCCAATCTCTGCCTGTAGCAGGGCACAATGCAACCATGGATGGTTCATAGAGGTCAGCCAGGTTGATCACAGTTGAGGTCCTCTTCAGTCTGTTGCTGACCCTATCTACCTATCTACAGTATTTATATACTGCTTTTCAACTAAAAAGTTCACAAAGCAGTTTACAAAGAAAATGAAAAAATTAATGTCTAATGGATCCCTGTCCCAAAAGGGCTCACAATCTAAAATGTAAAAGAACACCAGCAGAAGCCACTATAACAGACATTGCTGGGGTGAGGAGGGCCAGTTACACTTCCCCTGCTAGAGGATCATCCACTTGAAAGAATTACTATTGCCCACTTAGCAGGTAATAAATGCCTAAATGACATCTTATTTTCCCTAAAAATAATGAACAGAACATAGGTATTATATGACTTAAAGAAAATTCTAGGTGGCCTTGATATTCAGGAGGTCTCCAAACCCCAGTCCTCGGCAAGTCTCCTTCTGGCCCTTGGCAGGACCCTTCCATCTGGCCCTCGGGCAAGCCCTGTAATCTTCCAGAGGCGAGCTCTCCACACCTGCTTTCCACACCTCGAGAGGGTATTTTGCAGGCTGGGTAGGCTGCACCTACCTCCTCTGTGTGTATGGAAGTGCTTATGAACTGGTTTGACGATGACCTCCCCTCTTGTGTGTTGGAAAGTATTTATGAACTTATTCATTCACAAGCTTCATCAATAATATAATAATTTATATATACTTATTCAAAATTGAAATTAGTATTAATTAGCTGTTAATTTTTTCATTTTTTTGTAGCCGCTGTGAACTTTTTAGTTAAAAGGCAATATATAAATATTGTAGGTAGGTCGATAGATAGATAAAATAGAAATGTAAATCAACTCTTTTTTCCTTCTTGCCTGACATAGTATCAGAAAGATGTGGCCCTCCTACCAAAAAGTTAGAGATCCCTGATCTAGAGCTCTAAATTTATATTAAAGGTGGTGGATTTGGATTTGTGGAAGGACTGTTTTAGGGCAGTTGAGGGGGGCAACACTGGGAATTTTGGGCAAGTGGTGGCAAAGGTGACCAACTGTTAGAAAATTCAGGTGTATATATTTTTGAAGAATTGATTAGAAGATTTTTGTCTATCAATATCCTTAATTTTCAGATTAAGTACTGTATCTCTTCTATTAGGATACATGATGTGAAGGTGAAAGCATTCCCTAAAAATGCTTTCACACAGTGTCTTATGCACTAGTCTATGTATAACCCTACTCTTGGCATAACCCTACTCTTCCACAAAACTGAATCTGGCCCCGTCAAACTTGCCAGGATATGAACATGATGTCATGTCCAGAAGTGACATTACACCAGAAGTGACATCACTGTAACATCCTGGTTTAACAGTGTAAGTGACACCTTCATGTCTACTCTGAAGTCCTATTGTATTCAATGAGATTCACTCCCAATAAAGTGAGGATGCAATTCTATCCTATCCATACTTTCCTGGGAATAAGCTCCATTGACTATAATAGGACTGAGTGGACCTGCATAAAAAATTAATAGACAAATGACCACCCAAGATCACCCAGGAAACTCATACCATACACACACAACCTGGTGGTAACCTGATGGCTGTCAGTAATCCAGTGGGGGCAAGGAGGAGAGGTGCTCTGACTGACCTTGTGGGGGCACATCCTAGCGGGAATTGGAGACTGGGCAATCCATAGCATAGCATGAGAAAGGTAGCCTCTGTGCTCTCCGCCCCATGTCCTGTGCTGTACCTGCTCCGGCTGAGTACAAATCTGGGATTTGTACCCAGCCAGATGGGACATTATCCCAGTCCCCCAAAATTGAGACCATCCTGGCAGCCCTATGTATGTGTATGTATAATGTTAGACAGGCCTAACATTATGTGGTTCTATTAACATCTAAATTAGCTATTTTCAGCTGGTCTAATATAGCACATTAGTTTGACATGGATGGTTCACAGGTGCACCAGGAAGTTTGCAGAATGTCATCCATTAGTAGGGTAATTGGGGATATTAGCCCTCAACTAGTAGTGTGGTGTGCCTTGTTAATTGTATAAAAAAGTGATGTTATGCTTTGTCAGTTTTAGTGCCTTGTTTTGATGTGAGATAAAATGTTGAAAATTACTGATCTAAAATATATATTAATGATTAGGATACTGTTCTTTGCACTATTATAAAGAATTCTGGCTGCAGAATTGAGCATAATTTTTGTAAAATAGTATTGATTGCTTTATTTTTAAAGATGGTACTCTTTCACTTGTATCCTCCAGTTTGCCAAAACATAAGTCATCTGTTCAAGTTGGCAAACTGACATCATTTATTTTACTGTAGGAATGGTAGATTATTCCACGTTTGTATTTTAACACAAAACATGAAAGCAAGAGAAGAGAAAAAATGATAAAATGTCTCTTTCATCATGTTAATACTGTACAGCCAAGCAACATAAATGACGCTTAGGGCTATAGAGTCGTCTTGGTTGGAACCACCCTCGGTAGTGTGAATGTTTTTATTGAGTTTTAGAGAATTCAGAATTGACCCCCTTATTATTATTTTTACTGGCCCCCTTGATGATAGACAAACAAGGCTAATCTGAGGCCAACATAACCAGCAGGAAATTTGGGTCACGGGTAGTTACATTTTTAAAACTGGTGTTTTAAGAGCTATTCAGTCAGTATAATTGATTGATTTAGGAGAGCTCTTTGCTGCTACAAATCATCAGAGATGGCTAGTTAATGACAAACTGCTCAAGAGTTGTGTTGGAGGCAAAGCTCCCAATTCTCTTGTGGCCTCTTGCACTCTGATGTTGGTTTATTCTATATTTCACATGCATTGAAGTCCAGCTGACATAGGACCCAATATATACAGGTTGCAGAATTTTGAATTTGTTCATGTGAAGTCATTGCTAACCATCTATTTTCTACCTGTGAAACAATTGGTATGCAGAATGTTTCACTTTGAGATGCTTGCGTTACATAGATCCTGGCAGCCTCAAAACCCAGTGCCTAAAATACCCCATTCGATCATGCAAAATGCTTCCAAACAATGTTGAGCCTGACCTTCTCTGTAGTATGTCTGGAATGC
Organism: Cryptoblepharus egeriae; assembly: GCA_030015325.1. Classification (NCBI taxonomy): domain Eukaryota; kingdom Metazoa; phylum Chordata; class Lepidosauria; order Squamata; family Scincidae; genus Cryptoblepharus; species Cryptoblepharus egeriae. The sequence continues at coordinate 58,172,070 of JAREYC010000007.1, forward strand.
TGGTCTGCAGCCATATCTTCCAGGGGGGAAAATATGTGCTTGTTTATTATCCTGGTATTCTGTTCTTTGAAAAGTTCAGGGCTGCTTATGTCAGGCTCCCAGTGGCCTTATATCACTGATAGAGTCCATACTACATACCTAGAACAATTTCAAAATACCTTACTGGGTTTTCCTAGTCAAGTTTGCCACATAAGGCAAGTTTAATCCACAGAAGGGCCAAACTAGACATGACCAAGAATACATAAATGGGTGATATTTGTTTTTATCAGTGCAATCCTAACCATATCTCCTCAAATGTAAGCCCCATAGGGTTCAGTGGGTCTTACTCCCGGGAAAGTGTCTTTAGGATTGCAGCCATTCCCTACAATCCAGAGTAACTACGGGAGCACGTAAGAGACATTACGTGTACCCGTAGTTACTGCACTACCTAGTAAAAACCTATGGGAAATTCATATTTCAATCCAGAACAAATTGTTCTTACACCAGAGCAAAGACTCCACGTAGTTACTCTGGATTGTGCCCTATGTCTCTTATGTTTTGCTTTGTTTTAAAACTGGGGAGTACTGAATCCAATCTCACTCATGATAGTGATAGGGAACTGTCAGTCATGATAGGCAACAAAGAGATTTGAATTTTAAGATATTTAGGCTGCAGAAGATTCTGAAATTGTCTTGGCAAAGGGCTATTTTATACTATGACAATACCAGGCTCTTTTTTCTCTCACTTTCAGAATATTGGAGAGTCAGCATTCCCTAGTATCCTGAGAGAATTATTACCAATCATCAAAACTCATAGCAGCAGAACAGATAATGATTATACTCCTGAAGACCTCCTCGTATTGCTGGTGTATATTTATTCTATAGTTGGGGAGATCAAACCAGGAAAAGAATTGGATGAAGCTGAAAGTGAAGTGAAGAAGGCGCTTGTTCATTCTATTTGTGATGAACCTGAGTTACCTTCCTTACTACAGAAAATAACAGGTAAGTGTATACTGTCTGAGAAGGAGGTGTGAAGCTCAAACAGGAGACTTGTTCAGATATCACTGAAGTCAAAGAATTTCATCAGTCACTAAAAATAGACTCTTTGTGCAAAGGCATATAAGGTATCCCTGTTGAAGGAGATGGAGAGGACCAGGTGAGGCAATTAAGACCTATAGGAGTTTGCAACAAAGTTTGCAAGTTTGGTTTTAAAGGTAAATGGCATGGGGAGAACAATGGAGAAGGAGAACAAAAGACAATTTGTAATGTTGTTTTCTGGAAGTAGCTGAGGAAGTGGTGAAAGTAGGGTGACAATATAGAATAGAGGACAGAGTACCTCTACCTTTAAGAATTGCATAGAAGAGGGAATTTAGGCAGGTCATGCTTTTTAAACCCTTCTATGATGTGCTAAACCTGCCTAAATTCTCTTCTTTGTGCAATGGTTAAAGGCAGAGGCACTCTGCCATCCATTCTATATGGTCACCCTGGGTGGAAGTGAAATAGAGCAATGGTTCTCAAAGTGTTGTGGGGCAATAGAGCATTAATGTCCACTGCCAGGGATATTGCTTTGCCCAATGCATGGGAGGAAGTCCATCATGAGAGCAGCACACTGGCCTCCTGCAAAGGGTGATGCAAAGCTTAGTGATATCACTACCCTTGGCAGTAGATTGCCAGGAAGTGGAGCTTGCAATAGGAGGAAGGGAGTAAGCCCTGTTCCACAAACAGAATTCTGCTTTGAATAGAAACAAAGTAGAACCAAATTTAAGTATTGGATATTGGCTGTCTCTCGTTATCCACCATTGGAAAGGCAGAGAGTTCATATTGTGCTGAGAAAGTGTTGCTGTTGCTGCTAGATATTAGCTGTGTTCACCTAGTAAAACAGTTTTATTCCAAATGATCAGTGTATTGTTGGTTTTGGAAAGTAAAAAAAATGTTTCAAGAGGGATGTTAAACCGCAACATTTTGCACTTCAAAATCTTCCCTGTCTGAGACCACAAATATAAACAAATCTAAAATGAACACTGACTCTTTTATTGAAATGACGTATTAACTAATTAAATGGAAAGCAACATGAGGGCCTTGTCAGTGCGTTTTATAGTTCTTGAGATGACTCATGTGAGGCAAGCAATAGCCTTCTGGTGTCAATAGAACAGATTTTACTTAAAGATGAGAACTGCACAGTAACATATTGGCATGGAATAAACCTGCCATGCTGATCTACAGATGCTGGTCCAGGTGTGTCAAAATATATGGCGCATGTGCCAGATGCAATTTATTCAACCCATAATAACTGGGCTCTCCTAGCTCGATTATTAGGTCTCTCATATCTTGTAAATATGAAGATTTGCATATTTTCTCTTCTGGCTCTTACAGCTGAGGTGTTTCTATGTAAGAACAAAGTACGCATTCCTGGTCATAATCTGCTTAATGATTTCACTTTTCTGGTCCCCAGCAGGCACCAGTTGCGTAGCTAAAGGAGTGCAAGGGGCATGCATGTACTGGGTCACAAACTTTTGGGGTGCAATAAGCTGAGCTTGACACTAATTACAAAAATTGTGAAAACCTTCATTGTAGAAATAATAACATCATGTTATATAATACCACTGAAAAGGTAACGTAACACTAAATGCAATGAAACAACCACTCTGTATTCCAGAGATTTTCAACCAGTATGCTATGGCACACTGGTGTGCCATGGATAGTCCCCAGGTGTGACGTGGGAATTTGGGGATTGACATTAATTAATAGGAAAATTGGGAGATTTGAACAGTCTGGTGTGCCTTGTCAATGGTAAAAACAATTGATCGTGTGCCTTGACAATTTCAGTGCCTTGTTAAGTATGTCGTGAGATGAAAAAGGCTGTAAATCACTGCTGTATTCCATCAAAACATACTGTATTTCATCAAATGTTATGACAAATTAACCAGAAGACTTTTTATTTGCTTAATAAATTAAATTCAATTTTGTTGTGGGGGAAGGGGGTATTTACAAAATCTTTTTTGACCCCAGATAGTAAAGTCAGTGCCCCACTTTTCACTTTTTTAAAGTACCGGTGTTCTAGGATTGCGCTGTGAGTTGCTTTCCCATGTGCTGATTTTATCTGTTTTTAAGTATCCCAGTTAAAGTGATTCAGAAAGATGCACACAATTCTCAACCAAACACGGGGTGGGGGGATTCTAAAATTAACACTTTATATGCAAGTGGATGAGCTTTCATATGGAAAAGGCTTAATGGGTGTGCATGTGTTAACAGTGATAACTTGGATAATTGTGTACAGCATGTAGTGAATAACACAAAAATGCTACTATTCAGTTTTTCCATAGTATAGCTGCACATTTGTAACATCTCAAATACTCCGCCAGGCACAGAGTAGTACAGAATCCAATACAGCTGTTTATGTGAGCTGTACTGCAAAAAAAAAAATTGGTTCACAACATAATGCAGATGTTGTTTATAAAGTAATGGTGGAAAAGAAATCTTATGTGCATGAGAACAAAGGCACAGCCATACTGTATCAGAGATCTGGCAGACATAACAAAATGTGTCCTATTATGCCTACGCCAGAGAAAAGTGAGCAATCAATTTCCCCTTGCAATTCATTTCTGATCATTAAATGTTCATGGCTGCTAGCCATCTTGACCAGTAGATATAAGCATCTGTGCTTAGCATCCATAGCAATGCTAGAGCCTTGCGTTGGTGAAGGAAATCTTAATTCTTTGTATGAATAGCTGCTTGCATGTCAAGATGGGCCTACATACTGCAAAAAATACCTGTAAAAAAGTACCTGTTCCAAAACATAGCCATCTTGCATTGAGTAATTTCCTGCACCTCTTCCAGCCTTCCATAGAAACTGCACAACTAAAATTGAATCCCCTTTACAGCTGAACAATGTTGTCATGTGCCACCTGCAATGACGATATCACCAAGTGCTCTGGATGCTAGCAGCCATGCCAAAGAGCCAACTGAGTGTGCCAGATGGGGAATGGTTCCCCCATGCATTCCATAACACAGGTATCCTCTGCTTCCTGAGAGTTCACTTTCCAACTACCTGTTCTTTCAATACCTTTCAATTATACCCATAATTCATTCATTCTACACATGCTCCACTCTTTCTGTATCCCTGCAGAAGCTGTATTTGATGTTTCCCAATCAGATACCTAGAAATAGCGCTACTCATCTGCTGAGAAGGGGCACCAGATAGAGGGATCTTGAGACTTGCCGAGGGCCACATCTGGCCCCAGGGCCAGGGTTTGGATACCCCTGCTCTAATTCATAGCAGATTTAAATTCTTCATTAGTTTCCAGAGCAACCAAGAACAGAAGTTTAGACCCAGCCCTATATTTTTTAGACTGTAATATTATTCTTCTTGCGTTATGCAATCATAAGATCCTTTTGACAGCTATATAAAACAATAGGAACTTAAAAGCAATGTTTGAAAAGTGTAACTTAACATTTATTTTGAAACACCGGCCCACAGTTGAATATTTTCAAATAATTCTAAGTGTGTCCCCATTTTATCCCCACCGGTTGCACTCATGGGTGGGGATTCTCTAGAATCTTGATCTGTAAGTGTGTGAGGAATACCACAGGTCTTCAACTTTTAGATCACAATCCTAACCATGTCTACTCAAAAGTGAGCCCCATTGTGTTCAATGGATTTTACTCCCAGGAAAGTGTCTTTAGGATTGCAGCCCAGTGCTGTACTGTGCAGATCTACTCAGAAGATAGTCACGTTATGTTCAGTGAAGCTTACTGCCAGGACAGTATGTATAGGATTTCAGGATTTGGAAAATATAATATATGATACCTCCCAATCAACTGCCTTAACCATCTCCTAACCAAGGGCTAAAGGGAAACCCAGAGGGAGACCCACACATCCAGAAACCCTTCTTTTCAATATGTATCCCCCTATATAGGTATCGAGGTTCATATTTCAGTCTGGAATTTTAAAAGGAATATTGAACATAACTCCTATAGTGGTTCTAATTTTGATTAGGCTTTCATGTGTTTCTTATTTGTCTTCAGCACCTGGTCTTAGCTGATTTTAAACTGGAGGGTGATTTTTCATTGAAGTGTTTATAACATGAAGCTAGCTCTCTCTCTCTCTCTCTCTCTCTCTCTCTCTCTCTCTCTCTCTCTCTCTCTCTCTCTCAGACATATGACCGTAGCGTTTTAGACTCCTAAATTCCTGCCAAATTAACATGTCAGCCAACTGGAGCAGGAAACTGATATGTTGCAATGTACATTAACTTTTTATATTTCTGAAAATGCAAAAGACACAATGGCATTTAGATATCATCTGAACATCAAGTTTAAGTAAGCAATGTAATTGGCAAATAAGTTTCTTTTAAATATTAAACTGCTATCTTTCAGGAGGAGCTTGTACCAACATATAGTGATGGATTACCCCCCACCCCACCCCACCCCCATACAAGTCACATCTTTGGAAAGACACCAGGACTTAACAAAATGCATTTTTAACTTAAACATTGAATATCTTTTTCTATCATTCATGTACTTGGCAAAACTGGGTGTGTGGCTTTCAGAAACAGTGAAAATGTTGTAACTGAAAAGGTGGAATGAATCCTATTGTGGTGGGCATGTTTGAGTATGGAAAAGCATGCTTTGGAGTCAACATCTGAATATGAACTACGAGTGCCTGATTTATTTAGAATGCTTTTATCCTGTTTTTTAAAAAATAGTTTTTGCTAGAAATCCACAACTCTGCAGCTTTCATGACATCATATGGTCCTTAATCCCTGAACATTTTTTACTGGTCAGTTATGGTTCAGGATTTTTCCTGGAAATAATAATGTCTTCAACAGTTATAATGGGGGTGATATAAGTTCTTTTTTTTAGTATTGATGTGTTCCAGGTGGTATTTTGGTTTCTCTTCCACACAAACCCCTGTCTACATATCATACAAGTCTTTCATGTAAAAAAGATGAGCTAAAGCATAGATTTTTCTGTTCATACCAGATGTGATTTTGACTTGAAACAAAATCCACAAGAGTTCCACTATTATGATGCTGCATATGGCCCCAAACAAATGTCTTATTTGAATTAACAAAACATTAAGCATTTTATCATTGTGGAATTATTTTTGTTGCTAAAGCCTATTAGCACCATGGTTTTGCATAAAGTCCCTTTGTCTGTAATTTTACACACACTTTTCTGGGAGTAAGCCTCACTGAACACAATGAGACCTTGAGCACAATCCTAACCAGGTCTACTCAAAAGTAAGCCCCACTGTGTTCAATGGGTCTTACTCCCAGGAAAGTGTCTTTAGGATTGCAGCCCTTGTGGTTCTTTTTATGCATTAGTGGGGCTTGTTCAGATTCTTCCAAATCTCTTGGGCCCTCCTACCCCAATTTGATCTGGAAAGAGGTTGGTAGGATCCTCAGGTAAAGTAGCTATTTGAGCAGGCCAGGGTGTTGTAAAATAACAAAATAATAATGGTGAAATTAGCCCACTTTAAAAAAAACCACTGTAAATGTCATAGTTTTCAAACTATGATTCGGTTCTGTGCTAACGCTGTTTCAATTGGTGGCCAACTGATGTGTGTTCTTTGACTTCTAACCCATATTCCTGTTCTTAATTGGCTGTATAGGTTTCACTGTGGCATGCCACATTATTAGGGAGGGTTTTGTTGTTTGTTTTTAATGCTGCAAGACAAGTAGTATGGCAGTATATTACTGTAGATGGCATTCAGTGTCTATTTCAGGGTGTCCAAACTTTTAACTTCAGGACCTTTAACGATTGTGTAGAAAAGGGAATTTCAGCAGATGCGTCTTGTGATCTCATGTGATGAATGAATAGCTGCACCTGATGAAATTGCCTCCTCTGCTTAATTGTTAAAGATCCAGGAGCACTAAAGATGAAGGTTTGGACACCTCTGGTCTACACACTGTATTTAAAAGTCTTAGGTTGCAATCCTAAACTTCAGTTAGGCTGGCCTAAGCCCCAGCATAAATCCTGTGCTAACCTGGGGAGGTCGCCACAGTGCTGTAACACACTTTTATGCCACACTTAGGGGTGGGTTAGGCTAGTGCACAAACATGCTATTGTCTCCCTACATCACCACGAGAACGGAAAGACTGATGAGTTGTGCTGGCCTAGGTTAGGATTGCACCCTTAGGCTGCAATCCTAAAGACACTTTCCTGGGAATAAGTTTTATTGAAAACAATGGGACTTATTCATGCTTAGGATTGTGCTCATAGGGCGTAATCCAGAGTAACCATGGAAAGTCCTTGCTCCGGTGTAAGAACAATTTGCTCTGGATTGCAATATGAATTTCCCATAGGTTTTCACTTGGTGGTGCGGTAACTACGGGTGCACGTAATGTCTCTTACGTGCTCCTGTAGTTAACCTAGATTGTAGAGATAGTGTCTTAGCTCTTTCTTGAGTTGCTTGCTTTTCATGTGCTACAGTTAGCAAAGTTTAGTAGTTATATCAAATTTCCCTTTTACTCCTCATTAGAGGACATTTTTCCACATTAAAAAGGTGCAAATACAGTAAAAAGCATTGGAAGATAAAAGTGAACTTGGAAAAATATGTTGTATATCATACTAATGAATTATTTTCTGCATTGAATGGCTTACACAGTTTCCACTGGAGTTAATGAGGTCTTAATGAATAAGGGAAATTCACCAAATGTGTAATTCATTCTGCAAATCAATACTGCTGTTTTTTCATATATTGTATGATTTTCTTGTCTAAGTTAGTTTTTTAATACTAACTTGTGTTTTTTTGATACTAACTTGTGTGTGTTTTGACTGTTGCATTATGCTACTGCTCTTCTCCCTTTTAAAACAGAATAGAAGATAATATGAGGGGGCAGACTGCACTGGAAGATTCATTTTTGTTTCTGAATCTTCCACTGCTGTGTTGAGATTTGGAATTTGCCAAAAAAACAAAGCTGCAGCCAAAAGGAAAAAAAAATTGTCTTATGTTCAAGGGATAGAGACTCTTATACATCAGTTGTCCTCCACTTTGCCAAACACAATAATCCCAGCATGTGAAGTGCAATGGGAAACTATGATTAATGTGAATTATTTGCTAAGACACTGTTACTTTTGCTGTGCATTGAGCAATACACTACACCAAAGTCTACAACATCCTTTTTTTAAAAGAGAGACTGTTGAATAAACACTCTTTTTATTGATAATACTAAAAAATGGGAGAGATAAATGAACACTCAATTTACATAATGAATATACAAAGAGGGGAAAAGTTGGGGGGGAACATCCAAACAGGAGCAAAGTAAAGGACTATCATTGCAACAGATAACCAGATGTGATAATACATAGGATGATTTTTTAAATGATCACTGAATAGTACCTGATGCTCTGAAGAGATGTGGAGCCAACATGCATTGAACCAAGTAAGGTATTTCACAATTCTCTCTTTTTCCCAAAAAATTTTTGGAGGTTCGTCCTCTTTTTTTCTTTTCCATTCACATCTGCTGCCCGAAGCAACCTCTTCAGATAGCTTCACTGATGGGCTGGCCCTTGGTCACTGTAGTTTCAGGGTAAACTACAATTAATCAAACATTTCAGTACAAGACAGCTGAAAATACTGAGTGTGGTTTACGTAACAACTTAGAGTTGCTTTAGATGGCTTATATTATACTGAAGCTTTAAATTTACTGATTAGCATCAGAGAACAACGTTAAGCCGAAAGGTCTGTTTTTTGCTCTTGTGCGCCTGCGTCCTGTGGAAAGACTACTGATCAAAGTTACAGAAATCCGTAAAATACAAATCTTCAGTTTGCTTAGCAGCCTAGTTTATCAAAGTGGAGGAGTCTTCTTTTGGCATGGAAGGTAAATACAAGGTCTGGATCTAATTATCCTCTGAATCTCAGCAGGGCTCACCTCTGAGCACTGTCTCATTGGGAAACAACTTCACCCACCCCCACACAATCTAACCTTATGCCACTCTGCATTTATGTTACTGAAGTATTTGAAAATGTAGATGTCTTACTTGACTGTATATGGCTGCATTTTTAAAATAAACCCACCAATGGAAAATTGTCCTGAACTTTGGACAGTTTAAAATATAAAAATCCTTTTGGAGCTTGCTTCACCATGCACCATTGTGACTGAGTGTGACTGTAAATTTTCTGATCTTCCAGGCATGACTAGATATTGGATTCTCCCCCATGTACATATCCCTTCCAGCATTTCATACCACGTTTGAAGATTAGGAACAAGCATTCTATCCAGACTTCTAAAGTTGACAATTTCACATTTTTGAGTCCCGTTGATTTCGTAACTTGTACTGTACATAGGGTTAGTGTTGTGAAACCGTTTAAAATCAATTAGATTACAATCCTAACTTCCAGTTAGGCCAGCATAAGCCCTAACACGAAGTCCTATGCTAGGTCTGGGAGAGTAACAAAAGTGCTGTAAGGCACTTTCTGCACCACTTTTGGGGGATGCCAATGCACAGACATGTGTTTGCCTCCCTACAACACCACAAGAGTGAGAAAACAAATAAGTTGTGCCAGACATAAGAGGCAATTACTTTGGATTGCTGTAAGCATTTCCCATAGGTTTCCCATAGGTGGCATTGTAACTACATCAGTGTAAAAGGTCCCGTAGTTACTCTGGATTGTAGCCTATAACTGGATTGCACCCTAAGTCACGAGCCCCTTGACATTTTTAGGTGATTGTCAATATAGACATTTTGTCAGTCTCCATGCTTTAGAATCATATTCTTCAAACTGTGGGTCACAACCCAAATCAGATCACAAAGCCTTATTTGTGGGGTTGCTGCCATTGTTCAGACCCTATGCAAGCCTGGGCATGGATCTAATTCAATAATGATACTTCCTTATCAAAACTTTACAGCAGACTTGTACTTACATTGTATGCTTATTTAAGGCAGTTTCTTTAAATCTGTGGTGGTTAAATTTGGAATTCCATGCCTTGTGAAGCCCATTTGACTCCCTAACTGTCACTGTTCCTTTGATTGGTAAAAGCATTTTATTTTGCCAAACATTTCCTGTGGGGTAGTATGTGACGTCCTCTCCTTTTCTGTGGTCATTATAGTCTGATTGAGTACTATTTTATGATACTATTTTATTGTTTTAATTGGTTGCAAGCTGCCTTCAGGGCACTTGGCTGAGAGGCAGGCAATATTTATTTTTCTAGTTATTGTACAATTTTCTTTAATGGGAAGATGGGGGAAGGAGAGACAAACATTTATAGTTTTTCTGAATCCTAAGCTTCTATACATCCTTTTACTGAAATTTTTTATCAGTATTAAAAAATATATTTTTAACATTTCAATTAGAACATGATAATATATGGGCCACAGTACCTTTTCATCTTAATTCACTTGGTGAAATTTATTCTTATGTTCCATACTTAAAAGTACAGAGAAACATACCTGCTTTTTTTGTTTGGAAATGGCTCTGATGCTGCTACTTTTAAGTTGTCGTTAAAGGATTGGATATCCTTTAACAAGCACCTATCCTATGACAAGCACCTGTCGGAGATGCTCTAGGAGGATTTCCTGCTACAGGCAGAGGTTTGGACAGGATGACCTACTGGGTCCCTTCCAGGTTTCTATAATATAAAATTCATACATAAGATACTTTAGGCCTTGAGGTCTACCTTGCAGACCTTTTAAGGGTCAAAATCCAGAGTAACTACGGGGAGTCCTTGCTCCGGAGTAAGAACAAGTTACTCTGGATTCCAATATGAATTTCCCATAGGTTTTCACTAGGTGGTGCAGTAACTGTGGGCTGTGGGTGGCGCAAGTGGCTAAGACACTGTGCCTGTTAACCAGCAGGCCAGGGTTCGAGATCCGGGTCGGCCCCACAAGACAGGGTGAGCTCCTGTCCTTAGCCCAGCTCTGTGATGTCAGTCTGGATCCAATTGTATCGGCTCTGCCTTTCCATTGGACTAATTCAGTGGCGTGGAGAGGGGGGATTTGCTGCTTGGGTAACAGCCTATCCTCCATAACAATCCAACCCAGGCTTTTGTGCATTGCATGCAGCATATGCAGTGCCAAGCACAATACCATAGTCTTTCAAGACTGACAGAGGCCTGCTGCAATAACTATGGGTGAACATAATGTCTCTTCTGTGCTCCCATAGTTACTCTGGATTGTGCCCTTAGACTGAGAAAATAAGAGCCTCTTAAAGGCAATCCAGATGAGCTTCTCAAGTCATAATCCATTGCTGTCTAGTGCAATAAGATTTTTTGCCTTTGTGTTAAACAAAACCTGGGCCACATTCCAGAGTGCTCTTTTAAGTATGTCTTAAGGGTTATACATAACCAGTTTGACTTATTTTCTTGGAATAACAATGCTGTATCTCAGACACTGAAGTTTTCTCTAATATTTAAAAGTAGACTTTCCAACAGAAACTGCTGTTCAGAGAGAAAATGTCAGAAGCACTTCTTGCAGTGATAGCTGTTCAGTTTGCTGGGTTATGACTTTAGATCAACAATGGAATATCCTTACCTGGTGTCTCATTTCTGGTAAGTCTTGAATGACATCTTGTAGCTCAGTGGTCAAGCTCATGCTTTTCATGCTGGTGGTTCCAGTTTCAACTTCTGACATCTCCAGGTACAATTGGGAAGTATCCCATCTGAAATCCTGTCAGCCAGTACAGATAATGGCTAGTGGCTAATATAGTAGTTTAGTTCAGGGGTCTCTAAACCCCAATCCAGGAAACCAGATTCAGCCTGCAGCATGCATTTATGCAGACTTTGGCCAGCCTCTAGTTCCCACAAGCTTCTGGTCCACTTGACCAAACATTTCTGGATCTGTGCTGTAATCAGGTTTGGAGGGCATTTTAACACCTAAAATCATTTCCTGTTTTTCAAAAAATGTGCCCTAAAAAGTGATTGGGAGGTGGGGAAATGAAGATCCCTTTGAGTGTGTTCTTTATTTCTGTGATGTGTCCTAGTACTTGGAGAAATAAGGGAAATTTGAGACCATTTACCATTTGAGACCATTTGAGATGGAACATTCATCTAAGTTCCATCTTTTAATGTATTCATTTAAATATCCCAAGCCAGGTATTTGATGTGGCACTGTGACTCAGAAGTTTGGAGACCTTTGGTACAGATAATCACTGGAAGCCAATATAGATAATGCTGAGGTATGTTCCCATGTTTACAGGCTGCCTCAGCAAATGCTGTGGGAAAATGTAACATATGGAGTAAGGGTGCACTTCAAGACCAATGACTGGAACCAATGGCTCTTAATCAAAGACATTGCACTGAAATATCACCTCATTTAAAGTTAGGGGAACCACTAAGTTACAGGTTGTGAAAATTCCAGTATAAATTTCATTGGTTCCTTGTAAATGTCAAGAGAAATTGGAACAGCATTAACACTTGACATGAATTGAGGCACGTTCATGATAAACAAATCAGTCAATGAAAAAAAGTTAGAATAAAACCCAGAAAAACTGGTTGGAGTCTTTGTTTTCAGAAAGTGTTTCAGTTAGATTATATTGTATTTACACTGTTGGCAGTTTGAAGTTATCCTTGTGCATCAGATTGCTGAGATCGTGGCTGTAATTCTAAAAACACTTTCCTGGGATTAAGTACTATTGAACACAATGGGACTTATTTTAAAGGAGACATGCTTAGGATTGCGTGCCACACAATCCTGTATTATGTGACTCTATTCCTGTTTCTGACACCATACAGACACATGATAGTATGACCTGGTTTGAATGTTATTTTATACACCCAGGGAAGGATGGTCCTAATCCCCACCATATGTATAGCATTTCCAAGAGCAAATTTTTTTCAAAAGGCCCTTAGGAATTGCAAAGTAACATTCTTCTGCATATGCCCCATAAATTTGTATTTATTTATATATGGTATGTATTTTCCAAAATATTAAAGTAATTGTTCCACAGTTGTTATGCTTTCAAATGGGTCTCTTCATTATTCTGTGAAAATGTGGAATTCTTCATAGTTAAAACAGAAGCACACTATTACATTTGAAAGTGCCTGAAATTTGGAAAAACCAGATCTTCTAGCTGAAATTTTAGCACTCCCTACAGAAATCCATGACATAAACCAGAGGTGGAGATTGTGGGCAGAGGGCAGTCCTTTGAAACATCTGGTTAGGAAATATGGGTTCTTTATCCTTGTCACTTCATCAATACTAATAGGCAATCTTTTATAATTATAATCTTTTTATAATTAATATCTTATAATTATTCACTTCAGATTTTCATCTTGCTGAATGACTAGATGTTGCCATGTTGGAGGATCAGTGATGGAAAGTTAGGGCTAAAATTCTAAACACAGTCACTAGGATGTAAGTTTTATTGACCTAGGAAAGATTTACTTGAACCTGTCATTTAGAGATTGGAAATGTTGTGTCTGAATTGAGGTTCTGTTTATTTTGAGAAAGTTATAAAAGAGGAAGAGTGTGTGGATCCTAACCATACTTACCTGGGAGTAAGCCCCACTGACTATAATGGGACTTTCTACTGCGTAGACAGGCATTGGTTGAGCTCACAGTTTTGTACAGTCTCAAAATAAGAGAAATATGAATTTGTGACCAAAAGTAGATGATGATACTTTTTAATATCAAGTGAACCCCCACCTTCACATGCACACTTTTTGTTGGGATCTGCATTTTGAACAAATTCATTAAAGCAGTTCACATATGTATTGATTTTTTTCTTGAATCATGACTTGAAGATTGGCTCCAGAAGAGTTCAGAATAAGGTTGCAACCTTGTGTACCCATGGGAGTAAAACCAACAGTAGTCAGTTAGATTGACCTGAAAAAATACGCCTGTACAGGTTTTCCATGTTATCCATTAGGATTCTGTTCCAGAACTTCTCATGGATTAAAAAATCCATGGATAAAACAGGTGGAAACCGGATTTAAAGGTTCTTTGCTCCTCCATTGCTCTTAATGGAATAAGGTTGTGCCTCAATATCAGCAGAGGTTTGATTCTGTGACTCCCTGCTGATACAAAAAAATGTGTTAAATAAAAGCAATTTGAAAATTATAATGTGTGCCCCAAATTTCATGCTTCTAGGCCCAGCGGTTTTGGCTGGGCATTGATCAGTCAGTCAGTCAGTGATGTTTCTCTTTTATATATACAGACTAGCAAAAACGTACATGATTGTGGGAGTACAATTCCCAATATGACATCCCCCCCACTGCCTATCAACCCCACATGCTCATCAACCCCCCATGTGCAAATCCCCCATGCGCAATAACCCCCCATGTGCAACATTCCCCATGTTCATCCCTCATGCACAACATTCTCCCATGTGCAACGTCCCCACATGCGCAACATCCCCCCATGAGCATCAACCCCATGAGCATCAATCCCCTATAAGCATCAACTCCCCAAGAGCAATATCTCCCATGCACATCAAACCCCCAAGCGCATCAACACCCCATGCACAACATTCCCCCATGTGCAACATCCCCCCATGCACTTCAAACCCCCATGCTCAACATCCCCATGTGCATCATCGCCCCATGTGCATCAACCCCCATGTGCATGCGCGTCAACACTCCATGCGCACCAGCCCCCATGCGCATCAACCCCCATGTGCAACATCCCCATGCGCATCAATCCCCCCAATGTGCATCACCCTCTGATGTTAGCCGCCTTGAGCTCCCTCTTGCAGATGAGGAAAGGCGGGATATAAACTAAATAAATAAATAAATAAATGCACATCATCTTCCTATGCGCTACACCCGGGCACAGCATTCTCCCCAGTACAACCTCTCCCTCTGAACAACATCTGTCCCAGTGCACCAGGCACCGAGCATCAAATTGGCTGGATGTTGGTCAGTCTTCCATGTTAAGTATAGGACAAAAACACTTTGCTTCCGTTTTCAGCCCCTTAAGGATTAAATTTATCCACATCAGTTCTTGGTGGGTGTTCATGTGACAGAAGGAACACCCTCCCAGAATTTGTCTCTTCTAGGTCAGGGGGTTGGGACAGAGCATTCTTCAGTCACTGATTCTTCAATGCAAAGTATAGGGAGAAAAACGTGTTGCGCCCTATTTCACCCCCTTCTGGTAGAATTTCCAAAAACCAGTTCTTAATGGACCCCTCAGTCATGGAAGGAACACACACCACAAATTTTACGCTTATAAGCCCAGCGGTTTTGGCAGGGCGTTGATGAGTCAGTGCATGAGTGAGTCAGTCAGTGACTTTTCTCTTTTATATATAGATATACATATATTGCCAGCATTTTTATAATAGAGGTTTTTTTGCCAGAATTTTTATAATAGAGGTATAAAACCAGTTCTTAATGGACCCCTCAGTCATGGAAGGAACACACACCACAAATTTTACGCTTATAAGCCCAGCGGTTTTGGCAGGGCGTTGATGAGTCAGTGCATGAGTGAGTCAGTCAGTGACTTTTCTCTTTTATATATAGATATACATATATTGCCAGCATTTTTATAATAGAGGTTTTTTTGCCAGAATTTTTATAATAGAGGTACACTCCCACCAGAAGTGTTCTGTCGAAAAACTAGTAATAGCCCACAGCTATCACTTCTGCACATAAAATAGAACATTTAACAGTAAAAAAAAATCTTTTTTCCATGAAATGGCTAGACCTGTTTTAATTGCACTGCCCCACAGTGAATGCATTGCCCGTCCCTCCCCTAAGCGTAGTCTCTGACCTCTGTCCCTCTGGCACTTGGAAATGACAGTTGGAATGTTGGAATGGGATGTTGGCCAGAAGGTGCAGACATTCACACAAACCCACAGGTTAAGGCTTTTGTGGATAGATGCATACACAAGTATTTTTACACATCTACATTGTACCTCACCTTTCTTATTGGCAATCTAGTGCTCTTTCTCTTGGGAATGACCCTTCCTCAGTGTGATTTTACTTCTAAGGAAAAATCAGTAAGATTATTAAAAGCTTATTTGAACTAATGTTGGTTATTTTTCAAATATACGAGTATCTAAAGTGACTTGTGTGGAAGCATTTTTTTCTAAAAAAAAATTGGCTTTTAGATTTGTTAACATAAATTTATAGAATCAGTTAATTTGCGTCTCAAATACTTATATTTATGTCTCTGAAATACATACAATTGGATTGTTATCTCCTTTAGGTTTGGAAATAAATCCCATAAAAGAGCAAGGAGATGCAGTAGATGAATTATTCACCCTCCAAGGGTGCAAGCCATTTTTGCTGTATTTGGGATCTACTGCATTTTAAAGAAATTCTTTCATTTATCTTTAAATGAAATGTTTTTGATTGTGAGCTTGTGGGACTTGGACTTCTCTGGGTTTTCCCTCCCTCCATGTAGAGGTCCACATAAATAAATAAAATCTACAAGAAAGCAGCACTATAAAAAAACTGATAACAGATTTATGAAAACTGCTCATACCACAAAATAAAAAGCTTTCTGGCATAAAGCGGTCTTCAGGCATCACTTAAAAACAGGGAAGATGGGAGCCAACTTACCGTAACTCTTCTAGGCAAAATTTTCTAACGGTTTCATCAGAAAGACTCAGCTCTTTGTTGTCACCAGTCACACTTTTGATATTAGTGGTTCCACAAGCAGCTTTAGGCAGGATGTAAAAACAGCCCTTTGAGGGCCCAGTCCTGTCAAATTTTCTAGCACCAATGCAACTGTAATGCAGCTCTGAGTTAAGGAAACAAATGCTTCCTTTCCTTGTGGAGACCTCTGTGACAGCCCCAGCTCCACGGGACACAGCACATATCCTGTCGTCACATCAACATCAACACTGGAAAGTGAATAGGAATGGGCCCTGAATTAGGTCCAGAAGTGGTACCAAGCCACTGGTTTAATAAAGTATTCTATCCCCATTGGAAGGTTGAGGAAGCTATCCTCAGCTCAAAGGGAGGCAATTCCATAACATTGGTACCACCACTGAGAAGGTCCTGTTTCCACTGGTATCCCCCTAACCTCTTTCAATGACGATACAACAAATAGGGCCCCTCAGTGACCTTAGAGAATGGACTGCAGTGTACAGAAGAAGATGATCTCTCAAATAAGCTTGTGCCATGTGGTTTAGGGCTTTAAAGATCAAAATCACACCTTGAATTTGGCCAGGGAAGCCAAACTTCTACACAAACCACCACTTTCCCTACTAGTTGTAACTTCCAGACCTTTTTCTACCACGCTACCCTATGCTTTTTACTCTAGCCTCTGAAGCATTTTGCCCTCAAAAGCATCGTTCTACCGAACTAGCACAACAGCTTTTCCTTTTGGTGAGAATGTCTGGTTAATGTTATGGCTGAATGGATTTAATGGGAACAGCCAGAATTAACTGCAAAAACATACTGAGAGATACATTAGTGTAATTGACAATGTTTAGTCAGTGCTAGCATTGTGATTAGACTTGCAAGAAATATAATGTAATTTTGTAGAAGCTAGAGTTTTGAACATATGACATCTGTTAATGAAAAAAGTTAGTAGGAACAGTGCCAGTTCCAAATTGTTCACCACTAAAGATAATATCTTTTTTAGTTTTATACTGAAATAATGTGGAAAGAAAAATTTAATGATTTGGTAAGAGTGAATCAAACAAGACACTGAGATCCTCAAATTTTCTACAGTCATCTATAACAGTCACATTAACTGGCAAATTAATGTTGGTTTGCTATTTTGGTCACAAAGAACAAATGTCATTTAAGAGATATATTTTATTACAGTTTATGTTTTTCCAGGATTTTTTTGAGTCTTATAAGATTGTTTTTCAGGCACATGTTATCTGTGCCAAAATCTGGACTAACTGCAATTTAATTCATAGGTAAATCCCATTTTGTTTAATGCAAATTATCTTTCATCTGTATACTAACGAAATATACTTGCGTTGTGGGAGTAAAATGTCAAGAATATTGGTGTGCCTGGACACACCCTTAACACTCCCCTCGTGCAACATCCGGCCCCATGCAACACCCCTGTGCAATAATCACACTGTTCACCATCCCCCTGTGTGCAACATTCCTTTATGTGCAGGGTTTGGGACTGGGTTTTATCTGTCGTCAATGTTAAACGTGAAACATTCTTTACGTGAAAGCGGATTTTCCCATAGGAAATAATGGAAACTCAGATGATTGGTTCCACAACCCCCAAAATATTCATATAAAATATTAACTGGATGTAAAAATGATGACAGAACACTGGGATTGAATTCAAAACATGCATTCAGTGTTCATGATCTTATGAAGTCTACTTAGGCTGCAGTCCTAAAGACACTTTCCTGGGAGTAAGCCCCATTTAACACAATGGGGCTTTCTTCTGGGTAGACATGGTTAGGAGGCTGCAATCCAAGACACCTTCAAAGTGTCTCCCCACTTTCTCCTTCTCTCCATCCTGAGCCTCTCTCTCCCCTGCTCCCTTCTGGCAAGCCCTGAGCTGCTTCCCTCTTCTCCACTGCTGTTCTCTCCGTCTGCACAGTGGACACCCAGCCACAGGAGGAACAGCTTGGAAGTGTTGCTTTCACTATGGGCAGACACCCTAGGGAGCCCTGTCGCTTTTTAAACAGGCTGTTTCTTCTCTGATGGCAGCACCCATAACCACTCCTTTTTCACAAATTTCACCTTAAGCTTGTAGCTTCTTTTGATCCCCATACTTGCCTTTGGGAATCTCTGACTGATCAACGCCCTTCCCCTAACCTCTGCACCTCAACCAGTGTCAACAGAGGTGCCAACTGCCAACGAATGTGTTCTTTACGTGAAGCATGTTCTTTACGTGAAGCAGAATCCTAGAGAAATTTTTGTTTGTTACATGAAGCATACTTTACGTGAGGTGACACTGTATTGGATTGTAAATTTCTCTATCTCCAAAGGGTAAGAAAGGGAATTTTGATCCTTGCCATTTTTGAAATATTAAAATGTTCATAATAGGATTTTTGTGACTTTCAGCATACGATGCCAAATAGGATTTCTGTGACTTTCAGCATAAGGTGCCAAAATAACATGGAAAGGAAAAAAATTCTTCTCTTGTCTCCTCTTATCTCCCTGCCTTAGCACGTAGCAATTCAGCTCCAATTTTGGCAGTGAAGCTTTCTGAATGGCAAGTTATGTATATTGTGGGTGTTCTTATCTGAAAAGAATGTTCCAAATATTGCCTCTGCTAAAAGTCTCATTTTTTCTGAGAAATAAATAATAGGCAATGGCAGGAATGTCTAGGCTGTCTTCAGATTTTTCTCCAGGATTGCCACCAGAATGTCTCTTCATAAGTCACATAGGAAAGAATGACAAGGGGAAAAGGAACATATTTTTTCACTACAGGAGAATTTTCAGACACGTGGAAAACTTAACATGCTTAATGTTGAAATATTTGATGCAAAAATGGGCCACATACAAATTTAATTATCTTTTATTTCTTTTTTAAAGTCTTCATCATGACTTATGTCTTCTCCTCCCTTTCCTCACAAGGGATTAATTTCTAATACAGTAATTCTATATGAATAAAACATTTGAGCCAACTCTATGCTCAGTTGCAGATCTCAGTAGATACCATTCTGTTGCTCTGTAAAACTTTAAAGTTAGTGCTAGCAAAGCATTCTTTTTTTGCTGCAGTCTCTTAACTAGTGGATTTTGCAGAGATCTGGGGTCTTGGTTCATTTCCATAAGGGGTGGCAAACTGGGCCAGTTCTATACTTATAGAAGAGGGAATTTCAACAGGTACGGCTTATCTCACATATGACAAGCTGCATCTGCTGAAATTCTCTCTGCAGTATAATTGTTAAAGGTCTAGGGACCCTAAAGTGGCTTTCTTGTGGGGTGTTTTATGACCACCTGGGCAATCTTCCTTGTACTAAGATCTAGTCAGGGGTGTTGGTTACCATGCCAGTCCCAGCTCACACGCTGACTAGGGCTACAATCCAGAGTAACTACAGGACCTTTTACACCAACATACAGCCCAATCCAGAGCAACTAATCTGTCACATAAGAGCCCTTAGGTTGCCCTATCTAACACTAGATTGGAGCAACTGCAAGATGCTCCAGCCCAGTTACTCTGAAGGAGGCTTAGGGCAGAGCAAGGCAACATAGGGTGCCCTAAGAGAGGTGGACCTGCTCTGCCCTAACTGGGGCAGCCTAAGCAGCTCAGGAGAGGCAAGTTGAGGGCATGTTTAGCATTGCCTAGGGCAGAGCAGTTACTCTGAATCCAGAGCCTGTTTCCAAGGCAGAAATGCCCTCTTCCAGCCCTCAGAGTTATACCACCTCAGGAGCAGGTATAGTAATGAGTAGACCCATAGGGGTCCATGATAAGGCCCGAGTAAGAATGGCAGTGCTGACCAAAAATCTGAGTTCTTGGCCAGCCTAGCTGCAACCCCTGCCTCTCAACCTCAGGATATGGAACAAACTACGGCTGCCCACAAACCTCAGGATACAGCAGGCCACTCCAAGAAGCCCCTTGTATTCACTGTAGAATGTACTGGCATCTCATCAGGGACTCCTTATAAGGCAGGCACCCAGTGGCGTCACCAGACTGGTGCGGCTGGTGTGGGCTGCATTGGGGATGTGCTCCGTGTGGGGTGATGTGCCGGAGGAGTTTGACTGTCCTTTGGCAGGCCGCGGGCGTCAGCACCCCCATTCAGGCCTGCTCCAAGGCGGAGAATCAGCCAGAAGCTGACACTTGTCTGAGGAGCTGGCCTGAACGGCCACCTGAGGTGCACTGCGCAGAAACACACTGAGCATGCCGAACAGCTTCAGAGGAGACTTTCTTAGAGCAGAGAAAGTCCGCGCCTCTGCACAGCCATTCGGCCTCACTCAGGAGGCGGAGCGGCAGCCGAATTGCTTCAGAAAGAGTACTGCACAGGCACCAACTCTGACGCTGCACAGTCTCCCCCAAAGCCAAAAGGCTTCAGAAAAGTACTGCGCAGGTGTCAGAGATGGTGCCTGCACAGTACTCTTTCTGAAGCCAGTTGACTTCAGAAACAACTGCGCAGGTGCCAACTTTGGTGACTGTGCAGTCCAGGTGGGGGGTGGGGGGGCGCATCCCAGGGATGAAGCACAGACTTCCGCACCAGGTGATGTGCAGAGACATGTCACCACTGTAGGCACCACAGCTGTTTTTCTCTGGGATACATATAGGGCAAAAGGAGCAAGATGATCTCTGTCATCACATATTCATTTGATGGAGTTGCATGGTTTTTTTGACCTCACCATTAGAACTTAAACAATTGCAGTTAAAAGGAAATATTTGTGTTCCTGAGAACCCACCAGGTCTCGAATCCCAAGGACAGCCCAATTTCCCTGCAGGTGTCAGGCAGTTTTTTTCTTTGACTTGTAAAGAGGCATCCTGATGCTGGAGAGAATTGGCTTGTTAAGTTAGCCGACAAGGTCTCTTCATGAAAGACAAGCTTATTCCTTTTTCTTCTCTTTAATATTTCAGCACTTTGTTTCAGTAACACCTCTGCATGTGACAGTTATTAGAGCACCAGTTGGTATGAGATACTTGCAAGCCCATCAGGCCCAGCAGTAGACTTCTCAAGACTGCTTGACAAATTGCCAGGGTTCAGAGGCTTTCCATGAATAATGACTTGGTTTTGTCAGTTGTTTTGGCCTCTGCTGTACAGTTATACGGTTCCAGAACAGATGGAGCTGCTCTCATCTGCCATTCTCTGTCTTTTGAACTTCCTGTACAGTGGTATGGTTCTCATCAACACTGATTCTGCAGAGAGCACCTACTTTATAAACTAAAATATCTTGAGTTTTTTTTCTCCTTAGCTAGAAGCAGAAGAATGGAATATTCCTCTAACAAGTCACAAATGTTATGAAGTTTTGCTATATGTCTGGCAGGATTTTAATTACTGGGGAAAAAATAAAACTTTAATTTTGCAGCTTTATCATTTTGAGATATATATAGGGATTGTGTCAGTGACAGATTTGGAAGAGGTTATGTGGTTGGATTAGGCTTCTGGGTTGACGTGGCAATGACCCTCACATAGCAATGAAATGTCACCTGCTTCTTTCTTTGTGAAGCATATGCCAAACCACAGTCTCCAGTCCACTAGCCAACAGAAAAGACCCCACGATGCTGCACACATAGCTCTGTAAAGGCCCAGAACACATATGTAAACAGGACACTATTATAAAGTTGAGCAGTAGCAGCATTAGAGACTATGAGCGCAATCCAGAGTAACTATCAGGAGTCCTTGCTCTGGTGTAAGACCAATTTGCTCTGGATTGCAATATGAATTTCCCATAGGTTTTCACTGGGTGGTGCAGTAACTACGGGTGCACGTAATTTCTCTTACATGCTCCCGTACTTACTCTGGATTGTAGGGAAAGCTTGTGGTTATTGCTCTGACGGATGGTTAACAATGCCTGCTTGCTATGTATTTAGAAGGGATTCCCTGGGCTATGGAGAATTACTCCTTATAATTTGGAGGAAATGTATTATTACACTTCATCCTGTCCTTCTCTCAGAATACACTTGGAGAACACCTCTTAACCAGTGATGGGATTCAAAGAAATTAACAACTGGTTCTATGCCCATCTGGCAGCCACTTTTAAGTGGCTATTTTTAAACTTTATAGGTCTTCTCTCTCATTAACAACCAGTTCCATAGAGCAGGTGTGAACCTGCTGGAGCCCATCACTGCTCTTAATTTTGATAATCTCTTTTCCATGGTAGCGTTGAGCATTTTCAGCCAACTGAGCCAGTTTCCCTCAAACAACAAAATGATAGCTTTAAAAAAAGGCTCCTAAAACATTTTTGTTGCAATTAGACACTGAGCATGAAATCTGATCTGGAATTCATATTGCAAAACAACTGTGCCAAAATAACATAAATTATTTTACAACTGAATATTGATTTTTTCAGGAAAATTGACAAATAACTGAATGAAAGTTGGATTTGGAAATAACCACAAAACTATATTATGTACTTACTGTATGCCAGTAATATTTAAGTGTTCTTTTTCAAATGTTGATGCTTCAAATTAGGCCCTGGGGGAAACTATCTGATGTGTAAATTTTGGGCTGTAGAAGAACTGAGCATATGTAAAGGTTGTATAGTATTCATGATAATTTGTTATGTTTGTGTTCCCTATGTGATTTTCTATTGGCACGGCTAGTCGTTTGTTAACAGTTCATGTTTACTGCACTTAAAAGTGTCTCTTAAACACTTAAATTACTTCCTG
The DNA here is from genome assembly GCA_030015325.1 of Cryptoblepharus egeriae. NCBI lineage: Eukaryota > Metazoa > Chordata > Lepidosauria > Squamata > Scincidae > Cryptoblepharus > Cryptoblepharus egeriae. The sequence goes on from JAREYC010000007.1 coordinate 58,195,148, forward strand.
TCTTCCATGGAACATTGGAAACAATTTAATTTCTTGATCTTAAACACATTTCCTTGAAAGTCAGACTCAAAGATGTTAATTTATTTCCAGGAAGGAACAATTATTATTTCAGAAGGGCTTATTTATAAACTTAGATTTTTGTTGTTGCTGTCTATGTCTCTTGATGATACTGGTCAAGTACGTGCACTTGCTATGCACCCATATGTCACTGACATTCTGATGCCTAAGAACATATGAGCATATGATTGGTCTTGCAATCATAATCACCTCTCTTTTAAGAAAAATACGTAGCTTTAGTAAAACAAAGGTAAAGTTTCATACCTGTAATAGTCCTCACCAATTCTGATTGGAGTTCAATCTGGGAATGATTCTACAGCCCTCCAACTGGCTACTGCACCTCAAGTGGGTGGCAAAACAAAGCCAAATCTCAGAATGGATTCTCTACCAACTATAAGAAAGAGCCAGCATGGTGATTCTGAAACTAGATTTGCCATGAAGCTTCCTCTGTGACTTTGGGCCGATCACCATCTCTCATTCCCATCAACCTTACAGACTTGTAAGAGAGAGAAAGGAACTATAAACACAACTTCTGAACTCCTTAAAGAAATGCTCCAGCATCAGCTCTGGAGCTCAGCACCTACCTTTTGAATCTTTAGGATTGGGCTCTAGACCAGGGGTCTTCAAACTTTCAACTTTAGGACTCCTAGACCTTTAACAATTCTGCAGAAGCGGGAATTTCAGCAGGTGCAGCTTGTGATCTGTGAGATGAAAAGCTCCAACTACTGAAATTTCTGCATGATTGTTAAAGGTCCAAGACCCCTGAAGTTGAAAGTTTGGAGACCCCTACTCTAGATCATCCCACCAAGGAATCCCAGAAGATTCTGTGGGGTATTAAAACTCTGAGCAACTTGAGCCTTGTGTTCTTTGTTACTCCATCTGCTGCCCACTATTCTGCCTTACTTGAGGAGCCTGAATCCCTGGGGCTGAGTTATGTCACTTCTATTCCAGCTTCATCTACATCTGTGTTGTTCTTTCACTGCCAAACAGTTGCACCACTGCCTATTGCACTGCTTCCCAGTATGGGATTGTTTTTCCCATATACGCACATGTTCTGTGTATTTTAAAAAAGGATTGCCAGTAACCACAATGCCAGCCTGTCTATGAGGTCAAGTGAGGCAATAGCTTGGGCAATGGTTTGGCAAGGTGTGCCCATTGCCATATAATTGTCTCCACTGTGGCTGCTTCTCACCTTCCTACTCCCTGGCTTGGAAGGAAAGGACAGAGCAGAAGATCGATCAGAGAATGAGGAGATAGTTTAGCCCACAATTCCTCTTCTGCTCCTCCTCTGATGTCTCCCGTTTTCCAATTCAGGCAGTAGAAATAAGAGGGAGCAGCTTTTGACCTGTCAGTTTGGCCAATGAGTGGTCGTCTGATTTAAGATGTTGGGTACAAAAAACAAAGGGGTGTCTGTTTTGACATCTCTTTGCTATCTGATGAATATTTTAAATTTCACTGCAATTATTTTCAGTAGGATTACATAAATGAGCAAGCCTAATTATATTAAGAGCTATCAGACCTCAGAAGGATGTTACACACAGTAATATGAAAACAAAAATAGCAATGCTCCAGTTATGACTTGATGGAAGAAGAGCACTTTAATTCTCATTTGAGCTGAAGTAGCAGATGCTGTTAATTTACATAAGAGTGTCTGTGATCTTTCCCACAGTGTAAAATTAGCCAATTGCTCGCCTGGTATATCAGTAAACCCCTTTGTTCACTGTGAAGAAGCGAAGACACTAGCTGTTTTAACTCGGGCCCAGGCTTCCCCTTCTGCTGGGTTTCCCCCAGCAGATCTTTGGAGATGAATCTGCTCATGAAATAAAGCCACTTTTTATGCTCTTTTAGTGCACATGGAGTATTTGCCAAAGAAGTATCTGTGAACTTGCACTGAGACAACACCACCCTACTTCCCCTATTTCCTGTTCTGAATGGCTAAAACTAACGATAAACTGTGGTACTGCTCAAGGTAGGAAGAATTCCCTGCCAGAACCTATTTATCACTTCACTGGCTTTGTACCATTTATATCCGTCTGAAGTTAAGCGAGAGGGTTATAAGAAGGGGTTTTTTCCTTCTCTCTCTTTCCCTCTCCAACCCTGCCAGCGATAGTGTCTTGTCTAAAAATGAAAATAGATGCACAGTGTTTATCTGCTAGATTTTCCCATCCATCTAGAATGGCAGTGGAAAGGCTAGCTAACTTTGACTCAGGTGCCGATTGCTACTTACTTAATACTAACAGTGTTTCTTTCAGGGAAAAATGGAGCTTTTAAACCAGCTATTTGGAGTTTAAGTAAACAAATCTTGCTGGCAGGTTTTAAATGATTTCCACAATATCCCCATCCCACTTGATTGTTAATATAAAACTGCATTGCTTGTCATTTTCATATACGTTTTGAAGTTAACCTCCTCCATTTCACATACGTTTTGAAGTTAACGTCCTCCGTTTCATATACGTTTTGAAGTTAACCTCCTCCTCTGGAAAGCAGAAATAAAATTGAATGGGTCAGTGGAGTCAATTATAATGGGTCAATTATAATATGGAGGTCCTTGATTTTAGATACAATGCCTTTGAGTCATCTATCTTGGTACACTGACCCTTCTAACTGCAGTACTAACTGCAGTTAGGAACATTATTGCGGTGGTGGGGCAGTGGCATTGCTTAAAGGGGTGCAGATTGCACCTGGGGTGGGTGAGTGACACCACTATTGTCCAAAATGTTTAAAATCTTGGTATTTTTGAGCAGTACCATTGTGTTATATATCAATACAGGGTAATTTGGGACAGAAACCCATTAGCTATTAATTAGCTATTAATTTTTTTCTCTTTCTTTGTAAACCACTTTATAAACTTTTTAGTTGAAAAGCAGTATATAAACACTATAGATAATTTCATCCAGAATGTAATCCATGTTGAAAAGTCTCTATTCTGTAAAAAAAAAAAAAAAAAAGCCAAACACCCAGCAGGAACTGTGTAATTTACACTCCCTATACCCAGGGAATTGACCCATCCATAGCATGGAAGGAGAGCAATCACAAGGGTGATAGTCTGCTCTCCCACACTGGGCAGCACATAGCCTAGTGATATCTGCTTCACTGTTGTTGACACCACTTTAGGACAGTCTCCACCCCACCACCATGTTCAGAAGATTAGGTCTTGCAGTCAGAGGAGATTTCATTTTTACTCACAATGGTTCCAGAAAAAACTGAACCTTGTTCTCTAATGTCTCTAATGTAAAAAACTCTCCCTTGTCCTCTAATGTCCAGTTTCCTATGGAGGTATATGGATTTCTTGTGGTATGTTAAGGACCACCAGCATCTGCTAAGAAATGCTCCACCAAATGTTTATGCAATGCAGGCATCATCCCCAGTGTAGTGGTAGCAGATGATGTTGAAAGGACATGGGCTTGCTGGAGTTGCACGGACATTGCAGAAAGTTTGGAGAGATGGGGACAGGACATTCTGCTACCTCTACCTGGTGAGGTAGAATTGAGGTAATTCTACCTGCTACCTCTACCTGCTACCTCTACCTCTCATATGTGCAAGCCTGAGAGTGACAGAATAGTTAGAATTAGTTGGCTGATTCTTCCCTTACTTATGTCACAAGCTGGGATAGGTGTTGCGGGGTGAGTGGTAGATAGATCAGAACTGGAAACTGGAGAGAGGGCTCTGTCCCAACGACCTTTCATTTACTAGTACAATATATATAATGAATTAATGTATGTAACCCCTCTCCTGTGTTGATCGCAGGAGATTAAGGGATAGTCTTGTCCCTTAAGTGTTGATTAAGGGATAGTCTTGTCCCTGTGTTGATTAAGGGATAGTCTTGTCCCTTAGAATACCATCTAAAAATAGCCTAATTTGCATACATTTGCATACCGGGTCTAATGGACCCGGTTGGTATTCTAAGGGTTAAGTATTTGGCTTCAGTGTACAAATGTTTGGAAGGATTTCTTCTTGAAGGTTTTCTTCATTAGGATATTCATGCCTTGAAAGCAATATAAGGGATATCCAAGAACAGTTGCTCAGTAGACAGTGGAGCCATTTTCACTGGCATAGAAAACTGAATTGCGTACCAGAGAAGTTATAAAGAATGAACTGAACAGTTAGAGAATCCCTAGTCTCTTTGGTCCTGCTGGCTATACTGCCATCAAGCAAGTTTAAGGGGAATCGTGACCAAAAATAGGGCCTTTTTGGTGGTAGTGCCTGTAGAATTCTCTTCCCTGTGAGCTGAGTATGGTTCCTTTGTAACCTTCCCGTGACACCTTTTTAATTTTATTTCAGAAGGGCTTTGATGCCCAATAGAAGGTATGATGTTTGCTTTTTTAGTAATTGTTTTTGAACTGTTAGTTTTATTACTACTGTTTTGTTTTTATTCTCTATTTTATAGTTTTGAATGTACCTGTTTATGTATTTTAATTGTTGTTAACCACCTTGAGTGCTCTCCAATGAGATTGGTGGGTTAGAATCTCATAAATCATTAATAATAGTGATATTCCATTCAGAAGCAATCATGACGGAAGCAAACTGAAACATTTAGTTTATTTTTCACATTTTAAAACAGAAATAAATGAGAATGGCATTGTATGTGAGTTTAGAACTTTTTTATAGTCTGTGTCTTGGAAGCATATCGGACAGTGGGGTTTAAAATTTAACAAAACATATTTGTTTGTTTAAGTACTTCAAAAGTAAAAGTCAGGTGAATTAATATTTTTTCAGAAAAGAATAGCCAATAAATTTGGGATAATTTGTATTTTTTGCTGATTTTGGCAATTGCACAAACTGTATTATGCTCCCCATTTTATGAACCTTTCAGTTGCATTAATTTCTTAACCATGAAGTTTTGTCTTGCAGCAATGTTTATACTCTCTCCAGTACAAATGAAAACATTTCATTAAATGATCATGACGACATTATCTGTTGCCATTTCATACAGAACATCAGTAACTGCCCTCAGGGTTACTAAATTGTTTTAACAATTTAACAAATCGCTGGATTGGACCAGATTGGTTCAATTAGCAATCGCTCCTTCAATAATTCATTGTTTTATTTCACCTGATGGTAGATTTGCTCTAAGCTAGAAACACAAAACTACTGTACTAGCCCTACACAGTAGCTCATCTCTCTGCTTGGTTTATGAAAACAAAAAGGCTATTTTTGTAATTGTACTTGAAGAACATCAAAAGGTGTTCGTCCTGAATGTCCCTTTGATGTGGGAGTTTTTAAACAAAGAAATGTAGGTATCAAAAGCTTCTCGTGATGAAGGAAACATTTGTGCATAATAGCCCAGTTTTATTATTCTGTGTCTTTTCCACCATATGTTTCTCCTGGCACATTTTTAATTGCACAGATGTGATTCAACAAATATAGTACCACAAATGCTCCTAACTTGCAGCAGTTCTCTAAAATTTCAGGTAGGGATGCAGATAGCCCGGCTCTGCTCAAAGATGATGAGAATTGAATTGAGCCTTTTGTGTGTCAAGCAGTGGAGTAGCTAGTGGGGATGCAAAGCAGGGAGCCTCAGCATGGAGTGCAAGTGGGCATTCCCTTCCCCTTCGCAGCCTTCTTGGATGGGGGAGAGCAAAACAGGTGTATACCTGGCTCCAAAGGGGAGGGGGAAAGGCCACCTGCACACCATGCTGAAGTTCCCCCCAAAACTTACTGCTTTGCACTCCCTCTAGCCATGCCATTAATGCAAAGCATATGCTCTGCCATTGGAATACACCTTTTCTCCCAGAAACTGAATATTTCATTCCTATATAAATTTGAATTTATTATAATACGGTGAAAAGTAGCATATTGGCCACATGTCTAATAAATTCAACTAGATCAGGGTCGTTTTCATGAGTGAAGGGCAAGTACCTATTACTCCTCTGCTGAGACTTCTAGAGGCTACTGAAATTTATATGTTTGTGGCTTCTCCTTGGAAATGATCCTCTGCTAAATGGACGTTGTCAGCATTGGCTGCTTCATATCTTGGGATATGAAGTGGAATATTTGAACATATCCAACTGCCTTATGCCCTGAATGTTTTCCTCCTCATGTTATTTTAATCCTTGAATTGTGTTCCACTTAAAATCAGTACTACTTTAAATTGGGGCCATTCTGTAAGATGTATTGGTTTTGCTGTGGAGAGGGATGGAGGGATCCAACTTGGGCAGCCTGTGAATTTGCCAGACTTCAAAGACTATAGATAGAAACTTGAAACACAATTCTGTTTCCATTAGTAGTTCCCTTTAGTTAAGTTCCAGGAGTAAGAATGAGCTATGGAGACTTTCCAAGGAGGTTGTGGTTCTTTGCATGGTGGTCTCTTTTCTACTAAGCATTCATTATCCTGTTTATAGTCAGACCAAACAGATAGGTGCACTCTAATGAACAGAACTTTAAGTAGCCTCAGACAGCACACTGTCCCTTGGAGCAACCCAAAATAAATGGGCTTACCCTTCACCCTGCCCATGTAGTTAATGCTTTGGTTCCTGTAAGTAATGTTTTGTTTCTTTCAAAGCTTTTATAATTGGGGCTGGCTGGGTCTCCTTCTGTGGGTGATGAGGGTTTTCATGGATCTGCACTTTACTTTTGTGGGTTTCTTGGCAGCTAAGGGTGTGTCTTCTGTTAGAAAAGGGTTTCCTCCCTACAGATTGGTCCTTATGTACCTTAGTGCACATTTAGTGTTATTTAATTTCAATTTCATTTGCTTATTTAATCTATATATATAAAAGAGAAAAGTCACTCACTGACTCACTGACTGACTCATCACCGCCCTGCCAAAACCACTGGGCCTAGAAGCGGGAAAATTGGGGTGGGTGTTCCTTCCGTGACTGAGGGGTGCACTAAGAACCGGTTTTCGGAAATTCCAACTGGAAGGGGGTGAAAAGGGGCGCAACGCGTTTTCCTCCCTATACTTTGGATTGAGAATTGCTGACTCATCAACATTCTGCCCCAACTGCTGGGCCTGAAGCATGGAATTCTGGGAGGGATCCTTCTGTCACCTGAACACCCACCAAGAACCATCTGGAGACATTTAACCCTTCAGGGGATGAAAAGGGGTCAACGTGTTTTTGTCCTATACTTAACATGGGAGACTGAATAACATCCAGCCAATTTGGTGCTCAGTGCCTGGTGCAGTGGGAATGTTGTTCGAAGGAAGAGGTTGCACTGGCGAGGATGCTGCGCATGGGGGGAAGTTGCACATGGGGGGAAGTTGCACATGGGGGATGGTGCGCATGGAGGGAAGTTGCGCATGGAGGGAAGTTGCGCATGGGGGGATGATGCGCATGGGGGAAGTTGCGCATGGGGGATGATGTGCATGGGGAAGTTGCACATGGGGAAAGTTGTGCATGGGGGATGGTGCGCATGGGGGGAAGTTGCGCATGGGGGAAGTTGCACATGGGGAAAGTTGCGCATGGGGGATGATGCGCATGTAGGAAAGTTGTGCATGCAGGAAAGTTGTGCATGGGAGACGATGCGCATGTGGGACGATGCGCATGTAGGAAAGTTGCGCATGTAGGGAAGTTGCGCATGGGGGAAGTTGCGCATGGGGGACGATGCGCATGGGGGACGATGCGCAGGGGGGAAGTTGCACATGGAGGGAAGTTGCGCATGGGGGAAGTTGCGCATGGGGGGATGATGCGCATGCAGGGAAGTTGCGCATGGAGGGAAGTTGCGCATGGAGGGAAGTTGCATATTGGGGAAAGTTGCGCACGGGGGAAAGTTGCACACGGGGGGAAGTTGCGCACGGGGGATGATGCCCACAGGGGGTTGATGGGAAAAGTTGCGCATGGGGAAAGTTGTGCACAGGGGAATGTTGTACATGGGGGTAGGTTGTGCATGGGTTGTTGATGCACTGTGGAGGATGTTGTATGGGGAAGTTACTCTCGCAATGCGGGTACGCCTTTCGCTAGTATAGGATAAAGCCACAAAGTTGGAGTGTATTTCAGAGACTTGACCTAGGCAGAGAGATGCACCTGGGCTGTGGTGTGCACAATTGTCTCCAAATGACTGTTTTCTGAAGCAGTACTTTGCAGACGTCCTAACCTCCCAAGGGTTATTTTCCATGTCAATACATTTGCCAAAGAACCCCCAAGTCTTGTAAAACTTGTCTTGTAAAACAAGACAAAACAAGTCTTGTAAAACCCCCAAGTCTTGTTGACCTGGCCAGTTGGGTCTCACCACTACCCGCTCAGGGAAGACATGTTCCCTGTATCCCTGCAAGCAAGGTTGTCTTGCAAAAAATGCTGTTGGCCTGGTTTGGAGTCCCTGGTGTAGTGGTTAGGAAGACTGACTGAGACTTGGAAGATCCAGGTTCAAATCCCCCCTTAGCCATGACCTTAGACCAGTCACTCACTCTCAGCCTCACCTACTTTACAGGGTTGTTGTGAGGGACAGCAGGAGCAAAGAAACTAAAGCTTTATAAGCTTCCTTAGGCATTTGCATTGGCAATGCAAGTGCAGCTTGCTTGTCCAAGTATTTTGCTCTGTAACACTTTGGAAGAAAAACTCACCCCTTGTGACAAAGAAGACACCCCCAAGGTTACAATATGGGGTAGGATTTTGATGTTTATGGAAATAACATTGGTACTCAATAAGTGATGGTATTGCCTACAGTTAAGTGTACATGTGCACATTTAAAATGTCTATTTGAGATTCCATTTCTCGTTCTTGCCCAATATATCCAGTTTATCTGCTATAACTATTAGAGTGGACTTGACAAAACTACGGTAACTATTTCCTGTAGAACTTTATCTGTATATTATACTCTCCACTTACACTGTCCATGCCTTTACATTGAACAGGATCCATTTTCCCCAACAACACGGGCTTTGTAAGAGGAGCCATGCATAATTTCAAGCTTCCCTGATACCTGAAGAGAGCTGCCTGATTAATGTGTTCAAACGCCCTTGTGTGCAGACTTCCTTATACTGTTTTATATATTGCTACTATATTTCTGTCTAATACACTCCACTTATTCAAAATGAGTGCAGATGTCTTTGTTGTCTTCATGTTGCCACTTGCAACCCCCTCTGTTGTGATATGCTACTCCACCTTGTTTTCCCAATACACTATGGATATAATCTGTAATTGTCCATATACAGTGGTACCTCATATAACAAGTGCCCCACATAACAAGTGATTCACACAACAAGCACAAATTCCCATTGGGATGTGCTCTTCTTAACAAGCTCCCTTCACTTAACAAGCTCCAGGCAACCTGAAAGCGACCTAGCCGGATCATCTGGGAACGCGAAAGGCAGGCACATGAAGAAACAGGAAGCTTTGCTTCCTAATGGTCGAAGCGCTAGGCAGTCCTGATACTCCATGCAGAGGCTGTTTTAAAGGGCTGCTGGCCAGCATGCTGCTACCTCTACTAACTGCCCCCCTACTAACTGCCCCCCTAACTGCCCCCAAGTTCCCGCACCAGCCTCCAGTCTCCAGCAGCAGCCCAGGTAAACCCCCTATCCTCCATGCAGGCTCCTGTCTACTCAGAAGTAAGCCCCATTCTGTTCAATGGGCCTTATGTGTTCAATGTTCAATGGGCATTTGTGTTCAATGGGGCTTACTCCCAGGAAAGTGTCTTTAGGATTGTAGCCTCATAAGCATGTCTACTCAGAAGTAAGCTCCATTGTGTTAAATGGGTCCTACTCCCAGGAAAGTGCCTTTAGGATTGCAGCCTAAGTAGACTTCATAGGATCATGCACACTGAATGCATGTTTTGAATTCAGTTCCAGTGTTTTGTCATCATTTTTACATACAGTTAATATTTTTAATATGAATATTTTTGGGTTCTGGAACCAATTGTCTGAGTTTCCATTATTTCCTATAGGAAAATCAGCTTCACATAAAGAGCATTTCACAAACAAGCATGCTTCTTATTTGTGCAGCGGTTTGTATGGAAACTTTAGTTTTCACTGTAGTTAGGAAACTGTAGTTTGTATGGAAACTTTAGTTTCCACTGTAGTTAGGAAATGTTGTGGAGAGGCAGTGCAATGCTTCAGGCAGCTTCTGTTCCTTGAGATATATGGGTGCGATGTATATGGAAGAAGGATTTATGATAAAACTGTGTGAGTGATGCATGCAATTTGGTGTGCTTTGTGTAAGCATGCATTGGATCCCTGCTAAAGCTCTTCTCAATGAAGACCAGGTCACCCTGTATCAAGACCTGTATCTGTCTGCCATCCATGAAATGTACAGTACTTTACTCTTTTCCATATGAGAAACTGCATTCATTCACATGTGGTAGGAGAAAATAAGTGGTGTTGAGGACCTTGTTTAAGTAGTAAGCTATGAGCACAAACTTAATCATGTCTACTCAAAAGTAAGTCCCATTGTGTTCAATGAGTCTTACTCCCAGGAAAGTGTCTAGGATTTTAGCCTAAATCTGTACTCTATTCTGGCCCCAACCATTAAGAACCGGGCTCTCTCCTATTTGTAAAGTCCTATGCTGAGTACTGTTTCTTGATCATACAAGAGAATGTTTAGTTTGACAGAATGTTGGAAACTAGCTTCGATAGACAGGTTGATCATTTTCTAGGATCTATTATTTATTACTCCGTCTATTTGGCTCAGACATTCTTTCCATCAGCATTGCAAACTCACAATTCTAAAGCAGATTTATCTTTAAAAAAACTCCCAGATGCATGCTTTCTCAAGAGATAACTGAGAACTTTGGGCTTATTATGTTTTCTCTGACCATACAGTCTAGCTATTTTCTCACCACCGTTAGGGAGAATTGGAGCCCAATTCTGGAGCTGGAGATATTGCTGGCTCGGCACAAGTGGTTAAGTCGCTGTGCCTGTTAACCAGCAGGCCAGGGTTCGAGACCCGGGTCGGCCCCATAAGACAGATGAGCTCCTGTCCTTAGCCCAGCTCTGCGACGCCAGCTGGATCCAATTGTATTGGCACTGCCTTTCCATTGGACTAATTCAGTGGCATGGAGAGGGGGGATTTGCTGCTTGGATAACAGCCTATCCTCCATAACAATCCAACCCAGGCTTTTGTGCTTTGCATGCAGCGTATGCAGCGCCAAGCACGATACCATAGTCTTTCAAGACTGACGGAGGCCTGCTTTTTTTGGTATCACAATCGTGCCATAAAGCACATTTGCAGCACTGGGGGCGGAGGAAGCACCAGTGCTGGACCTCGGCTCCGGGATGACAACCTACTGGCACATCTGCAACACTGGCCAGAGGTTAATGCTTTCAGGGTGGGAGAGGAGGGGTAGAATGGGTGGGATGAAGCAGGCCCACAGTGGATAAAGATGGCAGTAGAGCTTTCCACCACATCCTGAACACCCACCTTAATGAGCCGGGTGGCCCAATATGTGGCTCCTCAGTGCTGTGCCCTCACATAGACAGGCACAGAGCCAAGCAGTCCCACTGGTATGAAAGCTATCTGGATAAAAGAATCAAATGCTTTCCCCATGCATTAACTGCTTTCCCCTAGGAGAACCTAGTACCCACAGGATCTGGCAGTCATCCTTTTGATTCTTCTGGACCCCTGGGCACTGCTTGGTTCAGGACTGGGCTGCTTGTCTCCAGAATGCCTGTCTGTAAAACATAAATGTTCATTTAAATACAAAAAAATCCTGAATTTAAAGGTCTCCACTAAGGAATATCTTTGTTTCATTATTGTAGCATTCTCAACTTGAAAAGTTAAAAAAACCGCAAAGTATCTGTAAAGGCTAACCAAAGCCCTTAAAAGACTAACTATTTTGTTTCAGCACATTTTTTTATTTTTTATTTTTTGCTAAAATACATTTGTTAATGTTCAGTTGAATTTCAGGACTCTTGTTTTTCCTGAAACATGGCTACCTCTTAGGAACGTTTTTAAAAAGTTATTTTTTCTAACTAGCAAAAATGCCAATGGGCTGAAGCGTAGGTGGTTAAACATCATGGAATTTCTGGAAAAACCCACTGGAAAAATATGCCTGCTGCAAAAAAGAAGACTTCAGCAAATTTGGCTTTCGAGCAAAACTTATACTTGCTGTATGACTTTTTAGTGTAGTGCTGACAAATTGGGGAAGAAAAACAACTGTAATTGATGAAAGAGGTAATTAGGATAATGCAAGCATGGGGAGCTGTATTGAATTTTTTCCCCAGGCTATTCTGGATCAATGTGGTGGGATTGGTGAGGCAAATGTTTTTTTTGTTTTGCAGTAAGAAGGTTGGACATATCTTCTAAATTGTAGGATGATTTATATGTGTAATGCGAGACACAAAAGTATATTAAGAACGCTTGGAGATTTTCAGGATCATGATAAGTTATTTGCATGTGGTTTGTCCTGAACTCTTAAGTACCCAAACATTCTAGCAAGCCACTTTGGGACCTTCAACTTTGTTGCATAGAGGTCCTGGGGCTTTGGAAAGGACAGCATCCTGTCCTCATTAACTGTGCAACCAGTTCCTGCCTCCCATCTACCATCTATCTTTACAGTTTATCTTATGTAACTCTTTCAGTTCTCTTTTACACACTTTTTCTTTGCAGGCAGCAACAAATTTAAGCTATGAGCTGTTTAAAAAGCCTTTCAGTGCCATAACTTGTTCAAGTTTCCTGGAGGTTTATAGGTTTTATTAAAAATGTTTCTTGTTGTAATAAATGGCCTCTGGCATGGAGATCACTGCTTGCTGTAATACACTCCAGTTAGGTAGACCCAGCTTGATCTTGTGTGTGAATGGCTCTTTCCTGTTTGTGTGATTGTTGGCATCTAGATCTATCAGAAAACCTTTTAGAAATGAAGGTTTTTTCTCAAAAGACTGTGGCTGCAATCCTAAAGACACTTTCCTGGGAGTAAGACCCATTGAACACAATTGGACTTACTTTTGAGTAGACATGGCTGTTACATTATTTATGAAATACAGTGAAGGTGTAAACCTCGAAACCAACTGAATAGGAACCTCAAATTGGACATTGATCCAGGAAAAGCACATAAAGTGCACATACACCTAATTTTTTTGTTAAAATATTTTGTTGGAGCTAACAAAATATTTGTTAAATTTTTTATGCTGGTGAAATAGAGTTGTTTTGAAAATTGCCATAAAATTTTGGCAGCAGCAGCATCTTCATGGAAGATGATAAAAGTATCATTCCATGATCTTCATGGAATGATGAAAGTAGCTGTTTAATTTGGCAGTGACATTGTTTTCTGTACATGGAATACTGAAAGCTTTCAGTAAAAAAAAATGGCATGCTGTGGGTGTGTAGTAAAGCAAATTTATTTTGAGAAGGAAGCAAACTTTACTTGTGGATACCTTCGAGTGCTGCTTGAAGACCAAACTGGAGAAAATAAACGATGTCCATTCTGAAGATCACTAGTGGCCTAGCACTTTAAATGAATAATGTGACTGTTCTGAAAAGATAATTAGTATTTAGCCTCTCAGAAATTTCTGTAGAAAGACAAGAGTACTGTAATCTTAATCAACTGTTGTTGTTGTTGTTGTTTTTTGGAAAAAAATAAAATATATATTCCTAGATGGAATATATGGTTAAACATACTCTTCTGATTCTCTTTCAATTATATCATACATTTCTGATCAACATTACATCATATATTTCTAATCAACATTTCTGATCAGCAAAGGCCTACTTAGGATGCAGTCCTAGCCATGTCAACTCAGAAGTAAGCCCCATTAAGTTCAGTGGGTCATATTCCCAGTAAAGTGTGCTTATGATTGCAGCCTTAAACACTAATTTGCATTACCCCAAAAAATAAAATAACCAGTCCAGAAAATAGTTTACTAGTCTACCTGTTCTGTGCCTAGACTACAAACTTCACTCATTAGATATTGGGGCTTCTGTGCTTTGCTCTTGAGTAGCATCCCAGCTCCATCTGCTGGGCATTAATATATCAATTTAATCAAAAAGTTTCTTGTTCCTAATTCTCAAGTGCTGGTACAAAATTATGGCTAGTGCTGCAGTCCCATATACATTTACACACTGTGACTTATTTAAGCATGCATAGGATTGCAGTTCAAAAGTACAGATAATTAGTACAGCTAATTATCAGTTTCTTCTACTGCTCTAATACAGAAGCCTTCCATATAGAGCTAATGGTCTGGAAAAGAGCTTAGAGCAGTGATTCTCAAACCTTTTATGCTGCAATCCTAACCACAATTCCCTGGGAATAAGTACATACTATTGAACATAATGGGACTTACTTCTGAGTAGACATACTTAGGATTGCACTGTAAGAGAATCAACTTGAAAAGCTGCTATCTGATTTATAAATGCCAATAGGTTAGGTTATAATGGTTATAAGCCCTCCCTCCAGTAGCAGCCTTTCTAACCCTTGACATACATAATCTAATCTTAACCCACTGGTGGGTCCTGGACCCCTGGATTAGAGTGTATATAAAATGGTGTCTGTCAAAAGTGATGTCTTTCCACAATTCCCTGGGAATAAGTACATACTATTGAAAATAAGATGTTCAATAGTATGTACATGTTCTCTCACAAACATGTTCAAAGAAACTATGCAACAATGTGTAATTATTGTAATTATGCTAAATAACTGTTTTTCTTAAGCACAGATCTGAGTTGCATAACTTAAAAAGATTATAAAATTTATTAGCCACTTTTAAAAGCTGTAGTGGCTCAGTGGTTAAGATGCTGAGACTGTAAGAGAAATGGTCAGTAGGAGCATAGGGCAGATTTAATTGTATTCCGTCTTAAAATACCATCCCTTTCACATAATACCTAAACTGGGGGACATCCACTAAAATTGAATTTTAGGAATGTTAGGACAGACAAAAGAAAATATTTCTTTTCCCTGTGTACAGTTGGTCTGTAGAACTCCCTGCCACAAGATGTGGTGATGGCATCTAGCCTCAATGCCTTTATGAAGGGATTGGACAAATTTCTAGAGGAAAGGACTGTCACAGGTTACAAGCCATGAAGCCTTCATACACATGAAGGGTGTGTGTATGTGTTCATAGATAGATGTATATATAGACAACCTAAAATGCCAGATGCGGGGGGCACCTGGATGCAGGTGTCTTGAGGTGCTCCTTGAGGCCTCTGGTGGGCCACTGTGAGATACAGGAAGCTGGACTCAATGGGCATTTGACCTGATCCAGTGGAGACTCTTCTTATGTTCTTAACAAGATGGTTTTATTCATGCATACCCTGTTGTTCACAATTTTGACGAATGGCTATGCCGCTGAAGGGCAGCATTAAACAGTTAAACTCACTGACTTACTCACTCATCAACACTCAGCCAAAACCACCAGGCCTAGAAGCAAGAAATTTGCGGTGGGTGTTCCTTCCATGATGGAGGCACCCACTAAATTGGTTTTCAGAAATTCCGACTGGAAGGGGATGAAAAGGGATGCAAAGCATTTTCCTCCCTATACTTTAGTGAAGAATCCCTGACTGAGGGACACTCTGCCCCAACCCCCAGACCTAGAAGCATGAAATTTGGGAAGCGTATTCCTTATGCGACTGAGCACCCACCCAAAACTGATGTTGAAAAATTTAACCGTTAAGAAGGTGAAAATGGGTGCAACGTATTTTTGTCCTATACTTAACATTGAAGACTGACCAACATCCAGCCAATTTGGTGCCTGATGCACTGGGAGGGAGGGTGCACTCGGGGAGGATGGTGAGCATGGGGGGTTGATGCGCATGGGTAGATGGTGCACATAAGGGTTGATGTTGCTTTGGGAGATGGTCACATTGGTAGGTGTGGTTCATGGGGGAATGATGTGCATGGGGGATGCTGCGTATAGGAATGATGCGTATGGAGGGTTGATGGCATGGGGTGGTATGCATGGAGGTTGATGTGGTACATGGGGTGGGTGCAGCACATGGGGAGGGTGCAGCACGTGGGGTGGATGCGGTGCATAGGGGGATGATGTGCATGGGATATGGTAGATGGCGCATGGGGACTATTTTATTCCTGCTGTGCTGGTAAATTTTGCTAGTATAACATATTACTGGTAAAGAAACTACAAACTATTGTGCTATTTACAAGAAAGCTAGGTTAATGAGTAGGTGAACCAGACCAGAGCCCCTAGGCTTCCTATTTAAAAAAAATACCCCAAACTCCCACGTCTCAAAGTTGAGTAATCCAGTGGAAGGATGTAAGGAAGCCAAAGTCAAACACAGGATGACAATTCTCAAGGGAAGAAAAGTATGGCCCTTGGAGAGGTCTATATCAGAGGCTGGATCTTTAGGGGGAAAAAACGAGAAGGAAGGAGCTAGATGGGATTGATGGTCACAGATTCCCCCGGTAACTGTTTTTCACTGGAGCTGTTTGTTTTTGTTTTGTTTAATTGAACTTTAAAATTGTCTTTGCCACTCTGAGAGGAAAACTAACATAGAGGAAAATAAATTACATGTTTAGCTCCTCTCTCAGTGATTCAAGAAAGTGATTCAAGGGAAGTTCAATCAGAATGCATGCAGTTGTAGAAACATACAGCATTTGGAGGTGGTTGATAATGCAACACAGCATGTCTCCTAATCCTAGTTTGTAGTTCAGTTCTTTCTCCAGGAGACTTACTCTTAGGAAAGTCCAGTGCCAGATTCCAAGGTGGCAGATCCCACCCTCTCACAACCCCCCCCCCCAACCCTAGATTGCAACACCCCAAAGAGATCCCAACCCCCACATTGAGTACAGCTGGTATAGAGCATTGTATCAAGCTTTACAAATTTTTGGCCAAATGGCCACATCAAATATCTGGAACAGTGAAAAGGGCCACATAAAAATATTTTAAAAATAAAATTTAAATACAGTAGAGATAAGTGAATAAATTGGCTCAAATTTCCAGGATTTCTGTTAGAACACAATGCATAGAAATAAAGCACACACTAGGACCCCAATCCCGCACCACACCATCACAGCTCCAGTTGTGTTTGTACAACTGGGTCATACCCTACAATCCAGAGTAACTACGGGAGCACGTAAGAGACATTACGTGCACTCATAGTTACTGCACCACCTAGTGAAAACCTATGGGAAATTTATACTGCAATCCAGAGCAAATTGTTCTTACACCGGAGCAAGGACTCCCCGTAGTTACTCTGGATTGTGCCCAAAGTCTCTTAATGGACCAGAAGCTGGCCTTGGGCCACTTAGAGGCTTGCCTTGGTCCACATCTGACTCCAGGCTGGGATTTGGAGACTCTGGTTTTAAGCAATGAGATTTTTGTGAGAATTCCATAACGACTCTGGCTAGTTTCTGCAGCTCCTTGGGGAGCCATGGCTCACACTTTGGGTACCACTGCTTTCGGGCCTTTAAAAATGTTTGGTTTCAGTGCACCTTCTGCATGTTGGACTATGCATCTCTACAGTATACCAATGGTATTCCCTGAGCAGTACTGACCTTTATATACAGTTCGCTTCTTTCAAAAAACATTTAACATTGTAAGCTTTTGAATGGTGACTGTCAGTTTCTGTTAAATGTTTTCCTGCAGATAGTTTTTTGTGAATCTGAATGTGCTGGAAAAGAACTGGGTTGGATGATGGCAGCTCTAGGTGTTGCTGGAAGTGCTTCTTTAAGAGAAAAAAAATACTTTAAGACTTTTGCAGAAGACGTGCATAAAAAAGCAGATCAGGTGACTGCTTTTTTGAGAGATAACTGCACTGAACAGTGCAATGGGGCCTTTTTCTGAGCAATCAAGGGAAAGGTTTTCATTGGACAATACTGTTTTATGAGGTGAGCTTGACATCCCCCATATAAACAGACCTGCCATTGACCATATCCATGAAATGTGAGATCTCACAGCAACAATTCTTGACCCTATACAAGCAGACATTCTCAGAGCCCTTACTTTAATTTAATTTTCCTCCAGACTTGTTTAAGTACTGCCAGGGAATTTCAGCTCCCATATTTACTCTTAACATATAAAAATAGCTGATATTTGCAGATCCATTTTTTAAAAGCATGTCAGTAGTCAAAAGCCTAAATAATTTTATCAGGCATGTCTAAAATACATGCTCTGTTTGAGGCAACTTTTGGCGGGTTTGTATTTTCTTTTTGTTCCTGCTATACAGCTGCTGCCATGTAGGCAGAGTAGACAATGAATGAATTAGACCATGATTTTGCTGTGTTATTCTTGTTAAAGGGCAATAAAAATATTTTACTCTGACAAGAATACCATGGGATTTCTTTTCTGGAAACCCCACCACCACCACATTGTTATCTTAAATAAGGGGTGTTCAAATCCTGGGCCAGGGGCCACATGTGGCCCTCGGTGAGCCCGTAGCAATACCCCGTAGCTTGCCCCTCAGGCAAGCTTTGAAATCATCTGGATCTGTCTGTAATATTCTTTTCAGGGGCATCAGTAGAGTTCACATCACTGGATGCAGGAGGCCAGTGCATCACCCCCATGCAGTGGGTGAGGCAACAACCTGGATGGTGGGTGTGGTTATGTGCCATTGCTCCACCTCCATTTGTTTTATGGCTACACGTTTTGATAGAATAAATATATTTCAAAGTGGTTCGTTTTCTTGTTTTATGCTGCAAATTTCGCATCCAATGATATATAACATGATGGGATTATTCCTAAAAACCATGATTTTTAGCCATTTTGTTCACTAATGGTGTCACCCCCTCAAGGGGTTCTCATTGCAGTGGTTCTCAAACCATCTAGCTTGGGACCCACTTTGTAGAGGGACAACCTGTCCAGGATCCACTAAAAGTGATGTCATCGCTGGATGTGACATCATCAAGCAAATTAAAACAAATACATAATTGTAAGTACATTGAGGTTAATCAAGTAAAAAACTTCAAACCCCTCCCCCCGCCCAAAGAAAATTCAGTAAGATTTTCAACACCCAATTCAGTTTTTAAGTTCCTATATTTAAGCAGGTTCAGTATGATTGGGGATTAAATAAGTTTTATATGTCAGCAAAAATAATAAAAACTTGCTGGGTTTAAAGCTAGAGCTATGACAAAATATATGTCATAATCTAACAGAGCAGAAGATTCCAACCCCTAATGTAGGACACCCAAGAAAAGTGCAGAAAATAACAAAATAAAAGTTCAAAACTCTTGTGCATATTGGTTTCCAAGTGCTTAAACAATATATTACTGAATATTACATTTATAATTATTACATTTAATTTAAAACATATAGATAGTTTTAGATCCACCACTGATAGAGCAAAATCCTAACCATGTCTACTCAAAAGTATGCTCCATTTTGTTCAAAAGTGTCTTTAGGATTGGAGCCATAATTTATTAATTCCAAGTAGGCTATAGGCAGATTAACTATACCAAAATATAGGCAGATTAACAGAACCAAAATGAGGACATGACACCCCCTCGTATATATTTTTCAGTTGGTTTAATTAAACACTATTATTGATTATTATTAAATTTAAAATTATTAAATATAATTTATTACATATAATTTATGAATTACAAGCACACTACATGTTGCCTACACACAAGGAAATGGAGGACAAGGAAGATTTTTCCAGGACACAAGGCTAAAAAAGAGGACGTGTCCTGGAAAAACAGGACATCTTGTAAAACATATTTTGAAAATTAAAAACTGACTTAACTCCACCTTCCCCTCCACCCCAAAAGGCATTAACACCCCACAGAGAGGAGGGCTGGAGATCCAGATGAGGCTTGATTAGAAGAAGAAGAGAAGTTTGGACTTTACAAAGGCTTTATAAATAATTTTTTTTAAAAATTCCCTTTACCTGCTGAGCCAGTTTGAGTGTTGGGAGGTGGGCTCCCTTCTGGACCATTCTGAAGCCTTGCACCCCCTGGACTGCACAGCACCCCCTTGCACCTTCCACACCAGCCAAATCACTTCTGGTCACTCGCGAGTAAACAATGCAAAGGGGAGCTTTTTAAGGATGGAACTTCCTCCTGGGGTGATTTTGGGGGCTGCTTTTCTTGGATCAGGACCCTTCCCATGTCCTTGGCTTCCTCTCAGCATCCCCTTTCTTGCAGATTATGACACTTTCGCCTGCTTGTGAGTAAATGCCGCAATATGCAAATTTGGGAGCTTTGGGGGCTTTTTTGGCCATAACTTTGGCTAGGAAGATGCTATCTCAAAACGGATTACTGCATTGGACTCTGCTCTCCAAGACAAATCCAACAACATATGACTTGAGGGAGTAGTGTGCACCAATATGAAATTGCTTTTTGCGGGTAGTGTACACTCTTATATGTACATTT
Organism: Cryptoblepharus egeriae; assembly: GCA_030015325.1. Taxonomy (NCBI): domain Eukaryota; kingdom Metazoa; phylum Chordata; class Lepidosauria; order Squamata; family Scincidae; genus Cryptoblepharus; species Cryptoblepharus egeriae. The sequence continues at coordinate 58,215,329 of JAREYC010000007.1, forward strand.
ATGTCAGTTTATTCAAATTTGAAATTTAATCATTTTTCTGGCCCCCAAAACAGTGTCAGAGAGATGATGTGGCCCTCCTGCCAAAAAGTTTGGACACCCCTGATTTAAATTATTACCAAGCTTTATTGTAAGTTATTTTTTATAGATATAATCTAAACTCTTGTTATTGTAAATGAACAAACCAGTAAATTTATTCATGTTGTTGGGAACCTTGTAGTTTTCTTTACACATTCTTGAACTGTTTCACCAGGCATCTAAATCAAACTACGTTGTTGTAAGAGAGTACACTATTTTTTTCTTATTAACAGAATCTAATACTGTACACAAGAAATCTGGCATTTCAATCAATCATTTCTATTTTAATTTTAAAAATTAGGATGTTTATATTTTAATTTAAAGAGCCAACCTCATTCGTGTTGAAACAAAATCATTGATAATAAAACACTGATAGTTAGTTACACCAGTACACAATTTGTACTTCTGCCTCTTTTTTAAATAAGAGCCCAATCACATCTAACTTCAGCACCGGTACCGAGCTCCACCATAGCATTGTAAACATGTTATAAGGCAGTGGTTCTTGAGCATTTCTGCCCAGGACTCCTTTCTGAGAAGAACAATCTAACTGGGACCCCCCTGAAATGAATTTGTGATCCCCTAAGAGGGTCCTGACCCACACTTTGAAAACCACTGCCTTAAGGCATGTCTGTGTCACTTAGGGAGAAGTCAGCACTGGTGCCGGCCCAGTTGTGTTGGAGCCTAGTACCAGGTAGACTCCTTTCAGTCTGGTGAAGTCCTGCTCTGCCATATCCTATTTTCTTGTTGGGCTGCAAAGCCCCAAACAAAGACTCTTTGTGCTGGTAAAATTTGTCAGGGCAAACTTGAGAAGCCCCATCACAGAGCATGGGGCTTTTCCCTCCGGATACCGCATCCGATGGCACCACTAGAGGTAGGATTGAGCTGTAAAAGTGGAGGGGGAAGAACACAACAGGAAAGGGTTAGATATCCCCATTCTGCATGGTACTGTCCCGATTCTGCTTTGGCTTCCACAGCTTCTCTTTTGACTGCAGACACAAATGACACATTTAGCATTGTGTGTGGTTTGATTCTTAGACACAGAGAAAAGAAAAACATGTTACCACATTCAGCTGCAGCTTGAATTGAATGGTCTTAAAACAGAACAAAGGCTTCCAACTGAGTTCTTTCTAATGATCAGTGCTCTTGAAGAGATTTTAAAAAAAAATCTAATCTGGCGTACTGCTGATCATCTGTGTGCCAATGAATCCATGGGAGGGTTGAGGTGAAGAGCGCTTGAAAGCCTTGTAAAAGGCATTCAGTGCCATGGTCTTCCTGAAATGATATTGTAAACATGAAATAAAAATGGGCTTTTTATTTTCTGTAGTACAATCTTTAAGATGTGCTTTTATTTGGATTTCCTAACATTCGCACAGACTCCCTGCCACTTTGTTGAATGAATGAGAAACCAGCAACAGCTTTCCTCTCAGTGTCAAAAGAATGAACGATTAGGAGTGTTTCCAACAGCCCCCCAAATTGCTTTTAAATGAAGGGCTCCATTGCCTTTGCAGTCTTGTTAGTGTTCACGTTTTATAATGCATTGTCCTTTAACCTCCCTTTACTTTTACCCTGAGATCCTGGCATCCAGTTGTTTAAACAGCATTGTCCCAATTCTGTAATGTGTTCCATCTGTTGACTTGGCACCATTATCTGAAAGGTGTCACTTAGTTCCTATGTGTAATAGTTCACAGAGCCAAGACTGGAGGCCTCACAGAGGAGGAGGCTATCCATTTCATCTCTTGGCAAAGTTTATTTTATTTTAGCAAAACAAGATTGCATTGATTTATGAAGAAGGGTGGTGCTTGTATATATTTTAAATCACAAAAAATTCATGCACACAATTTGTATGGCTGACTTTAGGAATACAATATCATACCACAAAACAGTTTTTTATCATATTTTCATCCAAACATGAAAAATGTGCATAAAGGTATCTGGCTGGCTGCTATTCGAAACAGATCAGACATACTTTGGTCTTCAGTTAGGCAACTCTTATTTTCTTACAAACTGAGCAACTCCTATTTTTGAGAGTGTCCAGGAGTCATGAATCAGCTGCAGTGCAGCTGGGAAATTTCACTATTTTCCTCTGGAAAACAGTCCATTACAGTAGCTTACATGACTGCATAAACAGGGAATTGGAGGCAAAAAATTAATCTGCTTGGTCTGAAATATGTAAAAATGAATGAAACAAAAATGCCTGCTGAAAAGATGGGCATCGGAAGGAAATAGAAAGAGATGGTCTCCACAAAAGGCAAGCTCAAATCAACAGCCAAAGCACCATCTTTAATAACAGATGGAAATTTTTAATTTTAAACAGTGTTACTAGGGTTATCACCAAATGCAAGAGCTCATTCTGTCACCTCCATGATGGACTTCCTCTTGTAGCAGATCAGACAGCATTATTTCAATATTTTATGCAGAGCCTAAATGCAGTAACCTCCTTGGGGTTGGTGTCACTTCCATTAACTTTACTGCATTTATTTAAATATATACTGAAAACATATACTAAATGGGCTGTGGGTGGTGCAAGCAGTTAAGACACTGTGCCTGATAACCAGCAGGCCAGGGTTCGAGACCCAGGTCAGCCCCACAAGATAGGGTGAGCTCCTGTCTTTAGCCTAGCTCTGCGACGCCAGCTGGATCCAATCGTATTGGCTCTGCCTTTCCATTGGACTAATTCAGTGGTGTGGAGGGGGGGATTTGCCACTTGGGTAACAGCATATCCTCCATAACAATTCAACCCAGGCTTTTGTGCTTTGCATGCAGCGTATGCAGCGCCGAGCACGATACCATAGTCTTTCAAGACTGACGGAGGCCTCCTTAAGAAGTCAATAACCAACTCAAAACCAGTTGCCAACTTGATGAGTTGGTCATATGCATAAGGGAATTGTGTTTTCCTTTTCCTTTGTGTTTTCCAGAAAAATACACACTTTTCTGGTTATTTGTAACAATTCTGACAGCATACAGTTATTTCAGTGTGGTTTGTTTCATTGCATTCTGCATTAAATTATGCATTAATTGGTATATATTATGCATCAGTGATATATATCATTGAATATTACATGTTCAAGGATTTTCATATACCAAGATTTTCAGAATTTTAGCACAGTGGTGTCAGCCCTTCTCAGTGCATTGCCCAGTGCTGTCCACACACCCCTAGTGACACCACTGATGTTAATTTTATTTTCATTTATATAGCATCTGTTCTTCTTTGGAATTCACAAAAACCAAACAATCCTGAAATGCTGAATTTTTTCCCCTCTCAACCACCTCTTCCATCTCCCACCTCTGAATCTCCACCTGCCCATCATACAATGAGGGGTGCAATCCTAACCAGTTTTGGCCAGCCTAACTCACCTGGCATATCTTCCCGTGGTGGGGTGAGGAGGTTAGCACATGCCTGTGCACCAGCCTAAACACCTAGAAGCTTTAGTGCCTTATGACATAAGGCTCTAGTGCCTTATGACACTTTGGAAACACCCACAGGTCAGCACAGGACTTGTGCCGGCATAAGTGGAGGATAGGTTTGTAGCCCAGGTCTATCAATATCTCATTCCCCACCCCCAAAATTTTTTTTCAAGAAACCAATAGGGGCTATTGCACCATTTAAATAATGAAATATTAGTGTCATTCTCTGATCATGAAATAATCAAAGCACTACATGACAATCATAACTGTTCTTAATAAACTATTTATCAATTATTTATTGCATCCTTTGCCAGGAGTTTTCAGTTGTGCACTATGCTTTAAGATGTTAAGATGCCTTGTGAGCTGCTGCCAGGCCTTTAATCTTCCCACCTTGAAAGCAAGTATATCTGTTCCAAACTGAAAAGGAAACAGTAGTTGGTTTTTGAGTTAATGCCTGTATATCACATTACTTTGTCCATTCAGCACCTAAATCCAAGTTGTGCCCTAATTGCTGCCCCTGCAGCAATTTTCCCTTTCTCTTTTCCTTAAATTATACTACTTTACTTCAGTGGTCTCCAAACAAGACTGCTAAGTCCCAAGCAAAGCTTACAGTTTTACAATAGTGCCACATGTATTTCATACAGGTTACAGAGACACTCTGGACAGTCATATTTGTTGCCCCTCATTTCAGAATTATGTGTTACAAGATGTCCAGCTAGACATGATTGTCCAGTGTGTCCCTGTGACTTAGAGCACAATCCTAACCATGTCTACTCAAAAGTAAGCCCCATTGTGTTCAATAGGTCTTACTCCCAGGAAAGTGTCTAGGATTACAGCCTTAATGAGAAGAGCCCCTCTAGATCAAAGGCCCACCTAGTCCATCTTCCTGCATCTCACAGTGGGCCACTGGATGTTTTAGGGAGCATGCCAGATAACAAGATACCTGTATCCGATTGCCATTCCCTTGCCCCTGGTATTCTGAGGTAGCCTATTTCTAAAACCAAGAGTTTGTATACAACCATCACAGCTGTAATCGTTAGCACAGGTTTAAAGAGACCCATTGTTGGACAGAAAGCTTATGGAGGGAAAAGAGTAGTGTCACCACTACAAAATTTCAAACCATATTCCTTAGGAGCATCTGTATTTCTTATGACTATGGGCAAAATCCAAAGTAACTATGGGGAGTCCTTGCTCCAGTGTAAGAACAATTTACTCTGGATTCCAATATGAATTTCCCATAGGTTTTCATTCGGTAGTGCAGTAACTATGGGTGCACATAAAGTCTCTTACGTGCTTCCGTAGTTACTCTGGATTTGGGGGTATGAGACATATAATGCAATTAGAGCCAAGGATCTTAAGATATATTTCTGTTATTTGCCTTATAAAGTTGACTAGGTCTCTGAGTCTTTCTGTGAACCTTTTCTTTGCCCTTTGCTGAAATAAACTGCCTTGCTTGATACATTTAGTTCAGTAGTTTTCAGCCATTCTTATATGGCACACTGTTGTGCCACATATGGTCTGCAGGTGTGCTGTGAGATTTTGGGGAGGGTAAGTGGGGGATTTGAGCATCTTACCTACAAGGCATTGTATGCTTTGTCAATGGTCAAACAACTGATAGTGTTGAAGAAGTTGCCTTTTGGTTTTAAGATAAAAGTAACAGTTATTCAATCTAACAGTCATTCTGAGGACCACAGAGGGTGTGGTCAGACATTCAAAAGACCCTCCAGATGTCTGTTATGTTCCTGTGCATTAAACCTTGTAATAAACCACAGTTCAAATGCTAGCAATCTAAATATTCACCTGAATACTAAGGGGATAAATGTGTTCCACAAGAGCATATTTATAGAATATATGCTTGATGTGAGAAGCCACATTGAGAATTGAGCCACATTCTCCTAATCTCGAGGGTAATGCTAAATAGCATATACTAATTTAAATTAAAAAATGAAAAGCAAATGCTCAAAAAGAGAAAACTTCTGACACCATCAGCTTTAAATGTTTTCTTTCTGATGTACTTCATCATCATCCTGAAGTTTTCATCTACAATCATTAAAAACAAAACAATAACACAAAAAACTCCCAAGCAAATTGCTATAAGAAGGTTTCCACTTCTGAAAAAAGAAAAGCAGACTCGTCCTTTTTAGTCCTTCTGTGGACCTAGCTTGTTATTTATACTAGGGAGATTCTGATGGTGATTCTGCTTAGAGGATGTGCCACTTTATTCAGACATGACTCCACATTAAACTTTAGGTCATGGAGCATTTGGTTAAAGGATTCTGTACTTGCAATGAAAAGAGGTAATAATCCCATTTTATTTTTGGTATGCATTATGTTTATATTACATAATTACATTATGTAATATAATGCTTCATAACATTATGCTTCATAACAAAGTGGTTAGAACTATAAAATGACAGTGCTAGATTACATTACAGAGCTGCAGCGTAGAACTTGACCAACCCTTGTAGCTTGTTAGCAATTCTCTCTATGCTTTCCCAAGAGTAATCCCCACTGAACACAATTCAACTAACTTTTGAGGACGCATGCATAGTATTGTGGCCTAAGCCTTTTTTAATGGAATGTCAAGTTACAGAGAATTATAATATGTTGAGTCGGGACCTTTCCCAACCTCTATTCCAGATGGAGCCATGTATTTGAGACTGCATCTCAAGAGTAGTTTCCAGTTTAGAAACCCTGACATCAGGGGCCAAGGATGGCCCAAGATCTCCTAACACCTGAGGTGGCATGTCAAATGATGAGCTACCACTTGAAGTGTCTTTTTCTTATAGGGGATGGAGCTGAGGAAGCTGGAGCCTGGAGTGCAGTTGTGCTGAGCAGGCAAAGGCAGAAAGCCAGGCTTCTCATAGTTGCCTCTGGCAAACCAAGAGTCTGTGTTACTCATTTTCTTTCATTTAACAAAATGGAGGGTTATAATGACAAAATACTGGCTGGAGGATTTCATAGAATCATAAGAGTCATTATTGGAAGGGACCCAGTGAATCATCTTCTAGTCCAACCCCCTGCCTCATCAGGAAATCCTAGCAGGAAATCATCATCTTCTGGGGATCCGGGTCTCAAACCCTGGCCTGCTAGACTCAGAAAATGTTGATTCCTGATTCAAACATAAATTCATCCTTAACTTGTTTCTTTTATCCCTGATATAGTTTAGTTGCCATCTTAACTATGTTCTTCCGTCTTCTATCTGTGAGTTTCCACGTCAAACCAAGGATATGATCGTGTTTATAAGACTGTTTGATCTTGTACATTAAGCTTGCAGCAAAAGAGACTGCAGTTTTGCCTCTTTTGGCCTAAGATAGGCAAAAAATTCAGACTGCAGCACACATCACTTCATTGTCAAGGGCATATGGAACACCACATAAATTACTTTTTGAGTTTCTTTTCCTTGCACAGGGCCATGCTGCAAGGATTTAAAAGACCCCCTTTGGCAGGAGGAGCACAAGTACAGCATTAAGCCTTGTATAATTATCTGTAAACAGCCGCCAAACATCTAAACTACAGTTGACCAAACATCTCCATTCCAAAGGGACTAATTGTCCTTCATGCTATTTGATACAGCTTCATATGTTTTGGTGAATTTTTCACAGAAATTGCTAACAGTTTTTTTTAATTCAATGGAAATGCCTCAAAATCGTATTTATCTGTTAGGATAGAGTGCCTTCTTGTGGCGAAAATGAGTAGATACTGCTTGAGAACTGTTCACATTAATCAAAAGGCTTGTTGTTTTCTCTAGAGATTTCCATATTGCATCAGTGTTAAGGATCACTGATTCCACCTAATACTATACAATATGGAACATATTTAAAAGGAAACAGAAACAGTAGCAACATGCAAGCTAATATCAGCCTGATATTAGGCCAGCCTGATATTAGGCTGATATTAGAGCGACAAGAGGGCCTGATCCTACCCAACTTTTCAGTGCTACCCTTCCCTTTGAAACAAACAGTCCAGTCATCATGTGGATTCAGATTGCATGCTACCTTTTCACCCTGCTCCCAAATGGTCTTTGGTTCATTGCAACCATAAATGTAGATGGCTGTTAATTCAATGACAGTAGAAATTGGCTAGAGGCCTCCAAAACTATAATAGAATGCACGTCATTTTGGATCAGGGAACAATATTTTCTTTTTTGTTTTTCTGTATAGACCTTATTAAACTTTTTTTGGTAAAAATTGGCATATATTTCAATAAGAAACTCTTTAATATACGAGAAAACAGAAAACTAGTATTTCATAAATTCTGACAAGAGTGTAAGGTACTGTACCACAGAGTACAAATCAGAGTACAAATTAAGAGCAGCATCTTGCCTATGGCTGTTTAGGCTGTAGTTATCTACATGCTTACCTGAGTTGAATTCAGTGGGACTTAGGGTACAATCCTGACTTAGGCCAGAGAGAATGGCCCAGCTAAGCTGGCCTAAGGTAGACCATAACCTAACATGACTGGCCAACTCCACAGGGCTAGGAGGCCTCTAGGCTGGCCTAAATATTACTAAAGAGGCAGCAGCACAAAAGCAGCAAGCTCACTGAGCTGTGGGAACTGTGCCATATCCTGAGATGGGCTGTTGTAGATGTTTCATATCCTGAAGTTGAGATGAAGGAATGGTGCTTAGGCTGGCCTAGGACTCAGAACTTTTTATTTTGCTTCCATTTTTATTGTGGCTTATCATGGCCCCCGATGGGTCCACTCAGATTTACTCCTGCTCATAAGGTGCCCTAAATCAGAGAGTCAGAGAGTGTGTCAGCCCTGGAAACAGGCTCTGAATTTGGCCTAACTGTACTGTTCTAGGCCATGTTCAACACAACCCTGCTGAGCTATCTAGGCTAGCACTGCTAACCAAGGCGTCCATCTGTCTTGGGCCAGCCTAAGTGGACTTAAGCCGGACCAAGACTTTTCTGGTGCAGCTAGGCTGGCCTCTCTGGCATTAGACTGACCCAAGTGCCAAATAGGCTGGCCTAAGTGCAGTTCAGGATTGCAGCCTTGGTAGACAAGCATAAAAAGGTAGAGGTATTCCCTATAGGTTGTCCTGCTAGCCACGACTGACTCTAAGGGCAGTAATCATCCCTGTTACAAGGCCAAAGAGCCAGCATTGTCCAAAGATGACTCTAGTGAGTTTCTGACAGACCAAATTTAAATCAGGTTCTTTCTGTCTCACAGTTCACATTCTTACCTACCATGCTATACAGTAGCAATCCAGGTAGTTTTTTTCCTAACAATAAAGGATCTGATGCAGCATCAGCTTGAGCTCTCCCTTTTCCACCACTTTTCAGAGAGTTAAATGCAAATGGAAATCCAGATATCCTACAAATGCTGAAAAATTCTACCAAAAAAGCCTTAATGTTCCACTCTGATAATAGGAAGCTGGGCTGTCAACACAGGTATGTGTCATTGTAAGCATTCAGTACCTATGATGAAAATGAAGCACATGACAAAGTGAGGGAGGTAAGTATTGTATTTTATTTGGATGCATCTTGCCAATTGCATTTTTTAAAAGCCCTTTCAGAGTTAAATTGAAAATATGTAGTTGTAGTGATGAAGTTTCCACTTGAAAATCCTTGAAAATAGATTTCTACGTGTTTGTAGCTTCCCTCATACTCCCAGTATCAGCCCAAGTGTGGTGGAGTTCAGGCCTGTGAAGGCCTCTTCCTGTCATAAATAAGATTACTTTCATTTCACTTGTGGAGTGTGTTATTCCTCAGAGTAATGAATTTCCTCTGTGCCTTAGAGCACATAAACATGGTTTTCATTAGGAGGGAAAAAAATAAGCTTTAGCAAAATTAATAAGATGACGATTAACTCCACAAATGCAGATGTGCTTATATTGTACAACTGAAATGGGCTTGTGGGCTAGGACTCCTTCATAGATGCAGACTAAACATGAAACAAAATGAAATAATCATTAACAGAAAACTGGGTTTTCCTCATGAAAAAAAGTGTTAGGAAAACTCAGTGGAAAAAGTGACACTGAAAAGAAAAAGAAAATAAATACAGGGAGAGAGTCACAGACTTTCTTAAATTTCATGTGTAATGCCATGGACAGCAGCAAATTGTAAATATACAGCAAAATCTTGGATTGAGAGTGTTTTGCAAGACAAGCAGATATTTTAAATACATTTTGACTTGATGTGCAAGCAGTGTCTTGATAAACAAGTGAAAAAATAGTCCAGGCTGGGATACAGCCAGTTTCATCTCTCCCCCAGCACCTGCTCAGCTGCTCCTGAAAGACCGGTCTATGCATGTGTTCTCTGAAGTTAGCCCTATTACATTCAATGGGGCTGTCTCCTATGTAAAGGGGATAATGGAAAGGATCCTGAGAAACCTAGCCTTGCGTGTCTGCTGTAAAGTAAGCCCTGTTATAATCAGTGGGGCTTAGTCCAGTGTAAGGGTTGCAATGGAAAGGAGCCTGATAGACCTATCGTTGCATGTAAGCCCTGTAAGCTTAAAGTAAGCCCTGTTAAAATCAGTGTGGGTCACTGATAAGGAGGCAGATTGCAGCCTGAGAGACTTGAGAGACTAAGGGCACAATTCTATCCTCGTCTACTCAGAATTGTTCAGTGGGTCTTACTCCAAGGAAAATGTGCTTAGGATTGAAGCCTAAGTGCAGGTTAATTTGTTTTGTTCTTTATATTTTGTATTTTCTTTATTTTTATATATTAAATTACAATATTATAATCATTTTAATATGAATATTTTTGGGTTTTATTCATTTTATTTTATATTATTTTATATTATTTTATTTTATATTTATTTTATTCCTCTTTATTCAACATTGATCAGACCTCACATTGAGTACTGTGTTCAGTGCTGGGCACCTCACTTTAAGAAAGATGCAGCCAAACTGGAGCAAGTCCAGAGGAGAGCGACAAGAATGATCAGTGGGATGGAAGGGAAGCCCTACGAGGAAAGGTTGGGGGAACTTGGGATGTTCAGCCTGGAGATGAGGAGGCTGAGAGGAGACATGATTGCCCTCTTCAGATACCTGAAGGACTGTCATAGGGAGGAAGGGGCCAATTTGTTCATAGCTGCTTCTGAAAGCAGGACTAGAACCAATGGGTACAAACTGCAAGAGAGGAGATTCCGGTTGGATATCTGGAAAAAATTTCTGACGGTGACGGCGGTTCGGCAGTGGAACAGATTGCCAAGGGAGGTGGTGGACTCTCCCTCACTAGGGATCTTCAAGCAGAGGCTCGACAAGCACCTGTTGGGGATGCTCTAGGGGGATTTCCTGCTGCAGGCAGGGAGTTGGACTAGATGACCTACTAGGTCCCTTCCAACTCTATGATTCTATGATTCTATGATATATTTTATTCATATTCATTTTAATATGAATATTTTTGTGGAACAAATTGTCTGAGTTTCCATTCTTTCTTATGGGAAAATTTGCTTTGATATACAAGCATGTTAGATTATAAGCATGGTTCCAGAATGAATTATGCTCATAAACCAAGGTACTACTGTATTTAAAATTAGTGTTGTAACCCATATGTTCAGTGAAAATTATTTTTGAATAATTATACTAGTATTTTGCTATTATTTCCTACCTAGGCAGGACTCTTTATAATCTGCATTTACAACTTGTACGTGTGTTTTGACATCCCTGTCAAGTGGTGAATCACTTCAGCATCCCTGTTTGTGGCTGTCTGCTCACTTACCACCATTACTGATTATTAAACCAAAGAAGCACAGGCTTTCATGAGAAAGATTTAAGTAGCATTAACCTTAAGGTTGCTGGAGTTTTTTTTCTACAACTTGGTGGATGGAGTGTTCTTAGCTCTGGGGCAGCACGATGTACAGCACTACTTCACACTGATGCTGTGGTTGATGCCCCTGCTGCAACACAGTAGACGAGTAATCTTCTACCTCTGTGCTGGCACATTGGTGTGCCGCGAATGGCCTGCAAGTGTGTCATGGGAGTTTGGGAGAGTTTATTTAATAGTAGGGCCACTGGTGAGTCCTCCCACTTCTCAGTTGTCCAAAAACTGATGGTATTCCTTGACAATTTTAGCACAGTTTCAGTGTGCCATGAGTTGAAAAAGGTTGAAAGTCACTGCTGTAGCAAAAGAAAAGAAACTCCTTATTGTGCTGTATGCACAGTTCTGTCAAATCTGGAAATGTGAGGTTTCTACTTTTACTGAAAGTTACAACCCATACTGTGCTTCTGCTTTAAAAAAACTGCACATAAGGAGAAAATGCAGCTGGAATCAGATGAAGCTGGAAGCAGATTGTCACAGTTTTGCATTAGCAATGATCTGGAAGGTCATAGGAACAGTCTCAGAGTGCTTCCAGAATTTGTTTTCCCCTTGGACCCTTGGTGTAGTCCATCTCACCTCATCTCATGGTTGGGTCAGCAGTTCATACCACTCTGATTAACAACGATCTCTTAACTGAGGACTCTTAACTGCTAATGGGCCAAAAACATATGACTTGGTTGTGCAACAGAGAGCCCACCTGTACTACAGCCCTTGAACCCACCTTACCAATGGTAGTGTAGTGCATCAGTTTGGAAGGCTGTGATGGGTGCCATGGTAGACCCAGTGCAGAGCTTTGTCCCAGGGCCCACAACAACCTGTTGTTGGCATGGGGCCATGGACAAACCCATATGAACATACTAACTATTTTAGTTGTCCTCCCCATGAAAATCATTAAAGATTATGAAAGACTTTGCACTTTTTGCCTTTCAGCTGTTGGATTCTCAAGTATGATGAGGCCAAACATTGGAGTGTATATACATACACAGATGGAAACTCTGCCAAAGTTTTTGTTCAGTTTTGTTTTCCCTTTGCTGTTGGGGTTGGGGGTGCAGTGTCCTATGTGTCTGAGTGAGCAGATGAAGTACTTACTAGCGGGGATGGGTTGGAGGCGGGGTACTACAAAGCCAAATTGAGCTTTCAGGCTGCTAGTTGTTTTTCTTTAGTGTCAAGTCAGTGTAAAAAGGTATACATGGGCATGACTCAGCTGTAGGCAAGCACATTTAAGTCCCATTAACATCAAACAGCTAGATAGATTCAAAGCTAAATTTTTCCCATTGAAGTGGGCTGTAGAAGTCTGGGTCTTTAATTTTGGCTGGAGCGTGTGCTAAATCATTTACTTTCTATATTCATGTTTTTATTGGAGTTACTAGAGTGATGCTGTAACTGGCAGAAAATTATCTTGCTCAGTTTTCCTGCCTTTCTGCATTTGCTCCTTGAGATACTGTCATCATTCCAAATTTGCTACTATTAAACAAATCATTCACATCTCCGATTGCACCTGTCATTAGCTAATCTCCAGTAATTCACCCTGGAAAATTCTGCCAGAGTCCTACCTGAGAGTTGAATTTAACCTGACGCTGACCTCACAAACATAGTTTCATTTTATGGTATAGTGATGGCATTCCCTTTGGCGTAAAGGAACATATGGTTTTTATTTAAAATTATGAGTTAAACTTTTGTTTAAGGAGCCTCTTTCAGTTATGAGATGAAAGTTATTGGGAAGAAAACACAACAGCTGAGAAAGAGGCATCAAACTTGCTTTCCCGTTTCCCTCAAGCTTTGGGGCAAGAAACTGTTTGTGTTGTTAAGTATAAAGCATTGAAGATTAAAAATTCTCTGTACTTGCTCTGTAGTGCACTGTTCCCAAATCAAACCCCTCTAGACTGTAAATCATGTCGACTGTGTCACTGTTTTGATTGGAAGCATGAGCCAGACCATTGCAAATCTCAAAGGAGGGCTAATTCTGCAGCTGCAGAAAGCTGGAACTGTTTGGTGCTATTATTAAAGGAACTTGAGAGGGTTTTTTTTAAGGTAAAGATGTAGTGAAATTCATAAGGTGCACAGAGATTTAGTATGAAGGTTTTATTACAAGATGGCCCCCAACGATACTGAGATGGTAATGCAAATGGAATGATTCTCAAGTGTCAAAACAACAAACATCATTTAACTCCTCTCCTTGCTGTTTATCTTGGGAAAACTGAAATGTGAAGAATCAGACTTTATGCTGCAAAATTAAATACCCAGCAAGACTGCTTCGTCTGGAGCAAACTGCTCTTCTGGAGAAGCTTTGTTTTTCATTCTTTTCTCAGGGGTATTGTATGGAAGCTTTTTATACAGTTTTCATTGTTGCCTCAGGCTGGGAGCCTTGGGGCTTTGTTTCCTGGAATATGGTCAACCAACATTGTCTTATCTTGACTCTGAAAGCTGCTGTTACGAAATTTACATGCAATTTACATACAGTTCCAAACTTAAAGATAACTTTAAAGAAGAAAGAAAGTTAATGGATTGCTCTTGATCTGGAATGAGCATGAATAGGTGAAAAGCACACCGAAAACGGACATCAGTTTAAAGATATGGGAAGGAAGCAGACCCATTTAATCTCTGAACATCTAGAGATATTTTAGGGACCTGAATGGAGGATGAGTTGCTTGCTGACTCCACAACTTTGGGCTGCCTCTGTTATTAACTAGGTATAGAATGATGAAATCCAACAGTGATGAACTTTTAAGGGCCCTGTGGATTGATGGGACTAGCTGGTGCCTAGAACATGGTTTGTATTGCTTTTAGGCCTGTGTCTTTCACATTTTAAAGCTGCAGACTTTATCACTGGAGAGAAATTGTTTTACGGTATATGGCCTCAAGGCAGGATGACCATATACAGTACCAGAATTTCAGATTTGACCTCTTTTTTTGCGTCCTGTCCACGTGTCCTTCAAAAGGGCTTCATTGTCCTCCATTTTGGCGTCATTTTGGAACTTTGCAATTGTGTGCAGTACCCATCATGTCTTATGTCATTGGATTTGTATTGAAGAGAAGACTCCAGTGCAAAAATTGGTTTTGAAATATGTCTTTCCTATCAAAAGTTATGGCCAAACAATTAAAAGTCAAAAATATGCATTGAGCTCTATGGGAAAGTGAAAGTGCCCAATATTGCGGCTTTACTCATGAGCAGGAGAATGTGCCATTGTCCACCAGAAAGGCCCAGCTGAGAGGAAATCCAAGATCATGTCCTCCTTTTTAGGTTTGGACATCTGGTCACCCTGGCTCAAGGGTTTTTCAAAGTAGAAAGTAATTATACGAAAGGATGGTGGAGTGGTTAAGGAGTTGGGCTGAGACATGGAATATCCAGATTCAAATCCCTCCTTGGCCCTATCTTAGTTTTTACTTCCTCCTCAACAACATGTAATTTAATTTTTGTTGTGCTCAGATATCTTTATGTCCCATGTTTCTCTCTTCTGCTTAGTATTTTCAGCTGATAGGGTGGGAAAATGCTCAACAAAATTACCGCAATACATGATATTAAGGTGCACTACTTATTATAAAGGGAGGGAAGGAATTTCAACACAGATTGAGACAGTCTCATTCAATGTAGGGTTCCCATAGTGACACAAGAAGACAAGGTTCATAACTAAAATGCTTGTCTACCATCAGACATCAACTCAAGAACTACTGGTGGTATCCATATCATTGGTTGAAAAACACTGGTATATAGTATTACCTACTCTTACTTAGTGCAGAAATTTATTTAAATTAATGGCTATCTTAAAACTGCTTTACACAACGGTAGAGAAAATGAAAATAGGTGAGGAGGAGGGTGAGGAGGAAGGCCTGAGATAAGGTGGGTTCAGCAGCAGCACACACCAAATCCTGACCCTTTTCCCAGGCCTGATCTGCCTTTCCTGGTTATCCAGCTTTGTGCAAGTCCAAGTTGACCCATCTGGCCCATAGGGACTTACCCTAGAGCAAGGGTGTCCAAACTTTCAACTTTAGGGCTCCTGGACTTTTAACAATTGTGTAGATGTGGCCATTTCAGCAGGTTCAGCTTGTGATCCATGTGATTAAAAACTGCAGCTGCAGAAATTCCCTTCTTTGCATAATTTTATAAGTTAGAAGTGCTCTGAGTTTGAAAGTTTGGACATCCCTGCCTAGAGACTGAAACAAATATCCCCTCACACAAGGAGGTCTCCTAAGGCCAAAAGTCCCCTATCAGAATCACAAGAGCCCACACTGGTGCTGCTGCATTGCCACGCTTGAAGTTGGCGGTGAATTGGGCTGCCCATGCAATTTTTTGAAACTTGGCTGCAGGAAGTTATTTTCATTAATATATGGTAGATTACAGCTTTCCAAACCCCTTCCTGCAGGCTGGATCTTGGGAAAGTTGGGGAAAGTTCTCAGTTCCATGATCAGAACATCATTCCACCACCACAGTAGTGGCAGGCACTGGGATGCTCTGGGCAGTTGCAGCTTCCTGGAGATCCTATTGCAGAGCTTTCCGGGATGCTGAACAACAGACTCAACTGTCCACTGCATCCCAGTACCCAGAGCTATTGGAAATATACACAGCGTGGCAGTTTGAACCAGGACCACATTTTCATTGGACAGTGGTTGTGAATTTGGTGACAGATGATCTACAGGCATTCCCTTGGAGGGGTAAAAGCGAGTTAGTTTGTAGGAAAATATTCAGCTCACCTTTGAGTATAGGTATTCTCTTTTTATAGTTTGGTACAGAGTATTGTAAAATTGTGCTGTTGTGTACTGAGATTTATGTTTTATTTTGGTGAAATCCTTTGTTTGGCATAAAAAAATGGGAAGCAGTGGGCACTCTTGTTGTAAAAGAAATAATGTCAAGTTCGCGGACTTAAAATATCTTTCATTTTCCTGGGGTCAGATTAGTTGTGATGATAATACAAGGCAGTTGGAAAGCTATCCACATGCATGGCAACTGCAGTTTAGGAAATGAACAGCAGAGGGCAGTGGAAGAGTGCTTGAATTTTTAAGAAAAGTAGGTTTGGAGGTGCAGTTAAATAGCTGTCATGACATCCACCTATATATAGCAGGAAAGCATTTCAAAAGTTCAGTCTGTAACTTGAATTTGTCTTAGCAAATGCTAAGAAATTAATTATTTTTTAAAGAGAGAATGACACATACACTGGGTACCCAAAACTGGATATCATTTATATGTCCACATCAATTCAGTTTGTGGTGGCAACTAACACAATTCTGCTTAAATGCTTTTTATAAAAAAGCAGGCCTCCGTCAGTCTTGAAAGACTATGGTATTGTGCTCGGCACTGCATACGCTGCATGCGAAGCACGAAAGCCTGGGTTGGATTGTTATGGAGGTTAGGCTGTTACCAAAGCAGCAAATCCCCCCTCTCCACACCACTGAATTACTCCAATGGAAAGGCAGAGCCAATACAATTGGATACGATTGGATTGGATTTATAAGACAGCTTATTTTTATAAGAAGGCTGCTGAAACTGATAATACAAAAAATATTTGTGCCTCTGTATCTTCAGCCCAGGATCTAACCTGCAGGATTCCCAGAACCTGATCTGACTGCCAAGATTCAGTCCTAGATCTGAGCATATGCTTCTGAGCAAATGCAAAGAGCATTTACCTCACTAACAGTAGACATCCATAAACACCTGGAATTATGGAGAGGATTTCTATAGTTTGTTGCTTCCAGAAAGGCTCTGATCCCTAACATTTTTTAAAAATCACTTCTTCAGGTCATGATGTTGTAGATTAGAATGTGACAGTGTTAACATAATGCCTGTAATTGTGGCCTGATTAGTTTTCCTTCACCAGGAGTGTCAAACATAAGGTTCATAGGCCAGATGCAGGCCCCTTGAAGCTTATTATCCAGCTGTCCCAGAACCACCTTTTCAGCAAAACCAAATTATCACTTTATAGAGCATCTGCTAAGCTAAGTGATGCCTCAGCAAAAGCAACACTGCTGAAAAGATGGTCATACTTTCCTATAATTTGCAGCTGATTTGATCACAAAAGTGTTTATTGCTAGCCATCATTTGCATAAAGATAACATTTCCTGATTAATGATGTCACTTCTGGCTCTCAGCAGGCACCATGAATATTATTTAGACCATTAGGTAAAAAGAGTTTAACACCCCACAGAGAGCAGGAATCATGCTTCATGGGGCACAATCCAGAGTTAGGGCAGTGAAAATGGCCCAGCTAGGCTACCCCAAGGAGGCTGTTTCCAGAGCAGAAAGTTGGGCGGAATCCAGAGGGTCGGGAACCCTGGGCTGCCCTAGCTGCTCTAGGCATGCTCAGCAGGTACCATGTAAGTGGCACCTGGGGAGAGCTTGCTCCCTAAGAGACCTCCCTCAGAGTACACTGAATAAGGAACAGCTGTGGTGCCTGCCTTATAAAGAAGCCAAGGAGTCCCTGACAACCAGTCACAGCTACAGCATGAGACTGCAGTACAGCAGTACCTTGTAGTGGAGGGAGGTTGCAAGGGGATTTTTGGAGTGGCTAACTGTATCCAGAGTTGGTGGGTTGTCGCTGTTGTGCCATATCCTGAGATTGAGAGGCAGGAGTTGCCATTAGGCTGGCCAAGGGCTCAAAATTTTTGCTAACACTTCCATTTGGCTTATCTGGACCCCAATGGGTCTACTCAGATTTATTCCTGCTCCTGAGGTGGTGTAACTCTAAGGAGCTGTGAGGGGGCATGTCTGCCTTGGAAACAGGCTCAGGATACAGCCTAACTGCACTGTTCTAGGCCATGCTGAACATGCCTGCAATATGCCTCTTCTCAATGCCTAGGCTGGCACAGCTATGCCAGCCCAGATCCATCTATCTTGGGCCAGTTGACTTACACCAGCCTAAACCTTTCTGGTGTAACTGGGCTGTCCCATCTTGGAATTGGGCCAGCCCAATGATAGACAGGCTAGCCCGAGCGCACTTCAGGATTGCAGCCATAATTATGTTTCCAGAAAGGTGACTCCCACTTTCTGATGATTCGTTTTATGACAGTTCCGTTCTTTCAACACCTTTCAGTTATACCCAGGACCCATTCATTCAACACATGCTTCCCCAAACTTCTGTCTGCTGGTCTAAAGGCTAAAATTATCTTCTCTGATGTCAATTTGCATGTGACATGGTGATCAAACTTTTTGGCTTTTCCACATGACTTCCTTCAGTAAATAACCATCATTGATATATATATACGATATTCATTGCCCACACATGCCTTTTTCATTTACTGTAATTTATGATGTATTTTGGCTATGTGTTATTTAGGCTTTTGCAAGTGATAGTTATGTCTTTTCTGGAGGGCATTTTGCATTTGCAAGCAAAGATTGGGATCCACCATTTTCATTTTGGACAATGCTCCAATCTTTAATCCATTCAATAAGTGGGAGATACCTGTATTTGGTTACAAGTGCAGCCCAAGTTCTTCCACCACCCAAATTGGTAGAGGATCTGCTGTCCAACCTATTCCACAAATCTGCCATTTAGCAAGCCAGCATGTATCCATACATACATGTGAGCTCATGCATGATGATGAGTGGGGCACGCATACTCTCACATACACGCAAACCACTTTCCTTATTCTGTGCCGCATCCATCTCCTCCATAACTTCTTGCCAGTTGCCTGGCCAAAAGGATTCTGTTCCTGCTTGTCTAGTTACTTTGAAAAAAGTTCCTTTTCTTTTTTGTACACTCAGGAAAAAAATATTGCAGTGGATCTGAAAAAGGAGGTAGGCAGAATGCACAGGAAGCTCATGGGAAGGGGCATATGGTTTCCTCCAACCCTCTGTTCACTGAATAATTGCATTCAATTATTATTTTGAATGCTTATACACCATGTTCTGCATGTTACCTATATTTGAGACAGGCAACTACAGTAACAGTGCAATCCTATTTGTGTCTACTCAGAAGTAAGTACCATTGAGTTCAATGGGGCTTACTCACAGGAAAATGCTCTTAGAATTGCAGTCTAAGGGCACGATCCAGAGTAACTAAAACCTATGGGAAATTCATAATGCAATCCAGAGTAACTTGTTCTTACTCCGGAGCAAAGACTCCCTGTAGTTACTCTGGATTTCACCCTAAGTTATTTTGCCAAAATAGGCACTTTCATCATACGTAAACATTGCATGTCTTAAGCTATACAGAGTATTTCTTTATACCTGTATATATTTGAGAAAGCTGGCTGCTTATGTAAAGAATGGCCTTACCTTGCTTCTAAATTTCAGTCAAAAATAGTTGAAAATGAGCATGTGAATCCTACACATGCAGTTCTGACAAGTTATGTGCACCTGCAGGGGGAGATCAACATGCACCATTGAAATTGTCATTGCAGTTTCTACAGTAGCGGCTCTCATGGCTGAACAGTTAAGCCAGTGACAATCCATGTGTCTGTAAGCTTGTTCATTCAGCCATGCCAGGGAATGCAAAAGAAATTCTATAAGACCCCTTTACTGCAAAACCCCTTTTCCCCTCATTGTGCACATGTTTTAGTGCTGTGCAAATAACTATTCCAGATTTATAACAGCACTATTCAACAAGGAGACACACAGTGTGAAACCTATAGGCTCAGTTCTGTTCCCTGCATAGCAGCAATAACAAAGTCAGCTTGATGTTGAGATTGCTGGTGGAGTCTCCCTACAATCCAGAGTAACTACAGGAAGACATAAGGGGCACTTACTCTGGATTGCTCTATGCATTCTCCATAGGTGGCACCATAACTACGTCGGCGTAAAAGGTCCGTAGTTACTCTGGATTGTAGCCTCTGTGAATTTAGTACTTAAAAAGTTGTTCCCCATCTTAAATAGATTAGATCTGGTGTTGACTCAAACAGGCAATTAACAACTAGTTTGTTAATTGTTTCTGGGAGTACCAGTTCTAAACTAGTTTAATGAAAGTGAGTCTATAGGTTTTGGGTTTTTTGGTCTTTTAACAGCACAATTATCCAAAATAAAAATAGCTCGATAGAGTCATAGATTCTATAAATGTTCATGTAAACACTCATACGGGATTGTTATGAAAGGACCAGAAGTGTTTTGGCTTTATTTTCAAAGTCTGGTTCAGACTAGCTGCTGCTGAACTGTTTTCTCCATCTAGCCTGATAAATGAGCCTGTGGACAGCTAAGGTACAAAACAGTACTGAAAGTTTTACAGTTCGTTTATGAAAATGTGTCAAGTGTTAGAAACAATCTGGTGCTACAAAGACAATATCCACCCCCACAGAATTCATCTTTAATGTTTTCTACTCTTCTGAAAATGTCACTGGGATGATTTTACTAGCTGATACAGTTATAGGAAAAAATGACAGGCTGGAAAGAGGAGAAGCAGCCACTGGCTCTCCAACTTACTATATTTAAAAACAAATGTATTGTCATATAAGGTTTTCACCATACAGGTATCAATACTACATGAATTGTGCTGTAATGATTGGAGAATCTCCCTGAACTGAATCTTCTCTTCTCTTTTCTTACTGAAAAAGAGAATTAAAAGGTATCCCCCACAGGTTGCCCTTCTAGTCATGCCCAAGTACAATGCTCATCTCTGAAGAGCCAGTGTTTTCCAAAAACACCTCCCTGGTCATGTGGTCAGCATGATTAAATGCCAAAGGTGCACGAAAACACTGTTACTTTCCCACCAAAGCAGTATCTTTTTATCAACTTGCATTTAATTGTTTTCAAACTGCTAGGTTGGCAGTTGCTGGGCAAGTAACAGGAGCTCACTCCTTCATGTGGCACTTGGGTCTTGAACCACCAACCTGTCAGCCTTCAAGTTGACAAGCACAGCATCTTTAACCATTAAGCCACCAGACCCCTAGAAGTAGATTGCTGTACAACCTATATAGAATAGGTTCTATAGGGAGAATGTACGTTCAAATTAAAATAGTACAGCCAAATCCCTAAAGAATATAGTGAGACGGGAGAGTGACTGTGGGGAATCACTATAACTGGTGAACTGGTTTGTTTTCCTCATCATTTCAAACCCAAGTAAATGTAATGGGCTTTATATTCTCTATCTTCCTTGGAGGGAAGCTGCGGGAAGATTGAATGCAAAACTTAGGAAAAATGTTTTGTATCTAGACAAGTTTATCCTCCCAGCTCTGCATCGTTATAATGCCTGGGCCTTGTACTGACCGAATGCAGTTATTTTGCTTGTAATGCATGCAAACTCTTTTCTTTTGAATGTTAGAGTTCTTGATTGACTCAATCAATATTTATGATTAAACCAAAAAGTGGGCATGAAGCAGACCCATCTCCTCCTTTTTGTTATCCCTGTTTTTGCTGCAGTGGTGTCTGGCAGTGGTGGTTCTCCCAGTGGTTGCTGGCTGGCAGCAGCTATTTGATTTTTCCACAATACATCTAAGGATGTATGGTGATGTGGGTGGCGCAAGCGGTAAAGACACTGTGCCTGTTAACCAGCAGGCCAGGGTTTGATTCCTGGGTCAGCCCCACAAGACAGGGTGAGCTCCTGTCCTTAGCCCAGCTCTGCGACGCCAGCTGGATCCAATCATATTGGCTCTGCCTTTCCGTTGGACTAATTCAGTGGCGTGGAGAGGGGGGATTTGCTGCTTGGGTAACAGCCTAACCTCCATAACACTCCAACCCAGGCTTTCATGCTTTGCATGCAGCGTATGCAGTGCCGAGCACGATACCATAGTCTTTCAAGACTGACGGAGGCCTGCTAACATCTAAGGAGTGACATCCTAGGAGCATCTATATATAGCTTTCTTTATAAGCATTTTAAGAGAAAAAAATAGTAGTTGATAATAGGATTGCCATATTTCCCCAGAATTCTCAGCACAAAAAAATCTTTGTGACGTCGAAGCAGAATTTCCAGGATATATTCTAGAAATAAAATTGTGGTCAGCTGTCACCAGAAAACAACCAATACTACTGCCACAGTTGTGCCGCTTCAGGTCACCAAATGGCTTCTCAGTACTTTTCACTACTTCCTGATTGGAAGTCTATGGCTGCAATCCTAAAGACACTTTCTTAGGAGTAAGACCCACTGAACACAATAGGGCTTACTTTTGAGTAAACATGGTTAGGATTTTGCTCTTTCATTATTTTATTTCAATAGCTTTCTTATTTTATCAATATTGTCTTATGTTGTTAAAAGGGATACATCATTGTGGCCTCGTTTCTTTCTTAAATACTGTAAAACCTGGGATTGAGAGCATTTTGCAAGACAAGCAAACATTTTTAATAAATTTTGACAATAAACCATCACATCAAAAGTTATAGCCAAAAAACTCGTTGGATGTGGCAATGGTGCATCTCCATGCTCACTACCTAGGGCATTGCCCTGCCTGCTGCATGGGAGGAAGACTATCATGGGGGTGACATGCATGCTTCCTGAACCAGGTGACACAAACTCTAGTGATGCCACTGCTGCTTTCTGCTGTACTTGAATAATCAAAATACTTTGCATTTAGAAGAATACAAACAGTAACAATATGCAACCTTATGCAACCTTAAGAAGTAATTTACTTAAAACTGTATTACAAACAAAAGACAATCAAAAAGGAAGAATTACAAGGAAAGCAGGTCACTTAAGCAAAGATGAAGTAGTTTATGAAAGGAACAAATGAGTCATGAAAAACAATAAAGTAGGACAGAATGAGAATGAAAGAGCCAAGAGTCTGAAAGTCTACATCATCATAATTAAAATACCTATACTCTGCATTTCAAAATATATGAAAATCCACTGTCAAATCTCCGTTACTGCCTAATAGCATCATTAACAAAACCAGCAATGGTAGTGAGCATAGCAGGAAATCATAACCTGTTGTGTCTCTAATAACTCCAGATCACTCCAGAATGAAGGCCCTTTACAACTTATTTCAACTGATCTTTATGTAATAAAAAATCTAAATTAGCATAACTTCACCTTCTACAATGATCTTGTTGGATTTACAGCATTTTTCACTTGCTTAATTTGTTAGATATTAAAATGATCTGTTTTCATATTAGTGGCCTATTGAGTACTTCAAGTCCCGACTGAATATAAATTTCCACCCATGTTCTGTCATAGAACAGCTTGTATCCCTTTCCCAAATAGAAATTGTTTTTTTCTTCTTGCCTGGAGCAATTTTATTTTACTTTCTGTAGTTGGAGAACAATCCAAAATGTGTCATCAGTTCTCATGGCTGGAGAACAAGCTAATTATGGTTTCATGATCTAATGCAATGTATCTCAACTATGGTACACGTACCGTCACTGGTATTTGACAGTGTTCAGTTATTCACCCTGATCTGTCTGTCTTCTCTCCACTGAGAAAATATAGCTCTGCAGGAGTCTCAAATTTTCAATTTCAGAGCTCCTGGACCTTAACAATCTGTAGAGGAGGAAATTTCAGCATGTGCAGCTTGTGATCTGTGAGATGAAAAGCGGCACCTGCTGAAATTTCATCCTGTGCACAAATGTTAAAGGTCCTGGAGCCCTGAAATTGAAAGTTTGGAGACCCCTGAACTGGGGGATGTGGGTTTGCTACAGAGATGGGATCAGGGATGAGATTCACTTCTGCACCAGGTGCTTTGGGAGCACCAAAGCCAGACAGTTATCAGTGCAGCTTTGCTTTTGGATTGGCTTTGGACAATGAAATGGGTTTTTAATTGTTTTAATCTTTTCCACACCTCAATTCAAGTGCTACAGTCTTTGAGGCACAGGAAACATCTTGCAGATTCTTGTTCTTATGGAAATCATGGCTCAGTTTATCTGTTCTTAGGAATACAGTATTAAGAGACTCCACTTAAGACAGTGGTTTTTAACCACTGTGCCGTGCCACATTGATGTGCCACTGATGGTCATAGATGTGCTGTGGGATTTTGCGAAGGGTCAATTTGGGGATGAACCTACCAGCAGCATGATGAGTCTTGTCAATGGTCAGAAAGCTGAAGGTGTACTTTGACAATTTTAGCTCCTTGTCAGTGTGTTGTCAGCTGAAAAACTGCTTCCTTAAGACAACCTGACCAAAGGTGCAGCAATAGCTTCAAGAACTGTCTCTCCTTATAGCAAGTCAGACATACAGTCTTTGCATTGGGCTAGAGGTTAAGTTCTGTATCTTGTGTACCTCTTTATTCTTCACTGTTATAATTTCTCAAGTCCTGGCGAAACTTATGTAAAATAAATTTCGCAAACTAAGCAAGTACAGTGGCGCCTTACGTAACAAGTTTAATTCATTCCAGAGGCATGCTTGTTACATGAAACGCTCTTTACGTGAAGCGGATTTTCCCATAGGAAATAATGGAAACTCAGACGATTGGTTCCACAACCCAAAAAATATTCATATAAAAATATTAACTGTTTATAAAAATGATTACAAAACTCTGTAATATAACACAGTACAAAACACTGTAATATACAGTAACACACAACATTGCAATAAAGAAAATACTGTACAGTACTGAACTGTACCATAGCTTTTAAAACTTTCATGGCTGGTATGAGGGTTTCAGAGAGGGGATGACTTTGGCTGCAATCCTAAAGTAATATTCCTGGGAGTAAGACCCATTAGACACCATGGGGCTTACGTCTGAGTAGACATGGTTAGGATTGTGCTCTTTCACTATCACTAATGGAGTCACTGCTATCCATTGGCTCAATGGAATCTTTGTCTTTATGTGCAACTAACATTCCCAAACTGCTGATGAGGAGCAGCACCAGATCATTGATAAGGCACACCTTCCATGCTGCCACACACAGATCCCACATACAAACCTGGTTCAGGCTGCCCCCTGGACTTCCCATAAGTTCCCTGGTCATGGAAGCCTATTCCAAACTTTGCCCAAGGCCCCACTGTAACTCAAACTAGTCCCCTCGTAGCCCCTGTGGGTTCCCTTGCCGTGGAAGCCTCTTCCAAACTTCCTCAGAAGTGCTCTCTACTCAAGATAGTGCTCTTTATGCAAGTCAAAATTTCTGAGGAAAATTTTGTTCTTTATCCAAAACACTCTTTACCCAAGTCGCTCTTTACCCAAGGTAAAGGTACCACTATAGTACCAACTAACATTGTCTGTTGAAATAATTGAGCTGTCATTATTTTGTAGAAGAATTTGTGTTAGACTGGCACAGAATTATATATAAATCAAGGAGAAAATGTGTGTCATGATTATTATTCTCAGAAAATAATTATTCTCAGCACATTATATAGGTGTAGGATTAAAAGAGAGAAGTTTGCCTCTGCTTGAATTATCCAACAGATGAATAGATGATTCATAACTTATGCAACTGCAAATGTACATCTCTGCTAATCATCCACTGCCTGGATGTCATTACATGTGCTACATGCACTTTCAGTTCCTCTATCAGCTGTGCTCCAAGGCAAAAATTAATCCTTTAGAAAATTTCAAGACAGCATGCTTTTAGTATTCAGTTTTCTGAAGATGGGCAACATAATCCTAACTTGTGCTGGAGCAGGCAAGTTGGTGTGCCTGCACTGTATCCAGCACAGGTTTTGGAACTGCTACTGTGGGTGCGGATGGCACGGGTTCCTGTTAACCAGCAGGCCAACATTCGAGCCCTGAGTCCCCGCAAGACAGGGTGAGCTCCTGTCCTTAGCTCAGCTCTGCGACGCAGCTGGAACCAATTGTATTGGCTCTGCCTTTCCATTGGACTGTTTCAGTGGCGTAGAGAGGGGGGATTTGCTGCTTGGATCACAGCCTATCCTCCATATCAATCTAACCCAGGCCTTCGTGCTTAGAATGCAGCGTATGCAGCGCCGAGCACAACCATAGTCCCTCAAGACTGATGGATGCCTGCTGCAACTGTGGTACTGCAAGGAAGGGGAGACTTGGTAGTTTTGCACAGTTAGTTATGTAGGATTGGGCTGTGAGAAAGTACAGTTGATTGATTGAATTAAAAGGTTATAATCTTTTGAGCTTTGCCATTATGTGCCTTATAAGCTTTGACATATGTGGTTGCATGTAGTTTCAGTGCTCCACACTATCCCCCCAGACTTCCACATTGTCTGAGGAACCTTCCTTGCATTCAACACTACAAACATCTTCAGGAAATTGCCACCAACGTTTGTGTGTGTGTGTGTGTGTGTGTGTGTGTGTGTGTGTGTGTGTGTGTGTGTCCAGAGCAGAGTACAAGGGGAGAGCAATGCCTAGAAACAGCTAGTGACGGTTATCTCTAGAATAGCTCTGAATCACTTTAAAATGTTTATCATTTATTAATAGTAGGCATATATTTGTAACGGCTTAGTCATAGCAGTTCTGTCATCCATCCTTTTGCTAGGATCCCTTTCATTCTAGCTTATAACAAGTTTTTAATCACAAAATGTTTTAAGCATCTGAAATACAATGGGACAGGATTTTCATCCAGTGAGCCTAAAAATGATGTCATGATCAAGAAGAGTAGAAGTAGAGATAGCCTTACTCTTTAATGTAATCAAATCTAGAACTGTTACATTATAGACTTTGTTCTATGCTAACGTCAAGACTTATCAGAAAAAGCTGGTATAATCTTTGAAATTGTGACCTCTTTTCAGAACAGTCTTGAAAGTGAAAATGACCTTGTAGCCAATTTGTCAGGAATGCAAATCCTTTTGTATAGCTGTTGCTACACAAAGATTAAAGTTTAAGTTTAGACAGAGTAATATATAAATTGTAATTTAAAAAATTCTGAAAAAAATTGCTTGGGAACACAAATTTGAAAGATATTTCAAACTTGCTAAAACTTTAGTAAAATTAATGTTAAAAGTTACCTGAATCATAGGCCATTAACATCATGCAACTAATATCAGGAAAAGCCTTCTAGAATAGACAGTGGAAAGAATGCAAAATGCATTGCAATATCAGAAGCCCTGCTTACTGGTCAAGAGACACTTTTTCAAGTGGGTGTTCCTCTTTTATTTAGCAGGGGGAGAGTAACTGGACCTCCACACCCCAGCAATGTCTGTTCTAGTGGTTTCTGCTGATGTTCTTTTTGCACTTTAGATTGTGAGCCCTTTTGGCTATTAATAATTGTGAGCCCATTAGCTATTAATTTGCTATTAATTTTTGCTATTAATTTTTTCATTTTCTTGTAAACCGCTTTGTGAACTTTTCAGTTGAAAAGCGGAATATAAATACTGTAGATGTAGATATAGAAGCCAAGCTGGCATTGTTATTTACATGTATCCATATATTATGCTTGAAGAAACTGAAATACAAAAGAGACAAACCCCCAAATCCAGAGTAACTACTGGAGCACATAATAGACTTTATGTGCACCCGTAGTTACTGCACCACCTAGTGAAAACCTATGGGGAAATTCATATTGGAATCCAGAGTAAGTTGTTCTTACACCGGAGGAAGGACTCCCCGTAGTTACTCTGGATTTTGCCCTTAGGGTGCAATCCAGAGTTAGGGCAGTGAGGAGTGCCCTAGCTGGGCTGCCCCATCTATTCTGAATCCAGAGCAGAAAGTTATGCTACATCGAGAGTCAGGAAGCCTGGGCTGCCCTAGTTGCTCCAGAGCATGCTCAGTAGGCACCAAGTGATACCTAGGGAGGGCTTGCTCCTTAGGAGACCCCCCCCCCATAGATCACACTGATCAAGGAACAGCTGTGGTGCCTGCCTTATAAGGAGCCCCTGACAACCAATAACAGCTGCAGCATGAGTCTGCAGTACAGTCTACAGTGAATACAAGAGGCTTCTTGGAGTGGCCTGCTGTATCATGAGGTTATTGGGCTGCTGTATTTGTGCCATATCCTGAAGTTGAGAAGCAGGGGTTGCAGATAGGCTGGCCAAAAACTCAGATTTTTTGTCAACACTGCCATTCTTACTCTGCCTTGTCATGGACCACTAAGGGTCTATTCAGATTTATACCTGCTCCTGAGGTGGCATAACTGAGGATCTGGAAAAGGGAATTTCTGCCAGGGAAACAGGGAAACAGGCTGTGTATATAGCATAATTGCTTTGTTCTAGGCAATGCTGAATATGCCCTCAACATGCCCCTCCTGAGCTGCCTAGGCTGGCACAGCTAGGCCAGCCCAGGTCCATTTGTCTTGGGGCAGCCCGTGGGTGCAATCCAGAGTAACTATGGGGAGTCCTTGCTCTGACATAAGAACAATTTACTCTGGATTGCAATATGAATTTCCCATAGGTTTTCACTAGGTGGTGCTGTAACTGCGTCAACAAGGCTCCTACTTGTTCCCATAGTTACTCTGTATTGTGGGGTATGTTGACTTATGCTGCCCCAAGCCTTTCCAGAATCATTGTGGGTAGCCTATCTTGGAATTGGGGCAGCCCAAGATAGATAGGTTAGCCCAAGTGCACTTCTGGATTGCAGCCTTAGGGTGCAATCCTAGTTCTGAGCTAGTTCTGAGCAACATGTCTATTGCGCTGGCCTTAGAGTGTTGGAAACGTTCCATAAGACACTTCTGCAATGACTTAAATTCGTCTCCTTGCCCTGGATTAAGCCCCCATCAGATCCAATCCTGCTCTGCATGCGGGAAGTCTTATGATTGGACAGTCTCAAGGATATCTGTTGAACGTCACTGTACCTATTTAAACTTTCCTTGTGACTTGCTTGGGTACCTTCTTGAATTCCTGGAAACACAACAGTGCTGGAAAAATATATCTTTTTCTTAAAACACTTAAGTCTAGATGGATCTGCACCACAGATCCAGTTTTAACAGTACCTATCTTAATTTGGCATATAAGTTTTGAATCTATAGTATTCTCTGGTTTCTTTTTACATTTGGAGTGCTTGTCATTGTTTGTATTCAAAATCATATGGTTCACTGACAGCCTGGGCCCAAATAATTTTGTTTGGACAGCATCAAATTTTACCCAAAGTGTGGTCAACATTCAACCCAGTTTCATTTTCAATAAACATTGTTTTCAAAAATAGAGTGAGTGTGTGAGAGAGAGTTTTTACACTTGATTTCATTTAAACACATTTGTGGATATAATGGAAAAGTTTTTCATGGCCAGTGTGCTTTTTGATCTCCATCCTCATATCAATTACCATAGTACTGCCTAGGTTCATATGCTCTTTGAGTGCAAAACTTTTACTTCTGGATAGCACTAATGTTTATTATTGAGTTTGACTGTTGAGTTTATGACAATATACATTTCTGGGCCCAGGTTACCATCTAGAAAATAGACCACAAGAATCCATTAGTTGATCATTCCTTCCCTACTTGTTAGACAGTTTTCCTCCGGTTCAGCTTCCCTTTCCTCATATATTTTACCAAAACAAGAATAAGTATTTGACTTTACATAGCAAATGTATTTTGGTGTTTTTTCAGGCTGTGAGTCGTCGCTGGATTTGACATCTCAGAAGGTCACGTCTGTAGTCCATGAGATCTTTAAGGCACTCAGGGACATCACAAGAGCTCGGGCACATATGAAACTATTCAATTCAGTACATATTGCAGGAAGCAATACCCAGCAGGCAAGTTGATATGTATTTTGAATCAATGTTACTATGTGCTCTTCTAAAACACAGCTGGAATGAAACTTAGCCGATTTTACAGTTATTCTAATGTGGAATGTTTTCTGCTGTTTTTGTTCTGGTTTCATGCATCAGCTTATAGAGTAGGCCTTATCTGTACCTCCAGATGTTCTTTCGATGTGATTTTCAGATTGGGCAATCTGCAGGACTTTTGTTTGAGTGCATCCCAGCATTATTTCTAGGCAAGGCTCCTCATAAACTGCTTGGAAGCCTATAAACTATACCAGTAAAAGTTATCTGAAAAACTCTTATGCTTCCTTGAAGAGGGTAGGACATTGGTCTAATCCTGCAAAACTATTCCTGCAGAGCAGCATTCAGATACCATGTCCAGTGGTTGGAAGCCCACAGTTTAGTATTTAAAGATAATTTCCTCTTTGCCTCATACATCATATGCCATCAGTGAACATATAACTTACAGTGTTACAGCCACAGTTGCTACAGGAGAAGCAGTAGAGGGTCTGAGTTTTACTTCTTTTCCTTAAATATTTCTGAATTTAATTTAAACACATCAAGTGAGCCCTGCTTTTTCTCATTATGTTAACAAATCTTTAGTGAGATTAATGAAGTGATAAGAACAGTTATAACTAAAGTTTACTGATAACGTTCATCGAGAGCATTTGTACTTTCTAGGAGGTAATGAAACTAGAGTTGATTATGACAATGGCTAATTTGAAAATTTTGCAGAGTATTCACAAACTACTGGAAATATCCCCCAAAATTGCGGTTTGCCCAATGCTACCTTTTCTTGGGATTCTGTTGTAGTGGAAGAAGGTGCAGAGAAGTAACTTCTGACCAACCAATGTGGAAAAGACAAAAGGTCTACAGCCAGAATTGCATTTCCAGATACCACAGGAAGGAAGAAAACAACATTTTTTGCTTCTTGTAGTCCCACTATCTCAAGCTAAGTGAAATACCATCATGGGTATGAAAGTGCCTTTTGTCCCTAAAATTCAACAAATACCAAGACAATTCTGGATCACAATTTAAATTCAGATGGACCAACACCAGGATTCTCCCTAGACCAAGACCATCTGCCAATAAGAACCAAAGAAGAACCAAACCATCCGTAAACCCAGAAAGGACTTCAGAGGCACATGATGCCGGGCCTGTATTGGTCTGTATCTCTGGCCCCTGCAAGCTTTTCTTTGTCGTTACCTTCCTCTCATAGAATGGAAGACAAATCACATTTTGCAGGTTCCAGACAATCTCAAGGAATTGCTGAATTGGTGGATGAACCCAGGCCGTCTGGAGGTGGGAGTCAGTTTGTCGGTTCCTCACAGAATGATTCTAATGGCGGATGCGAGTCTGGGAGGTTGGCGTAACACAGGGAAGATGGCCCAGTCAAGATCTCCGTCACCCCATAAACAGGCTGGAGCTCAAGGTTGTCCGCCTGGCTCTGCAACACTTTTCCAAGCTGACTCACAATGCTCACATTCTAATCCACACAATGTGGCAACAAAGTCATATATAAATCGGCAAGGCGGCACAAGATCAAAGGGTCTCATGTAAGAAGCAAGTCTGCCCTTCCAGTGGTAAGAAGACAACATCCAGTCCATCAGAGTGGAACATCTTCCAGGAACAAGCAACCACATAGTCGAATGGCTCAGCAGAAGGGATCTGGACAAAGCAAAGTAGAGCTGGCATCCAGAGGTGTTCAACCTGATAGTACAGAGGTTCAGTTGTCCTGTAGTGGACTTTTTTGCATCTTTCGAGAATGCATAGATTCCATTTTTTATCTCTCTATTCCTAGACCTGATGACTCTGGACATGAATGCACTCTTCTGCCCATGGCCTCAATCTCTGCTCTATGCATTTCCACCTTTTCCTCTCCAGAGGACAATTCAGTGCATCAAGCTTCTCTGGGCCCAAGTCATCCTAGTGGTCCCCTTTTGGCCCAGTCAGCCTTGGTTCCCAGCAGTCCTCAGTCTGGCCAGGGGTGTACCTCTAACACTGCCTTCCAGACCTGGTCTTCTAATACAGTGGCCTCTTTGTCATCCCAATCCGAGCCTATTTTGGCTAACAGCTTTTTTAGTGGCAAGAATAACTAAGGAAGGGCTATCCTGAAAAATGAACCATCACCAGGAAAGAGGGCCTCTCTTCTCTTTCACAATGGTTGAAGTTAGCTATCTCAGAGGCTTATAAGGCAATGGGCAAGGAGCCTCCCTTGGGAATCACTGCTCATTCTACTAGGGGAGCAACTGCCTCGGCCATTTTCCAGGGGGCTGCTTCATTAGAGGCAATTTGTATGGTGGCCACTTGGGCTACCCCAATACTGCCATTATAAAATTGATCATGCTGTCTTGGAGGATGCCACCTTCAGGTGTAGAGTTTTATAGAAGGTTCTCCCTGAGTGAGGTCCATTGCATCTCTTCCACCCTGGAGGTGTGGCTCTGGTATATCCCAGTCCTTCAGAGAATGTACTCTTTTCCCTCCTCCGGAGAAGGCAGGAATTTTCCTTACCGGTAAGTGCCCTTTTCTTGGAGGAGAGGAAAAGGGGGCATTCTGCCAACCTCTCTAGAGACTCAATGTTCCTCATGGGGATTTTCCTTGATTCTTGTTACATGTTCAGCTATTCCTTCTGTTTCTGGCTTTGGTCGTTTTTTCTTGCTTGTTCATGACAGCTATCATTCCCTGCTTTCTGTATGGAGCACATGCTGCTTCAATATCAAGGTGGATCTTTCTCGGGCTCTGTTATCCAGCCTGCCCCACACCAAGAAGGAGACAAGACATTGTCTGGCCCTGTCTCATTCTAGATGCAGGGGAAACCCAGTCCTTGAGAGAATGCGCCCTTTTCATTTTAATACATCTCAGTTATATGTTACAAATGGCATCATGTTCCATGATAATTTATTATTGTGCATCAATTGAATAGTTTACTTATTCTTGCTGTAGCCTTAAATATAAGGAGGCTAGATTCTACCAGACCAAGGATTCATGTAAATAGCTGTGTGTGTGCATGAGCACACAGCGCACAGTTAGTCAACATGATGGCTTGCAAGGCTACAGGTCTTGCATGGCATGACTGTTTGTAGGATATGTCTGCTGCCTTCCACAGATTGATTTGCAATTCAAGACCTAAAAGGAAAAAGCTCCTTTCTTACTGGAAAACTCTTCCCATACAATTCTTCCTTGTGTTCCTTTATGTTTAAGGCTGCAGCAAGAAAAAAAAATTAACCACCCCAATCAACTTGAACTATAGTATCTCATGGGACATGATATTATTTGAAATTGAGGGCTGAGAAATATTTAAATGATGACCAAATGTCTGAGAAAACCTTAATGTGTCCCAAAGTATACTGTCAAAAAGCATGTCATAAAAGGTGCACAGACAGCTTCAATAACTGAATGTCTAGACTTTTAATGCACTTTAGTAGCTCCTTTTCTTTAAAGCATGGAGGGTAATGTGCTCAACTCTTAGCATCTCTACAGTTCTTGATGCTAGCCACCCAAATAATAAGAAAAAGTAAAAATATTGTATTATTAATAAAATTTACATTTAACTGTTCAAATTCAAACACTAGGAACTCACCCAGTCCAGAACACTTTTATTAGTCCACATTTTTTGTGTCAGCAGGGAGTCCCAAAATCAAACCCTTGCAGATACTGAGGTACCATCCTATTTTATTAGGAACAACTAAGGAGCAGGAAACCTGGGTCTTAATTTTTTCCACTTTTTTAATCCAATGATTTTAATTTTTATTTTCGGGAGGTTCTGGAATGAATTGCTTCTGGATAACAAGGGACATCTATACATTTCAAATTTTGTTCACATGTTTTCCTCTTTGGTCTGATTTCATCCAACCTTCCACATTGTTCATGAACATTCTGGTGTTTCTTCCCATTTCTCTTCACTCAGGTTTCACACATATATGCACAGTTTTATAGGTATTTATGTTTTCCATCAACCAAAATAATTTCGCAGGCTAAATGATGTTGTGCTTTGACAGTCATCCACCTTTGACATTCATGTATTCTGTATTCCCTTATGAAAGTGCAAGGTGTTGCTGAATTTCCAAGCATTTTGAATGGAGAACAGTAGCTGAAAGAAAACATTAAACTGGTGCTGGGAGGAGGGGGTGGGACAATGCAATTATTTGGGAGAGGAAACTCTTCTTAACAGTTACTTGGAAAGCAGTCCCATTATTTCAAATGAATTTTCTTTCAAATAAGCATTGTTTGAATCAAAGTCTGATTTTTCTTTTATTTCATACACTTCCTGTTTTGACATTTTCTCTCTCTGTAAAATAAATCTAAAGTGAATTGTTTCTCTTTGCAAAGAATAATTGTATATACTCTGGTCATTAAGCAGTGTTTTAGTTGTGTTTGCATTGTTTGATTTGTTGAGACTTAAAGTTTAGAATCATCTCCTATAAAAAGAAATCACAGCAATTATCTGGTGCATGTCTCTTGGCTCAATTAACACATAAACAAATGTGGCCCAGGAAGATTTGGATGAGATATATTTTTGGATGAATATGGGCGGAAAGGCCAGTATTTGATGTTCTACTGGACATGGAAAAGTTTCTTTAATGTCTATAATTGCTTTAGAAAGTAATTTTCTTTCTAAAATGCTTTTTAAGTGGTTAGCTTCTTACAAATGGTTAGCTTCTTTCATCTTTTTTGTTTCTCAGGTAAATGGCACTTCTTTTTATCATTTCCACAGCATGACTCCTACATGCATTTTCTCAGAAAACTCAAGCTTGACATTCCTGGAATAGCAATTGAAGCATTTGGATAAATTGAAGCATTTGCTATTTAATTGTTATATTCCATTTGTCTTACTTTTTAGGCTTGCAGTAATTATATATATGGAGAGAATTTTTATAAACTGGATAAGGCCAGGTTTTTACTAAAAGCATTACTTAGGTTTTTAACTGTCTTGTTTATTTTATTATGACATTATGGATCGCAGGAGTTGCTGCATGACAAAAATTTAAAACAAGGATATTCAGATTACCATGCTAGCACTACATCAAAAACAAAACTTCTGTCCTGGTTTTCTGCAGGGTGCACTTACAGTGTTGTAAGCGTGTTTGTTAAGAATGATGCAGATAGGTGATGTGGAGTGCAGGAAGTCTGACAGCAGTCCTGGCCAGACAAAAAGTACAGTGGCGCCTCACGTAACAAATGCCTCATGTTAAACATAAAGTATGTTCCACGTAACAAACAAAAATTTCTCTAGGATTCTGCTTCATGTAACAAACTGTGCTTCACATAATAAACAAATTCGTTGGCAGTTGGGGCAGACGCGCTGGCCGGCAGCCCTTTTAAAAAGTGTCAGGGTTGCCTAGCATGCCTGCCCATAGCGAAAGCAACACTTCCACACTGTTCCTCATGTGGCTGGACAGAGGGAGAGAACAACAGTGGAGAAGAGAAAAGCAACTCAGGTCTAGCCAAAAGGGAGCAGGGGAGAGAAAGGCTCAGGAGGAAGAGAAGGAGAAAGTCTTGGATTGCAGAAGAAAGTGTCTTGGATTGCAGCCTCCTACCCATGTCTACCCAGAAGTAAGTCCCATTGTGTTAAATGGGGCTTACTCCCAGGAAAGTGACTTTAGGATTGCAGCCTATGTAGACTTCATAGGCTCATGCACATTGAATGCATGTTCTGAATTCAATTCCAGTGTTCTGTCATCATTTTTACATACATTTAATATTTTTATATGAATATTTTTTGGGTTGTGGAACCAATCATCTGAGCTTCCATTATTTTCTATGGGAAAATCCGCTTCACATAAAGAATGTTTCACATAACAAACATGCCACCAGAACGAATTAAATTTGTTACGTGAGGCGCCACTGTACCCCATTCTTAGGCTTCCCTTCTAGTTATATGGAACTCCTCTCAGTGCTCAGTGAAAGGGCACTCTAGAGCAGTGGTCTCCAAACTTTCAACTTCTGGATCTAACAATCGTGTAAAGGAGGGAATTTCAGCAGGTATACCTTGTGATCTTAAAGATGAAAAGCATAACCTGCTGAAGTTTCCTCCTCTACACAATTGTTAAAGGTCCTGAAGACGAAAGTTAGGAGACCCTTGCTCTACAGGCTTCTGTGATTTCCCATTTAGTGCTGAGAGTCTTCTCCTGCTTTGGACGTCTGGCCCTTTAGAAAATATCCAGAGAGGAGAGTGATGACATTCTTTTTAGAAACATTCCCACAAAGGTCTTAGCAGTGGAAGATCAAGTAACCTAGCATGAATAAACTATTTACTTCCCCTATTCTAAGGCATTGCCTTAGCCTAAGTCAGACTAGTGGTCCATCTAGTTCAATTTGATTGTACACTGCATAATCACCTGTGTATTTACGTCCATTGTATCTTTTCTTCAGGCCTCTTATAAACCATTGCTGAAACAAGTGGTGACAGAGATATATAATCCTGATCGTCCTGACCCTGTTGATATTGAACATATGTCCTCTGGGCTCACTGACCTTCTGAAAACAGGATTCAGCATGTTCATGAAGGTAAAGCTGCCATTCAGTGCTCATAATTGCCTTTTATGCCATTTTGGCTCAACATTGCCTATATGCAACTGGGACCAAATGTGTATACCTGTGAGCAAGGCAGAAATGGGTTAAATAAAAATACAGCCAATTTAATAAGTGGAAGCAAATTCATTTTGTTAAGGTTTATCTTATCATCTTTCTTAGATGATATAACAATTTCACTGGCATATCCAAATGAAGCGAGCACTTCAGGCAGTAAATTGGACTCCACGGATTAGGAAAAATGAAAGTCCCAAAGGGGAAGAGGAAATGTAGAAAGGATGAGAATGCTGAGCTAGAAAATTGGAAAGGGAGAGAAGCGGAGGCTGGCACATCACTGGTTAAGGAAGAGAGCATCAGCAGGCCTAAAATGACGAATGGGATGAATAATTGTTCATCCCACACTTATTCTTTACATTCCCACTTGTATTTTCCAGTTTGCTTGCTAGAAAACAAATGTGCAGAAGTGCTTTTTGGTAAAGTGGCTCATCATATGCACATGTGTCACCTCCGTTGGGATTGGCGGGTCTTTCCGCAGGTGTTTGATGATGTGTCCTGCCTGCATCATGGGCATCCTAGGTTGCTCCTGGCGGATGATAGTATCGTACACTGAATAACTCAGGATCGCAGATGCTTTTTATTCCTTTTAAAACTGACACAACACAGTAATATAGTCTATAGTCTTATTACATCACTGTACTTTTATTGTAGGTACATGCATCACACAGACTTATGCCTCTTACTTTCATCAAGTTTAGCTATAGGACAGCACCCCTTATTCCACCTGCCATAGCTCCTCAGCGTGAGCTGCTGTCCCTCACATCTACTCTTTCCCTAATGACTGTATCCCCTAACTGCCCTCTTCCGAACACCAACACCTCTCCTCCAGTGGAGTTCCCACTCCTTTAGTACCTTCCCCCCTTATCCCTTCTCTTCTGTCTTTTGTGGGCCAGCCTCCTTAGCCCCACTTCCTTGCTGGAACCCCCTTGTGTGCTTTCCACAGGCAGCACCCATCTCTGTAGCTCTTAGCCCCATCTCCCAGAAAAAGCTTTCTCCAGGGTCATGAGCTGTGGCCCAGTGACAGCATGTCATGGTTGTTATTGTACTGCTAAGGCTTCTCATTAATCTGGTTCTCATTTTGGGAACAAATGCCCACCCACAGTGCTGTTGTTTGCAAATACTGCCTGTAGAAGTAGCTTGCTGATGAGTTAATCTGCTTTAAAAGCAAGAGAAAGCAGTGTTTTATGCTATAAATATTATTTCTTAAAAACAAAACCTTGTGCAAATCTGCATGACATTTAACAAGAAAATGATTGTTGTCTGCTCACTAGGTATTCACTAAAGCACTCTATAACATTCACTTAGCTGACTGGAGGGGGATCCTGAAAGAAAGGGGATAAAATAATTTAACATTAGAGTAGGAATAAAGTTTGTGTTTAGGATTGCAACAGCTGTGCTGCATCCCACGTGGGTGGCCATTTGCAACACAACTATACGTGGTGTGCTCTCCATGGTAAGTCTGTTGTATAAGTGGTTTTCCTCTATCTTTTGAACTGATTTTATCTGTGTCAGTACAGTCTCATAGGCATGGTTATTGGAGTTCAGACCACATATGGAACATCTCACACAAACAGCTGACCACTTAAGATCTGATTTACCATATGTCCGTATATTGTATGCCATGAGCTAAATTAAATAAATATCTGACCACATGCTGATCTAACTATGCAATTTATTACAAATAGCCGCTCACATCATTGGGTACATGTAGGAAACAAGCCAATTGTCTTTGACACAACGTTTTATAAAGGTGATGCCCTGAGCTTCTTTTCTACTAGTTGTTCCTCCTTTCCTCCTTCCCCTTGCTTCATTAAAATTGTTTATTACTGATGCTATTAAGTCATGATACTGATGAATGCAGTCTGTTTAGGATGGCAACTGGGAAGCAACTCACCAAAATATCTCCCAAAGAAGGTACAGTTTTCACTTTTGAAAAGCGTTGGGGAAAAATGGCATTTGGGATATAGAAGCTGGGAAAGAGCCAATGATGAAAGGCAAATGCACTGTAAACACTGTGAGTCAAAACCACACAAAATGTAATTAGCAAATTCTGTAGTGCAGGCTCACAGTCAAAGACATTATCCAAGCACTGAGAAATGCATATTGTTGGAGGGTACACCCTGACATGGGGAAATAAAGCCTACTTACAACCCTGCATATCATTCTTACAAAACACCACTAATGGAAATTCCATGACTGTACTTGATTTTGCTATATGTTTTACTACTCAGCTCGTCTTCTAGTTATGTTTTATCTCATCCCTTGCCTTTCTACCACTTCTCTAAAATCCCTTTCTGTGATAAAAATCCCTATTCTCTTGTAACAGGGAATTCCCAAAATATACTGAGGGCCCAATCCTATCCAACTTTCCAGCACTGATGCAAGTGTAAGGCAGCCACATCTAAGGGAACTAAGAGAACAAGCATTCCTTCCATGACTCACCATAGGATATACCGCACAATATATCAGAACTGGAAAGCTGGATAGGAAAGGGCCCTGAGTAATGTATGTCATTAGTTTTCATTTGTTTTCCCACCCACTAACATTTTCCTTCTCACCTAAGTGTAAAAGCAGTTTGCCTTGTGGATTTGTTGAGTGATCAAATTCAATACTACAAGATGTAGCAATCACCATTGAATTGGATGGTGTGAAAAGCAGAGGAGACAATTAAGTCCAAGTGTTGGACAGTTCTACAAAGAGTTGGTTACTTGATAACTATGGTAGCTAAATGGAAATTCTGTGTTATGTTCATTATAACCTTATTTAATTAAAATATTTTTGCACTGCCTTCTGGATATCAAAGATGTTCAGAGCCAGTCTGTCTCTGAATATTCAGAGATGAGACAGACAACTGGAAATGAACTTCCTGAGATATCTATATGACAGCTGTCAGAAACTGGGCCACTGAAGGAGCGCCTCGCTGCTCTGCCTCATTCATGCTTGTCCTTTCCTGAGCCTCTCCACTCTGAAGTAAGCTCCTTTGCAGTCAATGGAGCCTTCTCCCAGGAAGGGGTGGAGAAGAGTGCATCCTTAGAGGCCAATCCTGTGCCTCTCTGCTCAGAAGTAAGCCCCTTTGCAAGAGGGATGCCAAGGACAGAATTCAGCTGTTCTTCAGCTTCTCCAGCTCACACAGCAGTGCAGGGATGGAGTAGCCACTGGGGGGGCGGGGGGGAGGAAGCCACATGCTGGCTGGAAGAAAGAAAAGTCCCAGGTCTTTGCATGAGCATATACAAGTTTAGAATCATGTTGGCACATGACATAACATTGTAACATTAGTTCAGTACAACACCACTGAAAGGTTGCTGAACCCTGTATCCCATTCTTTTCTTTCCTATCCTCCACTGAGTTCAAGGCAGTATATATGACTGTAAACATTCATCTCAACCTAGGAACCAAGAAACCAAGCTTCATGGCTGAGATAATTTGAACTTGGGCCTCTGCAATCCAAGAGACCGGATTGTTCCAGATTTGTCCTCTTTTTGAGCCTTCTGTCCGTATGTCCTCCAAAAGGGCTTCATTGTCCTCCATTTTGGCTTCATTTTGGAACTTTGAAATGGTGTGCAATACCCCATCATGTCATATGTCATTGGCTTTGTACTGAAGGGAAGAATTCAAAGCAAAACTTGGTTCTGAAATATCTCTTGCCTATCAAGAGATTATGGCCAAAAACTAAAAATAAAAAATATGCATTGAGCTCTATGGGAAAATGAACGTGCCCAAGATCACGACTTTACTCACGAGTAGGCAAACATGCCATTGCCCGCCAGAGAGGCCAGGCTGAGAGTAATCCAAGACCTTGTTCTCCTTTGTAGGTTCAGGCATCTGGTCACCCCGTCTTTTGATTACATTTAATTACTCTTTAAGATTTAATTTAATTTAAAATTACTCTTTTTATTTACCCTGTATATTTGGCTGTATTCAACAGAATAGTGTGGCCAAAAGATCAGTGTCTGATGCTCTATGCTTGCAAAGCAAGGGCAAGTGTTTATCATAAAACACACCAATGCCCAAAAAGCTGTGGCATGTACACAATGGGAAAGAATGGAAACTCCTCAGAGTAGCTAGCTGCATTCAATGGAAAATTCCATTTCAGCCTCAACTATGAAAATAGGTTTATAAAAGCTTGCCATAGAAATTCCCAGTCCAGAATGGAGCTTGGCAGCCTTTTCCACATGGTGCTCATGTCTTCCTCAAAACAGAGATCCTTGTGTAATTGTAGTTATCCATTAAGAAATTTCAGTCATCCACCAAGCCCTACACAGTTACATTTGCATTCTGTTCCTGCTCACTTCCAAAAGAAAACACCAAGTAAATGAAAGGTCCCAGAATATCTTCCATGGCAGTTTTCAATTAAAACTTGCATGCCTAAGCAGTCCACATGTTAATATGCATCTCTGGAATTCATGGTTTGACTTTCAGACCTTTGAAAGGGAGACGCTTTTTCATATATGCACTATGTGCTTGGATACAAATTTATTTTGATTTATGGGAACTATGTCTTAGGACATTTTCAGTATCAATGAAATCACAAAGGCATATGCTGCAATCTCGTTAAATATTTTATATTTTTCTTGAATACATTTTGGGTGATTTTGGAATAACAGCCCAATTCTATCCACTCTGGCACTGCCGGGTGCAGCAGCACCAAAATGGCTACTGCTGCATTGTCCTCTTCCCCAAGGTAATTCCCAGGCCCTGCTACCTATGTCTGCACCAGCTATTTTTCTGGTAGAAAGAAGCCTCATGTTAGGTTTTGCAGCCTGTGTGGAAGATAGATAGATGTAGGCAACCTCAAAATGCCAGATGAAGAGAAGAATAGAATAGAAATTTATTGTCATTGTACACATTTACACATGTTCAACGAAATTAAGTGTTAATCAATAGTCAATAGAATCAATAGTAAAAACAACACTACAATACACTACAGTACACAATACACTACAACAAAAACAAAACTTCACATACAACACATCGCTATAAACGCTATATACGACACATATATCATATCGCTATACTGCCACATTTAGAGCACAATCTAACCATGTCTACTCAAAAGTAAGCCCCATTGTGCTCAATGGGTCTTACTCCCAGGAAAGTGTTCTTAGGATTGCAGCCTTAGTCTAGACACCACACTAGGATAAAAACTGTTTTTTAATCTATTCGTTCTAGTTCTGATTGCCCTGTATCCTCTGCTGGTGGCAGTAGTTTAAAAAGCTGATAACCAGAATGTGATGGGTCTTTCAGAATTTTAGAAGTCTTTTTCAGACAGTTTAAGCTATAAAGGTCACCTGGATGCAGATACTCCCTGAGGGATCTGGTGGTCCACTATGAGTTCAGGAAGCTGGATGGTCCTTTGGCCTGATCCAGCAGTGGTTTTTCTTATGTTCTTATCATGCCCTCCCCCCACCCTGAAACACCTTTCTACTGCCAAAAAAATCATACCACTGGCAAGCAGTGTTATTTACTCCTAGTGGCTATATCCTCCTCTTCCTCTAGGGACTGTGGCCCAGCTCCAACTGGTGCCGGCCCAGCACATATACTCCCTACATCTTAGATACTGTCAATGTGCTTTATGGCACATTTGTGACACCCAGCACCTGAGATATGCGTGTACCACCAGTAGTGGAGAGCTCAGGATTGGACTCTTAACTTAGCACACTCAAACTGAGTTATCTACTAATGTGCTTCCAGTTTGGAAAGATCAGCATTGTTCAAAGATATAAAATTTGGATATACTATTCAAACTAATGTAGGGAGATGCTATGCCAAAACCTAGGACTCCTTTCAAAAGTGTCTGCTGACAAAATCCACATGAGAACCTGCCCCAGGTTCTCTTTTCCATCACCCAGGAACTCCCCTTTTCCTCCCTCTCTCCACCACATTCCATCCCACTTACACTCACCTTTCCCAGTCAGACACAAAAACCATTTTATCAGCTTTGTCACAATCTTATCAAGTGTCAAC
The DNA here is from genome assembly GCA_030015325.1 of Cryptoblepharus egeriae. Classification (NCBI taxonomy): domain Eukaryota; kingdom Metazoa; phylum Chordata; class Lepidosauria; order Squamata; family Scincidae; genus Cryptoblepharus; species Cryptoblepharus egeriae. The sequence goes on from JAREYC010000007.1 coordinate 58,257,514, forward strand.
TCTGCCACATGCCATTGGGCCATAACTCACTAGAAAGTACCACTACTACCTTGCTCAATGGTATAATTATCTTAAGAGCACAATCCTAACCAGCCCTATTGAGTTCAATGGATCTTACACCAGGAAAGTGTCTTTAGGATTGCAGCCCTATTTAACCTACTTTTCAGCATTGCAGCTGAGCCTTTTCTTGAACCCTATCTTCTTATGTACAAAGTATATACCAGTAAATCTTATTTCTTGCTGGGACAGACAGTAAGTCATCCTGAACGTTGTTTTAGAGTGGTATTGGCAAGGAGAGAGAAAATTATTCCCACTGGTATCTGGTTTTACTGGAAAGGCAGTACATGTGCTGCTATTATGAGCATAAAACATCCATCAACACGTTTGTTTCCTTGTTACTAGACCACAAAAAATGTAACTACAGTAACAAATAATAGCAATGAAATGGTGTGAATAATAGCAATAGGAAGGGTGTGATGCTAGTTCTGTTCTTGAAGACGCCACATCAATCAAGTCTCTGCATTGGTCAGCAAGTTACCTCAGATGTGAAATATAGCAAAGATAGGTTATAATTTGCCTTGTGTATTTAAAATAGAGGCAAGTATAACAACACAATTGTAACACTGTAATGTTCTCAGAAACTCACTTCAGAAAAGGGAATGTAGGAGAGGGTACATCAACTGCGCACTGTCTGTTTGCCTCCCCCTTCCCTTCCTGCCCTGGGTGGTCATTATCTGATTGCCAATTAGCTGTGCTAATTTCAAACTCTGTATGGGTTCAAGAGCTGTGCACCTGGGAAAAGCACTTGACTGAGATTTCGGTCTTAAAAGAAACCGCTTTGTTGAAAGTCACAGGTCATACCAATTCTTTTCATCGCTTGTAAAGGTGGAAATGGTTTTCCAGTGACCTTGAAATGGAGAAACAGAAATGCTCATGATCCAGTGATCATGAAATGGAGAAACTGACTCTTGAAGGCCAATATTAAAATTAGGTGACAATGACAAAGTGCAGAATGGGAGCCAAAAAAGATCAAAACAAGGAATGGATTTATTTAGGTGAAATATAACCACCCTGTTGTGTCCCACAACATTTGAAATTAAATGGTATGTAAACTCTAAAATATACTGGACATTGGAATATCTGGGTTTTTCAATAAAATGCCTGTCCAGATTAACTCATCTTCTGTTCAGAAGACCAGGATCAACCCAATGATCATTCTATTGGCCATGAAATGCAGTCCAGCAGTCTATGCAACTTTACAAGAGACATTTGGGCATTGCTCTTCCATTACACACCAGCACTCTGTGCAGGAACAAGAAAAGGATGGAGGTGCAGTTCATGACCACTTACACTGAGAATTCTCATGATTGAGCTGCAGAACAGTTATGTGATATTAGGATAGTTACATCAAAGTAACTACATCAAAGCATTTTGGAAGCCAGTGTGCTGTTTGATGCTTTAATTTTTGCTTTTAAAGTTGTTCCAAAGTATTTTAAAATATTGCAGTATTTTTAAAAGATGATTTTCAAATAAAAATACTAGATTAAAAAAATTTTCTTTTCTGTTTGCAGTGCAAACATTTCATATTGCACAAAGGCCTGAAAGAGGGAATTTTAAACCAAATTGTCACTGTTATTTTTGCATTGAAGATTCCGCAAAAGATACAGTAATCAAGCAAACAAACTGTTGAAGTATTTGGAAGCTTGGAGGTAGTGCTGGAGTACAGTATTTGGAAGTATTGGAGAAGCTTGGTAGCTTGGAGAAGGAAGAAGCCACTTTATAGTGTCCAGGTTGTAGGGCTAAAAGTAGTTTGGGAAGTTGTCCTGCGAATTCCATTTAAGAAGAGGAATTCAGCTTTCATCTCCCACTCCTGTCAAAATGGGGCAATCATGACAGGGATAAAGGATCCTTCATGGCACCAGTAAGCATATGGATATGTAAACAGGAAGGTGAAGACTTACATGATACTGTCATCCCTTTAGAATTAATGCAAACGATTTCATCATGTACTAGGTAAGCCGCCCTCATCCTAGTGATCACCCTCTGATTATCATCTTTATGGTTGGTGGAGTAACCATATCTGAAGTCAAAATGGTGAAGGACCTGGTGTCAACACACAAGCCTGGAGTTCAGGTAAAAAATTTTAAGAACTAGTTTAGCATAACATGAACAGATAAGTATTAATGCAGAACTTTTTGGGTCTCTCCAGGGATGAAAGATTAAAGGCTCAGTCCAGAAATTGTGCTGTGTTGTTATAAATGCCTCCGAGTTGGGGAGACCAGTGCAAGTACATGCACTAGTCTCCCCACACCAGAGCAAACACTGTGACAGGTGACTTTTCACTGATGGTGTGCTGACAGCATGCGGGTCTGCAGAGAATGGAGGGACAGTGGAATAGTGACATTCAGGAGTGGAATTCATAGAAAGGACAATCTTAACCATGTCTACTCAAAAGTGAGCCTCACTGTATTCAATGAGTCTTACGCCCAGGAAAGTGTCTTTACCATTGCAGCCATAGGCACATAGGCTGCAACCTAACTCCTCTCCTGAGTGGCCCTGACTTACACCAGGTTCGCTGCCACTCTTTAGGTGGTGATGTAAGTAGTTACACAAGGACAGCTACTGCATCGCGCAAGATAAGGGGAATGGATTCCCCTTACTCTGAGTTATGCTGCAACCTGGCCCATTCCTGCTCTGGAAGCAGCATGGGTCAGCCGGCCAAATGCTCTCTAGGGCATGTTAGGATTGGACTATAACCAGATTCAGAGCTTAGATAAAACAAATGAAACTTGCATCAATTTTTCCTACTACTCATGTGTCAGTGGCTCCTATTCTATGTTTGTTCACAGCCACAGAAAGATGCCAAGAGATTTCCAGCTCTTTCTATCTCAAAGTCAGTGCCACTGGTGACCAGTTAATTTATCTTAGCAGCAAGCACTTGGAATGGTTTTCTTTAAAGACTGTAGCAGAGACCCAGACAGACATCTTACCCCACCCCAGTAGTACATAAATAACATGTTTGCACTCTATAAATGGAATGCAAACACTTCTGCTATAGATCATGCAGGCCACGTGTTTGATTAAGGAGCAAATGGGGGTCCTAGAAAAGCTGAGCCCCTACAGAGTTAGAGAGGATGGCTTCAGTGCATTAATGGCATTCTTGAGTTAAGAGCTCATTTAATAGTTTCTCAGGTTTAAATGCCTTATCCAGCCACACATTTTCATCTGATAACATTATCTTTTTTGCATTTAGCTTTTCAGTTATCTCCTTAGCTCAGTGAATTAAATACCTTGTTGTCCTGAGCAGGCCCTGAATCCTCAGGGCACTGATTGACAAGTTAATCCAATTCCAAATGTATTGCTGTGGTTGGAAAGATAAGCAGAGGGTTAATGAGTGAGGAGAGTTAAAAGCTGTGTAACAAAGCTTTGGGCTTACTATCTGAGAGGGACTGCGGTTTGACAAGGAGTGACATGGAATCTGGTGTTGCTGTGCTAGGGCTTGACCTCACCAGTGGCAGGTCACCCAGCAAGACAAATTCCCAAAGCATTTAGAACAGATCCAGCAACTTTTACTGTCACTTCTCCTTTGTATGAAGTTGTTATACGAAAGGTGAAAGGGCTTTGGGGTGGGAAGGGGAGAAAATCCTCAGGGAAAAAATATATATACAGTGGTGCCTCACGTAAAGAACGCCTCACGTAAAGTATGTTTCATGTAACAAAACAAAAATTTATCTAGGATTCTGCTTCACGTAAAGAAAGTGCTTCACGTAAAGAACACATTCGTTGGCAGTTGGGGCAGACGCACTGGCCGGCAGCCTGTTTAAAAAGCATCAGGGCTGCCTAGCACACCTGCCCATAGTGAAAGCAACACTTCCATGCTGTTCCTCCTGTGGCCGGGTGTCCGCTGGGCAGAGGGAGAGAAGAGCAGTGGAGAAGAGGGAAGCAGCTCAGGGCTAGCCAGAAGGGAGCAGGGGAGAGAGAGGCTCAGGACGGAAAGAAGGAGAAAGTGGGAAGACACTTTGAAGGTGTCTTGGATTGCCGCCTCCTAACCATGTCTACCCAGAAGTAAGCCCCATTGTGTTAAATGGGTCTTACTCCCAGGAAAGTGTCTTTAGGACTGCAGCCTAAGTAGACCTCATAAGATCATGCACATTGAATGCATGTTTTGAATTCAATCCCAGTGTTCTGTCATCATTTTTACATCCAGTTAATATTTTTATATGAATATTTTTGGGGTTGTGGAACCAATCGTCTAAGTTCCCATTATTTCCTATGGGAAAATCTGTTTCACGTAAAGAATGTTTCACGTAAAGAACATGCCTCCGGAACAAATTAAATTTGTTACGTGAGGCGCCACTGTATATATATTGATTTCCAAGTCTTTCTTACAAAACATTCAGAATCATTTGGATTTACCTATATTTCACTGGGTCTGTGAATATGGTCCAACTGTTTAGGATTATGTGTTCAAAGAGCCTGGTATTTTTAGAAGCTGATTTCAGTCACGTTCCAATACTAGAGCAAGATGTAAACATTGCTATTGGCATACCATTCCTCTCAGACAACACCTTGAAGTTCACCACAAATACTGATGTTACTTTTAAATAATAATTGGATTAGGGGTATAAAACTGAAATGTTTTCAGCTAAAGAACATGTCTGCAGTGACCGATTATTCCAAATGTTTCACTGAAATTTAGGTGTTTTTATTAACATGATAGCTGTTAGAAATGGAGCTCTTAAGATCTCAATCTTATATATTCCCACCACCACCCAAACTGGCAAATGCTTCATCCACAATGGGAGGCCAGGAGGATTCAGCTGGGAAAGAGGGTTCTACAATCTGCTTACCCCTATGTAAGTCTCCCTGTCCTCAATGGGTCTCCGTGGATCTGCAAGATCCAGTGGGCGACAACTGCCAGAAGTAATGAAATCAGTTGCTACCTGCGACTGAACCTCTCCCTCCCACAGTCAGTGCCATCGTAAAAGCCACAACAACAGATGCTGGTGAAGGAAGGATTAGGCCAAAATTTACCTTTCATTAAGAAAATGCAAATATAATACTGGATCACAATTCTGATAATAGGACCATCTATTAACTATATTAAGTGGCAAATATATTGACAGGCAATCTAGAGTTTCAATCAAGGGTCTCTCCCAGCCCTACTTGTAGATGCTAAGAATTTGAAACCTTCTACATGCAAATTGTCATGTTCTACCACTGAACTGCAGCATTCCTCAGTTAATGGAAACATTTAGATTTTAGCAATCAGCTATCTCAATTAATCAGCTATGAATGATCCTGGTGATAGTCATCTGTAAAACATCAGGTTTGTACATTTCTGAACAATCTTTCCCTACGTTATTTGTCACATCAGCCAGTCCAACAACCTGTTCCAAATGCTGAGATTTGTCTCTGCCCCACTGCAACCCAGTTGGAATAGGAGTCAGGCAGGAAATCAGTCTGAAGACACAGCAAGCAAAACCAGGTTGTCTCTCTCAGCAACAAGCCTTCTACTGTGGGGCAGGATAGTGCAGCAGATCTTGGATCTGAAATGTAGGAATAGTGGGAGTTTGCTCCAGGGTCAAATGAATCTCAAGCCCAGGAGAATTATTACTTTTCCATTTTCTTTGTAAACTGCTTTGTGAACTTGTTAGTTGAAAAGCGGTATATCAATACGATAGATAGATAGATAGATAGATAGATAGATAGATAGATAGATAGATAGATAGATAGATAGATAGATAGATAGATAGATAGATAGATAGATAGATAGATAGATAGATAGATAATTTTCTCATCTGTAGTGTTAGTAATCTCAGCATGACTAAAATGGCAGAAGACTGGTAGGAAAAATGGATTCAGAAAATAGTAGGAACAACAATGGATTCAATTAAGAAAAACTGAATGTTTCTTAAGCAGCAAAAGAGCGGCTGTAGACTTACCGGTATTTACTGACAAAATGTTAACACAATCGCTGAAACTAATTACAGGTGGATCCAGAGCAATAATTTTTAAACATTGCTCCAGCATAAATGTTGTGGCCATAAGTGATCCATTCTTTACAAAGCACAATGTAAGCAATGATGATGTTTCCAGTTGTAGCAGACTCAGCTTTAATTATATTCTGAGTACAAGCAGCTTCAGCTGAGCTGAGCTTGTATTTGACCCACAGAAGTACAACTTGGCATTAAGTGTGCCCAACAATCTGGTATCTCTTGTGAATTGTGGCAAGGATTAATACCTGTAACTGCCAGTGTTTTTACATCTTTCTCTTCAGGTAATTGTACTCTCCACAACCCTCCTGACTCCACTTAACATTCTGGAGTTGCTGTTTGCAACAAACCATCTGCGGCCGGACATTGGTATCTGATGAGCAGATAACCTGTAAAGAAGATGAGCATCTGGCCAGGCTTTCTGAAAAGATTGTAACCCTGTTTTCTGTCTCTTGAGACATTTTTTTTTGCATGAATGAGAGGTGCTGAAATTATCCATGACCTTGATTTTAACATTGGGAAAATGGATTTGATAGCTGTGTGTAAAGAAAAATGGCGAGATTGCACTTGAATATCTTTTTCATTTTTTTCTGTAATTGCAAAACTGGCATTCAGTTATTTGCTCTGCAGTCATGCTATTTAACTGAAATTCTTTATTCTTCATCTTGTTGGTTGTTCTTGCTGGAAGATGCAAAAGATACAGATCATTCCTTATAATGGTTTCATTGGAATATCATAGATGAACGAAGTATAGCAAGAGGATCCTCTGCTACATAAGTTTTTTTTCCTTTTCTTTCTGTTACAGCCTCATTCATGTCACGATCATGTCAGTTGTTTTGCTTGTAATGTATGGTGTCATTGGAGAAAACGAATCAGCATGGGCCATGAATGGCAGATTTGGTTGTCAATGTAATGTGTAAGAAAAAAATGTGCCCTCTAATGCCATCCTATGCATATTCCTTGGAGATGTCTCACTGAATTTACTGGAGTTTGTTTCCACATGAGCATGCATAGGATTGTTGTGCTGATGTCATTTTCACAGTTAGACAGAGGATATTATTTGTAGTATTAAGTAGATTTCACAGTGGTTGCCAATTTACAAGCCAATGATCATGCCTATGGGGAGAGTCTGGTATTCCTTTCTAGTAGCTGTCCAAATGAATCTTTATCTCCAGTTGGTCCAAAGGACAATTGCTATTCCAGATTATGTTTTCAGACTAAAAAATAACTATATTGTCATTGATTGTTATTGTTTGGTATTTGAGTGTGGTTGGTGATTCTAAAATTGGAAAGCTGAATATTGAAATGAAGTTGCAAGAGTAATTAACAACATTGAGGGGTGAAGTCTGCAACTGGGTTTCCATCTAAACAATTTTACAAGAGGTTTAGAGACAATTGATGTGTTTGGTATGATCTAGTAGTGGTAAGATTTATCCTAGGTTTTGCCTATTCAGTCCTGAAGAGGACAACTGCATATTCCCTCTGGTGGGGAGAGGTACCTCCTTCCACTTAGAAAACTAGAATGTAAAGAAGAATTCATCCTATAGGGAAGGGAGAAATTTAACCTCCCCCCCCCCCAAAAAAAAAAAAATTCTGTTTATTGGATGTATTAGCTTGTTCCCTCCAAGGGCTTGGGCCATAACAATGATTCTATCCTATCCTTTATGACCAGAAACCATTCAACTTCATCACCATCATCAGATCTGAAGGAGACCTCCCCAGAAAAGCTTCACACTTGCTTCTACTGAATGTCTAAACTTAGCTCATAGGATACTCATAAAAGCAAACAGGAAACATCCTTGTGCCAGTTGAAGGTTTTTTGAGTGGCGTATAAATGTTTTGTTTTGCTGACTATGTGTATCTCTTTTTTCTTGTACTATGTAGAATAGATTACCATTTGTAACTAGTTTAATGCCAAAGCTATGGCCAGTTTTCTTACAATTTCACTTTTTGAATAGCTGTGATCAAGTCATTTAAAATCAAGTCATGGTGCTGAATGAATCAAGCTGCAATAAACATTTTTCCTCCTTTTCTGAATCAGTGTATATTATTTTGCTTCAACAGTAACTGAATGAGTTTTACAGCTGTAGAATGATGCTGTCTTTTTCATTATAAGCCTTTCCAACAGCTTTAGTTTGATAGCGTGTTACAAAAACCTCTAGTTTCTGTAGAATCAGATGTACACAGATCCCCCTTTTAAGTGTTCATATAAACATGAGTATATGAAGGGGGCATTAGTGTTACCTATTAGCTTCATGGCTCCTTCTGAAAAGATCCTAAATTTAGCTATAATCTGATCCCGAAGAGAACAAAGGCCTGTTTATGCACAATTGTCCAACCACTTGAACAATGTCGCATTGTGGAAATTACACACTTTAAGTAGTTATTTATTGTGAGGATTGTTAGATGTGATGATATGCTATATTTGATATTCAAGTGACAAATCCGTCAAAACAGATCTGTACAGCGATTGACGTGAAATGCTTTGGAATAAAAAAAGCAAAGACAGGCAGTCTCCATGGTTTCCATTCCATTTTTGTCATATTGTGTTGTTAAACTATAAGAATTTTGGAAATGTATTTAAACAATAAAGCAAACATTATAGAAATCACCCCTCATGTCTCTGTCAAAACCTCAGTAGGATTGGTCACATGTCTGTTTTTCTGAAATATAGTGAGGTCTATTGGTGACTCCTCCTAAGTATATTGCATAGCACTGAAGTAGGACAATTTTATATTTCACCATTTTATCTCCCTTCCTCCAAAAATCTCAGAGTGGTGAATATGTTTCCTTCCCTTTTGCTTTCACACCACCCCTGTTAGGAAGGCAAGGCTGCAAGATAGTGACTTGCCTGTGGTCATGGCTACATGGGGATTTGAACCTGGCTCTTCCAGGTCTATGTCCAGCATCCCAACCAATACACCATATAGACTAATGACACTCATCCTCTTTGTTGGTTTTATGCACGTTTTGTTTTTCAAGAAGTCTTTCATGACAGAGCAAATGCTTAAGTGGAGTCATGGACTCAACCTCAGGTCTCTATATTGGGGGCTCCCATGACCACTGTAGGCAGTGTGTCTCATTTTAAAACTATTTTCTGTCGTTAACTGGTGTGCTGTAGAGCATGTGAGAACCCAGTTTCATCCTTTTGTCTGGCCTGGAAGATCCGAACTCCACATCTTGCTCTCCAATTTGGCCTTTGGAATGATCATAAATTTGGGGGGAATGGTCCTTGACCTACATTTCTGCGGAGGGACTAGCAAATATCTATACACACATATACATATTCTAGGAGTTTCAAGAGTATAAAATCCCAATTGTTATTAATTTTTTGTTTAGTGGGTTGTGAGAGTGTGTTAGGGACTGGAGCACTGTCCAAAAGTGAAAACTGTTGAAAAGTGGAAGTAGTTTATAAATGTTGGTTCTAATACTTATTTACTGGCAACTGAAAATGCCTCTATGCAAATTCCTGTTACCACACAAAGACTTCTGCAATTGTATTCTTATTAATTCTTTTGGGAATGAGATTAGTCCAGGAGCTACAACATGGAAGAGGGCAATTTTGGCCTTTAGAACAGCAGAGAGAGGTTGTAAGAGTGGAACTTGTGTTGAATTAATGAGTTCTGGGTATAATTGAAAGGTGGTGAAAGAGTGGATTGTCAGAAAATTAACCATCAGAAAGTGGGAATAGGGCTCCTGGGCAAAAAGTGATCATTTATAAGTCTTTAATGCTATCATAATCAGTGAGCCTGCATCTTTAAAAATGATCATAATCCAAGTAACATTTTAAGCTCTATTTTGCTCCTTAATGATATAGGGGGCTTCTTAGCAACACAAACCTTACCACACTCCTTTTTTATGTTGTCACTTCTTGAACATAAACCATTTGAGCAATAAAACAGAACAATCATAGAAAACATTGTGGCTGGTTTAATGCTGAAACAAACTGGAGAGGTTGTGTTCCGTATTAGGAGGTAATAACACAATAAATAATTTACAGCAAAAAAAAGAGGTGTGGGCATTGTTTTGTTTAAAGTGCATTGCTAAAGATTCGTAGCCCTCAAATGCAAAACCTGTTGGCTCCAGGTGACAAGTTCAATGATTCGGCTTTATTTAAAATGGCAGATTTGTGCAACGATGTTTCATGCACAATTGCATATAGTCCTAGTTGGATTGGAATGACATAAAATCATATATATGCCTACAGGAAGTGAGGGTTTGCAATAGCCATAGCCCATCAATCTGAACCAAAAGCTTATTTTGAAAAACTGTATCACTCAATCAGACAATCGGTGTCTGAAGAGTGAGCTTGACTCTTAAATAGAACTCTTAAAGTATCTTGTTGTAAAAGGGAACAGTACTTGTGGTACAAAATTCCTGGTCTCTCAGCCAGCAACACAGTCAAATTAATAATGCTCACTTTTTGCTTACAATGATGCTTGATTTGGCAAAACAGTGTGACACGTGTGCTTCTAAACAGCTCATTAAAAACCAATTTAAAGCTCTGGTGAGCACTAAAAAAAGAAGCCAGTCTTCATCAAAATTATTTACCAAATACAAAAAAAGTATTTACGAAGAGCTCATTGATGTAAAGTACAAGTTGTTTTCAGTTAGTAGGTGCAAAGTATTTCCACCCTGTACCCTACAGCAGTTTAAGTTACAGGATAGGACAGATTTCAGAGGGACCTGTGTTCCACCAAAGACCATGAAAACACTGCCAGAGCTAATTCAATCAACTGTCCTGTTTTCATGGAAGTACATGCTGTACCATCTCTTCTGAAACTTATTCAAGCTTAAATGTCACTCTTCCATTTTACAGGGTTCTGTTCAAACATCTGAACGCTTTCTCTCTGTCTCTTGCGCCCTTCTTCGGACGCTATAACACCACGAATTAATGTTCCAGACCTTGAACTGTAGGATCATGCACAAAGGGGGAAAATCCCACTGTGATTCTCAGACAGAGGTGACAGTCCTCACTTTGGCAGATAAGGCTTGTTTAAACCGCCTCTTCAGATCCTGCATGTTGGGTGACTTTGGTCTTGGAATGAGAGATGTTCTTCTCTTCTCCGGAGTGCTGGTAGTTTGTTGCTTGCAAACATCTTTACACAGGCTGTGGAAAGCGTTGAAGACTTCTTTATAGTTCTCACTGACTGACACTTCATAGAAAGTGCAACCCAACATGTTGGCCAACTGAAGTCCATGTTGCGGTTCTACCTCTTTAATGTGGAGGAGATCAGCTTTGTTTGCTATCACAACCACAGGTACTCTGTTTCCTGGATGCAACTGTCGTATGTGTTGGTGGAAGTGACCGAGGAGTTCATAACTCTTATAGTCGGTGATGGAAAAAACTATGACAACCGCATCAGCCCAACGAATGCATCTGTTCAGCTGCTCATTACAGTCCAAACTGTGTCCGTGGACCTGGGGAACCAAAAATGTACCATATTTACTTGAATCTAATGCGCCTTCAAATCTAATGCACACCCTATACTTATAATCAAAATACTGCATTTACTCAAATCTGATTAATCATTAAATCTATTGCAAATCCTGATTTTGGAGACTGATTTCGGCTGAAAAAGTTGAGTGTTATATTTGAGTTCATAACTCTTCATACAGGTTACTATAACCTGTATAGTAATTGTAGGAAAATGAAGTGGCAGCAAAGGAAATGCAGAAAGCAAATGGATTGGCGACCTCTTTCACTTTATGAGCTGAAATAACATTAGCATTACATATTATCCATACAACTTCCATTCTATGAAGCTTGTTGATCCAGCTGCAAAAAGGGGAGGGGCCCTCCACACTAGGTTATTCCACAGTTTCCCATATTCGAGTGGAAAACTGACCTGAGTAGCACTATATGGAGAGAAAGAGACTTTGTGGTGCCACAGAATGGGAAATTAGCTGGCCAGACAGCTAGTCGGGTAGGTTGGGGGGAGAACAAAGATGCGAGCTGGAAGCATTTAGAGTTGGAAAGCTGCCCAGTTCAAAAAGGCAAAATCTGACCTTACTCATGTCTATATATTCAAACTTTCCATAATATAAGATTAACTCTGAGCAAATTTTAATGAATGCAGCTGCCATTGCAATGACTTTAAGTTTTGTGTGAGAGACAGAGGGAGGGAGGGCAACTATATGAAACTAAAGTCGATTAGGCTATAACCAAGTTTTCTTCCAGATTTCCCGTACTTTCTGCTAGCATAATAAAAATGAAGTGTCCCTCAGTTTGCCAAGGAACTGCTCTCAACACATTAGTAAGTAGATCTTTGTTTAAGAAAGTCCAAGTTCCTAAATAAGACTGCTGGGTCTTGAAGTGAACAAAAGTTTAGTTAAAGTTGTGGGTTGTTTTTCTTTTACAGTCGGGGCCTATATACAGATCGTTTGTCACTGGCTGAGTGTTTACGACAATAGTCACTAGCAACAAAAGTGTTTTCAGTGCAGCCAAATCAACTCCATTGACTAACGCTGCAATCCTAACCTACACTTAAGAGCACAATCCTAACCATGTCTACTCAAAAGTAAGCCCTATTGTGTTCAATGGGCCTTACTCCCAGGAAAGTGTCTTTAGGATTGCTGCCTTAGGCAGATCTAAGCTCCGGCATAAGTCCTGTGCTGACCTGGGGGTGTCACAAAAGTGCAATAAGACAGTTCTGTGCCACTCCTGGGGGCTTATGCCAGGCATATGCCAACCTCCCCACACCATCATGGAAAGATAGGCCAGATGAATTAGGCTGGCATAAATTTTTTAGGATTGCGCCCTAAGAGCCCAGTCCTGAACTACGTGCTCCAGCGGCACTTATGGCATGTTTGTGGGGCATAGTGCCAGCCCAATGCCAGAGCTCACACAGTGTGATCCTGCAGAAAAGAGGCATTCTAGGACAGGGAAGATGAGGAAGGGAAGGAAGAGGCTTTTTAGGGAGAGCTGGGCGGAGGGGCAGGACTACCCTGGACAAGATGGAAGATCAAGTGCTGCTGCAACATTGAGTTGCTCCACTGCAAGGCTACTTTCCTTATTTGGGGAAATAGGACAAAAATCCCCTTCTCCCAAGGAGAATGTGGCATCTGCATGGGGTGCACTTGGTTTTGCAGAAGCTCCGTGCTCTGAACAGTTCTGGATTGGGCTATAAACTGCAATCTTGTGTGCATCTACATGGGAGTAAATTCCATAGAATCAGACTTCTAGAAAGGAACCAAAACTGAAGTCACCTATTAAATTCTAAAAGGTAAAAAAAATACAACCCACCTGTATTCCTGGAGTATCTTGAACTTGAATTGCAAACATCTCTCCATCAATTTCAATCTGTCTGCTGTACAAATTACCTAGCAAAAAAACAACACACACTTTGTCATGTGCTGTTTCCAGATGTGTCTATAAATAGGCACTATGGCTATTAACTATAAATTCATTAGCCTTTCAAACACTGAAAACTCTTTGGAAGAAAAAATATCTAACACATTTGACTTTTTAAAAAAAAATATGGCTTCATTCTGGTTGCATGAAGCAAATCATCCAGTAAAATGTAATCAAAGGGCATGAGACTATTCCAGGGAACTGCAGATTAAAAGCATGATCTGGAAATGTGCGTGGCAGACATAAAAAGTTATTAAAACATTTAGCTGACATTGCCAAGGGGGTTTTCACAGAGATGTTCCTGAATTTTAACTTTACAAGCAATCAGAGCTTTCTTTAGGAAAAAAGGGTTTCATTACTGCCTGGAGCATGTTAATAGATTTTCAGGGCATTTTCCAGCCCCTTACAGCATCATGGAATGAATGTGAGACAAATGAATCAAATATGAAGCTATAACATAAGTTGGATTTGTTGGAGACTTTTCCAATCAGATCATTTCCACTGGTGTACGCATGACTTTTTGCTGGAAGTGTAGTTTTTCTGTACATTTATTTGCATTTATAAAGGACCATTCCCACCCCATGTGCAATTTTCAGGAGATATTTTCAGGAGAGCCTCTTTTGCTCATCTGCTTTATCCTGAAGAATACAAAACAGGTTTCAAATAAACCCTGAAGTTATCTATATAAATGATTCCACAAAAAGAGGGGGGAAAGTGCAGTTAGAGTGCCTCAAATCATACCCTCTTGACTTGGAATTGTTACATCGTTCAGTGTGTGTTTTTGGGAAGTGGAGGAGAGAGATGCGTGACTGAATGGGAAACTTTAGAAGCTAAAGAATGAGTGATCTGATGCTCCAGCAAAACAAAAAAGTAGTTTTTTCTTCTATGACTGCACTGGTTAAAGTTTTTTGTCCTCATGGTAATGGTACATGTAGCCAGACAGACGCAGGGTGCTCAGTCTAAATTCCCCAAATGAAATCCCATTGTACTGTTTAGCTTTCCAGGAGCAAGATAGCTATGAGTCATTGAGTTCTTTGCAGGGGGTCAAATAACATTGAGAGGGTAGCCAATGCGCGTAGGGACTTCATTCCTTACCTGCATTGCGTTCATAGTCTCCAATGAAGCGTTTGGTGAGAAATCTCACCACCAGGGCTGCAATGAACAAAGGAGGCAGGTTAAAAGAAAGAACAAACAAATAAAAAAATAATTCCAACAGCTATTTCCACAGACCACATCAACCCCCTTGTCCAGTGGTACACAAAGTGGGGTCGGGACACTTTAGAGGGGTTGGGACATTAGGCCAAGGGGGTTGCAAGAGGGTGAGATCCACTATCTTGGAATCTGACACTGAGCTTTCCTGGGAGTAAGTCTCATGGAACACAGTTGAATGTACTTCTGAGTAGACATGGAGGAGCTCTGACATCACAGTGTTGTCAAATCCCATGGGGTCCTGGACAGATTTTTAAGTTTGAAAGGGGGTTTCCAGGCTGAAATGCCTGAGTACCACTGCCCTAGTCATTGTGTACTTGCCCCACGACCCAAATGTAAGGCTGGCTAGCAGAACACCACTTGACAGGTGCTTAGCGGGATGCATCACTTTCTTGAGTTATATTTTTGTGAGCACAGATTAGCCAAAAGATGCTACAGGTAAAGGAATCAAGAGAATTTAGTCTCATGAATATTCACAAAAAAGCCCTTTCAATCAACTTACTGAATTAGGAATGGACTCTTAAGATACAAACTCATTTTGAGATCAGCTTAGATCTAAGCTTCCAACTGCTTTTTGTCTGGAAGAGGAAGCTCCAATTTTAATTCTTTGTTAAATTCAAGCAGTGGCATAGCTAGAGGGGCGCAAAACAGTTTGCAGGGTTTGCGATAGTGAGGTTCCCTGCAAAACTTAGTGCTGTGCACCCCGTCTAGCTATGCCATTGAATCTAAGTAGCAATGACATGAAAGTGAGGGCTTAAGGCTGCAATCATAGCCACACTTTCCTGGGATTTACTAAAATGAGATTTACTACTTCTGAGTAGACACACAGGATTGGGCTGCAATAGAGTCTCTTTTAAACTATCTGTGACCATCTGAGGAATGTGATGCTTATTTTTGTATTGTGTGGTTCATGATTCCTGCTCTATCAGCAGGTGGTCCTGGACTAGCAGCAGGGATGCCAATGCAACCTTCTCTCTATCAGCAGGGAGGACTTTGGCTTTTGGGGGAAGAAACACTTTTTTTCTGGTTGGTGCAAATTTTGGACCAGCAGGAAGCATCCTTGGGTCTGTCTGTACCTCTTGCATGTGTCTCATGTGCCATGCCTGGCTGCATGTCTGTTCCATCCTGCCTGGGGAAGGAGTCAGGCTGTGACTGCCCCCCACCCTTCTCCCCACCTATGTCTGCACAGCCCCAGAGAGAAAAGCGCAGCTGGGGGTGGGAGCAGGACTAAAGGTGCCTTCCATGGCTTGCAATGAAAGGGGAAAAGGGGGGTGAGCAGCATCCATGCACCCCCCAAGAAAGGGGGAGAGCATCTATGCACCCCCCAAGAAAGGGAAAGCATCCATGCACCCCCTAAAAAGAGGGATAACATCCCCCCCAGAGAAGGGGGTGAGCAGCATCATGCACCTCCAGAGGGGAATGTGGAGCATCCATGCATCCCCCAAGAAGAAGAGTATCAATGCACCCCCAAAAGACAGGGTGAGCATCTATGCACCCCCCCAGATAAAGGGGGTGAGCAGTATCTATGCACCCCCTAAAAAGAGGGGGAGCATCCCCTAGAAAAAGGGAGTGAACAGCATCAATGCACCCCCAAAGGGGGATGTGGAGCATCCATGTACCCCCTCAAAAGGGATGAGCATCCATGCACACACCCCTAAAAAGAGGGGGAATATCCATGCACCCCCCCAAAAAGAGGGAGAGCATCATCACCCTGCACCAAAGGGAGGGTCTGGAGGTGCCCCTGGCCCTCCGCTCACCGGTCTTGCCGACGCCACTGGCTCCCAGGACGGCGATCTTGATGAGGCGGGGGCGTCCGGAGACCCCCGGGGAGCCCCATCCCTCTGCGCCGGTGGCGGTGCCTGTGCCTGGCTGGGCGCACTCAGAGATGGAGCCCATGCTCTGGATCAGGCGCATCGCAGCTGCCAGCAAGGAGGATGCGGGGAGGGAGGGAGCCACAGCAGCCCCGATGGGGACTCACTGGGAAGCACTGGGAAGGCGCTGGTGGAAGCAGCACGGATGGGAGACTCAGCCTGCTCTGCTCTGC
Source organism: Cryptoblepharus egeriae (assembly GCA_030015325.1). Taxonomy (NCBI): domain Eukaryota; kingdom Metazoa; phylum Chordata; class Lepidosauria; order Squamata; family Scincidae; genus Cryptoblepharus; species Cryptoblepharus egeriae. The sequence continues at coordinate 58,274,117 of JAREYC010000007.1, forward strand.
ACCGCCTCCCTCTCCAGGGCTCTTTTCTGGGAGGCAGCTGAGCCCCTCCTCTGGATTCCCAGGAAAGGCTCGGCCCCTCCTCCCCTGGGCAGCTCAGCCAATGGGCAGCCAGCATCAGGACCCCCCCCCCCCACCCCAGCACTAGCATGGGACCCCCACCCGCTTTCCTGCACCAGCCCCACTGCCTCCCCCAGAAGCTGCTCCAGGCACTGCTTGGTCAGGGCTGCAGGTGGACTGCACAGCCCAAACACAGCACAGGCAGGTCTACTCAGGAGCAAGTCCATTAGACTCAATGGGAGTTACTCCCAGGAAAGTGGTTAGGATGGCAGCCCCAGGCTCCATTCCTAGGCATGTCTACTCAGAAGTAAGCCCCATTATGGTCAATGGAGCTTACTCTCAGGAAACTAGGGTTAGGCAGCTTCAGAGCCCAATCCGAGGCATGTCTACTCAGAAGTAAGTCCCAGAATACTCAATGAGTTACTCCCAGGAAAGTGGTTAGTATGGCAGCCCCAGACTCCATTCCTTGGCATGGCTACTTCTACTCCGAAGTAAACTCCATTATAGTCAATGAAACTTACTCTCAGGAAAGTGTGGTTAGGATGGCAGCCTCAGCCCAATCCTAAGCATGTCTACTCAGAAGTAAGTCCCATAATAGTCAATGCGTTGCTCACGGGAAAGTGGTGAGGATGACAGTCCCAGAGCCCAATCCTAGGCAGGTCTACTCAGAAATAAGGCTGCAATCCTAAGAGTACTTTCCTGGGAGTAAGACCCATTAAACACAATGGGGCTTACTTCTGAGTAGACATGGTTAGGATTGTGCCCAAAGTCCCACTATAGTCATTGGGGCTTACTCCCAGGAAAGTGGATAGGATTCAGCTTCATGTTGCTTTCCCAGGGATAGGTTCTGCACATTTTTGTGCAGAACTATTGTGGGGAAAGTGCAATCTGGAGTAACCCCCTTTACTTCTGTCTCTTATCTTCAGGGGGCTGAGGGGGTACTCTCAGGGCACCTTCTCCCTTCTCCCACCCAAAGTGGTGCATCCCCTATAGGGTGGCCAAGTGTCATCACTACAAAAAAGGGCCAAGCACCCCAAAATGTAGGATGTCCGTGAAAAATGTAGGATGTGACATCATAAAAGCTAACAACACTTGTATATGGATTTTATGTTGTTAATTTCAACATTATGAGCACAATCCTACTCAAAAGTAAGCCCCATTGTGTTCAAGGAAAGTGTGTTCAACTCCCAGGAAAGTGTCTTTAGGATTGCAGCCTCTATGAAATTAATAGGTGTTAACAAAGGCATAATATAAATATATAAATAAATATATATTATTTATTTATTATTACATTTGAAACTATATTGCCTATAATTTATTAATTACAAGAAGGTCTCTGCTGCCTGTTCACAGGAAAAAGGAAGACACTTAAGTTCTTTTCCAAGACATGAGGCTAAAATTGGGGACATATCCTTGAAAAGGCTTGATCACCCTCCGGGGTTCAGTTGTGGACTGGCTGCTACAAGCACCAAGAGAGAGAGGACATGAACTACTACAGGCTTACACGATGCCAGACTCACTCCGTCCTTCTCCATGCAGTGCCACATGGCCAGAAGCGTGTTTCGCCTGCCTGGCTCAGGCATGTGTAAACAAACACCAGCTGAGCTGTTTCTGCACCCCTTGGAAAGCCAGCTTGGCTGAGTTTCCAGTTGGCCAAAGAGAACCGAGCCAGGAGGCCGATGGACACTTCTTCTCAAGGCACTCCAACATGGACTCTGGAACGGAGCATGATCAACCAGAGCACTGGGGTGCCCGCTTTGGGCACAATCCAATGTGTGTCTGCTCAGAAGAAGATCTATTTCAGTCAAATAAGTCACTCCCAGGAAAGTGCATAGAATTTGCTTGGTTCTCCAAGCAGTTGTATCTGTGAAGCTGTCTTGAATTCCTCTAGCTCAGTCTTGTCTACTCCAGGTGGCAACAGCACTGTACTGGACCCTCATCTGGTACATCAGTGGTTCTCAATATGAAGCTCGGGACCCCATTGGGGGGTTGCCACTTCATAAAAAGCTGCCATCTTGGAATCTGGCACTGGGACCCACCTTTTTGGAATGGTGGGTGAAGATCAGGTTGACCCATGTAGGAGATGTTCAGGAGCCATGTTTGGTGGGAGGTGGTAACAGCCTCTCATGTCTATGGGAAAAATCCATAGCAGTTACGGGTCCACGCAGTTATGTCACCCTCTAGAATCTTATGGAAAGTCATCTTAACTGCTCCAGAGCAAGGGGCTTAATTTTACTTTAGGATAGCAGGCCTCTGTCAGTCTTGAAAGACTATGGTATTGTGCTCGGCGCTGCATACACTGTATGCGAAGCACGAAAGCCTGGATTGTTATGGAGGATAGGCTGTTACCCAAGCACCAAATCCCCCCTCTCCACACCACTGAATTAGTCCAGTAGAAAGGCAGAGCCAATACGATTGGATCCAGCTGGCGTCGTAGAGCTGGGCTAAGGACAGGAACTCATTCTGTCTTGTGGGGCCGACCCGGGTCTCAAACCCTGGCCTGCTGGTTAACAGACATAGCATCTTAACCGCTTGCGCCACCCACAGCCCACAACTTTAGGATATAGGCCTATGTAAATAAGTGCCAACACCATTTAGGAGTAGGGTTGCCATATGTTCCAAAAAACAGAGAAAATCCCGATTTTGGGGGAATGTCTTCGCATACTGGCAAATGGGACAGAGGATCCTATCCCAACTTTGTGGAAGAGATCACTGTTCATTATGAACAACTTTCATCAAGTTTTGCAGGTTTTCGCAACATTTCCACAATTTCACTATTGGATGTACAAAATGGATAGGAAAAGCCTTTTTTCCTCAAGAAAAAAACAAACAGCAGCAGGTGATCCTATGCATGGATCCTATGCAGGTCCATTCTATCCTGAACCTGAGCCAGCTGCTGCATCTACAACTCATACTTTATCATGTAAATCTGATCCATCACCATTACCAGTGCAGATACATAAATATAATTGTGTTGTTTTTATTATGCATGATTTTGGCAATACACATCCAGCCCAAAATGTAACCCTTGAGTAAACTAGAAACTGTATGTATTTCAGCATAACGAATGCAGCATAGTTGCTTGATGGTGGATGTATCTCGCTTGCCACTGCTGGGAAAAGGATGCTGGACCAAATGAACCCTCAGACTGATCCATCAAAGCTCGTCTTATGTTCTTATGCTGCGTAGTGTGCCTGGAGCACAACAGCATCGCTTCATTATTATCACCATTGTCATCAGCATTGCTATTATTATAATTCCACCCAGTCCTACCAGCCTCTTCTATGTGGATGTGTTTTATAACATTTGTGCTCGAATCATGATAGTTTTACGCATGGCTGCCAACACTTCTGAAAGATCAGCAGGGGTTCAAGACAGACAGGTTTTGTTCCAGTTTAAACCTCATTTCCCATTCATTTTGCTTTTGAACACTTGGGCATGTTGGGACAGGCAAGCCATGAGAACGGAGCATGCACATGTGCCATGACATGATCTGACATGATCACTTCTTGGGGATGGCTCTGACAAGCTGCGCATTTCACTTCCAATAAACACAAGGCAGTTCAGGTCTACCGTCGCAAGCATGTACGTTTACCCGTTTTTGTTGTCTAAGCTGGTGTAGGTCGGCTGATCATAGGCCAAACCGAGACGCCTGTATTTGCTGTTGTGGCAAAAAGCTGCCTCGTTCAAACAGCCCCAGAACAAAAGAAGGGAGGGAGCCAAGTCTGAAAAGAAATTAAATCCAAAGAAGGAAAGCTGTTTTGCTTTGTTCTGGAGAAGATCAGCTGGCCAGCAAACCACAAGCTCTTTGCGTGCGATAGGATCTGTGTTATGGGATTGGTGGCAGGGGGAGAAAGAGGGGCACTCAAAACACGCTCTTGCCAAAGGGGATGGGGTTCTCGAGCAGCCTAACAGCAGACATTTTTCCCTTTCCACGAAAGGACCGGCTAATGTTTTGCAGCTACGTTAAGATTTTATCACTTCTTAAAGCTTTTGTGGGATTTTTCCTCCCGCCTTCAAGTTTTCCTTCTTATGTAACACACACACACTGGGCCAAGGAGTGGCAAAGGAACTGCTTTGTCTCCCACCCCAGGCAGCCCATGTGCCTTTCGTATTTATTTATTGAAACTTCTCTCCTGTCTTATCTTACCAAGAGCACTTGGGGCAGGTTGCACATGTTTCAAAGTTTCCATTTCAAATTTTGGGTTTAAACGTTGGGGTGAGGGAGCCCAAATCAACCCCCCAAAAACACCCTTTTAGAAAATTAAGCAAATGCGCTCTCCAAATATCTCAGAATCACATACCGGTATATGGTTTCTCTCCCCACTGCCTCTACACCAGTGGTACTCAAAATGAGGGTTGGGAACCCCTTGGAAGTTTGCAACCTTGGATCAGGGGGTTCTCGAGAGGGTGGAATTTGCCATCTAGGAATCTGACATTGGGCTTTACGGGGAGTAAGAGCACAATCCTAACCATGTCTACTCAGAAGTAAGCCCCACTGTGTTCAATGGGTCTTACTCCCAGGAAAGTGTGTTTAGGGTTGCAGCCAGACCCTGCAATCCAGTGTAACTATGGGAGCACGTAAGAGACATTACGTGTACCTGTAGTTACTGCACCACCCAGTGAAAACCTATGGAAAATACTGCAATCCAGAGCAAATTGTTCTTACACTGGAGCAAGGACTCCCCATAGTTACTCTGGATTTTGCCCTAAGTCTCATTGAGTACAACAGAACTTACTTTCGAGTAGACACAGAGGAGCTATAGCATAACAGTGATGTCACATCCCGATGTCTGGCATCTGGCATGCATCCCAGTTTGATGGGGTCTTGGAAAGATTTTGGAGTTTGAGAAGGGGTCCCGGATCATACCACCAAGCTTCATGTTATCCTCTCAACAGTTCAGTGACAGGGAGTTAGTACTGAGCAACATATTTACAGCCCTGCAAAAACATGCCACAGGAAATAGGGAAGCAACACAGCATGAGGTACCAATTCAGAACACCCTAGTATTATTTATTATTGTCATGTACTCCTTTCCTTCAAGGAACTCGGGATGATGTACATAAAGCCCAATCCTAACCCACTTTCCAGCTCCAATACAGATGCAATGGAGCCCTAAAGTAACGGAATAAATGTCCCTTTACATTAAGGATGGTTCCGTGACTACCCTACCACCTCAGGACGCAGCACATGCACATTGGTACAGTTGCATCAGCACTGGAAAGTTGGACAGTGTTGGGCCATACAGTGTTGGGACAGTGTTCCTTCCGTCTTTTATATTTCTCAACAACGTTGTAAGATAGGTCAGGCTACTGACCCAAGGTCACCCAGGAGGCTTCATGACTGGGCTGGGATCATGGGGTGGTGGGACATAAACTTTTCCCTAATGCCAGCTGCACCCTGCACCACTTGCTGGAGGTACTACTAGCTGCAGAGAGAACCATGATACAAAAATGTTTATTCTTTCCAACGGATGCATGTGTTGCATTGGGAAATTGGGGAGTTGCATTGGGAAATTGCACTGAGAAAAGGGGGGGAGGTTTAATGGATTCCCCAGGTCATCCGGCTTGTGTTGCAAGACCGTCTTGCCATTATGCACTGCAGCAGAGATCAGGTCAGTAACTCCCTCTGCTTGGGGAATGCTTTCTTGGCAGAGGGAGTAATGCCATCATCCCTGTAGTGAAGCCTTGAAAACTGTACCCCAACGGTGACCATATGACCAGAAATTTCCGGATTTGTCCTTTTTTTTAGCCTTCTGTCTATACGTCCTCCAAAAGGGCTTCATTGTCCTCCATTCTGGCTTCATTTTGGAACTTTGCAATGGTGTGCAGTACCCATCATGTCTTTGGATTCATACTGAAGAGCAAAATCCAATGCAAAAATCAGTTTTGAAATATCTCCTTCCTATCAAAGTTATGGCCAAACAACTAAAAATAAAAAATATGCATCGAGCTCTATGGGAAAGTGAAAGTGCCCAATATCACAGCTTTACTCATGAGTAGGGAGACATGTCATTGTCCACCAGCTAGGCTGAGAGGAATCCAAGACCTTGTCCTGCTTTTGCCGTCTGGCCATCTGGTTACCCATCTGGTCAGCCTGCGGTACACAGAGTAGGAAAATAAATTCAGACTCTCTAGTAAATAAATACTAGAGGATTGTCCTTAAGGACTGCAAACATGACAAATGAGTGATGAACTCTCCTGAACTCTAGACTCTATATATACACCCACAGCACATAATTGGATAGCTGATCAAAAGATGGATCATAAGACACATGATACGCATGCATGCTTTAAAAACAGTTATAGGGTCTTGTGCCCCATGTCAGGAGGCTGCGCACTTCTGCTCAAAATCTATGAAAGGTGTTCAAATTGTGGCGTGGGAAAGGAATGCATACTCAGTTCATGCTCATTGGAAAAACCTGTAAAAAAAATCTAGAAAAAACTTGGGAAATTTACTGAGGGAGAACATTGCTTCTTGCAAGAAGATCTCAGGCAAACATTAGATGTGTCATTTTTGAACTTCAAAACTTCAGCTGATCATTATGTTCTCCTCTTCTCAGAAAGAAGTATACAGTGTTGTAATCCGTTCCGCGTATAAGAACCTCTTTTGTTACGAAAGAGCGTCTAAATCACATCGCAGCATAATCATGATGGAAGAAAAGTAACAAATTATGTGCAGGCAGGGTAAAAATCTCATCACTCACTGAGAAAAACACAGTCTGGGAAACATGGTGCTTCAGGCAGGCCAGGGTGCCTAGAAAAATGGATGTATGTTTGCTTCGTTCCTCTGAACTGAGTATATTAGGAAAGGCAGAGGATCCTGCTGGTAGTTCCATTCCAAAATCATGTCGTGATCCTGGGGCTTCCCAATGTCTGTGAAACCTTTAGAAGCCATGACCCACTAGGGACCCGTAGGCACAAGTGCATCCATGCACCTGTGCCTAGAGGTCCATGGGGAAGGCTGCAGTCACACCTGCGGAGGTGGTGGAAATAACAGGAACAAATTTTCTGTATACGTAGTAATACTGGTAATCGTGCAACAATACAATAGAGAAGCTTGGATTATTATGAATCCATATCACATACTCCCCAATAGTGGTTTACTATAAGGAAGAATGTGGTGACTCCAGCAATTCTCTTGGAAATGTTCTGTTTCTTCCAAAATGTGTTACAATACCAGACGCTGCAAGCAGAAAGCCTAAGAGTTAGGGCATAGTTCCATACCAGAGATGTGTGTAAGACAGCGGATCAGTTCAGGAAACACCATTCAAATGTCTCAAAGAAGCAAGCCATTCCACACCACATCCCCCAGCAGAAGATAAATTAAAGGACCCAAGTGTGTCTTTTTTCCAAGCTTCAAAGGTTTTCTTCCAAATGTTCTACTACATATAAATGACTGAACAATGAGCAGTTTTTTGAAAAGTTCTCCTTTGTATTGCCAGACTTACAGCAGCATTAGACCATGTATCCTCCGTGTTTATGCACATGAACTTTTTGTTTCATGTGCAGATATTAAACAAAGGGACCTTTGAGACTGCATTTGTGTCAAGGATGTTTCAACATCCAAAATCTTCCCATAATTTTGATAAAATGAGTCATAGTAGGGAGAAGTGAATGTTAAGATAGAGGAAGGGCTATTGGCCTTTGGGATCCTATCGGGTACAGCTACTCCAATGTTGGTTTATGTGAAACTGCTAGGTCACCTTAGGTGCGGGCATGGGTGACATCTATGTGCAGATAAGACCCAGATCTGTATCTCTGTCCCATCCGGCAGCAGGAAAACCGTTGAGGTCCTAAATCATAGTCTGGAACCGATGATGGACTGATGCAGGCAAACAAGTTGAAATCTGGACAAGATGTTGGAGATACTGGTCAATCCAGCATTATCAACCGGATTGTCAGCCTTTGTGTGTGTTTGTGTGTGTGTTTTCATTCCCCTTGAAGGACAGGCCTCATAATGCAACCTACATCAGTTGCGTGATCAGTTGTGTAATTTTAAATCACACAAGTTCATTTTGATTTTAGAATTGTGTGCTGAACGCATTTCATACAAAGGGCCAAAGTTAGCATTAATGGTGTTTCCCGAGAGCCAGAGTCCAATCTTATGCATGTCTACTCAGAAGTAAGTCCATTATAGTCAATGGGGTGTACTCCCAGGAAAGCGTGATGGAGAAGTTCTTGGTGAGGCAGGCTACATTTGGCCCACAGGCCTTTTGTTTGACACCTGTGTTTTAAATCATTATATGTTGTGTGATTTTAGAGGTAGCCTACTGATGAAGGCCAGGTGAAAGGGATGCCAACACGATACAGGTATCTTCTTGTCTGTCAGTATGCATCCATCTGGTGGACCATCGTGAGATACATGAAACTGGAAACTAGATGGCCCCTTGGCCTGATCCAGCAGGGCTCTTATGTTATCTACTCACTGCATACAATACATTTCATTTGCATTACTGGAATGTGTTTCACATGGGGTTGCCCTTGAGGACCACTTGGAAGCTCAACACATGCAGAATTTGTCTGCATGACTGCTGACCAGTGCAAAACATCATGATCACGCCATGCTGTATCACCAGCACTGGTTGCCAATATTTTTCTGAGCACAATTAAAGGTGCTGGTGTTAATCTGCACAACTCTACACAACTTGAGTAACTTGATACTCAACTAAGCAACTGGAGTATCTGAAGCAATGCCCACTCCTGATGTGAAGCTGTCCAGCCACTGACATAATCTGAGAAGGCTCTTGTGTGTCTTCCCTCACTAGCATTTTAATACTTTTATTTACTTTTGATTTTAGGATATTTTATTTTTTTCTTCTTCTGCTAAAAGCCTCCATGATGGGAGAATAAACTATACATCTTTTAAAAAATAACTAGTCTCCAAGTTCACACAGCTTGAAAAAAGCAGCGGTTTTCTATATAAAGTACACAGTGTGTCCAAAAATAGAAGGAACACTTAAAAAGAATTCTGCTTTTGGAAGAATGGCAAATTCCAAGCTCCAAAAACACAAAGGTTGGAATGCAGGGTCACCTCTGCAGAGAATATACTGTGAAAGCCCATTTCATCTGGAATGTAAATCTAGGCATTCCCATTCTGGTTAGTTTAAAAATTCTTCCCCCTTAATTTTTATGTTCAACATGTTCTTGCTAAAATTTCAAGGTAATTTGTGTTGTGCTGACAGAAACTGAATAAACTCCCGACACTAAGATGTTGGCATTTCAGTTGGTGATTATGAGCCATAATCATTATGAGCCTAACCCTGTCTACTCAAAAGTAAACACCACTCTGTGCAATGGGTCTTACTCCCAGGAAAGTGTCTTTAGGATTGCAACCACTGATACATACCTCACATAAAGAGCTTATATAAAGAGCTTTATGTGCTTCACATAAAGAGCTTAATTCGTTCCGGAGGCACGCTCTTTAAGTGAAATGCTCTTTAAGTGAAGCGGATTTTCCCATAGGGAATAACGGAAACTCAGATGTTTGGTTTCACAACCCCCAAAATATTCATATGAAAATATTAACTATGTAAATATTTGACAAAACACTGGAATTGTGTAAATATTTGACAAAACACTGGATGACAAAACACTGGAATTGAATTCAAAACATGCATTCGATGTGCAGGATCCTATGAAGTCTACTTAGGCTGCAATCCTAAAGATACTTTCCTGGGAGTAAGCCCCATTGAACACAATGGGGCTTACTTCTGGGTAGACATGGTTAAGAGGCTGCAATCAAAGATACTTTCCTGGGAGTAAGCCCCATTTAACAAAATGGGGCTTATTTCTGAGGACATAGTCAGGAGACCGCAATCAAAGACACATTCCTGGGAGGCTTACCTGGGCTGCTGCTGGAGGTTCAAGCTGCCCCAACTGCACTTGGGGGCAGTTGGGGCAGCTGCCTCTGGCACCCTGAGGCAACTGCGCCCAAGTTGGAGGCAGTTAGAGGCAGCAGCGCTGGCCGGTAGCCCTTTTAAAGAGCCTCTGCACGGAGCATCAGGCCTTATAAGTGCTCTTTAAGTGAAGCGGAACTTGTTATGTGAAGCAAGAGTTCTTGAAATTTTTGCTTGTTATGTGAAACGCTTGTTAAGCGAGGTACCACTGTAATTCTAAATAGGGGAATGTGTGTGTGTGTTTTCCAAAATTCCTTGAATGAGGTAGCAAATTGTGGTGATGTGTCTTTTTGTTCCAAGCATGTTTCAATAATTATAAATTATAATCCTTTTCAAATTTACTTCGTAGGTATATATACACCTATGTATATGTGTGTGCATGCTCATGCATGCATACGTACATGCATACATACATAAATTATAGGATTGTAGCCACATAGCCACACTATTACTGTATTTCTAAGTGGGAAAGCAATCTATTTTAATTTCTGGAAAATATCATAAATGCCTAAACAAAGGTGCTGTGCTTTTATTCAAATACTAGCGAAAAGCATACCCGCTTTGAGGGAGTAAAATTCCCCCATATGCCCATGCGCATTAACCTCCCATGCTCATCAACCCCCATGCGCAACATCCCCCATGTGCATCATCCCCCCATGCATATCAACCACCGTGCGCATCTGTTCCCCGTGTGCATCAGTTCACTGTGCGCATCAGTTCCCCATGCACAACATCCCCCATGCGCAACATCCCCATGCGCAACATTGCCCCCATGTGCAACATCCCGCATGCACAACATCAACCCTCCATGCACAACATCCCCCCATGCATAACATCCCCCCATGCACAACATCAACCCCCATGCGCATCAACCCCTCATGCGCAACATCCCCCATGTGCAACATCCCCCCATGCGCAACATCGCCCCACACACATAATTCCCCCATGTGCAACATCCCCCATGCACAACATCGCCCCATGCGCATCAACCCCCATACACGTCTCCCCATGCGCATCATCCCCCCGTGCACATCAACTATTGTGCGCATCAGTTTCCTGTGCACATCAGTTCCCCACGTGCAACATCCCCCATATGCATCATCCCCATGCGCATCATCCCACATGCACATCATTCCCCCATGCGCATCATTCCCCCATGCACAACATCGCCCCAAGCGCATCAACCGCCATGCACAACATCCCCCCATGAACATCATCCCCCCATGCCCAATCGCAACATCCCCCCCAATCGCAACATCGCCCATGCGCATCTGTCCCCTATGCGCATCAGTCCCCCATGCACATTTTCCCATGTGCAGCATCCTCCCCAGCACAACCTCTTCCTCCGAACAACGTCCCCCCCCCCCAGTGCACCAGGCACCAAGCACCAACTTGGCTGGATGTTGTTCAGTCTTCCATGTCAAGTATAGGACAAAAACATGTTGACCCCTTTTCAGCCCCTGAAGGGTTAAATGTCTCCAGATGGTTCTTGGTGGGTGTTCAGGTGACAGAAGGATCCCTCCCAGAATTCCATGCTTCCAGGCCCAGCAGTTGGGGCGGAATGTTGATGAGTCATCAATTCTCCAGTGCAAAGTATAGGGAGGAAAACGCGTTGCTCCCCTTTTCATCCCCTTCTGGCTGGAATTTCCGAAAACCGGTTCTTAGTGCACCCCTCGGTCACAGAAGGAACACCCACCCCAAATTTCACGCTTCTAGGCCCAGCAGTTTTGGCAGGGCGGTGATGAGTCAGTGAGTCAGTCAGTGACTTTTCTCTTTTATATATATAGATTTTAACACTAAAAATATGGTATTTTTGTTTTTATGCCTTTTGAACAAAGGAAAACCCCTACTAATGGGGCCAGACCTTTTGGGGCCCCTAGGCTAATAAATTTATAGGCCCTTCTCAGACAGAGCAACCCTAAATCACTCACACCTGTCTTGAATAATTTTTTACGTTTTATAGCCAAAAAGTGAGCTAAAAACAAAATGTATGTTACATTCACAAATAAGGTGGACAAAGGGCACAATCCAGAAGTGCCCTAGGGTCACCAGATCTATCACTGGGCTGACCCAACTGCAAGATGGGCCACCCTAGTGACTCTGGAAAAGGCTTGGGGCAACCTAAGGCAACATAGGCTGCCCCAAGACAGGTGGAGCTGGGCTGCCCTAACTGGGCCAGCCTATGCAGTTCAGGAGAGGCAAGTTGAGGACACGTTCAGCATTGCCTAGGGCAGAGCAGTTACTCTGTATCTAGAACCTGTTTCCAAGGCAGAAGTTCCAACCCCTAGCACCCCAGAGATGTACCACCTCAGGAGCAGGTATAGTAATGAGTAGACCCATAGGGGTCCATGAAAAGGCCTGAGTAAGAATGGCAGTGTTGACCAAAAATTTGAGTTCTTGGCCAGCCTAGCTGCAACCCCTGCCTCTCAACCTCAGGATATGGAACGACTATGGCAGCCCACTCACCTCAGGATATAGCAGGCCACTCCAGGAAGTCCCTTGTATTAACTGGGGACTGTACTGGCATATCATCAGGGACTCCTTATAAGGCAGGCACCATGGCTTGCTTGTTCAGTGTGATCTGGGGGAGGTCTCCTCAGGAGCAAGCCCTCTCCAAGTGTCACTGACTTTGTGCCTACTTAGCATGCTCTGGAGCAGTGAGGGCAGCCCAGGCTTCCTAAGTCTCTGGATGCAGCATAACTTTCTGCTCTGGATTCTGAATAGTTGGGGCAGCCCAGCTAAGGCACTCCTCACTGCCCTTACTCTGGATTGTGCCCAAAATTCAACAGCTCTTTTTCCTGTTCTCCCACCCAACAACAGATTAGTATTGTCGAGCATCTTGTTTATGGTGGTCAAATGGCATCACATAGCCTTCATTTCCTTTTCCCACAGGAAATCAGAATTAAAATGCAAGCAGAGATGCTGCTCTACTGAACCCCTTAAATCTCTATGGGGTGAACCCTGGAATACTTGCCAAGTAGCTGCTAATTCCAACACCTTGGACTATGGGGAGGAGAGAAGAGTTCTTTAAGCTGGTTGACAGCAGTATTTTAATACAGACTGACCTGAAAAATCTGATACTAACATTCTATGGTTTCAGGTGATCTACATTACTAAATTATAGACATTTGTGGTTTAAGAACTGTATGAGATAACATAGTGAGCTTCTGTACACCAGAGCAAAAGTGCTCAGAAAAATGTCAACAAATCCTTGTGTATCTGTTGGTAAGAAGTAAATGTCACACATACACACAGAGCATTATTTTTCTTTTAAGACTTGATTATTTGTGCATGAAAACATTAGGCTGATCAGTGGAGGGCTGATCCATTGAAAGCTGATCAATTACCTTTAATTCCACACACCTCAGCAACTCAACTGTAGCGGACTCACAACTTCTACAGTCATCCATACTTCTCCCTCAAACATTAAATGACATATTAAGTGGCAGAGATGCCACAGAACCGATAGATTTCAAAACAGTATGTTGAAAATAGTTTGGGTTCAGATTACAATATGACAATATGCCATGCACTGAATATGAAAAGACAGTTGGGAGCACTTTCTCGCTTTCATTGGAACACTCTACTTTTCCAGCCGTTTTATTGTACATACCTTCTGGACTTTTGAGAAAAGCGCATGATGTTCTGTCCTGACTGTGCACAGAAGAAAAAGGTCCAAGTCACAGATTGTTCCACATTGTTATAACAATCAAAGCACATACTGTCTCTTGATGGAGAAGGGAAGGAGAGTCTAACCCAGCTACGATCAACCTGACCAGGTGCATCTGGCATAGCCAGATGGCATAGCTACATCTAAAATAAGGAAGTTGTGCATACCTATCAACAACCCATGCTTACATCCCATTAAGGACTTTTCCTCCAGAAATGTGTCCAATCCCCTCTTGAAGGCTTCTAAGCTAAATGCCACACCACATCCCCTGTGGCAATCAGTTCCCCAGACTATTTACATGCTGGGTAAAGAAATTTTACCTCTTTCAGTACAATTATAATATTGTTCCACCTTAGTTCAGGGATCAGAGGTTTCTAAACTAATGGTTCCAAAACTATAGGTCACAATCCAGTTTTTGGAGTCTGTGAAACTGACAGCTTAGGCTAGTGGCATTTTCAACACCTTTCTCATATAACAAAAAAATCACAATTAATTAAGTATCATAGTTAATTAATAGTGTAAGTCATTCTCACAGATAAGACGAGAGCTGGTTGTGAGCCAGAAATCATGGAATTTTTTAACAGATAAGTCCAACTTTAAACTTAAAGGGATATCTGACTATAGTTTTGTCTGATTTTACTTGAGATCAGGTCCTGAAAAATAACCTACTAACTGCTGCTAACTGCTGCCTATGTCTCAATTAAAAATACAGTATAGTAAAAGATCATAAGGTAAAGTTTTATTCATTATTTTTTTATTCATTATTTTTTGCTGCTAACCTACAAACAACTACTAACTGCTGCCTATGTCTCAATTAAAAATACAGTCTAGTAAAAGATCATAAGGTAAAGTTTTATTCATTATTTTTTTAAATGCTGGTCTTCTGCAACCTTTTTGTAAACACTCTCAGAGTAGGTGGATTGGAGAACCATTAATCAAATCTTGGTGCCAGGTGTGTTAACCCAGGTTCTACATTTAACATACAATTACGGTAATATGCAAACTGGGATATTAACTACTAATTTGCAATTAATATGCAAACAATTAATATAAACTGGGAATATGCAATTCAGTTCACAGCAGAGACAAACAACAAAGAATAAGCATTACAATGTCAGCTACATATTACAGTTGCAACCCTATTTTACTCCACTCCTTGCTTTCTGTGGGTGTTAATCTTAGCAAATGGTGCACTGAATTTTAGCCAGGGACGTTTTCAGATTGAGCTGTTTTTAACATTCTGTTGTTTGGAAAGCGAACAAACAAATCTTTGCAAACTTTTGCAAACCTCCGCAGCTTTTGCAGACCTATGCAAACTTTTGCAAAATTAAATGAGGTTGCAGATGTGGTATGGTCCTGCGAAAGAAAAACAACTTGGTTACTTTTTGCTTTTTTGCTTTGAAAAGCCTTTGCTTTTTGTTTTGTTGCAAAAAAGCCTTGCTTTTTTGCTTTAGAGTTCCATAGATGCCAATAACCTTGCAACAATTTCTTGCTGGGGCCTGGTTTGCATGTTTGCATGGGACCAATAGGACATTCTGTGCTCTGAGTTGTGGGGTGGTGGCCACTAAAAACTGCAAGTCCTCCTTGAGGACTTGTGAGGCCCATGGAGATCATGCATGGTCTCCCCAGGCCACAGACAGAAGGCCTCCAAAAGGGTCCATACATCACTAAAACCAATGTGAAAAGCTACATGTGGTGGGGATACTGGAGAACCACAGAAATGAAAAAAGGTCTCAAGGCATGGCTCACTCCACTGAGTCAGAACCAAAGTACAGGCGTCCCCCACTTATTGGACAGGTTAAACACCAGAGCACCATCCAAAAGTAAGTTTATAAATGTTGCTTCCAATGCTTTTTTAGCTAGCAAATTTCAAATGTCCCTTTTATCTTGCAAATTCTTGCTGCCACACAAAGATTTCTGCAAATGGATTCTCATAAAATCCTTTGGGAATGGGATTAGACCAGGAGTTACAACATAGGGAAGAGCAATTTTGGCTTTCTGAACAGCAGAAAGAGGTTGAAAGAGCAGAACATGTGTTGAATGAATGAGTTCTGGGTGTAATTCGAAGGTGTTGAGTGGATCGTCAGAAAACGAACTGTTAGAAAGTGGCGTATTCCTGTGTAGTAACTGATCAAGTAGTAACGTAGTGTCGAGCTGCACAGGAAAGTGAAGATAGAAAATGGCCTGAATGGTAAATATCTTCCATCATGCTTGCCTCCTCACAGGTAGCAAAATGGCATCTAGAACATCTCATCTGTGGAGCAGAATCCTCAACTCTGCATCCAGCTCAGGTAAGGGGCACATCAGGGTTTTTTATTGATAATGTTGATATATTGTACCTCTAGGAGTGGTAGCTGCGGGCTGTTACAAGTAACATATTATCATATCTAAACTGTTTATTGGGTTATTTCTGAAATACTTCCTCCATTCAAAAAAACTTTTTTCTATTCCTCCCACTATAAATAATTGATAAAGAAATAAAATATTTTGTTGAAAATAAAATATTCAATTATTAAAGAGATTTTTTTATTTTCAACAAAATATTTTATTTCTTTATCAATTATCCATCACTGAATCCATAATTCATTAGACCAGTTTTCCCATTTGTGTTCTCCAGGCTCAATTCCCCTTCTCAGACAGTGGAAAAAGAGAAGAGGAATATTGGGCTAGAAATGTGAGAAATCATTTGAGAGTGTTTGCTCCTTCCAGGGTTCAGCGTCCCTTGAAGATGTGACTGTGCGCTTTACAAAGGAGGAGTGGTTTCTGCTGGATCCCATCCAAAAGGCACTGTACAGGGAAGTCATGCTGGAGAATTATAGGCTGGTGGCCTCTCTGGGTAAGGATGTCCTTTCTGCCTAGTGGGCAGGTGCCAAAGGCACGAACTGTTCTTTTTCTCACTGTTATGATTGCACCATATAAATGGGGCATGTGGGGCTGGAACTTGTGTCCTGGACATGCTCGCTGTTGGAGAGCTGAGCTTTACTTGACTGATAGTCTCTGGGGTGAAATGTCTGGATTAAGACATCAATTGTGAAAAGTCCAAAATTCATCCTGATACATGCTAGGCCTCTAAAATGAGCCACCACTAAGTGATGCCTTGTCATTCTCCTTCCTCCGCATACTCAGATGTTGCAGCCCCATTAGTTGTCCAGAAATTGCTACTGGAGGGCTTTTGCATGATCTGCTTGTCCTCTTCCAAATACCAAATAAAACCTCTAACACATTTTATGCCCAGCTCGGCTAAGGAGAAGACTTGGAGTCTTAAAGCAGCTCTACCTCCCAGGGTGAGTGTGACTGAGGAGGTGATCCCACAGAGCTTGGGGACAGTGGGAAGTTCCTTTCTCCTGAATCAGACCCTGGACCTACCCGACTTGGTACTGTCTACTACAGTGCACTGATCAACAGTAGCTCAGCAGGGATTCAGGCAAGACCCTACCTTTCTCAGCTCCTTCCTTGAGTTGGAGCCAGGGACTGATCTTGCGGTTTCTTGTAGGCAATGCAGGTTCTCTTCCACTGCCATGGTGTGGTCTGATGTGGAAGAACTTCCATAAGTCTGAATAATATTTTGGGACCCACACAGGTGTTTCTCTTGCATATTTATCTTTTGGAGCGCAGAGCTTGCCTCTTCCCCCAAACCACTCCATTCAGGGTGACCAGATGCCCAAACCTCAAAAGGAGGACAGGGACTTAGATTCCTCTCAGCCTGGCCTTTCTGGCAGACAATGGCATTTTTTCCTACTCACTAGTAATGCCGCGATACTGGGCATTTTCACTTTTCCATAGAGCTCAATGCATATTTTTGATTTTTAGGTTTTTGGCCATAACATTTGATAGGAAGGAGATGCTGTATTTCAAAATTGATTTTTACATTGGATTCTGCTCTTTAATACGAATCCAATGACATATGGCATGATGGGGTACTGCACAGCATTGCAAAGTTCCAACATGAAGCAAAAATGGAGGACTATGAAGCCCTTTTGGAGGACATACGGATAGAAGGCTTAAAAAGAGTACAAATGCACCGTGACAGTCTCCATTCTCTTTTTTGGAGGGTAGCCTAGAATCAGGTTACTTTGGAGAACCTCAACATTTTGTATTCAGAAATCTTTCATCTTCTTGTTCCTTCCCAGAGGAATTTCCCAAATCTGACTTCATTGCACAGATGGAAGAAGGAGACTGGAAGAATCTCCAGGAAGAAGAGAAATCAACAGGTAACTTGCATATGCACAGGGCTGATTAACACAGCATCAGCCCAGAAGGTGCTGGTTGAATGGGGACAATAGAACAACAGGGGCCTCAGAACAATAAATATATCCCTCCTTTCTAGCTTGGTGTTTTGGATAGGATGAGCCAGCAAAGTCTATCTCTGCCATTCTCAGCTCATCATCATGTCAGCTACTCTGCCCAACATTTTTAATGTAAAGGGAACTTTTGTCAAATTGCCTTCTTACTTTTGATGGCCACTCAATGCAGTGCAGCTATGACGCTGTCTGATGTGTCTGAGTGCTCTGTTATGGTTCTTGAGCATTTTAGTCCGAGGCCCCCCTTTGAGAATAACAATCTGTCCAGGGCCCCCCAAAAGTGAGGTCATCAACCTAAAAGTGATGTCATGGCCAGAAGTGGCATCAAACAGGAAATGACACTCTAATGACAGAATCCTTCCATGTCTTCTTGGAAGTAAGTCGCATTGTGTTCAATGAGACTTACAGTGCAATCCTAACCATGTCTCCTCAAATATAAGCTCCATTGCGTTCAGTGGGTCAGTAGGCTGCAATCCTAAAGAGTAATCCTACTTTCCTGAGAGTAAGACCCATTGAACACAAAAGGGTTTACTTTTGAGTAGACATTGTTAGGATTGCACCATTTCTCTCAGAAAAGTATGGATTGCAGCCTGAGTGCCCCGTTCTAAGATGGCAGTGCCAGATTCCCAGATTGTGGGACACTCTTCTCAGCAAAGTCTGTAGAGAAAGCCCTATCCTACACATTCTTCCCTCTGCCACTGTGGTGGTGCCAGAAAAACTTGTTGGAGGTAAGGGAAAATATTTTTCCTTCTGACCCCTTAAGTGCAAGGGGTCTGGCAAAAGTTAAGTCATATTTGGGGGTTTGGTTGGTGTGGGTTACTGTTAAGCATTGGTGCGGGTTAAGTATCGTTGTTTGGATTAAAATCTGTAAAGGATATTATTATTAGATTTTACTTGGTATGACTGATGGGACCATATGTTCCTTGTAATATTTATAATGACCTACAAATAGGGATGGATTATTTTGCTGGAGTGTATGGATCTTTTATGCTGGTCAAAAATTATAACAATAAAGAATCAATCTCTCTTGTATATGTGCCCAGGGGTGTGCCAGTTATAATTTTCATGTAACCTGTTGCTAATCAAGGATCTCTCTCTCTCTCTCTCTCTCTCTCTCTCTCTCTCTCTCTCTCTCTCTCTCTGTTTTAGGAAGTAACAGACAAGACAATGAAGATCAAAGGAAGCCTCAAAGAGAGTTGCCAGAAAGAACCATGCATAGCAGAGAACCATGCATAGAGACAAGGCAGATCAGAAAAGCAGAAGGGAAGCTGAGCATCAGACTGCAGGAATATATCTGTCCTTTTTCAAAATTATGAACATCTGGAAATCTTGGTCCCACAGAAACATAGCACTAAAGAGAGAAGGAAGAAGCATCCTTTGCACAGGGAAACAATCTGTTGTAAATTGCACATTAATAAACACCCCAGAATCCGCCCAGGGAAGAAATGTTTTAAATGCTCCAAGAGTAGAAGACACTTCAGTAGAAGCATACATCTTATTTCCCATAAAATAATCCACACAAGGAAGAAAGCTGCGCAACAAGATAAAGCAGAGAAGCAAAGGGGAAACCGGAGAGAGGATTGAAGAAAAAAATCTGAAGTTCAACAGGGTGGGGAAGTTAACCTCCTCCAAATTAATCAAGAAAATAAAATTGGAAAGAGGAAGGAAAAATGGCCTCTATGCACAATGATCTCCAGAATACACCAAATGTTAGAAACCCCCCCCCCCCCAAAAAAAAATCCACAGAAGAGAGACAAGCTCTACATGCTTAGCATGTGGAAAGAGCCTCACTGTAAGCTCACCATGCACCATGTGTACAGAACACACAACGGGAAGAAACCAGACAACATACAGAACACACAACGGGAAGAAACCAGTGCCAGATTCCCAGATTGTGGGACACTCTTCTCAGCAAAGTCTGTAGAGAAAGCCCTATCGTATCCATTCTTCCCTCTGCCACTGTGGTGGTGCCAGAAAAACTTGTAGGAGGTAAGGGGAAATATTGAGTGCTTTGAGTGTAGGAAACAATTTGGTTACAGCACAAGCCTAACTATATATCAAAGAATTGATATAGGCGACAAAAATATACATGCATGGAGTGTGGAAAGAGCTTTCATAATAGTGGAAAACGTAACAACCATCACAGAATCTACACTAGGGAGAAACCATATAAATACTTGGAATGTGGAAAGAGCTTCAGTCACAGCTCAAACCTGACTTCCCATCAAATAATCCATATTGGCAAGAAACTATATAAATGCTTAGACTGTGGAAAGAACTTCAGTTAGAGCTCAAAGTCCACCAGGCACCAAAGAATCTATACAGGGGAGAAACCGTATAAATGCTTGGAATGTGGAAAGAGTTTCAGTTAGAGTTCAAACCTGATTTCACATCAGCGAACCCACACAAGAGTGAAGCCCCATCAGTGCATGGAATGTGGAAATAGCTTTGGTAGAAGAGCACAGCTCACAAGCCACCAAAGAATCCACATGGGTGAAATGCTTGGAACGTGGAAAGAGCTTCAGTAGTTGTGCAAGCCTTACTATGCATCAAAGAACCCATACGGGGAGAAACCATATTAATGCTTGGAAGGTGGAAACAGCTTCAGTGAACACTCATCCCTTCTCATGAAAGAATTCATACCACAGCTAGACCATTTAAATGCTCGGATTGAGGTTTAAGCTGCTGCCTCAGTCCTTAAGGCACAACAAGCTACATACACCGGGATGGAAACCCCATTGATGCTTTGGATATAGAAAGTGCTTCAGTCAGAGTACAATCCTCCATTAACATCAAAGATATCAGCACATGGAGTTTTGTTCTGCTTTCTAATTAGGTAGTGAGCATTTGTGTCCTTGAGAACCAAGTTTCTTTTATTAAAAGCCTTACTAAACTCATTGCAGAAAATTATCAGTCTGATGAGACCATTACACATCTGATGAGACTATCATCAAATTCAGTGAAAGAAAATGTATGTCAAAACCAAGTACAATTTTGTTTAGATGGTTGGTTGTTATATGTTCAGTTATTATACCAGGAACAACACTCCAGAAACTTAAGAGGATAAAGATGGGGAGCATCAGCCTCTACTCTCTGAATATCAGCACTAGGGTTGGTCTATTCTGCAGCAGAATACTGTGCCCATGTATGGCTTAATAGCTGCCACAATAGGAAGATTGATGCCAAGTTAAACAAAACTATGAGGATCATAAGCAGTTGTATAAAATTTACTCCTACTTGTTGGCTTCCTGTAGTAAGCCACATAGCACCACCAGCTCTACGAAGATATGATGCCCCTGGCCCCAATTCTAACCGCCACTTAGGCTGGCCTAAGGACTGGCATAAGTCCTGTGCTGACCTGGGAGTGTCACAAAAGTGGTATAAGGCACTTCTGCCCCACTCCCAGGAGGTTAGGCTAGTGCACAGGCATATGGCGACCACCCCACACCATCATGGGAAGATAAGCCAGGTAACAGGCTGGCTTAAATTGTATAGGATTGCACCCTTTATGAAAGAAATAAAAATATGAGCAACCCACTTCTACTTGTGCACACTTCTATCAATTGTGAGTTTAAATCTGGGAAGCCCTCTCTAGGACTCACTCAACAGCTAACAACTTTAACATCAACACACAATGGAAAGCTGAACAGGCTGCTGAATGCCCATTCAAAATCTACTTCTATTGATGACCCTACATTAAAGGTACCAGGTTTTGACACAGCATTGGTACCACAGAGTTGACACCAGCATTGGTCAACTCTGAACAGGACCCACACCCAACACGGTGTCTGCCATGACTCAATGTGAATGTGGTGCTCATCGACACAATATTCATCACATTGTATTCAAGTGCCCATCAAGAGCTTGATGGGCCGGTGTGACACTGGTCCAGTGTCTTGATTTTTCTCAGTATAGATCACTCTGTCCTTGAATGGCTAGATGGACTGGACATTAACATCTGATTTACCATAAGTCTGTGTATTGTATGCCATATGCTGAAGGGTTCCTTAAGTTTCCTTTCAATCTGTTAAGCACTGACTTCCAATATTTTTCATCTCATGGCACACTGTCAGGGTGCTAAAATTGTCAATGGACACCAGTTTTTGGACAACTGACATGGCACACCTGTCCTACTAATAATGGTAACGTGTTTGGTGTGCTACGAAGTAAGTGATTTCTAGAAACTTGAGTTTGCTGCTGCAATCTAAAGACATAATCGGGAGAATCAACATTCAGTTTTTCTCAATAGGCAAACAATTGGAATCTTTTTACAGGGCACATTCTGAATCAGAGTTAACATTCCAGAAAGGCCGTCCTTTATGGGTTCCAAATGGCCTTTGTTTGCCTGCCAAATTTGGCCGCCTTGTGCTGTTTTGCAGCCCTTTGGGAAGACACGGCAGACATAACTGGAACAGCATGAAGAGGCAGAACTAATGCATGTGTTTTTGAGAGCAGACAGTACACTAGGAAAAAGAAAACATGTAAGAAAGGGAGAAGGTAAAACATTTCACAGAGGTTTTTTGGCAGGAAAAACTGCTGGTACCTTGGGACTGAATGATTTTTTTTATTTTTGTAAATAAGACAGTTTTCCTTTAATGCAAAGAAATTACAGTGGTACCTCTCATAACAAGCGCCTCACATAACAAGCATTTCACATAACAAGTATAAATTTCCAAGAAATTTTGCTTCACACAACAAGTTCCGCTTCACTTAACAAGCAAGCGTGCTGACACTCAGCATGGAGGCTCTTTAAAGGGGCTGCCGGGCAGCGCTGCTGCCTCTAACTGCCCCCAAGTGCCCCCACTGACCACCTTGAACCTCCAGCAGCAGCCCAGATAAGCCTCTCAGGAATCTTCCATGAAAGGGTACAGTGTTTGGGGCTCTTCAGTCTAAAAAAGAGGCACTTGAGGGGAGACATGATTGAGATTTACAAAATTATGCAATGGATGGACAGAGTGATGATCTTTTCCATTTCACATAACACCAGAATCAGGGGACATCGACTAAAATTGAATGTTAGGACAGACAAGAGAAAATATTTCTTTACCCAGCATGTAGTTGATTTGTGGAACTCCTTGCCACAGGATGTGGTGATGGCATCTAGCCTCAATGCCTTTAAGAAGGGACATGGTGTGTACATTGACACCTCCTTGTCCGTCCGTCCCCCCACATCATGCCCACATCTCCCCTCCTGCCCTTACACAGATGTGTTTTTCTGATGTTGCACTGGCACCCATAGCACCACTTTTGGGATTATCATTGTTCTGGTCAATGTGGAGGAATACTGGCATTTCTGAAGGGTGGGCTCGGGTACTTAATTATGAGTTGCAGAAGAAAATATGGTTTTAACTGGCATGAATTTGCATCATGTGAAATGGTAACTCTATTGCAACTAGGCTAGTTGCAGTAAACACTGCTGTGAACTGCTGCCTTAAAAAAAAGCTTCACTTTTTTGAAACCTGAAGGAATTAATTGTGATCAAAACAACAGCAAGACATTATATCGCTTTGCTTAATGAGTGGGTGTAAAAAAACCCAGCCCAAACCCAACTCTCTACAATAACATTTTCAGCAAACATTTTAAGACCCCTTTGTGCATTCAGGGAATGTGTTAAGAACAAAACTAGAAGAGAGAGCTTGTCAAGAAACATCAGCAGACAAAAAAAGGATGTTAAACTCCTTCTAATCCCTCATTAATGCATGTTGCTGGGCTATTGGTAATCTGAATCTTTATGGTTGACAGCTAGGAAATCAGATACATACCAGGGAAGAAAGGATGGGAAGGAAAACATTCTGATAGCCAGGACCTTTTCACCCTAGATAGTTAATTCAAAGTTCAGCCCAATCAATAACATTTGGGCTGTTCTTCAGGAATAGTTACGTGACTATGGGCAAAATCCACAGCAGTTACGGGTCCACGCAGTTACGTCACCCTCTAGTGCAGGGGTCAGGGAACATTTTTACCTCTTACCCCAAAATATATTTAGGTATGTGGACGTTACCCACTTGATTTGAAAGGAAGGAAAAATATATTATTAATTATTTGAATTCAAATATGTGGTTTCTGGGGAGCTGGAAGAAAAGTTTGAAGTAGGGGATAAAATAGTGTTGTATTGGACAGAATGACTATATGGTCTGTTTTCCCAGGACATTTCCTCTGTTTTAGCCTTGTGTCCTGGAAAAAAAATCTTCATTGTCCTCTTTTTCCTTGTGAGCAGGCAGCATGTAGCTTTCTTGGAATTCATAAATTATATGTAATATGTAATAGTTTTAAACATACAGTACTAATACCTAATATGGTGCTTAAGTTAACCACATGAAAACAATATATATGAGGGTTTTTAGCTTTTAAAAATGTCCTCCATTTTTCTTGGATGTCTTATATTTTGGGGGGCTTGTCCTCTTTTTGTGGTTATGACATATGGTCACTGCATATTGGAGAAATGTGGGGGTCAGGGTGACCATAATAAAAAAGAGGACAATATCCTGCAAATGATTGAAACAAGTGCAGGATTCAACTGGAGTGGGGAAGAGAGCCCAAGCTATTCAAGTTTACTCAGAAGTAAGACCCATTGCAATGCCTGTCCTGCTCTGTGCTGGTCATGCATACCTGGCTGTGTCATTCATATGCAAACCTAGATGGTCCATTACCCCCAGGAATTCCATTATTACCCAAATTGGGGTATTTCACCCCTGTTCCCCGACCTCTGCTCTAGTGTTATTTTATGGAAAGTCATCTTACCTGCTCCGGAGCAAGGGGCTTAATTTCACTTTAGGATATAGCCCTATGACTACAATCCAGAGTAACTACAGGAACTTTTACACTGTCGTAGTTACAGTGCTACCTATGGGAAATGCATAGAGCAATCCAGAGTAAGTGCCTCTTACGTCTTCCCATAGTTACCCTGGATTTTAGGGTATGGCTGCAATCCTATGAAATTTAGGCCGGCTTGAATCACCTGATCTATCTTTCTATGATGGTATGGGAAGATTGGTGTATGCTCGTGCATTCGCCTAACCTCCACATCCCAGGAGTGGGGCAGAAGTGTCTTAACTGCATTTTTGTGACACCCCCAGGTCAGCACAGGCATACTAGGGCTTAATCCCCAGTTAAGCCAACATGTTACAGCAGGCCTCCATCAGTCTTGGAAGACTATGGTATCATGCTCAGCGCTGCATACGCTGCATGCGAAGCACGATAGCCTGGGTTGGATTGTTATGGAGGATAGGCTGTTACCCAAGCAGCAAATTCCCCCTCTCCATGCCACTGAATTACTCCAATGGAAAGGCAGAGCCAATACGATTGGATCCAGCTGGCGTTGCAGAGCTGGGCTAAGGACAGGAGCTCACCCTGTCTTGTGGGGCTGACCCGGGTCTCGAACCCTGGCCTGCTGGTTAACAGGCACAGCGTCTTAGCCACTTGCATCACCCACAGCCACAAGCCAGCATAAGTCCCAAGCCACAGCCCAAGCCAGCATAAGCCCCAGCACAAGTCCCAAGTAGATGAATTGTGCCAGCCTAAGTCAGGTTTGCATCCTGCATATTTTTACAGGGTTTCTACAGAACAAGTAACCCTCCATTGCAACATGAGAAATAGTTGCACTAAACATGGTTTATTCTGGATGTACCATGTTTCCTTATGTCTAGGATGCTATCATAGCTCAACAACATCTCAAGCCCCAGGATTCCTGAGATATATCATTTCCAAAGTGCCTGATATGCATATTTACTAAAGAATACTGGACATATCCTGGGATCCTGATCTAGGCACACCCAAAAGTTGGAGAAGTTCATGTTCTGAACCAGATAAATACGACCAATGGCAAATCACCAATTGTAACTTCAAAATTTGGCTGCAGATGTTCTTAAGTCAGACTGTGGCATTAAAATTCAGATTGTTTAAATCCGATCAGGAGTAATTACTGAAGTGTGAGTTAACAGCATGTGCATGCATGAGATTTGTGTAAGTAGGAAATCTGTTGAGTGGGTTGAAAATACGTGATGGATGTGAAGACAGGCGTGGGAGGGTGTGAATGTTAAAAATTTCTCTGCTCAGATTCTAAGGAAGTGTGATACCAAATTGTTCCATCAGTGTA
Organism: Cryptoblepharus egeriae; assembly: GCA_030015325.1. Taxonomy (NCBI): domain Eukaryota; kingdom Metazoa; phylum Chordata; class Lepidosauria; order Squamata; family Scincidae; genus Cryptoblepharus; species Cryptoblepharus egeriae. The sequence goes on from JAREYC010000007.1 coordinate 58,300,139, forward strand.
TATATTTGTGGCAGTATTGATGTCAGAGGCATGGGTGCCGATTCTGCACATAAGGGGCAGAACTTTCCAGCACTGGCATTGCTTTTTCCAGTGCTGCGTGTGCCACATCCTGCAGTATTGAAAGGTGTATTGAACAAGGATAGCTGTTCGCATTCTTTGGAAAACGTCCTATACATTGCCTAACATTCATGAATTGCAAATCCATGAAGAAGAGAGAGAGGTCTATCAATGGGAACTGGATATGGGACCTCTGTATTCAACCTCTGTATTCAAAGTCTCTCCAGAAATCTAGGGATGGAGAAAGCAACAGGGGATGATCATTGTCCTCTTCTTAGCATCCCATCTCAGATCACTGTTGATGACTGAAAATGCCAGACTAGATGGATCCTTGGTCTGATCCAGCATATAATCCTATTCTGAAAATGTCAGGGGGAAACCGAATCCAGAATAAATGTGTGACATCACTTTTTCAACGGCCTTGAGGAAAAGAAATCCAGATTCATGACCACAGATGCAACCTCAATATCTGTGGATCCTGCATTTGTAGATTTAACACACTGCAAATGGCAGTGGATACCAGATTGCCTTTTAAAAAAGAAAAAAAATCATGAAAATTGGACTTCTTTCCTTTGCATGGTCAAACCCAGTGGTGGGCTTCAGGGGGTTCTCACCAGTTTTATAGAACCCTTTGCTAATGAGCACCTGGTTCTGAGAACCAGTTACTAATGCGACATAGAACCTGTTTTTAATTTATTTAATCCCACCACTGATCAAACCGCATGATTTCCAAGCATCTCTTATCTAAAAATAGCATTAACGGTCCACTGCTGGATCACTGGAGGTTCCTGGCACCTCCTCAGTTTGCCCCAGAATGTTTTGTGATAGGGCTGCTAGAAAAGTGTACATGTATACATTCTAGAAAATGTGTACATTCTAGAAAATGTATCCTTATCCTTCTATGGTCACCGCATGAGCCCTGCTCCCTATTCGGATCTGATTTGCTACCATTTTGATTGTTTTTGGACTTGGGCTGGCAAATTCCTCAGAACATAAATGCTCTCTGTTATCCTTTCCTGGGCATAAAACTCCTTACTCAGCTCTAACAAGGGGGGCTTTGTTTCACCCTCTCCAGAATTCCCAAGTTTCATTCCAAGGCCTGCAACTTGGTAATCATGACCATGGATGCTGATAAGGAGCAGTAAATTGATTCAGCCCTGAAACTCAGATAGGTACATTCCAATCCCCACCGTCCGGCTCAGTGCCCCAGACATTATTGTTCACAGATGGAGCTCTCAGACTCCATCAACTTTATAATGCACACATTGAGAAAGTTACATCCGCATTCCTAGAATTGATGGTGACACCGGCTTCACCTTTTAGGGTCCTCAGATCAATTACATGTCACATCACTTCAGTCTCACCCTACCCTAAAATACTTTCACCCACTTATGAGCCATCCAGTTAAAGGGGGAGGGAAACCCCTGAGTTATTACAGTGTAAATATTTTAATAGGATGAAGGTGCGATTGGGAGACTATTGGAGCTTACAACTGTCTCATTAATTTGTTGAAATTGATAGGCAACAGCTAATGGAATATTTGGGGATTTTAGAAGTTTATTTAACTTAAAGGCACAGGAGAGCAGACTGTGCTCTGACGTCATACTTAAGCTTTTGACTACCTAAGGAGACCACTATGTGCTGACATCAATCTTGAATGGGCAGAACAACATGTGATGACTGTAGACCCCTATCTTGGACATGGGGGGAGAAGATCGCATTTTCCAATCAGTTTCTGGTGGAGAGAAGTAACCTCAAGTGTGGGGAGAATATCACGGGAAAGGGGCTGCTGGGGAAAGCAGAATGGTGGCCAAAAAAATGTTATAGTCATTCCCATCTATTCACAGCTTCCTTAATGGAAATTTTTCCACTGCTACATAGTGTTCAAATATGTGAGAATTCTACAATATGTAGTTCTACAAATAGTTGAAATAGTTGGCCCAATAGTTGAAAGTTCTGGCTCAACATTCTCATGATATTATCATTTTTAACAAATATGGCTGTTATTGCACAATGAGAGTCCCATTCAATAAGGCCAGCATTCTCCAAAGATGATTCCGTGGTCATAACTATACACCAAGGTGCACAGAATGTTGATATTTTCCCAGCAAGGTGGTACCTATTTATCTACTCACATTTACATGCTTCTGAACCACTACGTTGGCAGGAGCTGAACCAGAGATGGGAGCTCACTCCATCTTGCAGAGTTCAATGAAAGAACATAAGTTCTGGATGCAGTAGATTCCCAAATTCAGTCCCTGGCATCTCCAAGTAAGACTGGGAAACATACCATGTCTGAAAACTTAAAGAGCCATTGCCAGTGTATAGTGACAGTATAGTGCTGGATGGACAATGGTCTGATTCAGTGCACTGCACTTCTTATGCAGCATTGATCTCACACTGAGGGTGCAATCCTAACAAATTTAGGCTGGCCTAACTCACGTGGCCTATCTTCCCATGGTGGTGCGGGGAGGCTGGCGCATGCCTCTGCAGGAGAGGGCAGAAGTGACATGGCACTTTTTTGACACCCCCAGGCCAGTACAGGACTTACGTCGGCTTATGCTGGCCTAACAGGAGCTTAGGATTTCAGCCTGAATCATCCAGCTTTCTTTGACATCCTTACTTTGCTCTGACAGATGAAACTTTCCATCAGGGGTTTCAATCCTTTCAATTAATAGGCCTCTATAATTTGCATCCCACCACATCACATGCAACCAACCGTTCAGCCATCTACGGCCCCTAGCCAGGTGCTCGATACTTTCCATGTTTGGAAAGTCCGTAGGCAAAACTACATTAGCAAGTACGGCATGTGCTGAATGCTGACATGCTTGTTTTATCTTAATTAAGCAACAGCTAGATTATTCTTCCCTCCTTGTGCATCAGGAGTGTGACATGGGGAAGAAGACCTTAAATTAGCACATCAGCATTCAGCACATGCTGTCCCCACAGAAGATGTCGAGGATCACTGTTGACACTGCTATGGCCCTGCAAAGTAAGAGGGGTTCAAATGAGCGCTTGGCCAGCATGTACATTCCCATGACAGGTGTCTCCTTCCTGCTCTTGCCTGTGAGGTGGGCAAGAGCACGGTGCTTGTAGAAGGAACCACTTGCACAATGCTCAGGGGGTCATAGGACAGGATTCTAGCTTCAGTGCATTGCCATATTGAATGCCTCCCCTCTCCCTTTGCTTACCCATATGGGATACATTTGTTTGCTCCCCAATGATGTGGTGCGTTGCATGTTTGTGTGTGGAGACCTCCTAAGGTGGAATAAGGTGTCCCCCACAGGTTGCCCTGCTTGTTTTGACCGACTCTAGGATGTGATGCTCACCTGGAACCATAGAACCAACATTGTCTGAAGATGCCTCTGTGGATACGCATGTGCATGAAACACTGTTACCTTCACAACAATGTGGTACCTATTTATCTATTTGCATTTCCATGCTTTCAAACTTCAAAGGGTGGAATACCTACAGCGAAAATGCTGAGAGGGCATGAGTTAGCACAACAGCTTGCTATGCATGTTGCAAGGGATGTATGTGTGCCATATACACCAAGTGCCCTTCCACTATGGATGCTAACACTAAAATTCCTGTTTGAGGACTTTATGCCACATACCTTATGATATGAGCTGTAGCTTCATGCACAGGGGCTTATATACTGGGATATGTATGTTGGAATTGGCAGCTGGATGGTAACTCCACCATGAGAAAGTGAGCTGGAGACGGGGTGAGTTGTATTTTTCTCCCCCCCCCCTTTTTTTTTTTTGCTTCCCCGTTGCTTCTTATGGATTTTCTATTCCCTACACCAGGTCTCACAGTGCTGTAGCATTTTCCTGGTTGATAGGAAGGGACCATCCATCATATATTCTTCAGTGCATAAGAAATTGAGGAAAGAGACGGAGGGCAGAAAAAATTCTGGAATGATGCTACTGAAGGCGTTCTGTTCCAAGCAAATATTCTCACTAACAAACATCTCCTGTCCAAAGTGTTGGACAGAGCAGCAGTCTATCTTTTTTATATATGAGAGATAAATTCTTAAATTAAGTCGTGCCTTGCTTGCACAGCATCATGAGTATTGAGCATAGGAAGTAAACACACAGCAGATGTTCCATATTGCATTCCCAAAGTAAAGCAAACAATTCAATTTCATCTCGTAACTCTGGTTAATAATTTCAGATTTGACATTTACATGATCTCAAACTGGACTCTCCAAATAATCAGTATAGGCATTAATTCCCGCTGACTGGTTCTACAGAAGAAGTTGAGCTTCTTGGAAAATATAAATGTACGATAAATATTTCAAATTGGATGAAACTGAATGAGATTGGGGAGGTGGGAGATCATAAGTTTTGGAGTTCCAGCCAACTATATATGGTTTTTGCAAAAGTCACCTGGTTGTGATGAACTGGTCATAATTCTGACCTGAATCTCTCACATACGTACATAGATTTTCGGGATCTCAAGGCTATGCAGTTAGACATGAAATGGCATGGTGAGATCTTGGCACAATTCCAGAAGCCAGGAGAAGACCTGCGTAACTTCAGTGGATTTATAAGTGCTTTGTCTTTCCTGCAGTTTGGGCTTCAAATTGGATTGGGCTGCCTGTTACTAATTCCCTGAAGCTCCATGCCCTGTAAAACCAGTCCTATGTATATCATACATATGATGAAGGCCAGGCATGAATGTGGCTGGAAAGGTCCCACTCACATCTGAAAACTATTAACAAGGCACTGAAAATGTTAAGGCACACCATCAGTTGTTTTTACTATTGACAATACACACCAGATTGTTGAATCCCCCAATTTTCCTATTAATGAATGTCAATCTCCAAATTCCTGCAGCACACCTGAGAGCTATCTGTGGCACACTGGTTGAAAATAACTGCTTTAGGTGTATTTAATTTAGGCTAGCATAACTCACTGGCACATGGCTCTACACTGGCCTAACCCCACCTGAAGTAAGGCAGAAGTGACCCCCAGGTCAGCACAAGATATGGGTTAACCGAGATTAGGATTGCATCCTGAATGTAGAGTTTTCAGCCTTTTCTTGACAAACCTTTCACAGGTGCTGAATCAGCAGGAACTGAATAGGAAGACATGGCAGAAAAAGCTTCACATGGTGACTTTCTGCTTGTTGTGCCATCATTCAGAAGCTTAAGCCCCCATCGGGAAGGAAAACTAGCAGCCTGCAAGTAATGAGATTTTATATTTTCACTGCCAACTGCTATGGTCATTTCAGAAGGGGGAAAACAGTTGACAAGAGTTTCATAATTTTCCTAGTAAGAGTGCACATACTGTGAAAGAACAGGTGTTAAAAATAAACGCCTCAATAACATTGTTGACTTTATGTTCTTAAGTGGATTTAACCTGCTGCTTCAAACTGATAAAAAAATATCAGATTCTTTTTGCAATATGAACAACAAAGCAGGTTTTTTATTTTAAAGAAATATTTATTTTCTTTATTTGCTTTATTAGCGAAAAGCGTACCCGCGTTGCGGGTGTAACATTTTCCCCTATGTCATCCCCCATGGCACAGAAACACCTCATGTGCCACTTCCCCCCATGTGCATCATCCCCCATGCGCATCATCCTCCCATGCGCATCTTCCCCATGCGCATCTTCCCCCATGCGCACCTTCCCCATGTGCATCTTCCCCCCATGCGCAACTTTTCCCCATGTGCATCATCCCCCATGCGCAACTTTCCTCCCATGTGCAACTTCCCCCATGCGCATCATCCCCCCATGCGCATCATCCCCCATGCGCAACATCCCCCCATGCACAGAATCCTCGCCAGTGCAACCTCTTCTTCTGAACAACACCCCCCCCCCCCAGTGCAGCAAGCATCAAATTGGCTGGATGTTATTCAGTCTCCCATGTTAAGTATAGGACAGAAACACGTTGCCCCCTTTTCAGCCCCTGAAGGGTTAAATTTCTCCAGATGGTTCTTGGTGGGTGTTCAGGTGACAGAAGGAACTCCCAGAATTCCATGCTTCAGGCCTAGCAGTTGGGGCAGAATGTTGATGAGTCAGCAATTCTCAATGCAAAGTATAGGGAGGAAAATGCGTTGCGCCCCTTTTCACCCCCTTCCGGTTGGAATTTCCGAAAACCAGTTCTTAGTGCACCCCTCCATCACAGAAGGAACACCCACCCCAAATTTCACGCTTCTAGGCCCAGCGGTTTTGGCAGGGCAGTGATGAGCCAGTCAGTGAGTCAGTCAGTGAGTCAGTGAGTCAGTCAGTGAGTGACTTTTCTCTTTTATATATATAGATAAAGTATTTTAATTCCAGTGTGATTTTGTTGACCTGGAAACTAAAGCCAGTTGCATTGGATTAGACAACAAGATGCAGTGAGTCAAACCTGAATTAATATTAATTAATTAATATTAATTTGTTTGTTCATTCGTTCATTTACTTACTTCTTTATTTATTTAAATCACAGCTCATTGAACAAAATGTTTATGAAAGTTCCCAGGCTGATGATCTTTAAGAAGAAGCAACTGGCCAATAGGTATAACAGAGACATTTGCCATAATCCAGCCTGCGGTTCTAGCATTCAACAGCCATTGAAATGAATGGGAACTATACAAGTGGAATTAAATTGCTTTTAATGAAATTGTCAATTCACTGTGGAGTCAAAATCCTTGTGGCTTCCAGCTTGGAATGCTAAATAGGCACATCCTTTAGAGATACAATTAAGAAAGAAAATGTGAACTACTGAATCTTGGTTAACCAGTTAATTTTGGAAACACTGAATTTTGATTCCCCATCAGGAATATTATGCTGGTTTTTTTTTTTTTTGGGGGGGGGGGGGGAGGGGGCTCCAGAAAAATCCTTCTACATATAAATACTGATAATTAAGCATAATTAATGAAACTAAAAAATAATCAAGTTCACTGCAATTAAGAAATTTTTTTTGGGGGGGATGATCTCCTATGTTGATTATTTTTGTAGTTGGTTTGCAACAAAAGAGCCAGTTCAGGTTTCTGTCTTGAGTCTCCCTGGAAGTGACCTTGGAGAGAAAGGCTGATCCAGAATCCTTTATGAAGCTACTAAATCTCTGCATGTACCCCAGGTCTCCAGGCTGCCAAGTGATAACAAGTATTGCAGGGAACTGTAACAATATTGGAGAGATCACATACCCTGTTGAATTATACAGCACAGGGAGGGCCATTTCTTCAAACACGTCCTCTGACAGCACTTGTCCTCTTTTCTGAGCAGTGGGAATTGCAAGCTGACTTTTACAGAGTTAATTTTCTCTAGATGATGAAGCATAAAATTTGTTACTTTTATTTTAAAAAAATATACACGTTGAACAAGATTCATAAAAGCAAGTTCATAAGTGCTAATGCGGCTAGGATCTACTCTCTCTTGCCCACGAATGCCCTGCCATCCCCACTCCCAAATTGCTTCTCTTTCTCCCCCTCTCACCCTTGAATTTCCCCTGCCACCACCTTATCTGCATCAGTGCAGAATCTGGTAGCCACTGCTGTGCATATAGGGTATCTGACCATTTGCGCCAGTTTCCCCGAAGTGCATAGCATTGGTGTGCTTTTTATGACCCCCTCACTGGTACTTATGGCTGCAGACTACGTTAAGTGGCTCATAAGGCTGTAAATCGATATATTGACCCTTTACAGCAATCTGTGAATATGAAAAAATGCATACGTCTGACTAAAATGTGTGTGAGTTGATTTCGGCCTTCTCTTGCCCTTCTGGTGAATATTAACTATCAGTTAATATTCAATTAACTGTTAATTTAATTGACTCAGTTGTTAATTTCAAAAGATGTTCTTATCAAACCTATTAATTGCCACTGTCATCAATTACGAGCAGCCATTTAAAAAAAAAGAAAAGCAGTTGTCTGCTTGCATGATGATACAGCATGACACACAAAAACTGCCCATAGAACTGGAATTAATGATCACAATATACAGCATTTTCTGAACAGCAGGCCTCCATCAGTCTTGAAAGACTATGGCATCGTGCTTGGCGCTGCATACGCTGCATGCGAAGCACGAAAGCCTGGGTTGGATTGTTATGGAGGATAGGCTGTTACCCAAGCAGCAAATCCCCCCTCTCCATGCAACTGAATTAGTCCAATGGAAAGGCAGAGCCAATACGATTGGATCCAGCTGGCGTCACAGAGCTGGGCTAAGGACAGGAGCTCACCCTGTCTTGTGGGGCCAACCCGGGTCTCGAACCCTGGCCTGCTGGTTAACAGGCACAGCGTCTTTACCACTTGCGCCATCCACAGACTCAATACCTAAAAGGTAGCAAAGTAATAAATTATGACAGTGAATTGAAGGGGAAAAACATTTGCCAAATACTGAAACGTTTCCTCTAAAACCCTAAGTGAAGTGCTGGTTTTCATAGCTGGATTTTTTTTTAACAGGACGTACGCCTTTGAATCTTTTTTTAGCTTATCTTGAACATCTGCTACTGAGCAAATATTCACAAAGACATGTAAACGTCTGTCATTCATTCAGAGAACAAATGATTTATATAATAGTAAGAAATGATTGACAAGCAACAGCAGTGAACAAACTTGTGATTGTTTCTGAGGTCAGATTATCAGCTAAAAATATTTTTATTTGTCAACATGCATGAGCTTTGTAGAACTTGTGCTTATAGCTCTCTTCAGTATTGATTTGATCAGTTCTGCCAGAGAACAGCACCAATTAACAAATAGGGGAGAAGAAAATTTATTCTGAGTGCCTGCACCGAGTGCAGATCATGCTTTTCTCCTCTCTTATGAATGAACGCTACTCTTAAAGGCTAGTTACAGTAGTGCATCTACAGGGGTGGCACAGTAATTATTGTGGACTCCACAGTGTGCCATATAAGCAACTCCTCCTACTTGTCTTCCGAGCTATTCTGGGCATCAATGTTGTTGTTCCGACACCGAGTGGAAGGGCCTGCTTAAACTGTAATCCTCTGTCCCAATTGCCTTATATGAACACAAGCCCCCCAAATCGGGATTGTTCCTGTTTTTCAGGACATATGGCAACCCTGTCTCTGAGCCATCAAGTTTTCTGGGTCACCTTGGGTTGGCCAATCCTTCTTAGATTAGACCACTTCACAGGATTGTTGTGATGATAAATGGGAGTGGTGAAGAACCAAGTACTGTACGTCGCTCTGAGCTCATTAGAGAAAAGCTGGATATAAATATCATTAATAATAATATTTCCAGCACAGGGATTCCAGCTGGACCTAGAGCAGGTATTCATCACATAGCAACATTCAAAGAACCACTAACACCGTAGATAAAAGTGGTCCTGCTGAACTCACCAGGCTAGATTCCTGAAGTCCTTCCTTACCAGCGCAATCCAGTCACATGCTTTTGAGTTGATTTCCATTCACCGCAGCTAACTACTCAGAAAACTGCTAAGCAGATTCCTATGTCATAACTAAAAACTCCTCTCAAATGTAGGGCATCAAAGAAAAATGTAGGGCATGACAAAATAAAAACACTCATAGACACTGCTTTCATGTGGTTAAACACTATATAATTTATTATTAAATTTAATTTACAACTATTACATAAAGAGCATAGTCCTAATCATATCTACTCAAAAGTAAGCTCCACAGTGTTTAACAAGACTTACTCATTTAGGATGTGTGTTTAGGATTGCAGCCATAATTTATTAATTACAAGAAGGCTACATACTAACTGCTCACAAGGAAAAGGACAATGAAGATTTTCTTACAGGACACAAAGCTGAAAAAGAGGACATGTCCTGAAAAAGAAGATATTTGGTCACCCTGTTTAGGGGTGTTTAGATAGGCATTCAGTCCTGTGTGCCATCTGAAGAGGTGCAGTGCGGACACAGGCTTATTTTTTGCGCAGGTCACAGAGTGCGCTAGCCCTGCCATAACAGGTCACAGTCACAGAGTGTGACAGAACTAGGTCATAGTGAAGGCACTGCTCCTATTTATCAATGGGCCACTGCCTTTGTCTAGCAACACACTGGAATCATTGTGTTGTGTTGCTGATTTCATGCTGATATGCACATTCTTCAGGTGCAGAGAGACAAAAGGCACTGAGTCCAACCTTATAAAAAAAGAGAGTTGTGCAGGTGTGGCGTTGAATGGGGTTGAGCATTCATCTCCACTGATCCAATAGCTCTGTTTATTTGACAGTTGCAGATAAATAAAGTCACCATTACATTCGGATCCAGTGTCCACAAACAACTGCGTTTCCTGATCTGAGAAGCAACAATCTTGAAACTGGTATTATGCCTCCCGGTCTTGCGAACAGCATATTCATTGCCAATAAATCATTGTTGAGCAATCTGTGCAAAACAAAACTGATCATGGTTGAGGCACCACAGGACCAACACTGAGATTTTACTCACAGGACAATGCTATGCATGTATACTTGGAAGTAAATCCCATTCTATTCAGTGAGGCTTGCTCTCAAGAAATTATTATAGGATTGCAACCTCAGAGACCTGGAATACTGGAGCAAGTCTGCACTGCTTAACGAATGCAGATTGGGATTCAACATGTGCAACCAACATTTCATGGGGGGAATAGAAGAACGTGTTTCCAAAAAAAAAAACAGCCTCCTCCCATTCTTGCTCCGCATTACTTATTTTGCCCTCTCTTGTTCTCTGCTTCAGATCTCAGTTTACAAGCTGTAAATAAATTTTGAAGTCTGAACACAGTTGAGATGAATTCTTCCAAGAGTTTTGAGGTCTGTTTAATTCTTCATCAATAATGATAACATTCATTGCTTTTTTCTGGCAAAAAGGTGCTGGTACTCACCCCAGGTCATCCCCACAGAAAAATAAGTCCTGATCACAACCAAGCTATGTACTGTATTTAAAATGCCAACCCATGGCAAAAAATATCATGTGTCTCATGCTGGGGTGATCAGATCTGAGGGCAGTGCATGGAAATGACAGCCCTTCAGTGTTGCCTACAGAAAAATGTCCCAGGAGCTTTGCAAGAAAAATACTTGATGCTCCTACCTTTGTCACATCTGACCATTCTGCCATTTAAAAGGGTATGGTAAGAAGTGTGTGGGAAGCTAATTGTCCCAAACACGATCTCTATAATCCATAACTGCTGGCAAAGATTGGCATAGCTGATGATCTGCTGTGATATAACTGAGAGTGTAATCCTAACCAATTTAGGCCGGCATAACTCATCTGTCTCTCCATTCCCATGGTGGTGTGGGAATGCTGGTGCATGTCTATGCAATGGCCTAATTCCCGCAGGAGTGGTGCAGAAGACACGTGCTTGCCTCTATACATCACCACAGGAAGGGGAAGACCAAGGCCTAGGTTAGGATTGCACCCTTCCTTACTAATGCTGCAACCCTAAGAACATTTTTCTGGGAGTAAGACCCATTGAATAGAATGGGGCTTGCTTTGGAACAGACATGGTTAGGATTGTGATCTTACTTATTTACTTAGAGCACAATTCTAACCATGTCTACTCAAAAGTAAGCCCCATTCTGTTCAATGGATCTTACTCCCAGGAATGTATCTTTAGGTTTGCAGCCTTACTTAACTAGCGTGGGCAAGGGTTATTTGGACAAGTTCGGGAGCATCTGACTTGTGGGATGAGTGTCTCTCCTTCATGGCTTCTGATTCGGATTTCTCAGGGCGTTTTCACATATGATCTGAAAAGTGCTTCCCAGTTTTCTGTCCTGGGAATTAATGTGGTGAAAGAAACTCTCTTTAACACTTTCAAAATCAGACCATAAAGTCATCGAGGTCTACCTCCCAAACAACTTTCATTCCTCACCCTCTTATGAAAGTGAGAAAAGGGGGGAAACAGCTCTACTAATGTGTTAAAGCATACATCAGTTCATTTGCATAAGTTCTCCAAGCAGCAGTATTTATAGCTTCTTGGCACTTTAGAGGTATTCTTTAAAATAAAACCATTGTGTATACACTGCCATGTTTGCTCTCTGGGGAGAAGTTGTACCACCTCCTCATAAGGTTTGGTTTTGGAAGGGAGAACAAAAAAATCAGAGTTAATATCTTTCTTTGAATGGGAAATTTGGATATTCATTAGATGCATAATTGGAAGTAGCAGGATCCTGGGCTTGAGCAATGGGCGCTGTCATAACCTGCTTAATCAGTACATAGATAACAGTAATCAGGATGGTCAGATGCAAAAGAGGACAGGACGAAAAATTTTCCTCTTTTACTCAGCCATTACTCAGTATAGGAACCTCCTTCTCCAATACCTGATTTTGTGATTGTATTGAAATCCATTTATTTTCAATAGGTTTGAAGTAGCCTCAAAACCAACAAACCTGACTTAAGGGCGCAATCCAGAGTAATTACAGGGTGTCCTTGCTCCGACGTAACAACAATTTACTCTGGATTGCAATATGAATTTCCCATAGGTTTTCACTAGGTGGTGCCATAACTACATCGACATTAATGTCTCTTACGTGCTCTCATAGTTAATCTGGATTGTAGGGTTTTATGGGGTTACCTACTTCTCAACCAGTACTTGCTCCAATGCTTTCAACAGCACCATACTGTGCAAACACTTGTAAGTGATTTCATTCATCTCCTCACCAATGGTGTATTGGTACTGTACATTTTAAAGTACAGGAGCTCATCTTGACACATCTGTCAATACCATAAGCACACACATTACAATCAGACTATAACAAAAAAATCAACTTTAAATTTCTTTGTTTTCTTCTCTTGCCACCAATTTCAACTCTGACCCGTCTTCTGCTTCACTTAACCATCACTCCCAAACATTTGGAGTGGATTGCAAAACTAATATATAGCAATTGTATAAAGGGCATTAAAAATACCCTGACCCCCCCCACCCCCCAAAAAAAAGGAATAGTTGCATGCATACTACCTATACAAGTTAATTCAGAAGCAAGCCCCATTGTGTTCAGTAGGCCTTATTCTCAGGAAAGTTTGCAAGGGATTGCAGCCTGAATGTAACGCAAGTACCATGATGACGATGGCCACCTATATATTAACTGATGCTCCTTGGCAATTTCTGTTTGCCTCTGCTGAGTTTGAAACTTCTTCTTAGCAAAGGACCTTTGGGGAGAAAAAAGATATAAAAGTATCATTTGAGTGCTGTTGTTGCTGATCTGTTGTGGGGAAAATTCCAGAGCTCCACTCCCCCCAGGGTTGCCATATGTCCCTGAAAACAGGGACTGTTCCAGTTTTCAGGGATTGCATTCACATACTGGGAAGTTTGACGGGGGGCCAGTCCTGGTTTTGTGGAAGAGAATTATGGCAACCCTAACTCCCCCTGAGCTTCATATTATGACTGCTACGATTGGTGGTGTAGCTAGAGGGCGACTGAGAAGTAAGTCTTTGCAATGAGCCTTACCACCATATATATATTTAGCCTGAATAGGCAAGGCAATCAGTTCAAGATTACTTATTTCCCCATAATGTGTGGCAAGACTACACAACAAAGAACAGTGAGTTTCTATGTGCTGTTTCAATACCCCACTGTTGACAAGACAGCATAGATAGGTGAGGACAGGAATGCCCCATCCCTCAGACTGCCACACACCGGCCACCAGCAGTTTTGTCTTGCACCATAGTGGCTACTATTTATCGCTCTTGCAGTCAGAAACACGAGTGCTGAAGGATGTGCAAAGATCCTTTACTGAAGGATATTCAAAAACATGGAAGAACTCACTCCTTGTGCGTCCAAATGACTCACAGAAACGAGCACCTCTGAGTAAGCACATGAATATATCTCCTACTAGCAAAAATGTACTCACGTTGTAGGAGTAAAATCCCCCCGTATGCCATCCCCCACTTTGCACCATCTCCCCATTTGCACCATATGCAACACCCCCTATGCACATCATCCCATGTGCAACACCTCCCATGCACAATACCCCAGTACGACATCCCTCTTAGCACACCATCCTCCCAATGCGCTCCGTCCCATGTACTACATTCCTATGTGCGTCCTTCCCCGTGCATCCTTTCCCCATGCACATCATCCCCTGATTTGCAATACCCCCATACAATATTTCCCCACGCACATAATTTCCCCATGTACAACATCCCCATGTGCAATACCCCCATACAACATCCCCCATTTGCACCGTCCCCCATGCACAATGCCCCCATACAACATCCCTCCATACACACTGTCCCCATGCACACTGTCCCCCCATGTACAACAACATCATGTGCAATAACCATAGCCTCTGAGCACAATAGGCCCCTTTTAAATCACATTGTACAGAGGGGGATAGCTTGGTTCTATCTGTGACAGGCAGCTTCTGAAGTCTTAAAAGGAATTTACCCATCCCACAGCCCAATCATTATAAGGCACACATTACAATATTTTCACAGTATTGTACAATGATGTGTCTGGAACAGATTACTATAGTAAGGCTGTGGTCCTTCAATGCCTGGACTCTCCTCTTTTAGCTTATTCTGTTCAAATGCACAAACATGAGTTAATTGTCGTGTGTGCCCATTTTTCCCCCAGACCATCTGTTGATTTTATTTTAAGCAAAGAACCTTATACATATTTATTTTTCCCTTCTTTAAAGTTTTAAGAATTGCAGTGTTCAGCTCTCCTGAAAAACCCTGGCTTGGATAAACTGAGGAGCACTTAGCCTTTGGAGTGTAACAGCACACAATGTACTGTTTTATATGCTGTCATTTAAATTAGGCCATCCTCTAAGAATGGGGTTAGAGCTGAATTCACATCTGGAATTAATAATATCCAAGAGCTTGGCACGAGCCTCATAGCCCACTTTTTAAACCCAGCAATAAGACCCCACAACCGTCTTACAGCGTTCTTGAAATAAGTGACATGTTTTGCGGATGCGCCATAGTTTAACTGAGATGCCAAATGTCTTGCTGGGAGAGCAAACTTCATTTGTTTTGAAAGAATCACAAGCCTGACAGACGAAAAGCATTAGAGTCCATCCATTTAAAATGTTGGAAACTTGTCCACGTATTCATCAGATGACAAGGAAGGCATTTCTGTGTTAGAGATGGTGGAGACTGCATAACAGAAGGCGTCTGAAGGAGCTGGAATGGTCCCGAGACCTCGATTATGGGTTTTTAAAGACAATGGATCCAGAAATTATCCATATAAATACGTATAAAGAGAAATTGTTTTTTAATCAAATGTTTTAGCTAAATGTTTATATTCAAAATATGGAGAAATTTTGATTTGAACAGCAAGACTGCATACGATTTGCTATTATGGCCAAAATAATCACTTGCATTAAAACAAATGCAGCAAGGTAAGATACAAGTTCCTTTACAGAAAAAAATCAAGTTTATTTAGCACTTATCAGAAAAACAAAACCTTTGTAAATGTGAATAGTGGATATATTTTTGAGCTGGTGTCATGGAATTTTTTGCGAAGGAAAAAATAAACTTTTCATTGTTGGAGGGTTCTTACGTTTGACAGGGCTGTGGGTGGCACAAGTGGTTAAGACACTGTGCCTGTTAACCAGCAGGCCAGGGTTCGAGACCCGGGTTGGCCCCACAAGACAGGATGAGCTCCTTTCCTTAGCCCAGCTTTGCGACGCCAGCTGGATCCAATTGTATTGGCTCTGCCTTTCCATTGGACTAATTCAGTGGCATGGAGAGGGGGGATTTGCTGCTTGGGTAACAGCCTATCCTCCATAACAATCTAACCCAGGCTTTCATGCTTCGCATGCAGCATATGCAGCGCAGAGCACGATACCATAGTCTTCCAAGACTGACGGAGGCCTGCTTATGTTTGACAACATTTTGCATGTTAATTTTTAAGATTATGTTTAAGCAAAGCAATATGAGCTTTGAATGCATTTTGTTTTTCACTATACTGGAAAAAATGTAGTCTTCCTAGTCTTTAGCATTCTTAGATGACCTTCTACAGGCTGTAAGCTGCACCTAAAGCACTGCAGTGTTGTAATCTGGAAGTCACCTAATACTACTTCAGATCTTCAGTCTCCACACCAGTGATTTTCAACCGGTGTGCCACAAATAGTCCTCAGGTGTGCTGCGGGAATTTGGGAAAGGACATTTTTTTAAAGGAAAACTTGGAGATTTGAACAGCATGGTGTGACTTTTCAGTGGTAAAACTGATGGTGGGCCATGAGATTAAAAAGATTGAAAATCACTGCTCTCCACAATTAAAAAAGCAGTCACTTACCATGCTCCTTGTGTATTTCTTCAGCCATGAAAACATGGGACTTCCATGTTTAATTTAAATAGTCTATATGAATGAAGCTCATTTATTCATGTGATTACTGTAAATTACATTCAAAGTCCTGCACATCTGTGCTTGAAAAAGACCACTTAAGAAGGGATCCACCTTCTGCTCAATTTTGGTGGACAGAAAGTAAATCAGTTCAAGTTGCAACTGAGATAGGCTGCAAGGAGGCAGCAGTCTCAGACTTAAAGACACCCCAAATTTGTTCCAGTCTTCCCCTGAAGCATCATCTGAACTTGATCACCTCAACTCAATGATGGGTTGTCTTCAATAGAGTAGTTGGCTCCATATATGCATATGGAAAATATGTTCACATCTGAAAAATATACTATACTAGCAAAAATGTACCCATGTTGTGGGAGTAAAATTCCTCCCATATGCCATCCCCCCACTGAGCATCGTCCCCTCATGCACAACACCCCCATGAGCATCAACCTCCATGCTCAGTCCCCACACGCACACCTTTCCCCCATGCGCACCATGTACAATAGCCTCATGCGCATAATCCTCCATGTACAACACCCATGCGTATCATTCCATGTGCAATACCCCCATGCACACCATCCTCCCGTGAGCAACACCCCACATGCACCATCCCCATATGTACCATTCCCACACACACCATCACTGCCTGTGCATCCTCTCTCCCAGTGAATCAGCTGGATGTTGATCCATCAGTCTTCAGTGTTAAGTATAGGACAAAAAACACCTTGCACACCTTTTCATCCCCTTAAGGGTTAGGAGTAGGAGTCCTAAATTAAAGGGTTAAATTTTTCAACATTAGTTCTTGGTGGGCCATTGATGAGTGAGTGTGTGAGTCAGTGCGTGAGTGACTTTTCAGTATTATATATTCAGCTTTTCAGTATTATTTTCAGTATTTTCAGTGACTTTTCAGTATTATATATTCAGCTTTTATATATATAGCTAGACAATAGATTCCCAAACTGGTGGGTCACAACCTACCAGCCAGAGAAGCACTGACCTCTGCATTTTTAAAGAGTGGGTATAGGAGGAAGGCAGCAACACAGTTTTTAGGATCTGCTGCTGGAGTTGGCATGTAAGGGGTGTATGGCTCTC
This sequence comes from Cryptoblepharus egeriae, assembly GCA_030015325.1. Lineage (NCBI taxonomy): Eukaryota > Metazoa > Chordata > Lepidosauria > Squamata > Scincidae > Cryptoblepharus > Cryptoblepharus egeriae. The sequence continues at coordinate 58,317,457 of JAREYC010000007.1, forward strand.
CAACACTGAGCAGTTGTTAAAATGAAATTTTTCCTTCTTTTTAGTTTTTTTTTCTTTTTAGTTTTGTAAAACTAAGTGAGACATTTAAAAAAGTAGATCCCAGTGCTAAAAACCTTGGCAACTACTGGACTAGTGCATGTCAAATGGGATTTTTTATTGCAATTTCAGATTCTGATGCCATAGCACAAGCTGTTTTTCCACTTCCTCCAGTTGAAACTGTTGTTTTGCACAGGGATCAAGAAAAAAAAAGTTTGAAGTCCACTTTGGTGCCCTGAAGTAGTTTCAAAGTTCGGAAACTCTCAATTACAGTCAGGCCACCTGCACTTGTGCCTTGATGACCACCATTCTGGAGAAGCAAGCAGTTATGGTGGAGGCATCTGTTATTAGCCACTCTTTGGCAATGGCCAAACTTTATTTTTCAGAATTCCTTTGAGAAATCGACACACATTTCAAATAAGCCATTCAAAGAGCAAGGAATTTACCTCCCCCAGGGTATTTGCCACAGTGGATTAGAAAGCTGGTTAATAAGATGGCAGGCATAAAGGTATGGTTTTCACTAGCCTTGCAAAACATTTAATTAAATATCATGCTTTTCTGACAAGTTATGTAGCTATTCCCTCTTTCTAGGCGATGAGACAGGCATTTGGAAGCATACGTGGTTCTCTTTTCTCCTCCCCAGCAAGAACGCAACAACGATGTTCTTCACTGTTCCAATTATATGCAAAATGTTTTTCAAGCAATCCAAGTGGTAAATCTAATCTTAGGTAATTAAAGGATGGATAACTGATTTCAGGGTCCAGCAGAGAAAGAAATGAGTGTTGAGTTACCATAATGTGTGTAACCACTTAAAAATGTTTGCATTCCAAATTGAAACTCCAAGCTTCCCCCTACCCCTTAATTCAGATTACTACAGTATTAAGTCAAGGGGACCCCTTGTGACTCTGTGGTTAAAGGCACAACATCCTGGCAATATACCCTGCAACAGACTGGCCAGATTTCCCCATGTGGCATCCACCATTTAAAGCAGACCCTGCCAGGAGCAGGCATAACACTAAGAAAACACTTAGAAAATACCAAGTCACCTAAATCTGTCTGTATGAAAATCAAGTCACTGACTCACTCACTGACTCATCAACACCCAGCCAAAACCACTAGACTATGAACTAGAATTTTGGAGATTCCAACCAGAAGGAGTTGAAACGGGGCACAACACATCTTCCTTCCTATACTTTACATTGAAGAACTGCTGACTAATCAACACCCTGTCCCATCCCCTGGACCATAAAACCCAGCCCCAAATCCTGCATATGCCTGGTAGGGGTGCCCACGGTCAGGATGGGGGTTGTTGCACAGGGAAATGCTGCACAGGGGTGTTAAGGGTGTGCCTGGAGGCACACAAATATCATTGAAGTTTTACTCCTGCAACACAATGGGTACGTTTCGCTAGTCAGAAATAAACAAAACTGGTAGAATATATGAGCTTACTAAACAGAAACATAGAAATGTCATGATGTTTTGACCTCAAAATCTTAAGATGTAAATAAAGAACTAAAAAAAAAAAAATAACAGAGGCCTACAAATATTTTGTTGCCTTAAAAGTTAGACCTGTTTGGTGTATTTGGGGTGCTGAATCCAGAAGTGGTTGAGTATCATGCACGTTTCCCCCATCTCCTCGCTGTCATAGAAAATATTAAGTCAAATGGAAACAAAACTGAACCACAAATACATATTTACTCCTGAGTAGGCAGATGTGTCCTGGCTCTTTTCAGAGAGGCCACAACACAAGGCCACCCCAATGTTCCTGATTCAATGAATGTAGAGCTCAGTAAACTCACCAGATTTCTCCCCCCCCCCCCCAAAAAAAAAAATAGTAAAAATGGCAACTTTTTAGTCTTGTGAAGCTTGGTGCTACCACTATGGGAACTACTGGCCTAGGTACTTTCAAGCATTGCCACTATAAGCTTCTGCCTGGCAATTTTTAAAGCAATAACTTGGTAGGTACATTTAGTCACTGTTATACAAAGCTTTTGAAAGCTACTTTTATTAGTGTCCCATGGCCTCAATTTATAGATATAAAAGAGAAAAGTCAGTGACTGACTCACTTATCAACACCCAGCCAAAACCGCCAGGCCTAGGAATGTGAAATTTGGGATGGGTGGTCCTTCCATGACTGAGGGGTGCACTAAGAGCCAGTTTTCAAAAATTCCTACAGGAAGGGGGTGAAATGGGGTGCAATGCATTTTCCTTCCTATACTTTGCATTGAGGAACCGGTGACTGAGGGGAGCTCTGCCCAAATCCCTAGACCTAGAAGCATGAAATTTGGGTGTTCCTTTTGTCACATGAACCCATGTGAAATTAACCATTTAGGGGCTGAAAAGGGTGCTATGTATTTTTGTCCTGTACTTAACATGGAAGACTGACCAACATCCAGCCAATCTGGTGCTCAGTGCCTAGTGCAGCAGAGGGGATATTGTTCGGAGGTTGGAGGACGCTGCACATGGGGGGGCTGTTGTGCTTGGGTGGGATGAATATAGGGGATGTTGCGAATGGGATGGATGTGCATGGGGGGTTTGATATGCAGTGGGGGGAGTGTCATATGGGGAATTTTACTACCACAAGGCAGGTATGCTTTTGCTAGTCTATGAATATTTGCAATTTGTGTATTCTGATCTGTCCACAATGCAGGTGAATTACCATAATCAAATTCTTCAGGGGAAATATTATGTGTGCTTTATGCCCTTAATTCCAAGCTTACCATCACAATTATTTATTCATCAAAGAACCTAGATCTGATGCCCATATGAAACTACATATAAATGTTTCTGCAAATGTAACTTTACTAGTACACTGTGTAACATTCTGCACTATTGAGCGGGATGCATATGCTACAATCTCTAGCCTGGGAACCCAGAATATCACATGCCACTTCAATTCCCTGAGGCCAAGGGTTATATATCAGTAGTATTTGCACAGTTTAGCCTGGGACCCCCTTCTAAGAATGAGTTTGTTCAGGACTCCCCAGAAGTGATGTCATGGTTGGAAGTTACATTAAATTGCCCAGTGCCAGACTCCAGAAACATAAAGATGGTTGCACCCAGCTTTATGCAAATCCCCTGGAAAGAACTTGTGACACCCCCCCCCCCATTTGAAGACCACTGGGTTAAATAATTTCATCCCTTTCAGTGCTCTAATATGTTTGGATTTCCTATGGTAGAAGTTCTAAAATGAACACACAGGCAACTTCGACATTTGTTTCCTTGTTTTGGGAAATAATCCATGGAACACAATAAGTTTTTTTAAAGCCATGATTTTATTCATCCTCACAACAACCCTGTGAGGTAGATAATATCCATTGTTATTTAATAGATTAAAACCAAGGCCAATGACTTATGGAAAGGGACTCAAGAGACATGAATTCTATCCTTACCTGTTAATGTTTTCAGCACCTCCTGCTGATTTTACGCTTAAACTGAATAAATTGGATGCTTAAATCTCAGACTGGAAGCACACTCAGCTCATCATTCCATATACCCCTTCCCCTGCTGATAACCATGTCATCATATAAGCAACTCTCAGCAATATATTTAGTTGTTCAACTTTCCACAGCCAGTTCTAAAGAACTGTTCCCACAGACACTGCAGTTTATTTAAATCAATGTTCTGCTTGCTTACACTGAAAAGCTGAACTTCAGATCGCTAATAAAATAATCCATAACAGTCACTAGAGCATGTTTTAGCCTCAACTAGAGCATGTTTTAGCCTCTATAACAACCAGAGCATGTTTTAGCCTCAGCTAAGTGGAACTTTTTTCCAATAGTTACTTGCCTGTGAAATTTAAACATGGCACAGAAAGAAAAGGAGATCTATAAATCTATAAGTTAACAATTATCTTCACAACGAAGAATGAATCAAAGGAGCCAACTGGCATTAGAAATCCAAAATAAAATTACAGTATATTTGGACAATACTTCTTTACATACCATTCCTTGGTGAGTAACTACTTACTATGCTACCAAGAATCTCAACCTCTGCTACCTTCACTTTTTGCTGTATGTCATATAGTGGCAGGATCTACTATTCTGGATCAGAGTTGCTATTTATTTGGTTCTAGATGTGGTTTGGGTATAGGTGGGTGGTTCTCATGTCACTATGCAGTGTTTCAAACCAGCATAGCTTCCCAGACAATAATACTGATCTAATTAAAATCAGCAGCAAACCCACATTTATCAGCAAAGCTCAGATAAATTCTCCTTCATGAGGCTGATAGGGTTCAAATTCAGCAGCCAAGTACTTGATCAATCAATTCTTGCCTGTAAAAAGAAGAAATAAATTATGGTAGCTCTCAGTGCAATATGTCCTTTAAAATGATGACGGTTGCCATAGTTGTCAAATTTGTATATCAGATTATATTCCAGTACAGCAAAGTTCTGCCAGTCAAAAAGGTCTTGAATGAATTATTTAATAATATTTATTTAATAATTTTTTATCCCACCTTTCTTGGCTGAGGCAGACTCAAGGTAGCTAACAGTTACAATTTAAACATTCAATAAAACATTTAAAAAACATTTTAACATATATGTTAAAAGCGCCAACCCCCAATCTCTGCCTCTATTTACACACCAGTTATTACAAAAAGTAGGCAAGAAAGGATTAATAGATTAAGGCCAGAATTAGAAATTAAACACATGCATGGTTGCCAATAAAAATAGTATATCTTCTCATCACCCCCTACAGTGTCACATTGTACATGCCGGGGGGGGGGGGGGATAGTGTCAACAAGAGTACCTGTAAATGCCAACCAATGAAGCAACAGTATGGCAACTTGTAATCCAACAACTCGCTACACATTCTGCTTTTCTACTTGATGTTTAAATAGTGATGCATGGCTTCACAATTTCAGCAGCAACCCCATGTTTATAGTTCTAACCCAAGACCAGTAAGTATTCAGCTAACTTCACATCTGGGTTTAGGAATGTAAGTTCATTCCAACTGCTGGGGTTGCCCTTTCTTTACCAAAGTGATATAGGCTGAATCAGTGGCAGACAGCATGGGTAAGAGGGGCAGTGAATACCCCGAGTCTGCTGTTGTCTGCTGAAGAGGCAATCTGCATCAATCGTCTTTCTTCCTGCTACAAGGAAGTGGATCACCTGCCTCTTCCTTCAATCACACAGATCAAAGGTGGAAACCCTGCACTTCTGCCAAACAAGAAACCATGCAAGGAGCATGGAAAGAGGATGAGGATCATCGTAGCAAAAAAGTGATAAGAAGATGCATTCTAACCGCTAACCTATCTAAAATTATAATGGACAACAAATCTACAAAGGTCATACCCCAAGATTAAATTACTTTATTCCTTCTAGATTTTAAGGTGCTAAACACAAATAAGAAATGAAATGAAAATGCAAAATTCCTAGTTTGAGAGATCCACCATAAGATAGTTCCATAGATATGTATTTCCATCACCTATGTACCCAATGCATTTTGTGTTGTTGTTTTTTTTTTGAACTGGTGCCATTTTACACATTTCATTACCGTTTTTGTGTTCAGAACATCATAGTAAAGATTTGCTATGTCCATTTCTGAGGTAAACTATTCATAATTTCATAATCTAGTTCATAATTTTTCCTAAGTAGTTTTAGGATATGTTGGAAAAGTTCATTTCTTCTACACACTCCAATACTTGGAAAAGTTCAGCCTGGCTTTAAAAAGCTATAATAATTTCATGTAGTTCAGATTTGTGACTTATCTTCATGATAATGAAGATCAGGCAACTATCCCTACTGTGGGTCCATTCAAACACTTTAAAGGCACTTAAAAACATGATTTCATCTACAGTGTCACTATAATTGTGTTTGCAGCTATATCACCCAGGTGCTTGGTTTTTCAATAGATTGTCATGTCAATCCTATTATCTAAAGTTCTAACCACTCAGATAGCCACCAAAATACTCATCTTATTTTCCATCAGAAAACTATCCTAGAAGAAAGGTTGTGTTGTGTTTGTTTCTCCCGACAGGATCCAAAGGGAAGTTTTATCCTTACCTCTGGGTTTAAGAGAGATTTTCTGTACCCCCCTGTGTTGCCACTTAAAGCACTATCCAGCTTTAAATGGGCAATTAAAAAGGGGAAGATGAATGTCGTGCATTTACACTCAATATCCTTTATGCTGAATTTGAACAATCAAAGTTTGTGTTGAATGCAAAACAGAAGAGAAAGCCAGCATATAGAAGGAGGAGGCTTAAAATAACATTTCACTGGTCCGATGAAAGGTGACCAGAATTTACCCTAAAATCTTAGTCATGCACATGGAGAGGAACAGTTCTAGTGTTTTAAATGAAGCCCATTACATTTTATTACCTTTTAATAACAAGGATATTCAAGTACTATTTTATGAATTCATCTGCAGAATAGGTTGACAGACGTGTTCTTGATTGTAACTATTCAAAATTTAATCATACCTAAAAAGAAAAAAAATTATGTGATTTGCTGTCTACTGCTATCACAAAGTGCAAGATACAGTATCATAAACTGATTGTATCAGTATTTACACAAAAAATTCAGTCTTTTAGAAAGCAAGCTACAGTAGTAAATTCATATGTATCAAAGACTTTTGAAGAAAATTTGCAATAACTATAAGTGAAACAGTTGCTCTGTATTGTTGCAAAGCCTAACACTGACAGTGGTTACAGAAACACAGATATAGGCTGCAATCTTAAAGACACTTTCCTGGGAGTAAGACCCATTGAACACAATGTGACTTACTTCTGAGTAGACAATTCTGAGGTTAGGATTGTGCTCATAGTGATGTACAGGTTTCTCAGTTATCTCTGTGCTGGTCACCACATAGCCAACCCCCTACCTTTTAGAATCATGCCACTGGAAGGTACCTAATAGGTCATCTAGTCCAACCCCCTGCCTGTAGCAGAAATCCTGCTAGACCATCTCCGTAAGGTACTTGTTGAGCCTCTGCTTGAAGATCCCCAGTGAAGATCCTTTGACTTATACCAAGTTAATCAACTACTAGTAAGGAAGGGTGGTTTCCAAAAATAGGGGTGCTGCTTGTCCCTCCTTAATATGTTTTATGTCTTGATGAACAGAATACAACTACTGGTAAAGAAAGATGCTTTCCCCACAAATTCCTGTGCTTTTTACATAACCAACCAAAAGTTCACTCAGATTTTCCATAGCCTACTGATGAAGTGATGGAGAAGTTTAACCAATCAATGATTTTCCTCTCCTTCAGCCATTAAAGACAATGCCATACAAAGAGTGACAATCCCAGCCTGAAAGGATTCTACCCCAGTTCACTGATTTTTTGAGAATCAGATTACAAAGGCCACCAATTCCAGGCAAACACATATTTATTTACTTTATACCCTGACTTCCCCATGCTAGCACAAGTTTTAAAAATGAAAGAAAATATTTGAAAAGGTTACATAGCTTTTAGTTCTCCCCTCCTGTTGAGTTCACAACAACCCTGCAAGGTAGGTGCAGCTGAGAGGGAGTCTCTGAGCCAAGGAAGCACAAGCTTGGGTCTAGTCTTCACCCAAACTGTAAAGGGTCACCTTGAACAAGGCTCAGCCCCCCCATGCCAACAGTGCCCCCCAGGAAGTGTCTCTCACCATAAGGACCAGAAGCAGAGAGGAGAGACCCTGCCCCAGGTTGTAGTGAGAGGAATTCTCTCCCCCCCTGTAATGGCCAGTCCAAAGCAGTGGAAGCTTTAGATGGGCAAAGCTGAAGGGGGGTTCATTGCCACACCTTGAAGCTGAAGGCCCCCCATTGCATCCTCCCTCTCCCCTTGAGCAGCCTCAGCATCCTGCACAGTCTCACCTGCACTCACTGCACAGCAAGGAGGAAAAGGAAGGGGAGGACCCTTCCCAGGGTTTTTATACCCAGGCAGCTGGTCCCGCGAGAACTAGATGGCTGCGCCTGCGTGCAGTGAGCCCTGGCTTATGGGGGGGGGGGGAGGAATGAATGGCTGGAGACTTATGGGGGAGAAGAGTGCGCGTGCGCAAAAGTTGCATTGCAATGCGGAGAAGGAAGCTGTTACTGGTTAGCATGCACTCCTATGCATGCTTTCCTGGAAGTCAGCCCCATTGATCTCAATGGGACTTACTTCTGAGTAGGCTGCACCCATTCAGGCTTCATCCACATACTGTACTGTCTGCTTCTCTGCTCCCTTCCAAGGTAGAAGCCTTTCCAAATTTATGCTCTTTCAAATTCCATCTTTTTTTGGGGGGGGATTAAAAAAAGTAAATAAAAAAATAAACATGAATTTTTTTGAGGGGGGGATGTAAAACATCCCACTGGTCTTCAATGGGTCAGGCAGGACCCACAGGTGGGTCACAGCCTCATTTTAGGCACATACCACAAATATCAGAACAAAGCCTCTAATGAAAATGCAGGTGACATAAAGAACAGATACCTAAGAGCACATGCTTAAGAGACACTAACCATGTCTACTCAGAAGTAAGTTCAGAAGACAGAAGTGCAGCCTAATTGCTTCAAACCATGATGCTTTTCAAAAATCACAGTTGCCCCACAAAGAGCTCCTGCAGTTTGCAAGCATGTGTAAATATAGGGGGATAAATGCAAGAGCATTTTTTCTGCTTATAAGTAAAATATTATTTCTTTTTATATTTTTTATTTATCCAGGTAGGTCCAATGATTCACAAACTTTTTAGCACTGGCATTTTACAATGAGAATCTGTTGGGAGTTGGGACCCACCAGAAATGATGTCATTAACCTTTGGAGTGATCTCATGGCTGGATGTGACATCCTGAAACTTGAAATTTTTTTTATCTATTTTAAGTAAAAATTCTATCCACACTTATCCAAGGAGTGGACTTATCCTATTGGACTATCATTGTAAAAAGTACTGTATATACAGAGTTACTGCTTAAAGCACAGATCTACAACGTATCCAGAAATTCAGTCAGAGCACAGTAGCATCAAGTTAGTGCTGATCAGAGTACTGATTTTCCTTTTAGCCCATAGATCTTAAGCATCAGCATTTCCACACAAACACTTTGTTTGTGCTGTCTGCTACTGAGTGTACCATAACGCATGATTAAAGTGCTAAGTTTGGATTGAGGGTCCGATGTTTGCCATAAGCACTCTTACTAGTAATGAATTGGAAGTGTTCCAACACTCTGAACATATTGAGCACAATCCTAACCTAAAATGTCTACTCAAAAGTAAGCCCCATTGTGTTCAATGGGTCTTACTCCCAGGAAAGTGCCTTTAGGATTGCAGCCATAGAATGTGAAGTATGACTAGTACAGCCTACAAATTAAAGCCAACATAACTGCATTTTGGTTCTGAGACCTTTGAGTTGTTGCTAAATGCCTGGATTCACTACAAACCGTATAAATATAGGTTTTACAAAATGATACCAAAAATAGGTCATGTTCTGTTTGCAGCCCACATGCTGTCACAGCAACCCCCTGTTTGGTTCCACAATGCAGATGCCCTGCAATTAAGACTCCTAGGATCCTATAAATAAACACAAAAGGTAAAAGAGCACAGAAAAGTGATATGTATTTTACAAAGACGGGCATAATTTTGCACCTCCATTCAAAGCTTCAGTGGTCTTATACAGTTTTTTTTTCTCCTTAAAGACAACTTTTGGAGCAGTATTTTTAAGCAATTCCCAGTTTTCCAAGTGGTGGGAAGTTCCAGGGTAATGCTGCAAGATTTCTTTAAGTGATAAAGTATTGGTGACTTTTTAATATTTTCTGTAATAACAAATATAAAAGCAGAGCATAAGTTAAAACAAAAAGACAGGAGATCCTCAGGGACAATGTGGGTGTTGCTGCAATCCCCCAGTTCTTGCAACCACTGACATACAGCACAATCCAGAGCAACTAATCTGTCCACATAAGAGCCCTTGGGTTGCCCTATCTATCACTAGGGTGGAGCAACTGCAAGATGCTCCAGCCCAGTTACTCTGGAAGAGGCTTAGGGCAGAGCAAGGCAGCATAGGGTGCCCTAAGTGAGGTGGACCTGCTCTGCCCTAACTGCTCTGCCCTAGGCACTTCAGGAGAGGCATGTGGAGGGCATGTTTAGCATTGCTTAGGGCAGAGCAGTTACTCTGTCCAGAGCCTGTTTCCAAGGCAGAAATGCCCTCTTCCACCTCCTCAGAGATATACCACCTCAGGAGCAGGTATAGTAATGAGTAGACCCATAGAGGTCCATGAAAAGGCCTGAGTAAGAATGGCAGTGTTGACCAAAAATCTGAGTTCTTGGCCAGCATAGCTGCAACCTCAGGATATGGAACAAACTACGGCTGCCCACAAACCTCAGGATACAGCAGGCCACTCCAAGAAGCCCCTTGTATTCACTGTAGAATGTACTGGCATCTCATCAGGGACTCCTTATAAGGCAGGCACCCAGTGGCGTCACCAGACTGCTGCAGCTGGTGTGGGCTGCATTGGGTGATGCGCTCCGTATGGGGTGATGTGCCGGAGGAGTTTGACTGTCCTTTGGCAGGCCCCGGGTGTCAGCACGCCCATTCAGGCCTGCTCCAAGGCGGAATAGCAGCCAGAAGCTGCCACTCATCCTCGGAGCTGGCCTAAACGGCCAGCTGAGATGCACTGCACAGAAACACACTGAGCATGCCAAACAGCTTCAGAGGTGACTTCCTTAGAGCGGAGGAAGTCTGTGCCTCTGCATGGCCATTCAGCCTCACTCAGGAGGCAGAGCAGCAGCCGAATGGCTTCAGAAAGAGTACTGCACAAGCACCAACTCTGATGCCTGCACAGTCTCCTCTGAAGCCGAAAGTCTTCAGAAAAGTACTGTGCAGGCGTCAGAGATGGTGCCTGTGCAGAACTCTTTCTGAAGCCAGTTGGCTTCAGAAACAACTGCGCAGGCGCCAACTTTGGTGACTGCGCAGTCCAGGTAGAGGGGTGCACACATCCCCGAGGTGACGCACAGACTACCGCACCGGGTGATGCGCAGAGTCATGTCACCACTGTAGGCATCACATCTGTTCCTTGTTCAGTGTGATCTGAGGGGTGTCTCCTTAGGAGCAAGTCCTCCCCATGTGTCAATTACTTAACATGCTATGGAGCAGTTAGGGCAGCCCAGGCTTCCTGAGTCTCTAGATGCAGCATAACTTTCTGCTGTGGATACAGAATAGTTAGGAGAGAGCAGTTAGGGCAGAGCAGGATGAACTTGCTCTGGATTGTGCCCATAGGTGGATAAGAAGTCCAGAAGTTGGGCATGAAGGTGCAGCAACTCCTCACCCTTCACTGCACCTGCTACTGAGAGAAATACTTCTGGACATATAAATTTTTAAAAAGCTATTGTTGGTAATGGCTATTGATAGACATATCTTCCATGAGATTGCCTTTTAAAATTTCTGTAAAAAATAAATTATAAAATAAATAATTTTATAATTGCAGTGGCTAATTGTATGTTTTTGCTATGGGGGAGAGCATGCATTTGTAGAAAGGCTTGATATTTTCTATTATATTTTTCTAGTTATATTTTTCTATTGACTCTCAGGCTCCTGTAAATTACGACTTGCTGAATGAGCTAGCAATTGAGGAGGTCACAGCAGCTGCAACCTTATTCATGCTTTTACACCATGGAAGGATGGCAAGGACCACTTTTAGCCAGCTAACATCTATAATCAAGATAAATACTATTTACACAAGGAGAGCTGAGTTCCCTATGCAAAAATCACTCATACTGGAACACCATACTGGTGTAGCACAGTGGTTAAGGATCCAATCCAATCCAACATTCCAGCTCTGGCACATCCTTGCCGATGGGGTGTGTCGTAGGTCATCCTTAATGTTAAGGAATATTTGTTCCTTACATAGTGGCTGCATTGGTGCAGGAAATTTGGATAGAATTGGGCATTAGATACTGAGGGTGATTTATGACCTTATAGAATGGAGGACAGAGGAAGAGGGAATTTAGGCAGACTTAACATAGGTGGTTTTTAAAAGCAGCACCTGCCAAAATTCCCTCTTCTATTCAATACTTAAAGATAGAGGCACTTTGTTCTCCATTCTATATTGTCACCCTGCACCATCCTAACCAATTTTCCAACACTGGCATAGCTGTGCCAGAGAAATGTGCCATATTCTGCAGTTGGGGGGCAGTCACTGAGACCTCCTCAAGGTAAGGGAATCTTTGTTCCCTTACCTTGGATTTGCATTTCCGTATCCTAGAGCTGGAAGGTTAGGATTGCACCTTGAGCCACAATTCAATGGATGTCCATGGTTTGGATCATGCTTCTAACATGTTTCACTAGGTGGTCTTAGGCAAGCAAGTCCCTCTCAACTCCAGCTGTGACATGGGAATATTGATATGTGCATGCCTTACAGAGCATGCTCTGTAAGGTACAATAATCAGATCAAGATCAAGATACAATAATTCATGTGAATTGCTTTGAATGCTTGAAATTATTTTACTAATGATGTTAACTTGTTACCACCTCTATGCTAACAACCTGTGTGCTCTTGTGGCAAAGTAACAACACAGAGAGAGCTTTGCTCTATGAGAGAACAAGAGAGGGAAAGATCTTCTGTCATCACATTCTCTGTCCTGTCCTACATGGACTTAGGATGGGATGTGTATATGGGACATGGGTTAGATAGGATAGGATAGGGTTGCCATAATTCTCTTTCACAAATCAGGACAGGACCCTCTGTCCCATTTGCCAGTATGTGAATACAATCTCCCAAAATTGGGACTGTCTCTGTTTTTCAGGACATATGACAACCCTAAGATAGGACCACATGGGACTTAAGGTGGGGCGTATCGATGGGACAAGCTTAGTGGCAAAAACTGCCCCAGGATAAGATTGGAAGTGCCACCACATTCTAAGGCCTCCAGTGGGTTTTAAAATGTCACTTCGTGTTTTCATTGGAAGTGAATTTTAGGAATTTTAGGAATTTCAGTCAGCCTTCTAAGAGACGTGCCCACCAGAAATCCAGAAGTGATGTTTTAAGCCCATGAGAAGACATCCTAGGGTTTGGGAGGCTGCACACAGCCTCTCTGACCCTAAGAACATATCCAAAGATGGAGGCAGTGGTGCTGCCCTCAGCCACACCACCCACTTGCACTCACTGACACAAACACATCCAGTGCCACCACAAACTTCAGGAGAACCTCATCAAGGTAGAAGGGTACCCATGGAGGGCACTGAAACCTGGATTCAGCTATGCTGACAGGTTTTACCTATACATTTCTGAATGTAGTCAAGTTGTGGTTTAATTCAACAGGCTCCACCCTGCCCAGCAGCAAGTCACCTGTTCCATAGCAATTTATTTAGCTTATGGCAAATACATTGACTTATGATTAATCACATTAATATTCCATTGCCATGTATTTTGAGATCCAGGAATTCCACATTGATGTCTGGCTGCCAACTGTTGCCAACTGCCAATTCTTCAGTGTAGACTGGCTGCCAATTGTTGGTAGCCATTTAGTTCACACTTTCATGCTATCCAGGGCACACCACAAGGAGGTGAATGAGCATCACACCCAAAACAATAGGACATTGACAAACCAATAGGACATAAAGTGGGGCAAGACAGGCCAAGATTCACCATGTCTACCTAATACAGAGGGCATTTTCTGGTGCTGTTCACAGCCAAATGTTCACAGCCAAAGGATCAGCATGATTCTAAAAGGAAATAATATGTGTGGAGGAGATATTCTTTTGACCTTTCAAGCAAATTATATAAGCACAGTTGAGTTATTAATAGTTCTCCTCTTTTGTTGCCTTACCGCATAAAGGAAACACAGGGCTGCTTGTTTGTTATGAAGGATACAATAGAAATAATTGTTCTGTGTTCTGATTCTTCAGATACTGTTTGGAAAATAAGCATTTCTTGCTTTTCCAGCATTTCTTAAGAAAATATGTTTTTGTGATTTATCCCCCCAAGAAGGTTGCTTTTACTGTTACTTTTTAAAATCCAACTGAACCCAAAGACTTTTCCAGCTGTTGCCAACCCAAGCCAACTGTGGCCAACTAAGGCTGTAATCCTAGGACACAATCCAGAGCAAATTCAGCCTGCTCTGACCTAACTGCACTCTCCTAACTATTCTGTATCCAGAGCAGAAAGTTATGCTGAATCCAGAGAGTCAGGAAGCCTGGGCTGCCCTAACTGCTCCAGAGCATGCTAAGTAATTGACACAAGGGGAAGACTTGCTCCTGAGGAGACACCCCTCAGATCACACTGAACAAGGAACAGCTGTGGTGCCTACAGTGGTGACATGACTCTGCACATCACCTGGTGCGGAAGTCTGTGCGTCATCCCTGGGATGTGCGCCCCCCTACCTGGACTGCGTAGTCACCAAAGTTGGCGCCTGCGCAGTTGTTTCTGAAGCCAACTGGCTTCAGAAAGAGTACTGCGCAGGCACCATCTCTGACACCTGCGCAGTACTTTTCTGAAGCCTTTTGGCTTCGGGGGAGACTGTGCAGGCGTCAGAGTTGGTGCCTGTGCAGTACTCTTTCTGAAGCCATTCGGCTGCCGCTCCGCCTCCTGAGTGAGGCCAAATGGCTGTGCAGAGGCGTGGACTTTCTCTGCTCTAAGGAAGTCTCCTCTGAAGCTGTTCGGCATGCTCAGTGTGTTTCTGCGCAGTGCACATCAGATGGCCGTTCAGGCCAGCTTCTCAGACAAGTGGCAGCTTCTGGCTGCTGCTCCGCCTTGGAGCAGGCCTGAATAGGGGTGCTGACGCCCGGGGCCTGCCAAAGGACAGTCAAACTCCTCTGGCACATCACCCCATACGGAGCGCATCCCCAATGCAGCCCACACCAGCCGAACCAGTCTGGTGACGCCACTGGGTGCCTGCCATATAAGGAGTCCCTGATGAGATGCCAGTACATTCTACAGTGAATAGAAGGGGCTTCTTGGAGTGGCCTGCTGTATCCTGAGGTTTGTGGGCAGCCATAGTTTGTTCCATATCCTGAGGTTGAGAGGCAGGGGTTGCAGCTAGGCTGGCCAAGAACTCAGATTTTTGGTCAGCACTGCCATTCTTACTCGGGCCTTATCATGGACCCCTATGGGTCTACTCATTACTATACCTGCTCCTGAGGTGGTATAACTCTGAGGGCTGGAAGAGGGCATTTCTGCCTTGGAAACAGGCTCTGGATTCAGAGTAACTGCTCTGCCCTAGGCAATGCTAAACATGCCCTCAACTTGCCTCTCCTGAGCTGCTTAGGCTGCCCCAGTTAGGGCAGAGCAGGTCCACCTCTCTTAGGGCACCCTATCTTGACTTGCTCTGCCCTAAGCCTCCTTCAGAGTAACTGGGCTGGAGCATCTTGCAGTTGCTCCAACCTAGTGTTAGATAGGGCAACCTAAGGGCTCTTATGTGGACAGATTAGTTGCTCTGGATTGTCCTGTAGAAGACACTTTTCTGGGAGTAAGACCCATTGAACACAATGGGACTTACTTTTGAGTAGACATGTTTAGGACTGTGCTCTAAGGCTGCAGGCCTAACCACACTTTCTTGGGAGTAAATTCTATTGAGCACAATGGGGCTTACATATGAGTAGACAAGCTTAGGATTGCACTGTAAGGCCAAAGACTTTTCCAATTGTTGCCACTCTCCCCATGCCCTGTTATGTCCTTCCCCAATCCTGTTCTGCAGAGCCTTGTATCCATCCACTCCACTCTTTTTCATCCCTCCCTCCCTCCCTATTTGGGAAGGACCCCCCCTAAAACTTTTGCACCCCCTGATAAAATTCCAGGGAGGAAGAAGCATGTTTTACAGTGGTTCTGAAAGCATGTTTTACAGCAGTTCCCACGGCCTCTTTGGAGGGTCACAACTTCATTTCATGGGGTCCCATAATTGTTCTAATTTATAAAACAATATTTCTGAAACTTTGGGTCGGGACCCACTTGTCAGCTAAATTCAGGTGGATTCCCCTTTATTTCAATGTGTATTTTATTTTTAACATATTAGACTTGATGATACCGTGATATATTACTGCATTTGGGGAAATGTTACAGTTACTTTTAACAGGCTACAATATACCGTATATGCTTTTAACAATGGGGTTACTTCCAGATAAATGTGGATAGGACTGCAGCCTATGAGATTTTTGGGGAACTTTTTAAAAACAGAACAGCAACAGCTTGGCAAGTTTAGGGGGGGCTTCATTATTTTAAATAATTTTTTAACTTATATGCATTATAAACATTCAATTTACTTAATTAAATTATTTGGTTTGATTTTGTTATATGGTATTAAAAAATTTGTTGCTTGATTATCTAATTTCTGAACAGGTCATCACTTCTAGGTTAATGCATTACTTCTGATGAATTGCAGCAGATTTTCATTCCAAAAAAATAGGTCCCAGTGCTAAAAGGTTTGAGAACCACTGTATAAAAAAATGGTTAGGATTGAACCCTGTCTGGAAACATCACCCTTTAGTCTAGCCCAAACTCCTTATTTGGGGGAGGGCTGGTATCAGGGCAGGGTTCTCTGCAGTTAATCAATAGTGAGAGAAATGCACTTTGTAACTTCTTGGATGCCTTTTCATTACACTGAATAACAGATGCCACCAGAGCCTCACAATCCTGACTCTAAGTAAACTCTGGCTGTGTATTTCAATATAGGTGGAAAGGCTATACATCATCAAATCCCTACCTGGAATCCTCATAAATGAAAAAGACTATGCTTTTCCTCCCAGTTATCGATTCTCAGTTTGCACACACATGTGCACACCTTAGGGTGCAATCCTAACCAACCTGCATTTTATACTGTTTTATTATTTCTTATTTTATTATGGCTGCAATCCTAAAGACACTTTCCTGGGAGTAAGACCCATTGAAACCAGTGAGGCTTACTTTTGAGTAGACATGGTTAGGATCTTATTTCTTATCTTATAACTTATTTTATTGTTTTAATTGTATTTTATTGTTTTTGATTTTTAATTTACTATGTGTTTTCTTGTTTGTTAGCCATCTTGGGTGCTCTTTGGGGAGAAAGGAGGAATACAAATCTAATAAATAAATACAATTTCCAGCACTGGCATAACTGTCCCTGCAGGGCATGTGCTGCATCCTGCAACTGGGGACAGTCATGGAGGCCTCCTTGATGCAAGACCATTTTTGTTTCCTTACCTTGGTATTGCATGGTCCTTACCCTAGAGCTGCAGTATAGGTTATGATTGCGCCTTTAATTTCCCTATGCTTGGTTATATCTTTGCCTGGCACAATAATGTGCAGATTCTATTGAAAGACACTGTATTTAAGAAAATATGAATTTATCAATGATTGCCTAGGAAGTTGGAACCCCAAGGAGGTGTTGACCTCCCACTATGAGAACCACTGCAGTACATGCTTCTGTCTCCCATGAACTGCTTTGTGAACTTTTTGTGGAAAAGCAGCACATAATTACTATTGATTGATGGATGGATGGATGGATGTGACAGTGGGATGGATGTGACAGTGGCATAGCATAGCTAGAGGGGGTGCAATGCACTAAGTTTTCCATGGAGCCTCTTTGCAGCATGCAAGGGACCCATCACTGGAGAGGCTCCCTGCACAACTTAGTGCTTTGTACCCCTCTAGCTATGCCACTGGGAGGTGTGATGCCTGTTCAGACATGTAGGTCACCACAATCTCATTTGAATGGGAAAGGATGGTTTTGCTGAGCATTGGGGGATGCTCCACACCTGGAGGGATCCCTCATTGATTACATTCCAGAAACATGTGCAACCAGATCCTGGAACTCCACAGCTCTTTTGGGGGCCACTTGACCCCTAAAGCTGTCCTGGCCACTGGGACCTCCCTTCATCTTCCATTGGCCGGGGCTGTGGTTCCCTCCCAGGGATGAGATCCAGGGGTTGGTGCATGGAGGTGCCACTGATGGGTGGTGACCTCCCTTTCCTCATTGCTGTCAAAGATGATCATCGGGCGCTGCAGTGCAATGGAGAGGAGGGAAGAGCGACAGCTCCAGCCCAGAGGGAGGAAGGAGGAGGAGGAAGAGGAGGAGGAAGGAGAGACTGAGATCAGCCCCGTCCCAGCTGGTGGAAGCCCAGGAGAGCTGTTGATCTGAGCCAGGCTGGTTTAGGGTGTGCAAACTGAAATGCACCGGGTGCATCGCTGCTGCTGAACACCACCTCCAGCATCACTGCATTGGGGAGGCAAAAGAGCTTGCAAGAAAGCAGATCTGGCAGTGCACCCCCAGCCCCCTGCCTCGGATTCTGCAAAGCTGGGGTGAAGAACTGATCCCCTTCACCCCACATCTTCCCACCCCTTGGAAAAGCCCAGATCGTGCCTTTCTCTCTCTGCCTCCCCTTCCAGGCTCCATCCCCATCCTACCCCCATCAGCCTTTCCCTGACCCCACCATCATGACCATTCCAGTTTTCACCTTATAAAGATGGCGGTGTGGGATCACTGCAACCTTTAGACTCATGACTGTCAGAAATATCGCCTCCATTTGTAATATGGTGAGTACTTTGGCCTGCCTGCTCACCCTGCAAGTGTGTGGATGTGTGTGTGCAGTGGGGGTGGGGTTGGGTTTGGGTGGGGTGGGTGTCTTAAAAGTGGGAGATCTATGGGTAGGGAATGGAAGGGGAGGACTAGAGCATCACCCATCACCCCACAGTATGGGAGAAGCAGGGCTGGGAAGGCTCAGATCCTTAGGATTCAGCTATCCAACCCCAGGATCTTTATGGCTTGCAATCCATGGCATTAAGGGAGGCCCACTCAGCACAGTACAACTTACCCCTGAGTCATCATGCACTGGATCAAGCTCCTTTAGAAAGCTGGTACCCAGGAGGATGGATCTCTCAATCTATGGGGTGGGAAGAGGGGAAGGCACACTGAACGCTTTCAGGGTCATGGGGTGTTTGCTGGGCTCTGCCTTAAAATCTTGTACTTGCAGTGATTCTCAAACTTTTCACACCAGGACCCACTTTGTAGAATGAGGCTGTGTCAGGACCCACCAGAAGTTATATCATGATGAGAATTAACATCATTAAGAAGGAAAATTTCTTAAAATCTTAGCAGCAATCCTACCCACACTTACCTAGAAGTATGTCCCAGTTACTAGCATTATTAAGACTATATACATCATAGCCCATTAAATGTATAGATATTACATTTTTCCAAATGCAGCTACATATCATGGTAGCATCAAATCTGATACTGTATATTAAAAATAAAGAAATGAAATTTAACGGGGACCCACTTGAAAATGATTCATGGCTCATCTCGTAGGTCCCAACCCACTGTTTGAGAAACACTGCTGTACTATGTGGGATTAGCAAAGATCCAGATAATTGAAGGCACAATCTTATCCAATTTTATAACTTCAAGATAAAGGAATAACCATTACCTTACTTTGAAGAGGCCTTCATGGCTGTGCCCCACCTGAAGGATGCAGCCCATGCCCCCCTGGCACAGCTATGTTAGTGCTAGAAAGCTGGTTAGGATTACGCCCTGAGTCTTGGGTGCAAGTCGGATTGATAATTTCATTTTCAATATGGAAACATTTTGCATTCAAATGCTAAACATCTGATTCCAGCAGGGGCACCTCCATTCCTTGTGGATCTACCAAGGGAGCTGGCCTGACTTATATGTTGTTTAGGTTTCTGTGCATGGGGTATAGTATGGTTTTCTGCCCATTTCTCTGTTTAATGAAAGATAACCATATGGAACCCAATGCAGTATTCTGATCAGTTTCTCTGCTTTTACATTAGCAGTAATGGAGCCAAATCCCATCCATACTTACCTGAGCATAAACCATATTGACTATAATGGGACTTTGTTCTGAATATATATGCATTGAATCAGGCTCTCAGTTCATTTAATTGTGAACGTTTTAATCTTGATTTTAAGTTTTAATTTTGATTTTAAACTTTGCGTTCCCAGTAGGGCATGAATATGTTTTTTCCCTATCTCCTAAGAGTTGGGATTCTGAATGAATTGTTAGAGAGAAAAAGTTTGTTTAAAGTTTGGGGAAGGGCAGGATAAAACCAGCCATGTGAAAGCTTGTATGAAGTGCAAACGCATTGATTAAATCATGCATTGTGAAGTGTGACCACTTGTACATGTTATTGTTGGTTGGTTGTGTGAATTTGTTCTACATCAGTGATTTTCAACTGATGCTCTGGCACAGTGATGTACCACAAATGGTTTACAGGTGTGCAGCAGGAGTTGGGAGAACCATATATTAGGAAAGCCATTGGGAGAATCTAAGCCCAGGACCAACAATTTAGTGTATCCTACAAATTGGAATAAAATCATTGGTGCACCTTGATAATTTTAGCACCTTCTCAGCATGCCATCAGATGAAAAAGGTTGAAAAATTGTTGTTCTATCTAGATCCTTGATTTTCAATTAGTCTGTGAGTACTGCTGGTGATACTTCATAGTTTAGCAGGTGGTCCTTGGCCTAGTTTCCACAGGGACCACGATACCACTAGGCCTGGTTTTTGATGCTGCCTGATGTGGTAATGCGCCAGTAAGTATGGCTGTTAGAAACCTGGACCTCTGAAAGAGGTGCAGTCCTGACCAATTTAGGCTGGCATAACTCATCTGTCTCCCTGTTCCCAATTGTGGTGTTGGGAGACTGACAAATGTCTATACCCTTGCCTCACTTGTTCCCCACTCAGGGGTGGCACAAAAGTACCTTATGGCACTTCTGTGATACCCCAAGTCATTACAGGACTTGTGCCAAAACTTATACTGGGCTAACTGGGGGTTAGGATTGCCACCTGAAAAAGAATGTCTTGCACACTTTTGACAGGTTGACAGCTGAGTGTGGTGTTGAACATATACTTTAATCACAATGTTTTAACTCTGCTCCCACTTGTCATCCACTTGACTGATCTTTGATTATAGTTCACTGATCTTTTGTAACCATATTTTTGTCAATTCCTTACAGTTCAATTTCTATACGAAGTCAGACTAGAAGGCCATTTTGAATTTATTTTTTGAGGAAGTAAGGCTGCAATCCTAATCTCCAGTTAGGCTGGCCTAAGCCCCAGCATAAGTCCTGCGCTGACCTGGGAGTGTCACCAAAGTGCCATAAGAAACTTCTGTGCCATTCCAGGAGACGTGTTAGGCCAGTACGCAGACATGTGCTTGCCTCCCTACACCCCCACAGGAAACTGAAGACTGATGAGTTGTGCTGGCCTAGGTTAGGATTGCACCCTTCCTTACTAACAAAGTCCTAAAAATGTGATATGAGTATTGGTCAAGAAGCAACAGTGTGTATTCTCATAGCACTCTTTCAGCAGTGAGCCCTGAGAGTGTTTTCACAAGTCACATGTGAAGACTGCTTTTGAGTCTCTCTCATACATGAGGGCCATGCAGAAGATGTCAACATACATTATCCCCTCCCAAACATGTATATGTTAAATACAAGCAAACCCCACTTTCTGAAAGATCATTTTCTGATAGTTCTGCTCTTTCAACACATTTTAATAACACCCATCATTCATACATGCTCCACTCTTTCAACCACTCTGCTGGCTTCTACACACTCTAAAATTGTGTTATGGTGATCAAACTGTTTTCAGCATTTACTTAAGACTTTCTTCAGTAAATATCCATCATTCAAATACATAAGATATTGAGTGTATTTGAATGAAATACATAAGATATATACACACACACATTTGTTCCTTTTTCTGTAATTTGTGATGTATTTTGGCTATGTGTTATTAAATATGTGTTATTTAGGCTTTTACAAGTGATATTTACGGTATGTCTTTTTCGGTGGCTATTTTGCATTTATAGACGAAAAAGACATAATTCCACTTTTCAACAGTTTTCACTTTTGGGTGGTGGTCCGGTCCCTAACCCCTCCAATAAGTGGGGGGATCTCTGTTCCTAATTTGAGGAAAGGTTGATTGAGGTGTTGTATCTAAAGATACTCTGAACCCAGGGTGACCGTATGCCATAATCAAAAAAAGAGGACAAGGCCCTCCAAAATGTAGGACATCAAAGCAAAATGTTGGGCATGAAAAAAATAAAATCTGAAAACACTCAAATGCTGCCTTGTGGAGCATTTGCTGAGCTCTAAGTGCACAGGATCAGGACCATTCTGGAAGCCTTGCAGTCACTGGACTGACCTTCCACACCAGTCAAGCATGCTTGCTTACTCATGAGTAAAACCCTCACTTTCAAAAGGGTTTAATGTAGTGGAACTTGGAGGAGGGGTTTTCTTGTGAGGTGCCTGGTAGGGGCTTCATTTATTGGATCACGACCAGATTTTTCTCAGCCTGCCCAAAATATCTAAGGCACGTTTGCCTATTTGGGAGTAAAGGTGCAATAAGGTTCCCTTTCAGTTCCCATAGAGATCAATGCAATTATCAGGGGCCACTTTGGGGGTGATTTTGGAGGCTCCATTCATTGGATCAGGATCATGATGGTGTCCTTGAATTCCTCTCAGCCTGGCCTTTTCAGTGGGCAATAACACATTTGCCTACTCATGAGTGAAGCCGCAATATTGGGCAGTTTCACTTTCCCATAGAAAGTTAGTTTCATGGCCATAACATTTGATAGGAAGGAGATATTTCAAAACCGATTTTTGCATTGGATTCTGCTCTTCAATACCAATCCAATGACACATGACATGATGGGGTACTGTGCACCATCGTGAAGTTCCAAAATGAAGCCAAAATGTAGGCCAATGAAGCCAAAATGGAGGACACCCAGACAGGAGGCTAAAAATCCAGACAAATCCGGGAATTTCCAGTCCTATAATCACCCTGTAAATAATCACCCTTTGAAAATGTTCTTTGGTCCTCCTTCCTTTTGGTTCCTTCCTTTTGGTAACCTCTGTTTTGGTTCCAACCAGGCTCCTGTCCTCAATGCTGTCTGCTATGGCTTCCATGCTTCCAGTGTGGTATCAGCTGAAGGGGATCCATCTCCCCTGACTGAAAGGCCAGGTTGGTCCTCTTATGCTGCTAGTGCATTGATGCTTATCTGGAATATTGCTCTCAGCATAATGGTTCATTCAAGTGCATTGGCATCCGTCATTCTTGAAAGACTATGGTATCATGCTCGACGCTATATGCAAAGCACAAAGGCCTGTGTAGATTAATATGGAGGATAGACTGTGACCCAAGCAGCAAATCCCCCCTCTCCACATCACTGAAATAGTCCAAAGGAATGGCAGAGCCGATACGTTTGGTTCCAGCTGCGTCCACTGTCCTTGGGCTAAGGACAGGAGCTCACCTTGTCTTATGGGGACCTGGGTCTCGAACCCAAGCCTTCTGGTTAACAGGCACAGTGTCTTAAGCACTTGCGCCACCCACATTATAGAAGCAATTCATGATATTTATGAAGAATCACTGATGGCTGATTTTAGCCAGAGGAACATGCACGGTTCTATGCAGCAACCAGTTTGTCAGGAAGGACTTTTGCCATTTTCTGTATAAGGATAAAGCCACAAAGAGAATAAACTAAACAACATGAGGAGAAGAAAAGGAGTAGGACACAAGTGGGACTAGCGAAGCAGAAATGAAAGGCTCAGTTTTGGTGCCTGGGGCATTGATATCATGGTGCCACATGAAATGGTGTCGCATGATATCACTTCCAGGTTCTTCCTGAAGAAGGGTACACCTTGAAGGGAAGCCTCCCTAGGAGAAAGAACAGGAGGGGAAGAGGACGAAGCCACCAGTACCTCCTCTGTAACTAGGTTGCAGTCAGGGACAGTTATGTACAGGGTGACAATATGACTGGAAATTTCTGCATTTGGCCTCTTTTTTAGTCTCCTGTCCAGGTGTCCTCCAAAAGGGCTTCATTGTCCTCCATTTTGGTTTCATTTTGGAACTTTGCAATGGTGTGCAGTACCCCTTCATGTCATGACTCATTGGATTGGTATTGAAGAGCAGAAATTGGTTTTGAAATATCTCCCTATCAAAAGTTATGGCCCAAAAACTAAAACTAAAAAATATGCATTGAGCTCTGTGGGAAAGTGAAAGTGCCCAATATTGCGGCTTTACTCATGAGTAGGCAAGTGTGTTATTGTCCACTGGAAAGGCCAGGCTGAGAGGAATCCAAGACCTTGTCTTCCTTTAGAGGTTTGGGCATCTGGTCACCTTGACTGTGTACTCCCTTTGATGTAATCCCTGGAGCAGGTGCCCCTCAGGCTCTTCAGTAGTTATGCCCTTGAGAGTGCAATCCTAACCAAGTTAGGCCGACACAACTCACCCATCTCCTGTTCCCATGGTGGTATGGTGGCCTCACCATGGCATGTCTTTGCATGGGCTTAACCCTTCTCCAAGGAGTGGTGCTAAGGTACTTTATGGCACTTTTGTAACATAGGCTACATGGGAGTTGTGCAGGGACTTGAGTCGGCCTAACCAGGAGTAGGATTGCACTGTGACTAGAATAGAGGAATGGTCTGTTCAAGTTCTCTCACAGACAGGCAAAATAAATGTACCAAAAATGTAGTTGTTCCTCAGCTGATGGTTATCTCTGCCAGAAGCACCCTTACAAAAACCTGTGCCAAGGTTCTCCGTTGACAACCATGAGGCAGTTGAAAGATCTGAAGGTCACATGAGTTTAAAAGATCCTAACCAACTTTCTAGCACTAAGGAAAGAGCAATGCCAACACAGACTCAGAGCACAATTCTAACCATGTCTACTCAAAAGCTCCATTGTGTTCAATGGGTCTAACTCACAGGGAAGTGTCTTTAGGATTGTAGCCTGAATGGCCTCCCTAATGCCATAGGCAGCCTTCCTGGTGAATGGTGATTCTGATCACCTACAATATGCTTCCTAAGACACTGCATGAAGAGTAGCAGGAGGTTTCTGATGTCATGATAACTGGAGAACCTCCTGTGGTATCCTTCCATCTTACCTTGATAGCATTTGGCTGCAATCTTAACCACACTTCCCTAGGAGTAAGTACTATTGAACACAATGGGACTTAGGGCACAATCCTAACCAGGTCTACTTAAATGTAACCCCCATTGTGTTCAATGGATTTTACTCCCAGGAAAGTGTCTTGAGGATAGCAGCCTTATTTTTGAATAGATATGCTTAGGATTGCACTGTTAGTCTCTTTGTAGCATACACAGATATGTATATCTCATACGTCTGCTATGTTTATACATTGTACTTTTGATTGGAGGAGAAAAGCAGAAGTGCTAAGAGGGGGGAAACTTCCTTTCCACCCTTACAAGAATAATTTTGGTTGCAATCCTAACCACACTTCCCTGGGAGTAACTACTATTGAATACAATGGGACTAAGGGCAAAATCCAGAGTAACTACAGGGAGTCGTTGCTCCTGTGTAAGAACAACTTACTCTGGATTCCAGTATGAATTTCCCATAGATTTTCACTAGGTGGTGCAGTAACTATGGGTGCATGTAAAGTCTCTTATGTGCTCCCATAGTTACTCTGGATTTGGGGGTTACTTTCCTTGGAGTAGGATTGCACGGTTTGTCTTTTTGTAGCATACACAGATACGGCTCATAACTAATTTCCTTCTCCTTTGCCACGGTTTTTTCTCATTTATCGTTTCATACTGTGCATGAACGTGCCATGGACAGTGAGGTTAAAGGCAAGCAATATTTATATCATGAACTATGTACATGTACTATGTACTACATGAAGCATGCATGTAGTGCTGGAGAAGAAAATTAAACATTGGTATTGAACTCGAACATTTTCAAACCAGGTATATTACATAACCTTACCTGCCTGGCCTGGAAGTACCAGATTTGAAACTAGTATCTTTTACATAGTGAGCAGGTGTTTTACCACTGAATTGTGACCTCTCCCCAGATTCAGTGTTGAACAAACCAGTTCTGCATGTTTGCAGCAGAAACCAGCTACAGGCAGCACTAATAAGGCTGCAGTCTTCGTACTACACCTCCTCTCTCAATTCATACTTGAGAAAGATGTTGGTATTGTGTGGACTCTGGTCTAAAATCCATCAAACTAGCTCATTCTTAATGCTCCATTTATCTTTTGTTTAAAATCCTTTTCATTAGCTATTTTAGTTCTTTGTCTTTCGTTAGTTTAGGTTAGATGGTTAGTTTAGTTCCATTTGTTTCACTGATTCTGATTCAATGCAATATGTTTCTATCCTCTTGTAGATAAAGAATTTCTTATAAGTTCCAAAGCTTTTTATTGGTTTGGTTTGCTTCATACAGGCTGCAATCCTAATCTCCACTTAGGCCAGCCTAAGCCCCGGCATAAGTCCTGTGCTGACCTGGGGGTGTCACAAAAGTTCGGTAAGACACTTCTGACCCACTCCTGGTGCGGTTAGGCCAATGCACAGGCATACGCCAACCTCCCCACACCATCATAGAAAGATAGATCTGGCATAAGTTAGGATGGCCTTACTTAGTGAATTAGGCTGACCTAAATTTCTTAGGATGGCTCCCTTTAAAATGTTTACGTTATCATGTCTAATTGGCATTAATACAATAAACGATTCAACAGTGTGAACTTAGCTGTGTCTAATCTGGTTAGTCAGAAACATAGGGAGGATGCTTGTTTTGTTGCCATTTACTGCCTGAGGGATTTTCCAATAGCTTAGGATTCAAACCCATTCCTGCAACGATATAATAGATTGGAGAAATTTGAGGATGGAAAGTCCTGGACTCAAACAATCTATTTCTCAATATAGATAGTTCCCTTTACTTAGTATTGGATTGTTATTGCAGCAAATGAACTTTGCCCTATCAAGAAAACTTGATTTGAGCTTTCTCAGACAAAGCAAAGATGAGTTAGATTGGCAGGAATTTATTTTGACCTTAGGGTTGGGTAGATCATCAGTCATGGAGATAAGGGAGTAACAATTACATTTTGGTATCATTTAAAATGTAGGAGAATCTGAGTGAAGCAAATTTTTTCATTGTTTCCATGTGCTTAGAAACTGTCATGTTAGCCATCGAGTAGGGCTGTGGGTGGCGCAAGCGGCTAAGACACTGTGCCTGTTAACCAGCAGGCCAGGGTTCAAGACCCGGGTCGGCCCCACAAGACAGGGTGAGCTCCTGTCCTTAGCCCAGCTCTGCGACGCCAGCTGGAGCCAATCGTATTGGCGCTGCCTTTCCATTGGACTAATTCAGTGGCGTGGAGAGGGGGGATTTGCTGCTTAGGTAATAGTCTATCCTCCATAACAATCTAACCCAGACTTTCATGCTTCGCATGCAGCGTATGCAGCGCCGAGCACGATACCATAGTCTTTCAAGACTGACGGAGCCCTGCTTTAGCCATCGAGTAGATGATGCCATAGCCCACAAAGCTTGACACTAAGGGAAAAGGAGAAAGATGCACATGGATGGGGGGCAGAAACTTCATTCTGGGAAGCACACAACAGATGTGGGGGCCTCTATGTTCTATGCATAGCTGATGCTGTCAGTAGGTACATGAAGGGGCCTAAAAACTTGCAGTGGCAGCACCAGAAACAAACATTGAAGAGTGCATTTGGGGCAAAAGGCAAAGTGCATCTGGGAGTACTTCCCAGGATGTGGGGAGAGAGAGAGGAGGGCAGGGCCTGGACTAGCATTCATGCCAGATCCTAGCCTCTGTTCCCTGGTGGCACCAAGCAGCCAGCCTGCTCCCATCTGCTTGGATGTAGGCCACCTGCAAAGTGGACCTATTGGGTCTGCTTCAGTACTATTCCTAGAAGATGGGAAGATATTTCTTCCCCATGGCTGCGCGGCAGCAGTCACGTAACTTGCACTGGATTCAAAGCAGATAAGCCAGCCTGCCTGACCCAATATATGTAGATCCAATGTAATGTAGACTGGCACAAAATTACTTCTTAAAATTATGATCCGTGGCATCCTGATGAAACAAATGAATCCCTGTGTCTGTCATCTGTTCATACTCTGTACAGTGATGCCTTGTAAGATGAACTTAATTCGTTCCAGAAGCATGACTATCTTGCAAGGTATTCTTTATACAAACTGAATTATCCCATAGGAAATAATGGAAACTCAGACGATTGGTTCCACAACCCAAAAATATTCATATAAAAATATTAACTGTATGTAAAAATGATGACAAAACACTGGAATTGAATTCAAAATGCTATAATATAATACAGATCAATTACTATAATGTTAATAAAAACACTGTAATATACTGGACAGTAAAACAGAAAAGAAAAACCATTTTATGGCCAATGTTGACTAATTTTCACTAAAAGAGTCACTGGTGTCTTTTTGAGCAACTTTAACAAGGAACCATCTAATGTCACTTTCTTTTGTCTCCTTTTGAGGATTTCACAGAAATGTGACATTGCATAGTCATTAAACAGATTCATCTCTTGCACTGCTACAGCCTTATTTGGGTGGTGCTTTTCTACACAATTTTGCACAATTTCCCAATGTTTATTCTTCCTTATTCTCCCCTCCTCTGCAGATGAGATCTCCTCCATAACCTCCTGCTGTTGCTCATGAAGCAGATCCATGGATTTGTTCATTTTACATCAAATTTTCGTTGCAAAACCGTTTGACTTACAAGGTGCTGTTTGTCTTACAAGGTGGAATTCCTCAGAAATTTTAGTTTGTCTTACAAAGCATTTGTCCCACAAGGTACCACTGTACCTGCTTTTAAATCCTCATGAGCTTCTTGTGCAAAATGTCTAGAAGGAAAGCAAATCACCAAAACAGGAACTATAAGGCATAGGCCCACAGATGCGCTGTCACTTCCTGATTGCTGCCGAAAGTCTTTGCAGTGTGTTTCCCTTCATCAGCCATAATCTTCTGCTTTAGAGTTGAGCACTTACTGAAGCTCAGCTGCAGAGGAAAACAAAATATTACTGCCGTATATAATACCCTGCTGTAATCTGGCTTTTGTTCCCCATCTCATTTTCAACAATAAGCTAAAATGACCCATTTGAATTCAGTGCAAAATTTCCATATGTCATGATAACTTCTGATTGTGGCACCTGCACTGTATTTTCTTGGGATGCTGTTAAGTATTGAGTATTGCCACCTGTGGGAAAAGCAACTAATTATCTGATGATTATCTCACCACCCAATCAGGTGAGATTCAGGCATGGATGGATTGTCCTTCTCAAGTTCTTTTGTTCTTTTGTTCAAGTTCAATTGAGGTATATTTTAGTGTGTTGTGTGTGATTTAAATGTGTTTTTGAGTGAGAAATAAATCACCTACATGGAACTTTTTATCTAAGTTTTGCTATACTTGAACCCACAACATAACAGATGTTATTAAAGATACGTGTCAATTCCAAGGGTAAGAATTTGCAGTCTGAATAAACCCCAAATTAAATTTGATTCCATGCCTTATGCTGGAGGACATTTTCTGTATTTTTTAAGTGTATCATTGAAAACATGTGGTCTGATTTTTTATTCTCTTCAGAGTCACATGAGGAGGGTTTCTAGAACTTTAAGAGATTTGGGGCAGAGATACAGCATAACTGCAGCAGCATCAGATGACTGAATATTCTGCATGTCCAGTTGCCTTCTCCTTCTCTCCAGGGGTGGCAGGACCTGCCATAGCACATGTGGTGTGGGAGGGGGAGGAAAGCCTTTCACCATGCACCATGTGTAGTTTTTGCAGACGTGCAAGTGTGGGAATCCTGGTTTTATCCAAAAATAGCTTTGCAAACCTTAGTCGACAGGCCAGATGAAGCCCATGCAAAATCTTCCCATATCTTGAGAAGGCCTCTATGACTGCCCCAACACCAGAGGATATAGTGCATGATGGACTGGCACTGGGAAATTGGATAGGATTGGGCAATGTAGCTGCTACTTTCAATCCCAATCAGGGCACATTAAAAGTTTATCTGCGTAAGGCTTCATGTTTGTAAATATGTTATAATGTACTTGGAATACCTCCGTGCCATAGGAGCCATTGTGGATGTTAAGTGGAAGTACATCTTAACAGGATTTAAAGATCTACTCTTGGATCCATTCTAAATTAAATTGTTAAAGAAACAGCAGTGTATACTAAGGGTCCTTCTCGTGATTCACAATAATTATAGCAGTTTTACAATACAGAAAAAGCTGGCACTTCTGAGGGTCCTGGGGGTGGTTGTGCCTCTTGCATACAAACCTGGTATATAGACACATGTAGTTGTTTGCTGCAAAACTCATGTAGAGAATGTAAAAACATCGTGCAGAATCTCAGCTCCTTTTTTGCGACTGGAAAATGGCAAGGTTTGGTTTTTTTAAAGTAGAAAAGAGGTTGCCATTTTCCTTGAGTCCCTTTTTTCCTGTGTTGTACTGCTTCACATGGAATCTGCTGTACAAATTACAAAAATCGATAAAATTGATCATCAGGGATAATGATCCTTGATGGTTCCTACCATCAAGGAACAAGACTCGGATTGAATGAACTGTGAGTCTGAAGAGAGACATTACAGAAAATACAAGACTAGCAAGCAGACCTTTGGGAGAATGTGTGTGCATATGTCAAATCGTATTTACTCAAAGGAATGGGGGGTTCTCTCATGGAAGAAAATTAAGACTTGGAAAACAATGTGAGTCTGATACTGAGGCAACAAGGAAAGAGTTGTAGACCCAGAAAGGTCGTTGTTCAGAATTGTACAATTGTGTTCAGGGGATTTTACTCCCAGGAAAGTGTCTTTACAATTGCAGCATAAAATGGCTGCATGACAGAATGGAAAAGGGCAGAATTGCATACTCAGGTTTCATTTTGGGGGGCTTGGTATATTGAGAGGAATGGAAGCCACTTTATTTTTATGCTGGTGTACTTCAGGGCTGATAATTTCCACTAGGAAGCATCATAGAGAGATGGGTGTTATTGCACACTTATTGACTCCTCACAGAGAATTGATACAAACATTCTTACTGTCTTAAAAAGAGGAAGTTAAAAAAGGCTAATACAGGCATCATCCATCTACTGGATGGGTTAAGGACCAGATTCCACTTCTCAACAGTTTCACCTTTGGATGGTGCTCCGGTCCCTGACCCATCCAGTAAGTAGGGGCTGCCTGTATCCCTTTCCCAATTGACATATCTCCCACCCCAGACTGACTTAACAGCACAATCCTATGCCTATCTACTCAGAAATAAATTATATTGCATATTGAAATAAATATATTGCATACAATATATTGCATTATATTATATAATGCAAAATATAACATAATATTGCATACTATATAGTGTTTTTACTCTCATGAAAGTGATAATAGGATTGCAGACTTGGGGCAAAATCCAGAGTAACTATGGGGAGTCCTTGCTCCGGTGTAAGAACAACTTACCCTGGATTCCAATATGAATTTCCCATATGTTTTCACTAGGTGGTGCAGTATCTATGGGTGCATGTAAAGTCTCTTACGTGCTCCCATAGTTACTGGATTTGGGGGTTAGGGCACTATTCTAACCAATTTAGGCTGGCACAATTCACCTGCTCACTGTTCCTGTGGTGTTGTGGGAAGGCTGGTGCATACCCTCCCAGGAGCGGTACAGAAGTGTCTTATTGCACTTTTGTGACACCCCCAGGCTGGCTGGGAATTTATGCACAAGGATTGAAGACTTAGACCAAACCCTAAGCCTGGTGTACCTGCTATCTGCTGATGCACAATGTTGCAAATGTGCCAGAAAGCACATTTTTGGCCCTTAGCACCAGCCCAGTGCTGGGCCAATACTTTTAGGAAGCTGGCAGTCTGCTGTTTAGGGCTCACCTGATCTGCCTGTTATTGGAGAGGTACAACAGGGTGTGGATGAGATGGGGAGTAGGCATTCCAGGTTGGCTAAAGTGTACAGGAATACATGACAGGGGAGGGAGCCAGGTGAGACCAGAGGAACTCGGCTCTGCTGGATCCAGAACACTGTGCTGTGTCTTGCAGCACAACATGAAGGCTCCTGATTCTGTAGCATCTAAAGAGTCACTGCAGAATTGAGTAGCCCCATTGCAGGCCACTATCCTTCCCTCTGAAGGAGCCACCAGTAGGTGGCCAGTGAGTACTGGGTACAGCGGCAAGCAGATTGGCTCTGCACAATTGCAGGAGATTAAGCGCTGTAACTGGTGTAACATTGAGGGCATCAGCCACCCGAAAGGATCTGTTTTAAAAAAAGAATATTTATAGCTTGTGATACTATTTTGGAAATGTGGACTTTATGAATGGCAAAAGTCATTATACTGCATCTGCAAGTCTGGTTTTTCTGGCCTCTTAGCAATTGTTGTTTTGTACCTTGTTGCATTGGCAGGGCTCCAGAGATCTCTCACTCAGACAAAGCTTTCCCAGGGACGGATGCGCTCATCACCTGCAGGCTTCACTCATGACTCTGTGTTTTGGGTTTCATTGCAATGAGCACAGAAATTCTCTTTGGATGTGTGCATGTCTCTGATGGGGGTACCCTGATAACATGGTATCATGTTCAACATGGTGCAGTCAAGGGAGGCAGAACCTCACTGGACCCTGCAAATTTAAAAAAATGAAAGCACTAGGATCCAACAAGGTTTTTTTTAAAGCACCTTTCAATTCTTTCTCCCCTGGAAACCTGTTTCCCTTTGCCTTTCACCTGAACAAGAAAGGCTGTGACACAGAAATTGTAATGGCAATGTTACAGGTGACTTCTAGGTCACTGTGTCTCACCAGCACAGGAATTCACTATGCGTCACTAATGTACTGTGGCAATATCTTTCCGTTCTATAGGTACATGCAGTATTTTACTATGTGGCTGAGCCAAGCGTTCTTGAACCACATATGAAGAGAGTTGTATATGAGCTGCAAGTTTAAAACACTTGGAAGGGAATATGAAAGCATGAAGATCCTGCAGCTGTTACAGCCAAAAAGGCCAATCCTATCCCATTTTCCAGCACTGATGCAGCTGTCCCCTTGGGGTATGCACTGCATCTTACTTGGGGGCAGCAGTCAAGTACGTCTCATTAAAGGAATATTTGTTTCCTTAGCTTGTGGCTGCATTATGGCTACATCAGTGATGGAAAGTATCTTGGTTAGGATTGGGCTATGGCAGTGGTGTCGAACCCATGGCATGTGTGTTGCAGCAGACACTCTCTGCTGGCACATGGCTATAGTGCTAAGAGCTCCAGGCCAGAGCTCTGGGCATGCACACTGGGCAACAACACGCTCAGTTGGTTCTACTCTGAAGAGGAGCAGCCCACTCATCTTTCGAGCAGAGCCGACTGAACATGCTGTTGCCCAGCACGTACGCCTGAAGCTCTGGGCATGCAGTCTGGGCTTAGTGCACTGGGCTCCGGTGTCATCAATTGGCACTCAGTATCTAAAAGGTTCGCCATCACTGGGCTAAGGCATTTTCATCCCAGCAGACACACTTTAGTATAACAGTCATCCAACTATCATGTTTACTGCGCAAGCCACAAAGAGAAAGATAATGAAACTGTACAGATAATTTCTGTCCTCAGCAGCTTCTACCCTTCCTGCCTCCCAGCTCTGGTTCTTCTACCAAATAGATCATTTCTGGTATGCTGGGGGGAGGGCTTTAGGAGAGAAACCTCCAAGAGCCAAGAGTTTGAAGAAACCATAGAGTGGGTCACAAGTTGAAGGCTTGTTCCATTTCACAAGGGAGCGATCTTGAGCCAATCATTATCTCCCAGTCTGTCCTACCTTACAGGGTTAGAGTGATGATAACAGGACTGTGTGGAAGAGGCATCTCCCTCTTTGGAGCACTGTCCAAAAGTGAAAACCATTGAAAAGTTGAATCCAATCTTTTTTGGCTTGCAAATGCAAAATGGCCACCAAAAAAGACATAAGCATCACTTGCAAAAGCCTAGATAACACATATTTATTAACACACTGCCAAAATAAAAAAGCAGGCCTCCGTCAGTCTTGGAAGACTATGGTATCGTGCTCGGCGCTGCATACGCTGTATGCAAAGCTCGAAAGACTGGGTTAGATTGTTATGGAGGATAGGCTGTTACCCAAGCAGCAAATCCCCCCTCTCCACGCCACTGAATTAGTCCAATGGAAAGGCAGAGCCAATACGATTGGCTCCAGCTGGCGTCGCAGAGCTGGGCTAAGGACAGGAGCTCACCCTGTCTTGTGGGGCCGACCCGGTTCTCAAACCCTGGCCTGCTGGTTAACAGGCACAGTGTCTATACACCACAAATTACAGTAAAATAAACAAAGAATATCATGTACTGTATTTGAACGATGGTTATTTACTGAAGAAAGTCATAAGGAAAGGCTAAAAACAGTTTGATCACCATGTCACATGCAAATCAACATTAGGGAAGACAATTTTAGCCTTTACACCGAGAAATATTGAAAGAGCAAAGCATGTGTTGAATGAATGAGTCCTGGGTATAATTGAAAGGTGATGAAAGGGAAGAGCCATCAGTAAATGAACCATCAAAAAGTGGGGGTGCCTGTAATTAGTATACCAGTTTTTAGGTAAACAGGTGGGATATAAATGCAATCAATGACTATTAATTGGTGGGCTGTGATTTTATGTGTGTGAAACTTTTGGTGAAAGATTTCTGGAGCCGTTTTGTGCATTTAAGAGGCTGCAATCCTAAAGACACTTTCCTGGGAGTAAGACCCATTGAACACAATGGGGCTTACTTTTGAGTAGACATGGTTAGGATTGTGCCCTTAGTGCACTAAAGTGCATTTAGAGCCAGCATTTAAAAGTTGATCATTCTAGTACAGCGACAGAAAGTTAGTCCATGAGGCTTTGTCAGAATCTCTGCTTTGTAAGGCTATAGTGATGCCTTCAAGTTGTTTTATGAAAACAGCTCCACTACATTTGATCCACCCTACAATGCACGTGTGTAATTTTTAGTAGATCTTTCCTAGAGATTGTTCCGTGAATAACAAGAAGCATTATAACGGACCACTGTTGTATTGCACACTCTCCCATAACCTACTTCCCACTAGGATGTGCTCAGGTGGACTGGTGAACAGAGCTACTGCGTGAGCCGAAAGAAATTCGGTACAGTTCTTTGTTTTCAGAGGGAACTGCTCGGTTGTAGCCAAAAACATCCATAGCCTAGAGTTGAAAACAGGAAAAGTGCTGCCTGACAACAACATGCAACTTTAAAGAGACTTACTGCTTTTATTACTAGCTGCCAGCTGCAAGTGAGCTGATTTTCTTATGCAGCCTGTGAGCTCCCTGCAATTATCTTTTCCCATTTTCATTCAACCATTCCAGCGCTGTGAAAGTATTTGTTTACCACAAAAAAAATTCAGGGTTACTGAACTAATCCAGGCAAAGGAAAAAAAAACAGCCCTTATGTCCTTCTCCCAACCCTTGCAAATCAGGCAAATAGAAAGAATGATAAGGTATTAGATTGCTGAAATAAATAAAATTGGCTAACATCTAAAAGCCCCAACGGCTATTTATTTTGGTCATTTACTCCATCTGGGAAACAGATGATGACAGGTTAATGGATGTGGGGTGAGGAAGTTCCTTGGTGATCCATTCCAATTTCATGGGTCTGAAAGGATGGATCTACATTCTGCTTTTAATTTAAAATCAATGGGACTTTCATATGTTTCACTGCCTTATTAGATGGTGTTACCCATGAGATCTCATTATCTCAGAATCAATCTGTTATTATTGTCATATAAGAATATAATGTATGAGCAAAGATACGTTTTTTCCCATTAGCCTCAGTACCTTTTCTGAACCTTAACCTTGCACTGTAGCCCCCAGCTATGGTAAGCTGGTGTAGGCAAGTTCCATTGTCTTGCTAGCAGTCACCATTCAGTTAATACTCAGACATCAATCAATGCAATGATCTTATAACCAAAGAGTGCTTAATTCCCTTTACAAATATTGTATGCTGGCAACCTATATCTTTTGGGAATGGTTTTAAGAATTGTCATTCTGAGATATTGGGTGACCTGGATTTTCATAAAATGATCCATGGTTTGATGAGTGGAGACTGAGGGACACTTGCTCAGGGTGCTATTCCTAGGGGGTGCATGATTGCCCCGCAGATCCCACTGTCATTTCCACAAAAGAAAGAACAGGGGAAATGCACCTGCCAAGCAAGCACTGCCTTTCTTTGGGAGAACTTTCGCATTGAGCCATTACTGACCTGGGCACTGGTTCAGTGTGTTGCTTACAACTTGGTGGAGATGTGGCTGTAGATGTTCAGAGAAGCCACACATACTGCAAGCATCTCACAGTTTGGGAGAAGAGTGCCTGTCACATTATGGCAGAATGCACTCCATCTAAAGGAACTGACCAATTCTTTTTTTTCCTTAGGGCACCAATGCCTCTGCTCTGGAAAAAGACATTGGGCCAGAGCAATTTCCAATCAATGAGCACTACTTTGGACTGGTCAATGTAAGTATGTCTTCCCACTCTGGAGAAAATATTCTTGAGATGTTCTCAGTATCTGATTTTCTTTTAGGGCAATGATCACAACCCAAAAAAAACCTTTGATGGAGGAAGCATCTATCCAATGTTGCTTCTATCGCATTAAATAATATGAAATTGACATGTCTCTGCTTTAACAAGTGAGCAATGACCTTTTTCTTTCTTCATTAGGAATCATGACTACTCATGCTCTTATTTGATCTGTGGGCCCTATCCATCCACCACTCTACAATCACCCTCCACTAATCTTACACCCCCCCTCCCCTTGTACCCTTGCCCTGCCCCGTACTGTTCAGCATGGAATTCACTGCCTCTGACACACACTTGGCATGGGTCTCCACACCAGTGCTGCAAAAGCTATGCCATTGCAAAGTTCTTTATGGTACTTTAGCAATGGCTGCTGCATGCACTGTGCTGGTGCGTGCTCTTGCTAGGATTGGGCCCAAATTCTTATTATAAACCCTTTTAATGCCCAGTTAGAGAATCACTGGAATCCCTGTATGGTGTTCATGATGATGAATACCAAAATGGACAAGGCTGTTTTTAACATTGTACTGTGATTTTTATTTCTAGCTAAAGATGCGGGTGGCCTGCAATATATACACAATAGTCTTGCACACATTCAAGTATATTTTCACTGTCTTGCGCTCCCTCCCCCAAGACAGTGAGGGAGGACTAGTTGGTGGATCCCAGACCCTAATCCACTGATACCTAAAAACACAGTTGTTAGATCTGCAGCTATTGGGATCTCCTGTGTATGTGATTTTAGCTTCATACACTTGACCTCAGAACATAATCCTTGCCTAAGATGTGGGTTAGCTGAATTGTGAATCTGCACACACTAAATTGCCAAGTTCAGTCACCAGTTCACCCCAGTAACTGGTAGTGTGAACAAAGAGCAAAAAATCCAGAGGAAATTGATGTGAACTGATGGCTTGGAATAACTGTATTGTGTTAAAATTGGTTTATTGTGGCTTTCCCCCTTTGTTTTGCAGTTTGGGAACACCTGCTACTGTAATTCCGTCCTGCAGGCCCTATATTTTTGCCGGCCATTTCGGGAGAATGTGTTGGCGTACAAGGCCCAACAGAAAAAAAAGGAAAACCTCTTGACATGCCTAGCAGACCTTTTTCATAGTATTGCTACACAAAAGAAGAAAGTTGGGGTTATTCCACCAAAAAAATTCATCTCAAGGTTACGAAAGGAGAATGGTAAGTTCAAGCTTGCACACCTCTATAGAGCTTGGTTCCAATCTGGACAAAATTAGTCACATGCAGCATATATATTTGTGGGACAAGTTAAGTACCAACATTAGTGATGCAACTGCATCTAAGTTGTGCATATGTATGAGAGATGCTCTATCATGGTGATGATACAGTAAGCTCTTGCAGTGGGTGGTGCAAACCCTACTGATACCTCTGTGAACCGTCCTTCTTTTTACAGATCTATTTGACAACTACATGCAGCAAGATGCCCATGAGTTCTTAAACTATTTACTGAACACTGTCGCTGACATTCTGCAGGAGGAGAAGAAACAGGAAAAGCAAAATGGGAAACTAAAAAATGGCAACATGAACGAAGTGGAAGAGAACAACAAACAAGACCTCACCTGGGTGCACGAGATTTTTCAGGGAACGCTGACCAATGAAACGAGGTGTCTGAACTGTGAAACTGTAAGCAGTGGGCTTGTTGGTTTTTCTGTAGCTAGATAATTTGTTCAGTGACTATCAATTTATGGAGCCATCTGAACAATGTGAATGTTTCTGTGTAATAAACCAAGTACTATCTTGTTCTTCTAAGGCTGTATACAGTGGGCTCTCCTTTTCCATGGGTTTGGTGTCTACAGACCTGAATATCCATGGATGCTGAGCCCCTGACTGGATGTCCTCAGAGGACCTCCAATATACAATTGGAAAATACTTCAAATTTGTGGTAGTGAAACAGAAATGCCTTTTGGTCACATCCAAAGGGCTTCTGAGGAGTCAGATGGGCCATGTGTGACCTCCAGAAAACCATGAGGACAGGAATCCTACGTAATTAATTGTGCTGGCCTCCCATACGCCTGCACTGATTTCATTAGTGCTGAATTTCGTGTCAGCAGGAGTCCTGGAACATATCCACTACAGATACCAAGATCACACTGTATATGTATGGTTAGATGCCTAGGCAGGAGGCACCATGAGATACAGCATGAGATATCCATCTGTGGTGTGGTTTTCTCAGTCTGATCTGCCTCATGTTGCCTCCTACCTGGGTATCTATGTGCTCCTGGTTTGCTCCATTGGGAACAGTTGCCATTGCTTTCTACTTGGCTGCCCTAGGCCAAAGAAGCAGATCACCCAGCTGGCTGCTGATGCTGGATGGGTGGCCAACCTGGGCAACTAGACCTTTGAGTATGGTCAGTGCTGAGGTGGAGATCAGCCCAGCAGCCACAGAGCACTTTACCCTAGTTCGTGGGACACCCCTTTCAATTCAAAGGGGTCACCAGAACCTGGGCACCACCACCTTGGAATCTGGCTTGAGAACCACTACAGTAGTTTCAATCTAGGAAGGGAATAAGAATTCTCGTCTCTGAAGAATCCACCTGAAAAATGTTGGGTTGGATGAGAAATGTTACTGAACTTTCTATTTTTGTTGCAGGTGAGTAGTAAAGATGAAGATTTTCTTGATTTGTCAGTCGATGTAGAACAAAATACATCAATTACTCACTGCTTAAGGTAAATGACTGTGGCAAGAATGCATGTTGATGAAACAGAGAACAGGTTTTTTCTCTGATTATTTTACAGAGATTTGAAAATAAAAAATAATATTCAGTAAGGTTTGGCATAAATCAAATAAATGAATATAAATGGCACTTAAGTTGGAGAAAGGCAAGTAGGAATCTCAGTCATGGCTAACTGCAAATTCAGTAAGAAACTAATGTGTTAGATGTGTGACTCTTGAAAAGTGTTAACTCTAGGGAAGTCTTAGTTGGTTACTCTGGAGCAAATAACCTTAGATGTCTGTCTATAGATATAGATGAATAATAGATACCTACAGGGAATGAAATATATTATCTGTCAATCAAAGATCCTCCTGATGAATAATAAGAAGGATTTGATTCCAGGCATAAGAGGAATTTTATCATACCAGTTAAATTCATGAATAACATATATGCCCCTTATAGATAAACAGTTGTATCCTGGACAATTGTGCCATAGTCACATACATGCTGGCTGTTGGCATCTTGCACATTTATGTCTCATCCCATGGTAACTGGAGAACAAACCCAGTGTTATCTATCCTAAGCCTCTTATCTTAGCCCTAACCCTACATTTGCATTTTAAATATAAAAGTATACCTGATATAAATCTAGATATATTGGAACACAGATGCCCTGGATGCAAAAAGAACAATCAGAAATGTTGAATACCCAAATATATTTAACTGGGATATGGTTATTCCAGAGTGCAACGGTCCTGTATCTGAAACAGTGACTTATGGCATAATCTTAATGAACCCCACAAGAGCCCCACTGGCATGCGCTGTCACAAACATGGTGTAAAGCACATTGTAACAGCATATCTTCTAGATCCACTGGCGTAGGGGTAGGCATAAGGTGACAAAAGGATGGAGGAATGAGGTCAAGGAGGAAAATGATGTAGCACTCTGTAGGAGTGAGTCAAGGAGGATACAGTACTCTGGTGCATGCTGTATCCCATCTCCAATCCTGATCCACCAACACAGATTAACTTAGACTTGCACCAGTGATTTTGCTGGTGCAGGTCTGAGTAGCTTCATGGTGCAAGCTTGAACTTTCTCTGGCCAAGAGTAAGATCTGCCTGCTAATTTCCTCCACAGGATGCAACACAACCCTAAATTTACTAAATACACTTTACCAGAACTTTCTTAAACTATGAGTAGATTTTGACACGTCTTTCAAGTTACAGGTCTTGTTATCATGTCTTCCACAGTACTTGTGATTTTGGAAATATCAATTTTTTATTCCCTTTGCAAAATGAATTAGCTAACAATCCATCTGCCCAAGAGGATGAGTGTTCTTGGAAAGATTGTGTCCCCCTTCTGTGATATGTCAGAGTCACCCAAAATAGTCTGTGGATTAGGATTGCATAACGAGTGCTTTGGCAAGCCAAAGAAAATGATCTCTTTGGCAGCCCATCAGGGACTGGACAAATCTG
Source organism: Cryptoblepharus egeriae (assembly GCA_030015325.1). NCBI lineage: Eukaryota > Metazoa > Chordata > Lepidosauria > Squamata > Scincidae > Cryptoblepharus > Cryptoblepharus egeriae. The sequence goes on from JAREYC010000007.1 coordinate 58,357,833, forward strand.
TTTTTGTTGCCTTCCTGGAACTTGAAGTACAAGGAGAATACTAAGGACCTGGCAGGTCACTGTTTAGGGCTGGCAGGATGGATCTAACGAAGTAAGCCTGTAGTTCATCAGGCCTGAGCTTGATTATTCCATTTATGCTGTGCAATAAAATCTGGAGTACAAAAAGCGTGCAGAGAAGCTCTCTCATTAGCACCCCCACAATTATTCGTCTCCCTTCTCCTGGCGATTCCTCAAAGCCAGAACATTTTTAACAGCTTCTAAAAGCTTCTTAACATTTTAAACAGCTTCTTCTTAAGCTTCTTATACAGATGTTTTTGATGAGAAAAAGTTTATCTGTAGCATTCATATGAATGTGTCCCTCTGAGGCTACATTTATGTTTAGTCATGCTTTAAACTAAGGGTAAAATTACACATAATACAAACATTCATAGTTTGGCCTATGGACACCTCTTGTTCTAACAACATAGAAGCCTTGGGCAGGGAGATTAGATCAGGATTATAGTGTGAGATGGGTTCGCGAAATTCTCAGGAGTAAACCTCCCAAGATAAGTCTTTGCAGGGGCCAGGAAGTACAATGACATGATCCCCAGTACTGTTTTGCTACAGGTGGCTTTTGTTCTAGCACATCTTATTGCCTGTTGGAGTCTGGGGTGTGGGGAGCTGCATGAAGTACTTTGCAGGGCCCGTTACAGCTTGAAAAAGTCAAAAGAGTGATTGTGACCTACTTAGAATTTTATGATTGCAACTCAGAAGCTGAAAATTTTTCAAGCTCCTTGCAGCTTAAAAATTCAAAAATAGCTATTTGTGACCCACTTCTGGATGATAATCATGATATTGGAAGTGGGTTGCAATAACTATTTTCAATTTTTCAAGATGCAAGGAGCCTTGCAGAGCACTTCATACCTCCCCTCCAACTGGCTGGAAGTGGGATGTGTTAGAAAAAGGTCCCCCTTCCCTGCAGTTGTGCCATCCTGCAGATTACTTCACTGTCTTCTTCCTTCCCATACCCCATAGAGGGCAGAGTCCATGGCTTGTAGACTGGTGTCTCACAACACTCTAGTTTTAGAATCACTGTTTGGAGAAAAGAGACTTTAACCCTTTTCCCAGCTATGGTCCCCATCCAAATTGAGGGTTTCTGCATCTGTTATATCCCTGCCCCATTGACACTAGTGGACTCACCCACTTGCAAGTCACACATACGGAAGACTCTGGAAAACACACGAGTCAGGACTCTGTTGACTTGAGTTTCATATTCAGATTGCCAAATCAAGTCTGCCTATGTTTGGTGGGTGCTTACTTTTTCTTGATATGAAAAACCTAGTGGGTTCAGAATAGGTTAGCAACAGGGAAATCTAGCCATGACACAGGTAAAAATTAATGTGTCTTATTGGAGCTGCTGCCTCTCTTGCCACTTCCTCCTCCCGCTTGCCACTTCCTTCCCTGCTCTCTCACAGTCCCTTCCTACAGATGGGTGCCCCTCCTATCTGGAGTGTTTAATGAGAGCTCCAACACAGAGATAACCCACTAGCAGACCCAGATTCAGCAAACTTTTTAAAGAGGTCCAGGTGATGCAACACAAGGCCCATATAAAGGGTTGCCATATGTCCTCAAAAACAGGGACAATCCCAATTTGGGGGGATTGTGTTCACATGCTGGCAGATGGGACAGAAAGTCCTGTCGTGATTTTGTGGAAGAGAATTATGGCAACCCTACCTATAGAGGAGTGAAGGGGTGACACGAGGACTCACAAAGTGTTCTGTTATGACTCGCCTTTGACTTGAGTGGGGAGGGGGAAACACTGACATATTCTTTCCTGTAAAAGAAGAAAAAGTTGGCTGAGAACAACATCTTTGAATGGCCTCACCATTCCCTTTTATAAAATGTAACAGCCAACTTGCTTCCAGTGTATTTTTAAAATTAGAATGTCCATGTTTGAGAACAGCAATGTCTTTGTTTGATCTTAATTATATAAATCATATCAAGCTGGAAAGAGAAATAAGAAAACAGGACCCCATTCAGAGGCAATGGCTAAATTACTTTCTTTTTTGCTTTAGTAATATATCAGACCCTTTTCCTCTGCTTAGTGATTTTACTTATCTTTGGATGAAAAATGCATTCTGTGTTTAAACCTCCAACATAGTTTCTTTTCCTGTGGGCTTTGGTGCTGGCATTGAAACGAAAAATGGAATTCATATAACAACACAAATTATATAGCAACTGTTTTTATTTCCATGAGGCATTGAAAAGGCCAGTTGATTTCAGTCCCTCTTACTGTAACCTTCATTCAAAGCCCTTTTCCTTTTCTTAAGAAAAAGAATCATGGAAAACATTTTTTCCCATGAATAAATAACACCTCCAGCAAATTTTCAGTCAAAGAGATTAACATCTCTTTGGTTATGGCAGACAGACATATATATGGGAATATTTTATTTGTTTACATCAAAATGAATGATTTCTGTTCATGCCCTAAGTAATATTTGTTAATGCTCCATGTAAACCACACAGAAATCAAATTGAAAGAGCTGGAGATGGTGTAAGACTGAGATCAAGAAGCAGCAGCCTCAAGACTGACCCTGTGACAAATATCACCTCCTCACTGTCGAAGAAGGACTATTTGTCATAAGTGTTGATAGCAAACCATGTTCAGAAATAATAGGAATCCCTTGCCCCATCACCAACTACACCAATTTTTAAATGGCTGTATAGTGAAAGTCAATGTTGGTCAAGAACTAGAAGTTTTATCCAATTGCCCACCATTAACTAGAATGCAGATGTTCTGACAGAGCATGTGCTGCATCAAGGGGGTAGCCAGAAGACCAACCAAAGGTAAAAACCAGAATACAAAAATTTGTTTTTTTATGTACCAGAGGTAAGGACAATGCATTTTTACTTACCTCTGGGCAGGCCTCCTGGAGGCTTATGGGACTCCCTGTCAAAACCAGCCCAATGTTTGCCTCAGAATCAGAGTGATACCACTATGGACACAATCCTAGCCAATTTTTCAGCACTGGTGCAACTCTGCCAATGGGGCACATGTCACATCCTACAGTTAGGGGAAGACACAAAGTAAGGCAATGTTCAGATTGCGCCATGTGAGATCTTGCCCATTAACAGCTGGGCAGTTGCATGCCAGGCCAGCTGTAGTTTTTGACCACTTTTTTTCCATGCTTTTCAAATATAGCCCACACAACTGGCTCTGGATCAACATATGCTGGCCCAACATACATCAATAACACCAAAAGGTTTTAAGTATAATATCTCCCAATCTCAATAATAGGATCTGATTTCCTGCCTCTTCAATAATAGGCACAAATCACATGTGCATGCAATTTACAGCCAATGAACTGGTCTTTGGGATTAAAAGTATGGAGAAACATTAAGACCTGCGTACCTCTGTTGATTTACAGAGACTTCAGCAACACAGAAACATTATGTAGTGAACAGAAGTACTACTGTGAGACTTGCTGCAGCAAACAGGAGGCACAAAAAAGGTAAGCAGAGAACATTGTGGCCTGTTTGGCGTGGCCTGTGGGCAGAGAGGAAATGTTTAAGCTGCAGCTAGAACAAAAGAATCCTTTCTGCTTTCAGTGCTGCGAAAGAAAGCAGAACTTTGCCTAATAGGTATTAAACTAGGCTATACAGAAGAAAAGAATCAGTCACAGCATTCTGTAGCTCCAAAACAGGACTGGGGAGACCCAAATTAATATGATTCTAACCCTACAATCCAGAGCAACTACGGGAGCAAGAAAGAGACATTACGTGCACCCGTATTTACTGCACCACCTAGTGAAAACCTATGGGAAATTCATATTGCAATCCAGAGTAAATTGTTCTTACACCAGAGCAAGGACTTCCCGTAGTTACTCTGGATTGCACCCTTAGTCCTGAAGCTCACTATATCTAAGATGCAAGTGTAAATATCCAAAATAGAATGGCGCCCCCACGACTATAATCCAAAGCCCTGCTGGGGCAATTTCATGCATGTGTTCGGGATGCTGGAAGTGGTAGAAAAATGTGAAGGTGGCCATCATCGAGAGTCCACATTAAATGCACTATTTCATGTCAGTTTGAATGTGGAAGGTACTTTCTTTTTTATATTGTTTCCCCACTTAAATGTAAATAGCAATTGGACTCACTGAGCACTCATCATTGTGCCGTATTATATACCATTCTCAACTTCCAGATAGTTTTTAAAAACAGCTCTACATTGAATGCATTTCAATAGCCAGGTCTTGAAGTCATTAAATTAGGAACAACTGCAGCTTATGCATCAATGTTAGGCAAGGCTTAAATTATTGTGAAGCCTTCACCTAATCCTTTTATCTGATGGAAAAGGAGAATCATAGTATAAATAATACATTTTTAAAGATACAAGTTCTGACAAAATTGTCAAGAGTTTCCCCCTGGTCCTGGAATAAAGACCTAATTGAAAGGTCTTGTATGCTATGGTCATGCACATGGGGCAGTGTGTACTTCTGATGCTGCAATGTTATGTTGCCTTCACAGGATGCGGGTAAAAAAGCTGCCAATGATTCTTGCATTACATTTAAAGAGGTTTAAATACATGGAACAGCTACATCGGTACACCAAACTATCTTACCGTGTTGTATTTCCTCTGGAGTTGCGCCTCTTCAACACATCTGGGGATGCTATCAACCTGGACCGCATGTACGACTTGGTGGCTGTAGTTGTTCACTGTGGCAGGTAAACTACATTCTAGTACACTCCATAATTCTTGAGACAGGATACTGTATACATATAATTACAGTTATTGGGGACAAACATGAGGAACAACCATTAAATTCACATACTGTTGGTAACGTTCTAGAGGAAAATGGCTGGCCACGGTTGGAAGCAGTTGATTAGATGAATCCTGGTTGGATCCAAGATGACTGTAGTCAACAAATAACTATATAACCATCTTGGGTTAAAAAAAATTGCAACAAATAAACCTCTTACATTGTATGCTCAGAAAGATGTGCTCTTTCATATAAAAAAGTGATATATTCATATAAAAAGTGGTACATTCATATATAAAATAACCACCCTGGGAAATTCCTATCTACTATAGCAGAGGTCTCCAAACCCCAGCCCAGGGGGCAGATGCGATCCTTGGAGAACTTCAATGTGCCCTGGCAACACCCCTCTATCTGGCTCTTGGGCAAGCCTTGTAATCCACTCCAATACAGTCTTATATGTAAATGTATGTAAATTAATTCAAATTTGAAATGTAAATTCGTTTCCTGGCCCCGACAGTGTCAGAGAGATGATGCAGCCCTCCTGCCAAAAAGTTTGAGGACCCATGTACTGTAGTACACTTTTTGGCAGGAGGGCTGCATCATCTCTCTGACACTGTCAGGGCCAGGAAACTAATTTACATTTTCATATGTAAATGAAGTTTGCATTCATTTAAACTATAGTTTCATTCCTTATTTTCAATTTGCTTCTGTATACTGTTCCTCGTGACATATTCTTAATTTAATTAAATCTTAATTTAAAAACAAAACACCACATCATGGGATTCACATCAATATACATCAAATTTAAATATAATTCAAGATATACTGTACTTTGTGCTAATGCTATAATACACTGAGGTCAACTCAGTTATGTCTCTGATATTAAACACTGGTTTGTCCTTTCTTCTTAGTGGACCTAATCGTGGACATTATATCACCATTGTGAAAAGTCATGGATTCTGGCTTTTGTTTGATGATGATATTGTAGAGGTAAGTATCCTGATGACTGATGGGCAAGTATTCAATATATTTAGGCTACAATCCAGAGTAACTACAGAAAGATGTAAGAGGCACTTATTCTGGATTGCTCTATGCATTTCCCATAGGTGGCACTGTAACTACGTTGGTGTAAAAGACTCCATAGTTACTCTGGATTGTAACCCTAGTTTAATTTCTAGAATAATTTATCCTTAGGCAGATCTCAATTTGTTTTGCACTGTTTCATTAGGCAATTCAATTCCTCTCTTAACAGTTTTGATAGCAATTTTTTAATTACTTTTGCAGAAAATTGATGCACAAGCTATTGAAGAATTCTATGGTCTGACTTCTGATATATCAAAAAATTCAGAATCTGGATATATTTTATTTTATCAGTCAAGAGAATGACTGGAAAGACTGTGACTATTTTTTCCTGAAGAGGACAAGCTGACCAACACTGTTAACTGACTTTCATGTAGACCCATCCGGTATGGTCTGACAATGAAAAGCTCACATCTCAGTTGTGGAGTGGCACTATCCATTTATGACTGGAAGATGTTTTCTTAGTCTGATTCTCATTAACTGCAACAAGATCTCATGTTCATCTGCTGAATCCTGCTGAACTGAGGTATACTATTGCATTGATGTGTGCATCACAATTAAGGACCACTTTTTCTTTAAAGAGAAAACATTCCTTTGGACTATTGGTTCAGACTATAGCCAGGGAATTCCTCAGGAATCCCAAGGAATCTTGGCATTCCCTTAGACTTCTGAGAGGTTCCTCAGTGAGAAGATCAGTTGCAAGATAGATAACTGTCCGTTAAGACAGTTCACCTACAACTACCTATCTTCCCCTGAAATGTTCAGATACATGGTGGTATTGGAGGTGTTCTAAGGTACCCTGGCATATAGAATGTTGCATGTTGGAAGGGATTTTGGAGGTGAAGTACAGCATCCCTGACAAGTGGCTACAGTGCTGTGGTTAGTCCTAACATTCCATATGAAATGAGAATATACACCCAGAATCTGCAGGATCTTCTCAGGTGGGCAGGGGTTCTATAGCAGTAGGCTAGAGAGGATTTTTCAAGGATTTCTAGGCAGGCTAAGTGGTGTGCACAGGGTCCCTAAGGAAAAAATGCTTTCAAAACCATTTCTTGAAATGCAGATTTATATAAAATTTTACACACACACACACACACACACACACACACAGGGTGATTCAAAATAAATGGGACAAAAGGCAAGCAACTTTACATCTTTTTGTCCCATTCATTTTGAATCACTATGTATATATAAAAATAACTGTTATATGTTAGAACTGGCACTGGATTGTGGATTAGGTCACATGGTTTTCTTCAGCTAGAAAGCTATTCTTTCCTGATCCCTTTAAGCTTTGGGTTATTAAAATCATCAAACTGGCAATGTCAGAGCACAACTTCACAGAGGGATTTCAGAGGGTTGTCAGAAGGATTTCAGTCCCATTGGAACCAAATCATACCACATATCCAGTCTTCCTGTTTATCATGGGGATAGCACACATGAGCCAAACTAGTCATTTGGATTCTAATACAATGAAAGGCTTTTGGCGATCTGCACAGAGGAAAAGAGAAGGTTGTTCCTCCATGTTAGTTCCACCGTGAAATATCCATGGTAGTATTTTAACCCAAAGATATGCAGAACTTTGTTCTTGCTTACCTGAGTTTGTTCATGTCCCAGTATCATGCATGCAATAACTGTTTATACATGAATTGTGGAATTCTTCTAGGCAACAATGGGCATGATCCAAAGCTCCACAGAGTTCCAGCACACACTCAAAGTTCCATGCGAGCAGGGCTGTCCCATGTGCCTTGGTGTTGGGAAATGTGCTGTGTACGCATTTAAGATCCTGCATGTCCATCCGAGCCACTGGGTTTAAGTAAATATGTGCTATGGCGCTCAGTTTTGAAAAGCACTAGACTTTGACAGGTTGCACTGATTGCACTGAGAGCTAAATAGCATGGCATTATCCAAGCTAATGCTATTTTTAATATTGTTCTGTAGCATCTTTCATATATTCTTGGGTTTTTTCTGTTGGTCACACTCTAGAATGCCCAAGAAATGGAACTTGGCAAATAGAATGAGTTTTATGTCAATAGCTTCCATTGCGTTCTGTGGAAATAAGTGAAAGGGCTGCAATTACCAAACTGTTGGGGAAGACAGAAAGTTTGCTTCCTTGGCTTCCCAAAGGCAAGCCATTAGCCTCCACCTACGAGGAATTTGTTCACAAGGCATTTAGTCTCTGTCGTATGAATGAATGTTGCTATTTATACTCAGAGGAAAAGGGATCAGGTGCAATTCACAATGGTGGCCATTAAGTTCTTTAGGAGAAAGTGAATGGGCTGCAAGCAGCAATGCCAATCATGTTGGTGAAGGCATCACATCTGTGATTCCCCTGAAGAAATCTGGTTTCTCTGAGTGTATTTCTTTGTTTTCCTAGAAGTGAATGATCATTTATGATTCCAAGGAAAAATTAAATGCATCACATGTGGATAAAATTGAAGTGGTGATCCTAGATATAAAGATCCAGGACCTGGCCTTGATGTTTTGTTATCTGATTTTCACTGAATGAGATGCCCACAGAGGTGTAATGGACTTTGTGTGTCCCCAGCAAACCCTACAATCTACAAATTCTGCCTTTACTTCTGCCACCCATCAAAATGTCAGGCATGTTGCTAATTGTGTAAAAATAATAAAGAACATTTAACACTGCAGGGATTAACTGTGAGTCATGCATATTGACTAGCTTGAATCAGTACCCTGAGACTCTGAATGTCTTGAGATGTTTCCCTGTTACTTAGGATAACTGCATTCTTGCTAAGAAGTGGCTGCCTAAATAATACTGTGTAAATCATAAGGAGAATGGGCAAAAGCTCTGCTATGCTGAACTGACAGCTCTCTGATTGCAGACTGTCTTGACACTTAATGTATGGTGCAGTGCATGGGCTTCTCATATTAGATTTTGATTAAGGAAAAAGACAAAATCTAATAGAATGTCTTCCTGTGAACCTCCCATTGAAAAGAGCCACCCAAAAATTCTGCTTCCAAAATCTATATGCAATTTCAAGCAAGGAAGCTCCAGAAGGGATCATAATCTTACAGCATTTGTTTCTTTTATTTTCTTTATTTATGCATGTATTTATGTTTTAAAAGTCCCTTTTAGTACTTTCAGGATAGAAATTGAATTACTATTTTACTGCTGAGTTGCTTGTTTCATCAAATGTGTTTTTTTAAAAGCCGTATTGAATCCGGCATCTTGGTTTTCCTTTGGAAAGTGAATCATCATTTTTGTGAACATGTTGATCTGTGTTCACGTCTTTGTTACAAGATTTTGATTATCTTATAGTATTAGCTGTTGATTTGAAATATTTGAAATAATTTTTGAAATGTTGAATTCAAATTTGAAATGTTGAATTCAAATTCACAGTTTACTCTGAATTTGGAACTGTATGAGGTCCTTGCAGGTGCAATCTTAAACCGTATTTCCAGCACTGGAATTAGGATAATGCAACTCCAAGGTAAGGCAACAAACACTGCCTTACATTGAGGAGGCCTCACTGACTAGCCCAAGCTACAGGTTACAACATGTACCCCCACTGCACAGGTAGTGCTGGAACGTTGGCTAGGATTGCATCCGTGTAGTAATTAACAAGGTAGGAAACTCAGTCTTGCTTGCACATCAATTCAGAATTTGTTCAGCAGGAATATGGCTAAATATACATCTATGCATACGATGTATGTACTTGGCAGAACGAGGGCTGTGTGAAAGTCCAGATCAGGTCCTGTTCTGGCAAACGAGATTTAAGAGACACTACCCACATGTTTCCTAACTAATATCCATGATCATAAGGAGTAGAAACTTTGTTTTCTATGAAACCTTAAATTCGAAGGCTGCTACCTTCTTCACTAAATACTAAATTGCACAATTGTGTCAGAAATGCATAGAATACACACAGTCATGAATACAACATAAGAATGTCAGATGCTCAGACTTGACTTCATTTATTTCATCTTTTGTAGCCTGCTAGAGGCCTCTGAGAACATCACAAGCTGGGCATGGAGGCAACAGCCCATCTCTATGGTTTGTCCCCAACACCTGCTATTCAGAGATGTTCTATCTCCGAATATGGAGGCTAACAGACACTGTCCTCCGTGAATTTTTTGCTTTGTTTTTTCAACATTCCTTTTGAGTCACATAGAGCCTCCTCTCTTTGGCGCTGATGGCCAGCACACCATTGCAGCAGATCTTGCACTGCCGCCCATGATGGAGCATGAATTCCATTGGCAGAAGGCCCAGATAGAATTGGGCCATTGGTCTTTTAGGTTCATTGCTTCATCCTTAGAATTCAAGAACTACACATTTTGTTTCTGTACTTCTTTCTCCTTGGCTACAAATTGATGCACTGTTGATTCACTAGAACCAAAGAAGTCTCGACTGAACATAAAGCACATAAAAGAGGCATGTGTTGAACATAATAGGGTATAATTTGATTACCCAGGCATACAAAAAGTATGTGCTGTGCTTGATATGCTCCATGGTTATAATTTATATATAGTGGTGTACAAGGCCCCCTGGCTCCCAGACTCAGGGAGCAGGTGTCATCTCTCCCAGATAAATGTCACCCCTTCCATGGGCCATCCATGCTTTTGAAATGGTTCCAAAATGCTTCCTGCTCCATTTCTGAGCCAGACTCAAGGGAATAAGTTCTTTGCCATTTCCAGCAATGAACACTGCACATACACCCCACAACAATGTCAGGAAATACCCAGAGTTTTTTGGACTGGGAGCATGTGCCCCCAATCATTCCCTGCAAGCTACATACATGCAGTGTGTGTGGCCTGGCAGCTAGAATCTGGACCATCTCTTTTGTCCACTGCTATTCTTCAAAAACTCATGAAGTTCATTATTGCAGAAAGTAGTTGTACTCGTGTCTGTGTTGCCACAGGAATACTATGAATTGCTTCCCACATGCACAATAATCGGGACTCCATGCAGAATTGTTGATGGTTAGGTCAGTGGACTAATTCCCACCCCAACTTTTCCCCTGATCCACTTCTGTCCTTTCTTCACAGGGCTGTTTCACACATATTTATCTGATTGTACATCATTTGATGACTAGTGGTTGAATATGTAAATCAGTTGGAAGCATTGCACATGCAATTGGGATCTGAAAGTTCCATTTTTGTTCTGTTGAGCTTGAAAATGCAGCCATAAAATGATCAGTTAGTATGTTTGAACGATCCCTTGTCAAGTATATAACAGCCCTATCCTATTCCCTGCTGGTGCTCAGGATTTAGGGTGACCAGTGCAATTTCCACCAAATCCCACACATCAGCAGGAGATCAGGCCAGCTGAGTAAGTAAAGAAAAATTTTCCTTACCTCTGCCACTCTGTCTGATCTCAGATCTAGTCAGCTATTTTGCTGACACCACTTTGTTAGAGCCAAGGGGAAGTGTTGAGTTCAGAACAGAAGAATCAGAGCTGATTAACATTGCTGCCACTGAGATCTGCCCCGATCTACCCCAGGCCCAACCCTGATCCACCCCTGCTGCCATTATATATCATATGACCTTCCAGCCTCCACATAGATGGCCATGCTCTGCAGATCAGAGAAACAGTTGCAATGGTGGACCATTGGATTGGATACACTGTACAATAAATTCCCATTGGGCTGGGATGTGATCCTTTGAGAATAAAGTCCTATACTTGTTTTGCTACATTGCACAGCATTTTATCTGAGATGCGGTTGTCACTTTCCTGGAAGGCTAGGCTAGGCTATTCCGGTTGTGGTGAATGAATGCACTTTCTAGTTCAGTATTAATTAATGTCATACAGATGTTTTGTACATTGCAAAACTTGCTGCCAAACATTTTTAGGATATATGTTAAACCTTATTTTTTTAAAAGAAATACAGCTAGTATTAATGTATAACTTGAATATTTGAAGCTGATGTTTGTATGAATTGAATTTTGCATTACTGGTGAATTGAAAAAAATTAGGGTTTAGGGTATATCGGGGAAACTATAATATACTTTTGTGGTAGTAATGAATCTGAAAGATGGAAATAATATTAAACTATTAAAGTATACAATTCAACTTGCTTTTATTCCTTGCTATCTCTCATAATTTAATTCAGTTAATAAATTCCAACTACCCTGTTGAGACTAAAATTATTGTGTTATGTGCATTGCCTTTTAATTTTCTTTAAAAATGAAGGCAAGAAACAGCAAGATACAATAATTTCTTGCTCTCTGTCCTAAGCCATATCTAACCAGGGCTATGTATATGAATGCCTAACTGTCTGCATATAAATCTGCTATCCAAGTATGGTTAGATGTGCGTTCCTGAGACAGGAAGTGAGTGATATGGAGAAGGAAGTGAAGATTGCAATTTGGGGTGTACATTCTGAATGGAGAAGTGATCATAGATCAGTGGACCTGCTTTGCATGCAGAAACTCCAGGTTCAATTCCTTACCTCTTCCAAAGTAGGGCAGAGAAAAATTTGTCTGGATCGCTGGAGAATCACTGGCAGTCAGGGTCATTAATACTTGGCTAAATGGATTAGGCTGCAATCCTAACCTTGACTGGCACAACTCACTGCTCTTCCCATTCCCATGGTGATGTAGGGAGGCAAGCACATGTATGTGCCCTGGCCTAACCCTCCCCTAGGAATGGCACAGAAGTTTCTTGTGACTTTGTTGTAACACCCCCAGGTCAGCACAGGACTTTTGCCAGACTAACTGGGAGTTACGATTACAGCCACAGTGGTATAACTTTGGATAAGACACGTGTAATCCTAACTCCTGGTTAGATTGGCACAAGTCTGTTTTGGCCTTGGGGTATCTCAAAAGTGCAATATGGGAGGGTTTCTCAATCCCTGGGCTGGGGACACTGGAGGTCCTTGGCAGCTGCTTGATCAGTCTGCAAGTGGACTCCTCTAAGTGCCTCTTCCCTTCCTCACAGCAGGAGGTCTCTGTCAGAGGATTGCAGCCTCACAGCCTAATCTTATGCTTGTCTACTCAGTAGTAAGTCCCATGTAGTCAGTGGAGCTTACTCCAAGGAAAGCATGGATACGATTGCAGCCTCAGAGTCCAATCCAAAGCCTATCTACCCAGAAACAAGTCCCATTGTAGTCAAAGATGCTTATTCTCCAATAGGAGTGACTAGGATGGCTTTGTGCATTTTTAATGCATCCTGCATTGGAGAAGGTTGAAAATCCCTGCTCTGAGTAGACGTGCATTGAGACATTGAGTTCTCACCTGTGATCCTACCCACAGTAACCTATCAATAGCTCTATTTATTATAATGGGATTTACAGCTGGAGGCAGCTGTGTTGTGCTGTAGGTGGGGAAGTCCCTCCAGGTTGCAAGAGGCAGAACTGTCCCCTCCAGTGCCAGGCTGGTCCCTGGAAAATTTTTTTCCCTACGGAACTGGTCCCTGGGGCCAAAAAGGTTGAAGGACACTGCCATATGGCACTTCTGAACACTTCTGGGGTGATTAGGCCAGTGCACACTACTGCTGGGTTCCCCAGGCCACTACAGGAACAGGGATATGTTTGAGTTATGCTGGCCTAAACTGCTTAGGATTGTGCTGACAGTCTCCTATGTTTCCCCCATTGGCAAGAAATATCTTTAGCAAAATTATGCTCAAAGTTAAATAATTTTCTATAGCAAAATTGTATGTCTGTGTGGTAATCTCCAGGGGGACTGTGATCCCTTCTGGGAAATCTGGTTCTTCTCCCCATTCTGAGATAATGTCAAAACCATACATACAATCTTCCCCAGACTGCACGTACGAGGAAGGCTTTCTTCTGCTATATTAATGCAGGATAGAGAGTCTTATTTCCACCCCTGCACACGTCAGGAGGATCTGCTTGACCACCAACAATGAATTGGTGAATTACCTGAGAAGGATGAGGAGCATTTTTACTTCATTGCTACACTTCTCTCCTTTCCTTATCCACACATCCTGTATAATATCTCTCACATATGGGCTCCATACTCCCCACTAGTATGAACCACTAGTGTGAATTTCTAAGTGTGAACCTGCCCTTAAAGACAGTACATGCATATAACATCTAAAAATATGCCGCTTTATTCAAAAGTATTGTTTAAGGCTGCCATTATACACACTTTCCTGAGAGTAAGTCCCATAGAACACAATGCTTAGGATTGCATCCTAAGAGCACAATCCTAATCATGTCTACTCAAAAGTAAGCCCCACTGAATGTATTCAATGGGGCTTACTCCAAGGATAGTGCATTTAGGATCGCACCCTAAGTCTTTCAAATGTTCATGCTGGTTCTTGTTGTGTTGTTTTGAAGAAACGTACTGTTTGTGCACATTTCCTAGAGCTGAAGCTTGCAGTCCTACACACACTTGCTGGGAGGAAGTCCTATTTAGAGGAAGTGTGCAGATGATTACAGCATAAGGGCTCAATCCTATCCGAGAAATTGTACAAATAAAGTATTATTATTAGTATTATTATCTTCCTGTGCTGGTGCAGCTGTTCCAATGGAGAGTATGCTGTGGGAACGGGGAGTCATCTAAGCCTCTTCAGGGTTGTTCCTTTACTACAAGGCTGGAAAGTTGGACAGGATTAGGCCCTAAATCTCATTACATTCAGTGAAGCTTTCTCCCCAGGAGCAGCATAAATAAATGTTAATTCATCCATTAATCAACAAAACCTCATAATTATACAATCAATTAATCAGGTGGCAGCCCTACTGGTTAGAGATCCAATCTCTTTTTTCTTCCTCTGCTTTTTGTCAAAAGCTGATACTGTCATGAAAAGAAGCTGGAAAATTCCCCCCTCCGCTCAACATCCCTCCCAGCTAAAGCACTATTGGGAATATATTTCATTAGACAGATGCTATTAAATAATGCCCTGGGGAAAAGAACAGCAGGTGCTTGGTGCCTGCTTCGCTTCGTGGAGATGGTAAAACAACTCAGCTAAAACGTAGCTGGAAATTAATCATCATTATCATGCCCCCAAACATTTTGCTATAGGATGCTTTTGTCTTAAAGAAAAAAAATTCATTACTGTAAATATTTCTATCCGGTTGCAGTAAGATCTTTTGAGTATTTGAGACCTGCTCCTAAAAGATGCTGAGTACATTCAGCGTCCATTAACTCAGCTACTTGTGGTGTCGTTCTTTAATGTTGTTGTGCTCAATGGTCCAAGAGCTTTAAACATTCATTTACTATTCAACATGTGTTAGACATTTTAAGGGGCTTTGAACTTTCTCCTGGTTTTGCTTTAGAACTGTTGTCTAAATACAACTTTTTTCTTTCTTCTCTTTCTTTCTTTTTCGTTCTTGTTATTCCATGATTGTTGGATTTGCATAATTGTTTGTCGAACTACTGAGTTTTAACCTTCTGCTTTCTATCCATGAATATGTGTTTTGATTTTTTAAAAATGTAATTGATCCAAGCACTTTAAGCAATAATGTCCATTCTGTGAAATTTCAATCAGTTAAATAATTTGCCTTCCAAATAAATGGAAAATAATTCAGTAGTGGAGTTTTACTTATACTGTTCTAATGTTAAGCATTTCTACCTGTAAAGGCCTACAAACTAAAATCTGCTGCCTCACAAATCAAAACATAAAGAGGGTATCTCACAGATATAGCAAGTGGACAAGGCAAAAGGATAATTTCACTGAGTCAGCACACATACTTGAAACTCAGTAGATCCTCATAACCTCAATATTAATTAGACAGCCTTAACTCTCCAAATGATCTGGGAAATCACTAATATTAACCCGTTTTGAGGACTCAAAATTGCCTGAATTGGAACTTGTAAGATATGCAAACAGAAATGATTCACTGAACATGATGAACCTTCTAACCTGCCCTAAAAGCCCAATCCTACATAATGTCCTGCACACTAATCCAGTAGCTTCAACACAATGTCCACTATGTACCACAAGAGGAGAAGGCCTTGAGAAGCCTCTGGAGGTGAGGAAGCATTTGTTCCCTTGCCCCAGGGTAAGCCTGTACTGAGCTTCTGGATTTACACAGACCTAAACCAGCAATATGTTCAGCAATCTTGTAATTACCAGCAATCCAGTAGCTCCAAAATAATGTCCACTATATACCACAGTGTAACACCATATATGTCCACTATGCACCTCTTGGGGGCCAAAGCTTTTGTTCCCTTGTAAGGGAAGCCAGTACAGTTAAGCCTGTACTGAGCTTTAGGATTTACATGGACCTAAACCAGCAGTTTTGCTGGTACAAGTCCATGTGAACTGTGAAAATAGATCAGGCCCAAGAAGCATCACTGCTGCTGAACCCACCAATTATTTGGTGTGATCTGCCCTCCTTCCCCTCCCGTTGCCCCATACCTCTGCCATACCAGAAGGTATACCCTCTGTGTGTTTTGATGCTTTGCCTTACCCAACATACTTCTTCAATAGTTTTGCATATCATTCTAGGGCAGTGATTTTCAACCAGTGTGCCACGGTACACTTGTGTGCCATGGATAGTCCTCAGGTGTGCCGTGGGAATATGGGGATTGGCATTCATTAATAGGAAAATTGGGGGTTTTGAACAGTCTGGTGTGCCTTGTCAATGGTAATCATCACCATTTATTAACGGTCTACAGACCAGCCATAAAAAACTTATAAAAACAAAAACAAAACCATAAAACAACAACGTATACAAAGTATAATCAAAATCACGCTAAATACACAATGGTGTGCCTTGAGATGGTGTGCCTTGACAATTTCAGTGCCTTGTTAAGTGTGCCTTGAGATGAAAAAGGTTGCAAATCACTGCTCTACTGCCTACTTTCTTGTTTGGTTTGTTGATTATACCCACTTCAGTCCACTACTTCAAATATTTTCCTGTATGTTTCATTCACTCAAAGGTCATCCAATGCTTGCAATGCTCTTTTCCATTCACAGCTTTACAAAGCTCTGTTTCCACTGCTATTCACATCAAGAAGTGGTGGGTTGAGAAAAGAGATTTTTGTTCTTTCTATTAAAGGAACAAACAATTGTGAAGACAATTGATTTCTCCCTAAGCAATCAGTCAAATACAGACAAATTATTCCTCAGATGGAGATTGATTGAAAACTTCTGGGGCAAGAGAAGTATGGAGGACTACAAAGTGAGGAAAATAGGTTGTTGAAATAATAAAGTCAAAGCCTTTACACTGGCATCTTCATGACTTTTCTGAGAATTACAGCCCAATCCTAAGGACTGCTAGTGCCAAAGCAGTGGTCACTTAGGTGGCACTCACTGGCACAAACATATCCTAAAAAATAATTGTGATGACTCAGGAGTAAGAAGACTCCAGTCCGATGGCAATATTTATAAGGTACCAAGCATGGCAAGGGGAGAACAGAAGTGAGAGGTAGTTTGAGATGTGGGAGGGTGAGAAGGGGCAAAGTCAATGGAGGAAGCCTCCACCATATCCTAACCCTCTTTCTGGCCTGGAAGCCTTAAACCGGACTTCGTGAACTTGCACCAATAATTTTGCTTGCACAGATTCAAATCACCCCATTGATTAAGACGTGGTTCAACATGGGGTAAGAATACAATTGTTCCCTAACCTCCAAGGAGACTTCCAATCTGCTCTATTTCAGCACTGGATAAAGTGTGGGCCATGAAGCCCAGCCTTTGCTGGACAGAACTGGGTATGAGTATCACTGCTACTGCTATCTGCCAACATGGTCTATGACCTCTTATACAACAACAAAATATTACATTTTATCCATTTTTTAAAAGGAAAGATGCAAATAAATGTTTGCTGTATTATTTTTGCAAGAAAGTATTTTTTCTAAGCTCCCAGAGAAACATTTTTTCTTCTCTGTCCAAGAATCTTTGGAATGGATCACTAGTTAATCCATGAAAGGGGATTGATACAATTATAAGGTAATAATGGCCTGTTTCTTGTAGCTACACTGCCAAGTTTCCAAGTTATTTGACCCACATTTCTGCTGCTCTTGGTCTAAGCTTTACTCTTTGAAATGTTTTCTTAAGAAATCCAGGAATGGTAATGGATACAATATAGTAAGCAGTTAACCAGGCCCATATTTCAGTGATGTTATATCACTGATGTAACATCGAAATATTAACATGCATCATAACCAGGGCTTTTTTCTGGGGGGTACACACCAGTACTTAGTATTTACATCTTTTCTACACATCACCAGAACCTAATTAACAGTCATATGGGGATGATCTGTGGTAAGTACCAGCACTGTTTTCTCAGAAAAAAGCAGTGATCATAACTAATCACAATTAACTCTTTTAAATAAACCCTGAAGGTAAGTGAAGCCAACCCTTCTTGCTACTATAATTAGTAGCTACTTACCAACATACAGTGCAATCTTAAGCATGCCTACTCAGAAGAAAGTCCCATTGTGTTCAATAGTTGTTACTCCCAGGAAAATGTGGTTAGGATTGTAGTTAGGAAAATGTGGTTAGGATTGTAGTTAATTGTGGTTAGGATCAAAACAACCCAGCATGGATTTACCAAGAATAAATCTTGCCAGACAAATCTGATCTCCTTTTTTTGAGCTTACTGGACAGTGGCAATGCTGTAGGTGTCATTTATGTTGACTTCAGCAAAGCATTTGACAAGGTCCCACATGACATTTTAATTGGGAAGTTGGAAAAATATGGGCTAGACAGGGCAATTGTTAGGTGGATCTGCAACTGGCTCGACGACCTCACTCAAAGGGTTTTAGTAAATGGTTCTTTGTCAACTTGGAGGTCGGTTTCTAGTAGGGTACCCCAAGGCTCTGTCTTGGGCCCGGTTCTCTTTAACATTTTCATCAATGATTTGGAGGAAGGGATACAGGGGAGCTTGATCAAATTTGCAGATGACACCAAGCTGGGAGGAGTAGCAAATGCAACAGAAGACAGGAGAAACCTCCAGGAGGATCTGGATAAACTGGAATCCTGGGCTGTAACAAATAGAATGAATTTCAACAGGGAGAAGTGGAAGGTTCTGCACTTAGGAAATAAAAACCAAAAACATAGGTATAAAATGCGGGATACTTGGCTTGGCAGCACAATATGTGAGCGGGATCTTGGAGTCGCCATGGATCACAAGCTGAACATGAGTCAGCAGTGTGATGTGTCTGCAAAAAAGGCAAATGCCATTTTAGGCTGCATTAAGAGGTCTGTAGCTTCCAAGTCATGAGAAGTTCTAGTTCCTCTTTATTCTGCATTGGTCAGACCTCACCTTGAGTACTGTGTTCAGTTCTGGGCACCTCACTTTAAGAAAGATGCAGCCAAACTGGAGCAAGTCCAGAGGAGAGAGACAAGAATGATCAGTGGGATGGAAGGGAAGCCCTATGAGGAAAGGTTGGGGGAACTTGGGATATTCAGCCTGGAGAAGAAGAGGCTGAGAGGACACATGATTGCCCTCTTCAGATACCTGAAGGGTTGCCATATGGAGGAAGGGGCCAATTTGTTCATAGCTGCTTCTGAAAGCAGAACTAGAACCAATGGGTACAAACTGCAAGAGAGGAGATTCTGGTTGGAAATCCGGAAAAAATTCCTGACGGTTTGGGCGGTTTGGCAGTGAATAGATTGCCAAGGGAGGTGGTGGACTCTCCCTCACTGGGGATCTTCAAGCAGAGGCTCGACGAGCACCTGTTGGGGATGCTCTCGGGGGATTTCCTGCTGCAGGCAGGGGGTTGGACTAGATGACCTACTAGATCCCTTCCAACTCTATGATTCTATGATTTAATAAAGAGGAAACACTGAGCACTTTTACAGGATCACAAGACATATACTTAACCAGAGATTTGATGCAAAAATATTAACAAGCAGTGACAAGTTACATAATTTATAGGTTAGCCATAAACCCTTGTTGGAATGTGAAACAAACGGTCTAATGTCTAAGAAAAACAATAGATGGAAAGAAACAGCACTAAGATACAAACTGGGAGGTCTGGATCCCAGTTTGTGCCTTCCAGTGTGCACACCAACTGCAATGGCTATTTTATAGGGTTGTTGCAAAAAGATTGCAGCAGGATGATATAAATGAAGTGCTGTTCACATTCAAGAAAGGAATGCAGATGGTTGTGGATGATTACGATGATATAGCTCAGGCACTGGCATCAGTGAGGGGCAGGCCACAGGAACAAGGCTTAAGGGAAGGGAACTCTTCACCACACCACTCAAACCCACTGCTCCCTCTCACTGTGGACTATGTTTTTATCAGCTTCTGCCAAGAACATGTGGCAGCAGCCCCAAAGATTACTTATAATGCAATCCTAACTCCTGGGAGTGTCGCAAAAGTGCCATACAGCACATCTGCACCACTCCTGAGGGGTTAGGCCAGGTAGCTATGCACTGCTCTGTAGGCCAAGTAGCTATACTCTGCTTCCCTCGATGCAATCTGTGGTAGGGATGCCATTGACTTAAGGCTGCTCCAGATGATCTTTTTCCTATGTGAAGAAGTATACAGTCTTAACAGAGCTGGGGAGAACTAACATCAGACCACAAGAGGGGAATACATCTCCTAACATGAGCTGTTATGCCCCTCTTCCAGACTGCTTTCCCCAGGTGGAATATGCAGCACACACTTGCTACAAATGGGGCCGTCACAGTGGAAGAAATTTTGAGTGGGTGAGGGTTGGAGTGGTTAAGCAGCCTTCCCCTAATCCTTCTTAAAACAGTGCTTCATGTCTAGTTTGGCCATAAGGCCAGCTATCTCTGAGACTGTCGTGCCTGGAGATCCCAGCTTTCCAGACAAAACAAAATCCTCCCTGACCCTTTGGTTCCAAACCCTGCTCCAGTGAAGGTTTAAGGAGGGAGAATCATCTAGATTCTGGGTTGTATTTTCATCAAATGTACATTCATTAAATGTACTTTGGTTTTACCTTCATCTCTTAACAAAATTTGTGTTCTTTAAGTTCACCCTAGCGTCTCTGTGTGATGAGCACCCAAGATCAACAGATAGTGGCCCTCATTGGCAAGACTGAATCTTGCAACGAGTGATCCAAGGACCAAAGGAGATTATTTTCCCAATAAGAGGACAGGAAGCCCACTGAACAATTTTACAGATAAGGTGTGTACGGATATAGATAAGGTGTGTATGGATATAGATAAGGCACACCTTAAAGCTCAAAGAATACTATCCAACCTATTCAGTTGTTTTGGTTTCTAGATGAATCCATATAAACCCCAAACCCATTTTACTCTTCTTTCAGTTCCTGCTGTTCTCTGAAAATGTCCATGCATGAAACTATATCTCTGCATCCTTTTTACAGCATCGGCTTTTGATCCCTGCTTGTTTCTGTTTTGGCACACAAGTGACAGATGCACATACCAGAAGAATTATAGGGTGGCTATGTTTGGGCTTTTCAGACCTTCTCCCTCCATTGATGGACGCCTGCCACAGCTCATGCGTCTTCTGGACAAGACTGTTTCTGACAGTATCCTTGGTGACTGCTGCTATAGCAGTTCTCTGAATGTCATTTCTGCTCATTCGTCAAAAGCGAGTGTTTGGACATCTCGGTGGGAGGCTTCAGGTTCTGCTTTTATTGGCTCTACTGCTTTACTCTCCCGCAGGAATAATCTGTTATTACTATCTCCTTCAACTGGTGTGTGTCTCGGAGATTTCTGGCAAACGGATCCTATAACTTGTCTGTATCTCTCTTGCAACTCATTCCCCTGTTTCTTCTATCCTGGATTCTAATCTCCAATTAAAAGATTAAAACAAAAATCTTCATCTGCTTATATGTACTCTTGCCTTTTTCAGTACATACTGCTATGGAACCTGTGGGATCTCCATAGACCTTTTCACACATGTAGCAGTACACCCAGGTGCAGATGCAAGGACCACCATTCTGTCACAATTCCTTATTACTTGCAAGTAGACCTGTATGATACATATACCGGTATCATACAGGTCTTAATTTCAAAATGTGTTTTGTAAGTCACATTTACATATTACACTGTTTCATGTGTGTTGTTGTTTATTCATTAAGTTGTGTCCGACTCTTCATGACCCTTTAGAATCATAGAATCCTTGGACTGCAGCATGCTTGGCAACCCTATCCTCCATTAGCTTCCAAAGTTTGTTACACATGTTCCCCCAAAACATGTTTACAATGCAATTCTGCACATGTCTACTTCAAGGTAAATATCATAAATTCAATGGGAGTTACTTCCAGTTAAGTGTGTATAGGACACAGCCCTAAATTGTAACTTGTCTTATCACACTTTTAATACCAGGCACACTTTTAATACCATAGCATAAAACTTAATTGCAAATATAAAAAACATCAAGATAGGAATCATCAGACCAGTGTGATGAGATGTGTGATGTTAATGACTCAGGATGTGCTTGCCTGATCCAACACTTGAACGCTAACCTATCCTTGATCACAGTTTCTACTTCGGATTTGTTTCATTCACCTTTGAACTTCCCACACTTGACCATCTAGTCCATCTTTGACCATCCTTTTGTCTCTGATCATGCTAATTCAACAGTTCTCTGCATCCTGGTCCATATACTTATGGAGGTCTGATTAACCTTATAAATGAAGAGCTTCACTGCCAGCTTTGGAGCATTGATTAGAAATAATAATAAGGGACCTAATTTGTCATTTTTGCAGCACAGAATTAATGACTTTCTCCCCCTAATCCAGAGTAACTATGGGAGCACATAAGAGACTTTACGTGCACCCGTGGTTACTGCACCACCTAATGAAAACCTATGGGAAATTCATATTGGAATCCAGAATAAGGGCGCAATCCAGAGCAAGTTCAACCTGCTCTGCCCTAACTGCTCTCTCCTAACTATTCTGTATCCAGAGCAGAAAGTTATGCTGCATCCAGAGAGTCAGGAAGCCTGGGCTGCCCTAACTGCTCCAGAGCATGCTAAGTCAGTGACAGCTGGGGAGGGCTTGCTCCTGAGTAGACCCCCCTCAGATCACACTGAAGAAGGAACAGCTGTGGTGCCTACATTATAAGGAAGCCCAGCAGTTCCTGACAACCAGTTACAGCTGCAGTTCTTCTAGTGCAAGATGGATGCTTGGTGTGGCCTGCTGTATCCTGAGGTTAGTGGGCTGCCATAGTTGTGCCATATCCTGAGGTTGAGAGGCAGGGATTGCAGCTAGGCTGGCCAAGAACTCAGATTTTTGGTCAACACTACCATTCTTACTCAGGCCTTATCATGGACCCCTATGGGTCTACTCATTACTATACCTGCTCCTGAGGTGGTATATCTCTGAGGAACTGGAAGAGGGCATTTCTGCCTTGAAACAGGCTTTGGATACAGAGTAACTGTTCTGCCCTAGGCAATGCTAAACTTGCCCTCAACTTGCCTCTCCTGAGCTGCTTAGGCTGCCCCAGTTAGGGCAGAGCAGGTCCACCTCTCTTAGGGCACCCTATGTTGCCTTGCTATGCCCTAAGCCTCTTCCAGAGTAACTGGGCTGGAGCATCTTGCAGTTGCTCCACCCTAGTGATAGATAGGGCAACCCAAGAGCTCTTATGTGGACAGATTAGTTGCTCTGGATTGTGCTGTAAGTTGTTCTTACAACTCCCTGTAGTTACTCTGGATTTTGCCTTCTGTCTCTGACACCCTTCTCAAAGGATTGCTGCACTGGTGAATTCTCAGTTAAGGATTGGAGACACCGACAGCAGACATTTTACAAAGCGGAAGTGCCAACAGTGGACAGTCCAATCCTGGAAAGGAAATGGATAGGATTGGGTTGTAAGTGTAATATCCAAGGTATATGCTATTAGAAAGAATAGCACAAAAAGTTTAAAAGTTCTGTTTACTGAAGCAATAAATGTATCTACACTTTCAGAACAACTGGAATTTCATTAAGTTCACCAGCAGAGTGATAAGGACAATATCTAATCCTTGGTTTGCAAAACTGTTAACTTTGTCTCCTAACAACAAATCCTAATCTGGAGACTTTTCATGACTTCCTACTAGTGATGCAATTGTTGCCATAACAAAGCAAAGATAATATTTTAGCAACTCCATCGCTGTGTGTATCGCCCAACATTTAGTTCCATCCAGGTAAAAATAGAACCCCTTCCAGGACTGGGTTATTCCCTTTCATATCTTGGCTGCATGATACTCCCATCATTCAGTACCAAATTCTAAACTTCCTGCAGTATCTATGGCCAACATTTATAAACAGAGCACAGAACATTTGTTTTAAGACAAATTAAATAAGATGTGTACCTTGGAAATGCCCAACAAAAACTTTTAAGTAGGCACTGAGCAGTCACAAAATTAATGAGACTATGTAACGAACACGAGACAGGCCTGGGACAGGAAGGCGCCACAAAGGCTCCTCCACAAACTTTGGGGCTTTTAAACCCCTCTGATCTACAATCCTCTTGACCTTGTTTCTTCTAAGGAACACATTACACATTGTGTCAAGTTCTACGTTACTGACTGATTTATCAATGCGAAGCAGAAGCATGAGATTAAAGCAGGTGTTGTTGCCCAACCTGTATTATCTGTTTCTTGGGCAGACACATTTTTATACATGTGCACAGTTGATACTCTGAATTCCGTCCCTGGATCCCCTATGGATAATCAAATCCCTAAGTTGGGGCCATCAGAGGAGGGGGCATTCACAGACAAGCAGAGGCGTTCCAGTTACATGGGACAAGGTGCCTCGTGCCATGGGCATATATGCCCAGTTTGATATTATTGACTTGTAACCAGTAGTGGGCACTGACCGGTTTGGGCCAGATCACCCAAACTGGATGTAATAATCCCCCCCCCCCCGCTACCGAGGGGGAGCTACCAAGTGGGGAGCTAGGAAACCGGCCATACTGGTTCCCGGCAGGTCCACCACTGCACTGCGCATGCGCCAACGATGCCAGCTTCAGGATGCACTTCACATGCACCAACAATGGTTGGCGCATGCGCAGTGTGCTGGGGTTGGGGCCCACCCCTCGCCCCGCCCACCCACCCCCGCAGCGTGCTGGGGTGGGTGGCGTGCCTGCCCCGGCCCCACCCCTGGCCCTCCCCTGACCCTCCCCACCCCCTGACCTCGGCCTGGCCCTGCCCACTTCCAGTGAACCAGATGTTGGGCCAGGCCAGGCCCACCTCTGCTTGTAACAGTTAAAAGGTGGGTTTCAGGGGTCTTGATAGGAGCAAAATTTTAGTCCTTGCTATGGGTGCCATTTTGCCTAGGTATGCCTCTGCAGACAAGGTATGCAGTGCTGGGGGACACAGGCTAGTTCTGTGAACTGTACAATAAATGTCCCACAAAGCTTGAAGAAGGCCACAGTTTGGGCTCTAAAAGAGCAAAGAACAACACCAATCCAGGTGGTGGTTGGCTTAGGAGAAGTCATTCATTTCTTGGAAAATTCATGTACTTTGCTTACATGCCACATTTGAATTTGTGAATAAAAGCCATAACCTGGAAGCTTCCTGGCCTAAAGTAAAGTTGTTATTAACACAAAAGAAGAGACACCAATACTGGCTGTCTTCTCCAACTTCATAGCTACATCTAATCAAGAGTCACAGGATAATTTTAGTTCTGTTGCAAGGTTTTGTGTTCCACTGGCTCACCCCAAATACTGAAAATGCAATGGGAAGGACAAGCGTAAATTTGACCTGCCATCAGGACTCTTCAAAGATCCCAGAATGAAAGCAGAAGGGCTCTTATAAACACATGACTTTTCTTGTAACAAAGTTGGTAGCAAAATAAGTAACTGATGTTGATACCTACTCTTAAAGACTCCCGGACCAGATCTGCTCTGTTTAGTGCCTGCCTTCCATAAAACCTACTGTTGGATTACCTCCAAATTCTGACATGTTAGAGCTGCCTACAAAACAAGGAGTGGATCTGTCAACCTACACTTCCTTATGTCACAAAACCATTCCTAATTTCCACTTTAACCCTCTGCAAAAATGGGGGAACTGTGCACAGAACTCCATGTAACATGTACTTTGCCCCTAATCCCAAAAGGGCATCCTACCAACTTTTGAGATTAGGGCCAAAGTACATGCTACAAGGAGTTCTGTGCACTGTTCCCCCATTTTTCAGTATCAGGGTCTGAAAACTATTGATTCAGAGAATGGACCAAATTTTTCAAGCTTAACTGAAAAAGATTGTATTTAGTTTGACATGGTTTGGCAGGATGCAAAGTGGTAACAGAACAATAGTAGAAACAAAAGTTTAAGGCTGCAATCCTATTCTCCAGTTAGGCCAGCATAAACCCCGGCATAAGTCTGGTGCTAACCTGGGGAGGGTCACAAAAACACTGTACGATATTTCTGCCCCATTCCTGGTGGGGTTACGTCAGTGCACAAGCATACACCAACATCCCCACACCATCACAGAAAGATATGCCAGATTTGTTAGGCCAGCCTAAATTGTTTAGGATTGCACCGTATATTCCAAAATTGACAAAACATGGTGACACAGTTGTCACATGATTTCCTTCCTTCCTTCCTTCCCTCCCTCCCTCCTTCCTTCCTTCCTCCCTTCCAAACATCTGTGACACTCACCGAGTGTCTGGGGAGGCAATCAAATGTCACATGGCAATCAAAGTGAGGGAGTCAAGGCAGCATTCTGCAAAGCAGACCAAATTCTGGTTACCTATGACATTTTCCACAACACAGAGCATTGCCACTTTCTGAGGAACAAGGCTTAATTTGTGTCAAAATTTCAGGATTTTTTGAGTTGTGGACAGCTTTATTTTAATACATTATGGCACAGTCCTATGCATGTCTACTCAGAACTATATCCCATTTTGTTCAGTGGACCTTACTCCCGGAAAGAGGATCACAGCCTCACCTCAGTACTTGTCTTGCAATTGCCCTTTCTTGAAGACTGAAACAATTTTCAGCATTCTTTGCTCTTCACCCTATTTTATGACTGAATTGGGCATTCATGTTAATTAAAAACAAATGTGAGTCCATGAAAACTGTTACATCATATATTTTATATATAAGAACACAATGCATTGTATGAATAGTCTCAGGCTGACCATGGACTTGCTGTGACACAAGACAGGGGGAGGTGACCTTTCCACTTAAGTGGCCCAGGAATAGGTCCCCATCAGCATCGCAGGAACATCCCATGTACCTGGTGGTATTTTGCAGCCTCCTGGGGAATCTTGAAGACTTACAGCCACCTCTATGCCTCTCCATATGTTGCCTCCACTCTTGTAGTGCGGGCAGGAAGAGCAGGGAGGAGGTGGGGAGAGATGGCCTAAATCTAAGTAGACCTATCGGAGTTGTGCTTTTCTTAGTCTGGGAAAGCAGAAACATTTTATTTTCCCAGAGGTAGCACAGCAGCAGCCCCAATCCTTGCACTAGATACAGCACAGGCAAGCTAGTTTGCCTGTTCCAGTGCAAGTTAGGATTGTGCTACCCCAAGTTACAGTTCTTAGGACTCCATAAAAAAACAGACGCAAATGTGTAGTGTGGTTGTCTTTCTGCTTTATGCACTACAAAGCAAGGCTGCACCAGGCTATTTATGGAACCATGATTGACCCAAACATGTTTCCAAGAGCTCAACAAGCGATTCAATTTCTTGGTTATGGCTTCTCGCCCGCTTTTTGTGGGCAGATTTGTCAGCTGCCAACTGACAAAATAATGTATCTTTCAGTTATGAAACCATGAAAGGCAATAAAAATCTTTTTGACCTTTGTTTTAAGTGGTGACAGCCATGTGGAATTTAACTAGAATGGCAATGTGGGTCATTGTACTTTTTCAAAAACAGCATTGCACAATATGCCTCACTCAGGGTATCACAGGTTTAACTGAAGCTGCAAGATTAATAGTGATGGAGGATTAAATCAGTCACATATTAAATTTTTTGTTCAGTGGTGCTGGGCCTACTGCTGCCTCCTGCGGACTGGAGATTATGTCCAATATACATTTGGGATCCATCTCATTCCTCCAAGCTTTTTGACATCTTTTATGAAATTGCTTGGTAAGGTCACCTGAGATTGGGACTGGGCTGTCTTCAGGGTATTGAGGACATACAGCTCTCTCTCTCTCTCTCTCTCTCTCTCTCTCTCTCTCTTCCATCATCTGATCCAGGTAGATGGAGAATTGCCAAACAAGGGTTTACAGGTAATTTTGAAATGAAGGCAAACCAACTGAAGTTCTAAACCTGTTAATCCTCTAGGGCTGCAATCCTCAAGACACTTTCCTAGGAGTAAGAGCCAATGAACACAATGGGGCTTACTTTTGAGTAGACGTGGCTAGGATTGTGCTTTAGGACAGTGTTTTTCAAACTGTGGATCAGGACCTACTACGTGGGTCATGAAACAAATTTAGGTGTTTTTAATTTCAATATATTAGATTGGAGGATACCATCATATATGGACTGCACTTGGAGAAGTGTTGCAGTTCTGTACTTCTATTAGGCTACTATGCAAGTGCTTTTAACAATGATAGCAAATGGGTCTAAGGCTGCAATCTTAAAGACACTTTCCTGGGAGTAAGACACAATGGGGCTTACTTTTGAGTAGACACGATTAGGACTGTGCTCTAAGAGTGGGTAGTATTGCAATCTAGATTGTTAAAAATTTTCCTACTTTATGATGTCACTTCCAGTTATGGGATCACTTCTGGAAGTTCTCAGAGAGTTTCTGACATTCTTAATTATCCATTAAAATGAGTTTTCATACTCATAAAATCTATGCCATTTATATTTTTAGTTCCTATTTCTTTATAACTAAAAGAAATCTTTTAAAACAGACAGAGCCAAAGAATGAAATAACACAACTGCTTTCCTCTCCCTCCTTCCAGAACTGTTGGGAAAATACAAATATCAAGATTTGCAATAAAAGCACCAGACCATAGTTTAGCAATGTTGGAGACTGCAGGGTTTTTCAAAGGCCTGTCATATTTTGGTTTCAGAAATCAAGCCTTCCTTTGAAGATTGAAAAAAGGTTTGAACTGAGTTCATGCAAAGACCATTCATCCTCCAATTGCCAAAGAAACTGGAGTTTGTTAAAGGAAGAATTTAATAAAGCTGGACATTCAGGTGAGAGGTCATCCGCCACTTCCTATCAAAAATTTTGGTACCCATTATATCAGTGTTCACAATACACTTCATATTTAGCTGAAAGTCTAGATATGGGATCAAAAGCATTTGCAGTTGCCTTAAATCTGGTGTTCCTGCTGAAATCAGAAGTAAAATCACATTATGTTTTTACAGCCATTGGTAACGTATTTGTAGCACTTCACAGCAGTCGAGAAACTTGCCCACCATGTATTGTGTTGCACATTTGGTAGGCAACACATTTAATGCCTTTATAATAATATCATCACTCTCAAAAGTGGCAATATTAAGCTAAGCCAGGTTGACATGCTACAAAAGCCACGGGGATTAGTTTCCCTGCAGTGAGCTTGTCACGCCCATCCAAGTGGAACTAAACTTTAGTGGTAAATATGGAATTTCTGGTCCTCTTTGTCTCAGCAACACAACAGCTTCAGGGGAGGAAGTTTAAGCAATCCTACCCCATCCAATTGCCTTGGCACAAACATGATGACACAAAAAGTCAATTTAAATCGCAGAGTTCTCCGTCTCCCCATTACTATAAAATGAAAGCTCACATCTATGTCTAATATAAAATTTTTATACCATGTATAATAACATATCTGGCAATTTCCAGTGCAAAAAGTATGATTTGGAGACATGTATCATCATAATCTTTTGGATTTCTTTTCATGGGAAATCCCCGTAAACCACCATCAAATCAGAGACCACAGCCATGAACACTGCCGATTAGTGACCAAGTGGTTGATGGTATGTGATGTAATAGAACCTCTGGAGATGTATGCTGTGTACAATTCATTGTACGTCCCTTGAGGGATCCTAGCTATGAGATACAATCCTAAGCTAGGCCGGCACAACTCATCAGTGTTCATATTCCCATGGTGGTGATGTAGGGAGGCAAGCACATGTCTGTGTACTTTCCTACTCCTCCCCCAAGAGTGGCGCAGAGGTGTTCTTACAGCGCTTTTGTGACACCCCCAGGTCAGTATAGGAGTTATGCCAGGGTTTAGGCTGGTCTAACTGGAGATTAGGATTGCAACCGATGTGAATGTTATGCACTCACTGCCTCCCAAGTGCAGTGCATCCTTCCCTCTCCTCTGGGAGTGAATAGCCTATGCTTAATTCAGGACTAAGGCTGTGGGTGGCGCAAGTGGCTAAGACGCTGTGCCTGTTAACCAGCAGGCCAGGGTTTGAGACCCGGGTCGGCCCCACAAGACAGGGTGAGCTCCTGTCCTTAGCCCAGCTCTGCGATGTAGCTGGATCCAATCCAGTGATGGGCAGGCCTAACAACTGGTTCTCTGGAAGTGGGTGGGGCCAGGTCAGGTCAGGGGGCGGGGCTGAGGTCAGGGGGTGGGGCCAGGGGCGGGGCCAGCAAGGTTTTTTTTAAAATTAAAAATATTCAAAAAAAATTAAGCATGTGGCTTACCTCTGAGTAGACCTGCATAGGATGTTGCTCTGAGGCTGCTGTCCTTTACACAGTGGCCTGGGAGTAAGCCCCATTGACTGGCATGAGGCTTACTTCTGAGTAGACCTGCATAGGATGTGGCTGTGAGGCTGCTGTCCTTTTCACACTGGCCTGGGAGTAAGCCCCATTGACTGGCATGAGGCTTACTTCTATGTATTCAGATTGGGATCCAGGCTGCAGAGCCAGCCACTTTCCTGGGAGTAAGTCCCATTGCCTGTCATGGGACTTACTTCTGAGTAGTCAGGATTGGGCTCTGCATTGTGGGGGTTGGAGGGTGACCTGGGGGCAGTTGTGGGCAGGGGGGGCTGCTTACATAAAGTTCCGGGGGATGGGGGGGTCACTGGAGGCTTCCTTTCCGCAGTAGCAGCAGCCGCGGCTGAGCACTACTGAAAAATACTGAAAAATTCAGTGCGCATGCGCTCGCAGCTAATTAGGCAGCAGGGAGAGTTCCTAGAGAGGACCTGCGTAGGCGGGTCCTCAGTTGAACTCTTCCGGACTTTCACTAGCCGGAAGAGTTCAATTGAGGACCCGCCTACCCAGGTCCTCTCTAGGAACTCTCCCCACTGCCTAATTAGCTGCGAGCGCATGCGCACTGAATTTTTCAGTATTTTTCAGTAGCGCTCAGCCGCGGCTGCCGCTACTGTGAAAAGAAAGCCTCCAGTGACCCCCCCAGCCCCCGGAACTGTATGTAAGCAGCCCCCCCTGCCCACAACTGCCCCCAGGTCACCCTCCAACTCCCCAGAACAACAAAAAAAACAGAAAGGGGGGCGAACTGGATCGCTTGCCCCTCTAACAACCGGATCCTGACCGGCGGCCTCCCAGTAACTACCGGATTGGCCGATCCGGTCCGAACCGGTGTGAGCCCACCACTGATCCAATCGTATTGGCTCTGCCTTTCCATTGGATTAATTCAGTGGCGTGGAGAGGGGGGATTTGCTGCTTGGGTAACAGCCGATCCTCCATAACAATCTAACCCAGGCTTTCGTGCTTTGCATGCAGCATATGCAGTGCAGAGCATGATACCATAGTCTTCCAAGACTGACGGAGGCCTGCAATTCAGGACAATAAGATCATTAGGGAGGAGGTAAAATAAACTCAGTTTAAACCTAGAAGCCCATTTGTAGCCCTATCTATAGGAAAAAAACAGGTCCTATTGAAACAGACAGGACAAAAAGAACCTCACTCTCTATATTTTCTCCAAGTTCAATTTCAATATTTTATTTTGATACATCAGTGAATAGAAACCATCAGGTTAGAAAACAAGACAGGTATGAAAATGAGACACTCTTAGGGCACAATCCAGATGTGCACTTGGGTTACCAAGTGGCTCTTATCAGTGGGCTGTTATAAGTGGCTCTTATCCCTGGGCTGACCCAACTGCAAGATGCCCCACTCAAGTTAGCATTGGCTGTCCCAAGACAGGTGAACCTGGGCTGCCCTAACTGGGGTAGCCTACGCAGTTCTGGAGAGACATATTGAAGGCATGTTTAGCATTGCCTAGGGCAGAGCAGTTACTCTGTATCCAAAGTCAGTTTCAGAAATGCCATCTTCCAGCTCCTCAGAGGTACACCACCTCAGGAGCAGGTATAGTAATAAGTAGACCCATAGGGGTCCATGATAACAAAGAGTAAGAATGGCAGTGTTGACAAAAAATGTGAGTTCTTGGCCAGCCTAACTGCAACCCCTGCCTCTCAACCTCAGGATGTAACACAACTACGACAGCCACTAACCTGAGGTTACAGCAGGCCACTCCAAAAAGCCCCTTGCATCCATTTTCCACAAAGGGACTGATGTATTGCATTCTCATGCTGCAGCTGTTACTGATTGTCAAGAACTTCTGGCCTTCCTTATAAGACAGGCACCACAGCTGTTCCTTGCACAGTGTGTTCTGAGGGGGAGGGTCTCCTCAGGAGCAAGCCCTCCTCAGGTGTCACTTACTTGATGCCAACTTAGCATGCTCTGGAGCAGCTAAGGCAGCCTAGACTCTCTGGATAACTCTCTGCTCTGAGTACAGAATAGTTGTGGCAGGCCAGCTAGGGCACTCCTCACTGCCCTTACTCTGGATTGTGCCCTTAGTATTTTCTGGCACTCTCATGTTACAAGGGTTCCTATTATTCAGCAAATGGGAGCACCGGTCTTGTTTATTGTGGCTCTTTTGGTTGCCCACTTGTGGTAACAATAGGAGAACAAGAAAATGTCATTACAGTTTGCCATAACTATTTATAATCATGGCTTACTTTATTAACAAATTTCAAAAAATTTGTTCTGGTGTTCTGTTATATAAACATTTCCTTGTTGTTGTGATTCATCAAGGAAATACTTGTTTACTTCAGAACAAATTACAAATCACTGGTGATTATTGGACTCATTCTATGTCCCCATAACCATCTTTACATAAGGCACCTTTCCTGGTAATAATAATAATCCCATTTTCTAGGATGGGCCATCAGCAATCATGATAATTTGATATAAAAACAAAACCGACATAAATAAAGCCGTCAGTTTTCCTCGAAAATCACATAACGTACGATTAACATTAATGCCCCGCAACTGTAGTCACAAATAAGCCTTATTTATGTTGTTTTTTTCTTTTTTTTATCATATTGTCATGGTTCCTAACTGTCCATTTTAGAAAATGGATTGTTACTAAGAAAGTCCATGTTGACAAGACAAAAGGTTTGACAATACGAGGCAGGTTCCAGTAAGGAGGGAGAAAATGCTTTATGTCTTTAGAGAAAAGGTTATGGCAATCTGGAATAAAAGGTAACAGCATGCTGTAGGACAGAACCCCCAAACAGGAACTATATCTGTCAACCTAGGAACTGTATCTAATCAGGAACTACATATGAACTATATCTGTCAATCATGATGCTGAGAGCCTCATTGTGCTCCAACAGTCAACTTTAAATGTATTTTGGTTAGGTTTGTACACTGAGTATTTGGATAGTGTGAAAACTTCCCCTTGACAATTCTGTCTCTATCTGTCTCCCAGATGGACACCTGTCATTCTTTCCACAATCCTAAGAACCACACATTTACATGTCTTATGAACTCACCTCCTGTCATTTAGAAAATAAAAATATCAGCATTTCTTAGCCAAACTCACTGTGTCTGCAATATAATCTTTGCCGGAGCAGTCTAAGCAGTACCATCTGTTTCTTTCCTTTCCAAGATTCTATATTAGGGAAAAATCCATATGTTGCTTTCAGGAATTGTAAAGTCATTCATTCACTCAACGGCAGATGCTGAAGGAATGTGGATTAATGTCTAAGTGTTGAAGACATTTCTTGATATTTTGTTTATGAAAAATTAGCAGTTGGGATTTTTGTCACCACATTTGTGAAGACCACAAAGAGATATACTATATCATATGTATCGTACATGCTTTGAAATCCATTAATTATTGCCATTTAATAGAAATCCAAGCTAATTGAGCTTAATGAAATGGAATACAGCCAAATGATTTATTATGGGAAACATTATTCATTGCTAATCTTTTCCTTTCCAGCCACATATTGTGGCCTGCCTAATGTTTCAACACACACCAGTTTTGCTCTGTTTTTACATTCCCAGGCAAGCAACAATAACTGGAGATTATTAACCCCCTCTCCCCATGCATGTCTATCGGGCTACCTTCAGCCTGATGAGGATCACAAATCGTATAGATCTGTAATGGTTAGTTTTTCATTGCTAGGCAGGAGCATCAATGATGGCCATGTATTTATGACCAAAACGATGACCATGTGGATCACAGGGCAATATTCACCTAGACAGAGTCCTATCAGAGCTACTCCAAGAATTTAAATACTGGGGTCACTGGTGCAGGAGAAGAAAGTAGCATCTTCCATCAAAGTCCATAGTAGGATTGGTCAGGCAACAGTAGTGTTAGCCTCACTCAAACGGTGCCTTTGGAAGAAGGCAAACATTTCCATCAATACCAAAATTCACCTCTTCCAATCTCTAATCCTGCCAATTCTCATAAATCTCAGAAAAATGGACTCTGCTCAGATCGAACAAGCTTGAGGTCTTCCAAATGTGATGCCTGAAAGAGATTTTGAGTTTCTTATCGACCACCACAGTTACCTTCAGTGAAAGAACTAATTCAAAAATGCACACTGAAGTAGTTTGGCCATGTCTGTAGAATGAACACCAGCCAGCTGCCACATAAGCTCATCTGGTGTGAGTGATCTGCCACTGGAAAGTCTAACAAGCAGACCCAAGAAGATATGGCTCAAACTTATTGAGGAGAAAATAAGAAACCAAAAATTGACCATTGAAAAGGCTAGAAATCTTGGATCCATCAGATTCCAAGATTGGAAACATATTGTGAATGACAATAAGGAATCCAGCAGCATCTATAGCAGCATATTGTTTGAGAGGATGTTCTGCTCCCCAGTTGCCAGCCAAGGACTAAAACAGAAGGAGAAGGCAGGAGCATCACAACTGTTTGCTTCCATCATCCAGCTCAAGAGGTCATTGCATCAATCCATGATGGATCTCCTCCTGTACCAGATCATACAGAATAAAATACAGTATCATATAGGGTTCACTAGGGTTAGTTACCCCCCCCCCCCATTAACTGGATTTATTTTAATATATAATTTACAGGTCACCCAACAAACAAACGAACCTATTTTGTTCAATTATTTCCAAGAAAGCCCAGTGCCAGATTCCAAGATGGTGGATCCCACCTTCTTGCGACCTCCGACCTGAGGTTGTGATCCCAGTCCAAACCCTCTCTTAAAATACTTCTGGCTTAACAGTGGCTTGCTTACCATGGCATGAACATGGCAGGCAATTAAGCTTGTCTTAAAGTTCATGAACTCTTATTTTTTATTCAACTGGGACGCAGAGCTCAGTTCCCTCAAGGGAGAATCACTTGAGAATTGATCTGAGCTGAAACTGCTTGCAAATTTGCAGGAGTTCAGCTCCTTGCACTGCAGTTAGCAGCCACTTGAAATGGAATTTGATTCATCTTGATTCATTGCCTGCCTCGTTAAGATGGTAACTAATTGCCTTTGTATAACATTGGGCACAATCCAGAAGTGCCCTATGGTCACCAGATCTATCACTGGGCTGACCCAACTGCAAGATGGGCCACCCAAGTGACTCTGGAAAAGGCTTGGGGCAGCCTAAGGCAACATAGGCTGTCCTAAGACAGGTGGACCTGGGCTGCCCTAACTGGGCCAGCCTAGGCAATTCAGGAGAGGCATGTTGAGGGCATGTTCAGCATTGCCAAGGGCAGAGCAGTTACTCTGTATCCAGAGCCTGTTTCCAGGGCAGAAATGCCCTCTTCCAGCCCCTCAGAGTTATACCACCTCAGGATCAGGTATAACAATGAGTAGCCCCATAAGGTTCCATGATAAGTCAAGGTAAGAATGGCAGTGTTGACCAAAAATCTGAGGCCAGCCTAGCTGCAACCCCTGCCTCTCAACCTCAGGATATGGCACCACTATGGCAGCCACTAACCTGGGAATACAGCAGGCCATTCCAACAAGCCCCTTGTATCCATCCTCCACTAGAGATATTGCTGTACAGTGGTGCCTCACATAAAGAGCTTAATTCGTTCCGGAGGAATGCTCTTTAAGGTAAATGCTCTTTAAGTGAAGCAGATTTTTCCATAGGAAATAATGGAAACTCAGATGATTGGTTCCACAACCCCCAAAATATTCATATAAAAATATTAACTGGATGTAAAAATGATGACAAAACACTGGAATTGAATTCAAAACATGCATTCAATGTGCAGGATCCTATGAAGTCTACTTAGGCTGCAATCCTAAAGACATTTTCCTGGGAGTAAGCCCCATTTAACACAGTGGGGCTTACTTCTGGGTAGACATGGTTAGGAGGCTGCAATCAAAGACACTTTCCTGGGAGTAAGCCCCATTTAACACAATGGGGCTTACTTCTGAGTAGACATAGTTAGGAGACTGCAATCAAAGACACTTTCTTGGGAGGCTTACCTGGGCTGCTGCTGGAGGTTCAAGGTGGTTGGTGGGGGCAGTTAGGGGCAGCTGCCTTTGGCACCTCCAGGCAACTGCCCCCAAGTTGGGAGCAGTTAGAGGCAGCATCGCTGGCTGTTAGCCCTTTTAAAGAGCCTCCATGTGGAGTGTGCCCATAGCATGCTTGCTTGTTAAGTGAAGCGGAACTTGTTATGTGAAGCAAGATTTCTTGGAAATTTTTGCTTGTTAAGCAAGGTGCCAATGTACTGGAGTCTCATGCTTCAGCTGTTACTGGTTGTCAGGAACTTCTGGGCTTCCTTATAAGGCAGACACCACAGCTGTTTGTTGTTCAGTGTGAGCTGAAGCGGGGTCTCCTCGGGAGCAAGCCCTCCCCAGGTGTCACTGACTTGGTGCCTACTGAGCATGCTCTGGAGCAGATAGGGCAGCCCTGGATTCCTGACTCTCTGGATGCAGCATGACTTTCTGCTCTGGATTCAGAATAGTTGGGGCAGACCAGCTAGGGCGCTCCTCACTGTCCCTACTCTGGATTGTGCCCATAATTAATCATGCAGGTTCTTAGAACTAAACGTCACAAATGGGGAGGTTCAACCTGTATTTCCGTGTGGTTTGTTTCACGACATTCTGCATTATAGTATATATAGAATAATATATAACAAGATGCTATTATTCACAAATAACAAGATTTTCACAATTTCGCCTGTAGCAATGGCACTCAGTGTGATCTGCACCCCAGCGCAATACCACTGTTACAAGGTATAAGTTTTAGTAAAATTTTGTCTCTTTATAGCCACACTTTAATGGTCTCTTTGAGACCATATCAATATCTTAGCAAACACTTGCAAAGAAACCAGCAGCTATATTTAGATAGGAAGGGCTGATTTCTCTTATAAATACCTTATTTTTCCAACACATCTATTAGCTGCCCTGGTGGTATTATTGAAGTGTCCAAACAATACTTGTATTTAAGGCACAATTATTCCATAAGAGCTTGCCTATGGTGAAAAATATTTTAAAATGTGCTATTGATTATACAATCATTCTTTAAAAACCAAGTAACTGAAAACAAATTTAATCCTTGTGGTATAGTTATTCACAAAATTGCCATGGAAACTGTCTAAGACTAGCTTTAAACAGAAATCTTTTTTCTGAAATCCTTTGTACTACAAGAACAATAAGCAGATGTCAGCAAAATTTTGGTGTTTTAATGTGTTCTAATGTGTTTTAATGTGTTTTGTGTTTTAACAACCACAGTACAGCATGTCCTGTGAACATGCAACAGTTGAGTTCATTATGGCACATAGTCTATTATTTCAACATCAATATTAATTGTGTTGACACCACAGTGCAACTTCTAATGTGTTTTTTACTTATCATTTTATAACTATAGTAAAACATTCTGGTAATATAATAATAAGGAAATATTTACTGTTGCACAGTTTTACATTCTAGTTTTCAACAAAGGATGAACTGGCAATAGTTTTGCTCTTCTGAATCTTATGGATTTCAATAACAAAAACAGTAATTACATACTGTTTTCCAGCAGAAAGTTCACAAAGTGGTTTACAGAGGAAATCAAATAATTTGAGAGGTTATCAAATAACTTTCCGCAGAATAAAGACAAGACCATGTATTTACATGTGCTGCGCAATCCTGACTTGTGCTGAATCATTTTCCCTTTCCCCAGGATAGGGCTATACCAGCCCCAAAAGGTCTACTCAGCTCTAGTCTGGAGATGGCCCAAATCTGAGGAGACAGCTTCACCTCCTACCCCATCTGCCCACAGAGAGGCCCATGCATGCATGCCATACTTCAGAAGCTTCCAGCCCCTCATGTGGAAGGGCAAGCCTCTTCACACCTGGATAGAGGCTTCTGAAATATCTCATGCATGTGCAAGGATTGCACATGCATTCTACACATCGGAAGCCTCCAACCCTTCATGTGTAAGGGAAAGCCTCTGAATGGAGTAAAGGTACATCATAGGGATGATGTGCTGGCCTCCCACACTGGGTGAACTGAACCCTCGTGACACTGACGCCACTGAATGAGAGCTCATTTAACAGAATGAAATGCACTGAATTTCACCTTTCTTTCACTGTAATTAGATTGGTCATCATAAAACAATTTGTATAGGATTTGAATTCATACAGAAATGGTTTCTTCAGGATTTGTACAAAATTGTCTTAGAAAACAATGCAGAGATTAGTTCCACTTTTTTTCTGAATTTTTTTTCTAATATGTTTCTCTAGAATCTAGATATAACAATAAGACCACTTATATCTGTTATGCCATCTACTGGCTAACTACTTGTTTACAGCCCAATCTTATACATATCTACTCAAAAGTAGTTCCACTATGTTCAGTGAAGCTCATTCCTAAGAAAGTGCATACAGGATTGCAGCCTTACAGTGCAATCCTATTCATGTTCCATTGAGTTCAGTGGAACAATACTCTCAGGAAAGTGCTCTTATGACTGCAGCCTTAATGTTGTGTTGACCTCAACATTGTGACTATTTTTTATTTAATTGAAATATTTTAACCCACATTTCCTCTGTTAGTTCCTCTGAAGACTATTTCCATCCTACTTAAAAAAACAGCAAAACCTGCAACTTTCTTTCCTAGCTTCTGATTTGCTCCGTTACTGCAGTTTATATTTTTCCTGCCAATTCTGTTTTGCATTTTAAAAAACACCTTGGTGTTACTGTTTTGCTACATCATTTCTTCAGTCCCTCTCCTTATTCATCTACAGTCCTGTGATCACAAGTAAAAGCAAATAAAACAGAAATAAAACAGAGGTGGTGGTGGTGGTAGAACATGTGGGGTGCGTTAGAAAACTAGATATAGAATACTGTATTTACTCAAATCTAACACTCACCTTTTTCAACCTAATTTAAAGCACAATCCTAACCATGTCTACTCAAAAGTAAGCCCCATTGTGTTCAATGGGTCTTACTCCCAGGATTGCCGCCTTTAGGATTGCCGCCTTATCCCCCAGACCAGAGTAATTACTCCACAGATCCATTTACCGCAAGGTACAGTTGCATCGACACAGCTACGGCGCCATCTAGTGGAAACCTGTGGAAAATTTATATTGCAATCCACAGTAATATTATGTCTGTTGGAGCAAGAACTGCCACAGTTACTATGGATTGAGCCTTTAGTCCGGGTGCGCATTAGATTTGATGGTTAATTAGATTTGAGTAAATATTGTGTTTTGATTATAAGTACAGGGTGTGCATTAGATTCAGTGTCACATTAGATTCAAGTAACTATGGGTATAGTGAAATGAATGCTTGGAATGAGACCGGTTAAGGTCTCTGAACTGTATCCCTCCTCCAAGTCCCATCTGTGATCAGATGAAATATCCCCACATTCCATTATATCAATATATTTGGTGTTTTGTGTTTCAGTATCAGAGGCAAGTGGCATTGCTGAGAGCGGACAAGATATATTCTGGCACAACACAGGTGTCCTTGCTGGTCTACTATAGAATTGGAAGCCAACAACAGACTCTGTTTTTATTTTCATGATAAAGATGATGGATTTATGAATGAGACAACAGACCTAGGGCGCAATCCAGAGTAACTACGGGGAGTCCTTGCTCCGGTGTAAGAACAATTTGCTCTGGATTGCAATATGAATTTCCTATAGGTTTTCATTAGGTGGTGCAGTAACTACGGGTGCACGTAATCTCTCTTACGTGCTCCCATAGTTACTCTGGATTGTAGGGCTAGTCAGTCGCCTTACTGGGGTTGGCATGCACCAGCCATCTCTGATGCCAGATCAGAGGGCAGTTAGAGATGCCAGACAGTGGTGAAGTGTTCTATCGGATGGACTAGAGACATCATCAACCCTTTGTATTTTTAAATCAAACCTGTGACTGTTTATGTATATTCCAGTTTGGCTCCCTAAGAGTTAGAATCAGCAGTGACTGACAGATTCTGGGGATTAGACTCTGATGGCCTTTTCAGTGTGATCTTGGTATAAGTACTGGTAGGAGACTGACATTTAGAGCACAATCCTGCTTATTGGGGAATAAACCCCAATAAACACAATGGGACTTCTGGGGAAAAAATCTGCATAGGACTGCACTGTTAGGTTGGAATTAGGTAAATAGATTCTATGTCACACTTTCTAAAGCCACAATCCCCAAAACCTTTATTTCTCAGAACTGTACTGAAGTTAATGTGATAACCTAGAGCCTATCTCTACCATAAGTGCATGTGCATGGTTGCATGCATGCTTGTGTGAACATAATATTAAAAACACACAACTATGAAGAAAATCTGTTAAAAACCCATAAAGCAAAGAGCATATAGAAATTTAACTGCCAGAAAATTCAGAGAAGATTAAAGTGTTCTGTTGAGCAATCAGTTGACAAGGCATTAATTAAAAACTCTTGTAGCATACTGAATTACTATTCTCCAACCACTGCATGTTTATTGGAATTCATGATTAGATTTTAGATAAACAATGAAATTAACCAATTTTTATCATGTTCCAATTTTTTCTTAACCCTTTGGATATTATAAAAACCATGGAATCTTACCAATGGTTCACTTATGGGATTTTAAGTGTGATAAGTAAATATTGTATTGAGTGACATATATTTCTTGGAATGTTCTTTACATAATTTAACAAGCTATTCTTGTGTTCAGCTAAAAATTTAGCACCACATCACCGCTGGTGCTGAGCTCCACTGTGGCTGCTGTGTATACAATCATGCTGTAAGGCACATCTGTAACACCAAGAGAGGATGTGCCAGTGGGGGTGAACCAGTTGGTGCTGAGCAAAACACTGGAAAGAGGCAGCCCAAAAGATGAGAGGTGGGGTAGAGGTGGAGGGAGGATGAGGTGGCAAGAGGAACAAGACCAATGGGGTTTGGTGGTTTGGCGTCTCCCCATATACTAACCGCTTTGTCAAAGTATAAAATAGGCTGCAAAGTATAAAACATTTGAAGCAGACTTAAGAAGCACCACTGTGAGGCTTGGTGCCCCCAGTAGTGCTGCTGGATGCAATGGTAACCATTTTGGCACCACTGCACCTGGTGGCACCATCAGGGATAGGATTGCCCATATGCCCATCTGAAAAAATGTCATGTGCTTGTTGCAGCTTTAATTCTAATTTTGTAGATGTAGTTAAAATTCAGTTTCAGATCCCTGGTGCTCCTCAAGGAAATGACATGCCAGGGAGCAGTGTAAAGCAATTTGAGAATTTTTGTGTTGAAAAATATGTAAAAATTTCAATACTTTGGATTCATTCATTCATTCATTCATTCATTCATTCATTCATTCATTCATTCATTCATTCATTCATTCATATATATCCCAGCTTTCTACCAAATATTTATGCCTAGTAAAGATTTGTAATGTATAATATAATGTATATCCCACCTTTCCCATGCTGAAGCAAATGTTCGAGGTGGCTAACAGAGCTCCATATTAGGGAAAAAATTAGTTTTCACAGTAATTGTTCTATGGGCAGCTTCTATGTAATTATTCTATGGGCAGTTTCCAGATTGAAACCTTCACAACATGGTCATCCCATCTGACATCAGGGAATACCTTCCAAGCTTCTAGCAGGAGCAGTTTCAGGTGGACACCTTCTGGCTTTCTTGACATCTTTATCAGCTTTCAGTTTCCCATCCAAAAGTTCAACCTAATCTGTTCCTGCTTAGCCGTCTTCTCGCAGCCTTCTGCTCTACCACCAGAGCACGCCTTCTGCTGCCTTTTGCTTCCTTCTGCTGCCCTCGTATGCTCAAAATCCCCAGCGATATACAGTATTTTGAAAGCGAGCTGCAGGAGGGAGAGGATCAGTGAAAATAACCATCTCCACTTACATCAATGGAATTTTTTTCCGTTTATGGAAGTTCAAGCTGGGATTCACCCTAAATGAGAAAAAAATCTCCACACTTCCTAAGGTAAGAGACAAAGATACCCATTCCTATCTTCTCTCCCGGATGAATATTGCAGTAGCGCATATCCCAATCCAAACCATACATTGAGACTGAGGATCTCATTGGATGCCTTGCACACAAATGTTTATAGGAAATGGTGCCAAGAATTTCAGTGGTGGGCTTCAGGGGGTTCTCACAGATTCTATAGAACCCTTTGCTAATGAGCACCTGGTTCTGAGAACTGGTTACTAATGGGATATAGTACCCGTTGTTAATTC
Organism: Cryptoblepharus egeriae; assembly: GCA_030015325.1. NCBI lineage: Eukaryota > Metazoa > Chordata > Lepidosauria > Squamata > Scincidae > Cryptoblepharus > Cryptoblepharus egeriae. The sequence continues at coordinate 58,400,156 of JAREYC010000007.1, forward strand.
ATTTGAATCCCACCACTGCCACAGATGCCTGTGTACTTGAAATCTGCATCTATGATTCCCAGTCCAGAGGGATCTGTTGCAGTGGCGTCATTAGGGTTTGCAACACCTGGTGTAGGAAGGCATTATGTCATCCCACAATGATGGACCTCCTCTCATGCAGGGGGTGGGACAATGTCCTGGTTGGTTGGTGTGGTGATGTACGAGTACCATCACTCCACACATACTAGGTTTTCAGCTACAGTTTTTGATCAGAGATATTTCAATGTGGTTTGTTTCATGCATTATGCAGGAAAATACACATCAAATGATATGTCCATGATAATTTTATTTGAAAATACTAAGATGTTTAAAATTTTGGCCAGTAGAGGTGTGCGTCACCTACTGTTTCCCATCCCAGTCCCCTAGCAATGCCAATGGCCCATGAAGAGAAACCCACCTTCAAAGGGGAATCTTCCTTACTGGGCTGGAGAGAAAGTATTATGCAATCATAAGAGGCAAGAATAAAACTATAGCTATTTACCTTAAGCTTCCAAGGTCTAGGAAGTTCTGATTTGTACTGGAATCAACCAGTCATTTGTTATGCTAATAAATGTTAGCCCTGCTAACTGGGCAAGAGGCACTTAAATGACCATCTAAAAACAGCCTAATTTGCATAAATTATCAATGCTGGTCAGTGGATCCGGTTGGTCATCTAAGGTTACGTAGGTGTTCCTCTTTTATTTAGCAGGGAGAGAGTAACTGGCCCTACACACCGCAGCAATGTCTGTTCTAGTGGATTCTGCTGCTGTTCTTTTTGCATTTTAGATTGTGAGCCCTTTTGGGACATGGACCCATTCGCTATTAATTAGCAATTAATTTTTTTAAAATTTCTTTAATTAGCAATCATTTTCTTTGTGAACCACTTTGTGAACTTTTTAGTTGAAAAGCAGTAGATAGATCGAGAGAGAGAGAGAGAGAGAGAGAGAGAGAGAGAGAGAGAGAGAGAGAGAGATAGATAGATAGATAGATAGATAGATAGATAGATAGATAGATAGATAGATAGATAGATAGATAGATAGATAGATAGTGCTTATAAGAGAACCCAAACAAGTTTGAATTTTGACTGTCCCTAGTAGAAATGTGTAATACTGACTTTGATTCGCCTTCTCTTTGATCCTGTTTTATTTGGCCCTCTTACTTCTCCTTGACATATTGGGTTGGCTTATGAGTATCTTATGAGTAGGTGGTAATGGAACAGACAAGAATATCATCTGTTTTATATCTTCAGGGATAATATCTTCAGATCTCTTCAAAGTCTTATTCCAATTCCAAACAAAGCTTCCTTCTTCAAAGAATTTAAACAGGCATGTGTAACGCACAGCCTTAGAAATCCCCCCTCTTGCTGGAATTTTAATTGACAACCTGGTTGAGTTCCAGGCTACTGAACAGCAAAGAGAAAGGTTATACAATTTTAATTCAGCATGCTAATCTGTATGGGATTCTTAGCATTAAGCCTTATTGGAGTGTATTTATTTGTGTCTGTCTACAGTGTCCGTACTGCCTCTGGACTGGCATACTTCTAAAAACAAAGAAGTAAAACAAACTGTATATAGGTATAAAACAAAGAATGACCATTATTGGTTGACTTGCCAAAGAATCCCCTACCAACCAAGTTTATTATACTTTCAAGAAAAACAAAATCTTAATACAGTAAGTTGTAAGTAAATGAATGTGTCCCACATTTGAGGCTGGGTACCCACTTAGATAGATAGATGGGACTCAAAATATGCCACTGGCATGGGTTAAACTGGGAATTTTCAGAGCACATAAGAGGTGCCCATGTGGCAGTTCTTTCACATACCATCTTTGTTTCCAGATTTGCATTTTAAGTGAAGTATGTCAAATTTGTTTCATGCAGAGAACCAAAGTTAACATTCATGATGCCAGAACATTATTAATGCATTTACTACTTGCAAATACTACTTAATGCAAATACTACTTGCATTTGCTTGTTTTTGAACTAACAGGTTGGCAAAAGCTGGGATGAGTGACAGGAGCTCACATCATCATGCAGTACATAAGTCTCAAACCACTGACCTGCTGACCTTCAGGTTGACAAGCACATTGTCTTTAAACACTGAGCAACCACAGCCCATTATGTCACTAGATCTTTGATGTCACTTGATGTCACTAGATCTTTCAAAAATGCCAAGCTCCATTTTCAGACCCACTGTAAACCACCTACTGAATTCTACTTCCTGGCCTAGGGTTGCCATATGTCCCAAAAAAGGGACAATCCTGATGGGGGGTTGGTGTGCATGGGGGACTAATGTCCATGGGGAGATGATGCGCATGGGGGAATGATGCACACGGCGGGTTTTGCGCATGGGGGATAGTTGCACATGGGGGGCCGATGCTCATGGGGTTGTGCATGGGGGATGTTGTGCATGAGGAGTTGTTGTGCATGTGCATATATAGATTGTAGTTGTAATGAGGAGATGCAGCCCCGTAGGCCCATTAGGTAAAAGAATTGGGAACTGCCTTAAACCTTTGGAGTTCAGACTACTTACACATGCTTAATATTATGTGTGGTTTGAGGCCATTATTCAACCCATCCACCTCTTCACCATGATCAGGCTCAACCGTATCAGACAACAGTTTCTCACATCCACTCTCCTTATGTTCAGAATTGTTTTAAATAGCTTCCCCGTTTCAGCGACCTCAACACTGCGTATCTCTAAGGGAAATGGTGCCAAGTATATACACCATACATTAGTCATGCTGGTCTCAGGAGTGATTTTGGATAAGCCTTGAAGTTCAGGCTCCACTGAAGTGGAAGCTTTGATATCATAAACATCCCTGAATAAGCAACTGTACATTAGGATTAATCAGCTCTGAGGTCTGCATCTCAGGTTACGTCAGGCATTTGTACGAGGCTGTTTCATTTCACAAAGTAAAAATGCTCCCTACAAACTTTTAAATGTTTATTTGAAGGTAACTGCTGACCAGGCCAATGTCAAACAAAGACATACCTGCAGCCTGATGCAACAAGAGAGATCCATAAAGTTGGCTTTCTTGATCATAGCTGATGTAGATTCAGAAAATCACAATGAAACTGATAGATATAAATGTGTACTTCTGTCTGTTTCTAAAATATTGTGTGCGAGATTGATGTGCATGGAGCGAAAGTTGAGACAGAAAAAGAATTAAATACTGACAACCCCCTGCTCGTTTGACAAGGAACTGAAACAACGTTAAAAAACAGAAATAGTTGAAAAGCAGTGATCGTCCCTGTTAGAAAGCTGAAGAGCTGGCAATGTCCAGAGATCTCTGTGGTCATGTGGCCAGCATAACTAAACACCAAAGGTGCATGAAATCCCCAACAAAGTGGTACCTATTTATCTGCTTGCTTTAACATGCTTTCAAACTAGGTTGGCAGGAGATGGGAATTTAACAGAAGCTCAACTCCATTGTGGATCTCAAATTGCTGACTGACCAACTTTCAGCTTGGCAAGCACAGTGTAAGCCTTCCACTCCTCAATGGTTCTTCTCAAACTTACACCAGTTTTCAAATCCAAGGATGGAAAGAGAGAGGCTGCAAAAAGAGAGAATAGGACCCAGAGGTCAGGAAAACTTCTCCGGAAAACAATAAATGCATTGCATGAAGTTGTGCTAAGGGCTGTGCTAAGCCCTGTTTGACTTGATTTATGTTTGCAATAAATACTTTTTAAAAAATTTAAATAATATGCTGGCCACAATCCAATATGGAGTTAAGCATGGCTAAGCCTATCAATTTTAATGGGCTTGAATGCACTTTATTCTGGGGGGAGTGTGGCTCCTAATTTTAATATTTCAAACAGAAAATTAGAATACAGGTCTTGACTGCCTTCTTTGTCTCTTGCTGCCCTCTGCTGCCACAGATGTGATATGGACTAAGATCACAGTATAAACTCCCTAGGTTTTTGGAAATTTTTATTTTTCATGCACCTAATCTTTCAACAATCTTTCAACAATCAGAAATGGATCCAGAGCCAGAGCCAGCATTAGAGTAGATCATACTGCATCACTCCTGTGACTAATTTCCCCGACAGCGGGTCTAATGTATGAATGAGTAACACCTGTGAACTTATGAACATAGGAAGAGCCCGGGATGAGAATTCTGGTTCCCAATGAAATGCTTCTGAGAAGTCCACACACATGTTTGTCCACCAATCACAAAGACGGCAATTTGACTGCTCCCAGTGTACTGCTCCATGCCATGGAAACCTAAACTTAAATGACCAGTTACAGGTTTCAGTGAAGGCAGCAGGCCTCCATCAGTCTTGAAAGACTATGGTATCGTGCTCAGCGCTGTGGTATCAGCTCAGATACTATGGTATCAGCTCAGTGGATGTCCTACTCCCTACCTATCTGAGGTGTCTCTTTTAGTTGGCCTGTGGATGAGTTGCCCCTATCCTTACTTCAGAAGAGTGGAGGAGGGTATACAACAGGGAGGAGTTGGGATAGGACTAGGCAGATTGGACCTGGGAATTAGACAGGATTAGCCATGGCAGCGTATACCATATCCTAATCCACTTCCCAGTCCAGATCTGGCTGCATGGATCAAGTCTGACTTGTGGCAGTTATCAAACTGGTGCAAGTCCAAGTTCAGCCATTGTATCTTCCAGGGCTTCCTCACAGCCAGGGAACAAGGGAATCAAAGAGAGCTCCTACAGCCAAAATTCCCTCATGGAATGCTCCTTAACTCAGGCCACACCACTGTATTGCTGCATAGAGGTTTGGTTAAGATTTGGCTGCTCTTTGTGTATATAACAATTATTTATAAATTAATTTCGTTAGGATTTGGCTGCTCTTTGTGTCTATAACTGTTACCTGTATTAAAAGTTATTGTCATTAATAATTAACTGCTCAGGGAGTACCAGTATTTTATTGATACAAATTCCTTAAATAAATAATAGTCCATACATAACGTTTGCATTTGTCTTATAGGAAAGAATCCAGAGTAGACCATTCATTGCTTATTTCCTTCTAAAAAGCACATATAAATTCATCCCATTCAACCACCTCTTTTTTAATCCAGCTTTTTTAAAAGAAAAAAGCTATTGTGAGACGCTTGTGTTGAAAAAAAAGAAGAAAGGCAAATATTCAGGAGCACAAATGACATACTGTTCCAAAAGAGATAGGGAACTTCAAATAAAGTTTGCAAGGGACAGAGAGAGAGTCTTTTTGTCCCGTGGATACAAGACAAAATATATAAACAATATATGCATAAACAGTATAAACAGCCTGCTACTATTGCTTGGAAAGTTCAGCTGTAATGCAAATTCAGCTTCCTCCAGCCTCTTGGGATAATCCTAAAGAGACAATTTCTGGTCAACTTGAGAGACTAAGGGCAAAATCCATAGCAGTTACGGGTCCACGCAGTTACGCCACCCTCTAGTGTTATCTTATGGAAAGTCATTTTAACTGCTCCGGAGCAAGGGGCTTAATTTCACTTTAGGATATAGGCCTAATTTAGGCTACAATCCAGAGTAACTATGGGACCTTTTACACCAATGTAGTTACGGTGCCACCTATGGGAAACCTATGGGAAATGCATAAAACAATCCAGAGTAAGTGCCTCTTACATCTTCCCATAGTTACTCTGGATTATAGTGTCAGAGCACAATTCCAACCATGCCAACTTAAAAGTAAGCCCCATTGTGTTCAATGGGTCTTCCTCCCAGGAAAGTGTCTTTAGAATTGCAGCCTTAGGCTGCAATCCTAAACTCCGGTTAGGCTGGCCTACCTCTCAGCATAAATCCTATGCTGTGGTATAACCAAAGTGTCGAAAAACACTTCTGCGTCACTCCTGGGGGAGGGTTAGGCCAGTGCCCAGACATGTGCTTGCCTCCCTACATCACCATAGGAATGGGAAGTCCAATGTGTTAGGCTGGCTTAGGTTAGGATTGCCCTTAGGCCTGCCCTGCACTTGCTTTGTCCTCCACCTTACAGCGCAATCTTATTAAAAGGTAGCACTGTTAGAACAGTAAGCAGAGCACTGTGTCATCCCTCCTTCCCATTCTTGGCTTCATATGGCCCAAAAATGGGCTTCCCAGGTACAGTTGGTGGTGAAATCATTACAGTGACTGCCAACTATGATGATGCTTTGTATATAGTAGAATCATCAGTTCCAACAGGTCACCGCCACAGTTGCCACACACAGCTGCATGATGAACAGGGAGACCTGCACAAACACTCCGCTTTGGGCCTCACCACTCATGGGGCCAGCCCTATCAGCCACTATGGGTCATTTACCAATATCAATGTTATTTGATTCTGCACCAACGATAACAAGGTTGTTTGATGCTGCGCCTCCTTGATGTACACAATTCAACAAGGCTGATAGAACCACACTGACAGGGAAGGATTCGGTGATATAAAGTCAGCATTCTTGGTTTTAATTGAAACAAGATTTAGTCTTGTATATAAAATATACATCGACACATTCAACAGGAGAAAAGCAAACACATCATTCTTGCTTAGGTGAGAGCATCTGTGAAACAGCAGGCATTAATAACTTTTTCATTAAAACAGAAGCCTGTTTTCAATAAGTGTTTTGTTACTTCTCTTTGTAACACGGAGGTGTTAGTCTGTGTTCAGCTGCTAATGGATTATTCTGTTTGCTGATTCAAGTCTATTATTTCATTTCCTTTCACATTTTTGGCTATAATCCCATACTATAATCTCACCAATATTATAATCTCACAAACGTTCCTGGAACTAAGGGCCCAACTCTATGGGTTGCAGCATTGGCATGCTGCCAACGCTGCTGGCCCAGGCTGTGCCCTAAAGTGCCATAATGCACTTTTATGCCTGTGCTAAGAACATGCCACTGGCATTGAGCCCAGCGCCAGCTGGAATTGAGCCTCAGCACCCAAAGACAGGTGCCAAAAGATCCCAGTACATGGGGTACAGCTGCCAGCCAGAAGGAACATCTGTTCCTTTACCCTGAGGCCTGGCATTGCCTCCTTAACCCCACAGGATAAAGCTAAGGTGCCTCTGTAGCCTAGTGTACTAGAAAAGGTTAGGATTGGGCTATAACCCTGTTGAAAACAATGCAACTTATTTCAAGTCTGTACTGTCCAAGAAGTATTTCTTCTCCAATAATTAGAATAAATGATTTTCTGAGCAGGCCCAAGGTAAACAAGGCACTCAGATATTTTGTTTGGTCGATATTTGGTACATTTTGTGTCCAAGAAAGAAAATTTAGACAACTCAGGGTGCAATCCTGACCAATTTAGGCCTGCATAACTCACCTGGCATAATTTCCTGTGGTGTGGAAGTCCGGCGCATGCACTGCCCCATTCCTGGGGGAGTTAGACAGGCATGCGCTGGCCTCCCCACACCACCACAGGAAGTTATGCCAGGTGAGTTATGCTGGCCTAAATTGATTAGGATTGCACTCTTGGGCTGCAATCCTAATTCCCAGTTAGGCCAACGTAAATCCCGGCACAAGTCTCACGGTGGCCTCAAGGTATAAAAAGTGCTGGAAGGCACTCCTGTGCCACTCCTGAGGGTTAAGCCAGTGCACAGGCATGTGCCAGCCTCCCCATGCCACATTGGGAGATTGGTGAGTTGCGCCAGCCCAAATTGGTTACATTATGTCCTCAATCCATCCCCTCTCATCTTCACCTTGGCATTTCTTCATTCAGTCAGGACATTTCTCAGTCATGGACTGATCCCAGCTTCCTCCTGACTTCACATTTGAAATGACAGGTATTATCTGAAATTCCAGCAAATAACCTGACTGACTTGTCAGTCTTGCCTCACCCCTCCATTTTCAGGGTGCTGTTTCCCTTTAAATTTTGTTTTTAAGGTGCTGCACGTACATATACTTATTCATTTATTAAGTCACAATTTTATCTGTACAGAAAGCTATGTTTTTAAAGTGCAAAACTTCTCCAGGAATTTGGGGTAGCCTTGGGTACATCACAAGCGCAATTCAATCCATGCTGTGTACATCTGGCTTCTACTGAAGTTTTTTTCTGAGTTTGACCTTGGAAAGAAACACCGTAAGTACATTTTAACTTCCAGCCTCTTCCCACCATGCTGCAGGATGGTTTGCATACGTATAGAGCATTTTAAATGAGGGATTATATTCTCTTGTTTAAAGGCATAACCTAAACACAGTAATATGCATCAGCCAAAAATCGTGTTTGTGAAGACATTTTTAGTCACTTAAAACATAATGGTAATAAAAAATTATAATCTCTTTTCAATTTTGCTATGATAAATCTAAATCCTCTGTTGACTTTAATACTGCATTAAAAGTCTGATTTTTTTTTCTTTTTTGCCTGCTTTAGGCCTTTTTCAATATAGAGCTTATTCCCAACCGAGCTTTGTGAAAAACTTTCAGAACAGTTACATGGATTGCTTTATAATATACTGCTTCACTCTAAAGTATGACATGTCTATAAACCTTAAGTGCAAGATAGCTATTAAATGATATTTTGCTATAGACTTTGCTTTCAAATAGATTTTCCCAAACTGGTTTTTCCTTCAGTTATTGCTTCTGCAACGCAATCTTCTTGTCACATTTTTCAGTTTTATTCTCAATGGTCCCCCACAATGAGATAAATGTGAGCACATACAAAAAGATACAGAGAAAGCAAACTGGCTGCCGAGAAGAAATGGGAATGTTGTTTCCATGTGCATAACACGGATCAGAAGGCACTTCCCTGCCTAAACCAAGCAGTACCAATGGGCATCCTGTCACTGGATATACACATGCTAAACTTAGAACCAACCAAAACTGTAGAATGACAAAACAAAATGTCATTTAAATGGTTTTGAGCCAAAACCATTAAATATTGAATTCAACTTTAATAGGAATGAGCCAAGGAGTTTCATTAGATGCCCATCTAAAAATAGCCCAATTTGTATAAATTTGCATTTCCGGACTCTGGATCCGGATGGGCATCTAAGGGTTACAAGGACTTCTGCACAAGCAGCTCAGGATTACATTGTTAACTCTTGATTCAAAGTACAGTGGTACCTTGAATAAAGAGCGTCTTGAATAAAGAGCATTTTGTATAAAGAGCAAAATTTTCTCAGAAATTTCGACTTGCTTAAAGAGCACTGTCTTGAATAAAGAGCACTTCTGAGGAAGTTTGGAACAGGCTTCCATGGCAAGAGAACTCACAGGCAGGATGAGGAGACTAGCTTGAGCTGCAGTGGGGCCCTGGGCAAAGTTTGGAATAGGCTTCCATTGCCAGGGAACTCATGGGAAGTCCGGGGGGGGGGGGAGCAGCCTAATCCAGGTCTGTATGTGGGATCTGTATGTGGCAGTGTGGAAGGTGCACCTTATCAATGTTCTGGTGCTGCTCCCCATCAACAGCTTGGGAATGTTAAAGTTGCACAAAAAGACAATAGATTCCATTGAGCCAATGGATAGCAGTGACACCATTAGTGATTGTGAAAGTCATCCCCTCACTGTAACCCTCACCCCAGCCATGAAGATTTTCAAAGGTACAGTACAGTTCAGCACTGTACAGTATTTTCTTTATTGCAATGCTGTGTGTTACTGTATTTTGCAGTGCTTTGTACAGTGTTATATTGCAGTGTTTTGTAATCATTTTTATAAACAGTTAATATTTTTTATATGAATATTTTTTGGGTTGTGGAACCAATCATCTGAGTTTCCATTATTCCCTATAGGAAATTCTGCTTCACTTAAAGAGCATTTCACTTAAAGAGCATGCCTCCTAAACGAATTAAGCTCTTTAAGTGAGGCACCACTGTACATTCATTAAGTTCCAACTGGAATTGAAATTTTACTTCAACTGATTAAATTAGTAGTAGCCATCCATACTAAGGTTGAGTGTCTCTTATCTGGAATTCCGCAATAAGAAATATTCTGAAATACTAAATAATTAGAGCAACAACATACTTTTATTTTTTTATAGCCCTTTTTTGCTTAAAGAAATAAAATCCCAAACCTAGTTTCATGCACAAAATTGTTAACAATATTGTATAAAATTACCTCCAGGCTATGTGTATAAACTGGTATATGAAGCATAAATGAATTTGGTGTTTAAACTTGGACCCCATCCCCAAAATATCTCACTATATATATGCAAGTATTCAAAATATGGAAGAATCTGATTTCCAAAACACTTGTGATCCCATGCAGTTGGGATAAGGGATGCCCAATCTGAAGTAATATTGATAGTGCAACACCATTGTGCATTGATGTGCATCAGTGTGCATGATGCTTTACTGTAGAGTTGATAAAACAAGTTTTATCACTTGTTTCACTCACTCACAATCTAGAGCAGTGTTTCTCAAAGTGGGGGTCAGGACCCCTTTGGGGGTTGCTTAGAGCTTTCCTGGGGGTCGCCTAAAGACCCCAGGTGCAGGGGGCCAGGTCAGGCTTGCCAGACCTCCGGCTGTAGATGTGCGCACACTGGGGCTGACTGACAGCCTCAGGGCCCAATCCTATGCATGCCTACTCTGAAATAAATCCCATTATAGTCAGGGGTGCCTTTAATCCTATGTAAATGTGGATAGGATTGCAGCTTCAGGGCCCAATCCTATGCATGCCTACTCTGAAATAAATCCCATTGTGTTCAACATGTGCATAGAACACACATTTCATTTGTAACAATGAAAATACATCCTGCATATCGGATATTTACATTATGATTCATAACAGTAGCAAAATTACAGTTATAAAGTAGCAACGAAAATAATTTTATTGTTGGGGGTCCCCACAACTTGAGGAACTTATAAAGGGGTCACAGCATTAGGAAGATTGAGAACCACTGATTGAGAGAGACAAAGCAGATAATAGAGAAAGATGGAGAAATTATGCCAAGTCAAATGGAGGAGGAGAGAATATGTGATTGTTTCATGTACTATACATGTTTGTAGATATGGGTCTTAGATAAAAGGCTGCAGTGGCTCAGTGGTTAAAGACACTGTGCTTGTCAACCCAAAAGTTGGCAGGTTGGTGGTTTGAGCCCCAATTAGCACACAATGACAAGTACCACAGCTCCTGTTACTTGCCGAGCTCCTGCCAACCTAGCAATTCAAAAGCATGTTATGGATACTTCTTTAGTGGAAAGGAGCAGCATTCTGTATGCCTTTGGCATTCAATCATGCCAGCCAGACAACCATGGAGAAGTCTTTGGACAACACTGGCTCTTCACCTTATAACAGATGAACATTGCTGTTAGAGTCGGTCATGACTAGTAGGACAACCTATGGGCGATATCTTTACCTTTTGCTGATAGATGTCAATTTATACTGAGCTGAATAGGGCTGAAAGTCTTTCAAGTTCAATCCCATTTCTTGCAAAAGTGATCCTTAAGATATCCTATTTTAACAGAGGTGGTTTATTCAAACAATGCCTCTTTTGAAGCATAACAGGTCACTGGTTTCTTTTGAAGCATGAGAGGCGCTTGCTCCAAGGAGTCTGGGGCACCTCCCTGTAGAATTCTCAGTGAGTAGCTAAAGGGAGGGTTTGCAACATAGAATAAATTAGGGAAGTCCCAAGGTAGGGTTATGTCCCCGTAATGACGGACTGTTGTTTAGGTAGACAAGGCTGAACACATTCCAGAGGTTTCCACAAATCATTTGGAATTTTGTTTGGCCTGAAGAAGACACTGCACAAAACGTGGGGCTGCAAATACCACAGTAATAAGGCTGGGAAATCTGTTGCACTGGTTTTGTCACACTGAGAACATTTATATTCCACGATCACAGCCCATTTTCATTGGCGGGCTTAGCTATTGTTTTTGATATTCGTGGCATGCCTTACATCTAAGAGCGGTTCACACAGTACGCCTGGAGACACAGAACAGATCTGAAGATGGTCAGAGGTAGTGTGAGTCATTGTGACCTATTGTGGACACAATCATTTATGGTACTAAACTACTGTCTGTAATCACTAAAGTTTTACAAATGTGTAACCCTTATATGACCAACTGGATCCATTGGGCCCGCATTTATAATTTATGCAAATTACCCCCAAATCCAGAGTAACTACGGGAGCACATAAGAGACTATACATGCAACTGTAGTTACTGCACCACCTAGTGAAAACCTATGGGAAATTCATATTGCAATCCAGAGTAAGTTGTTCTTATACCGGAGCAAGGACTCCCCATAGTTACTCTGGATTTTGCCCTTAGACTAGTTTTAGATGGTCATCTAAGTAAGCAGTACAAGTAGTGACATAGCTAGAATGGTGTGCAAAGCACTAAGTTTTGCAGCAGCCTCACTGCAGTGCTCAAGCAGTCCTTCCTTCTCCCCTTTGGAGCTATGCATTCGCCACCATTTTGTTTCCACTACCTGAAGTGGCTGTGACAGTGTGGAAATAGGCTCGATCCCCTGGATCATGCAGCAACCAGAGGCAAAAGGAGACAAAATAGTGATTGTGGCCCACTTCTAGTTTGCAGTTGTGAAACCAGAAGTGAGTAGATTATTTTCAGATGTTCTGAGGCTTGGGGAGCCCTGTGGCGACATCTGTGGCCTTCTGCATCCCCCAAGAAGCCAGCATTGCCCTTGATATTGGCTTGGTAAGTATGACACTGGTCACAGTGGCACTGTTATATCTGTGGCCTTTTGTGCAGGACAACTCTTTTAAGGGGGAATGTCCTGCTTGGTTTGGGAAACACTATTCAAATTGTTTCCAGTGATCACTACCATCCTATTTTTAATTCAGAGAAGACTTTTCAACTGGAACCGTTTTCCCCACTAAATACTGCACATAGGGATCTGAACACTAGGAACCTGAACCATGGGGGAACACTAAAGTAACCCCACTATCCTTGCTATGATTTTGACCAGTATCAACAAACCAGCATGTTATTCACTAAATAACAAAAACAACAAAGCAGAGGTTTAATTTCTAGTTTTATTGATTCTTAAAACCAGTCTTCTGGTTAGATATCCAAATCTAATCATAGGAATAAAATCATATCTCGTACTCCATAGTTACCATAAGGATCCCGTACCCCATATTCCATGCTCATAGGTATAATCATAAAGGGATAAATTCTTATTGCACTGTAAAAGCTACTGTAGGTGAGTCTTTCCTTAGAAAGCCTGAGGATGGGTGATGTCCAACATTGTTTAGGTTGAGTGAACCATACCCAGTGCAGTCCAGCATATGTATTTGAATGGTCTTTGAAGTTAATTCCATATAGTTCTTTATAATTACTTTTTAATCCCCATCTGTCCTGGAAAATAAATGAAAAGGCCGATCAGTACCTTGTTTTTGATATATTTCAAGACCCATTCCAGCTGAGATGCTGGGATATGTTTTGATCTCAGTAGGAGTGAAACTAGATGGCTTGGAGGGAATTACTCTGCCAATTATTTCAATCCGTCAAATATTTTTGACTTCTTGGATGTTATATTATCCTCATTTTGATAAAACATTTGTCATGTTTTTGACTGGAAACATTTTGTGACCAACCCAAAACAGAACTGCATACAGAAATTATTTATTCATTATAGTTCTGTCTTGCCCTTTCTTTGGATAGCTCACAGCTGCAGTTAGCCTCACAACAATTCTGTAAGAATAGGATCAGAGATGTAGCTACAGAAGAAGTGGTATGGTAACTACTGCAGGCCATGTAAAAATGCACTGTGTAAGCAGCCCACTTAATGTTGGAGCCATTCTGGGCAGCAATAGCAACACACAGGCACAAGTTTTCAAAGTTATCTTCTGTTGGGCCACTCCAGGCCAACCAATAAATTAGCATAGGAGGTAGAAGGGAGCTGGTGGAATGGGTCAGGTAAAGGGACAGTACAGGTAGCAGTGACACATCCCAAAATTCTGACCCCATTTCCAGTCTCAATCCCCTGTTCCAAGTCCATGAGGACATGCGTCACTGACAGAGCTGATAGACTTAGAGCAGAATCCCAAGCATGTCTACTCAAAAGTAAGTCCCTTTGTGTTCGATGGATCTTACTCCCAGGAAAGTGTCTTTAGAATTGTGGCCTTATTTGGCCAGTGTAGGATTACCCTGAGGAAAGGGAATAAATGTTCTCTTATCCCAAGGAGGCCTCTAGAGACCCTCTTGACCTAAAGGATTCAGGAAACATTACTTTGGCACAACTGCACTGTCACATAGGTAGGATTGGGATGCAAGTCTTATTAACTTAAAAGTAATAATATTTGCATCCTTTCCTTTGATCTAATAGGCTTCAATCATATGAACACTTTCCTGGGATCAAGCCCCATGTAACATAGTAGGACTTATTGCTGACTAAACATGCAGCTGTGCTGAAAGTCTCCCACAACAATGTCATGACTCATTCCTTTCATCATTCTATACCAAGGATGTCAAATTTGTTTCATATAATGGGGCAAAGTTGGCATTTAAGTATCAAACTTAGAGAGCCCAATTATAGTGGGGGATGCATAAATTGCTTCCAGTGGCCATGTTCATTCCACAGGACTGTGGATACCCCTGCTCTATACACATCCTAGTCATTCAGCAAAACATAATTCCTCAGATTTACAGAAGATAACCATCAATTCCATTTACTCCTTGGTAGATCCCAATCCTAATAAACTTTCTAGCATCAATGACATTGCAATCAAGTCCTAAGGAAAGGGAACAAATATTCTGTTACCTCAAGGTAGCAAGGTAACTGCCCCATCTCCACAGAAAGTAACACATGGCCTGTTGGCACAGCTGCATCAGCAGGCCTCCGTCAGTCTTGAAAGACTATGGTATCATGCTCGGCGCGGCATACGCTGCATGCGAAGCAAGAAAGCCTGGGTTAGATTGTTATGGAGGATATGCTGTTACCCAAGCAGCAAATCCCCCCTCTCTACACCACTGAATTAGTCCAATGGAAAGGCAGAGCCAATACAATTGGATCCAGCTGGCATCGCAGAGCTGGGCTAAGGACAGGAGCTCACCCTGTCTTGTGGGGTCAACCTAGGTCTCAAACCCTGGCCTGCTGGTTAACAGGCACAGTGTCTTAGCATCAGTGCTGGAACAAATATAATATTGGGATTTAAGATATGGGAAACATATCTTACCCTACAATCCAGAGTAACTATGGGAGCAGGTAAGAGACATTACGTGTACCCGTAGTTACTGCACTACCTAGTGAAAACCTATGGGAAATTCATATTGCAATCCAGAGCAAATTGTTCTTACACCGGAGCAAAGACTCCACATAGTTACTCTGGATTGCGCCCTTAGTGTTTATTGAACTTGTTTTTTCCTAGCAGGTTTTGATATGTAGAAAGGTGAAAGTTTAAACAGGATAAAAAGTGATGAGAAAAGAGTTGAATCAAAACCAAAAAAAAAGAAATGAATAAAGTCCATTTCTTCTTCAATTATCCAGGACAACAACACTATGTAATCAGTCAGATATGGTGACAAGATTGTGGCTGCAATCCTAATCTCCAGTTAGTCTGGCCTAAACCCTGGCATAAGTCTTGACCTGGGGGTGACACCAAAGTGCGATAAGACACTTTTGTCTTTTGTTAGGCCAGAGTGTTAGGCCAGAGCCCTGACATGTACTTCCTTTCCTACATCACCGTGGGGTTAGGAAGACCAATGAGTTAGGCCAGCCTAGGTTAGGATTGCACCATATGTCACCAAGAACAATTTACAGTGAGAACCAGTGACGACAATTAACAACTAAACATTTTCATGTGCCAGAAAACAAAGGAGATATTTGGCACTGCTAAAAAAATGTTTGCAAACAGCTGCAGCTTAATTCTAATCAATGATCTTCACAAAAGCATAATTCAAACTGCACAATTAATAAAACAAACATCATCAATTAATAAAAGGCAGTCCTCAGATTTCCACTTTGCCTTTGAAACCATCTGAAAACATGCTGCGTTTTTTTAAGACTTTGAGTCTAGTCTGGTAGCAAGAATTGCTTTAGACAAGCTGTAATGAATGTCTTTCTGTCTTGCCTTGACAGTTTTTATAAATCCTATCCTGAATTTGCCTGAAGAAACCTGGGCTGCATTACGGGACTTTTTCAGAATAGCAGGAAGAAAATCTTAGATCTGGGGAACAACTTGGCACAATTACTCCATGAAGCAGATATTGGCAGGAATTGAATATTTACATCTGGTTTACAGTCCCTTCTCTAGTAAGAAAGATTTCTAGTGCCATTCTCCACACTTGGCCCATACAGATTTTAAAGCCCTTTGGGCACATTGGAAAAGCAATAACTGAGAAAAAGGCAGCATAACAATAATGGTTTTTTCTTTTTTTAAAAAATCGTGTGTTTGATCAAACAAACAAGTTGTACAGGAATATTTGTCCCAGCTGAAATGAAAGCGGACATTTCTCACCGCTATCTCAGTAATGCAACTAGAGATTTGTGGATTGGTGCAATTTAAGCAATTTAGGCCAGCCTAACTCACCTGCAAAGGCTCCCCTGGCCAAAGCCAACACCTGGGACTCCAGCAGCTGCTGGTCCAGGAGAACCCCTAAGGAAGATAGGAAGCTTTGCTTGTGTTCAAAAGTCAAATATATGTTTGCATAAGGCAAAGGTATCCTTTGGGCAGCATGGAAATGTGTTCTGCAGCTAGTTTGTGTAGCTACATGGCTCCACTTTGGTGGAAGGAAGAGAGTGGGGAGGAAAAACTGCACACTTGGTAACAAAGCATACATTACCCAAGGACAGAAAAGATATCTTGTCCCCTATCCCTAACTAAACATGATGCCTTCTGGAAAGAGGTGCAACAGAGGCGTAGCTGATAATCATGTAGCCCAGTACAAAGCTCAAATTGTTGCCTCAGAAATGGTGTCACAACTGGAAGTGATGTCCTCCCCAGGTATTTTTAAAAAGAAAATTGGGGTAAAACCGCCATCTTCTCAGCAGTTCACCACCCATTTGCTCTGCTGGTGGCATAGCTAAAGCACCTATTTGCTATCTGGAGTCGAAGAAGATTTTGTTGACCCCCACACCGAATCCCCAACAACAAAATAAAATTTAATTAAGTAAAAAAAATGAAAATTGTGTCCCATATTGGTTAGAAAAACTGTGCTGGGGCAAAGAAGAATGGTTATTATTTCCCTGCTAAATGTAAGAGGAGCTCACTTAGAAGTACGTTAGAATGGGTAACTGTATTATGATATATGTATATGGAAATGAGAGCTGATTCATATTAACAACCTATTAGTTCCATATAGTATCAGAATTACATCCCATTGGTTCTCAGAGCAATCAGTCTCATGGGAAGGTTAAGTAAATCCACTTTTTGTTCCATAGGCTTTTGTGTTTTCATTTTCTGCTTAATTAGCAATAACATTTCATAGTGTATAGATATTCCAATGATGCATGTTTCATTGCATCCTGCATTTAATTACCTTTCCAATGATATATAACATGATAGTATTGTCATTCAGACATACCCAGTTTTTCACAATTTTAATCACTAGCGTCAAGCCCAGCTTGTAGCCCCCCTAAAGCTTGTAGCCTGATGCGCTCCATGCACCCCCCTTACCTACGCCACTGGGTGCAGTAGTACTACTTTGATGCATACTCCAGCGACGGCCACACAAATGGCAGGTACACTTTGTGTGTAAGAGAAGATATAAGCTAGAAATCATAATTGCTCTTCTCCATTATTCGTGAAGGATGACCAAGGATTTGTCTTGAGATTAGCTGGAAATTCAATGTAAACTTCTTATACAGTTCTATCCTAACAGCACATTATGCCACCCGAATGAAAGTTAAAGTAGCAACAAATTTTCCAAAAATTTTCCAAAATGTGTGATGTGCTGGACTGCATGATCTGGCCACATAGCCAGAAGCAGCCAAAAGTCAGTTCCTTGCACAGTTGACTGTATAGGGGCAGAATGGAGGAAGGGAGAGGGAGGATTGGGGTGATATGGGTGGAGTGGGGCTAGAAGGAAGGCATACTGAGCCCAGAAATGGACAGTTTGGGCTGTGAGCTGCCAGTACTCCTTCATTTCCAGGCCTAATCCACTTTCATGGGTTCATACATAGACCAGACCTGAAACATTCCCAGAAAAGAGAGGATCTATAAAATCAATAATTCACCATGAATATCCAGTTTATATCAACTATGGTTGATATAGGACATTTCATTTTGACTTTATGATTTCAATATTTCATGGGAAGAAAAATAATCCATTAGCACATATGTCAAAAATAATCCAACCAATAATCCATTAGCACAAATGTCAAAATCCTAAATACTTGTACATTAGTGGTGTGGGTAAACACAATTTTAGCACACTAGAATTTTTGCCAGCTATGAAAATTGGAAAACATACAGCAGTGTCAGAGATGCAAACAAAACCGAGTGGTAGGTGGCAAGTGCTTTGTATTTTCCCTTTATGGCCAGAGTAGATGGGAATATTGAATAAACCCTGGATAACTCCTTTGGTTTGTATAAAAATACACATATGTTTCAGGGATTATTTACAACCAGTTTTAAAAAAGACATGCTTCTGGCCTAATAACTGCTTTCTAATGTAGTGGTAGGATTTTTTTTACTGAACATCAGTATAAAAGAACATACAGTTTGGCAAAGAGATATATGCACATGTAAACTACTTCCACCTGGATATGGGAGGATCGCCAAATCTTCCCTCTTGGCTACAATTCCTTGTACCGCCTTGTATCTTCCATAGTACTCTGGAAGATTCAACAGTCTTCACAAGCAGCTATTAAGGCAGATAAGAATCTGCTGTCAAAAAGGGAGTTTGAAAAACCCCAGTGCATATGTGAAGCACCATGCAAATATGAGAGCCTCATTCCTAAATTCCGATTAGTATGTTTTCATTTTCTGGTTAATTGGCCATAACATTTGATAATATATAGATATTCTAATGCAGTTTACTTTATTGCATTCTGCATTAAATTACCTTTCGACGATATATAACATGATGGTATTATCATTCATACATACCCCGATTTAGCCACAGTTTTAACCACTAGTGCCAAGCTCAGCTTGTAGACCCCCTAAAGCTTGTAGCTTGATACAACTGCTCCCCCTGCACCTTTCCTAGCTATGGCACTGCTTCTCCCCTTTGTAGCCTTTCCAGGTCACTAGAGCAATGAGTAGAATGAAAATTCTGTTCCTTGCCTGGGCAAGTGCACTTATATAGGAGACATATATAGGCATCCCTCCTAATCCAGATGGGTTAGGGACCAGAGCACCGCCCAAAAGTGAAAAAGGATGAAAAACAAAACCCAGTCTTTTTCTGTTTGCAATGCAAAATAGCCACCAAAAAAGACATAAATATCATTTGCATTAGCCTAAATACATATCTATTAACACAGAACTGAAAATACATAACAAATTACAGTTAAATGAACAAAGGTATGTGTGGGCAATGAATGTGTTATGTATTTGAATGATGGTTATTTACTGAAAAAGTCATAAGGAAATGCCAAAAACAGTGTCACATATACATCAACATCAGGGAAGACAATTTTATCCTTTAAAGCAGCTGACAAAGGTTGAAAGAGAGCCGCATGTGTTGAATGAATGAGTCCTTCCTGAGTGTGATTGAAAAGTCTTAAAACAGCGGAACTGTCAGAAAACGAATGATAAGAAAGTGAGGGATGCCTGTAAACCATATAGGGAATGGGTATCACTCAGCACATGCTTCACCTATAGAAAATCCCAGGTTTAGTCCCTGGTATCTGTAAGGACAACTGAGCAAGACCACCATCTGAAAACCCTGTACAACTGCTGTCAACCAGTGTAAATTATATACCAAGGTAGATGAGCTAATGGCTTGATTTCAATTTCAGGTAGCAGCGTATGTTCACTACCACCCCAAGCGTAAGAGGATATAATTTTACTTGCTGATGTAGCAACTCATGCAATTTGGCTACAAGTCAAGAAGTGGCTGTGGCATGAAAGGAAAATCTCCACCTAGCCAAGGGTCCCACTGCCAAGAAGCCCTCCAGCCACTAAGCTTGCACCTCTAAAATGAGAAATATTTTCACAGACAGGAAATTTAAATATGTTTTCTTAGAACTTTATTCCACCCTCCCCTTTTGCAATCTATGGAAAGTAATTTAACTTTGAATGCTTTGAAACCCATGCTTTGTCTCAGAGTGGGAATTCTTTTTTTTGCTCTTGCTAGCTGATATTTCATTGTTCCCTGGAAAGCAATTAGCTTAAGTCAGCACCTGCACTGTACAAAACCTCAAGATCTTAGCAAAAAAAACACCAAACCATCCCCTCCAAAAAAAACCCCACAAAACTCATCAACCTTGTTTGCAAACAAGGTATGATCAAAAAAGGAATTTAATTTGAAATTTTGCTTGGTGTGCAAAATTGTGTTTCTTTTTTCCCTCTTCTTTGGGGATCTCCACACTCTAGCCCTAAAGCCAGATGCAGCCCACAGCAAGCCTCTAACCATGGTGAGTCAGTCCTTAAAAGTCTTGTCTGGTTAAGACGCTGTGCCTGTTAACCAGCAGGCCAGGGTTCGAGAGCCAGGTCCCCACAAGACAGTGTGAGTTCCTGTCCTTAACCCAGCTCTGCGACGCAGCTGGAACCAATTGTATCGGCTCTGCCATTCCATTGGTCTATTTCAGTGGTGTGGAGAGGGGGGATTTGCTGCTTGGTTAACAGCCTATCCTCCATATTAATCTACGCAGGCATTCGTGCTTTGCATGCAGCATTGAGCATGATACCAGTCTTTCGAGACTGATGGATGCCAAGTTCAAGGTCATCTGAGAGCCACTGCCCCTGTTGACCAAACATGACTAGAGCCATAGTGATGTGGGAGAATGGAGGTCCTTTAAAATATGTGCTTTATTTCTGTGCTGTGTGTTGATGCTTACAGAAATGCTGGGAATTTGGGCCCACTTACTCATTAATCTAAGTTTCACTTTAATATATTTACTGACATTTTATATTTTAATTTTTTCCCATTTTTTGAAACTGTGGTAGAAATTTGATGCAGCACTTTGGCCAAAAGGTTTGGAGACCCCTTCTCTAGTTAATGACTATTACTGTTGAAACAGTAACAATTTTACCCTATTGTTCGATGCAGTCCCCATCTGTATTTAATCATTGGAAACCAGCCTTATCAGAATAAGGCCAGTGAGTCCAGAATTAGACACTATAAAACTGGACAAATGACAACTAAACTCAACACTAAATTTGAAGTGAGATAATTTAAGTTGCGTTGGCTGATTTTTATCTGTCTTTGAAGTTAATGCTGCAATCCTGAAGACACTTTCCTGAGAGCAAGACCCATTTAACACAATGGGGCTTACTTTTGTGTAGACATTGTTGGGATTGTACTCTAACTTATATCCTCGTTTATTTTTTACACTTTTTAATTAAAGCTTTTAAGCACTGTAGGCATGTGAAGCAACAAAGCTGTGTATTACTTATCATGTGCATCATCCAAAAGACGTCAGAAAAAGTCACACCAACACAGTTGTATTAGAAATATTCCTAGCACTTGTTTTACTTTTTGTGATTCAACTTACAGCACTGAACAAAAACCTGCAAAACTATTTTAAACAGAAATTGTGACAAGACATGAGAGAGAAAAACAATATGGTCAATGATAGGTTGGTGATACTGCAGGAGGTTTCAAAAATGATGGTTTGTCTGTATACATTGCAAGCTGCAACAGATCAGCGGGTAAATAATATATACAATAGCTCAATGGCTCTTGCTTCCAGGGAAGTGTGTTTAGGATGGCACCCTAAAATCCTAAAGATTTTTTATAGATGGATTTTACTCACCACAAATGGCCACTGCAAATAGACAGTCATGCAAGCAATCCTTCCTTTCTTCAACAAAGCTGGGCAAGAACAGAGGATGCTTTGCATTTCTAACTGAGCAGGCAAGGGCACAAGATCCTTTGCATTTCTAACCACAGACTGCCTCTCTACAATAGTAAAAAAGCTGCTTTTAGACAACTGTAAAGAGACACATTTTGTATTTTTTAAACTGCTTTTATTTAACACATTTTTTGTATCAACAGATACTGAAACACAACCTTATTCCATTAGGCATAATGTAGGAGCAAAAACCATGGAAGTGGGTGTTTAAACCTATTTTTTCCACTGATTTTTTTCATCCACTGATCGTTTTAATCCACCAGAGGTTCTGGAACAGAACCCTAGTGAATAACAAAGGACACCTGTACTATGATTATAGGTTAAATTGTTACTCAGCTATCATTGACCTGTAATGATGAAGAGAAAATACCATTTTATGGTATTCAGGCTTTGATTAAGGTAAGGTTACTCTGTGCAAATACACACAAATTGTTAATCATCCAGTTCACAGGTTTTATTGTATCAACCTTCAGCTATATGTGATCCTGTTTGTTTTTCCCATAAGTGGGGAGAAGAGCTCTGATTAACTTTACCTAATGCTATTCAAACTTCAAGCATTAGTTATTTCCTGGGGGGAAAAGAACACGAATTTTCCTAATGAATTCCATGAAGATTTTAGTATACTACTGTGACTATTCATGAGATAGTCTACTAAAGATCAACACAACCTCGGAATTACTCAGACTCACCATTTTATTATTTCTCTTGATACTTCTAATTAAACGCAACAAATATTGCTTGGAAATTCTCCCTTGGATTATTTTCACACATGCACTACATAAGGATCATAATTAAGATCAGTTTGTTCTTTTTTAATTTGCAGCCAGTCAAGGACTGCAAAAAATAGATGTGAAGATCCCAGCATTACACTGTATATGAAACTGATGGAGACTGACCATTGAAAGGAAACAAATCGAACAGGCTTCTTCTTCATAAAGAAGAAAATACTATATTTACTCAGAGGAAAACCCCTATTAATGCTTGCCTTAACAGTGTCCCAATAGGTTGACTTTTGTAATCTTGTAAAATACTGCCATCGTGTGGCATGCGGGAGACTGCAATTTCCTGATCATCAGAGTTCGGGATTTTTCAAGAGGCAAAATTCTGCAAACCTAAATACATCAGAAGTGGCCCAGCAATCCAACAGGAATATTCCAACAAGGAAAAGCGCTTGGTTGGTGCTTTCTTCAAGTCACCAGTTATGAAATTAATCCAGCATAACTAATCTATAATTATGGATCCTGAATATATGCTGGGTCCCAGCCCCACCTTCCACTGCCCACCTGCCCACCCAGAACCACCTTTCACCCATCCTTCTCCAGCTCATCACTCCTGCCTCCTCCTTGTCCTACCCCAGCCCCGAGACCTCTATCTTGGCCAGGCTCGACCAGCATGGATATACTTCTATATATTTCCATATACTGCCACAGAAGCTGGATGTAGCCTCCACCGACTGGTGCACCTCCATGCACCAGCACAACTTCCTTGTAGATGGCACAAGCATACAGGGGTCTTTCTCTGGCCCTGCGCAATTACAGGATTGCACGCATGGTGAAAGAAATGGTATTTATACACCATGAAATATCAGATCAGGTACATTACTACTAATGCACTCAAATGCACACCAATGCATTCAAAACAATGGTTTTGTTTTCTGTGAATCAACAGCATGACTTCCTCCTTATTCTCGCTCTAGGCTTCATGTTCCATCACTTCTTTTGATAACTCTGCCAATATGATGATGAACAGAATGCCTCTATCCTAAGGCAAGAGTTTCCCTTTTCATTCCCTTCCCCTGACTCCAAATTCCAGCTGCTTTCCTTGGCCTCACACAGGTCAATGGAATGATTCAATTAGACTGACTATTATAGCCGCTGTAAATGTCTTCCATGTCTCCGAGACACACACTATGGGGTAACTGTACTAGCTAAACAACCTCTCACCTCTCAGCAGGTTGCAGTATCTCTTTTGCAGGGGAGAAAGGGCAACTACTATATGGAGAAAGAGAGCACTTGTTGGCCACGATAAAGCCCCGCATGCCAATAGGTTTTCTGTCATCATCGTTGTGAACCAGAGGATTGCTCAGTGAATTTTCAAGCAGTGGTCTGGTGATCACTGAAGTACAGACGTAGGAGGCTATCAGGACAATCCAGAGCAACTAATCTGTCCACATAAGAGCCCTTAGGTTGCCCTATCTAACACTAGGTTGGAGCAACTGCAAGATGCTCCAGCCCAGTTACTCTGGAAGAGGCTTAGGGCAGAGCAAGGCAAGATAGGGTGCCCTAAGAGAGGTGGACCTGCTCTGCCCTAACTGGGGCAGCCTAAGCAGCTCAGGAGAGGCAAGTTGAGGGCATGTTTAGCATTGCCTAGGGCAGAGCAGTTACTCTGTATCCAGAGCCTGTTTCCAAGGCAGAAATGCCCTCTTCCAGCCCTCAGAGTTATACCACCTCAGGAGCAGGTATAGTAATGAGTAGACCCATAGGGGTCCATGATAAGGCCCGAGTAAGAATGGCAGTGTTGACCAAAAATCTGAGTTCTTGGCCATCCTAGGTGCAACCCCTGCCTCTCAACCTCAGGATATGGAACAAACTGCGGCTGCCCACAAACCTCAGGATACAGCAGGCCACTCCAAGAAGCCCCTTGTATTCACTGTAGAATGTACTGGCATCTCATCAGGGACTCCTTATAAGGCAGGCACCCAGTGGCGTCACCAGACTGGTGCGGCTGGTGTGGGCTGCATTGGGTGATGCGCTCCATATGGGGTGATGTGCCGGAGGAGTTTGACTGTCCTTTGGCAGGCCCCGGGCGTCAGCACCCCCATTCAGGCCTGCTTCAACGCGAAGCAGCAGCCAGAAGCTGCCACTTGTCTGAGGAGCTGGCCTGAACGGCCATCTGAGGTGCACTGCGCAGAAACACACTGAGCATGCCAAACAGCTTCAGAGGAGACTTCCTTAGAGCAGAGAAAGTCCGCGCCTCTGCACAGCCATTCGGCCTCACTCAGGAGGCGGGGCGGCAGCCAAATGGCTTCAGAAAGAGTACTGCACAGGCACCAACTCTGACACCTGCACAGTCTCCCCCGAAGCCAAAAGGCTTCAGAAAAGTACTGCGCAGGTGTCAGAGATGGTGCCTGCACAGTACTCTTTCTGAAGCCAGTTGGCTTCAGAAACAACTGCGCAGGCGCCAACTTTGGTGACTGCGCAGTCCAGGTAGGGGGGGCACGCATCCCAGGGATGATGCACAGACTTCCGCACCAGGTGATGTGCAGAGTCATGTCACCACTGTAGGCACCACAGCTGTTCCTTGTTCAGTGTGATCTGAGGGGTGTCTCCTCAGGAGCAAGTCTTCCCCTTGTGTCAATTACTTAGCATGCTCTGGAGCAGTTAGGGCAGCCCAGGCTTCCTGACTCTCTGGATTCAGCATAACTTTCTGCTCTGGATACAGAATAGTTAGGAGAGTGCAGTTAGGTCAGAGCAGGCTGAATTTGCTCTGGATTGTGTCCTATGTCTGATTTAAATATCCCTTACATTTTTGGAGAAATTTTTGAGACTGTGGGCGCAATCCTAATCAATTTAGGCTGGCAAAACACACCTGCTCCCCATTGCTGTGGTGGTAATGAGAGGCCAGCACATGTCTGCACATATCCAGCACATGTCCAGAATTTTACTGCATCCCAGGCCAACACGGGATTTGTGCCAGGATTTATGCTGGTCTAATTGGGGGTTAGGATTGCAGCCTGAGAACCAACTTTAGCCTGGAAAACTATAGACAACCAAGCCCTTTCCTCTAGCTTTCTTTCTGGGAGATTTTTATTGGTGTTTTCTTCAAGATTTTACTGCGAGATATTCCATGTTGAACAAGATGAGATTGAAGGTCTAAGGCAAGATGACAGCCGCGGCTATTATATATGAATATTTGTGCTGCCTGTGTAGGCCCTGAAGCGATGCAGTTGACTGAGTGACAAGAGACAAAAATTGGCTCTATAATTTTTTTATGGACTTGACCCATTTTTCCTCAGTCTTCTGTTAAGCAATAATAGTGACACTCTGGTTCAATGAAATGACACATTTTACCAGTAATCCAATTATAGAACACAAACATGGATAGATAACTTGAAGGAGCTGGGGGTCAATTTAGAGATCAGGAGACAGTATTAAATTATATTGTGTAAATAAACATAGAAGAGATTTTGGTTGTTCTCTAATAATACACTCCTTTCTTTAAAAGACTTTCAGTCTAATATTGGGGTTAACCTCCATTGTTCTTCATTTCAGTTCATTAATTTGGGGAAGATAAATGAAGTTGGTGGGTGGGGGGAAGAACACATCGGAAAACATTTATTCTACCTTAATTCCCCTCTTATTGCTGAGAACATTGTCAATATACATGTCATTAGTTGAATTTGACAAAACAATTAGGCATCCAGTTCTAAGATTATCATCTTTACTTGAGTTGATGTGATTTAGTGAATAGCATATTTAACAGCATGAAGACTCAATGGCCATCTTCTATGGTTCTGAATCTACAGAGGCAGCTCTCACTTTATACATTTCCAGAGATGTGCTGGAGTCTAGGGTCGAGTCCTAAGTCACCACCCCCTTTTGACTCGACTCACCCACAAATTATAACAGTGGGTGTGACTAATCTAGAACCATTTTTCAAAAAATCATTTTCAGTTACATTTGAGTCTTTTTGGGAAACACATTGAGTGCAGAAATGGTGAAAAAAGCATGCAGGCAAGCACACATAGAAAACTGTGTCACAGACATAAAATTAATCTTAAATCTCTTTGAGTTCATTTTTAGTGTAAAACCCCTGAATCTGTGTCCATGTTTTTAGCATGTGTGACTTGAAACTGTCACAAGTCAAGAAAAAGTGTGTTTTCACAACTCTAGTCTGAACAATGCAATCCTAACTCCTAGAGAGGCCACACAAGATCAGGACGAGCCTGGGGTTGTTGCAAATGTGCCATAAGGAGACAAGTGAGTTTCACTGGCCTAAATTGGTTAGGATTGCACCCAGAGTCATCCAAATTGTGGCCAATCCTTGGAAATTTCTTCTGCTCTATAAAGAGCAATTTCCCTGGTGCATACTCAACATATCTAATACAGGCAAGTTACAAAGGGTTACAAACCCTAACAAAGGTGCTTAAAGTGTCAATACCCATTATGCATATCTAATATAATAAAATATGCACAACCTACACCTATATTTGGTCATATTCTCTTACCTAAAATTAAACATGCACACTAGTTTAGTTTTTCAGGATTTAGTTATTAAACATTGACATCTACTGGCCCAACTTTCCACCTCCAAAATTACCCATTGTTCAGAAATGTATTCCAGAACCAGAGTTGACATGCCCCAACCATAATGTATCTTACTACTCTTGATACAGCTTAGTACAGTTAGATTCACACACTTTGTTAAACAATAGACAAAGACAAGGTCAGTGCCTAAGCGTCTTCAACTAACAAGTATGCCTCTTCAAGTTGCTGCAAAAAAATCTTGACACACAAAGGCTATATGGATTTTACAATACAATGTTAAAACTTGTGACCTACAATTATAAGATTTATACCTGTTTAAGACAGCTCAGGGTCACTTAGCATACGGGCTAATTTGGAGAATGGGAATGCACGCAGTTGTTCAAGCATTCTTGCCATTTAGTATAATTGGTAGCATATACATTTTTTCAGAGACACTATAGAATTGCATATTGGAATCTGCTCCGTGTGCTTGCACTGTGGCAAGAGAGGAGCATTCCCTTAAAGCACAATACAGGTGATCCATTTTCCCTATTCATGAGTTTCAGAGGAATTGATTTAGATCACATTTCACAAAGCAAGTTAGAAAAATTATTCCCAAATACATTATTCCAGGTTTAGGTTAATCAGATTTCTTTCTGGAGCCTACAAGCCCTGGATTTCAACCCCCTGTTCTAACAATCAATTCATCACTTCTGGCTGTTCACTGCAAGAAGCGACAGCTGAAACAATATTTTCACTGAAATTATTTAAATCACTTTCTGTGTACGCCAAATGATAGAAACTTCTATATACTTTCCCTGCATTCAGATCAAATAGGCTCATTTTACAATAAATTTGTATGGCTGCAATTGTAAGCATCCTTAGGAGGAAGGAAGTCCCACGAAATCTGATGGAAAAGAGGAATAGAACTGGGTGTAATTTTGGGCCAGAGCATACTGTTAACACCTTCCTTCAAACCTCCAGAATGTTCAGAAATAGAACAATTAATTAATATATAATACGTACTAGAGGAGAGAAAACACTGCTTGGAGGCCACCATAATATAATTACTACAGGGCAGAGTAAGAGTTCCCAATCTTTGCCACCTTCTGGAAACAACTATCAGAGTAGTTTCATCATGTGCTCCCCAAGCAATGAGAAGTTCTAGGAGAAGCATTACCCAGTTGGCTTTTTTAAGGTTGTGCAAGCCCCCTTAGCCATAAACAAAGTCTCCGTCTAGCCAAACTATTTGTAATAACCACAGGATGTAAGCTAAAAGGAGTAAAAGCTAAATCCTGAGAAAGTTCCTAGAAAATAACATGTATCCAAAGTGTGACCTTGGAACAACGAAGGTCTAAAAGAATCCTCTAAGAAGTGGGAAAGTACCCACAAGTTATTGAGCATCTTACCTGTAAATCAATTAGAATTGTTTGTAATGGTCATGTTAGTTGAAGAAGCCAATTAAGTGAAAATAATGCTTTTTTCTTTCTGTAACCGGCTTTGCTATTCTAAAAGATAGTGGAGCACCAAGAGCTCACTGATTACTTGACATACCTTTGTAATATTTGCTTTATTTAGAAATACACAAGGCCCCCACATCCAGTGACTGCACCCGTAGATTTGAATAGATGCTGAGATGCACTTGCTGAGCCCACAGTTGGAGAGCCTCAGCGGACCACCCCAACATGACAGAAGGGACCTCCAGTTTGCCAGAGCTCCATCAAACTGAAAGTGGCTTCAGACATGAAACCACATCTGAGAGGTTTTGAAGGAGTCCATGCATGAACTTCAAAAAGCCAAGGGAAGCATGGTAGGATTGCTAGAGGGTGTGAGATTGGATGACAGCAACAGAAGGGCGACACGTGCACGGGGGTGACACCATTATTGACCAAAATTGCTAAACTTGATTTAAAAAAAAAATAATATTATGTACTATTTGATTTAAATCAGTATGCAATTTAAAAAAAACAGTGTGAACCATTATGGCAAAAACAACAACTAAAAAGTACATTATAGTAACTAAAAAGTACATTTTCTTAATTCAAGATGGACCAAAAGGCTGTTTGAATAGCAAATGAGATGTTATTATGACAGAGAATGGAATCCATAAGGTGATTGTAATGTGACATCCTTGGGGGGGGGGGGAGTGATCCCACCAGAGATCAAAATAACTGAAATTGAGGTTTCTAGAAATAACCTCATGGCATATTCAATTTGATATGTAATTTACAACAGAATGCAGTGAAAGAAACTGCTTTGAACTATCTCTATTCTTTCAAAACATATGGTCAGTGAGCCAGCAGGAGTGTGTGTGGTGATGGTACATAACCATGTCTACTATTTAGATCATTGCCCCATATACTGATAGGAGAAGCTCCAACAAGGGGGTGTTGCACTCGCCTTCCGCACTGGGTGACACAATCCCTAATGACACCTCTACAGCCCCCAGACAAGTCACTGTGGCACATGTTCCCTCCCCCTGCAGATTTATTTGCAGAATTTGAGAGCTCACTATATACAAAGTGTGGAGACATGTACTCTTTTGCCAATGGGTAGGTGACACAGCAAACAGGTGACAGGCTGTTGGAGGCGGAGGCAGGTTCCAGTAGATTTAGGCTACAATCCCGAGTAACTACAGGATCACATAAGAGACATTACGTGCACCCGTAGTTACTGCACCAACTAGTGAAAACCTATGGGAAATTCATATTGCAATCCAGAGTAACTTGTTCTTACTCTGGAGCAAGGACTCCCTGTAGTTACTATGGATTGCAGCCTTAGCAAGCTAGTTGATAGACTGATTCTGGACTTCCCTTTGACAAGGTCCCACACGACATCTTAACTGGGAAGTTGGAAAAATATGGGCTAGATGAGGCAATTGTTAGGTGGATCTGCAATTGGCTCGATGGCTGCACTCAAAGGGTTTTAGTAAATGGTTCTGCATCAACCTGGAGGTCAGTATTGAGTGAGGTGCCCAGGGCTCAGTCTTGGATCCGGTTCTCTTTAATATCTTCATCAATATTCTGGTTGGATATCCGGAAAAAAAATTCCTGACAATGAGGGCAGTTCGGCAGTGGAACAGATTGCCAAGGGAGGTGGTGGACTCTCCCTCACTGGGGATATTCAAGCAGAGGCTTGACGAGTGCCTGTTGAAGATGCTCTAGGAGGATTTCCTACTACAGGCAGAGGGTTGGACTAGATGACCTACCGGTCCCTTCCAACTCTAGGATTCTGTTTCTATGATTCTATGACTGGTTCTCCTTTGCCAACTTTATTCAGTGCTACTTCCTGAATCTTGGAGCCCAACAAATTCCCAATTCTGGACTGAATTATACTATCAGATCCTAACCTAATTCTTGGTTGTCAATTCTTGAAAACTGATATTGTATTTAACAGCGATTAAATGTTGCAAAGAAATGGGAATATAAAGAAAATGTAGAAAGTCACACACGCCTTTCTCTGTTTTCATTTCACCTAGATTTGTTTGCAATATGACAAACATATATGAATAAAAATAATTCTATAAAATTATTTAATCTATAAAATTGACTTTTGTACTGCAGAACCAGCAGCTATTACAGGAAAGCAACTCAGGACCCATCCCCGTATAGCACAATTGAGATACATATTTAAATAGTTGAGAGCTGTCTCTAGAGGTTCTTCCCTGCACTTCAGTAGCCAAAATAATGAAATCTGAACTGTAGGTTCCCTGTGGCTATTTCCTCCTTGAGTAAACATCTCTTGGATTCATCAAGATTCATCAAGAAGGTCACTTGAGCTGTGAGTAATTCATGCTGGAAGAAGAAATTATCACCAGCTCCAATCAACGTGTCCTTCATATTCTGCTTGCCCTGCAGTTTGGATGTGCTGGCACACAGCCAGCTTGCCCTTGCTCAGAGCAATGCCTCTTCCAAAGTCAACAGTTGATTTCTGACCATATTAACATCTCTTCATGCTCTTATTTGCCCAGAGTTGCTGCGATGCTAAATATGCCTCTTTCTCTACATCCTCCAGTCTCCCATGGGGCTGCTTATCTCTTACAATCATGAATCCACACTCAAGAGATTCTCCATGGGGAGCAATTATCTTGAAGGACCTGACTTCCTAAAATATTGAGCAAGGACCTTTGTACCACATTGACTCCCATCTGTCGTTTACTCATGTATTGCTGAGGCCTGACTCATGTCTTGACCTCTCTATAAACTTCCTGTGGTTGCCTATAGTTCTTAACACCCCAGTTCTATCCATCCTATAACAGCACTGCTACCGCAGTGAACACTGCATGCTGTGGGGTGACCAGACTTTTTTTAACTACCTAACCATAGGCTGCCTGGCTTCCATTAGCCACCAATTGCTTTTCCTGTTTTTAAGTCCAAGGAGGCTCAGGGCCTGATCCTGAGCCAATACCGGGCAGGATCCAGACACAACATGGCCAGATCTACAGGCAAGCAGCAGGTGGCAGAGCCATGAGCAAGGACAGGGAAGGCATTCCACAGCAGGGAGAAAGTGTGGCATGGAAGGAAGTAGGGATAGTGAGGATGGAGATGGCAGCAGGATCTGCCTCCATATCCTTAATACTCACACCCTGGTTTGGGAAACCTGACATGGATCTCTATGATTCTGAACCTCTCGATAGTGAGATCTCTAAGGAGATCTTCATCTCCAAGGAGACCCATTGGGAGTCATTAGATTAGTATGGCCTTTCAATGGTATGGATAATCGGTGGAATCATTACCATTACAGGAGCACCTGACCACTACATAGTGTAAGGGAATTTATGTTCCCTTATCCTCAGGAGACCTGGTGCTGTTTCCCTGACTCCATTAAATTTCTTCCATTTCTTCCCTTTCATAAATTTCTTCCCTGGCTTCATAAATTTATTCTATAGCTTCCATTAAATTTTCATTAAAAACCAGGCACCCCTGCAGCCTGGTTGCTGGAAAGCACAGAATTGGGCTGCTAGGAGGCATTTCATACTGGGAAAAGTGGGATAGGATCTAATCATACCCCACTGCTGTGAAGAACTTTCCCCTCCTGTTCCCTGCCCAGCAACGTCCCTACCACCAAAATAACCCATTATGACCTGCCTGCTTGGGACGGGGTGGAGGATCTGAGAGCTGATGTTGCATGTACAAGCCATCTGGCCATTTGCACCAACAAGATTGAAGCATTCGGTTTTCCTGTCAGTGTCCCAGACCTTACAGTGGTAGATCACAAGATCGACAACAACTTGGCCCTCGTAGGATTGAGCTGTAAATCTAGTGTGTCCATATTACCCCAATATCTTCAGGAAACATATCTGTGGGACTGCGGCACATAGACCCACTTGGGCTGCTGTAGCACTACCCAAGTTAAGGGGAAATCTTTCCCCTTGCCCCACAGTAGCGCAGCAGTAGCCTTTAATTTGCCTTGCCACTTGGCCTGCCTCTTGCAATGCAAGCTGAGATTGTGCTGTGAGTCACATTTATGACATTCCATGTACACAGACATAACGATAATCTAGTCCTGAAAATGAAATAAAACAATCATACCATCGCTTGCATTCACAAATGACTGACCATTTCACGTAGAACAGTTTTTTGTGATTTATGGAACATGCAATTTTTTAAAAAGAGTAAAAAGAAATACCGTAAGAAAAACAATTTTTCTTCTGCTACAGGGCTGCTTTGGAGTGTTTATATATTCCCTGGCTGAAATACATACGGATTATGTCTTAAAACCATTCAGATTTCTCTCTCTCTCTCTCTCTCTCTCTCTCTCTCTCTCTCTTTCTCTCTCTCTCTCTCTCTCTCTCTCACTCACTCACTCACACACACAAATACACATACAGAGAAGCATCCCATAAGGGTCATCTCAAAAAGATGGGGACCAATAGAGAGATATCTCAGTGTGAAGAGTACAGTATATTCTTATCATACAGAAAGAAGAAATGTCAAAAACACATCTTTAAATGAAGATTTTTCTCCTTATCTAAAGATGTCGTGCATAAATCTGAGTCATGCTCAGCCCTGTATCTCAAACCATAATAAGCCCATAAAGAGAGAATATGTGCAGCTAATGGAAAGCAAATGTCTGTTTTTGGCAAAGCCTCTGGCTAATGTCATTGCTGAAGGAATCAAGAAGCTCCTTTAATGAGAGAGTCAACCCAATGGAACAAACTGACTGCTGCTCTGTTCTACCTCCGTCTTAACTATTGGGGTGCTTCTTTGATATACAACATATGCTGTAAGCAACCTTATCTTAACAGCTCACACACAGAAATGCCCACAGCAAAAATCATGCTCATATTCACCAAGGCGTATAGTGAAGGAAGCTCAGAAACTCTCTTAGATTGGAGGCTATTAAAACAGTGATTAGATTGGAACTCTGTTATTAAAACAGTGTTTTAATTAGGAGACATCTAAGCATGTTTAATTTTGAGGGCTGAGTTTGGCAGCTCCTAGACTGAGCTTTTAAAAAGCAGTTCAGATGAATTGTCTGAAGTTTTCTTGCTTTGTTTTAGTTTTAAGCGGTATAATAATTTCATAGGGTTTCTATTTATTCTTTAGTTTTATTGTTTTAAGTAGCATCACAATGCCTTCTGGAGCAACCTTGGAAGGATCCCGGAACTTCTGTACGACCTAGAAGTGGGTTTTTTGAAGCCTAGTGCTGGAGACAGGGAAATGGCACGGTTTGAATTAAAATCTGCAGTTAACAGTGCAATCTACATGTTTACTTAAAAGTAAGTCCTATTGTCTTCAATAGTACTTACTCCCAGGAAAGTGTGGCTGCAATCCTAAAGACACTTTCCTGGGAGTGAGACCCATAGAACACAATGGGGCTTACTTTTGAGTATGCTTAGGATTGTGCTCCTGGTCTATTAAATCTTCAGTTAAATCTGTAGATACCAGACCCATGAATACATATATTGGGACACAAATGTCCATGATGCAAAACAAATACATGTGTCTAATACCAGAACACATGTGCTTGGGAAACATTCAGAATACAGTAGTTGTGCAGCTCGGCTAGGATAAACCAGTGGATTGGGATCACCTGGTTGTGGGTGCATCAAAGAAAGTTCCAACAGAGCCAGCCTACTGGAGTGGTTGCTTCAGGTTACAGACTGATGAGGGATGTACATCTCTGTCTGTCTACTGACCTCAATAAATTCCTGGAGGAACGTACCATAACAGGTTACAAGCCATGAGGGGTGTGGGCAGGGGTGCATAGATAGATATAGATGTGGACAACCTCAAAATGACAAGTGCAGGAGAGGGCACCTGGATGCATGTGTCATATGTGCTTTCTGAAACATCTGGTGGGCTGCTGTGTGATACAGGAAGCTGGACTAGATGGGCCTTTGACCTAATCTAGTGGTGGTTCTTTTTATGTCCTTCTCCTTCCATTTGCTGGATCGGAAAAAGAGGAGCATCAAGAAAGAGGAAACAGGAGGAAGGAGATGGGAGGGAATAGCTGAGCTAGAACACAGAGGATTGAGTAGAGCAGAGGTTGCCATATCACCAGTAAAATGGAAGCAGCATCTGGCGTGCTTACCTTGAGAGGTTTGGGGCTGGACCTGATTTTCAAGCAGCACTGACCAAACCCAAAAGATCCAGATGGCTATCAGGGTGGCAAAAGTCCAGTAAAGAAAAGCTCATTAAAAATCCATCAAGCCTATAAAGAGTCAAGAGTCTGGGAAAACTGGAGCAATTTCTCCATTACTCTGCCCACGGCCTACAACACATAGCGCCAATTCAAATTATCTGGGGGGGATAGATTCTGTGATACACTTTTCTATAGGCAGTTGGGCCTGGTTTACATCCAAACACTCATAAAGAACCATTTATGTGAAAGGGGACTACACCACAGACTTGGATGTGGATAGCTTGCACACCAGAAAAATAGCAAGCGAGAATTTTTTTTTTCCAGGACATGAAAAATTTCTACATGCAGGAAGATTTTGATATGAAGGTTCTTCGATATTTTACAAAAAGACTTAAAGGAAACACAACACTTTAAATATAATAATTAAATAAATTAGAGCAAATCATATTAGCTTATGGGCTCAATCCAGAGTAACTATGGGGAGTCCTTGCTCTGACATAAGAACAATTTACTCTGGATTGCAATATGAATTTCCCATAGGTTCCGTAACTATGTCAACATAAATGTCTCCTATGTGCTCCTGTAGTTTCTCTAGATTGTAGGGTATGTTACCTCTGCTTGAGTTGACACTGTCAAAAGAATGCTTTTGTCATTTATAAATATAGTAAACTACAGTACAGATAACTCATTAGCACTAGTAACATGAATAAAAACAGACACAATTAATGTTAATAAAAGGTAAGGCTATTTAATCAAATAGTAGCTAGCTATTGAATGAAAGTAAAACAAAACCAGATCTTAAAATGTCTTAACTACCTTTCTGAAATAAGAAATCAAATACCAACTTTCTTTAAAGTTCAGTTATAACATTTACAGTATTCTGCCAGAATTTCTATATTTGAGAAGAAATGGGAAAAATAATACCTCTAACCCATTTCTTCTGGAAAATAAACATAGTCATCTCTTCTTAGTAAAGTTAACCCCCAATAAATCCTTTCACACCCCTCTAAGTGTCATGTTGGATTAAACTTTCTCAAACTCAGATAATCTTTGTATAAGATAGACAATAGGACATCTTTTCTAAAAGTGGTGGTACATGAGAACTTGGTGTGATCACATTTTGCCCTCTGTTTCTGGGGACTGCAACATGTTCTCATTGACAGCTAAATTCCATGGAGTTAAAAAGATTATACATTTTCCATCTATTTTCTCCCTAACACTATAACTGTAGTAAGAATTTGCTTGATATAGCACCAAGAAGTAAATGGGGAGGGTACCATGCTGAAGTTAGACTTTCCCTACAATCCAGCGTAACTACGGGAAGATGTAAGAGGCACTTACTCTGGATTGCTCTATGCATTTCCCAGAGGTTTCCCATAGGTGGCATCATAACTACATCGTGTAAAAGGTCCCATAGTCACTCTGGATTGTAGCATTTGAGTGCAATCCTAAACATATCTATTCAGAAATAAGTCCCATTGTGTTCAATAGTACTTACTTCGAGGAAAGTGTGGTTAGGATCAAAACCTTTATTTAGAGTCTAATCCTATGCATGTATACTCAGAAGTAAGTCCCATGACTTACTCCCAGTTAAGTGTGCATAGGATTGTAAATTTAAGCTCAATATATAAGACTTAAAAATTCTTGTTGGTTTTAACCTATATCTAAGACTGCGTAGGCACTGTCTGGGTCTCAATGAAGCATCCAATGCGTTCCAACAACATCTTAATATTCCTTTGAACACAGGAGTCTACCACAGTCAGAAATGAATAAACACAATCAGAAATTGGAATACTGTCCTGGATCCGACCTAGACCATTATTTTTGCTGTTAAAAGGTAGTTAAGGCAATCCCGCAACTTCCAAATAAAGGTTTACTTTTAAACACAGCCTTTAACAGTGTTTAAAGTGACTGGATAGGAACAAGAACATTATCTTAGGTAAGATATTCATTTTTAGATTAGCAATTTTCATTTTTATTTCAGTTTTACCCAACCAGTAAGGATTTGAGGTCCAACCAAATATTATGGGAGAATTCTGTGGTTGAAAAATCCTGTTTATTTTCTTTCTCCAAAAGCACTCTCAAAGGATCCTGATTTAGATCAGGACAATGAAACAGAGTGGGTTAACTTATTGCCCCCCCCCCCCACTGATTTCTTAAGATACCCTCACATAGCTGTGGAGAAAATAAACATACAGGCACCGCAAGCTCCATTTACGTCAGAGTATTGATAGCAGAGGAATTAACCACTGTGCCATAGCTGCAAATTAGGATAACTCCATGGCTGCTTAGATAGGTAGGTCGGTAGGTAGGAAGGAAGGAAGGAAAACAGGGATCACCCATTTCCAGATTCAGATTGCTAGGGAGCCTAGGACAAAGTCCTGTACCAGGACTGTCATGGCACCCTTTCCCACCCATCCCCTGATCTGATGGACACTCCTACTGAAACTGAATGTCAAGGGGACAGACTGGTTACAGGGGACAGACTGGTGTGGCCTCTGCTGGTTTGTCAGGTTGGATGTTGGCCATCAGAGGCTACACTTGACCAGATCATGTCCTCTGTGGCTATTAATCTTGAATTATGTGTTGGACTGCAATCCTAAGTGCACTTTCCTGGAAATAAGCCCCAATGAACACAATGGAACTTACTTCTGAGCACAAATAGGCACAAATAGGATTGCACTGTATGGTCTTTTTTTTAATTGTTACCTTTTTTGCAGTTATTGCTAATATTAATTTAAGTGAGCTCTTAAGTGGCAAAGAATTTTCTGTTTTGTTTAGTCTTTCAATTTGTTTCATTCATTGTTTGCTGATATAATTCCTATATCTACTATCGATTGCATTTTTTATTTTACTGCTGTTGATTAAAAATTTGTGTGAATATAGTTTATTGTTATTCTTTGCAAGCCATCTTGGTGATCCTTTTATTGGGACCAAAGGTGGCTTGGATTTCAAAGAATAAATAAAATTTCCAGACGTTCTTAACATTCATTTTATACCTGGAGATTTCATTGTATACCTAGAAATGTATCTCTATGTTATTGTCCCTTAACACAATCTTGTAAACCCTATCCAGGTGCTGCCTTAACAGCTGCCTTAGATCATCTCGCCGGCAGAATTAACCACATGCCCAGCAGAGTAAAGCTCGTAATTATCTTATATAGGACCTGCATTTCATTCCCACTATGAAGCAGCTTCCCATGTACAACATGTTGATTTATGTTAGAGCCTTCAAGAGATTATTTCTGACATTGTTTCCTGTAGAAGACTTTATGGGTTTATGGAAAATGTAGCTGCCTACATTACAGATGTCCAGTAACTTTATTTTCAGGGCAATGAAATTATCCACTGGCTTCTAATCTTTGGAATATGTTTCCTTCTGATTGTGTCTCTGGGCACACTTGGGCCAACACAAGTCCCTTGTTCAGCCAAAGGTGTCACAAATATGCACATCATCCCTCCATGTGCATCATCCCCCATGCACAGCACCCGCCCATGCGCACCAACCCTCCATGCACCCCCATCCCCCATGCGCACTATCCTTCCATGCGCACCTCCCCCATGTACATTATCCCTCAAAGTGCATCTTTCCCCATGTGTAACACCCCCCAGTGCATCAACCCCCATGTGCAACACCCCATGCACATCACCCCCATGCACAACCTCCCTCCCAGTGCATCAAGCAGGAGGCACCATATTGGCTGGATCTTGACCAGTCAGTCTTCAATGTTAAGTATCAGACAGAGACATGTTTCGCCCCTTTTCACCCCCTTAAGGGTTAAATTTCTCAACATCGGTTCTTGGTGGGTGTTACAGAATGAACACCCTGAATTTCATGCTTCTAGGTCCTGGGGTTGGGACAGAGCATCCCTCAGTCAGGGATTCTTCAATGGAAAGTATAGTGAGGAAAACGCATTGCACCTCATTTCACTCCGTTCTGGTTGGAATTTCCCAAAATTGGTTTTTAGTGGGTGCCGCCATCATGGAAGGAACACCCTCCCAAAATTTCATGCTTCTAGGCCCAATGGTTTTGGCGGGGTGTTGATGAGTCAGTGAGTCAGTCAGTGACTTTTCAATTTTATATATATAGATCTGTGCAATCTTCTTGCAGGAACAACGGTCAATAATTTCTTTGGCATTTTTGCACAATATGTATTTTGCATCATTTGATTTTTCAGTTCTGGCTTTTATTGCACTTGTTCAAATAGCCTGCTCTTGAGCTGCTAATATTAATGATTATATTATTATTATTAAAGATTGTCATTTAGAACGGCTGAAAAAGTGTGAACATTAGAAAATTGTAGAATTTTAGCAAAATTTGCCTGTGGGGCACCAAATCATAATGAGCAGATGTTGCCTTCAAAGAGAGAAGTGAAAGGGAGACAAGTGATTTTTAACATTCAACTTTTCATTGCATATAAGCTCCGCTGTGTAGATCCATATCTGCATCTGCTGGCCTTGACTGCTGTGACAATTCTAATAAGTTTCAAATGGCTTGGCCTTTGCTGTATCCTCCTGTATCTGAAAAGGTTTGGCAAGAATTAAGTGGAAAGGCAGAGTATTTTAATTTTCCTCCTCTCATTTGCCTCTTGCCTTTCATTTTTTTGGCAAAGATACCTTGGTCTTTGCAAAAGGCACAATATAAAATGAAACTTAAATCTTATTTATGTTCTGCAAACCAGCAGGAATTCTTTCCAGTCTCCCTAAATTATGCTGCACACAGCATTTATTTTGTTATAAGAGGTGCAAAGAAAGCAGATTTTTCTGCAGAACAAGTGACCTAAAGAACATCATGGTTTGCTATCACTTTTTTGTGTTCTCTCAAATTTTCAAAAAGGTTTTATATTCATTAATATAAAATGATGAGCAATAAAGGGCATATACTCCGAATTCACTCGAATCTAATGCACCACTGAATGTGCACCCTATACTATAATCAAAATACCACATTTACTTTCACTGAATTAACCTTCAAATCTAATGCGCAACTTGATTTCGGAGACATAGGCTGCAATCCTAAAGACACTTTCCTGGAAGTAAGACCCACTGAATATAATGTGACTTACTTTTGAGTAGACATGGTTAGGCTTGTGCTCTAAATTTGGTTGGAAATGGTGAGCGTTAGATTTGAGTAAATACAGCATCTGAAGGTCATTCGAGGAAAATATCAAAACTACATACAGTATATGGTTTCTTGAGCTCAAAAAGGGGGATTTTATAGAACTACTTACCGCACTCCCCCACCGTAGCTACACCACTGTATTAATAAGCCCCGTGATTTGCTTCAAATTGTTTCAAGCCAATTTTCAATGGCTACTGGAGGGTTGACACTTTTTAAACCATAGAATCATAGAATCATAGAGTTGGAAGGTACCTAGTAGGTCTTCTAGTCCAACCCCCTACCTGCAGCAGGAAATCCCCCTAGAGCATCCCCAACAGGTGCTCGTCAAGCCTCTGCTTGAAGATCCCCAGTGAGGGAGAGTCCACCACCTCCCTTGGCAATCTGTTCCACTGCTGAACCGTCCTCACCGTCAGGAATTTTTTCCGGATATCCAGCCGGAATCTCCTCTCTTGCAGTTTGTACCCATTGGTTCTAGTTCTGCTTTCAGAAGCAGCAATGAACAAATGAGCCCCTTCCTCCCTATGACAGCCCTTCAGGTATCTGAAGAGGGCAGTCATGTCTCTCTCAGCCTCCTCTTCTCCAGGCTGAACATCCCAAGTTCCCCCAATCTTCCCTCATAGGGCTTCCCTTCCATCCCACTGATCATTCTTGTTGCTCTCCTCTGGACTTGCTCCAGTTTGGCTGCATCTTTCTTAAAGTGAGGTGCCCAGAACTGAACACAGTATTCAAGGTGAGGTCTGACCAATGCTGAATAAAGAGGAACTATAACGTCTCGTGACTTGGAAGCTACAGTCCTCTTAATGCAGCCTAAAATGGCATTTGCCTTCTTTGCAGACACATCACACTGCTGACTCATGTTCAGCTTGTGATCCACGGCGACTCCAAGATCCCGCTCACATGTTGTGCTGCCAAGCCAAGTATCCCCCATTTTATACCTGTATTTTTGGTTTTTATTTCCTAAGTGCAGAACCTTCCACTTCTCCCTGTTGAAATTCATTCTATTTGTTACAGCCCAGTATAAACCACACACGACACTTTGCAGGCAAACACATAGATTCCTGAGACATCCTTTCTTAATTTATGGGCACAACATAGCTGGGTGGCTGCATGCAAATGTATACAGACAGCTGTAAACAACTCCAACCACCTGGCCTTTTGACAACCAAATGCCTAATCCAGCAAGTATACTTGGTGTACAGCTTCTGAAAAGCCAGCCTTCTACAGTTAATGGACCAGCATGATGCAGTCTTTCTGGTCCAGCTGGAGAAACCATCTCCATTCAACTGACAGCACATAATAGATCTCCCAGGTATTCATGGAACTAGAAATGCAACAGGGAGCCTGCTTCAGAAACACTATCAATCTATTAAGATTAATCAGACAAAGCCTTTCAAATGCAAAGCAGCTACTTGCATATCTCCGCATTAAGATGTTAATGGTGCACATTCATCAGAAAGGGATTCAATTTTAATTCCATTCTTTCAGGCTGAAAGTATACAACAGGAAGGAGAATTCTCCCCCCCCCCCCATACTGTCATTTTCAACTCAATGAGTTATTTTTCTTTAAAAATAAAAAAATAAAAAATCCTGATTTCTCATTTCATTCTATATAGGAGAATGATAAGAAAATGACCATCAGCATATATTATGTAATGTCATATAATATTGTAGACCTTTTCTACAATATTATTTCCAAAGTAATATAATATTGTAGACCTTTTCTAATTTCATTTTTGATTATTGAAACTGGAAATTCAGTAAGGCCCTATAAATATCAATGGCACTGGACGCAGTTCAAGAGTCAAACCTATTTTCCATAAGATAAAATACTGATGCTTTCATTTTAGCAAGATGAGAAACATGGAACCAATCCAATGCCTTCTACTCAGAAATATGACCTATTATAGTCAATGGAGCTTACTCTCAAGAAGGTATCTTTAGGAATTCAGCCTCATTCTTGGCTTGTAAGGCTCATGACTGGAGTTCTCAATGTAATAAATTTTCCCAGAAACATCCAATAAAGTCCCAACTTTGGATCGGGATGCTGATGGGATGTACTAACCCTATGCCCCATCAGTAATCCAAATTGTCACACACACAGAAAGCAGCTATGCAAGTCTCAATACTCAGATCACTTGGAAGAATTTTGGATGCTATCTAACAGGAGGTTCTATTCCCAATATGGGTATTACTCCTCAAATGAGAGTTCCTCTCGACATAATGTCAGAGAAGATCATCTTTAATCCATTAGCGCTGTACTGTAGGTCATCAAAGAAGAGGTTACATTGATACAATGCAGCAAAAGTGGTGCCCTGACACACAACAGGCTTGGGCAGATCATTTCAAAGGATTTTACAGAGATTAAACACTTTCATGTGTGAATTGCAAGGAAACTGGTGATTTCTGAACCAGAGCTCCTTAAACAGCCATTAGCTCAAAATTGTAAGCTTTTACATAATTATTCCTGATTGAAATTTAGAGCACAATCTTAACCATGTCTACTCAAAAGTAAACCCCACTGTGTTCAATTGGTCTTACTCCCAGGAAAGTGTTTTCAGGATTGCAGCCTTAGACCGTTTTATGTTTTCACGTCTCACATTTTATGTTCTCAGTAACTCACACCCATTCCTTGCTTAACTTGAATTTTTCAACTATCCTCTCTCTTTCATCATGCCAGACTTTAAATGTCAAGCATCTTGGAAAAAGGGATTTGTTTTTCTTACATGTGATGAAAGGAATTGTTAGCATAAAAAAGCAGGCCTCCTTCAATCTTGGAAGACTATGGTATCATGCTCGGCGCTGCATATGCTGCATGCGAAGCACGAAACCCTGGGTTAGATTGTTATGGAGGATATGCTGTTACCCATGCAGCAAATCCCCCCTCTCCATGCCACTGAATTAGTCCAATGGAAAGGCAGAGCCAATACAATTGGATCCAGCTGGCGTCGCAGAGCTGGGCTAAGGACAGGAGCTCACCCTGTCTTGTGGGGCCAACCCGGGTCTCAAACCCTGGCCTGCTGGTTAACAGGCACAGTGTCTTAGCCACTTGCGCCACCCACAGCCCATGATTGTAAGCATAGATTATGCTATATTATCCC
Source organism: Cryptoblepharus egeriae (assembly GCA_030015325.1). NCBI lineage: Eukaryota > Metazoa > Chordata > Lepidosauria > Squamata > Scincidae > Cryptoblepharus > Cryptoblepharus egeriae. Next base: position 58,443,016 of record JAREYC010000007.1, read on the forward strand.
ATATTTTTAAATCATACTAATAGGACTGCCTCAGGCATCACCCAGGTTTGAGCTGGACCCATAAAAAGCTAAAACAAACCAGAATCAAACCTGCTTTCAAATGCTAGTCTAACAGTCGCTTATGTTTATAGGAAACCACTATTTCCTGGGTTCCAATATAATGCAGAACTGTGGTTGGTTGAATCTAAAAGCAATCTAGCCTTGCTGCCTCAGTGTCACAGGTCTGATCACTAAACACCACACAAATTTTAAGCCCACCACAAAAGTCAGAAAGTAATTCGTAGGTTGAGGACTCGGTACATACTACATTGCCGCCTTGAGCAATTCTTGCCCAGACTCAGGATTATTTTCTAGATCCCTGACCCAATCAATGTCCAAAACCAGTTACATTGCATTGGTTTGGCTTCCAAACATTTTAGCATGCCATTTTCCAAAAAGAGGGACTAATGGAGGCAAAACAAAATCTGGATTTGTTGTTGCAACATCAATATCTAATAAAAAGGGGGAAAAAAAGATTAGTGAATTGAGTTTCCATGCTGGTGGCTCATTGTTTAGCCTGATTTTTTGCAGCTCAATATACTGTGTGCTCATTAGTCTGCTTCATGTAGAGACAAGTCTGGTTTTGATTAGACTTGTAGCAAACTGTCAGAAATGCAGACTTTGCCAACTAAAGCCCCTTGTGGGTTAACTTGGGAGAGCCCATAAACTGTTGCCTGCTGCAATTAAGTTCAGAAGGAAACCTGAATTCAAAGCTGCCAGTGTGTTGTTTACTTGATATGTTTGAGACCACTCAGGGAGAGATTTGGGGCCAAATTCTTGTTCCAATACACATGCCCCATGACACCTGAATGTGTCCTAGGGATCCAACAAAATCTTCCTGTAATCACACCACTACTACAGAATCCAGATCAGCTGGAGCAAAGCCCTGCATTATTCAACCTGTGGGTCGGGGCCAAAATGGAGACACCAAGAGCACAATCCTAATCAGGTCTACTCAAAAGTATCCCAATTCTGTTCAATGGGTCTTACTCCCAGGAAAGTGTCTTTAGGATTGCAGCCCTAGCTTCAGTACAGGAGAGGGTTTCAGCAACCTTTTAAAGCCTGTGCAAGAGAGGGCATGAATCCAATCCGGTAATGGTGCTGCTTCCTTTTCAGCTGTGGAAACAACAGGTTCTAAAATGAATTTAAATAAAAAGACCAAACAAGACACCCTTATTTTGAAATATGAAATTGTTTGAATGGTCTTGGCCAGTTCCATGTTCCAGAGCAGCTCCAGAGCAAAATCATTGCGCACAAAGAATGATCTGTCCCATATCTACCGGTGGCATTTTATTAATTATTCACAAGGCTGATGTATCTTGGATGTGCATTTTAATTAGAAGGGACCCTTGCCAGCAGCTGTTTCTCTTAGGCCACACTTGTCATTCACCGAATTCATTTCTTTTATCAAATTGCAAGGCATGGGTGCCTGTCTTTGAAAGAAAAGGATGAGAATAATGTATTCATTCTAGCACTGAAAGGTCTATTTGGCAGCAGCTGGGGAAGGAAGCTGGTCTGTGAAAATGTCATGTCCTGGATGAGTTTGCTGTTTAAATCTACTACAGTATATGCTTCAGTTATGCTTGATAACTTGGCAGGCTGGCTTTGGCTATATTGAGAATCAATATCTGTGCTGGAACCCAAAAAAATAGGATGGCTTTCTTTTCAATTAATTCTTAACATCAACCCACCCACCCCCCAAAAAACCCACTCCATATGATCCCACACAAAGTGTTGCTTTTCAACTGTTGTGATATTTTATGAATTTTCAAACTCTGATGCCAAAATTATACAGGTGGCATATTTTTACATAGCGGTTACAGTGGCATCACTAGAGGGTTGACCCACACCAGGTGACATACATGGGGAGAAGTAATACCCTACTGGCCAAAATTTGTAAATCAGTTTTAAAACTAATACCATCATGTTACCTACCACTCAGTGTGTGATTTCATGTGGAATTCAATGAAACAGACCACGTTGCAAAAGCTTCTCCAGTGATTTTCAACCACTGTGCCGTGGCACACTGGTGTGTTGCAGATGGTCTGTAAGTGTGCCACGGGACTTTGAGGATGGTCCTTTATTAATAGGGCAACTGAGCAATTTGAGCCCCATTCCTAGAGCATGGTGCACTTTGTCAATGGAAAAAACAAATTGATTGCGTGCCTTGACAATCAGTGTACCACAAGATGAAAAAGACTGAAAACCACTGCCATTCTGTCAAGAATTATAGCCAATAAAACCTGTGGGTTGTGAACCTAGTGAATGTGAACCTCGTGATGCCACTGATAAGTTTCGAACCTGTGAGTTTTACTTACCTCTGGTAGAAGATTCATGTTGCATGGGTTGACCTGACATTCTGGAACTGGTCAGATCAGAATGTGCTTCTAGTCATGGCTGGAAGTTCTCTGATGGCCCCCGCTCATGGATTCCATTATCCATAGGTTTTGGTGTCCGTCAATCTCCCAGATACCGAGGACCAACATGTACTGTGAATTTGATGTATCATGATGCTGATGCTCATTGCTGAATGCCAGAAATGTACTCCAAAACAGATCCAAAAAGAGTGACATTCAGAAAGCTGACGTAGCATAGCGCAGAAAAGATCAGGACTTCCCTGATCAGAATCTTGCCTTTGCAACAAAAGCACCAGAACAGTTGCTGAAACAGTGCGTGCACAAGAAATGTGCCTGTACTTCACCTTCCACATACCAGCACTTAACAGTGCTGGGCAGACATACCCCACACACCAGCACTCAAATGCACTGTGGGGACAATCATATATAGGATTTTGCAAGACGTGTAAAGCACTTTGCACACTCAAGAAGCACAATATAAATGTCAAGTATTATTCAGAGGGAGGATGTGCATTACTCTTGACAGTGTTGCAACTATACCAGAAGGTCCTCACCTCATTTCCTGTGGTTGCTTTTCAATAGCCACATAATGTTCCTATGTAAGAGCACTTGGAAGTTGTGCACAGTTCTTTGCATTCCTGAACATTTTGTGCACAGATCACCATTTAAAATTCATTTATTTCATGGGATTTAAGGAGCAAGACTTTTTTTGGCAGGAATGCTATTTTGACTTTATCTGCAAATATTTTTCAGTATTTGAAATTAACTATAATGCTTTTTTTTAAAAAAAATGTTGATTTCTTGAACAAGACTGCCATCATGTGGATGCTGCTATTGCAACATTCCCCCTCCCACCCCATACCTATAAAGGGCCTTTTTCACACATGGCACTGACTGAAGTCTCTTTTCTGAAGTTTCTTCTCCAGGCTAAATTTTTAGGAATACATGCAAACATTTCAGGTACAAGCCATTTCTTCCCCAGGTATATGCATGGGAGGGAATCAACCTATGGCTCATCGAACACCCGTTTGGCTCTCCACCTCATGCATAGGTGTGCTGGCACACTGCTGTGTTTTCAAAGGATCAACTACGCATGTCTTTCATGAAACCATATAGAGACCAATCCTGAAAGAAAAATATCACAACACAACTAATGGAATAAGACTTTAATCATTTTTGTTCTTATCTGGAAGTCACAATTACAAAATTCATCAATAAAAATTCTGCCACAGAGCTGCCAAATGGTGTAAATGTTTTAATACTAAAATAAAACAAAGCAGAGCATTCTCAAAATAAAACCAGATACCTAAACAAATCTTAAACTGTTAACAACATGTCTTTTAATGTTGTCTCACCACTTAATTTGAAATGATTGTGATCTTTTCCTTTTAGTTAATTAACAAAGTACAGGTCTCAAAGTACAAAGTCTCTTGTCTGTGAGTTACAGTTCATAAATCCCAGCACAATGTAAACATACAATATTAGCGTTCTGTTCAAACAGTATGTGGCAAGATACCTGCAAACAAAACATTGGTTTTTCCAACCTTCCTTGATAAAAAGACAATTTATACAGAAGCAAGGAAGAGAAGACACCATACACAACAAACACCACATTAAGTAAACTTAGGCAAATGAATATAATTTTTGGCGATACATTAATAGCATTGTGATTCTGAAGGATTTTTTAAAAGCTGCCAAATATTGTTGTTATTTCAGTGGAATATCAATACGGTAGATCCCAAATAATGAAGGTTTTTACAGCTTTTTGAGATTTCAGCAAAAATCTACATTTGCACAATAATAGTGCAGCTATCTTTTTTTTAAAAAAAAACACTATTTAGTTTTTACTGCTCATACATCTGCCCTTTCGCTAGAGAAATAACCATGTGAGGTAGACCAGGCTGAGAGTTGATGACTTGCCTGGATTTAGCTTCCTAGTCATGCCTGAGCAAACATTTGAGATCCATCTTCTCACTCCCTGTCTCACCCTCTTTCTCAATATAATGTCAGTTGCATCCTCTTGTGTCAGGTCTTTTAAAGATATAGGAAAAATGTATGTGACAACACCTGGCAACTACATCCAAATGGATACATATGATCCCACTAATAATCTGGATTTCTGGAGATCTGGATTACATCTAGATTTCTATCAGAACATATTTATAAGGTAGCCTCTTTGGCTGACTTCACTACTCTGGGATGATTACTAGTGGTGTAGCTAGAGGGGGTGGACCAGTCAGTCTTGGAGAGAAGCATGCAAGGGACACCTCCCCTTCAGAGCCATTCCAGGGGAAGCCTGGGGGAAGCCTGCTTCAAATGATGATTACATAGTCCAGGAGATTGGAATTTGTTTCAGATTTTTTAAAAAACCAGCTGTGAAAGTGCTGATGTGCAGGGTCTGTTGATTGCTTACATATTTATATACCAGTTCACAATGAATGACACATGTACACCCAATCATTGATTTAAATGAGGAGTCAATTTATACCACTTGCATTCTAAACAGACTTATACAGAGCATTAAATGCTTTGAATGTGGCCTAGTATATTAGCATTATCACTCAAATCACAAATAACACTGCATTAGAAAAAAAAATCACATAGCATAAGCATCCCTGATCATATTCATTTGCAACCCTTAACAGCTGTTTTAGTAAACAGCATTCATTTAGATCTAGTGCATTGCCTATAGCCTGCTACAACTGAATCTTTAGGTTGATTTGTGGGGTCTAGTATTTATCCCTCAGTTTGACTGCGATGCTTCTCAACAAATTATCACATTGTGTCCAGCTATAGATCAAGAGTTTAAACTGGCTCAGTGTCTGATTTTTTCAATGTAGATTGCTCTGTCCTTGAATAGCTGGATGAACTGGATTTTAACATCTGATTTACCATAGGTCCATGTATTGTATGTCATATGCTAAATATAGGTTGATCTGTGATCAAATATTTGGTCCCAGTATGATGTCTTGTTAATATTTTATTAATTTTTTATTAATAATGCATATATTAATGAAATGTTTGATTTTAAAAAAATATAACTTCCTGGATAAACAGTGAGAAATATATTCTTATTACTGAATTTTAATTCATACACACGAATACATATTTGAATTCAAATTACAGTACTATGTACTGGACTTAGGGCCTAATCCTAACTGGGTTTAGTGCTCACACTAAGCTCCAAACCCAGTATCGGGTGTCATAAAGATGCCATAAAACACATTTATGGCACTCTGTAAGGAGTCAATGCTGACCAGACACTATCCTGAGCCCAGCAAGAGCTCTAGGTTGCAGTGAAACCCTTTGGGGTGGGGGGAGACATTGGGGAAGGAGAAGAACATGTTGAGAGAAGAACTAGAAAGGTCAGAGTGGGATGGGACTGGCAGAGCCCTGCTCCACTGGATCCTCAGCTCCGTGTCAGGCTGAAAAGCTTGATACAGAGTTCCTCCAGTGCTGTGCAAGCAAAATACCAAGTTAGAATGGAAGACCCACTGTGGCCCTATGCCCACAAAGGCCTCTGGTAGTCCCAATAATGCTGTTGGATGCAGTGGTAGTCATTTTGATATCACTGCACTTAGTAGAACAACTGGGGTTAGGATTGAGCTGCCTGTTTGCAAAACTATACAAACCTTTCCTGGGAATAAGCTCCAATGAATACAATTTATTGCTGTGAAAACATGATGTAGTCACCTTGATTAGACAAGCTGTTCATTATATGTTGTTAAGGTGCATTTCACACATTACTTTTTCTGGGTGTACACCTAAGGTTTCTCTCCCTCCCCCCAGGTATACACCCACAAACATATAAATAAGCAAATATGTGTTTGGAAATGTGTGCCATACAGATATATTCTTCAGAGATCCAGTATTGTGCATAGCTCATTTGTCAATTGGATAGTAATAAGGTAGGGGTGTCTGCCATGTAGAGGGGAATGAGACTCTGTAGAGGACAGTACCCTTCATAATGCCTGACTTACCTTTAAATTAACTCCACAGGGATTGGCATCCCTAATTAAAACAAATACTAACTGCAATGGACATATAAATAGAGGGTGTCCCATAAGTTTCCATACAGTGGTGTAGCTAATGATCATGTAGCCCATTGCAAATCTCAAAATGTTGCCCCAGAAGTGATGTCACAACAGGAAGTTATGTCATCTGAGGTATTTTTAAAAAAATTAATTTTCCACTGCAAGAACAAAATCAAATTTAATTAAATAAAAAATGAAAATTGTGTCCCTTATTGGTTGGAAAACTGTGCTGGGGCAAAGAGGAATGGTTTTCTTTCCCTGCTAAATATAAGATGAGGACCACTTAGAAGTGCCTGTAGACCCAGTGAGCATGGGTAACTGTATTATGATATATGTATCATAATACATGGAAATGAGAGCTGATTCATATGAACATTTTATTAGCTCCAACAGTATCAGAATTGCATCTCATTGGCTCTCAGAACTATCAGTATCATGGGAACATTTGAATTTTAAAAATCCACTTTTTGTTCCATAGGTTTTTGTATTTTCATTTTTGGGTTAATTAGCCATAACGTTTGAAAGAATAAAGATATTCCAATGAAGTTTATTTCATTGCATTCTGCATAAAATTACCTTTCCAACAATATATAGCATGATGGTATTATCTTTTGAATTTACCCAATTTTTCACAATTTTAGCCACTAGTGTCAAGCTCAGCTTGTAGACCCCCTAAAGGTTGTAGCCCTGTGCAACTGCACCCCCTGCACACCCCCTGGCTCTGCCACTGTTTCCATACATAGAAAAAGAAACATTTTTTATGAAAACCATAAAGCTCAGGATATTGCAGTTATGTGAATCCCTTGGGACAGGGACCTGTCTTTTTATTGTTTTCAGAACAATAGTAGTCATGTAAAGCAAATTATATAAATAAAAATGGTTTTCATAAAAATGTTTATTTTTCCTATGTACGGAAACTTATGGGACATCCTGTATACTGAAACACTGCATAGTGAATCCCTAGCAAGCTTATCAAGTCTGATATGGTTCTCATGAAAACAGATTTCTTGCAAGAAAAATATTTTTTACAAGGACAGTAGAATTATGTTATATCTTTGTAAGGAACATGTTGTAGCCACATAATTTCTGTGAAATATCTTCATAATGAAACAAAGTCCATTCACTCTCTTTCGGCTACATACTTTGAATTTATGTTTGGCACATACAGTACATTTGACCCCCAACTTTAAGCATCCACATTCATTCTTCAAAAGCCCAAGTTATTACTTGTGATTACCACTTTATGGAAAGCCATTTACATATACAGAACAAGAAAATATTACATGTGTGGAACCATGTTTAAATACATTTATGTGCCACCATGTTAAAATAAAAACCACCAAACTTCATATTGATGTAATCCGTGTGGACTAATCCTATTTTCCTAGGTAAAAGAACAAAACCTCGAGCAGTCACTTGTGTTGCTTCTACTTAAGGCTCACCATACAGCTGAGGTATAAAAGAAAACAAAATCAGAGCTCTTGGAAGACAGACATGCTGAAAGCATAGGGCAACAATGCCGTATGTCATAACTGCAAAATAGCACAAGGCCCCCCCCCCCCAAAAAAAAAACATTACCCAAGAAAAATGAAGGATATTACAAAATAAAGCTAAAAACACTCATATATTGATTTAATGTGGTTAATTTACAGTGCAATCCTGACTTAGACCAGAGAGAATGGCCTAGATATGGCAACCTAAAGTAGGCATATCCATTACTGACACATTGGCCAAATCCTCAGGGCTAGAAGGCCTCTAGGCTGGCCTAACTGCTGCTAAGGACTGCTGCTGTATGTGTCAACTGGGGTGGGCTTGCTCCTGAGAAGACCTGCTTCAGATCATGCTGATCAAGGAAAGCTGTGGTGCCTTCACCCTGCCTGCCATAAAAGGAAGCCCAGGAGTCAGTCCCTGGTAACCAGTGACAGCTACAGCATGAGGGAAAGAGCATGGCTGTCTGAGGGACCAGATGCCAGGACTGCAAAGGAAGAGAGCAACAACTCCCCCAAAATGCAGGGCACCTCAGATAAATGGTGGATAAGGGCCAAAGAAAGCTGGGAACACCCACATCCCTGTAGTTTGGGAAGGAGTGGAAGGGGATTGGCTGCTGGAGTGGACTGTGGAAGTTGTGCCGTATCTCAGTGTGGGCTGTTGGAATTGTGCTGAATTGCAAGGATAAGAGGCATGAGTGTTGCTTAGGCCAGTCTAAGACTTAGAACTTCTTTTGCTTTCATTTCTACTCTGGCTTATCAAAGGCCCCCATGGGTCTACTCAGATTTTCGTCTGCTTTTGATGTGGCCCAAGTCAGAGGGACTGGGAGGCAGTATGTCTGCCCTGGAAACAGGGTCTGGATACAGTCGTTCTAGGCCATCCCCAACATCCCCCCCGGCACACCCCTGCTACCCTGCCTAGGCTAGCATTGCTAGGCCAGTGTAGATCCATATGTCTTGCACCGGCCTATGTGGACTTGCACTAGCCCACGCATTTTCTGGTGTAGCTAAGCTGACCTATCTGGCATTAGGCCAGTACCAGATAGGCTGGCCCAATATTGCACCCTATATCTTCTGTATATATAAAAGAGAAAAGTCACTCACTGACTCACTGACTGACTCACTGACTATCACCACCCTGCCAAAACTGCCAGCCCTAGAAGTATGAAATTTGGGGTGGGTGTTCCTTCTGTGACAGAGGGGTGCACTAAGAACCGGTTTTCGGAAATTCCAACGGGAAGGGGGTGAAAAGGGGCGCAACGCGTTTTCCTCCCTATACTTTGCATTGAGAATTGCTGACTCATCAACATTCCGCCCCAACTGCTGGGCCTGAAGCATGGAATTCTGGGAGGGATCCTTCTGTCACCTGAACACCCACCAAGAACCCATGTGGAGAAATTTAACCCTTCAGGGGCTGAAAAGGGGGAAACGTGTTTTAAGATAAGATAAATTTATTGTCATTGTACTCAAGGTATGAGAACAACGAAATGAGGTGCTCTCTCTCATAATACAACACAGATATACAAATATCCATTTAAACAAATCAAAACACACACAATTAAAAAGAAAAACCTATACACTTAAAATATATGTATTACATTGCATCCACCAGATTTCATAATTTTGCATTTAGCCAGATCACAGCACTTGGGTAAAAACTAAGTTTAAATCTGCTTGTCCTAGCTTTCAGCACTCTATATCGTCTTCCCGATGGTAAGATCTCAAACAGCGAGTGGTCTGGATGTGAAGAGTCTCGCAGAATGTTTTGTATCTTCCTTTTACATCCCATATTGTACAAGTCCTCCAATGAGGGAAGAGAACAATCACTGACCTTTTGCGCCCTTTTTATCACCCTTTGGATTGCCCTTTTCTCCATCTCTGTGCAACTTTTAAACCACGTACAGATACAATAAGATAAAATGCTCTCTATAGAGCTTCGATAAAAGGCAACCAACAGACTCTCTGACAGTTGTTGAGATCTTAAAAGTCTTAAAAAATACAGTCGTTGTTGGGCCTTTTTTACTAGAGCTAAAGTATTTGCACCTCATGTTAAATCTTGTTTCAACATGATACCTAAAAATTTAGTCTGCTATCTGTTCCACTAAAACCTCTTCAATGTATAACCGTTGGATGCTCATACTGCTTTTCCTATAATCCACTATAAATTCCTTCGTCTTATTTATATTAAAGATAAGATTGTTCTTTTTGCACCAAAGGGACAACTGATGAACTTTGTCCTATACTTTTTGTCCTATACTTTTTGGTGTACTTTTTGGAACTTTTTGTCCTATACTTAACATGGGAGACTGAACAACATCCAGCCAATCTGGTGCTCAGTGCCTGGTGCACTGGGGGATGTTGTTCAGAGGGAGGGGTTGCACTGTGGAGGATGCTGTGCATGGGGGGTTGGTGGGCATGGGGGGAAGTTGCGCATGGGCGGGTTGATGCGCATGGAGGAAAGATGCGCATGGGGAAGGTGCGCATGGGGTAGGTGCGCATGGGGGAGGCTGCGCATGGAGGAGGCTGCGCATGGAGGAGGCTGTGCATGGGGGAAGTTGCGCATGGGGGGAGGCTGTGCATGGGGGGAGGCTGTGCATGGGGAGTTGATGCGTATGGGAGCAAGTTGCACATGGGTTGATGCGCATGGGGGGAAGTTGAGCATGGGGGAAAGTTGCTCATGGGGGTTGATGCGCATGGGGGGAAGTTGAGCATGGGGGTTGATGCGCATGGGGGAAGTTGCTCATGGGGGTTGATGCGCATGGGGGTTGATGCGCATGGGGGTTGATGCGCATGGGGGTTGATGCGCATGGGGGGAAGTTGCACTTTGGGAGTTGATGTGCAAGGGGAAGTTGCGTATGCGGGAAGTTGCGTATGCGGGAAGTTGTGCATGGGGGTTGATGCGCATGGGGGTTGATGCGCATGGGGGTTGATGCGCATGGGGGAAGTTGCGCATGGGGGAAGTTGCGCATGGGGGAAGTTGCGCATGGGGGAAGTTGCGCATGGGGGAAGTTGCGCATGGGGGTTGATGCGCATGTGGGGTTGCTGCGCATGGGAGAAGTTGTGCATGGGAGTTGATGCACATGGGGGAAGTTGCGCATGGGGAAGATGCACCTGGGGGAAATTGCGCATGAGGGTTGATGCGCATGGAGGGCTTATGAGCATGGGGAGCTGATGCGCACTGGAGAAGTTGGGCATGGGGGGTTGATGCGCATGGGGGGAGGTTGCGCATGGGGAAGTTGCGCATGGGGAAGTTGCGCATGGGTTGATGCGCATGGGGAAGTTGCGCATGGGGGTTGATGCGTATGGGGGTTGATGCGCATGGGGGTTGATGCGCATGGGGGTTGATGCGCATGGGGGAAGTTGCACTTTGGGAGTTGATGCGCATGGGAGAAATTGCGTATGGGGAAGTTGCGTATGGGGAAGTTGCGTATGGGGAAGTTGCGTATGGGGAAGTTGCGTATGGGGAAGTTGCGTATGGGGAAGTTGCGCATAGGAGTTGATGCGCATGGGGGAAGTTGCGCATGGGGGGCTGATGCGCATGGGGGAGAAGATGCGCATGGGGGAGAAGATGCGCATGGGGGAGAAGATGCGCATCGGCTGGATGATGCGCATCGGCTGGATGATGCGCATGGGGGGATGATGCGCATGGGGGGATGATGCGCATCGGCGGATGATGCGCATCGGCGGATGATGCGCATGGGGGGATGATGCGCATGGGGGGATGATGCGCATGGGGGGATGATGCGCATGGGGGGATGATGCGCATGGGGGGATGATGCGCATGGGGTGTTTCTGCACTGTGGGGGGATGGCATAGGGGAAAATGTTACACCCGCAACGCGGGTACGCTTTTCGCTAGTTACTTAATAAATTTAAAATTACAATATATAATTTACTAGCGAAAAGTGTACCCATGTTGTGGGAGTAAAATTCCCCCGTACGCCATCCCCCCAATGCGCGTCAACCCCATGCGCAATATCCCCATGTACATCAACCCCACATGCGCAACATCCCCATGCGCATCAGTCCCCCAAGCACGTCTCCCCATGCGCATCAACCCCCATGCACATCAAAGCGCCATGCGCATCATTCCCCCATGCGCACTGTTCCCCCATGCGCATCGTTCCCCCAATCGCAACGTCCCCCATGTGCAACATTCCCCCATGCACCATCCCCCATGCGAATCAGTCCCCCATGCGCATCATCCCCCATGCGCAACATCTCCCCGTGCGCATCAACCCCCATGCTCATCAACTCCCCATGCTCATTTACTCCCATGCACATCAAGCCCCAATTGCAACATCCCCCATTGGCAACATTCCCCCTATGCGCAACATCCCCATGTGCAACATTTCCCATGCGCATCAAGCTCCCATGCGCATCAAGCCCCCCATTGGCAACTTCCGCATGCGCAACATCGCCCATGCGCATCAAATTGCTATGCGGCTCATTCCCCCACATGCATTGTTCCTCCATGCGCATCAACCCCCAATTTGCAACATCCCCCATGTGCAACATTCCCCTTAAGCATCATTCCTCCATGTGCAACATCCCCATGCGCATCAATCCCCCATGCGCATCTTCCCATGCGCAACCCCCCCTATGCGCAGCATCCTCCCCAGTGCAATCTCTTCCTCCGAACAACATCCCCCCAGTGCACCAGGCACTGAGCACCAAATTGGCTGGTTCTTGGTCAGTCTTCTACGTTAAATATAGGACAAAAACACGTTGTACCCATTTTCAACCCCTTAAGGGTTAAATTTCTCCACATCGGTTCTTGGTAGGTGTTCATGTGACAGAAGGAACTCCCTCCCAGAATTTGCATTGTGTCCCTTTTCACCCCTTTCCGGTTGGAATTTCTGAAAACCGGTTCTTAACACCCACCCCAAATTTCACGCTTCTAGTCCCAGTGGTTTTGGCAGGGCGTTGATGAGTGAGTCAGTGAGTGAGTGAGTGAGTCAGTGACTTTTCTCTTTTATATATATAGAAGATTTCATATAATTAAAAATTACAAGAAGGCTACATGATGCCAAGGAAATGAAGATTTTTCTAAGATAAAAGGCTAAAGAAAGGTCATGTCTTGGAAAAAGAGTACTTCTGGTCACCCTGTGAAAGCACCACGTGTTATAACCAAAGAAAAGACTGCCTTAAAGAAATACTTTCTGCTGTTGCAAAGCTCTATGTGGAACAGCTCAATTTTATGCTGGGTTGGACTGTCAGTGTTTTGTAGTGTTCTGAGGACATTAAAAGATGGCTATGGCTGCAATCCTAAAGGTACTTTCCTGGGAGTAAGACCCATTAAGCACAATGGAGCTTACTTCTGAGTAGACATGGTTGGGATTGCAGCCTTAGTATCAGATTATGGAATAAAGCCTCTCCTTGCATCACTATTTATTGTACCCTATTCCTTGCATCAGTAACTACATATTTTCTTAAAATAAAGTTTTGTAAAAGAACATCTGAAAAAATAAGAATTCTGTATATAATTTTTATATCAAATGAATATGACCTGTAAATCCTTATGGAATTTTTATAAATCAAAGCAGTTCCAATTCCTAAAATTAAAGAAATCTAAAATTATAAAAACACACTATGCGTGAATCCAGATTCCCTCTCTATTTTGAGTGATTCAAAACTTTTTCACATTGTTTTAAATTAGGTTTGAGGTACTCCTGGAACATGTGGCAGCACGACAGAAGTGCATTGATCCAGATGTACAGAAAAAAACCATATCCAGTTAAACTAAATTCCTATTGGAGAAAAATATATATTTCAATATAAACTATAACTATTTTTTCCCTTCTGCTTTGAAGCTGCAGTTACAAACTATATACAGTGGTACATCGCTTAACAAGTGCCTCGCTTAACAAGCTTTTCACAAAACAAGCAAAAATTTCTAAGAAATCTTGCTTCATATAACAAGTTCTGCTTCACTTAACAAGCAAGCATGCTACGGGCATGTGTGCTATGCAGTCCTGATGATCCGCACAAAGGTTGTTTAAAAGGGCTGCTGGGCAGGGCTGCTGCCTCTAACTGCCCTCAACTTGGGGGCAGTTGCCTGGGGGTGCCAGGGGCAGCTACCCCTAACTGCCCCCAAGTGCCCCCACTGACCACCTTGAACCTCTAGCAGCAGCCCAGATAAGCCTCCCAGGAGAGTGTCTTTGATTGCAGCCTCCAACAATGTCTACCCAGAAGTAAGCCCTATTGTGTTAAATGGAGCTTACTCCCAGGAAAGTGTCATTAGGATTGCAGCCTAAGTATAGTTCATAGGATCATGCACACTGAATGCATGTTTTGAATTAAATTCCAATGTTTTGTCATCATTTTTACATCCAATTAATATTTTTATATGAATTTTTTTGGGATTGTGGAACCAATCGTCTAAGTTTCCATTATTTCCTATGGAAAAATCTGCTTCACTTAAAGAGCGTTTCACTTAAAGAGCATGCCTCCAGAACGAATTAAGCTCTTTATGTGAGGCACCACTGTACATAAATTGTTCCAACTGGTCAGTCAAGATAAGATAAAACAATAATAACAGATTTTCCAGCAAGTTGGACCATAAGAAAAGAAAAGAATGGGAAAAGAAAGACCAATGAGTTGTGCCAGCCTAGGTTAGGATTGCACCTTCAATCCAAAATACAATTAATGGCCCAATCCAATTAGGGCTTTAGGCCACCAGAGTGAATGATGATCTCACAACCCAGGAGCATGCAGATTCATGTCAATAAAATGCTGGTGTAGATCCAAGTTGATCCTGCAAGCCAGCATGGGCTAACCCCAAGGAGGCCTCCAGGCCCAAAACTCCCCATAGGCCCTGTTGGTGTAGCTCCATCACTGCACAGAAGTCATGTATGAATAGGCTATATGAGCACTTAATGATTTCCATGGACATACCATAAGCATTCTATGCTGGATTTTGGCTGTTTGGCATTCTTCACTATCATCTCCTTCAGGGGTTCATACCCCAAGGGTGAGACAACTATTGCGGTTGGCGCTGAGTAGTGCGTTATAGAGAGTGCCAACAATGGCAACAGTCAACTGCGACCTCTCTGCAGCCCACTACAGACCAAGCTGCTTCCTGCTTGTTTTTAGTGAATAGGAAATGAATCCAAAGGCAGTGAGCCTGCCTTCTACCCCTTTACCCTTCCCCATGTGATATTTGTTTAAACAAAAGAGGATGTTGATGCTATATGGAAGGAGGCAGGCTCTCTTGACACAGGTAGAAGTGGCCTCAGGTGGGTAGGTCATCTTCCACCACTGATCTCCATAAAAGCAGAATTATTAGCGCAGTGGGGTGGAGGTTGGGATCACAAAAAACTAGAAGGTCACAAAAAGCTGGAAGCCACCATCATTGAATCTGGCACTGGGTGCCACCATCTCGAAATGGGGCACTCAGCCTGCAGTTCTTACTTTCCTGGGAGCTAATCTCATTTAACACAATGGGACTTTCTTCTGAGTAGACGTGGAGGAAGTCTGGCATCACAGAGATCACACTTTCTGTTTGATATCTCTTCTGGGAGATCCCAGATTGTCATTTTCAGAAGTGGGTCCCAGGCTGAAAAACCCAAGAACCACTGCACTAGAATATGATTCTGCTGTCAGTGTAGTAAAACTGCAACTATAAAGAGCGTAGTGATTCATGACAATTTGGATGAAGTGAGATCAAAGAATACCTTAAACCAAGGCAACTTATATTTTTATTCCTTTTAAGCGCTTTTTACTGTGTAGCCAATAAAACGTACTTCTAACAACACTTTTATTAAAACAAAATGAAATGAAATCAAAGTCCCTAACATTAAACTAAAACAATGGGATAGCCATGTGGACTTAAAGAAAAAAGAACACCCTGCAAATTGTTATATTATCTGTTTACTTGATAATTCAAGCATTTAAACCCATGATTGCCTAAGATCTGAACATGCCCACTTACTTGGGCCTCCATTCCTTATTGGGGAAGGGCTGCGACTTCGAGATGGCTAAAAGACAAACAGCAGAGAAAAGATTTAATGGACTGATTCCTCTTGACTCATTTGATCCAGAGAAGCATCTCACTAAAATCCATGTACCATTTATGCCACCACACTTATACAGTGGGGATACCTTAGGACCAGTGATGGGATTCAAAGAAATTAACAACCGGTTCTATGCCCATCTGGCAGCCACTTTTAAATGTCTGTTTTTAAACTTTATATGTCCTATCTCTCATTAACAACTGGTTCTATAGAGTGGGGGCAGACTTGCTGGAGCTCACCACTGCTTAGGACCTCTTTTTACAGCATGTTGAGTGGCTCCTTTCCATGCTGCAGTGGTAACAGGAAAAGCTTCTGGCCACATAGGAGAAGCTGATGTATCCAGGTCAACAAGACCACAGGTTTCTGGGGCTTAATGGTTGCCACCCTTTAGAGGTTTGTGAACCACTAAGTCAAAAACCGAAATAATTGTGGGCTACATGCAATCCTCCCACCCCATTGCACAAAAAAATACAATTTACTTTAGTAGACAGTAAGAAAGTGTAAATCTAGATACTCCCACTTAAGAGGTTTTGAGCCCAGTCCTATAATTCCCCCCTATATTGGTGCAGATGCGCCAAAAATAGGCACAGTGTACCCAGTTGGGATGGATCAAAGGGTTTCAGCAGGAAAATGGAATTTAAATCTCCTTACACTTCTGTAAGCCTTCTGACTGGAAATAGGTCTCCTCAGACCTCCACCATTGACTTCGTTGGAACAAGCCTGAGGAGAGAAAGACAGCAGTGAAGCTGCTGAAAAGAGGGACAGAATCTGGAGCATGCCATTACGACCAGATCCATCTGTCCTGCAGCTCCAGCAATAGACCCAGGGTGCTGCCACAGTACATGACAAGGATCCTAAAACTGCCATCAACTCAGGACTCTTTGACCATCACAGAGCCCTTCACAAGCCCACACTCTTCTAGTACATTCACAGCATTTAAAGTGAGGTGAAGGTGCTGCTTGCCTCTTAAGGAAGCCAGTGTACAACATGATTCTCATTTATGCATACAGGTAGGACAAAAGAGTTGCTACCACACTGGGAATTCTGGCCAGCACACAAATCAATTTATTATATAACCATGGTGCCTTATTGAACCAAAGACTGCCACCTATATTTACATAGTTTTCCCTTGTTAATACCACCCCATATAGAATCATAGACCTGGAAGGGATCTAATAGATCTAGATCTAATTATCTACTCCAACCACCTGCCTGTAGCAGGAAATCCTCCAAGAGCATCTCCAACAGATGCTTGTTGAGCCTCTGCTTGAAGATCCCCAATGAAGGAAAGTCCCTTGCCAATGTATTCCACTGCCAAACTCCCCTGTCAGAAATTATTTCCTAATATCTATTGTTTACCAGTTTTTAATTTAAATTGCTGTCTTTAGTGCAAATTCCTGGGTTGACATTTTATCATGAATTATTGCATCAATCAGGTCATTTTACTTTACCAAATGTAGGGAGCGGCCCACATTATGAGATGGAGGGCTCAAGCTGCGGCTACGGCTACGGCTGTGTCTGCAATTGGGACCTCGGCTGCGGCTGCGGCCGCGGCTTCGGCTCCTGCTTCTATTTCTCTGACACCACTGCAATAAAATACAGGTCTATATTAAGCAGGGGCATTCAATAAAGTTGCATTACACAAGAAAAGGGTCGCTATGTGGGTGACACAACTGGTATATGTTCAATTGCCATCATTGTTTAGATTCTTATTCCTATTGGGGATTGATTTAGCAGAGATGCTTTATGCAGTTTACACAGCCCCCCTGCCCCATTCTGTCTTTAGACTTTTACCAACTGAAGAGCTGATGCAGGTCCAAGGAGAACCATTGCAGAGTAGGAGGCTAACGGTAAGGTGTTTAAACCCCTCCTACTCCCCCTTTACCACCACCACTAATCCCACTGGTTACAATAGCATGGTACTACTTACAGTACTAATGGGATAAACCACTACCAATTCAGGCTGCACTCCTATGCACAATTACTGGAATTCATTGAATACTCATTGAATTCAATTGAATCACAGGATTGGGCTGACTCAGGGTGACCATTTAGAATGGAGGACAGTGTGCCTCTACCTTTAAGCACTGTATAGAAGAGGGAATTTTGGCAGGTGCTGTTTTTTAAACCGTTCCACATTCAGATGAACCTGCCTAAATTTTCTCTTCTATGAATGGTTAAAGATACAGGCATTCTATCCCCCATTCTGTATGGTCACCCTAGCTGTCACTGACCTAGCTTAGCAAGCAGAAACAGATCTAAAGGATCTGCCTTTTGTCCATACAGAAACTTGTTTCCTTGGGACAGAACTGCTCTTTGGTCAGAGAGGGGAGGAGAGCACAGGGCCAGCCCATCTATGGAAACAAAGCAGTTGCCTCAGTTTGACTGGGATGCCCACCTTCCGTCTTCCTCCACCGCTTCTTCTTCTCTTTCCACGTTTTGGATCGGAAAAGAAAAATAGGAAGATATGTGGGTGGAGAGTGTCATGCTAAAAACCATGGAGAATGGGATGAACAGAAGCCGCCATAATATCAAATAAAGGCTGACAACCTTTGGCATACCAAATTGGATGCCAGAGACAGCCTTGACCATCAGCAGGAGTGCAGACGTCTTCTTTCAAAGTAGCTTATCTGAGTTAGGACCTAGAGGCTGCATCCTAAGTATAGTTTGGTTCACAGAAAGAATTCCATTCACACAAAGGGAGATGTGTGTATTTGTAGGTGCCCAACAAAAAACTGCTCCTAAAGACCCTCTGGAACAGACTTTGGGGATGGCAAAAGAGGGTGGAGCAGGGAAAAATGATCAGTGAAAATTACCCTTCCCCATTTGTGCTAATAGAACCTATTCTGCAGTCCTTAGGATTAGAAGCACTAATAGAGGGGTGTAGCCTGGTAAGTATGGCAGTTGACAGAATGTGCCATGTAAGCAGCCCTTACCATTAGAGCCATTGGGGCACCACTGGCAACTCAAGCTACACTTCTGCTTAGGATATAATCACGTGTGTTCAAACTTTAAATTTTCCAGAAGAGCCCTTACCATAGCACCTCTTTTTGTGACTGCTTCTCCCTTCACAATGACAGAATCTTCTTCCATAAGAGCAGGCCACACATGATAGGCCACCAAAGGAGCTGTGAATTCAGAGTCATAGCTGCGGCGGTACCTAATCACACACACAAAAAAAACTTACAAGTCAAAAAAGCAACACTGACAGAAACACTTTTTTACTTCTACTCCTTTAAGGGTGCAATCCTAACCTACTTTCCATCTCTGACATAGCTGTGCAAATGTGGCACGCCCTACACGCTACAGTAGGGATGCAATCAAGGAGGCCTTTTCAAGGTAAGGAATTCTTTATTATTTTAGCACTGCATTGTGGTTAGGTCAACATTGGTTAGGGTTTCACTGCAAGTTAACAGTATCTGCTGGTGCTTATGATGTTATTCCTCTATCAAAAGTGAAAATGTGAGAGTAACATTAGCTCTTCACCACAACACCTGATATGTGGCTAAGATTGCCTTTTCTTCTATTTTTCATTGTGAATGTTAAAACAGATGACATGTTTCAAACATCATCACTGCACAGCTTGTAAGCCTCAAGGAAATACAGTGGCGCCTCACATAACAAATTTAATTCATTCCGGAGGAATGTTTGTTATGTGAAACATTCTTTACGTGAAGCGGTTTTTACCACAGGAAATAATGGAAACTCAGACAATTGGTTCCACAACCCAAAAAATATTCATATTATAAAAATATTAACTGGATGTAAAAATGATGACAAAACACTGGAATTGAATTCAAAACATGCATTCAATGTGCAGGATCCTACAAAGTCTACTTAGGCTGCAATCCTAAAGACACTTTCCTGGGAGTAAGACCCATTTAACACAATGGGGCTTACTTCTGAGTAACATGGTTAGAAGGCTGCAATCAAAGACACGTTCTTCTATAATCCAGGACACTTTCAAAGTGTCTCCCTACTTTCTCTTTCTCTTCATCCTGAGCCTCTCTCTCCCCTGCTCCCTTCTAGCTAGCCCTGAGCTACTTCCCTCTTCTCCACTGTTCTCTCCCTTTGCCCAGCAGACACCCGGCCACAGGAGGAACAGCACGGAAGTGTTGCTTTTGCTATGGGCAGGCGCACTAGTCAGCTGGTCACCTGACACTTTTTTAAAAGGGCTGCCAGCCAGCGTATCTGCCCCAACTGCCGAGTGTGTTTGTTACGTGAAGCACAGTTTGTTACGTGAAGCAGAATCCTAGAGAAATTTTTGTTTGTTACATAGAACATACTTTATGTGAGCCATTTGTTATGTTAGGCGCCACTGTATAGTGCTTTTAAACAGGGTTATACAAAGCTGATAGGAAAGAAATCTTTCAGCATCATTAAACAAGCTTTGCATTTGCAGATTGAAAATGTTTTCCAGATGGCTGAAGTACAACTGAACATCCTGGATGGATTTCACAATGATGATTCAAGAAAACTACTATGAACCAGGGATCAGTGCAGGAGAAGACCTGGATCTTTTTCTTGCCGATTTTGAATTATGGGGATTTTTTATATTTTATTTTGTGTTCATTGCAGTGTGCATGAGCCACTACTGATAAAGTAACAATGGAATATAACATTCAAAATTTATAAGTGGTACCTCGCTTAACAAGCGCCTCACTTAACAAGCATTTCACATAACAAGCAAAAATTTCCAAGAAATCTTGCTTCACATAACAAGTTCCGCTTCACTTAACAAGAAAGCGCACTATGGGCACATGTGCTATGCAGCCCTGACGCTCCACATGAAGGCTCTTTAAAAGGGCTGCCGGCCAGCGCTGCTGCCTCTAACTGCTCCCAACTTGGGGGCAGTTGTCTGGAGGTGCCAGAGGCAGCTGCCCCTAACTGCCCCCAAGTTCCCCCACTGACCACCTTGAACCTCCAGCAGCAGCCCAGGTAAGCCTCCCAGGAAAGTCTCTTTGATTGCTGTCTCCTAATTTTGTCTACTCAGAAGTGAGCCCCATTATGTTAAATGGGGCTTACTCCCAGGAAAGTGTCTTTGACTGCAGCCTCTTAACATGTCTACCAAGAAGCCCCATTGTGTTAAATGGGGCTTACTCCCAGGAAAGTGTCTTTAGACACTTTCCTGGGAGTAAGGATAGTAAGGATTTCCTGGGAGTAAGGATTTCCTGGGAGTAAGGATTTCCATAGGATCATGCATATTGAATGCATGTTTTGAATTCAATTCCTGTGTTTTGTCATCATTTTTACATCCAGTTAATACTTTTATATGAATATTTTGGGGGTTGTGGATTCAATCATCTGAGTTTCCATTATTTCCTATGTAAAAAAATCTGTTTCACTTAAAGAGCGTTTCACCTAAAAAGCATGCCTCTGGAACGAATTGAGCTCTTTATATGAGGCACCACTGTATTTTCTTCACATTATAACCTGTGGTGGGCCCGGCCTGGCCCAACAACCGGTTCCCTGGAAGTGGGCGGGGCCAGGCTGGGTCAGCAGGCGGGCAGGGTCAAGGGCAGGGCTGGGGAGGGCATGCCACCTTAACCCTTAGTTTGCCAAAAAATTTTATCACTTGTGACCGCATCAATCAGTATTAAGATCCTGAGTTCAGTGTAATTTATTCCTATGCATTACACTTTGTTGTGCTCTCAGGTGGAATGTGTGCAGGGGTGCCACAAATAAGAACATAAAAGCATAAGAAAAGTCTCCACTGGATCACACCAAAGACCATCTAGTCTAGCTTCCTGAATCACACAGCGGCCCACCAGCTGCCTCAGGGAGCAACATATGACACTTGTATCCAGGTGCCTAAATACCAGCAGACACTATCCCAAGTTCCACAGGTGGTACTCATACCACTGGTTAAGAAACACTGATCTACAGTTTAGAACCAGAGTCTGTGGTGTCCCTTCTGCAGGCTGAGGTTTGCTTCTAAGCCACTACTTAAGGCTACAATCTTGTCCACACTTTCCTGTAAGTAAGCTTCACTGAATATAATAGTCAAGCAAGTAGTCAAGCAAAGGACTGAGCTCTTAGTAACCAGCCTCTGGCTGCAATCCTATTCACTTTCCTGAGAGTAAGCTCCACAGACTCTAATGGGACTTACTTCTGAGTAGCCAAGAATAGGATTGGGCTCTAATGCTGCACTTCTCTGCACACTTTCCTGGGAGTAAGCTTCATAGATTGAAATGGGATTAACTTTTGAGTAGTCAGGCATAGGATTACAAGCTCTTAGAAACCAGCTTCTGGCTGCAATCCTATACACTCTTTCCAGGGAGTAAGCTTCACTATTATAATGGAACTTACTTCTGAGTAGACAGATCATAGAATCATAGAGTTGGAAGGGACCTAGTAGGTCATCTAGTCCAACCCCCTGCCTGCAGCAGGAAATCCCCCTAGAGTATCCCCGACAGGTGCTCGTCGAGCCTCTGCTTAAAGATCCCTAGTGAGGGAGAGTCCACCACCTCCCTTGGCAATCTGTTCCACTGCCGAACCGCCTGAACCGTCAGGAATTTTTTCCGGATATCCAACCGGAATCTCCTCTCTTGCAGTTTGTACCCATTGGTTCTAGTTCTGCTTTCAGAAGCAGCTATGAACAAATGAGCCCCTTCCTCATGACAGCCCTTCAGGTATCTGAAGAGGGCAATCATGTCTCTCTCAGCCTCCTCTTCTCCAGGCTGAATATCCCAAGTTCCCCCAACCTTTCCTCATAGGGCTTCCCTTCCATCCCACTGATCATTCTTGTCGCTCTCCTCTGGACTTGCTCCAGTTTGGCTGCCTCTTTCTTAAAGCGAGGAGCCCAGAACTGAACACAGTACTCAAGGTGAGGTCTGACCAATGCTGAATAAAGAGGAACTAGAACTTCTCGCGACTTGGAAGCTACAGTCCTCTTAATGCAGCCTAAAATGGCATTTGCCTTCTTTGCAGACACATCACACTGCTGACTCATGTTCAGCATGTGATCCACGGCGACTCCAAGATCCCGCTCACATGTTGTGCTGCCAAGCCAAGTATCCCCCATTTTATACCTGTATTTTTGGTTTTTATTTCCTAAGTGCAGAACCTTGCACTTCTCCCTGTTGAAATTCATTCTATTTGTTACAGCCCAGGATTCCAGTTTATCCAGATCCTCCTGGAGGTTTCTCCTGTCTTCTGCTGTGTTTGCTACTCCTCCCAGCTTGGTGTCATCTGCAAATTTGATCAGGCTCCCCCGTACCCCTTCCTCCAAGTCATTGATAAAAATGTTAAAGAGGACTGGGCCCAAGACAGAGCCTTGGGGTACCCCACTTGAAACCGATCTCCAGGTTGATGCAGACCCATTTACTAAAACCCTTTGAGTGCGGCCATCGAGCCAGTTGCAGATCCACCTAACAATTGCCTCGTCGAGCCCATATTTTTCCAACTTCCCAATTAAAATATCATGTGGGACTTTGTCAAATGCTTTGCTGAAGTCAAGATAAATGACATCCACAGCATTGCCATTGTCCAGTAAGCTTGCAACCAGATCAAAAAAGGAGATCAGATTGGTCTGGCAAGATTTAACTTGGTAAATCCATGCAGGGTTGTTTTGATCACCGAGTACTTGTCTAGATGTGCACAAATTGTGTGTTTTATGATTTGTTCTAATATCTTGCCCGGGATTGAAGTCAAACTGACTGGTCTATAATTTCTTGGGTCTTCTTTTTTCCCCTTCTTAAAGATTGGGACTATATTTGCCCTCTTCCAGTCCAGTGGCACTTCTCCACTCCTCAGGGATTTCTCAAAGATGATCGACAGAGGCTCTGCAAGGACATCTGCGAGTTCCTTAAGAATTCGAGGATGCATCTCATCTGGTCCAAATGACTTGAATTCATTTAGGCCAGTTAAGTGGTTTCGAACCAATTCTCTATCAATCTTAAACTGCTGTTCTGCACCATCCGTGTTTTCATTACCTCTTTGAGGATGCAAGCACATCCCTGCATCAGCCAATGATCCCGCACCCCCATTTGCACAGCCCTCCTTCCGAGAATAGACGGACGCAAAGTAGGAGTTGAGCAGCTCTGCCTTCTCCTGGTTTCCAGACACCTATTGTCCATCTTTGTCCAGGAGCAGCTCCACCCCCTCGTCTCTCCTCCTGTTCCTTTGGGCATATCTAAAGAAGCTCTTTTTGTTATCTTTGACTCCCCTGGCCAGCCTCAGCTCATACTGAGCTTTAGCATTCCTGACCCCCTCCTTACAAGACTGGGCTATCTGCCTGTACTCCTCCCTGGTGATCTTTCCAGTCTTCCACTCCCTATACATCTCTTTCTTTAACTTCAGCTGATCCCCAAATTGCTTGTGGAGCCAAGCTGGTTTTTTTCAGGTTTTTTCCCCCTTTCTTTTTCATGGGAATTGTTTCTGACTGCGCTTGTAGAAGCTGCCTCTTAAGGAGCTCCCACCCATCTTGGGCCCCTTTCCCCATTAGATCATCAACCCATGGAATTCCGCCTATGACTCCTCTAAGCCTGTTGAAATCAGCTTTCCTGAAATCCAATGTATAAGTTTCACTCTGCACTCTTTTTATTTCCCACATTATTCTAAATTCCAGCAGTTCATGATCGCTTTCCCCTAAAGTTCCTGCCATGTTGACCCAGTCAATCAGTTCATCACAATTAGTTAAGATCAGGTCAAGGATGGCCCCTCCCCTTGTTGCTTCCTCCACCTTCTGGACCATGAAGTTATCTTCCAGGCCCATCAGGAATTTATTGGAGTTTCCATGTTTGGCTGAGTATGTCTCCTAGCAAATGTCTGGATAGTTAAATCCCCCATTACTATTTCCTCATATTTCCTTGCAACGCCTGCCAGTTGCTCCAAGAAGACACCATCTACTCCTTCTCCTTGGCCTGCAGTCTATAGTAGACACCCACCACAATGTTACGTTTTTTGTTTTTCCCCCGAACCTTTACCCAGACGCACTCCACAGGGATATCCGGATCAGTTTCCTGGATTTCAGAGCAGGTATATATGTTCTTGACATATAATGCTACTCCGCCTCCCCTTTTGCCACTTCTGTTCCTCCGGAACAGCTGATAGCCTTCCAATTGTACGTTCCAGTCATGGGAATCATCCCACCAAGTTTCAGTTATTCCTATTAAATCAAATTTCCCTTCACTTGCTAAAAGTTCCAGCTCATCTTGTTTGTTTCCCAGGCTCTGTGCATTTGTGTAAATGCAACGTAAGCCCTGGAGGTTACAACTCAATGCATTCCCCCCCCCCTTTTTGATGATTGGGCTTTGAGGCTACACTCCTATCCTCACAGGGGAGTAAAACCTACTGACTTTAATAGGATTTACTTCAGAGTAGGCAGTGGACTGGGCTCCTGGGGGGGGCAGGATGGGAACTGGGGCTATTTCTTCAAGCCCCCCATGCTGCCTTCCCACAATCTCAGGTGGAGAGATTTCTCAGAGGGGCAGGATGGGGTGGGGAGATCTCTGGGGGGGGGGGGAAAGGACAACAGTGTGGATAGGATTGCAGCCTGAGCACAATCCTAACCATGTCTACTCAGAAGTAAGTACCATTCAAGTCAATGGGGCTTACTCCAAGGACTGTGTGGTCAGGATTTTAGCCTAACAGTGCAATCCTATGCAGGCTTACTTAGAAATAAGTTTCATTCTAGTCAGTGGGGCTTACTCCCAGATAAGTGTGGATAGGATTGCAGCCTCAGAGCCCAGTCCTAACCATGTCTACTCAGAAGAAAGTCCCATTATAGACAGTGGGCTTACTCTCATGAAAGTAGACAGGGCTGGAGGAACAGTGCTGGAGGGAGAGATCTAAGCCTCTGCCAATCTCCTCAGAAGTAAGTCCCATTATAGTCAGTGGGCTTATTCTCAGGAAAGTGTGGATGGGAAAGTAGCCTCAAATCCTAATCCTATGCTACTCAGAAGGAAATCCCATGATAGTCAATGGGAATTGCTCCCAGGAAAGTGTGGCTAGGATTGTGGCCACAGGCTGTAGTCCTCTACTATACAGTGTGGCTTACTCCTGAGTAGTACTGGGTGGTACTGAGTAGTTCTCCATGCCTAGTACTGGGCTGCAAAGGCACTCGGGGAGGCAGGCAGGCATGACCCCCCCAAAAGCCCTGGAGGATCTCATCCTCACAGCACTCAGATGCTGCTCCTACTCACCTAAGGCTCCCAGACCTTTCTCAGCAACTCTGGCTTCTCTATTCCTGCCCAGGGACCCCTTTGTAAAGATGGCTATGAAAGTGCCTGATCCAAAATACCCACAAAAACACCATCCCCTGCCTCATTTGCATATGAGAAACCCATCATGCTTTGCGAACTGCACGAGGAAATAACTTCTGAAAACTTGCTAGAAATAAGGTTTTTAATCAAAATAAGATGTTTAGCAAGGACAGACATCCTGAATAGCATCATACAAAGCTTCAGGGCATAAAGAAGCTCCTTACCCTCCCTTGAAAGTATTGAGCTTTGAGACATTTACATAGTGATCCAAATACCCTCCTATCTCAGCAGTGTAGTGTCTGAGTGTGCTGTGGAATGATTGCAATGCCTTGTCTGAATGATGGTAATGGGAACAGTCTATTTGTATTTTAAAATTAAAAAATAACCTTAGAGAGGGGAAGGAGGGGGGAGAGAGAGAGCCCCCCTCAGAAGGGTAGGGAGGTTCAGAAGGGGAGGAGGGAGTGGAGCTTCACCTCTGGGAAGACAGACCCAGAGACCCTTTAAGAGAAATTCAAACACAGTTGCATGCAATTCAAGGATGATGGCCCCTCTTAGCTACCGGTTCGCTAAGGGTGTTCCCAAATTAACAACCGGTTCTACAGAGCCGGTGAGAACTGGCTGCAGCCCACCTGTGATTATAACTATTAAATAATACAATTTAATATTGGATAAACAGCTGACTCCCAAGTGACACACTGACAGAAAAGCAGAATTCTTACTATGAATCTCCTATTCTGGGAGGAGGGTGGGACGGCACACAATTAAAGCAAGGTCAAGGTATGAACATCTGTTCAGCCAGTGCACCAAGCTTTATTGTCACAAAACTGCTGTAAAATTCTTTGAGATAGTACAAACGCTACAAATGCCTGCAGGAAGGCTGGATCCTTCCTACTGGCACTGGTACTCCCAGAGACACTTGTCTGACAAAGTATGTCCAACACAGAGGCAGGGGGAGGGTAGAAGAAAGGGGTGAAACGGGCAAATGAGCAAGGCAAGCAGGGCAGGGGTTAGTGCATCTGGAAGAGAATGGTACCAACTGTGCTGGTACATATCCAGTTCCTAGAACTGCCAGTCGGTCTATGTTGATTCCCTGCAGCAGAGTTTACCTACTGCAGTTGCTGCTTACCATGAGCAGACATCCAGCAGCTGAAATTTCACTTTGGGATAGAGGGTAATCTGCACTGGCCCCACTGTTTTGGCAAGGGGGAACTGGGTTGTTAACTAGGCTAAGCATGTACAAACTAAACTTAAAAGATATTCTCAACTTTGGTAAAAATGTACTACACTGAAAGATAGATTGACTATCATGCCTTTTGCATTCCTTGTTCTTGCACTGGAAACACAAGATTGGATTTCACATTTCTCTTACCTGTATTCACAATAAAGTTCTCCATCTGTACCACACAAAATATCAAGCGGGGGATCCAAAGTCTGCATTGAAAAGGCTAAACGGCACAACTCTCGTATTAAACCGCTGATTATGATAAAATCAACTTCAGGTGGAAAGGAAATCTTAGGATTGATGTTCATTGCGCGAACGACTTCCTGAAAATAAATGGAACAATTTATTTCCTATAAAATATAAATCATGAAATTATGATTTCTTAAACCTATGCAACTAGAAATGCACATGGAAACAGAAGTGACTGTGGTAGTTTAGTGGTTAAAGATGCTGTGCCTGCTTATTTTATGCCATTTTAATGTTTTGTCTGTGATTTTAGTCAATCTATTGAGTAAATCATGTTGGAGAAGATTCTTGAGAGTCCCTTGGCCTTCAAGAAGGTCAGATCAGTCAATCCTAGAAGAAATAATCCCAGACTGGAAGGACAGATACTGAAGCTGAAGTTCAAACTCTCTGGCTACATCATTAGAAGGAAAGACTTTTAAAGAAAAACCTTAATGCTGGGAAAAACTGAAGATGGAAGTAGGAAGCAGAGGGGGAGGTAGTTAAATAGTGTCACTGAAGCAATGAACATGAATTTGGACAAACCTCAGAAGTTAGTTGAAGATGGGGAGCCTGGCATTCTGCCATCCATAGGGAGATGCCTCATCAATATTAAAATGAACAATGCACAACTATATCACACTATAAGAAAACTCATTGAATGGCAACGTTATAAGAAATATGCAAACCTATTCACACTTGATTGAGTGTGAATGGATGAACTGGGATTTCTGAGTAGACATGCATACAAATGTGCTATAAAGCAGTTCATTTCTTTTTTTTAACTATCACTTTTTAGAAAGATTAGCTTCTGGTCCATCCAAATTTAAATATTCAAGTTTCACTAAGTAAGCAGGATACTGATAAAGCACAGTATATTTTCATACTTACGCTGACACTGGCCTGAACATCATACATATCTTCCTGGCGAATAATGTAGTCCATAACCATGTCTTCAAGTGGTTCAGTTCCTGAGTAATTTAGGGACAAAGTCTTTCGAACACGCATTTTGAACTGTCTGAAGGCTAACTTTGCAGCATGGAAAGACTCCTGCAAATGATCAAACAGTTACTTATAATCCTAAAGTTCAGGGAAAATGAAAAACATTTCTATCCAGATTACATCACAGGTCAGTAAACGCTGTCTGGTGTGGAAATCTGTCTTCTCTACCATTCTTCTATAGTTCCCACCTATTCCAGCTCTAGTAATTACCGTAGTACTATACTTGAGATCTGAAGCATGCCTCTAGACCTCCTTTGACACTGCTACCAAACCTAAAATGTTACTACCATGTCAGTTTATAATGCCAGCCCAGCTTTGCTTGAATGCTATGTTTTTATGGTGAACTGCTGACCCAACTAATGCAAACTCTCATCCTAAGCACTTGCATTCAGCCTTTAAATTGAGCTAATAATCATATTAGATCAGCTATTTTCAAACAGTGGCACATTAATGTGCTGCAAATGATTTGCTGGTGTGCTGTGGGAGTTTGGGGGAGAGGTCATTTGATGTGAGCCCCCAATTGCAGGAAAAAAGATAGTGTGCCTTAACTATATCAGTGCCTTTCCAGTACGCCCTGCCATGAAAAGGGTTGAAAACTGATGTATTGGAGCCCAACCCTGAGCTTGTTGTTCCGGTACTCAGCCAGCAATGAGTGTTGCAAGCATGCCATAAAGCACAATTGTGGGTCGCAGTGCCTGTCCAGCACCAGCAGTAACTGAGCACCAGCCAATGCTTAGAATCATAGAATCATGGAGTTGGAAGGGACCAGCCTTTCCTCATAGGGCTTCCCTTCCCTCCCATTGATCATTCTTGTCGCTCTCCTCTGGACTTGCTCCAGTTTGGCTGCATCTTTCTTAAAGTGAGGTGCCCAGAACTGAACACAGTACTCAAGGTAAGGTCTAACCAATGCAGAATAAAGAGGAACTAGAACTTCTCATGACTTGGAAGCTACAGTCCTCTTAATGCAGCCTAAAATGGCATTTGCCTTCTTTGCAGAGACATCACACTGCTGACTCATGTTTAGCTTATGATCCAAAGCGACTCCAAGATCCTGCTCACATGTTGTGCTGCCAAGCCAAGTATCCCCCATTTTATACCTGTGTTTTTGGTTTTTATTTCCTAAGTGCAGAACCTTGCACTTCTCCCTGATGAAGTTCATTCTATTTGTTTCAACCCAGTATTCCAGTTTGTCCAGATCCTCCTGGAGGTTTATTTTGTCTTCTGTTGTGTTTGCTACTCCTCCCAGCTTGGTGTCATCTGCAAATTTGATCAGGCTCCCCCGTATCCCTTCCTCCAAGTCATTGATGAAAATATTAAAGAGAACCGGGCCCAAGACAGAGCCTGGGACACCCCACTTGAAACTGACCTCCAGGTTGACACAGAACCATTTACTAAAACCCTTTGAGTGCGGCCGTCGAGCCAGTTGCAGATCCACCTAACAACTGCCTCGTCTAGCCCAAATATTTCCAACTTCCTAATTAAGATGTCATGTGGGACCTTGTCAGATGCTTTGCTGAAGTCAAGATAAATGACATCCACAGCATTGCCACTGTCCAGTAAGCTCATAACCTGATCAAAAAAGGAGATCAGATTTGTCTGGCAAGATTTTCTTGGTAAATCCATGCAGGGTTCTTTTGATCACCGAGTAGTTGTCTAGATTTGCACAAATTGTGTGTTTTATGATTTGTTCTAATATCTTCCCTGGGACTGAAGTCAAACTGACTGGTTTATAATTTCCCAGGCCTTCTTTTCCCCCTTCTTAAAGATTGGGACTACATTAGCCCTCCTCCAGTCCAGTGGCACTTCTCCACTCCTCAAGGATTCCTCAAAGATGATGGACAGAGACTCTGCAAGGACATCTGCAAGTTCCTTAAGAACTGGAGGATGCAGCTCATCTGGTCCAAATGACTTGAATTCATTTAGGCCAGTTAAGTGGCTTCGGACCAGTTCTCTGATAATCTTAATCTGCTGTTTTGCACCATCCATGTTTCCATTACCTCTTTGGGGATGCATCAGCCAATGGTCCCGCACCCCCATTTGCACAGCCCTCCTTCCGAGAATAGACGGATGCAAAGTAGGAGTTGAGCACCTCCACCTTCTCCTGAACATAGAGAAGAGGCTTCTTCACTCAGTGGTCACCCACACCATCAGGTGGCAGAGAGGTGACAGGAAGTGTGGGGAGAGACAGAGGAGAAGGGATGACAGGGAAAGGAATGTGCAGGAGGAGGCAGGATTGCAGGAGCTGTGCTTTGCCAGATCCAGAACTTCCATGTCAGGCTTTACAACAACCCAAGGGTTGCCGCAGAATTGAGTAGCACCACTGTTAGGGGAGAGAGTCCTATTCATCAGAGTTGCCACCAGCGATATCCTGCAGTGCTCAGGATACTACAACAGCCATTTAGCTACCACAGCAGCCCTGAGCTACATAGGAGTGGGCTGCCCATGTTTATAATACATCATGCTCTAAAGGCCAAACTGTGACATTAAGCCTGGTTTTAGATACATTTAGGGGATTAACACATTTAGGGGATCAACACTTTTCCCTTGTGCTGCTTACTTGCTGAAAAGTATTCATCAAAGTTGGTATTTATTGCAAATAGCACCTTTGGGAGCCAATAGCTGCTTTTAAGGAGTAATTTTCAGACAAAAACGTAGTGTAGAGGGAAAGTGTCAAACCCTCCTTTGCGCACACTGCAACTCAAAGCTCCTCTGCATGCACAACCACCATGTCCATATCTTCCTGTGTGAAGACATTTTTAACAACATGGTGTATAGTTTGGTTTTTGCTCCAAAGAGATCCAATGCTGGAGAAAAGTTATTGAACAAGATACAGTAGTTCTGGATAAGAATAAGACATTTGTTTACAGATGCTTAGACTATGAGAATGAGTGACAGTGAAAGAAAACAGTATTATAATTCATACCACAACAGCAACATAGATGATTCTCTGCACCATTTCCAGGTCATCAATATAACTCCTCAAGAGAGACTGAGCATCCAAGCGTTCCTGAGCATAAATGTCACTGAAGCGTTCCACAAGGCGAGCATGACGGGAAGCATTTGTGAGTCTTGCCCGGCCGGGGGAGGAAGCTGCCATTGGAACTGGACTCGGTGATCTACTAAGAGCTGGGGAAGGAGATTGACTTCGTGCAAGCCTACAACAAAATTGCAAAATAATCTAACAGGGGACATGGTCTGTACCTTTTTGAAATTTTGTTATAGACCAGTGGTTCCTAAACTATGGTTATTAGCCACCAGTGGGTCACAACCCAATTTTGGGTGGTTTGCAAAAATGACAAGGTGGATTAGACTATGTGCAAAAAGGGTTAAAGAGCATGCTACTTGGGGGAAGCACTGCTGCCCAATCAATATTTTAGCAACAGAGGCTTGAGTGGTTGTAAATTGAAACTTTTAAAAAGTTTCCTTACGTTTCTTTTTAAAGTGTCCTTTAATTTAAAAGACCTGGTGCTAAGAAGTTTGGGAACCACTGTAGGTAATTATTTAAAACTATAGTTCTAAAGAATATAATTGTTTGGAACATTAACAACAGTGCAAATTCTGATAGTTTACTTCTGACCAATGCATCCAAAGCAGAAACAAGTTCCACTGCATCCAGTGGAGAGGGCAGTAGGAGAGGTCTCCTCTAAGTCTCTGAACTCCAACTAGGCCTACATGCAGCATGAAATGCACTTGCACAAGTCTCGGTGGATCCACGTTCTAGAAAACAGTCTTGTACTGTTCCTGATATAAATTGCTTTGTGAACTTTTTTGGTGGAAGAACAGTATACAGATTTCTGAAATAACAACAGGATAGCTCAAGTTAGTCCCTACCTGCTTTGAAGCACTGAGTTTTGAGCACCAAGGACGGCAATTTCCTCCTTCAGCATTTTAACTTGCCGCTCATAGTCACCCAACCGCTCCAGACTCCTCAAAGCACAATCCTCCTTTGCCTGCAAAGCCTTTAGACTTAAAAACACAGAATAAATACGATCAAAATAGGACATTTCTATCACAAGCAAGACCTTGTTTTTTAAGTCACACTAACAAAATGGTTAGAGCCCACAGAGAGTTCCAGTTAGCAGTATGAGTATCTTCAGTAATGTTGGGGATGTTATTATTAAAGGAAATTGGAGGCTCTGTAATTGGTTACAATAGCTATCAATAAACCCAGGACTAAGTACGTTGTAACATAAAAGCACTAAAGGAAACAGTATTATCTGAGGTATTAAAGCCCACGATAAAGAGATAATGGAATAATATTTATCCTTGTCACACAAATTGCTTGCATTTCATCCTGCCATTACTTCTTAGCCACAATTACTCCTTATGTGATATGTTATAAATCTGTTATAAATTGTTATAAATCAACACAATGACCTTCAACACATTGACCTTCAACACATTGACCTTCATTCCTTCAGCTATGAATTTGTATCATGGTCTAAGGCAGGGGCCACCAACGTTTTTGGCAGGAGGGCCACATCATCTTTCTAACACTATGTCAGGGGTGTTAGGGGCCAGAAAACTAATTAACATTTCAAATTTGAATTGCTTGGCGCTGCATACACTGCATGCGAAGCACAAAAGCCTGGATTAGACTGTTATGGAGGATAGGCTGTTACCCAAGCAGCAAATCCCCCTTCTCCATGCCACTGAATTAGTCCAATGGAAAGGCAGAGCCAATACAACTGGATCCAGCTGGCGTCGCAGAGCTGGGCTAAGGACAGGAGCTCACCCTGTCTTGTGGGGCCGACCCGGGTCTCGAACCCTGGCCTGCTGGTTAACAGGCACAGTGGCTTAACCATTTGCGCCACCCACAGCCCATAAATTTGAATACATTTACATAAATTTACATATAAGAATGTACTGGAGTGGATTACAAGTCTTGCCCAAGGGCAGGATAGAGGAAACACATTGAAGCTTGCTGAGGGCCACATCTGGCCTCTGGGCCGGGGTTTGGAGACCCCTAGTCTAAGGGAAGCAACTAATTTCACAGTTTCAGCTATCATCACAATAGTTCAAGGATTCTTGTAACTATTTTCTATTTTGTTGCATAGATCCTTACTCTTGTAAGGAATATTTGCATGCATGTTTACATTGGACAATCTGTGCACACGATGCTTAAGACTGAAAAGTCTCTATCACTAAGCCATTTCAACCACTGTGCCATAGCACACTGTATGCCACATGGCTTCAGGGGAAGATGGGTGTGTGGCTTCGAGGACTCCCCAAAGCCATACAGCTTCTACTCCAATTACCGTCTACTTGCTATACTCCCTCTACTTGGGAGGGCACCTAGACACAGGTGCCATATGTGCTCCCTGAGGCATCCAATGGGACACTGTGTGATACAGGAAATTGGACTAGATGGGCCTTTGGCCTGATCCAGTGGAGGCTCTTCTTATATTCTTATGCTCCAGGCTTTGGGGATGGGAGGGAATGCAGCCGAGTGGTGGGTACCCAGGACATACCAGCCTCCCTGCAGAGAGGTGAGCCAGCCCAAGCTATCCTGTACATAGGAGGAAACCCTTTTGGGCTGGTGGGGAGGCGGCACTGAGCTGCACTGTCCCAAGGCTGCAGCGGACTCAAAGGAGGAGGAGGAGGAGGCTGGCTGGCTGCCCAAGAGTAGTGATGGTGGTGAAGTGGGAGGGAGACAGGGATACAGGGAGGTTCTCCCCGCAGGCTCCCACTCACCTCTGCTTGTGAGGAAGGTGTTTCCCAGCCCAGCCAGGAACCACATCTGCTGCTCTTCTTCCACCACCTATGTAGGGTCCCCATTCTCTGTCTCCAATGTCGCCATGTCCTCATGAAGAGCCATGGGGACCCTCAGAAGGGAGACCCAAGAGAGATGGCCAAAAAGAAGTTGCAGCAATGATGCTGGGCTGGTAGACGCATCCCTTGCAGGAGGAGGTGATTGAAGCCTGCAGGAAGGCTGGAGGGAGGCATCTGGAAATGGAGTGTGTTAGGGAAGCTCTGAGGGAGCACAAACCTTGCCCCCACCCCCCTGCCAAGGGCTGAGTCATGGGGTGCAGCTCTGCTTCATAGTGTCACTTCCTGATGTCACTTCAGGCCATGACATAATTTTCAGGTTGATAACATCACTTCCGGAGATCCTGGACAGACTGTCATTCTCAGAAAGGGGTTCTGGGCTAAAATGTTTGAGTACCACCGATTCAGATGAATACCAATTACACTATACTAAGTGTTTACGTTTTTGAAATTATGATTGATTTCCCCATTGTTCCTCAAAAGCAGAAGTCACCACAAGTCACGTGCAATATCCATGGAACACAACAAACATCAATATGCTATCAGCTCCTAGACAACTACAGTTTCAATAACCTACAACATCTGGTTTGCTAATATGACTACAGCAACTCCATTACAGAGAATAGTCGTTTCCAAGCTTTTTAACTGGCCAGTCCCTTGACCTCCTGAACCATGGGCAGCAGCTCCCTATTACGGCTACTATCCTATACACTGAATTGATAGCAGCTTTATTTGTGAGGATTCTGCAGCTCCTCTGGCTGGTTCCTGCAACTCCCTGGGAAACCTCAGCTCACAGTCTGGGAACTACTGAAATAAAAAGAAAGTCACTGGATAATGGAAGAAAAAAAATCAGAGAATGCACAATCAAATTATCACAGTGAAAGCCAATCTGAATATATCACATTGCTGGAAGTAGAAAAAAATTTCTGTTGTAGAAAACAGAATTTGCCAGAATAAAAGGACTGGATTAAAGAGGAAATCCAGCTCTGAAGATTGGTAGCAGAAATGTTTCAATATCTCAATAAACTAATGTCTCAGTTTCTTCATCATGGGCTCATCTCATTGAATCTGAAACAAAGATCCCAATCCTATGCATGTCTGCTCAGAAGTAAGCCAATGACAGTCAAGGAAGCCTACTCCCAGATTAGTGTGAATAGGACTGCAGCCTGACAGCTTCACAATCCTAACCATGTCTACTCAAAAGCAAATCCTACTGTCCTTAATGGAGTTTATTCTGAAGATAGCGTGCATAGGATTGCAGCAACACAGCCTAATCTTGAGTTGCCATGAACACAGGGCTGCTGCAGAACCAAAATGGCTGCTGTGGCATCCAGCACACTCCAGTAGCTCTGGAGTAGCCCAAGATGAGGTTCAGGATCTGATGGAACAGAGTTCCACTGACCCCACCCCCCATTCTCTTCTACCTGCCTTCCAATCTTCTCCCTGCCTTCCCCTATGCCTCTACTCACCAATCCAAACCCAGTACTCCAAGCAACCACCAAGCAGTGGACCACCAGCCTCCATGAGCACTACCTCAGTAGATGTGGGATCCTACTTAGACTTGAAGCCTGGACCTATTTTGTGGGTAGACTGGATTTCTATTCCAAGACTACCCTCCAGACTACCTTCTGAAGCCACATCTTCCATGTGGATAGACCTTGGCTCTCATTCTGAGACTGCACTCTGAAGCCATATTTTCCAAGCAGGTAGACCTGGGAAACCCATCAATGAACAATCTATATTCTAAAAATTGTACTAGTCTATCAGTGGTTATTAACCATTATGGCTGCCTTGAACCACTAGATGCATGGGGAGTATGTCACCAAGTACTACGTGCACAAGAGCATTTGCAAGGGAGGGCATTATTCACAATATGCCCCACAGTATGCCCTTGTGGGGAATATTTGCTGCATTTATTTTCTGGTCATTATTTTTCATTTCATGTCATGACTATTACGATCTCTCAGCCTCACATACCACATGGTTACTGTGAGGACAAAAGAAGGGAGAACCATGGGCAGCATGCTGAGCTTCTTAGAGGAAAGTGGTATAAAATATGAAACTATCATTCAATCAAGTCGTATAGGGGTGTCAAAAATTTAAGGGCTGTGGGTGTTAAATGACGCAGCCACTGGCTGTCAGTGAGCCATGGTGCACTGAATAGAAGAGGGCTCTTGATCAGAAAGCTTATGGTTGCAATCCTAAAGTTAGATATGGTTAGGATTGTGCTCCAAGTCATACATTTGTCAGGAAAAATAAAAAATATATAATTTTGAAGTGCTATCCAGGTTAAGGACAATACTGAATGAAAAGTCTTATTCAGATGTGGATTTGAAGAGTATAACAGGAAACATCTAACCAAATTATTCCAAGTCACACAACACAAGGCCTGTCTAATTGCTGATTCTTTACATAAATCAGCACCACCAACGAAAAGTCATGTTATATCTAATTTCTCATGCAAGCACAATCATGCTTCAAGGTCAGCAGAATAAAACACTTTAAAGACTGGCCTCTTCTAGACACAATCAGATGATGGTTACAAACATGTGGAAGGTGGTGGACTACAAGGAAGGTGATGGTCTCTCCCTCACTGGGGATCTTCAAGCAGAGGAGTAACAAGCACCTGTCCCTTTCAACTCTGATACTGTGTCTAAGCTGTATTTTGGAAGGCACATATATGTACAGTATTGGGGATGTCTGGCCTTTTGAGTTTTCAGCCTGGTTTTTAATTTGGTAGATGATGGGTACATGTCAGTAGACCTCCAGCAGCTGATTAGGCAAATGAGCTACACCTGTGTAAGGTGAATAGTGCCTACTAAGGCATAGGCCAAATAGTCAACTGAGAAGCACCTGTGGCATCTCCACAGTGAATGGAGGGCAGTGTGTATATAAACACGGATGCTTGGAGATGTGCTGCTGGAGTAGAGGTTGGTATTGGACTGCCTTTATTGTGTTCTATACTGCTCTATGAACTTGATTTTGCCTGCTCCCTGAATTTTTAAAATACAGACTGTTGCTGAAAACCTGGTGCTCCTGTGTTTTCTCTTGGAGCTGGTTCTGGTGGGAACAGTTGGTCAGTTGCCACCATATCCTGACAGGGGCATTCTGAAAAACAAACTTTTTCTAAATGCTTGACCTGCATGAAGATCGTGGACACAGCTCACTACACACAGGAAGACATGGGTTCTTCTTAGAATTGATTTGCAATTTTCCGACAGTGCTGAGCTTTCTTGGTTGAGGGATTCTTTGGGGGCTGTCACTGCAGTTTAACCAGCTTAAGGGTGCAATGGAGAAATACCAAAATTCATGAAAAGGGTTAGCTGTATTTTTTAACTGAAGTAATGCATCAATAGCAAATAACGTTAGGTCTGGTGAGAGAATTCATCACCATTTGTCTGGAGCACGAAGAACAGTAAATAATTAGCATTACACAAAGTGAACATAGCAAAAAAATAATTCAAAAGCCAACTTTGCTGGCTGCTTTTAAGCCATAAATAGCCCTGCATAATATAATTTTTTCCTTACTCTGTTTTTAGCTGAATAATTTCATCCTCTGCTGCCAAAAGGGTGGTGGCTGATTTGGTTTTTGTGTCTTCAAGAGCCAACTTGGCTTCTGCAAGACTGCAAGAGAAATCAACACCTAGAGATACCTAGAAAAGCAGGAAGTTTCCTAGCATGGTAAGTGAAACAGATTGCATGGTATCTTAGGCTAGATATTTTTTTGCGAATGGAAAGAAAATAAAATGCCTTTTTATCAAACAATAAGTATCTTGTCAATGGCTGCAGCACATTTATCTGGGAATGAGTCACACTGAACTCAGTGAAACTTATTCTAAGAAGACATGCATAAGGTTGCAACTGAAAGCCACACAATAAACATCAAATCCTCCTCTTCTGTTCCAGACTGAAGGCCATTTCATGTGTTATTTTGATATTTGGTGGTAAGTGTGGGATCAGGAGTCACCCATGTTGTGCACTTGCCAAGGGCAGGCACACAAGTTCCTCTGTACCTGTGACGGTAGTATCAGCATGGAGAGGGGGTATTATGGGGAGCCGCTTTAGTACTTTGCTGCAGGGTCCAAAATACCCTGGCACCTTCACTGCTTGGAGATCCTTCTCCATAAATACATGAAAGTACAAGTGCTATAATGGCCAAATGGCACACACGTGTACAGATCATAGCTTTCAGTATCAAAATACACACAGGAGGGTCTCCATTTTTCACATGGTTATTCACTGGCATTTTGCTGGCAGAAGCCACAATAGGGCATATGCTGCTTTCATATATTCTGTAATTAGAATTCAAATCCCCAAGATTGAAAATAAAAAGATGGTCTGAATAAAATTCAGACCATCTTGTCAATTAGCAATAGTTCTCCCAGGTCTTATGCAGAAAAATCCCTCAGTCTTGCTCCTGGAGATCCTTTCACTGAAAGAACTAAACTCTTTGATGCAAAGGAAGTGCTCGACTACTTGGCCCCAGAGAGCAGGCCCTGAAACTTCCTTAAATGTGAATTATTTTTATAGTTGGGCCACTGAATCCCAACTATTGTTGGGCCACATGGCAATGCTTTAGACCCAGTGCTACACCCACTGTATCCCATGGGGGCTTTGGCCCCAGAAAACCGTTTTTGGGGATAAAGAAACATTTTTCCCTTGATCCAGGGAAAGGACATGCTGATCCAATGGGTTTGCTTAGGCGTTCACCAGTGATATTGCTGGTACAAGTTCACATTGACCCATGAAGACATATCGGGCCTGGGAAGGGGGTAAGAATTAGGCAGGCACTGCTTTTGGCAAACATTCCCCCTTAAGCAGATATGATTTCACCTCTTTCCCACCTCCATCGTCAACCTGTTCCACTCACTCTACCCCTTCTGATCCCTTCCTGGCTCCCTCTGGGGCCCCTGTGCAGACTTACCTGAGACAGCAGACATCTGGCATCCAACTTAATTTGGGTCTATCCACCAGCACAAGTATGTGCCCTCTAGCAGAGTCCCATTTGCAATAGCTGCAAAGTGCATTATGCTGGTGGAACCACATGTTCTGCTAGCATAACAAATATTAGGGCTGGGCACACCACCTTATGCATTCCACCCACTTCAGTGTCACCTCAATGACAGAAAATTTTCACTGATACCCAGCATGACTTTCATTCATACCCAGTATGATACCCAGCATGACTACCGCCCCATGCGGATTACAACACCTTCTTCATACATAGACTTAACAAAGAAAGCAGAACAAATTCTTCCATAGCGTTACAATAACCCTTTGCTATTGTTTTGTACATGAATGTTAAAACTGGTGAAATGAACATCCAGAAACATTATTATCAATAGTTATTAAAGTTAAATGATGCTGATCCATAATATAACTTTAAAGGTTATTTCAGTGTTTCTTCAAAACTAATTTACTGACATGTATTTACAGACGCTAGACTGAAAAGCTGAAAAAGTCACTTTTCAAAGACTATTCCAAGGAACTATACGAATATTCTATATGCAACACTATAGAAAGCAATAATAATGCTGCTTTTGTGAGTATAGAAGGTATAATGATATATGCTTCTCAGTACCTTACTCATAAGTAAGCCCATTGTGTTCAGTAAGATATAGGCTGTAAACCTATCTTACTCACCAGAAATAAACATCTCTAATTACAGAATTCCGTAATCAGTTCAAAATCACTTGTGGTTAATTTATAAATTTTAAAGGCTACATTGTTTGTCAGATTCTCTTTTTCCCCCCCAAAAAGAATTAAACATTCTTAAAACTCTTGTAGAAACATGGCATTAGGGAAAAATTATTGATGAAAATAGTTATGAAATTTTAATTGTCCTACTCTTGCTGCAGAAGATTGAGCTGTACACGAGTGGAGTTCAGTTCTTTCTCCAGATGTTGTATTTCATCGTTCTGACTATTGGCCAATTCCCGCAGCTGCCTCTCTTTCTCAAGGGATGCCTACAGTGAAATATAAATCCAGAATTTGAAAGCTTATCATTTTGAATAAAAATGTTCCCTTCAGGAATGCTGCAGTAAATCCTCAGTTGATTATAAATAAAGATGTTGCCTCTTTCTACATAAAAGCCTTAACCTGTGTGTCAGGGTGTCCACATCTCCTGGCCAACATTCCATGTCAGTCAAGCAGGCTGAAGAGAGGCAACTGTCAACATTCCATTTCTATTTCAAGTGCCATTTCCAATTGCTTCTTGCTGTGCAGTCTAACTAGCACAACTCATCTTTCTCCTTGTTCCCATGGTGGCCTGGGGAGGTCTCTTGAGCATCTTTGTGCACTGGCCTAACCCAAGAGTGGTGCGAAAGTGCCTTACGGCACTTTTGTGATATCTCCAGGCCAGTATGGGACTTTTGCTGGAACTTGTGCCATTCTGCCTTTAGGATCGCAGCTTCAAAGTGTACTGAGTACAGACAAACATGCAGATATGCTTTATTATTCTGAAAGCAAATAGGTGTCTCCAGTGGTGGGATTCAAATAAATTAACAACAGGTCCTATGTCCTAATAACCTAAATTAACAGGTTCTGTGTCCATAGAACAACAGGTTTTATGTCCCATTAGTAACCAGTTCTCAGAACCAGGTGCTCATAAGCAAAAGGTTTTATAGAACCTGTGAGAACACCCTGAAGCACACCACTGAGTGTCTCACTCTGAAATGCTAAGTTTCTATATGCATGGAGTTTGTACTGTGAGCTTGGGCATTTATGCAACACTCCAACAACCTGCTATAGTTTAACACCACCCATGCTTGTCACTAGACTGTGTAAGTCAGGCCTGATTTCATTCCCAAAGCACATCTTCTCTCAAATATTTTATTTTACTAATATTCTCATTGATAACAAGTCACTCAACCAAAATGCAACACAGTCGCAAGTACCAACTGTGGAAGCTTTCAACAAGCAGATAGGAGATGTTAGTTTCCAAGAAAAGTGTTTTACTGGCTAAGGCTGCAATCCTAGCACCCATAAGCCCCAGCACAGGTCCCATGCTGGCTTGGGGGTGTCTCAAAGTGCTGTAAGGTACCTCTGTGCCACTCCTGGAGAGGGTTAGGACAATGCACAGACATCTGCTTCCTTCCCTACATCATCACAGGAATGGGAAGATTGATGAGATGTGCCGGCCTAGGTTAGGATCACATCCTTTTAAGTCATATGAAAGCTTTGATCAACTAGCATTTTCTCTTTTGTTTGCAATACATAATCTTGACTACAAAGATGAGTCAATGAAATGTGATGTGCATGTTCAGGACACAATTCTGCATTCCAAATTTGAATACAACCTCAAACATTTTACTTATTTTCAATAATCAGGGGAGGAAACACCAAATAAATGTGATATCTGCCTTGAAGCCGAGATATCAGAATGATGCTGCTATTCACACTCAAGACACTTTAAAAAAAAACACAATTCCACATTTCAAGGTGCATATACTGTGAAGCAAACCCTCTTAAACTGTATGATTAACTATTTCAAGATAAATATTTATTGTACCTGACAAGGGGAAGGACTTCTTTCGAAGAGCCTTCCAAGAGGGGGGCTAGAAAAACAGGTTCCTAATAACGGCAGCAGACGAGATTTAATTGTTTCCACACCTGCATAATGTCCACCTGTAACAAAAAGTGAAAACAAAATGAATTGTAAAATATAACATGTAAGAGTGCTTTAAATGGCTATGTTGTTGTATATATGGCTATATGTGTGTGTGCTTTTAATCCATCAACTCCACTGAAGACAATCTAGGATATTTCTCAAAACCTTCACATTTCAGCCATCATAAACTGAACTCTGAGGTACAGTTAACTGAAACATGCAACAGGGTATTCTCTATTTGTGCATCTAGACTTTAAAACTCCCAACTCATCACGTCCCTTCTCTCTCTCTCTCTCTGTTTGTAAGATGGGTTACAAACATCTTGCAGCCCAATCCATCTTAGAGCACAGGTAGGGATCAGGCTGGTAGTCTCTTCAGGGTAAGGGGATTTCCCCCCCTTACCCCAAGTAATGCTCCAGCATGTGCAAAGGGCTGATAAATCACTGGTGGAAATCTGAATACCCCATGCACAGCATTACATGGATAGGATATAGTGGAGACTTGCTCTGCTGATACTGTCCCCCTCTCAGGCCTGATCCAATCCCTTTCTGCTTTCCCCTACAGAGTCCTCCCTGCCTCTTCAACACAATAGTTAAACCATCCTTAGTCTGGAAGTCAGGAAATAACACTGGCAGGATGGTGTAGGCCTTCCCACCAGTACTGCTTACATACAAGTCACTGAAAAACATTTTATAGTGCTTTTATAGCAGTTAGCACTGATACAGCAGTTGTTCCACAGATGCTGCTATAAGAAGAGTAATTGCACTGTTAAATAACATAAACATGCATAGAACAACCTTACCTTCTTGCATTGTTTGATTGAGAATTGTGAAGATTTGCCCCTGAATCATAGCACTCATTTCAATAATATCACAACATTGATTCATATTCTGATCACATGTGTTAATCTGTAAACCAGAAATACTTTTATTACAGTGTAATTTTCCTCCCGAACCAAGTAATTTTTCTCCCAAACCAAGTCAGAGAATAAAACCACTGAAGAAGATAATATTCTACAATGGAAAAGAATAGACAAGAGCCTATGAACATGTATCAATAAGAACAAGGCAACAGCTTCTAATACAGATTTTGAACCTTTATCATCTCATGCACACTGACAAGATACTAAAATTGTTAAGGTGCACCATCAGTTTTTTTAACCATTGACAAGCTACATCATGCTACTGGTATGAACTCAAATCCCCCAATTGCTAATAATTAATAAGAGCATCCAATGTGATCTTGGGCCAGTCACTTACTCTCAACCTCACCTGCCTCACAAGGTTGTTCTTTTTATCCTTTTGTTCCAAGATGGCCTGGGCATTTGCTTTGACATGGGAATGATGTATGCTACAGTTGCACCCTAAAATCCTAATTAATCCGATTAAAGCTTTATTTTATGCACATATGCTTCAATTTACAGTTATTTTTGCCCTTTCTATTATGCATCTATAATGCAATATAAAAAAACCTCTTATCAAGCATAATATTTTGCATCTATAGCTAGGTTTTGGATGCACACATATGAAATTGCTTGGACAAAAGATGCAGTTCATACAATCTATTTAAAGTCAACCCCTAGTGCTTAGATCCTGAGCTGGTACTAACAAGCATGTCTGCCATGTCACGATTGGGTGCTGATTTGCATGTGTATATAGGCACTGTAGGAATAACCCAAAAGCTTGTCTCTTATCAACTCACAGCACAATGCTTTTTAACTGTAATCAGTTCAGTCCTCAAGTGCAGAGTATTCAAGTAGTGCAGGTGTATGCATGGACTAGCCCTAAATGCATGTGAGATCCTATTCTTAGGATCATCCTTGAATAAGTTGTGTATAGAAGATATGTCAACAAATTAATATGTTTATGCATCCCAAAAGCATTCCCTGTGGAAGCCAACATTTTCCCATTAAAACTGGTCTAATTATCATTAGGTAAATATCACAATGGGATGAGGAGAAGAAGATCCCGCACAG
Organism: Cryptoblepharus egeriae; assembly: GCA_030015325.1. NCBI lineage: Eukaryota > Metazoa > Chordata > Lepidosauria > Squamata > Scincidae > Cryptoblepharus > Cryptoblepharus egeriae. The sequence goes on from JAREYC010000007.1 coordinate 58,486,951, forward strand.
TAGCAGAATAAATGTTGAACTTGGGTTATAATAAGATGTTACAATCATGTGCAGGTGCTGGTGAAAGGGCAGAGAATCCCATAGCATTGTGATGTCAGGGCGTAGGTAAACTGTAGCTATTGTTACAGATGAGGAGGGAAGATTAGAACATAGCTGCATGAAGATCATAACATCAGATATGATCAATTCCTTGGCTGCTCTTCCTCAGTGGTGATGAGAGAATAAACAGATCAGAAAGAGGGTATTTGTGGATATTTGCTTTTCACAGCAAGCTGTATGGTTGTAAATTCCTGGAAACCCTATTAAAATCTCCAGGATTGCTTTCAACAGATGGTGTGTCCTGGAAACTCCTGATCAGTTGTGGAAGGTTGGTGAACCAGCTCTTTGGAGGAAGTGGGGAGATCTTAAAGGACAATGACATTTTACAAATGTGAAGTGCAAATTGAATTCCAGTGAAAAGTCACAATGTGTTGTGTTAATCTTGGCAATTGATTTATGGCAACTTGCAAGAACCAATCCCAAAGCAGCCTGCAGGAAGGAGAAACGTGATCCATAATCCCTGCCAGTGCCTGCTGTGCTGTCCCAACAAGTTGCCTTATCTCCAGTTTCTGTGTTCTGGCAACCACAACACTCTGCTTGGCAACTGGAACCAGCGTCCTTAGTTACTGCTTTCCCGGGAAAATTGCTGCACTTTCCCAAAGCATCACTAGAGGCACCTAATACAGAGCCCAATCCTATGCATGCCTACTCAGAAGTAAGTTCCATTAGAGTCATTCTCAGGAAGTGTGGATTAGATTGCAGCCTCAGAGCCCAGTTTTAGGCATGTCTACACACACAATGCGACTAGGCATGTCTAAACACACAATCCTAACTATGTCTACTCAAAAGCAAACCCCATTGTGTTTAATGAGTTTTACTCCCAGGAAAGTGTCTGGAATCCTTAAGACACTTTCCTGGGACTAAGACCCATTGAACACAATAGGGATTACTTTTGAGTAGACATGGTTAGGATTGTGCTCTTAGGGTGCACTCCTAAGCATGTCAACCCAGGAGTAAGTCCCATTGTGTTCTATGAGACTTACTCCCAGGAAAGTGTGTATAGGATTGCAGCCTTATTCCCATTAGAGTCCATGAAGCTCTTTGGAAAGTGTGGATCGGATTGCAGCCACACAGAGGCCTTCTCCTCCATCCTCCCAGCTCAAGAGCCTCCAGTTTCCATGGTGGAAAAACCAGTTTCTGAAATTATCTGCTTGGCTGATCTCCAAAATTGCACATTTCCCCCCCATATCATAAAGCTTCGGTTGTATAAACTGGGGAAGGAGGAGATGGATGGATGTTTTACTTATCGATAGTAGTGTATAGTACAAATTGTGTAGTACAAATAGTATTTGTACTATACAATAACTGAAAAGTCACAGTGCCTGTACATACCGTAGCACCTCATCACTTTTCCAGCCGGCCCAGCATCCCCATCATTTTTCCTGCGTGCCCAGGAAACCCCAGGTTTCCAAGACACGCGTCTGAGCGCACTCACGTGATAATCTTTACACCAGTTCTCCAGCTTCTCGTGTAAGATCTTGCAGGTCTCGTTGCAGACCAGCCTTCTCAGGGTCTCAGCCATCGTGCCCGCTGGGAATGGAGAGACCAGGAGGGGTGCGCGAACTTCTCTTCCCAAGAAGAGTCAACCTAGACTAGCATTTATGGATGGTCTTCCCCCCGGGTATGCTGCTCTTGCTCACCCCGCGGTGAATCAGTTGGGGGGAAGGAGGGGAGGAAATCAGCGAGGAAATGTCCCCACCGACTGCTGGTGGCCTTGAGCTAGCCTGCTTCGCCCCCTTCCAGCCTCCCCTATGATTGGAGAGCTTTATACCCGGCGATTGTTAAACAAACTGACGTGGGCTGGGCACGGGTGCCAGGGACGCCAGGGCTGCGCCAAGAGCCTTTGGTTGTAGCAACGCTGGGAACTCCTCCTACCCACCCCCGGCATCCCTCCCTCCACACTTGACTCCAGGACCAGCCAGGGAATCCCAAGGAAAGAATCCAGTCCCCAGCCCCGCAGCCCCTCCAAGCGCCCTTCCCTTGGAAGGCTTCCCCGGTGGAAGATGCCCTTACCTTACCAGTCATGCTGATGGTCTCTCCCATCCAAGACCCAGTTGCTTCTTCTCCCAGGCTGACTAGATGTCCTCTTTCTCCAGGAAGTGTCCTCTTTCTAAGCCTGGAAAAAAAATATTCATTTTCCTCCTTTTTCCTTGTGAGCAGGCAGCATGTAGCCTTCTTGTAATTCATATACTATCAGTGCAATCCTAAATATGTCTACTCAAAAGTAAGCCCCATCGTGTTCAGTGGGTCTTACTCCGAGGAAAGTGACTTTAGGATTGCAGCCTACAGCCATGTCTACTCAGAAGTAAGCACCTTTATAGTCAATGGAGCTTACCCTCAGGAAAGTATGACTAGGATGGCAGCCTCAGAGCCCAAACCTAGGCATGTCTACTAAGAAGCCCCTTTATAGTAATGGAGCTTACTCTCAGGAAAGTATGATTAGGATGGCAGTCTCAGAGCCCGAACCTAGGCATGTCTACTAAGAAGTAAGCCCCTTTATAGCAATGGAGCTTACTCTCAGGAAAGTCTGATTAGGATGGCAGCCTCAGAGCCCGAACCTAGGCATGTCTACTAAGAAGTAAGCCCCTTTATAGCAATGGAGCTTACTCTCAGGAAAGTCTGATTAGGATGGCAGCCTCAGAGCCCAAACCTAGGCATGTCTACTAAGAAGGAAGCCCCTTTATAGTAATGGAGCTTACTCTCAGGAAAGTATGATTAGGATGGCAGTCTCAGAGCCCGAACCTAGGCATGTCTACTAAGAAGGAAGCCCCTTTATAGTCAATGGAGCTTACTCTCAGGAAAGTATGATTAGATGGCAGCCTCAGAGTTCAGTCCTAGGAGTATCTACTCAGACGTAAGACCCATTATAGACAATGGGGCTTACTCCCAGGAAAGTGTGGCTAGGATGGCAAGCCTGAGTCCAATACATCCTACTCACACTTTTCTGGGAGTAAGCCCCATTGAGTATAAAGGGATTTCTTCTGAGTAGGCATGCCTAGGATTAGTCTCTGAGGCTGTCATTCCACCCGCACTTTCCTGGGAGTAAGCCCCAATTGAGTCAATAGTCCTCTTCTGAGTGTGGGTGGGATGACAGCCTCAGAGACTAATCTAGGCATGCCTACTCAGAAGAAATCCCTTTATAGTCAATGGGGCTTACTCCCAGAAAAGTGTGAGTAGAATAGCAGCCTCAAAACCGAGTCCTAGGCATGTCTACTCAGAAGAAATCCCTTTATAGTCAATGGGGCTTACTCCCAGGAAAGTGTGAGTAGAATAGCAGCCTCAGAGCCCAGTCCTGGGCATGTCTACTCAGAAGTAAGCCTCCTTATAGTCAATGGGGCTTACTCTCAGGGAAGTGTGGCTGGGGAGTCAGCTTTGTGGGGCTTCCAAGCCAAGCCTCCTCATGAGGCGCTTCTGGGGCCGGGCCAAGAGGCGCTTTAGCGGGCAGGCAGCCAGCGGTGCTGGTCCATCCCTCCTTCCCCCTCCAGTCCGAGTAAGGCGAGGCATGCAGGGCGTGGAGGGGAAGGAGGAGCGGCCGTTCTCATTCCGTGCCCGGGGAGGCTGTTGGTGAGCCGGGCTCCTTCTCTGTCAAGCCAAGGCAGGCTTAAGATGGCGGCTGCTGCTGCTGGTGCAGGGGCGGCGGGCGCTTCGGAGCAGGTGGGTGTCCTTCTCTCCCTGGGGCTGCGGCCAGGAGGGGCTCTAAGGGACGGGGAGAGGCGGCTCCAGCGCCTGCCAGACCCTGAGGTCTCTCCCCAGCACTGTGCCTGTGGAGGGGGCTGCACTGGTGCCTCCTCAATGCAAGGCAGTGTTGGTTCCCTTCCCTCAGAACTGGAAGTTTGGTTAGGTCTCCACAGTCTCCACAGGCACCAAGGGGTCTCTGGGGACACTCTGTGGGGTACTGATGTGCAGGGCAGCACCACATGCAGTGCCAGCACCACCCTTTCACCGTTCGATGGCGGCATGCATGTTCTGTCCATGCCCCAGCCCACCAGGTGCCACTTTATGAGGCCACCTCTGGGTGCACAACACCAGCACAGTCCGTGCACCTTCCCAAGAGTGGCAGCCACCCTTGCGTCCAGATTGATGTGGTTCACCACACACAGTGGTGTGCCGTGCACAGCACATTACTCCAGGGAGGGCTACAGCCACCCTCATGTCCAGACCAAAGTGGTGCGCCACACACATCGCACACAGTGGTGTGCCATGCACAGCAGGTTACACCAGGGATGGCTGCAAGTACCCTCATTTTCAGACTGAAGTGGCACACAACACTAGCAAGTTATTTTAGGGAGGGCTATAGCCACCCTCATGTCCAGACTTAAGTGGTGCGCAACACACTGTACAGTAGTGTGCTATGTACAGCAGGTTACTCCGGGGAGGTCTACAGTCTCTCTCGTGATCAGACCAAAATGGTGCACCACACACAGTGGTGTACCAAACACAAGGTTTACTCCAGGGAGAGCTGCAAGCACCCTCATGTCCAGCCCAAACTGGTGTGCCACACCAGAAAGTTACTTCAGGGAGGGCTTCAGTCACCTTTGTGTCCAGACTGAAGTGGCACATCATGTGCAGCAGGAATCCCCAGGTAGGGCTTTGTGGAGAGTAGTGGAAACACGAGGGTCTTTGGCACCCAATCCTATCCAGCCTTCCAGCACTGATGCAACTGCATAACTGGAGTTCAACGCTGAAGTAAAGGAAGAAAAGCTTCCTTACCTTGAGGAGGCCTCCATGACTGCCTTCACGCCACAGAATGTGGCACATGCCCCATTGGCATAGATCCATCAGCGCTGCAAAGTTGGATAGGATTAGGCCCTATGTCCTCAGTCTTATGGCCACGACGTTGTGGAACGTGCACGTACAATTTAGGGATTCCAGTAGGGAGAGGAGCTGTATGACTTCTGAATTCAAATAGCACACCATATTCTAAAAAGATGATCCCCGCCTTTGCAGAGATGATGGCTGTTCTTCTCTATTAAAAATAGTCTTAGGACATGCAAAGGAAAAAGTACACAACTGCACTTCAATTTTGAACACGTCTTATAGAAACAACAACTTGTGTACCACAGAAAGCTTTTAGTATTTCAAGAATGACTCAGTCTTGCAGATTTTTATCTTGCTTTTAATATGCCTTCCCACACCCCAAAGAGATGGCAGACACTATACAATTGGATTATGTGCCTTTTCCAATTCTAAACCTGTGTCTAAAGCAGTAATATTCAAACTTTATCATCTCATGGCATATTGACAAGGTGTTAAAATTGTCTGGAAACAGCATCAGTTGTTTTTCAGTGTTAGTTTCCATCCTTTCCCATGCTGAAGCAAATGCCCAAGATTGTTTATAATGCTCCATAGTAGAGTAGAAATGAGAGTAATTTCAGGTCAGCCAACCTACAAACCGTGACTTCTAGCTTTGTTGTCTCATAGCTGCACAGCTGACAAAGCATGCTGTACTACTGATAAGGGGCTCACCTCCCCCCAGTGAACTTACTTACCCAACCCCAGCACAACTGTGGACCATTTGTGCCACCAGTGTGCCACCAGTTGAAAATTGCTAGTCTGAAGTTTCAACATACTGCAATGAACTGTGAACATACTGCTCCCAAACTGTGAAATGTGGTATAGAAATCTCTTAATAATAGTATTGTGCTGAAATTGAAAACACCTATTATTATGTGTGCTTAATTTATTATTTCTGGGTAAAATTTTTAGCAAAGCTCTAATGGTCCTGTGAAGAAATCAATGCGTGAAAAGGCTGTGGAGCGGAGGAATATTAACAAAGAGCACAACAGTAACTTCAAAGCTGGATATATTCCAATTGATGAAAACCGTCTACATAAAACTGGTTTGCGGGGCAGGAAAGGCAACTTGGCTATTTGTGTGATTGTCCTCCTTTTTATTTTGGCTGTCATCAATTTGATTGTAAGTATAATTGTCCACAATAGACATTTTTCTTATGCTGATATTAATTGGAAGAAGTTATAAATATTGTACACTTTTGTCCTGGAGCTCAAAATAAAATTGTTTTGTCAAAATAAGCTCCAGGTTTAATAAAATGGGTTTAATCCTGTCCAATTTTCTGGTGCCACTGCAGCCCTGAGCTGCAGCTCCAGCTTATGGCTGTTTTTGCAGTTCTTTGATAACCAAAACTTAAATTTTCTCAAGACTCGGATGGGTCATGTTCATCTTGATGAGATTGCAACTTGTGTATTTGATTTGGCTATTTTAAGAAGAAAACAGTATTTTTTTTAAAGGTTGGTTCAAGCACAGATATATTTTACAAATAATAACCGTACTTTGTTTTCTAGATCACACTCATCATCTGGGCTGTGATTCGGATTGGGCCCAGCGGCTGTGACAGCATGGAGTTTCATGAGAGTGGCTTGTTGCGATTTAAACAAGACTCTGACATGGGAATTATACATCCATTGTATAAAAGCACAGTTGGTGGTCGACGTAATGAAGATCTGGTGATTGTTGGAGAAAACCAGCCAGTAAGTTATTTTATGACACAAAAAAGTGGTTCTGCTAAAAACTTTAAATTACTTTTTTTCTACTTTATGACACAATGTACCGAATTTGTTTTTGAAGATTGTGTTTCAGCAAGGGGATACAAAACTCAGTATTGAGAAGAATGTAACAACAATTACTAGCGATATTGGTATGGAATTTGTTGACCCGCGGACACAGAATACTTTGTTCAGCACTGACTATAATACTCATGAATTTCACTTGCCAAGTGGAGTAAAAATTTTGAATGTCAAAAGAGCATCTACTGAGAGGGTATGGATTACATTTGGTTTGTTTATTCTATCTGCAGGTTACATAATGTATTATTTAGACTTAACACTTGTAATTCAATTTGCTTAGTGACTAGGACTTCCACAAATATAAAGAACCATATGGCAGTGTACTCCAGCCCATGTTCACTCAGAAGTATGTCTCACTGTGTTCAATGTGGAAAATGTGCATAGTTTTTCAGCCCGAGTAGTTAGCACATCTGCATGTTCTACACTCAGCAAAACAGCACTGTTCATTATATGTCTCTTAACCAGTTGACCACCATGTGTACATCTATTTGATTGGTAATGTATTTAGGTTTGCATATTTATCTGAAAGTAAATCTCATTATATTCAGTGATGCTTTCTTTTAACAATATTACCATTGTATATGTAACCTGCTGCCCAATCTTGTGAGTCAATAGGCTGGTAGCAGTGCACAGGAACAACAAGGAACAACCAGTATCTCTGAGCTGGAATAACCCCAGCTTGTAGAGGACTGTAAGCCTGTAGAGGCAACAATATCCTGTTCGTTAAGGCATAGGGAAAACAGGAAATAGGGGCTGGCATGAGTACCTTCTGACTATTTATTTGGAAGGCAGCTTTAATTGGTGACATTTTCCTCCTTGAAATCAAGCGAGAAGGAAACCAGATATTACACCATGAAACTGGGTCCTAGGCATGTTTACTTAGAAAAAAGTTCCACAGCTTTCACTGGAGCTAATTTCGAAATAAGCAGCAAGAAAGGCACAATTCATGATTAATTGCAAATAGACAATACTGACATGTAGCCCAATCCTAAGTATGTTTATGTAAAGGCATAATAGCATTACATTAAATAGCATTTACATGATGCACTTTTAACATAGGGTGCAATCTAGAGTTACTACGGGGAGTCCGTGCTCCGGTGTAAGAACAATTTGCTCGGGATTGCAATATGAATTTCCCATAGGTTTTCACTAGCTGGTGTAGTAACTACAGGTGCACGTAATGTCTCTTACGTGCTCCCATAGTTACTCTGGATTGTAGGGATAGTGTAGTTAGGATTGCAGTCCTAGTTAGGATTGCAGTCTTAGTCAAATATTTTAACTTATTTTAACTGCACTTGAAGAGCAGTTTGGAACCCCTTCTGCACTGGGTGGTTGTTATAAAATGTTGCTATTTTTAGTAAGAACATTGAACAGTGATGCCATTTCTTCTCAGATTACCAGCAATGCTACCAGTGATCTAAATATAAAGGTTGATGGAAATGCTATTGTCCGAGGAAATGAAGGCGTTTTCATTATGGGCAAAACCATTGAGTTTCATATACGGGACAATATGGAGCTAAAAGCAGTGAGTAATTAATTCCTGATTTTGCATATATATTCAAGAAGCTATTTAAAATGTTTGTAACATTTGAAGAGGCACTATCCTGCCTCTTCAAAATTTTTTGAAATGCAACAGCATGTGAAGAACTGTGAAATGCTGAACTGCAATTGTAGCTACACCTCATTAGAAATCAGTGGCCAAAAGTCTTTCAAAACAGTCAGGTTGTAAATGTTCCTCTCATTTTATCTTATGAAGAACACTCTCTGACCCTTACTGAGGAGAACGTTCCACAACCTTGAGATAATTGCAGTAAATACTGCTGTTTTCACTATGCTTGGGTTGCAGCTTCCAGTTAGGCTGGTATAAGTCCCATGCAGACCTGGGGGACGGGTGTCACAAAAGTTAGAGCATGAAAGTAATCTATGCTTCATATTTCCGTTTGCTAGTTTCTGTAAATGTTCCTTTGACAGGACAACAGCATTGTTCTCAATGGAAGTGTGATGATCAATCCATCTCGCTTGCCAAGTTCTTCTTATGGGGAACAGTTCAACAATGGTGACTGGGAACGCTACAAACTCTGCATGTGTGCTGATGGGACTCTATTCCGTGTTCAAGTCAAGAGCCGCAACATGGGCTGTCAAACCTCAGTTAACCCATGTGGCAATACCTACTAAAGGCAAAGGTGGGCACGATGGAAAACAAAAGAATCATTTGTATTTCTTGTTTAAAATGTTGCATGTCTGTAATTTTTTTTTTTAAAAATAGCACTTTGAAATAGCATTACATGAAGCACTTTTAACATAAGACACTACACTTTGGGTTAACTCCATCCATCAACATATTAAGACTGTGTGACATGTGACTATGTTTCAATAGTTAGAGTCATCACTTTAGAGGTGCTTTGGCAATTTTGTGTGTGCTGAATTCTGCATTCCAAAACCGGAGAACGTGGATTTATCAAAACAATTCATCTTAATTTTGGAGGTGCAGATCCTTCCCATCAATTATCAACTGTAAGACGCTCAAGTGGCTATAGTTGTCTGCTTCTAGCTATGTTCCCTTGTTAGGTTGCATGCATAAATACAGTGGCCCAGCAAGAGGATGAGAGTGAATGAACATTTTGTTTTCATATTAAAACAAACTGCAGTTTTAAATCATGCCACTTTGGGAACTGTGGTTTATTAACAAGCTATATATAGAACCCGCCAAGCTCCCAAACCATGGTTTAATCCTAGCTTGTTCCAACTTTAACTTGGAACTGGCTTGTTCCAGCTTTAGGTAGCTGGGTTTACACAATGGAAATTTCAGGTAAAAGATGGACAGTCTTATGAAGAACTGGATACCATGAATGAACTCTGCATGTGTGCTGATGGAACTCTATTCTGTGTTCAAGTCAAGAGCTGCAACATGGGCTGTCAAACCTCAGTTAACCCATGTGGTAATACCTACTAAAGGCAAAGCAGGGCATGATGGAAAACATCCACCCCTACTTTACAGGTCCTGACTTTTTAAATCTTTACTTTTGGCAGTAATATTGTTTTCCTAGAAGGAAAACAAAATTCTTGATTTTTATAAAAGTAAGGGCACACTGGACAGTGCAGTGGCAAATGTTTACAGATACTGAATTACTTTGGTGTTTCTCAGTGAGCAGCTGACTTGCAAACCCTAAATCAAAAAAAATTTTATACAGCTTAAAAAGTGCTTTGAGGATTTTTTAGGAGAGTTGTGTCTGAGGAACCTTAAAAAAGGCATACATGCACTAACACAAGGGTGTAAACCCGTTCCATACAGTGAATAGAAAAGCATTCATGACATCATTTAAGCAAATGCCCAGAAATTAGCACTTTGTTATCGCATAGAAATCACAAATTTCCAAATGATAAAAGATAGGAGGCCAATATTGATATTAATATGAGTTAGCCCGATTATCATGCAGGGCGCCCTTTCAGCAGAACAGCTTCCACTAGCATGTCAGTGAGAGTTGATCTGCTAAGGCAGTGATTTTCATCCTTTTTCATCGCATGGCACCACACGAGAGCAAAAGGCAGCAAAATCAAGGCACACCATCAATTGTTTTTACCATTGACAAGGCACACCAGACTGTTCAAATCCACCAATTTTCCTATTAATGTCAATCCCCAAGTTCCCATGGCATACCTGAGAACTATCCACGGCACCCCTGTGTGCCATGGCACACTGGTTGAAAATCACTAGGCTAAGGAATGCCTCAGCAGAAGTGCTGCTGAAATGGTGGCATAATTGGGATGATTCAGTGGGATGATTCAGCTGTCCCAGGACCTCAGCATCTCTCTCTCTCCCCCCCTTCTTGGTCTGCCCCTTACCCTGCAGGGTGCTTTGCATTCTGAGGTCTTTTTCCATCTCTCCCTCTGAGCTTTGGCAGGTGCAGCTGAAAAGATGGTGCTGAGAGCCAAATTATTGCATAGCAGAGCTTATGTAGCCATGTTTGACACACCAAAGGCTGGTTCTTTGTGTCAAACCTATTTTTAAACATGTAGGAATTTAAACTGCAACTCAGGTTCAGTGGAATTAAGATGAACATACAACTCAACTGATGTGGTATAGCTGTAGCTGATTGGATTACACCCTTTCTACAGAGTTTCACAAAACTCTGAACTGTTTTTACACCACTTTCTACAATTAAATCAGGTAATTTAGGATTTAAACTAAAATTAAATCCTGTAATTAAAAGTATTTCCCATCCAGGTTGCATTGACTGAAATAGGGTCAAACTACTGTACCTTCAGAGTTAGGGCATGTTTTAAACTTTTAAAAAGTTTTTAAAAAATCTTTTAAAACTGTTGGCAGAGGAAAATTAACATTGTTAATTTCATGTTACACTCTTTTAACATGCTATTTCTTGTATTTAACTAGTTCTTTATACATGCTAACAATACTGACCAACTTTGGATGTCTAATGTAAGACTGAAGGATCACAATTTAGTGTGTTGTGAAATTCTTTGATCACTTGAAATATCTGTATAAGTGCTAAACATATAAAGACCAAGCTCTGGCCTATAGGCTGGGGAGAGGGAGCACATAGAAACCTCAGTCATCCTTTGAGAACTCATAAGGGAGTTTGTATGATAAATGTTATCTTAAACTTGCCGATGATGCCTTAGTTTACCTTTCAAGATCCTGGAAATTCCTAGGTGACTTGAAAGTAGGAAGGTGGGCTAGAAAGTATGAATGAATTAAAAACTTTATAAAAATTTAAATTAATTTAATGTCTGTAATTTAAAGATATTTTCAGAGCAAAAGCAATATGATTGGATTTCTGAGCACTGCTAGGTTTTGGTTAGTTGGTTGGTAGCTGACTAGTACCAACCAATGCCTAAGCAGCAGATACCAGCTACTGCTTTCCAGTATGTCCTTGACAACCTGTCCCTATCCTCATGTTTTTAAAGGCTGCCCATTAATAGTAACAAGATATTGAAAGATCATTTGCAAACTAATTTGAGAAACCTGTTTGAAAAAGGAGGTGGTGCATGGATAAAATTACACAAATGCTGGAGTTTAATTGGTGAAGCAACTAAATAAGTATATTAATTTTGATTTATGACACTATAATTTTTTAAAATGAGTGTTTATTGTTTATTTAAACAATTACAGTCATATTACAGTTTCTTTTAAAAGTTGTCTTGAGGATGTATTGCAATCTATTAACTACTGGTATTTCACTGGTATTTGTCAGTGAATTGTCTTGATAGAATTGTTTTGCTCACAATGAACTTTGTTTCAAAGATGATTCATATCCTTAAACTTAAAACAGCCTAGGATCCAAAGTTCTGTAATGCTGTACCCAAAAGCACTTCTGTATACACCTAGGCACAGGGTGACCATATGTCATACCTGGAAAAGAGAACATGTTCCACAATGTAGAACTCTAAAGAAAAATGTAGCACATGACAAAATATAAGCTAAAAACACTCATACCTTGCTTTCATATGCTTTGTGTAAACATTTTATTACTTATTAAATTTAAAACTACAGTTTTACATGTAATTTATTACCTACAAGGGAAATGTACCCACATTGTGGGAGTACAATACCCTCTGTACACCATCTCCCCCATTGTGCAACATCCCCCATGCGCATCAACCTCCCAGTGCCCAACATCCCCCATGCACATGAACCTGCCATGCATAACATCCCCCATGCACATTATCCCCACATGCGCACCTCAGTGCACCCTCATTTCAAGTGCATCTGGCAGCAGGCACCAAATTACTGGATGTTAATCAATCTTCATTGTTAAGTACAGGACAAAAACACGTTGCACCCCTTTTCAGCCCCTTAAGGGTTAAATTTCTCAGCATCAGTTCTTGGTGAGGGTGTTGATGTCACAGAAGGAACACCCTCCCCAAATTTCACACTTCTAGGTCTAGGGATTGGGGCAGAGCATCCCTCAGTCAGGGATTCAATGGAAAGTATAAGGAGGAAAACACGATGCGCCCCTTTTCACCCCATTCTGGTTGGAATTTCCGAAAACCAGTTCTTAGTGGATCCATCCATCACAGAAGGAACACTCTCCCCAAATTTTACACTTCTAGGCCCAGCAGTTTTGACTGGGTGTTGATGAGTTACTGTAGTCAGTGACTTTTCAATTATATATAATTATATATAATTAATTTTAAAACTACAGTATTACATGTAATTCATTACATATAATTAGAAGACTACATGCTGCCTGCCTGAAAGGAAAAGGAGAACAATGAATTTTTTTTTCCAGGACACAAGCTTTAAACAGGACATGATCTAGAAAAGAAGACATATGATCACCCCGACTAGGCAGGACCCAACTGTTTATAGCTTCAGATGATTGATACATAATTTGCAGGAGCTTGTTCGTGTAAATGTGACCACCATCTTGTCCTGGAGACCCCCGACCCCCCAAATCAACTTTGTGATGTTGCCATGTCAGGGTGACCATATGTCCTCTTTTTTTTAGCCTTGCATCCCAGATGGGGGGTAGCAAGTTTGACAGGGGGTCGTGGGCAGATTCCAAAGATTGAAAAGGGGTTCCAGGCTGAAATGGCCGAAGACCACTGCAATAGGCATTATTACATATTATAACCAACTGTTGAGAATCTGCAAGGATGTACTATTTAGTTGTATTAGAAAAAAATCCCTAAATGCAAACCAAAAATTAGCAATAAAGGGGGGATTTTAGCCAAATATTCCAAACAGTATTGGCTCATTATTTTCCACTGTGGTGCTGTTGCTATTTATTGTTACTAATAAGTCACACTTTGAAGCATTGCTGTACATTGTGTTGACTAGAAGTACTACTGTATATAAAGGTTGTTGGGGGGGGGTGGGTTGGGTTTTTTCATATACTCATGCCTTAGATTCAAATGTGCTGTGTGCCTCAGTATTCTGAAACAATCTGATAACAGTCATTAAGGAAAGTTCCATTGTATGCATTTGTAAATATTTCCTTCAAAATAAACTGTATTAAACTAGTCTGTTTGGAATGAGGTTTTAACTCCCAAATCTAGAAGTGTGGAACTAGAGTAGGCAAGCCTTCTCATAGCAATGGCCACCGTTTGCCATCTGCAATAAGAATAAATTGGCCTAATTTAGAATTAGTAAGAAAACGTTTGAGCACTAAGATAGACCTGTTCTACTTATAAGTAGAGGCAGGCTAAAATAGTATTTCCAATAACATAACCAAAATGCAAAATTGGTCACAAAACACAAACTCCTGCTTACATAATGCAACAACACAATAGGCCTATTTAAAGTGAGTTATGAAGTATCTGTGTATCATCCCAAATTATTCTGACTGCGTTTATGTCTTTAACTGCACATACAGCTCTATGGTTTTCTTGGAAAAAAAAGTCTTGAAAATGCTCAGAAGCTGCCAAGGAAATGCTTGGAGCCCTGTGGAAAAGTGAAACTGAGCTACAGTGCATATTGAGTCATGAGTAGGTTGTTCTGGAAAAGATAGGTCAAGAGGAATGCAACACCACCAGAATTTTCCCTATCCAACGTAACGAGACCCAAACATGAGAAGGAAATTACTCACTCCATAATGATAAATGCATTGAGTGCATGGAAAGTGAAACGGTTACACATTTGTGTTTACTCATGAGTAAGTGTATAACGGTTCCTTGGTGTTTTTCTTGCACTTTAAAACCAATTTGTCACACCAATTCAATACTATGTTTCTGCAGGTTCAAGTTGCTATCTTCTCAACGCTTTGATTTTTTGACACCGTAATTAGTGTTTGGCAGCATTGGGTTCATTGTGGTTTTTCATACAAGTAGCATGCAAATGTTAAATAGCTCTTGCAAGTTTAAATTAAGTAGGTGACTGTACTCTTTGGGGTGTGTTTATGTGAGAGATTTGTTTTAATCATGAGGCTAGTCCTTCTGATAGCCATAAAAATATGTACTACCTTATTTACACTTGATACAAATGCTTTAAAATTGATTAAAATATTAATTTGGAATAAAAATCCAATACTACAACAATAATGCTTTCAGCCTTCCTTTTTAAGCCATCATTAATACTGCCTTCCTGAAGCATGGTCCCATCAGCCAAACCAGGCAGCTTATAGAGCTGCAGCTGGTTAATGGATTGCCTTGTACTGAATCACAAGTTGGGCAAGGCCTTCTGACATAAAGGTGCCCCTCTTTAATTAACCACTAGGGTTACATTCCACAATCTCTGGATAAAAAAAGAGTGGAATAGAAAAGAATGGAACAATAGGGTTAAAGACCCACTTCCAGGTTTCTAGCTCCTCCATTGCACCTAATTAAGATAGTGCCTCAGTATCTTGCAGGGACTAAAAAATTGAATGATTGTTTGCATGACTACCTATTTACAACAGTAGAAAACAGTTTTTTAAACCGATTTGCAGTGGCCATTCATGTTGAGTCAAATCAACATATAACAAAGTTGGACCTGTACTTAAAATTTAAATGGCAAAAGCTTAATCATGAAATTATGCTCATGGCAAAACAGTCCACTGTAAAAGATGTAGAAAAACACTAATTTCAGATACCAAAACACAAAGTGTTTATTCATGGGATTATTATTTTTTAGACAGAACTGCAGTAAACTGAACACTAATTAGGTGGTCTAATAGTACTTTAGTCAGGTTGAGCTACATGACTTTTAAGCATGCCTCAAATTTCCAGAATTGAAATACCCAAAGATGCAGAGTAGTCACACTATAATCAAATAAATTGTTTCTGCAACAGCAGCATGTTACAGTAGAAATTGTGACAACCACATTTCATATTAAATTGGTAAATTCTATGCACTTATGAAACCTTATGAAGACAACAAAGACCAGGGCTTTCAAGAGGTATTGAGCAAGTATAATGGATCTGAGCGCAATTAAATCCTTACACATTTAGCTTTGGGGTATTATTAGATTCAAGATTGGGGAAAGAACAAATTATATTCCAATATCCCCAAGAAGGAAGCATACAATTCCCTCACTAATGTTTAAAAAGTCTCAAAAGATTTAAGTTCCAGAATACAGAGAAAATTGGTTATACAAGAATGCATTTTGCAAAGTCTCCCACTTAAGAGCCTGCCATGTACAAATTATGTAGAAAGGAAAAAACCATACAGGTTTCACTAGATGTTTTATGGGGAGTTTGTCAAGTGGCCCCGGGGAGGGGGGGGAGTGGGCACCATGCCGCTGTAACAGTGGCCCAACAGGCCCCCCCTCATTTGGGGGAAGCACAGATCCTCTATCAGAGGAGGAAAAAGAGAAGGGGTATAAGATCCCAATAGGCACCCTTAAAGGGTGCAAGTCAGCAAAGCTGACTCCATTTCCAGCTGCCTTCTCTGGAAGGCAAGGTTAGTCTGGGGGACCTTTGGCCGCCCCTCCCCATAGGAAGTCTTCCAGGTGACCTGCCATACCTGAAGGGAGGAGCTAACCAGAGGACTGATCCCACCATGGATGTATTACTGGAGAACACTCATATTTTTTTGTCCCACATTTGCAAAAAGCAGGGATGACATACTGCTTAACACCACTTTGGGTTAAGATGACCAAGTTTAAATTTAAAATTTAAGTTAAGATGACCAAGTTTAAATTTAAGATGCCCAAGTTATTATTGATCATATTTATATCCCACTTTTCTCCCGTCAGAGATCTCAAGGCAGCTAACAAGAATATGAATATAATAAGATTAAGAACAAAAATAGCAATCATTTGTCAATATGTAATAATCTTAGGGTGAAATCCAGAGTAACTACAGGGAGTCCTTGCTTCAGAGCAAGAACAAGCTACTCTGGATTGCAATTTGTATTTCCTATAGGTTTTCACTAGGTGGTGCAGTAACTATGGGTGCACGTAGTCTCTTACATGCTCCCATAGTTACTCTGGATTTTGCCCTTATACAAGTAAAAAAAAGTTGTCTATATGCCAGGAAGGAAAGTTGTATTGGTGGGCATTATCTTGAATTACTTGAAAATTCAATGTTTAATCCTGAAAGTCAAGCGTGCTAGCAAAGTACATCAAACTGGTGTTGTAAGGATTCTATCAATAGTTTCTGGTGTTTGATTTCCCCACCAACTAGTTTCTCACTCACATATCAGTTAACACACTAGGTCATTAAAAATATCAGTTGTTACATTAATCATGTTTATTTTACATTAGGATAATGCATACACAAACATCTTGCCAGAATGGTTTTTGTAGAAAAGGGACATCTGCAAACAATTTATTGAACAACCATCCTTAAAAGAAAAAGCATACCAGACACATCACTATTTAGAGAATTCCAATGATTTTCTCATGAAATGAACAGTTGCGACTGAAATTTGCTGTTTACTCAGAAAATATTGCACAAGTGAAAGGAAAAAGGGCTTTAGGTTTCAAGCATTTTTTCCCCCAACAGAAAAAGTCAATAGTGTCAGTGATTTAAAGTTGTGTGCCATTCTGAACAAATCTAAAAAGGCAAACATGAAAATATCTTAAATGGTACAATCAATCGTTATCAGGACCAAAAATGAGTTGGGTCTTGTTTCTGTTTCTGAACTGTACATGTATGACAACAAAAGAAGAGAACTGAACATCAGAACACAAGTACTCAACTGTATTTTAGAGTGTTTATAAGCAGATCCAAGGGCCAATTCTCATTTTGTGCAAATGTTAGCATGGTTTCAGATGTCTCTTGCTGCAGGGTTACAGAATCCCCCATTAAAAAATCCTGCAGGCTCCCACATCTCACAGAACCCTCTACAGCAGCACTGCATAAGACTTGCTATTCAAAGGGAAGCCAAGAAACCATAATAACCTCCAGCTTGTGCACACATGGAAGTGTTTTGCCCATGGTCTTCTTGGGTCCCAGGTCATCACGTTTTGTATAACTTTGATTACTTCTAAACAATCTGATGGAGGCTGAAGCAAGGACACTTCAATTTTCAATTTTTGCTTCCTTTTTAAATGGGCCAGCAGAACTTTAGAGGTATGTGCTCTTTTGCAATCTGATGAACAACTCATGTCTTGTATTTCACTATTCACATACAAGTACAAAATATAAGCGCCTGCCTAAAGTCACAATTTGGACTGTCTACAATAATGTTCATTTCCAAACTTGTTTACATGAACTTTTTGGCTGGTATCAACTTTTGAAAGCTTGTTATAAATATCAGAAAAATGGTTTGCAATAGATCCTGTAAAATCCAAAATTTTGGAGCTTGATAAGTTATTTCCACCATACAGGTATTACAACCAATCTAGACAAGTAGGTCTTAATCAGTAGTTTAAACAAGCAGCTTACTATAAACATTAGACTCTGCAAACTGCCACATACCTGTTATCATGTAGCATACTGCAGACAAATAAACCACAGGATTTTTGTATCTGCTTCTATATAAAAAAGCTAAACAGGTGAAATATAGGTCTTTTTAAATAAGAGCACCATCTGAATGTATTTAATCCCATGCTGAATTGAAGGCTAAACACTTTTTAGGTGGTGTATCTTGAATAAAATGATTTTTTTTTTCAAATTCTGAATACCACTAAACTTCCATGGCTGGGATCCTAAAGGCACCAGGAAAGATAATATAGGATGCACTCTTCAGCTTCCTGCATTCCCCCACCCAATAAAAAACTGTAGAGGGGCAGATCAGGGAATATATACTCTTAATGCAAGGGGAAAGGAGCAGCAGAACACACACCTCCAATAAGGAAACATATTGGGCATAAGCCTCTTTGGAGCCTAAATCCATTCCTTCAAGTGCAACATTTGTTTAGCAGGATTCAGTCCAAAAGAAACTGATTCCTACACGTTATGCCAGTAATTTATAAAATCAAGGAAATTTGTATTATATGATCCCCATGCCAAATTTTAAGATTTTGGAATAAATATGTATTTTTAGATGAGTGAACACTTCCATACTCTCATGTACACAAACAAAAATATACTCCAACACCCTGCTGGCATTTTATTGCTAATTCTACAGTTACCACACTGCCTGTAGGTTTGACATACACCACTGAGGTTTTGGCGATGTTACCACGATTCTTTCCATGCAAGAAAAAAATTTAAGAGCACTATGCCCTCAGCAAATGTGCCAAAATTAGTAACAGATTTGACAGGAAAGTTGAGCCAAAGATTACACACTGTCTCTTCTCCCATCCATTCAGCTTCTTCAAGCATGCAAGGGCTTGTACTTTTTCATGTGCAAATAGAGAAGCAAAATGGTCCCAAATGAATAACAATGCTGGTGATTAGTGTGCCCATTGCCTGCAATAAGCATTCTGGCAAGAGAAATCCAATTCCTGGTAGGAAAGAAACCAGTATTTTTCTTTATTCCCATGTTGTGCCTTTTTGGGGCTTAACAAAAAAGTCAACCTCAATACTCACCCACAAACTGATTTTAATTTTCCAAGATATTTCATTTTGCTTTTATCATCAAAGCATTAAAAACATGGGAATGCTAAAATATTGTTGAAATAAAAGAATATTCCAACTTCCAAGTCTAAAACCATTTCAATCAGAATCTGTTTCCTCTTACCTGTTTGCAAATTACAGTAAGTTGAATATAGCGAAGTCAGAACTGTCACCAAGTGGAAGTCCTTGTTGCATGTACAATTCTAATCCAAGCTATTACTATTTCCATAGGTTTATGATTTAAAAGAGAGATGGCCAATGCTTGCTTACTAAACTATATGAAGTTAGGCATCTGCATGTGATGAAATCATACTGAAGGATCTCACAAACTGGCATCTTAAATGATGTTGCTAACTGGCAATAGTGCCGCATGGGTAACCATCCAACAGTCAATATTCCTTTTCCTGAAATGCTACGTCTGAGACCAAGTGAAAATTAAAAATTAAGTTACATGGTTATTGAATGCAACTAGAAATATGCCACAAAATTATTTTTACAATACATTTCTGCTGAAATAATCCTAGGTGAAATTTTTTATACACATATACAAATTTAGACAGCAATATACACATAAATCACAGTGAGGATGCTGGTAAGTTCACCATCTGTAGTGTAGATACAAAATGCAAAGCAGCCTTCGAAGAGAACAATGCTACACAGCAAGCAGAGCTGGCCTGTTAAACAGCAGAACACCAAAAAGTCCCTGAAAATGGGATACAGTGCAGGAGAAGCAGCATGCGCTTTTATACAAAGAGCAGTTTATGGCTAATGGTTGACATAACTGTTGTAACAAAGACTCTTGAGTGGCTGTGCATAGTTCAAATTCCTATGTCATTTGTTTCTCTTTATACCACTCCACAAATTCATCCAGCAAGACTGGCCCTGAAAGAAAGCAAGAAAGTCACAAATCAGAAGTCTTTTTTAAAAAATGTACACTTTTAAAGAAAGAAGTGGGGGGGGGGAAGAGGACAAAGAGAAAGCAGAGTGACGTTTTTCATGCCAATACTTACATGCTCCATCTTCATCATAATTACTGAGGTCAAGATTAATGGTTCTGCTGAACTCCAAAACATTGCACCATTGGTCCTTATTGATAACCTTGTACTTCGATTGCTGCTTAAAATGAGAGTGACAGTTACTGAAAACCAAACGCGGCAATTTTATTATATTCATAGAATCTGCAGACATTAAAAAAATAATTTTACCTCAAGTACCATTATGGCATTCAGTTTTAGACATAACAAATGGATATCGTGAACTTTAATGCCTTCAAAATAATAGGACAGTGGCTCAGCGGTTAAGACGTGGGCTTGTCAACCTGAAGGTCAGCAGTAGAGACCCGAGTACTGCAAGACAGAGTGAGCTCCTGTTTATTGCCCAGCTCCTGCCAACCTACCAGTTAGAAACCTTGCATGGCCTTGCACAGAAACCTGCCAACCTTGCATGGAAATAGTACCACTAGGTGGGAAGGTAACAGTGTTCTATGTGTTTTGGTATTTACTCATGCTAGCCACATGACAAAGAACTTTGGACAGTGCTGGTTTTTTGGCCTTGTAAAGAGGATAAGCACCGCATCTTAAGTCATGACTAGCAGGGCAACCTGTGGGGTATTACCTTTACCTTTTAAAATAGGAATGACACCTCGAAAGATCAGCTGGCAAATCCAAGATGATACAGTATCTTGTAGAGAAGAATACAATACTATACAATCTAAAAGCAAATTCTCTACGTTCAGAGAGCACACACAAACACTAGTACTGAAAGAAATACCAGAGTTTGCTGTATGTGGTCTTTGAGCATGCAGAATTTGCACTGTTATAATAGTAAGACAGTCATAGGAGCATTAGTTGACCTGATTTGCTTAAAAAAACGCAAAGGGTGTGCTAGGTCACTTTTTCTGGACAGGGTACCAAGAGTGCAATTAGATTTTCACCTATACACTTAGAAACAAGCCCATTTCACTGCTGATCATCTTCATGAAAAATTAAAGTATGCAAAATCCTGGGCTATGTTCTCATACAATCCCAAATTCATCCTCATATATGTTCACTGTAGAAGATGACCTCCATATCAGGTATGCACAAGATTCTCCTGCTAAATGTTGAACTAACAGTAAAAATAGTGTAAGCATACTATCTTTACTGCATATTGAACATAGCCAACAAAAATCAAGAACCAGCCATCTTGTTAAAACTTCACAAGTTTGTAATAACTCAGAACAGAAACAAACCTTTGGCTTCTATGAAATTTGTTCCTCATCTTCCACTTTTTATGATTTCCTGGAACCTGCACCCCCACTTTCTGGGTACAGGAGAGGCCAATTTTAAATGAAAGCCAATTTGTATAACACCTTATTGCCACATCATCTTGAGATAACTATATTAGTGACTAAGGACAAAATTCAGAGTAACTACAGGGATTCCTTGCTCCGGTGTAAGAACAACTTACTCTGGATTCCAATATGAATTTCCCATAGGTTTTCACTGGGTGGTGCAGTAACTATGGGAGCACGTAAAATCTCTTATGTGCTCCTGTAGTTACTTAGG
This sequence comes from Cryptoblepharus egeriae, assembly GCA_030015325.1. Classification (NCBI taxonomy): domain Eukaryota; kingdom Metazoa; phylum Chordata; class Lepidosauria; order Squamata; family Scincidae; genus Cryptoblepharus; species Cryptoblepharus egeriae. The sequence goes on from JAREYC010000007.1 coordinate 58,508,567, forward strand.
ATTTTGGGGTAAGTGATAAGCATAACTAAATTCACTCGTGTTCAATTATTTGTGTGTGGAGGTCCACTCTGCTCTCTCTACTGTTTGGTTTGTGTTATGTATTATTGAATAAAAAATTTAAATTTAATACATAACAAAAATCCACGTTTGCCTATACCAACTTAAAAATCATGTCTAGGGAATGTACTATACAATACAGGCAGCCCAATCCTAACTTGTGCTGGAACAAGCAGGCCAATGTTCCTTTGCTGCATCCAGCACAAGCTTCAGGTGCTTAGTAGCATTGTCTCCAGGAAGAGCCGCTGCAACCCCAACTGAGTTACTTGGATCCATGCCACCTCAGAGGGTGGCACAAAACAGCTCAGGGCTGGGCCAGGCTTCCCAAGGTTAGGATCTGATACAAGCACTGGATTCTGGGCCAACCTCCCAACTCTTTACCCATTCCTAGGAACACCCTCTGCCCACTGTATCCCGCTCTCAGAACACCTCCTTCCTCCCCATGCTCCCCAAACTCAGCTAACACAAACCTACCTGTCCCTGGGGCCCATAGTGCCATGCGGACACTAGTGGAATTCCTTGCACAGGCCGATTCCTCTTCAGAGTGGCACAAGTGCTTAATGGCACTTTACGACACACCCAGGACAGCTCAAGGGACTTATGCCAGCCAAAGGGGGAGGGATGGATTGCACCCCATTTGGGCTCAGCATTCAAAGTATCTTGGGCTATCAGCAAGGTCATGGCTAATGAAAACATTACCCAATTTTAACTACTGGTATTTTCAATCTAAAATATAAAAAGGTTTTACCACATGTACCTCTAGGAATTGATGGAATACTGGGAACAGAGGCCATGTTTTTCCTAAGAGGAGTCCTAACATACATTTGGCAGTATTTATATCTAGGCTTCGCTGGTCCTTTTCCTATTAAAAAGAGAAAGATAAATTTTATTTCAGTATTTTTCACTTCAATGAATACCAAGTCAGTTCACAAGACAGAACTGATATATAAATTATGACTGATTCACTTTAATCTTCTTTCGCATTTTTATTTGTTTACACACAATTAAGCCAGATCTCCCAATTAAAGCTATTTAGCACTGAACTGGGAAATTAGAGGAAGTTAGACAGGGAGCTTAAGTTTGAATCCAGCTCTACAAGCATGAGAAAGCAACAAGACATAAAAGCATAAACTGGCAAATGGGAAGCAATCATGCCAGTTAAGCATCGGTGCAAGAAGGTAAGATCTAATACTTCGCACATGAAGTTTTAAGACGACATAGAAATAAAGGCATTGGTTGTCAGCCACTGAATCATAAAGAGTTAACTGGCTTTTCAGCATTACTACGTATATAACAGACGATTTGATCTGAAGATTTGATTGATTTGCTGCAGTCAAACTGAATCAGAAACCAGACAAACATCAAATATAAAGGGCAAAGATAGTCTATAGATATAAATTGAGATGTTCCACAGAGCAGATTTTACTAAAAAAATAAGTTTGTAAGCATGCTGTTGTCAAAACATCAAGGTAAGCACAAAAGCAAACGTGATTTAAGCATATGTATGATAAAGGTGAAAAGCATTTCCCTCTTAAAAACAAAAATAAAATAGAGTCCAAAATTCAGCTTTTCAAGTAAACAAGGCATAGAGATTTTGATGCCTCCATTATTTCTTGTTTAATAAAAGAGAGCATCTGTAATCTCTTAGCACTCTCCACAGCCTCTTTGACCAGCCTCTTTGACTTGGTGAAGGGTGAGAACCAGCATTAGCTGAAAAATCAAGAGGAACCAGCCACCGGGGGGGGGGGGGTGTGACAGATCAATAGTCCTTTCTTCCCCCCTTTTTTTGGGAGTCCCTATCACTGAAGAATGCCCCTTTCCCTCTTCCAGACAACTGTTTACTCAAATCTTATGCTCACCATTTTCAGCCAAATTTTGTCTCCAAAATCAGGGTGTGCATTAGATTTGATGCTGCATTAGATTTGATGCTGCATTAGATTTGATGCTGCATTAGATTTGAGTAAATAAACTAAATCTAACCTATACAAATAATCAATATAGTGTAACCGTTTACTATATATTGTAATAAAAATGTAACCTAAATCCACGGTTGTATAAAGTACTGCAATTAAGAGCACAATCCTAACCTTGTCTACTCAAAAGTAAGCTCCATTGTGTTCAATGGGTCTTACTCCCAGGAAAGTGTCTTTAGGATTGCAGCCTAAAACCATAACATAAACTTATTGTCATATTATTGTTGTCATATAACTATGGTAATTGTTGAATATAGGAAAATCAAATTTTATACCTGCTTTGCAGCTGCTCATTACAGTAGCCAGTAAATTTTTTTTAATCCTGAGCCTTTTAAAATTGGGGTGCACATTAGATTCGATGGAGCATTAGATTTATATTAATATGTTAGTTATGAAAGTAGAAAGACATTTGGAAGAGTCTTTCCAGGGTACTGCACAGATTGCTATATTTATGACTATGTACCAGTGGGCATAAATTATTATTTTCTCAGTGCATGTTTCTCAAGAATCACAAGTTGATTCCCTTTAAGGCAAGTTACCTGGCCTGGAAAAGCTGAAATAGATAGGTGTATGGATGAGACTATCATGAATGTGAGAAAAAGGATCTGAGGAAAGGAGGCAGCTATTCTAAGAGGAAAATGAGTCTTTGAAAGGACCTGTTCCTTGTATAATGTATAATGACTTACTGTATGTCTTCCCATGATGTTAAGTGCTCTGTGGTAAGGAAATCCTGGTAGTGGATAGTTTGATCATTGGAAAATAGAGTTTGTAATGGGGCTGTGGACAGCACGTTAACTTGGTTGATAATTAGGTTGATAATGCTGAGAAGCAGGTATGTTTGAAGCAATGTTTCCTCTGGTGCATGTTTGCAGCAACGTCAAAGGGAATGCAGTTGGGTGGTTCAGGAAGCTGAATTTAAGTTGGTACATAGGTTGCTACTAATAGCAATTTTGGAAATAGAATAGAGGTATTTTTATACCACCTTTCTGGTCATTGGATTTCTACTCTGGCTTTATTCAAGACGGTATACATGGGGAGGAAAATCAACCCCCGGGAGGGTTTTACAATTAACAAGCAGGTTCTCTAGTTCTAGATCACTCTACAGTCTTTAAATGTTCCCATTTAAACAGCTGTTCTCACTTCTCTGGCCTATGTTTTTGCCTCATGGAGACTCAGGTGGCTTTTTTATCTTTTCACACCCACTTATACAGCCCAGTGTCAAATTGCTCCTTGCACAGCGTCCAGTGATTTCGAGCTGGCAAAGTCGAATAATATCTCTAGATAATATCTATCAAGGGGTCTCAATATGGATATATTATGATACCAGGAGGAGGGGTCTGAATTGTTCGATACTGGGAAACATTTAGGGACAGACCTTATTTGATCAAGGTCCCCTACAGCTGCTATCTACTCTTTAAAAAACAAAGCCAATCTTACGATCTAAATGTTGTAATTAAATTATAAGTAAAGTGACTAAACATCAAGACCAAAAGAATATTCTTATGTCAGCACCCTTCTGTGTTGGAATTGCTTTGACCCAAAGGGCACCCAAGAGTCAAAGACACCCAAGACACTCAAGAATTACAGAAGGCCATCAGAATCTTCAAGGGTTCCACCTGGGTACTAAATTCCACAAATAAAGAAATCAGTGGAGGTGATGGCACAGCACCACAATTACTTAACTAAAGGCCTGGTGCTCTGGAGGTCATGCGCAACGTCTCCTCAGAAGCCTCCTGGATGCAAGTGGAAATCATTTCTGGTTTACACCAGCAACTTCCAGGTTACATCCAAGAGGCCATCTGAGGTGTGGAGAAGCTGCACATGGCCTACTTAATGCTTCAGAACATCTTGAATAAACTTAGTCATGGAATAAGACACGTCCTACAGTGTGCAGGAGGTCACTTCAAGGGAAGGTTGGTTTTTACTTGTTTATAAACCAAAGTTATTTGCAGATTATACCAAAGAACTCCAGCAAAAACTAAAGCAGATTGTGAAATACTCCTAAGTAACCTCTACAACAGTGTGAATGGACAATCAAATGGCACATATATTTTATAACAAATAAATGTAAAGGGTTACACATTCAAGTGACTTGACAAATTTAACAGATACAGTACATATCTTTGAACCACAATTCAAAATACACAAATGGACCATCCTGTATACTGAAGAAAACATCACAAACAAAATTATGAACTCCCAGCACAGAAATCCTCTCGAATGATGCAACTGTATAGAATGTCATGAAATGCAGCTACCAAAACTTTGGACTACTCACACGAGCGAAGTCAAATGCATATCTATATATAAGTTTAAAATTTGTGGGCTCATTTAATAAAGATCTCAAGTAATCCAAAGAATTTCTTAGCTTCTCTGTTGTATCACATCTGTAAGATGAGAGGAAAAAAGTCTTTAATGAACTTGGAGCTTTAGTTGATCTGATTTCTATTTATACTATTTCTCATTAATAACTCATAAAAAGCAACAATATAAATTTACCATAAACAACTCAACAGACTAAACCATCTTGTAAAATACTGATTCCTGTAAAAATTTTCTCTTCCCTTATTTTGATAAACTACTGCACTATAGGGAAGGCTGGGGCAGTTGAGTCTTTGGCATCATCCAGCTGGGCTCTTCTTATGTACTCCCAGCATCATTACTAGGCTAACACAGTTGTTTTCCCTCACATACTTCCAATGCCAATTAATTTCCTATGATGCCAGATGTTTAAATTTAAACCCACCAACCCTATAGCACATACTGAAAGTTGCTGAGTCAGAAACAAAAAGTTGCTAACCTATGAATAATTATGTTATTGTTTCTAATATAATACAGTATCGCGCTGCTGAATTTACTTTTCATTTGATGAGGAGGATAATACTTACTGCAGGGATGTCATTCCTTTTATCCATTCTTGCAAAGTGAAGTAACCCATGTTCTGAGCATCCAACTTCCAAGCTAACACAAGCATAACTACCTAGTTTTTAAAAATACAAGACACACAAGCATTAGAATACAAGTTCCAGAAAGAACGTCTTGAATGTCTTGTAGTTCATATAGGCTCTACCAGTCACAATTACTGAATCATATATGTTTTGACCAATCCCAGTTACTTTTGCCAGCCCATTGTTCTACTACCACTGTTCTACATTCATGGCCCCAATGAGGTTGCAGAGTCATAAAGATGTAAAGGCTCATTTGGAAGGTTACAGCAACCTTTCAAACCCTGTGCACAAGAGAGTAAAGATACAATCCATTAAATTATTTCCTTATCAAAACGAAGTTACTGATACAGACTACACCTCTCTTCTTGCTGACTTCCCCTGTAACTCCAAAGACCAGCCTTGCTTAGGCTGCTACATCACAAAGTTGTTGTGAAGGCAAAAGAGGTGAAAGAAACAGGATGGATGGGGACAAGGGACAATGGGGTAGGTGGACTGGGTCCTGAGAGAGGGGGGCAAGGAGCAGCAGTGGTAGTCTCATGCTTTATAGTTGTGGGTGAAAACATGAACATCAACATGAAAAAGGTTAATGATCAGTCTGCTTAGGCCACTTGTCTTAATGGCATCAAGCTGAATATTCCTACCTTTTAATGGCATCAAGCTGAATATTCCTACAGAACACTCTTAGGTATTTCTATTTACAAGTAAGCCGCACTGTTCTATGGGGCTTTTTCTCAGGAAAGAACTGCAGCCTTGGAGGCCCAAAAATTTCTAAGATTCCTAGCTAATTCCCTCCCAATATTCCCTTCCCAATAGATTGACACAACCTAGATTGTTGTGTACACAACTATTCACAACTTTTGGAATAGACAAGGAAATACATATAGAGCAAATGAGTAAATAAATGCAGATCAATAAGACTGCACATTCCCATTTTTCATTGTCAGAAAGTGGGTAAGTTCTCTGGCATGCCTGAACATACATTTTCTGGTTCAACGCCTATATCCTCGCAGAATTTCTCCATTCCTTCAGGACCCACAACATCATCAGTCCCTACAACCATACAAAACTGTGTTATTTGCACTTGTAAATTTACAACTATGTATGTACAGTATTCCAAAATATATGGGATTGTTCAAACATTGCTCTAAGCACTTATGTCTAGCAGGCACCAGAGTTAAACACTTGCGCTCCATTGCTCCTCTACTTATAGTTGCCTAATTATATATAATCATATACTGGCATGTGTGTAAACTTCACACATGCTAAAATAATGGATCTATACCATTTGTCAGAATAAAATCAGGGAACTTAAACCTTTTTAATAACCTGTGTCCAAACTGGTGTCCAAACTGTCCTTGAAACTGATATTTATTCACTGTTCTTTCAGGAAAACACTGCAATTTCCTTTCCTATTTTTAAGTTAACTTCATTACAATATTATTTTTACATTGAAATTAAATATGATACAATGCCAATATTTTTCTTGAATTTTTATTAACTGGAAAATAGCAACCAATATTGGAAGCCCACTGACTTACCTGCATATTCATAGAACCATTCTAAGCACCTCTTGCTTGAGAACATGTCATCCTCTGTCTTTATTCTAGCAGAATCATATTTTCTGTACATTCTAATGATGAAAAGTCAAGAATGTAATGTCATTGATTTCTAAATAAAAGATATATAAATAATGTCAGTTTTATTACCAAGCTTTTACATTGCTTTTTGTTCCTTGATTTGATTTATTGATTTGTTTTGATTTATTGATTAAATCAATAAATCACACACACACAACACACACACACACACTCTTACACTTGTTTCATGCCATTATATGAAAAGGAGAGAAGAGCCGAAATATAAAAGTACCAGTACATCATAAACCAGTCTATCGAGTTCTCCATTTCTACATCAGAATCTAAAGTCCTAACTGTTTACACTCTTGGAAGTATAAAAGCATTTAATTGAACCACTTTCAGACTGCAAGGTTATCAAGGCCATAACTACATGAAGTGAGAGAAGGCAAAGGCAAGCAGTACAATAATTATCTATCTACTTCTATCAGAAATACAAAGCTTTTTTAAAGGTGTAACAAATATTTGAATGAAAGCAATGCTTGCAAATAGCAAGTATAAAGTAGTCTATACTAGCACATCTCATGTTACGACTGCGAGGCAAAGCACTCCAGGGCTCCAATCAAATCCAGAGATGAGCTAAAATAAAATAAAATCCAGAAATGACTACTAAAATAAAAAGGGTTCTGCACTGAATTGTGACCCAAGACTGTCCTCCTATGTAAAGTTATTCAGATGCAGCTCGAATTCAAGCCACATTATACCAGATTATATATGAATTACCGTACTTTATATTTCAATACTAATTTTGTGGTTCTGTGATACTGCTGACAGATTAATTGTTGCAATACAAATGCTGAAGAGTGTAGATTTGTTTTCCAGATACTAACACATAAAAGTCTAACAACAGACAACTTAAATGTATTGTATTATAATCATACTAGTATCCCTTTTATATTAATTTTAATAGTCTATTCTGTATCTAAAAATAATTTTAGAAACTGGACAAACCTTAACATACATGCACATATAGAGCACACCAAAAGTGTCTACTGAAAGAAAAAACAAAGTAGAACAGCATACCCATCGTGTCTACTTTTTTTAGCTGACAAGTCATCTCCAGCTGCAGGTCGCCTCTTTTTTCTGGGGGGCATCACTTTGTTAAAGCAGTCTGATGAACTGCAAGACCTGAGACTCCCTGTGGAGCAATTTAGAACAACATTATGTGGATCAACAAATGCTAAACTTTAACAGTATACTGTACTTTTAATAGCCATCATTCAAGCTCCACAAGCCTTCTATATGCAGTATGATCACCAACTAGAATGACCAAGCTGAAGACCAAATTTAATTGTTAAACCAAATTTAACAAGTGACATCTTTTAAAACAGACTTTAAAGCCTAAATGAGCAATACTTTTGCACAGGTTCAGTTCCTACTGGTGGCAATTGGGAATGGGTTCTGCTCATGGAAGATCATCCACCAGAACACACATACAGTAACTAGTTTTAAAAACTGAAAATTTTTTAATGTCTACATGCTACCTTTATGGGTATATGTATATACTTTTTTCCCCTCAAGAGTGGCAATATACTGGCTGCTTCTCACATATTTATAAATAGGCAATTTTAGAACCATATCACACCCTTTTGAATCTTTTCCAACAGTTGGGCAAGTGCATAATTTTAAAATTTTGAAGCAAACTTAAACAATTACATAAACATTTCAGTGCTTTACCATTGAAGTACTTTTTCCTCTCTCTTATAAATGCAGTATGATTAGCTTATCTTCAGATGTAGAGACAAATTTGTGCTTGTCCAAGCACTATTCAGACACTGTTAGACCATCAGGCTTGTTATAATCTGGCTATAACCTTAGAAGATTTATCAAATTTTTTTCAATAACAGCTTCCTGAAAAGGTAATCCACTGCAAGGAAGATTCATAAATGCAGGGCTTACTTTTTTCTTGCTGTTCTTGCTGTTTTTCCTCACCCCAGATGATACAGATGTTTAACCCTAGGGGACTCGAAGCTGCAATAATTATTACACGAGATTTTGTTTTTTCTCCCTCTCTGCACCATGATGACCAAGAGGCCTGCCCCTCCTAGTACCTTCCTATTTCTAGGTGCTGTTTGAGACCCCCCCCCCGTCATTTTTCCAGCTTCTTATGTGGGGAGCCCCTGGACAAAAATTACAACTTCGACCCTCCTGGGAAGTTTCTTATTTCCTTTTATATTCATCATAACTGTTCATATATATTCATTTATATTCATCATAACTGTTCATTTAGCTCTTTTTATGAATGGAAATTACAAAGATTGTGGATATTTTGTTCATAATATTGTACATATGAACACATGCAGGCTTGTCCAACAAGGGCCGCATCTATGGGTTTTCTAAGCCAAATGCGGCCCTCAAGCCTCTTGTTGGACAACCTTTCAGTCACAGAACTGAACTGCTGAACTTCCCAACAGTGACTCAGAGTGACTCTACTGTGCCTATATTTCCAGTTCAACTCATAATTAATGTTCATATGTCTTTCTTTTTCATGAAAACATAAGGCAATGTGGAGGCGGCTATTAATTTTCAGTGATTTTGGTTTTACTTGCTGTATGATTAATAAATGAGGTTTTTTTTAATCAGATTTCAATTATTGTCTTTTTGTACATCCTAATGAATGTCACTTAAGACTTTAAGAGTGTTACAATTAAGTTAATTGTGTGCTTATGACAGTTTTCTAACAGTGTAATAAAAATTGCACTTCGACTAAAAGTGGCAAAACAGAGCTTTGACTGACGGAGGGTTAAAACCCTGTTAACCACAATTTCATCCTGCACCTACCAATCTTACTCCTCCCTTATATAGCTTGTCACTAAAATATGCATTATTCTCTTTACTCCAAAAGAAGGTGATTTGCTGTCCCTGTAAGCTTTGGTGCTGTCCTACCCCATTCCCAGCTTGCACAGGAAGAACGGCAGGATTGAGAGACAAAGAAAAGAATGAATACATAAATCCCGAATTGGAAGTATGCATATAGTACAAGACTAGAGAGCAGTCACTACTACAGAGTAGTACACTATTACTAGTGTGCACGTTCAAATGGTCCTCAGACTAGCTAAATTTACCTAATGTTGCAAAAGTAAAATGTTTAAAAAAATATTTGTGGGCACCTGCAGCCATGGCTGGGCACAGGGCATCCCTATCAGGCACCACAGGACAGTAGGCACTAGTGGGCACCCCTGCAAGGCATGGAGCACCAGGGACCATTGACACCAGGCAGTGAACACTGGCAGGCCCTTGAACTAGTGGGCACTGGCAGCCACCAGCAGGCAGCGAGCAGTGATAGGCACCGTGAATCCCTCCCAGTCACCAGTGGGCACCACATATTCCTATTGGGCAATGGTTCACATTCATGAGTCAGTCAGTGACTCTTCAATATTAAATATAAGATTTAAAATATATTAAGCAAACCAGCTGAAGCGCCATAATTTAGGCTGCAATCCTAACCCCCAGTTAGGCCAGCTAGGCCAGCACAAGTCCTGGCCAAAGTCCCATGCTTCCCTGAGTGTGACGCAAAATGCTATAAGGCACTTCTGTGTCATTCCTGAGGTTAGGCCAGTGCACAGACATGTACCAGGCTTCCCACACAGCCACGGAAACAGGGAGTAGGTGAGTTGTGCCAGCCTAAATTGTTTAGGATTGCACCCTTAGTGATGCAGCAAATACTTTGCATGCAGAAGATCCTGGGTTCAATCCCTGACATTTTTAGTTAAAAGAATCCAAGGTAATAAGACTGGAGAAGATTCTCTGTCCAAGACCTTGGAAAGTCTTTTCTAATCACTACTGGGCTAAATAAACAAAGTGTCTTATATGGCAGCTTCAGATTATTATAATACGCTCATAATACTTTCTGCATTAATGTTGCACATTCATGTGTTGCTTATGACAGGGGTCTTGGGGGTTGCAACCTCAGGTCAGGGAGGTTGCGAGAGAATGGGATCCACCATCTTGGAATCTGACACTGGGCTTTCCTGGGAGTAAGTTTCATTGAACACAGTGGGAGTTACTTCCAAGTAGACATGGAAGAGCAGGGGGTCCCAGACTTATGTTAGCTTGAAAAGGGGGTCCCAGGTTGAAATGTCTGAATACCACAGGCTTATGACATTCAGCTTACTGACTGCATTTAGGATGGCAGTGCCTTAACTGCCCATATAAAGGCATAGATTGTAAATCAAAGATGCTTGTGATTTTCATTGCACATTAAAGGTTTTGTTACAGGGAAATTGAAATCTTAGTCTATACAGATGAGTAAATCAACAGCTAAAGAACCCATTATGGGTTCTTATCCTTTACTCCAACATCAAACAGCAATTTCAATGGCTATTTTGCACTTATATGATCATTCTTAGGGAAGATAACCATTTTGCTTCCGAATATTGAGTTCTAATGGCCAGCAGTTAATTTTAATGAATTTCCCCACACTTACTTAGGCTGAAATCCTAACCTCTAGTTGGTTGGCATAAACCCTGGCATAAGTCCTGGGCTGACCTGGGGGTGTCACAAAAGTGATGTAAGACACATGTGTATTACACATGATGGAGAGTAAGGCTAGTGCACAGATATGTGCTTTCCTCCCTACATCACCACGGAAAAAGGAAGACCAATGAGTTGTGCTGTCCTAGGTTAGGACTGCACCCTTAGGATCCTTAAAAATACTACAACATATTTTTCTTTTCTAGATCTCCAACCTGTTTGGCGATCGTCTTGACCAGCGTCTTCTGTCAAGTTCTGTAAAATATTTAAATCAACGTAATTAACTGCAAAAGTAGAGATAGCTACTTAATTTTCAAACATTGTAATCAAAGCTGTAAGTTCTAAACCATTTTCAAATTAAGTCAAGGAGTTCAACAAAACAGTGTAGAAAAACAGATGGATAATTCTAATTTTCAGAAGATGTCACTGTTCTTTATATTTAAAATTTCCTATTCTAGCTTTTAGTAGAAGCTTCAAGGAAATTTAGTATTGAGTGATTCGCAGGAAAGCATTCAACCTTGGAACATGCTCTCTCCAAATACCCCTAAAAACTACCCAAAATTTTATGCTGTGAGATGATTCAACATAAATTCACTATTGTTTTGAAAAGGCATTCAGAAATACTTATTTCCATCTGATGTCTAAACAAAAGGATGTTCATAAAGAAGAAATTAAAAAAAACCACAAACCTGCCAATACGAGACCAGCTCAGACACTAGGATGCAGAACCATGATTTAATCATGGCTCAATACAACATTCTTGCCTTGAGTTTGTGCAGTTCCCGCATGAGGGGGGAAGAAATTAAGCTTCTAGACCCAATCAGGATCCAAGACAAGGAGCATTATTCCAGAAAAACAATTCCACACACACACAAAAAACAGTAATTGAGGCAAAAAGTCTGCTCCCACTACCACTCACAATAATACGTTGCTCAGACTAATGGAGCAAGTCAAGGCCCTTGAAGTCAGCTTGAAGTCAAGGTCCTATTAACCTGGATGAGCCAGAATCTATCTGTGGGGCCACCTGACAGTGACTGCAACATCTAGTCAGATCTGTAGAGTAAGCAGAGTACAGTATCAGTGGAAAAGGAGATGAAGTGCAGGGTCCTACTGCTGGATGCCCTGATACAAGGACAGTGAGCCAGCTAACAAGATCCTTGGCATTTTCAACAAGATTGGCAGGGGCTTCACTTTTTCCCCTCAGATGTTAAGAATAAAGACCCTATTCATGCCTTGAAACTTCCTTAGGCAGAAATTCCAACCATCACCCCCATTTCTCATAATAGAAATAACTCCCGAGTAAAGAGCAGGCAAAAACTGTCTTCAAGTACTGTAGTAAATGAATAAGCTTTGTGGTACAAGTGTTTTTCAGTGGAATTTCAGAGGTCTTATATCTTGTCTTATATCTACTAGCAATGGCACAAACAGCTCTGAATAATCTGTTTGAGAATTTATGGTCAAAGAAACACAAATAAGGTCTCAAAATTTCAATTACGTATTGTGTGTTATATGACACAGATAAACTTTGTTTCTTCGCACAGTTAAAGGAAATAAGTTGCTCAACTGTCTTGAAGAGAGGAAAACAAAAAAGAAAAATGAGAGTAAAATTCAGGCTGGCCTACGAGTTCCTAAACATAGTTATTATAAGAGTTTTTGCTTCATTTCATTGACAGCCTCTAGTATTGGATATTCATAATCACTGCAACTATTCAGGAATTAAAATTTTCAGCATATTAAGCTTGGAGGGCAGATAAGTCTTTAAGGTAAGGAATACAGCAAATCATTATTGCAGTTCTGATAAACTGTTGGTTTTTGTGGACTTCGTGTTTATATGACACATGAAAGTTGTTCAAATACGAGTGTGAATTAGCAAAGTACCATATTTCCCGGTTTATAAGACATACTTTTTTCTTCCCAAAAAGGGGGGGGGAATGTCTGTGTGTCTGATAGAATGATAGGGCCAATCCTGGAGCACCTTCCCCATCATGTCATATGTCGTTGGATTTGTATTGAAGAGCAGAATCCAATGCAACAATCAATTCTGAGCTATCTCCTTCCTATCAAAAGTTATGGCCAAAAAAGTAAAAATCAAAAATATTAAAAAAATACGTTTTTTGGCAATTTTTTAAGCAGGTAGGAATTTTGCCCTGGGGGTAGGAATTTTGGCCTTGGGGTTTAGGAATTTTGGGTTTGGCATCTGGTCGCCCTGGCACAGTTGCTATCCTAACCAGCCTTCCCTGGCTTGGAGACTTGCTCCAAAGTAGACATGCACAAGACCTGGTTCCTCCTGCTCCATGCCTGTGCCTCCCTCACTCTTCCCTATGTATCTAGATCCCCTTACCTTTCCCTACCTACCCCCCAAAAGGACCCCCCCAACTTACCTGCCTTCCTGGACTATTTGCAATGAGATTTGTGCAAAATGTTGTCGTCTGATCATTTGCAATGAGATTTGTGCAAAAGTCGCAAATCACTGACACTAGAGATGATGAGTTTTGGGGGTTACCAGAAAATTAAAAGAGTGCTTGAAGCTTAAAGTCTTTCCTCATTTGTTAATGACAGTGATAATGGTTCTTAATATCACTGTTGACTTTACATGGTTGAAATATTATTCTGCTATATTTTATTAAATATATTAGTACACCATTTGGTTCAGAATATTTTTTTCTTGTTTTGCTTCTCTAAACTTTGGTGCATCTCATGGTGCAGTGCGTGTGATAAGCCAGGAAATACGGTAAGTATAGTTTGAACCTCCCCATTCACAAAATCGATCAATCAATAAATCTATCTATCTACCTATCTACCGCTTTTCAACTAAAAAGTTCACAAACGGTTTACAAAGAAAACGGAAAAATAATAATAGCTAATTAAAAGCTAATGGGTCCCTCTCCCAAAAGTGCTCACAATCTAAAATGCAAAAATGAATACCAGCAGAAGCCACTAGAACAGACATTGCTGGGGTGTGTAGGGCCAGTTACTCTCCCCCTGCTAAATAAAAGAGGAACAACCACTTGAAAGAGTGCCTCTTGCTCAGTTAGCTATTTTTCTCATACAAATGTTGCTTCCAATGTTTTATAAGCTAGCAGATTGCAAATATCCTTTTATCTTGGAAATTCCTATTATCACACAAAGATTTCTGCCAATGAATTCATTAACTCATTTCGGAATGGGAATAGACCAGGAGCTAAATTTGCAATGTGTGCTCTCTGTCTCCCTTTCATACACACACATGCCAAAACAGTCTGACTCACCATGTCATAGACAAATCAATACAGGGAGGGCAATTTTAGTCTTTAGATCAGCAGAGAAAATAAAAGAATAGAACATGTGCTGAATAAATGACTTCTGGGTATAATTGAAAGGTGGTGAAAGAATGGATGGCCAGAAAACTGTCAGAAAGCAAGGAGTACCTGTAAATGAAAGAGGAATAGAAACTTATTTGCATCTATACCCCTTTCACTTACTTTTACACTATGCAAACTCACATTTGAAATAAAGTATTACACTGTAACTAAACATACAGCCTCTAATGTAGTTATTCATTTTTCTTTTCATAGTTTTACAGGATTAGGGCACAATCCAGAGTCAGGGCAGTGAGGAGTGGTGCCTGCCTTAAAAGGAGTCTCTGAAAACAAGTAACTCTGCCTTATCATGGACCCCTATGGGTCTACTCATTACTTATACCTGCTCCTAAGGTGGTGTAGCTCTGAGGAGCTGAAAGAGGGCATTTCTGCCCTGGAAACAGGCTCTGGATACAGATGCTCTGCCTTAGGCAATGCTAAACATGCCCTCAACATGCCCCTCCTGAACTGACTGCCCCAAGCCGTTTCCAGAATAACTAGGGTGCCCCATCTTGCAGTTGGGCCAGTCCAGTGATAGATAGTGTAACCCAAGTGCACTTCTGGATTGTACCCTGAGTCCTCAAATATACATTCCATAATATTAGCATATTAAAAAGAATTGCAACAATTACCAGCCTATTAAGAGTGTGATAAATCTTGTGAATATTTGCCAGTGTTGATAGATGAGAATTCAGCTGAAAATCTAGAGAGGAAAAAAAATATTTTCTGATCTTGGTTATGTGACCTTATTACAAGGCTTAATCAATACCCTTTTCAATTACAGCACAAACCAGGCTCAAAATAGGAAAACCTAATGATAGGAAATCTAAAGTTAAAAATGTTCAATCTGCCTTCTGTCAGAAGAAACAATATTTCTCAGTAGCTCAAAAAAATTCTCCCCTATTTGCTAACATTCCTGAATGCTGTATAGGTCCTAAATCATCTCCAACTGTTCATTTCTTGCCAACTATGCAATGCAGCAAATAGACTGGAGAATGTAGTATAAACTGAAATTTGAGCCTCACTTTGCAGAAGGGAAACAGGAAAATGACCTACCACGCAAGCTTGTTGCCAGGAAAAAAATATAACAAGCACAATGTTTGTTGGGAGTGCTAGAACAAGTATTTAAGTGTAGCTCTGCTATTATGGGAACAATCTGATATAGTGACACAAGCCTGTTCTGACAATGTATTCCATATGTACTATTTTTATGCATTGACTAACATGTAAAAAAGCAATAACAATTTACACAATCTACATGCTGTGGGAGAGGGCAAACAGATGTTTTGTATAATTTTTCGGCAAACTTATAATTGCAGACTACTGGTATCAAATAACTGATAGTAAAGTATCAGTCACATAAACAGCACCATATATCATGCATGGAAAGATCAAGGATTTTGTCTATACAAAGCTGCACTGTAACAGCGAAAGAATTGGCATAGCCCTGTTTCTAACTGGTTCATACCATGATTGATAGGCAGTGTTACATCCACATGGGCCACAAACAGAAAAACATAAATTCAGACTTTGCCAGGAGCTAGGAGCTATGAGACAAGGGTAGCTGGAACACACATAACAGAGATGCATAGAGCCAACCTATGCAAGCCAAGCCAAGCCAAGCAGAACTATGACAGACGTTAACTACAATACTACGGTAATAGTTTATGACAGACACATATTGGAGCCAACATAATTGGCTCCGTGGCAACCAGTGTCTCTAGAATTGTGCATAGACAAGTCATCTAAGCTTAGGTTTAGATGCTTAAAGCTAGCTTTAGCTTAGCTTAAAGCTAAGCACCATGAAAGCTTTGCATTGCTTTAATATGTTTGATTTCTTCCTGGCAGAGTAGCACTGATCATCTCCTCTACACCAGCACAAAAACTAGAATTGTTCAACAGAATACAGTTTTCAAGCTAAATTATTTGTCAGCAGTTATAGGATAGAATCCCTTCAGAATACCTTTTTAAAAAAATTATAACACTAGACCTTAAAGTCACCTACCTCCCATAAAAGCCATTGCATGATCCTGTGGGAGTATTTTACTTGTCTCTCTTCAGCTCCCAAAATACAGAACACAATGTGGAGAAGTTTTCATCTTCAATTTTCTTCTCCAATGCTAAAAATGTTGTATGAAATAAAAGCTTTGCTCTGTGTTCATACAAAAACTAAATGTCAATCTAGTCCCTATAAGCACACAGACTCACTGAGAGAGTTAAAATGGTCAATCAAATTATTCTTATGTCACAAAAGGAAGTGCAATGAGGTTCCGACATGACCAGGTCTACAGGATCCAATGGAATTTATATGTACAACTAGAACTGACTGACTCTGTGCTGAAAAGGGATTGTTTATGCAAGTTAAATCAACAGATATGTCATGCGTTTGTAAGAGGCGCTGGATTATTATTTGAACGAATGAAACCACAGAAAGGACGGCCTATATCTAATGCAATTTTGTATTAGGACACAATCCTAACCACCATGCAGCTGGAAAGGAATCCCCATGTATGGGAAAAAAATTCCCTAACCTTGAGGCCTCCATGACTATCCTACCCATTGCATGATGCAGTGCAGGCCTATTGGCCCAGCAATGTAACGGCACCAGAAAGATGGACAGGTTTGGACTCTTGATAACATTAGCACTACAACTAAGTCCAAATAAAGATCTTTTATAAACAGTTTTAATTCTATTAGGAAAGAGTTTTTCCAACACTCCGTTTCATGAAGGTTTTACTAAATTCTACCTTAGTACTGAGCAATTCCTTAAATAACATGTTACTAACTCCAAAAATACTCATTCTTGAAATCAACAACACATAAGGCAATCAGCTATTACCTGGCATTTGCAGATAGATCTGAAGATCCACAATAAAAAAATTACTTGTTCCTGGTTGATTTATTCAAATTATTAGATCCAAAGATTCATTACAGGGGCCCATATACTGTATGAACCAGACTGGACAATTTTGGAAGAAACGAAAACAAAAACTTGTCACAGACAAGTCTTAGAGCCAATCCTATTTGCTCTCAGAAGTAGAGAGATGCAGTCTCGTGCACTACCCTCCTTTCTCCACAAGCAGGGAAAAGAAATAGAAAGTTTCCATCTTTGCTTTGTGAACAACCTAGAGTTTCCTATAATTCTGCATTCTGAAGCTGGAAATCTGGTTTGTTAATAAACCAGGTTCTCAAAACAATACCTTGAACATTGAACTTCCACATAGTTAGAATAATCCTGTTCAAATATAATGGGAAATTAAAGTAGATTTAAAGTAGATTTAAACTTGGAAGTTTCCATTTCTTCTATCTGCACACAAAAGCAGAGAGCAGTGGAGGTAGCATACAGCATGTGACCAGCTGAAGTACCCTCATTTTAAATATCTGTCAGTATAACACAGTGGCTCAGTTATTTTCTTCAAAAATGTTGTGATACTTGAGGCTTACAATACAGTATATAGTATACTCAACTCTAGTAAATCTTTAGCTGACAAAGTAGCATCACTGCTGTAAATTGCACTGGAGCAAACTGTATGCACCTTTCTTTCTCTTGGGATGATGTAGTGCCATACCTGATTTCAATGGTACATCTGGGGAATATTGAACATTTTTGTAAGCTACTAACATTAAGGATGACATCTCCATTCAACCACCAGGGGCACCAGCCTGTTTTAAAATACCCAGATAACAAGAGGTTCATTGGATTGGGACCATTCTTGGTGGACTTAATCACCATTACACTGGATTTCTTGCCTGGGTTTCTGGGCAGATGCAACTGTTTGGAGCAGTGGTTCTTAACCGGGGTTTGACAGAACCCTAGGGGTTTGGAGAGTCTGTCTCAGGGGTTCGGCGGAAGTGTGCGTCCATTCTGTTCACCAGGGTTGCCAGGTGCATTAATGTACTTTTATTACAACAGACAAAACATTTTATTTTTCCAACTATGAAGGGTTCAGTGAATGCATGTATGAAACTTGCGGGGTTCAGTACCTCCTATAAGGTTAAGAACCACTGGTTTAGAGTATCATTCTGTACAGACTGGCTGACAAAATCAGAAGCATGTTAATATGTGCTCTTCTAGAGAAATACTGGCAGAGCTATATTTTTTGGGGGGGGGGAATTCCTGATTGACATACTGCATAGAGTAAGACATTCTCCAACTACCATCCAGAAAAAAAACTATATGCAACAATGTGTATTCAGATTACAATTCAAAAGAGAAAAAGACTACAGAAAGCCCTGAAATATTTTCCTCATAGAAACATATTTTTTTTCTTTAAAGTATCACCGCCCAACCATAAAAAGATTATGGTGCTTCAGAAGGAAAACCTATACTTGGGTTTATTGGGGCCACCAATTCTTTAAAAAAATGAATGTGTTTGGCTCTATCCAATTTTTATTTTTTTACAGTTGATCAATACCATTGATGATTCATCAACATTCTGCCTCATCAACATTTCACACTTCTAGGTCCAAGGACTGGGGCGGAATGTTGATGAGTGATCAATTCTTCAATGTAAAATATAGGGAGAAAACGCGTTGCACCCCTTTTCACCTGTTAAACTCAAAAGTGGAAGTTCTCCTTTACAGGGAATGTAGTAGTGGTATTGATCAACAGTAAAAAAAATATTTAAAAATTGGCATTAAAAAAAATTCAGAAGGCAAGAAAAGTTTGAACACATATTTCAAAAATGTGTATCGTTTTAAACAGAAAAATATTATCTTTCAAATAAAAAATAAAAAACCACAACAAAATATTTTGCACTGTTCCAGAGATACAGCACTTTAAAATTTTTGTCAAAAATTGCAAGTGAGAAATGGTGCCCGGGGCACCATCTTTGACGGCCTGTATCTTGGGCCAGGAATTTTTTTGGGCAAAACAAAAATATACAGGTATTTTACTTTTTCCTGAATTTTAACATATGTTAAATTCAAAACTTCTGAAACTATGAAGGTAAGATTTATTTTTTGCCTGCCTGAATTGATATGGACTATGCCAGGGGGAAAAACCTCAAGAAACCAGGTTGGCTCCACAAGCACCTTAGGGATCAGCTGAAGTTAAAGAAAGAGAAGTATAGCCAGTGGGAGACTGGAAAGATCACCAGGGAGGAGTTCAGACAGATAGCCTGATCCTGTAGGGAGGGAGTCAGGAATGCTAAAGCTCAGTATGAGCTGAGGCTGGCCAGGGGAGTCAAAGATAACAAAAAGAGCTTCTTTAGATATGCCCAAAGAACAGGAGGAGGAACCAGGTGGGACTGCTCCTGGACAAAGATGGACAACAGGTGTTTGGAAACCAAGAGAAAGCGGAGCTGCTCAATTCCAACTTTGTGTCCATCTGTTCTCGGAAGGAGGGCTCTGCAAATGCAGGTGCGGGGTTGTTGACTGATGTGGGGATGTGTTTCCATCCCCAAAGAGGTAATGGGTTATTCTTTGTGTTTGTCCTGCTTTTTGCAAGCTTTGTCATTCTGTTTTGGGCCCCATCTTTTCCAGCTACTCTGGAAAATCCCTCATCATCTTGCGGGATTCCTTCTACATGATTTCTCTCAAGAAACAATAGAATTTTGCAGAATTTCTTACAAAATTTTGCAGAATTTCTTACAAAGGTTCTTATTTCCAATAGCTCACAGTAATTTTGATAGATGTATCTAGGTGAGCAATTTCCTCGTGGTCTTGCACCTGAGTGCCTATTTATTTGTAGTTCTGTATTTGTATCTGTATATAAATTATGTTTGCTTTTAATATGTATTTCTCTTATGCCAATAAAGGTTGTTGAATTATTTATTTAGGTAATGGAAACATGGATGCATGCATGAGCAGCAGATTAAGATTGACAGAGTACTGGTTCAAAACCACTTAACTGGCCGAAATGATTTCAAGTCATTTGGACCAGATGAGCTGCATCCTCCAGTTGTTAAGGAACTTGCAGATGTCCTTGCAGAGCCTCTGTCCATCATCTTTGAGGAATCCTTGAGGAGTGGAGAAGTGCCACTGGACTGGAAGAGGGCTAATGTAGTCCCAGTCTTTAAGAAGGTGAAGAAAAGATGACCAGGGAAATTATAGACCAGCCAGTTTGACTTCAATCCCGCGGAAGATATTAGAACAAATCATAAAACACGTATAAAACACACAAATCGTGCAAATCTAGACAAATACTTGGTGATCAAAATAACCCAGCCTGGATTTACCAAGAATAAATCTTGCCAGACAAATCTACCTCCTTTTTTGATTGGTTATGAGCGTAATGGACAGTGGCAATGTTGTGGATGTCATTTATCTTTACTTCAGCAAAGCATTTGACAAAGTCCCACATAACATCTTAATTGGGAAGATGGAAAAGTTTTGGGCTAGATGAGGCAATCGTTAGGTGGATCTGCAATTGGCTTGACAGCTGTATTTTCGTGAATGGTTCTGTGTCAACCTAGAGATCAGTTTCAAGTGGGGTGCCCCAGGGCTCTGGCTTGGGCCCAGTTCTCTGTAACCGTTAGATGACCAACCGGATCCATGGACCGGCGATTATAATTTATGCAAATTAGGCTATTTTTAGATGGTCATCTATTTTAATTCATCAATGGCTTGGAGGAAGGGATATGGGAGAGCCTGATCAAATTTGCGGATGACACCAAGCTGGGAGGAGCAGCAAACAAAACAGATGACAGGAGAAACCTCCAGGAGGATCTGGATAAACTGGAATACTGGGCTGAAACAGAATGAATTTCAACAGGAAGAAGTGCAAGAATCTGCACTTAGGCAATAAAAACCAAAAACACAGGTATAAAATAGAGGATACTTGGCTTGGCAGCACAACATGTGAGTGGGATCTCACATGTGAGCGGGATCTCATATGTGAGCTGTGGATCACAAGCTGAACATGAGTCAGCAGTGTGATGTGTCTGCAAAGAAGGCAAATGCCATTTTAAGCTGCATTAAGCGGACTGTAGCTTCCAGGTTGCGAGAAGTTATAGTTCCTCTTTATTCAGCATTGGTTAGACTTCACCTTGAGTACTGAGTTCAGTTCTGGGCACCTCACTTTAAGAAAGATGCAGCCAAACTGGAGCAACTCCAGAGGAGAGCAACAAGTATGATCAGTGGGATGGAAGGGAAGCCCTACGAGGAAAGGTTGGGGGAACTTGGGATGTTCACCCTGGAGAAGAGAGGCTGAGAGGAGACATGATTGCCCTCTTCAGATACCTGAAGGGCTGTCATATGGAGGACTAAAGAATAATAAAAAAGGATATTTCTCACTCCCTTAGCAATACATATGCAAGGCTGATTAGAATAAAAAATATATCTTGCTAGAGGAAGAGCTGAGTCATAAGTTTGAAAGTACAACTTATTGGCTACTTTATAGAAATTTTTCCAACATTTTTTAGAAAAGAATTCAGCCATGTTGATTCCAATGTACAAAATAAGCGAGATGATATTCAGTAGGAAACTGAGGTCAAATACTAATGCTGGATCACAGATATACCTGATCACAGATATACTGTAGTTCTTTAATGATTTTTTAATTAAATGACAAAGGTAGCAAAAATGGCAATGAGGAACTGAGCAAAACACACTGATTTTATTTAGCCCTTGAACATGATTCAGGCTGTAAACTTACTGCCAAGTTAGGGTGGCATAAGTCCCAGGACGAATTCTGAGCACGTCTAGGAGTGTCACAAAAGTGCCAAAAAGCTCTTCTGCACCACACTTTAGGGTACAGTGGTACCTCTCATAACAAGCCCCCCACATAACAAGTGTTTCATATAACAAGTATATAGTTCCAAGAAATCTTGCTTCACATAACAAGTTCCGCTTCACTTAACAAGCAAGTGCGCTATGGGCACGCGTGCTATGCAGCCCTGACGCTCCACGTGGAGGCTCTTTAAAAGGGCTGCCAGCCAGCACTGCTGTCTCTAACTGCCCCCACCAGCCACCTTGAACCTCCAGTAGCAGCTCAGGTAAGCCTCCCAGGAAAGTGTCTTTGACTGCAGCCTCCTAACCATGTCCAATCAGAAGTAAGCCCCATTGTGTTCAATGGGGCTTACTCCCAGGAAAGTATCTTTAGGATTGCAAACCTAAGTAGACTTCATAGGATCATGCACATTTAATGCATGTTTTGAATTCAATTCCAGTGTTTTGTCAACATTTTTACATCCAGTTAATAATTTTTTGGGTTGTGGAACCAATCGTCCGAGTTTCCTTTATTTCCTATGGTAAAATCCGTTCCACTTAAAGAGTTTCACTTAAAAAGCATGCCTCTGGAACAAATTAAGCTCTTTATGTGAGGCACCACTGTATTAGGCCAGTGTACAGACACTGCACTAGCCTCCAGACACCATAATACCCCAGCATTCTGGAATAACAGATATAGGGCAAAATCCAGAGTAACTACAGGGAGTCCTTGCTCCGGTGTAAGAACAACTTACTCTGGATTCCAATATGAATTTCACAGGTTTTCACTAGGTGGTGCAGTAACTACGGGTGCACATAAAGTCTCTTACGTGCTCCTGCAGTTACTCTGGATTACCAGATATTATCTTTGATTATCTTTTCTGAAAAGCATGAGAATGCACTAATAATTATAATCCTTCAACAGTTCTGCATCTCAGCTAGTACTTTTCAGTATGGCAGATAGCTCCTGGCCTCACTGCTATGGTGATGTATGGTATTTACTTGCATAGACCAGCCTCACTGGAAATGGAAATTGTCTAGGCATAGGCAGTGGTGCAACCAATGGACAAGAGGAGGTTGCAGTTTCCAGGTGCATATAAAGGGGGAAGCATGGTTTGGAGAAAGAATATGCAGAGGAAGACCCTAATTGCAGAGCAAACCATTTGCTTCTATATATTGTTGCTGGAGCACTACAATGTGAGCTAGCGACTATGGCTGGAATAAAGCTCAACAATGTAATAATCACTTTCTATTGTATTTTGGCAAGCTAGCTTTAGCTTAGCATTTAAAAATTATAACCTATACTGAACTCTCATTTGCAATGAATTTATTCTGCATTTCCTATTTGAGCAAAATGCATTTGAATCTGGTGTGTTTGTTAGCAACCCTTAGTGCTAAAGAACACAATAAACCTGAAAGAGGAAAGCAGCCAAATCCTCAGCAGTTAAAAACCCCATCTCTGGGAAAAAAACACTAGTGTTTATATAACTACCCAAAGGAAAGCATTAATTGAAATTATACAACAAAGCAGAAGATGAGAAAAAGACAAAGGTTGCACATATTTAGATGTGTATTTAGATGTATATTTAGAGCATATTTAATGAAAATGCTAGTATAAAAAGGTGTTTAGGAACAAGATATTACTGTGCTGAATCCTGAAATTAACAGGGCAACATAGAATATGTGAGTTTCTTTTGTTTTAATCTAGAAAATTAGGAACAATTCTTACCTAGAACTGTCTACAATGCTAAGTTGATAGGGACAAAGAAAATAAAATGCTTTTTGTCACATGAATATGCAACTAAAGAACAAGGTGTATTCTGAAGACCAGAGTTTTCCAACATTTTTTCATTGTCATAGCCCTTAACAGGCCATTTCCATAAATTGTACCCCTCCGTGTTAGCAAAATTTTAGTAATTAGTACAGTTGCTGTTGTTTCAAATTTGTGTGTTCAATTACTGGTCCATAACCAGCAATACACAAATTGATAATCAGAAACTAGCAGTCACTGGGGGTTTTGCAGCTAGACAGCTGCTTTACTTCCTGATTGCCCATCCCTGCAAGGCATTCTAGTATATAGCTGCCCTTTTCAACCATTATTCTATTTTTTCCAAGTTTCCTAAAAGGTCCTGGCAAAAGCCTGGGAGTACATGGACCCCAGGCTGGGAATCACTGCTGTAAACAGTCCATTAATTGTGCAGCTTTAAGAAGAGTTAGTTTGGTTCTTTCCATGTTTCAGATAAACTTCTACAAGTGATTATAATTTGCAATTTCAGGAGCACTAAAGTTTTTGGCTAAAAGGTGCACAACAGGAGCATTATAGCTATATGTGGTTCATCTGACATCACTTTTCCCTATATTTATTTTTCTCATTTTGCTTTTTCCCACATTAAGCAATTCTTTTCACATACCCTAAAGAACATAACTACCCCTTGGGGGGAGGGGGTACATGAACTGGAGACTGGGAAGCACTGCTGTAAACTCATGATAGAAACAGGTTTATCTGAAGGTAAATTACTGCCTTTGAAGAAAACCTACCTCCCCCCCCAAAAATAATGACTTCTCCAGAATGCAGACAATGAGAGTCAGGCAGTAAGGAATTTTGCCCAACACAGGAAAAATGCTACAGAGACAAGGAAACCTTAACCAGGGTAACCATATTTTCTCCTTTTTGAGGACATGTCCTCTTTTTAGCCTTGTGTGCTGGAAAAAAATCTTCTTTGCCCTCCTTTTCCTTGTGAGCAGGTAGCCTTCTAATTAATAAAAAGATGCAATATATTATGTGCAGTAGTTCTAAATTACATAGTTATGAATGCTGAAGTGTTAAAAGTAACCACAAGAAAGCAATACACAGGAGCATTTTTAGCTTCTATATTGTCATGTCCAACATTTTTCTTGTATGTCCTGCATTTTTTCCTTTTCTGGAGTTATGACATATGGTCACACTGAAAACCAGCAGGAGATCATAGGAACACAAAACACAGGTGTCCCTTGTCATCCACTGGGGTTCCACTCTAGAACATTAAAAAAGCAATGGAAAAATTGGTTTAAAGACCCACTCCCAGAATTCTTGCTCCTAATGGAATAAGGCAGTGCCCCAATCTCTGCAGGGGTTTAATTCTGGGACTGTAGAATGGAGAGACTGTTTGCATGACTGCCTTTGTACAACAGTAGGAAAGCAGTTTTTACACCTGTGATTTGCAGTGGCCACTTGTGTTGAGTCAAATCCGTGGATGAAAAAATCTGTGTACAAGAAGGTTGGACTTGTACAGTACTGGTCTTCCTTAGTGCTGCCACTCACTGCCTGTTCCCTCAAACACAGGATGCCCCAGCACAGGGAACCCCTTTCCTTCCATGCTCCAGGGAGGAAACCCAAGACTAGCACACGCCCCCAGACCGTGGACCCTTCTGCATGCCCCACACAGGAGTCCCCTCCACACACACAGAGAAGAACTTGCCCCCCCCCCTCCTCACCCAGAAAGGGCTCTCCAGAGTAGGCATGACCCCCAAACAGTGAAGCCCTTCCCTGCCCAGCCCAGCCTAGAGAAGAGCCCCCAGGGAGTGAGCCCCCCGACGCCTACCTGCACCCCTCCACCCGCAGGAAGGGCCCGGCTGCACCTCAGCGCCCCACAGCGAAGGGAGAGCGGTGGTGAAGGGAGGAGGGGGTGTGTGGGGGGAGGAGAGACCGTTGGCAGCGCGCGTTGCACTCTGGGAGTCGTAGTGCGCAGAGTAGCCACGGGGAGTGCGCCGTGCGGAGAGGGGGACTCCATTTCCCAGCATGCAGGGCGAGGGAGAGAAGGGGGAGGGAGAGAGCTCCATTCTCCCTCAGCCACTGATGGGCCCAGAGCAGGCGAGGGAGGGCGACCCCCGTTCCCCTCAAGGGAAGGCTGAGGGGGGACTCCCCCCTCAGAGCCGGGGGAGGAGGGCGGCTTCTCTAGTGAGGGACTCATGAGGGGAGCAGGGCCAAGTGCGTCACAGCCGCTGCCCCTCCGCATAGAGGCACCGGCGCCTCCTCATCAGCCTCAGCCGCCGCCCCCTTCGCCCTCACGGCTGCACCCGCCGCCCTCACGCGCGCCCCGTTCCAATTGTCGCCCGGAGACGGTTAACTGTCAATCATCCTATTCCCCGCCCCCCGCCCGCACGAGACTCACTGACAGCGGCGGCATCCGAGTGCATTTTCGTGCAGGCAGCACCAGCACTGCCCCGCACCGGCGCTCTCACCGGCTCTCTCGCGGCCCCAGCGCTCAGGCCCCGCCCCCACACTCGCCCCGCCCACGCCTCGCCACGCAGCCATTGGCCCGCACCTCCACGCGCCCTGCTCCCGCCCCCTCCGTCGCCACGCACGGGAGCAGCCGCCACGCCCCCTTCAGCGAAGCGCGCCTCCCCATTGGCCGGCAGGACACAGCGGAGCTCCGCCCTCCAAGCTCCCCTTCATTGGGCCAAGCAGACGTCCATCAAAGCTCCCGGCGCCGCAAAGGATTAACAGGGAGAGCGGGGAGGGGCCTCGCGCGCCGATTGGACGGAAGAGTCAGAGGCCACGCCCACTCCGTGATCTCATTGGTTAAAGCCGGTGGGGAGCCAGCCCTTCATCCTAATTCAGAGTTTGTTGCTGGTGGGCAGGATGAGGGCAGCATCTCTATGCAGGTCTACTCAGAAGTAAGTCCCATTTGAGTCAATGGAGCTTACTCCCCAGGAAGGTGTGGATAGGATCACAGCCTCAGAGCCCATCACAGGCATGTCTACTCAGAAGTAAGTCCCATTTGAGTCAATGGAACTTACTCCCCAGGAAGGTGTGGATAGGATCACAGCCTCAGAGCCCATCACAGCCATGTCCACTCAGAAAGTCCCATTTGAGTCAATGGAGGTTACTCCCCAGGAAGGTGTGGATAGGATCACAGCCTCAGAGCCCATCACAGGCATGTCTACTCAGAAGTAAGTCCCATTTGAGTCAATGGAGCTTACTCCCCAGGAAGGTGTGGATAGGATCACAGCCTCAGAGCCCATCACAGCCATGTCCACTCAGAAGTAAGTCCCATTTGAGTCAATGGAGGTTACTCCCCAGGAAGGTGTGGACAGGATCACAGCCTCAGAGCTCATCACAGGCATGTCTACTCAGAAGTAAGTCCCATTCTAGGCAAAGGGCATGTCTACTCAGAAGAAAGTCCCATTTGAGTCAGTGGAACTTTCTCCCCAGGTAGGTGTGGATAGGATCACAGCCTCAGAGCCCATCACAGGCATGTCTACTCAGAAGTCCCATTAAAGTAAAGGCGCTTCCTCCCAGGAAAGTGTAGACAGGATTGCAGCCCAAGTGGGCATTCAAAAGTTAATGGGATGTTCAAAAATTATTTGGGCTTACAAAATAATTTGTAAGGATGTGTTGTTCTTATTCTACGGTTGCTACTTTGAATAATTGTCAATTAGTATTAAAATTGTACGAATTATTAGCAATCATGTTTAATAAGTATTGAATAATTGTTATTAGATCTTTAATATTGAAGACTAATAATTGCCCATTATGATTGACAGTAATTTTCCATATTCTTAATAATGATAATAATTTTATGACATATCATAATACAGAATTATTTATGCAAAACTGATTGCACTTTCTAAGTCTTACATTCCATTTTTTATTTAAGGTCCTTAATGTATAAGTTTTGTATTTTAATCTTTGTTACACTGCCTTAGATGTCCCATTTTTTGTGGAGGAAATGCAGGTGTTCCCTAAGGACCCATGGAAACCAGCCAGAGGCATTCAAAGAAAAGTCTCCCCTATGCAATTTAGAGGATTGAAGCCTTTATGGGGAGCCACAGCCAATGACCCAAGAGGTCATGGGAGTCCCCAGTCAAAAAAGTTCGGGAACCACCGAGACCTCTTCTGGTACCTGGATGGGGGTGCTTTATCTAGGACCACTAGCTAAACCACTAGGGCTAGGACCATTAGGTTGGCCCAGGTCAGCCCCACAAGACAGGGTGAGCTCCTGTCCTTAGCCCAGCTCTGTGACGCCAGCTGGATCCAATCGTATCAGCTCTGTCTTTCCATTGGACTAATTCAGTGGCGTGGAGAGGGGGGATTTGCTGCTTGGGTAACAGCCTATCCTCCATAACAATCCAACCCAGGCTTTTGTGCTTCGCATGCAGCATATGCAGCGCTGAGCATGATACCATAGTCTTCCAAGACTGACAGAGGCCTGCTTTAGCTAAACCAGATGTTGTGAAGACTTGTCAAGTGTTGGCACTATGTAACCTGTAGATGGCACCCACCACCTGTACAGCGGATGTGGTTTTGCCATAAAACTGAAGGTTATTCAACTCATCTCATGACACGCCCCAGTCTCACTTTTATCTTTCTTATCTGGCATGATTCCATCCAGGTTTAAACTTTTACCTAACTCTGTTGTAAGAGTTGTTCCAAATTTGACATTTTGCTTTTTTAAATTTCATATTGTTTGCACTTGCAAAGTTCAGTAACTCTCTGAAGTCCTTCATAGGGCAAAATCCAGAGTAACTACAGGGAGTCCTTGCTCCGGTGTAAGAACAATTTGCTCTGGATTGCAATATGAATTTCCCATAGGTTTTCACTAGGTGATGCAGTAACTATGGGTGCACTTAATGTCTCTTACGTGCTCACCCAGTTACTTTGGGTTTGGCTGATCGTGTTTTTTGTGGTAGTGCCTTAAATTACATCATCAGTTTATACTTTTACACCTAGAATACTTTGTAGTTCATGGCACAGTTGAATATTTCAGCAGATGAACACATGTGAAAGGCCAATCCTAAGTCTGCAAAAGGCATATTGCAGATGCCAACCTTCAAGTTCTCTGTGCACCGTGGAATCTGCCAGAACCTGGTTGATGCATCCAGTTTGCCGAAGAAGTGCTGAATTTTTATAATTTTTTCAGCTTTTGGGGAGCTATGCACAGTGATGGTATCCCATTTTCTTCAATTACTAGAGCATTATGTTTTCATCTCATGGGACACTTGGGCAAGGCACTAAAATTGTCAAGGTAGTCACAAGGCATATACTGTACTGCCAACTGAGGGCACAATCCTAATCCATTTAGCCTGGCATAACTCATCTGTTCCAGTGGGGATGGTGGGAGGCTGGCACATGCCTGTGCACTGGCCTAACCCACCTCCAATGGAGTGGCACTTTTGCAGCACGTCCAATTCCTTTAGCTATTTTTTTTTGTAAGCCACCTTGGGCGAAATCCAGAGTAACTACGAGGAGTCCTTGCTCCAGTGTAAGAACAATTTACTCTGGATTCCAATATGAATTTCCCTTAGGTTTTCACTAGGAGGTGCGGTAACTATGGGTGCACGTAAGGTCTCCTTTCAGGACCTCCAATCAGAGCACGATACCATAGTCTTTCGAGACTGAAGGATGCCAATGATATGATGATATGACGTAAGGTCTCTTACATGCTCGAGTAGTTACTCTGGATTTGGGAGTTTGTTGTCCTTTCCGTAACCCTAAGATGACCAACTGGATTTATTTTCCGGCAGTTATAATTTATGCAAATAAGGCTATTTTTAGATGGTCATCTAAGGTTAAGGCTGTTTCCTGCAGAGACATGAAAGCAACTTGGAGGGAAGGGTGAATGGTAGAGCCTCCAGTCAATCTGCCTGCTGCTGGCTCCAGCTGATGGTCCTCCAGGGGATGTAATTCTCTTCTAACTCATGGAGAGCAAACGTTCATTGGCACCTCTTTCAGCCTTTCCTTGATTCTCACAATCACTGCTAACCTGGATCAGAAAACCAGCAGCACTCCCTGTTCTTCCTTTGATGACACTGCACAGTTGCTATTCAGCAAGAATGAGGGCAAAGGCAAAAACAAACTACCGGTAGTCAAGCACAGTAAGGTGTGTTTCAGTTTACCAAATGTTAACAAGCAGCAGTTTGAAATCTTGGAAGGCTTTATTTGCCTAGATTCAAAGGTTCCTTCCCCCACCCCACAAGTTCATATGTATAAGAATGTCCCTTTCTAAAATTCAGCAAGAGAGATTGAGATTGACTGATTAAAAACTTACATAAAAATTGAGTGTTGGAACAGTTCCAACACACAAAAGAAAAAAATTTGTACCCATTTTTTAATCTGTGGAACTTCTTGCCAAAGAATGTGATGATGGAAAAGAACTTATGTGTCGTCCTTTCTCCCTGCAAGTAGGCAGCACAGAGCCTTCTTCTAATTAATAAATCATATTATTATACTTATACAATCAAAACTGTAAGTTATATAGTGTTTAAATTGAAATGAAAATACATGAGTATTTTTAGGTTTTGTTTTGTTGCGTCCTACATTTTTCTAGGTTGTGCTACACTTTTGGCATGCTTGGTAGTCTTCTGCAGCCATATGATCACCTGAATCAAAGTGACTTTGTGTTCTCTTTTTCCAAGACATGTCCTCTTTTTTACTCTTACATTTTGGGGGGGGGGACTTTATTGTCCTCCTTTTTCTTTTGTGCATGTAGCCTTCTTGTGATTAATAAATTATTGCAGCAAACTGAACCTCCACTTAGGCCAGCTTAAGTCCCAGCATAAGTCCTGTGCTGAAATGGGGGTGTCACAAAAGTGCAGTAAGACTGCACTCTGCCCCACTCCTGGGGGGCGAGGCCAATGCACAGCCATGCGCAGACCTCCCCCACCAACATGAACCATGATCTTTCTGCAGCCTGCAACGCTCTGTTCCTCCTTCTTCTTTGAAAGAGGAGCCCTTTTCTGGGCAGGGATGAAAGGGCTCCTCCTATCCATGCCATGTTGCATAAGCAGCTTCCTAGTGGGAGGTTTGCTTTCTCCAGTTCTGGCCCTGGGGCTTAGGAGTGGAGGGGAAGGAGGAAAGCCTTGCCTGGCAGGCGTGCAGGACACAGCAGGTAAGTGGTGGCTTTGCTGGAGGGCTGGGGCAGCACAGTGGTCAGCACTCCAGGGAGAAGGGTCCAAGCACAGGGCTGCCCCCCGAAACCTCTTCCTTGCTCTTTCTTTTGCAACAAGATCTGAGTGTCTACTTGGAAGTAAAGCTCATTGAACTCAGCAAGACTTAGAGCAATGGTTGCCATATGTCCCAGAAAACTGGGACAGTCTGGGTTGGAGGGGATTGTTTGTGTTCACATATTGGCAAGTTTGACAGGGGGTCTTGTCCTGGTTTTGTGGTTGAGAATTATGGCAATCCTACTTAAAGCACAACCCTAAGCATGCTTACTCAGAAGTAAGTCCCATTTTATTAAATGAAAGTGTGTACAGCAGTGTTTCTCAACCCCTGGTACTTGAGATGGTGTCTGGTGGCACTGCACCAGAGGTATGTGTATCACCAGTGGTTTCTGAGATGGTGTCCGGCTGGACCCCCTAGATTCCTGGCAGCGAGAGCTGAAATTTGACATAGCAAATAGCTGTTGGAGGCAGGCAGAGCTCCATAGCTCTGCCTCCAGAGCTCCATAGCTCCATTGAGCTCCAACTCAAAAAAGCCCTCTTGTCCACTGTGAGCCTCTTACTGGTGGTTGTTTGCCTTGTCTGTTTTCTAACTCAGAAGTAACTGGTGATGATGTCATTGCTCAAGTGATGATGTCATTGCTCAAGGTGCAAGTGGTTAAGACACTGTGCCTATTAACCAGCAGGCCAGGGTTTAAAAACCGGGTCCCCACAAGACAAGGTGAGCTCCTGTCCTTAGCCCAGCTCTGCGATGCTACTGAAACCAATCCTATCAGCTCTGCCCTTCCATTGGACTATCTCAGTGGCGTGGAGCGGGGGGATTTGCTGCTTGGGTAACAGCCTATCCTCCATATCAATCTACCCAGGCCTTCGTGCTTCACATACAGCATCGAGCATGATACCATAGTCTTTCGAGACTAATGAATGCCAAGGTGTTTTTTTTGTTCGATCCAGTGGCACTTCAAATAGGTGGACAGTGGATATTATCACACTGGATGTTATCACAGTGGTACAGCAGTGGACAAGTGTTTAAACACACTGGTGGAGAGGATTGCTGCCTTGGAGATGCAAGGCAGACTGTCCACCTATCGAGCGTCTTGACATACTTGAGGAATTAGATGTCACTGAAAGTGGTTTCAAGGGTTGAGACCTTTGTAAGGGCAGCCTTATGCAGGACTGGGTTGTCTCCCATCCTGATTGGGCTAGGGTAGCAATCTAAATTTACTCATTGACCTGGCACATTTACCTTTGCCTATAAAGCTCCATTGCCTATAAAGGAACTTACTTTATAGTAGACATGCATAGGGTTGGGCTGTAAGTTTTAAAAACATGTTGTGTAGTAGACTGCAAGAAACTGGGCTAAAACAGTGTTGAACAGGGACAGGGCTCAGAAGAGGTGTCTAAAGTCACAACGTAGTCCTAATGTGGGAAATCTGGATATTCCTTTTCCTTGCTAATGCTTTATTTCTGATATAAGAGGTGCCAGCTGGCACTTGAGTCTGACTGTAAATTGATTTATTAGCTCTTTTATATATCCTTTTCTTCAAAGAGGCCGTTGGTGGATTTTGAACAGTCTCCTATATGACAATGTCTTGCCACTCTCTGCTTCTCCCCACCCCTGCAGCGCCTGTATTATCAGCTTGCATTAATTATGTTAAGTTAAAAAACATTTTGGTGGGTTAGTCATACTTAAAATTAAGAAATTAAGGCTGCAAACCTAAACAAAACTTCCAGGGAGTAAGACCTCTTGAACGCAATGGAGCTTACTTCTGAGTAGACATGAATAGGACTGTGCTCTAAGTGTATTTCTTATTATTTCCTGTGTATTCTGACATTTATTTTACAAAATGTTGTGAGAGTTACTAAGTTAGTAAATACTTGTAATCAAAGTATGCTTTTTCTTTATACATACTTGTATATATATAGACACACACACATATGAAATATATATATTTCATATTTTTTTAATACAGAGAAACAAATCAGTAGATCTCCACTCAAGATCACTACAGAACTGTATAAAAATGTGTTAAATAGTCCTTTGCTATAGAACCATGTTATTAAGGGAAACGTTTGGATGTTATCACAATTGTGAGTACATTAGTAGAGGTGGTAAAGTACATGTTGCAGGCAGGCGTTGCTAGGTTAAGGGTCTCAACCAGAGCTGGAAAGTGCCTTCGCAGTAGAGAGTTACCAGTGAACAGTAGACAGTGCAGTAAGTTGTGATAGACCAATGGGCTGACTTGTGTAGGACAGCTTCATATGCCTACATGGAAAACAACATACGGAAACAAATAGAACATACGGAAATGGTTTAGAAATGCATGTTATTCAGTTCTTCTAATTGCTTTGTTTTTGTTTTAGGACACAGTTTTGCTAGGATCTGGTTTGCTGGAAGGTAGAAGACAGCCATGGCTTCTGTCCCAGCTGATGGAAAAGTTCAGGCCTCTCCAGCTGAACAAAAATCAAAGGTTTGTCTTTTCTGTTAGAGACTTATCTGAGGAGCCCTCCCACTTCTCACTTTTACAGAGCCTTGCTGATGAGAAAAGAAGAAAAAATATATAGTTCTAATTATGAAATATTCTAGACCAAATGTTCCCAATTTTATTGGCACTGCAACCCATGTGGTTCTCTGCAGTGAGTTGTGATGCTCTTGGTCGTGCCAGGGAGGCCTGTCCTGGGTAGAGTTGCCATAATCTTCTTCCACAAAATCAGGACAGGACTATCTGTCACACTTGCCATTATGTGAACACAATCCCCCCCCCCCCAAAAAAAAAAAATCAGGACTGTCTCTGTTTTTTGGGACATATGGCAACCCTACTTCTGGGTCATGCCAGGCCAGCCGCCCAGTCTGCTAGCCTCTGGTGGACCACAGAATGGTCCACAGAAGCCTCCAAAAACTGCTTCTGGTTTTTAGAGCAAACTTAAAATTGTCTCAAAAAAACCCAGAAGTGGCTCTTTGGGGCTTCTGAGATGCAACCAGGACCCACACCCGGTCCAGTACAATGTGGAAAAAACCTCTGGAACCACCAGTGCTTATAAAATGGCTCCTATTCAGACACAGGGGTGGGCAGAAGACAAGGGTGGGTAGGAATACCCAGCCCACAAGCCACCTAACGTGGTAACACAAATCACAATTTGGGAAAGGCTGCATTAAACACCTAAGAAAGGAAGTAGGATATCCTATTTCCTGTGTCACATGAAATGGCTGGATCAGTCCCCTGCTAATCCTAGTAAAAACAATGACTGAAAATTAATGATTTTTAGTTAATGATAGTGTTTATTTTCAGAGTGTGGTTCATTGTCCAATTGCAAATGTTGCACCTGAAGAAATTTTAAAGATCAGTCAACAATGCAAAGAGGAAAGCTTCTGGTACAGAGGTACATCGCCTTGTTTTTAATTATGTTGTTAATAATGTATTTATGTGTTTAATTACCTTAACTATACACTTTTCTCTTTATATAACATTTGAGTTTAAAAAACCTAGTGGTTTGTTTTGCCAGTAAAAAAAAAAAGATGCCCTCCGTCAGTCTTGAAAGACTATGGTATCGTGCTCCGAGCTGCATACACTGCATGCGAAGCACGAAAGCCTGGGTTGGATTGTTATGGATAGGCTGTTACCCAAGCAGCAGATCCCCCCTCTCCATGCCACAGAATTAGTCCAATGGAAAGGCAGAGCTGATAACGATTGGATCCAGCTGGCATTGCAGAGCTGGGCTAAGGACAGGAGCTTACCCTGTCTTGTGGGGCTGACCCAGGTCTCGAACCCTGGCCTGCTGGTTAACAGGCACAGCATCTTAACAGCTTGCACCACCCACAGCCAGTAGGATTCAGAGTATTGTCCCTGTCATTGCATGAATTCAGTGAGGGGAAGAGTTGGATGCTGGTGACTGAACTTTTTGGCTTTGCTGCTGAAAATTATGGACCCTGGATGGTCAAAAATATATAAAACATGGCATTTTTCTGTATATTAAAGGAATATAATTAATACTAGCCACTTACCTGTGGCTAGTAATAATTTTCTCCAGGTAACCAAGTAGAGTAGCTTTAGATCATACATGTACAATCTAATGACCTGTTGTTTGTAGACAGGAAAAGAGAGAACTCTGTCATGCTGAGACTAGGAAGACTTTAGTTCAAATCCCAGCCCGGCCATGCGTGACTTTAAACCAATAGCAATTTCTTTCCCTATTCTCACATGCTATCTGCCCTGTAACTTGACAGGAAACATGATAAAAGTGAAAATGACTGAAAATTGGAACCTGGGCTTTTTAATTTTATAAATGTTGCTTCCAATGTTAGTTTAGCTAGCAAAATGCAAGTGCATTTATATCTTGCAAATTTCTGCTTCACACAACATTTCTGCAAATGGACTGTCGTTTTTACCTATGAGAATGGACTCGGAGCAAAGGTTCTTGTTCATGCACTTTCTTACACACACACTCACAGGCCCCCCACATACCCCAAAACAGTTCGAATCACCATGACATGTGCTAAACAACATGGGGGAGAGCAATTTTAGCTTTCAGAAAAGCAGAGAGACTGAAAGAGCAACACATGCATTGAATGAAAGTTTCCCAGGTATAAATGCGTTGAAAAAGTTTAACTGTTGAAAAATTAACCATCAGAAAGTAAGGGATTCCTGCAATAACTGCTAAATTACCTAAAATATTAAACCCAGTGTTCATTTGCAGTCAGCAACACCTGTTTCCATTTTTCTCCCACCTCTGGAAATGGCTCCAAATGGAAGGGAAAGGGGCTGCTTTGCACACGCTGGTGAGGTTCATTGCAATACTTAGTGCTTTTGACCCCCTTATTTATACCATTAACTAAAAGTTCCAGCTTTGATTTTTTTTAAAAACTGAGTAAAACTGAAGTCTTAAGAGCGCTTTCCTGGGAGTAAGCCCCATTGAACTCACTGGAACTTATTTCTGAGTAGACACGAATAGGATTGTACTGGAACAGTTACAAAACCATATTTAATGCTAATTTTGGGTATGGGATGTGTATTAGAATGTATGCAAGTGCAACAATTTCTTGTGTTTGTTTTCAGCTCTTCCTCTGTCTCTGGGAAGTATGCTTGTTACTCAAGGACTAGTTGCCAATGGTAAATGGATTTTTTTGTTTTTGTTTTAAAGAAATGCAAGAAATCCTTAAAGCAACAATTGTTAACTATTGTGGTTTTTTAGGTGTAAGATTTAGAATCATAGAATCCTAGAGTTGAAAGGGACCTAGTAGGTCATGTAGTCCAACCCCCGCCTGCAGCAGGAAATCGTCCTGGAGCATCTGCTTGAAGACCCCCACTGAAAGAGAGTCCACCACTTCCCTTGGCAATCTGTTCCACTGCCGAACCACCCTCACCATCAGGAATTTTTTCTGGATATCCAAGTGGAATCTTCTTGCAGTTTGTACCCATTGGTTTCTAGTTCTGCTTTCAAGAACTAATGAGCCCCTTCCTCCATATGACAGTCCTTCAGGCATCTGAAGAGGACAATCATGTCTGCTCTCAGCCTCTTTTCTCCAGACTGAACATCCCAAGTTCCCCCAAGCTTTCCTCGTAGGGCTTCCCTTCCATCCCACTGATCATACTTGTCGCTCTCCTCTGGACTTGCTCCAGTTTAGCTTCATCTTTCTTAAAGTGAGGTGCGCAGAACTGAACTCAGTACTCAAGGTGAGGTCTAATCATTTATAAAAATTGTGTGACCATATGCCAGAACCCAAACAAGAGGGCAAGATCCCCCAAAATGGAGGACGTTAAAATAAAATATAGGACATCCAAGCAAAATGTAGGACAAAGGTAGGGCATGTGAAAATAAAAGCTAAAACACTCATATTGCTTTAATGTACTTAATTTCAACACTATATTAATTATTGTTAGCGCCCTCTTTACGGAGCTATGTCTGAACCTTTGCTTGATATGTGACTACTTAGCTGAGAAGGAAGAAGATGACTCCAGCTGATAGAGAAAGCTCACTCCACTTTTGATTACTAGCTAAATGAATGCTTATACACACACACACACACACACACACACACACACACACACACACACACACACACATACACACACACACACACACACACACACACACACACACACACACACACACACACACACACACACACACACACACACACAAAAACATGGCTTGTTCTGTGGGGGAATTGTTAAATGGGAATTGTACTTGGAGCACTTTGAACATTTAAGGATTTTTATTTCTCTGTCGCGCGATGCACAATCTCTCAAAGTTCAGTTAATTTATTAACTTCCTATAATTATTTTCTTTTTTCCCTTAGGTGTCCTCAAACCAAACGCCAGACTTGGATCACTCCCTAAAATGGCACGTAAGTCTGACTTTCCTTTGGATGGTTAAGACAGAAAAAGATGAGAACCGTTCAAGCTTATAATTGGTGGTGTCAACAGATGCTACTGTGCTTGTGTACCAATTTCTATGGTATGTTGTGGAACGTTTCTTAGTTTTCCTGAGAATGTCCGTACTGAATGAAGTTGGTCTTTTCAAAGATTTCAACTTTGCAACTATGGCCTGCATTTTAAGGCCCACATTCTGGAGACAGCCTTTATCTGGCTCATGTGATAATTTGGGTTCTCCCAGTACTGGTCTTTCAGAAACACTACTTCTGCTAATGCTCTGGGAATGAAAGATGAAAGGAGGCCTCAGAAGACAAGGAACCCTATGGAGGACTGGGCAGACCAAGGGAGGAAAGTAGCGTCACAAGGGTTAACATCACCTAGTATGAAAGGCCAGTGCATCATCTCCATGCAGTGGGCAGGGCAACAACTTGAATGGTGGGCATGGTTATGTGCCATTGCTCTGCCTCCACTGGTTTTTTGGCCAAACATTTCGATCCTAGTGATGCCCCATCACAAGCCACCCTTTCAGCAGTGTCATGTCTGCTGAGATGTTGCTTTGCAGCATGCCAGCCAGCTGCTGAAAAGCAGCACTTTGTTTGCTAAACCTGCTGTACCATCTGGGCTCCTCAACCTAGTGCCAACATTCTCTTAATGAGCGAGCATGCAGACATTCCTTGTGGTAGCATGCATGACGCCTTCTGCTGCATTTAGGGTGCTATAAACATATTCATACAATGCAGGCATTTGAAGAGAAATAGGACATTATTAAGGAGCTCTTAATGGGTTTTGTTTTTCCCACATCAGTAGAGCGATAACCTGATCCGAGCAATGTTCTTTCAAAACACGTTGTCTATTGATATCTCCTGAATTCAGTTGTCATGCAGAACAATATTTTGATATGTCTTTGCAGTTGCTGGTGCCCTCGGCTTTGCTATTGGGACAATGTCGTACATAAGAACATGTCAGAAGAAATTTGAAAGTGCTGGTCTTCACCCTTTTGGCCCAAGCAGGAGATGGTTTGTTTGAAATAATTATATATATTAAGAAATATGTATGATTAGACTTGGATTTTATAAGAAAGCCAGTAAGATTTCTAGCAATATAAATCAGATACTTTCCATATTTAAATTGCACTACTTGATATGTACTACTTCATATTACTTCATCACCATATATTTCATTAATTGTTGGGCATTGTAACAGTTAAGTAAATACTATTTCACAAATGTACTGTAGATGTAGACAACCTCAAAATGCCAGATTCAGGGGTGAGCACCTGGGATCAGTTTTCTTGTGTGCCCCCCTCCAGGTATCTGTGTCATATGCATGGGTCCTCTGTCCACAGTGAAAATCTTTGGATTTTGGTGTAACAGTTTTTTCAACTAATGCATTTTTAAGTTCCAAATCTCTAGTCACAAAGTCTAGATCCTATCTGGTGTTTTGCCCTAATACTGAAGAGATTTCAAAAGGGAATAAAATAAAACTAGGGAATAAAATTGTTCCCTTGAGAAACCTCTACAGTTATGGTAAAACAGCAGGATAGGTTCAAGATTTTGTGATTATAGATTAGCGATTACATTTAACAACTTGATCTTTCTCCTGTCATCTTCACCATGTTTAGGTCCTGTCCTCATGTTTGCAATGAATGCAAAGATAAGCTTGAAACAAGCAAACTGGAAAAATCAGAGACTGTTGCATAAAACAGGTATGCCTCTTAAGTTTCATCAAGCTTTTAATATTTATCATTTTAAACACTATAAAAATAGGAATTAAACCATGGAATAAGAACTAAGGGCACATTCTTAACCAATTTAGGTCAGCCCAACTTACCAGGTATGTCTTTCCATCCTGGTATGGAGAAGTCAGCATATGCCTGTGCACTGGCCTAAC
This sequence comes from Cryptoblepharus egeriae, assembly GCA_030015325.1. Classification (NCBI taxonomy): domain Eukaryota; kingdom Metazoa; phylum Chordata; class Lepidosauria; order Squamata; family Scincidae; genus Cryptoblepharus; species Cryptoblepharus egeriae. The sequence continues at coordinate 58,547,826 of JAREYC010000007.1, forward strand.
CCGCCTCCTGTCCTGAAGTGGGGCAGAAGTGCCTTACGGCACTTTTGGGAAACCCCCAGATCAGCAGAGGACATAAGCCAGGGCTTATGTTTGCCTAACTGGAGTTTAGGATTGTAGCTAAATCTAGCATTGGCAAGTCTTGTTATTTTTTCGCTAAACTCCTGGGTATGTATTAGGACTGAATAAGCAGCCAATTGTATTGGTAACAACCAAATATAAACTTTCAGGTATAACCACCAAGGTTTCTCCATTAAACCAGAAGTCACATTTTTATTGCAAAGCTCAGACTGGTTCCTGCAGAGGTTGGGTCTGACATTACAAGCCATGAGGAGTATGTGTAGAGGTGGCAGCCTCAACATACCAGATGCAGGGGGCCACCTTGATTCAGATGCACATGCTGGAAGGACATGGACATGCTCTATCAATATTATGCAGCCCAGTCCTAAGCTGTCCAGAGTGCATGGATGGCTGTGGCTCTGAAATGCATGCTGCAGTATTCTGACCACTACCAGGCAACTGCTGGCAGTTCCTTGAGTGAAGAAGACATTTGTCTCCTTCTCCTGGATAAGGAAAGTAGCACTGCAATAGGGCCACTTGATTATATGGCAACCCTTGAGTTGCTGTATAATCAAGTCTCCATGTTGGGCTATGAGATCCAACAAAGGCTCTGGATCCTTATCTCCACCTGTCCTACTTACCTCCTTCCTTCCCCAGCACCCTGCCTCATTTGACCCATCTCCACCGCCATGCTCCCATTCACTTCACTACCACCCATCAGTCTGTTCAATTGCTGAATAGTGGAACATTGGCATTCCACTGGCACCACTCCAGCTGTGGTTGCTGCTAAGCTAGTTCTGGTGCTGGGGCCCTCACTTGTGCTTTATGGCACATTTGTGACCTTCAGCATTGGCAGAATACCAGCAGCATGAGGTCAAGACTGAATCTGAATACAGGATATATAGCTATAAGGTCCTGTACTGACCAGTGATGTGGTTTTTAACTTGCAAAAACAGCTTGAATAACCACTGACCATAATGATAAATGCAATATTGCTCATAAATTATTTCCATATTGTAGTTTAAAATTCAAGACTTTTGTTGCAGAATTGGAAAGAACTCTTAATATAGCTTATTTTATTTAACTGTTTGACTCATTTCTTGGTTGGTAGAATGAAGTCTTTCATAAGTGATATTTTAGCATAAGTTCCATATTGATGACACTACACAAAACTTTCAAAATCATTTTACTTAAGTTTTGGATGGAATATATTCCAAAATAAATCTGAATCATTAAGTGTTTACATAAAAAATTATCTCATTTATGAAACCAGTCGGTCATCAACTTCCACCTAAAACAGGCACCTGAATCCAATAGTACTAGTATGATTTAACCTCTGCTTCCATCAAACACATCCTTTTTCATAAGATATAAAATAAAACACAGTAATTTATGCCACTCTTTAACGAAAGATTATGATGGATCTGAAATGAGTACTAGAAAGCCCCAAGCATATACAAAGTTTTGAAAATACTCCATTATTGAAAGAGACTATCTGCTTCAATTTGATACAAAAGCATAGAATAAAAACCTGTAATGGTATATACTGCCTCAGTACAATACAGTACCAAATATAGTGGGATGAACAGACAGAACAGGTGGTTAAAATCCATATCAGTTTTTTCAGCCTGTCAATTTTAATTACTGCTAATTTGTTTCACTAGAGGAACATCACAAGTCCAGCCACATGAAGCCACTTTATTATGAGTCCTGTAATAGGTTTGTAGTGTAGTGTAGTGCAAGCGGTAAAGACGCTGTGCCTGTTAACCAGCAGGCCAGGGTTCGATTCCCGGGTCAGCCCCACAAGACAGGGTGAGCTCCTGTCCTTGGCCCAGCTCTGCGACGCCAGCTGGATCCAATCGTATTGGCTCTGCCTTTCCATTGAACTAATTCAGTGGTTTGGAGAGGGGGGATTTGCTGCTTGGGTAACAGCCTATCCTCCATAACAATCCAACCCAGGCTTTTGTGCTTCACATGCAGCATATGCAGCGCCGAGCACGATACCATAGTCTTCCAAGACTGACGGAGGCCTGTATACTGGCAGGTGTTATACAAAGGTCTTTTCCATTATCTGTTTCCTTAAGTTGTTTAAATGGAAATATGAGATTCTTCTTTACATATGAAATACAGAACATGTATTGCACTTCTTAGCTACAGGCTCTTCAAATATGGAAATATCTGCCCAACTGTGACATTTTAATTTTTAGAAGCCTCCATAAGATGAACCACAATATCAATATTTTCCATCTTCTTGGTTGTACTCAGTTGCTAGTTTTCACAGACATAAGTTAACAGTTCTTCATTTTGTTTCTTTGAATTCCCTTCAGAGAGAGTTGTATAATTAGCCTAAGTTTACATAGATCTCCTGTGCTCTTACACTGTCCCAGCCCAGGATGCAGCAGTAACCATTTTGCATTGGTGGGGAGGGAGAATAATATGATTGTACTCTTTCATTTAAATTATGGTTTAATTCCTTCCCTTCAGCAATAGAATTAACAGAAAGTGAATGGTAATGCCTTCATTTTAATATAAATTTCTTCAGGCTCAAACAACACTAGGGACAACAACCATCTTATTTAGTCAAATGAAAGAAGATTTAAGTATTTTTATTGAGATGCATTTGCATTCCAAACAGTACAGCAGAACAGGTAGGTTTCTGTTACACTGATATAGCCGAAATGCTTGATTGTAGAGATTTCTTCAAGATATAGAAAATTTTTCACTCATCCCAAGCATCTCCATACTTATTAACTTTAGCTAAAAAAAAAAAAGATCTGATGTTTATAACAAATCTTTTATTTGTGTTCAGTGGGTCTCACTTCCAGGAAAGTGGCTTTAGGATTGCAGCCTTAGTTTACAAATATCACATCCTCCATACCAGTGTATTATGTGTAGTCTTTTTGTATGTACAGGACACATGGTTTCCCAAAAATTATTTTCTTACATATAAATACAATGCCTGGAAATTCATACCCGACAAGTGCACCGAAAGAGAATAAACTTATTCTCACATTGTGTTCTGCTAAATGAAATTTCACTTTGTTTTCCCCTTACAGTTTCCTCAACAGTCTCAAGTTTCGTGCCAAGTGCTGTTTCCTTCCAGCAGTAGATACGGTAAACAGAAGAAAACAATGGCACATCCTTTGAAGTTATGCTTTGTGTTCATAAACTTGTTGAAAGACATGATAGACTCCTCTTCCAGATACGTTTTTCCAAAAAAGAGCTCGCTATCTCCTGGTGTCTAATCTAAACTACTTATTATGCAGGTTTCTTTTTTTAAAAAAACATACAGAATTGAAAGGGAACTTTGAGTTCATATTTACCCTACTATCCAGAGGAACTACGGGAAGATGCAAGATACTCTGGATTGCTCTATGCATTTCCCATAGGTGGCACTGTAACTACATCGGTGTAAAAGGTCCTGTAGTTACCCTGGATTGTAGCCTAAGGCTGTAATCCTAAAGACACTTTCCTGGGAGTAAAACCCATTAAACACAATGGGGCTTACATTTGAGTAGACATGGTTAGGATTGTGCTCTTAGTTTGATCCCTGCAATGAAGGATGATTCTCAACCAATTTACTCCTAAACTGAGGCACTGTACCTTAGGAGCAGGTACTGAATTACGTATCAATTTCTTTACAGTCCTAAACCAATTTTCTGTTGTTTGTCTTTGTGACCATCCTTTTCCTTCTCTAGGTTTATTATTTTGTAAGTTAGCTCACCCAGTTTTCCTTCATACTTCACTCATATGTTTCAAATCTTAACATTTTACATTGTTCTAAATTCATTTCAAACTACCTTCCTACATTTTAACAAATATTGGACAAAAATTGTTGGAAAAAGGTAACAAATGTGCATAGTCATGTTTTGTATATGATGAATTGTATCCTAAGGAAAATTAGGATTCCTACTCATGATCAAAGTTAACAGGACGATAAAATCCAACGTTGCTCTTATTGCAACCTGTAATAGGATTTGCATTCCTGTCCCAGGCTCACTCAAGCACCACAGTGCTTCTTCAGATTCAGCTTACAAGGGCTTAATGGTACTGTTCAAGTCTCCTTTGTTTTCATTTAGGTATTTGGAATTCTTTCCAATGTGTACTTGTTTTGATTGAATGCAACCTTCTCTCTCCAATGTATTAAGTTCATTATTTCACTCTACCTTCTGTAGTATTTGTAATTCCTCATATTTTTGCATAATTTACAAATCTGATAAGTTTTTCCACTGTTATTCTATGTTACACTGATGATCTTGGTTGGTATATAACTCAACTGAATACGAGTTCCCTTTATTAAAACATGTTTTATGAAACCTTTGACTTTTGAGTTCTGTTTCACAAATATTTGTTTTTAACAATGCACATTAGTACATAATGTTTGAACCTGTCTGTGGATAAAAGCAACCAATGAGGTAAATTGTTTATATACTTTGCAGCAATACCAATCCCATTTTCTTCCAGTTTACTTGTGAGAACATTAGTAATGAACTCATTCTTCCAGTATTATCTTTATCCATTCAAGAAGGAAGTCAGGAATAACTTATATCCACACTGGGAACAGTCAATTTATCTTTAAGTCAACAAATAACTACAGTTATCAGATGGATATTTCAAATAAAAATAAGCAGGCCAGCCAAAGAAAGGGAAATTAACAGATTTAAAGTAAATGGAGTACTCTCTAACTAAAGAGCAGTAAGATTTTTTTAGACAAGGTAAAAATATGAACACGCATCCCTAATATAGCTGCTATTACCAAAAGTTTGAATAGATAATTTACCATCCTTCCTTAATGGTCTGTCCTGTGATGACTTTGACGGAACTTCTGACTTCTGCGTTACTCCTGCCTCATACACCTCTCTATTTCTGCTTCTTAATTCCTCATATGTAATTCCTTTTCTCTTTGGAGTTTCTTCAAGTAAGGGGACAGGTTCTTAAGGGATAAGGAAGATAAAAATCACATTCAGTGTAAAACAAAACTTTTTAGATGAAAGGCTTATTGAAAGGAACTGCATTTATTCTTGAGCTGTCACCTCTAGACCTGCTAAAATGATTTGAAAATGCAGCTTTAATAAAGACTAAATGGCATGCTTCTTATTGTTCTAATTGTATTGAAAACAATGAGAGCACAATCCTAATCACCTGAAGGCAGCCCATTCATCCATCTCACCATTCCTGTAGTGAGGCTGGCACATGTCTATTTAGAAGTAAGTTCCATTATGAAAACTGGGATTTACTCCCAGGAAAGTGAGTATAGGATTGCAGTCCTAATTCATGACATCTCACTCACCATGCTATTACTGGGACTTTCATGAATGTGCTTTTCCAATGTCACCCTGCTCAAATGACTAGCTTGTTATCTAAGCAATTATTTATGCAAACTAGCTGATGGATATTACATTCAGTTACACCTTCTTTGTTGGAATAAGGCTCTGCTGCATCCTAACAGCCTTTTAAAAATGAAACATGTACACCTATAAGCTTACAAAATAAGAACATTATAAACATTCTGTTTTTGACTAAAGAGTCATCACTAAGCTTAAGATAAACTCTACCTTGTGGAATACTGTCTGTTATTCCGGTAGGACTTGATTCATTCATAGAAGAACTAAATGGGATTGGTTCATACTTAGAGCGAACATCTGCCATTCCATGACTATCACCAGAGTAAGTGGTAGATAATGATCCTTCTGGAGCAGTTTCAAAAGGCAACTGGGAAGGCACTTTGGAAAATCCTGGCTTTTGATAATATCTGAAAGGAGGGATCACAGTTATACAAATGCAATTTTTAATCACACATAATAATTTCAGATAGAACTATAGTTTTATCTTGTGTTTTTCACTTAGAGAGAGGCCTCTAAGACATTATATAAATTATAATATTGGGTCCTGTCCCTGTGCTATGGCAGCTCCACCCAAGCACTAAACAGTTTAAAGAAAAATAATGGGTTTTCTACATTTGTGTTGACTGCTTCAGTGTTTTCAACTACAGGTTATCTCTAGGTACAAAGAAAGTGACCTTCATTTAAGACTGCCCACATTTTATTGCTTTCACAATCAACTTTTCCCTCTGCCTTTTAGTAAATGTTTCCTTTCCAATACAAAGGATATGTTCCTACCAAACACTATAGATTTCAATGGGGAAACTAGCTCCTTAAGTCTGTAATCCTATGCACACAGCAGTAGTTGCTTCCGAGTAAATATTGTTTAGGGATGAGCTACATATCTGTCACATTTAAAATCAGTAAGAATTTGTTTGGATTATTTATTTTCTTCCGATCTTAGTCAAGGCGCTTTTTTGGGGGGAAGGAAATAGCCCACAAATAGTAGTTAAATTTTCAGTGCCATCCTAAGCCTGTTACTCAGAAGTAAAGTCCTACTGTATTTAATGGGCCTACTCCCAGGTAAGTGTGTTTAGGATTGCCGCCTGTGTTTTACATTTCCATGGAAGCTTAGTGGTATACGAACAGCTGAATGCCATTAATCCTACAATCCAGAGTAAGTACGGGAACACGTATGAGACATTATGTGCACCTGTAGTTACGGCACCATCTAGTGAAAAACTATGGGAAATTCATATTGCAATCCAAAGTAAATTGTTCTTACACCGAAGCAAGGACTCCCCGTAGTTATTCTGGATTGAGCCCTAAGTATCAAGGCTAATTTGCGCTTAACTTCTGCAATTTTGCTATTAACTGCCCTTTGGCTGTTAACAAACTGCCATTTTTTATGTGAAAGTGCCAAAAATTTAGGCTACAACTTGTATATAAAGGAAAGCTATTTTCCAGAGGCATACAATAAACCTGCAGCAGGAAGATTTTTCAGGACCACCTAAAGTTTTAATATTCAAATTCATAGAATGCTTTCACTTTTAAATGAATAAATACAATTTCTTACTCAGGTGAAATTGGCCTATGATGCCTCAGAGCATCTCCCAGGGGTGAATTCTCCAGCCTCTTAAATTTCTCTTGGCATGTCTTCATATAGGAAATCTTTCCAGCGATGTAACCACAAACACCAGCAACTTAATCACACAAAAATCCAAAACATGATTAAGTGCATGGAAACAAATGACTTAGAGAAAATATAAGCAATATAAAACATATACAAAGCCAAACAAATCTTTAGAACTAATGAAATGGAAATTATTTATAGTGTGGTTTCCTCCCTTCTTCTGGCGAATATCTTTTCTGTCTAGATGGCAATAAACCCAAGGTTTTATAAAATCAGTTCAGCAAATGGGTTGATCACCAGATACATAAGGCAGCAAATAAGTGCAGAGTTCTTATTTAAAGGAGGGGTGTCCAACCTTTCAACTTCAGGACTCTTGGACATTTAACAATTGTGTAAAGGAGGGAATTTCAGCAGGTGCAGCTTCTGATCTCACAGCTTCTGATCTTACAGATCAGAAGCTGCACCTGCTGAAATTCCCTCCTTTACACAATTGTTAAAGGTCCAAGAGCCCTGAAGTTGAAAGGTTGGACAGTCCTGTTGTAAAGGCACTATGTATACCGTGCCTGTTAACCAGCAGGCCAGGGTTCAAGACCTGGATCAGCCCCACAAGACAGGGTGAGCTCCTGTCCTTAGCCCAACTCTGCGACGCCAGCTGGATCCAATTGTATTGGCTCTGCCTTTCCATTGGACTAATTCAGTGGTGTGGAGAGGGGGGATTTGCTGCTTGGGTAACAGCCTATCCTCCATAACAATCTAACCCAGGTTTTCGTGCTTTGCATACAGCGTATGCAGCGCCGAGCATGATACCATAGTCTTTCAAGACTGACGGAGGCCTGCTATGTTAACTACCAAATTACTTACTCAGAAATAGCTGCACTTTTCAAGTGCTCCTGGTCAACATTATGCTGATTGTCTCCCAAGGATTTCACTGGTTCAAGATTAGGCTTCCTATGGAAAGGTAACACTTGTTCCAGCTTCACCTCAAACTATATTTGGCAGGTTCTGGCTGGTGTCTCTGGTGTCTTAAATTCAGTACAATATTTCAATGTCTGATCAGCTCCATGCAACAAAAGACATGCTGGACAGAGAGTGCAAGTACTGCAGACTTTCCCTCCGGGAACATATTGTTTAATCTTAAATAAAGCTGTTTCAGCACATGTGAAGAAGCAGTTCACATGACCAAACACCTTAAATTCCACTGGACGCATGAGGAGAGGCTACAACTTTGTTCTGCCTAAGCACATGTATCTTTTATCACACAGGACTGGTAACACATTTGAGGTGCCATCCAAATTTTGCCCACGTTTTCACTGAATTGAAGGAAGTAAAGGTGTAATTTACTTAAGCTGCAATCCTAACTTCCAGTTAGGCTGGCTTAAGCCCTGTCATAAGTCCTGTGCTGACTGGGGGGGGGGGGAGTGTCACAAAAGTGCTGTAAGGGGTTAGGCCAGTGCACAGATATGTGCTTGTCTCCTTACAACACCATGGGAACAGGAAGACCAATGAGCTGTACTGGCCCATGTTAGGATTGCACCCTTATTGTGTGTTTTGGTGGTAGGAGATGCTGTTGGGGAATGGGGCAGGCTCTTCTTCCTTGGGCTGCCACATGTGAATGGATTTCATTGCCCTTGTTTCCTACTAATTTTTGTCTTTTGACCCCTTGACCTGTTAAGAGAGGTGTCTACAAAACAAGTCATCATTAATTTTGTGTATCTTGAGCTGAACTCACTAGAAAAATCAGTAAGAAATTTTGGTTTTGAGTGTCTCGAGTGTTAAACATGGTATTTCTTATACAAACAAATGTCCTCTAATAGTTGTACAACTGATATACGTTCATGATCCACCTATCTTTGCTGACTGATTCTCTCGATTTTTTCCTTTTTCAGGAAACTAAACTTGTATGGACACAAAATCACATTTTGTGCTGAAGCTGAAGACTTTTCCCCACCATACAACTGATAAAAATACAAAGCACCCCTCGCAAAGGTTAGCATAATTTTAATCTCTATTTTGATCCATTAGTAATAAATGGCCATAGGGCGACTCACATGCAACTTTTGGAAGAGAACCAAACCTTGAATGAGTAGAAAGAATTCCTGAAAAGAAAGGAAGTATAACTAGACATAAAATACACAACCCACTTCTGTGCAAGTCTACTCAGAAGTAAGACCCTTTAGGGCCCACTCCTGGGAAAGGTGTGCATAACATTGTAGTCATATTTTAAAGACTAAAAATAAAAACACACCAACTAAAATTGCTGTTGAAAAACTTTTAACACTACGGGTCAGCAGCAGCAGAACAAAAACACACTTGGCAAAATACAAATGTCTTCATCATAGTGTCTTCATCACCGCCTTTTTCTGAACGCGACCATCAATCTTAGTATTCTTTACATTGACTGGCAGCAACTTTGACAGACAGAAGTCTACCAACCCTACCTGGAATTGCCAGGGACAGACTTTCTCCCTGTAAAACATGCAAAACAGAATGTTTCACTGAGTGATGGCTTCTCCCTGAACAACAATTGTGTAAAGACAGGCAAAGAGGGAGCCTGATTAACCTTCCTGGGGAAGAATTCCAAAAATTACTGCCATTGAAAAGACTCTGGAGATCCCAGCAAACTAAATTTCAGTTAAGAAAACTTGCAACCAAGGCCACAGACGCTCACAGAAGGGCTTGAGCAGGTGCATATAGGAGCAGGTGGCCTTATACACAGTTTGTTTCGCCCTCTCAGCAATATTTTAATCAATTTTTTACCACCGGGTTTCCAAATAATACTTTGAAAAGCCAGAATATTTCAGAAGTCCAAACTTGATTCAAAATAACTTACCTTTATTAATGAGCATCTGAGTGACAAGCATACCAACAGCAGAGATAGGAAGTGCTGTGAAGAGAGGGGAAAGACATTATCTATTTGGATGGAGACTGGAACTCAACATCTTTTAAACAAAAGAGTCTGTCAAAGACACAACCTGCTAATCATTGCATTTTTTGTGAAGAGAAGGGGCTTCAGTAAAAGTAACTTCATTAGGTAATATAGAATCCTTGTGATAAATTGGCATTACACATATGAACATGAATGAACAATGTGCATACTTGGACAGTCCAAACATTAATAATCCCAGCTTTCATTTAGAATTTTCAAGTCTTCGTGAATACATAAATAACTGTAAAATATTAATTTTAGTGTTTCCATCATGTGGCTGGGAAGTGGGAACCCTCAAGCAAAGTTTTGCACTAACAACCCTGCATTGTGCTCATGTCCCAGATGGATTACTGAGCACTTAGGATAGAGATGTCAAGCAGGTACAGCCTTCCTATGGGCAAAATCCATAGCAGTTACGGGTCCACGCAGTTACGTCACCCTCTAGTGTTATCTTATGGAAAGTCATCCTAACTGCTCCGGAACAAGGGGTTTAATTTCACTTTAGGATATAGGCCTATGACAATTCCTTCAAAAGTATCATCTGGCTCTTACTTCAAAACAAAAATATTCCTATATATCAATCTTTCATGATGAAGATTTTTCAGAGAACTAGAGACGAAGTGGTATATTTTCATCATCCTGAGTGAACAAAATCATCAGCCAAAACTACAAACTAAACCAGCACATAGATAAATGTGCCAGCACAACTGCACATAAACACAAGCAAAGCAAAGCAGGTGTGTTCAACATTTTTAGAGATACCAATATCTTTAGGGGAACTGGTGTGTCTATGAGTGTTGGACACGGAATGAAGAAACCTTCGTTTAAATTTCTGGCTGGCTATATAATTCTGGCTGGCTGGCTTATTGGGGTACCTTGGATCAACTGCTGTCTTTCAATATTTTTGAGGGTTACTGAGATGATAAAATGGGGTTGACCTAAGGAACTTCTTGGAGAAAGGATGGGATACGAATAGGAAGCAAGTACATGGTGTGAGAAGTGCATACCAGTATTAAATATCAGATCACAAGTTATACTTTAGAACAAGTATAAAAGCACAAGAGATCTTCAAGCATATTCATATTGGAGAGACAAACCCCCAAATCCAGAGTAACTAAGGGAGCACCACCTGGTGAAAACCTATGGGAAATTCATATTGGAATCCAGAATAAGTTGTTCTTTCACCAGAGCAAGGACTCCCCGTAGTTACTCTGGATTTTGCCCAAAGGCTCAAATCCTAACCAGTTTTCCAGGACTGTGGCAATAAGGCATGTGTTGCATCCTGCGGTTGGGTGGAAGGCATGGAAACTTACTCGAGATAAAGGAATGTTTGTTCCATTATCTTGGAGCTGGAGAAGAAGTTCAGAGTGTGCTCAAAGTGTTTTGATAATCCTGAATCCACAATATGGTACTAATCCTGATTTTTATGCCTATAAATGTTCTATAAATAATAACTTTCCCCAAGTAACATCAGTAACAACATTACTTTGTGAAGGGTCAATTTGCTAGGAATTTGTAGCTCAAGCCCAAAAAAGAGATTTACTACAGCAATGGACCACACATTTGAAAACTCATGCAAAGTTTTCTTCCCCGCTGTCAATAAGCTCAGTAAAGAGCACAAATATTATGGTATAAACTGCTATTTATTTACAAAACTGGACACTCACTGAACAGAATCATGGCAAAACACGAGTTGCTGAGATGTAAACATCATTCTTGGCATATTCACTGGAGAGGCTGCAGGCTTGTACACACTGATTTGTGAGTAGGTCCCATTGAATTCAGTGGGCTTACTCTTGAGTAGACATAAATAATGTTGGTCTATGTGTTGTGAATCAGGACTCTCTTGATTTGAATCTGGAGACTTGGGCTGCAATCTTAAACACATCTTCCAGGGAGTAAGACCCATTTAAGACAATGGGGCTTACTTCTGAGTAGACATGGATAGGATTGTGCCCTTGGTTGAACTCATTTGGTGGCCTTGGAGAAACAACTCACTTTCAACCTCAGCCCCTCAGCTCTAATATGGAGATAATTAGTACTTACCCTACAGGGCTGTTATAAGGATTATAGGATTAAAGATCCTTGCATAAACAAAGTCCTATACAGAAGTTAAATATTATTTCACTTACATCTATACCAGAAGCTCTCTTGGTTGCATTCTCTGAAGACTCTCTTTTCATCCTCTGTTGGCACGTAAGTCATATTTATCTGGCTCTTTATTTAGAAAAAAATTAAATATTAAAGATCAGTGTGCAAAGTACACTATGGAAAAGTTCAAAAATATTTGCTTGGTATTTACCAAGCGTATATTACTTGTCAATGTCAATAGTAAGCCACATTGTGTTCAATGGAGTGGGTTTACTTCCAGGAACTTGTACATAGGATTGCAGCTACAATTATAGAATTCCCTGCCAAGAGAATTACAGTACTCTCTTCTTTCATGGCTTTTTGGCTCGGGGTCAAAATGTTTGTTTCATCTGGTATTTGGGTAATAAGTTGGTGTCTCCTCTAGTGTTTTTGTTCAGCTGCTTTATTCTATTCTAGTCACCCTCAAAGATTAAAAAATATATTTACTGTTTTTATGTATTGTAAATTTTATTGTTTGATCTAGGTAACTTATGTTGGGCATGTGCTCTAGCATAGGAAAGGCAGGAAATAATTTATAATAAAATAAATGCTTATATCACTATTTATTGAAAGTGCAATTCTGTGTGTATTTATTCAAAGTCCCATTAATTCAATGGACCTTATTCCCAAGTACTGAATGTGGATTGTAATTTAATCCTGTTATTTTAACCCTGTTATTTAACTCTGTCCTTCAACACAGTCATTTTTGCTACAAATAATTATACAGTTAGCCTTGGGAGATGTATATCTTATCAATAAAAATATTAATAAGATTTCAAGCATAATCGTAATCATGTTAACTCAAAAGAAAGCCCCATTGTGTTCAATGGGTCTTACTCCCAGTGTTTAGGATTTAGGATTGCAGCCCTATTTAGTTTCTCAAGACCTTAGGGGAAAAAAAACTTTCCTAAGTTTTTTCAAGACCTTAAAATCTCAAGATTTTCAAGATCTCATGACCACAGGAAAAAAAAGAAAAATAAGATTTCTTCAGATTCTCAAGACCCTAGGAAAAAAACTTCAGGCACTGTCCTATGCCACACTACAGAAGTAAACCATGCACCTATTGCCCTTTAATAAAAACAGCAGATGTTCAATGGGACTTTTATTTGCTATTTAACAGCCATGGACACTAAAACACTTTTGACACGAATCTCATAAGTATTTTGCAGTTAGCACAGAACTTGTTACTCAGATACATTCTGCTGCCGGACATAAACACCCTCTTTTAGCCAACAAGCTATCTGAAGGCTTAAAAGGTGGGTGTATCATGCAGATAAAAATACACACCTCTACACCAGACTTTATCTTCCCACACTGATTTCTGTAAAAGCTCCAAGTGGAGGATTCTAATTTCCTAACAGAGCCTACTTTTGGGATCATAGGATCCAATCCTAACATATTTCAGTGGGCATAACTCACTTGGCTTAAATCTCTGTGGTGGTGTGAAAAGACCAGCATATGTATGTTTGTGTACTGGCCTACCACTCACAGGAGTGGAGCATAACATGTGCTGGCCTCCCCACACAGGGTTGCCGTATGTCCTGAAAAACAGGAGCAATCCCAATTTTGGGGGATTGTGTTCACATACTGGCAAATGGGACACAGAGTCCTGCCCTGATTTTGTGGAAGAAAATTATGGCCACCGTATCCCCCACCACCACAGGGAATTTTGTCAGGTGAGTTATGCTGGTCTAAATGGATTAGGACTGCATCCATAATAAGATAATTCTACATGAATGAAAACACAGACTTTTAACTATTTTCACTTGTACATGAATGCTTTGCCGGCCTATACTTGGATTATGCAAACAACACTCTTGTCAAGGTAAAATCTTCCAATCACAGGCGGCTCTTTGCCTGCAAGGTTATTATAAATAGGTATGTACAACAACCACCAAATGCTTACTGTGTGTCAATTTCTTGGCACACATATAAATATACAGTACTAGTATACAGTCCTTCCATTTCCTTGTGAGCAGGCAGCATGTAGCCTTCCTGTAAATAATAAATTATATATAATAGTTTTAAATGTAATAATAAGCAATATAGAGTTTAAATTAACCCAATGAAAGCAAAATACATGAGTTTCAAGGTTTTATTTTGTCATGTCCTACATTTTTCTTGGATGTCCTACATTTTGGGAGACCTTGTCCACTTTTTTGGGTTCTGACATATGGTCCTGGATAGATTTGAAAGGGGGTCTGGGGCTGAAATGCCAGAGTACTGCTGTACTACACCATATAGGGGATCCGTGCCTTAATACAGTGATTTTCAACCAGTGTGTTTAAGTATGCTTAAGTGTGCTTAAGACTTAAGTATGAACAGTGGCAGTCTTCATATGTTATAGGTATATGTTTGACATAGGGACAGGTTGACCATATAAAATGGAGGACAGAATGCCTCTCCCTTTAAACATTGCAACACTGGTGTGCCGTGGCAATTTGGAGATTGACATTCATTAATAGGAAAATTGGGGGATTTGAACAGTCTGGTGTGCCTTGTTAATGGTAAAAACAACTGATGCCGTGACAATTTCAGTGCCTTGTTAAGTGTGGCATGAGATGAAAAAGGCTGAAAATCACTGCCTTAATAGCTTGAAATTTCACTGCTTCCATGCCTAACTTCCCCCCACCAGGAAACTAAGGGGAGTTTGGGAGAAGGAAAATCAGTGGCACCAGGATCATTCATTAACTTCTGGTTATTGCACAGGTACCAAGGCTAAAAGGGAAACAGTGCAGCTCAAGACTTCTCCCCACTCCATTTGCAGGCTGTGCATGCATGCAACTTCCACTGCAGGGCACTGCAACTTGCTGCAGGGTCATTGGAGAGAGAGCACAGCCCAGGAGGGGCAAGACTTACCTGGGGGGGATCTCCATGCTCAGGACCCTGGGAACCTCTCCCCAGCTGGCCTGGAGGCTCCATGGGTGGGGGAGGGAAGGGGGGACTGACCCCCAGGAGCACGTTTGGAACCACAGGTTTTGCAAGGGGAAGCCCAGCCCAGCCCCACACCCCGGAAGGGCAGGCAGGGCGACTGATGCAGAGGCAGGAATTGCTGGTGCACAGCCCGGAAACAGATGCAAAGAAACCCATCGAGAGCACCGGAAAGGAAAAGTCTCTAGCCTTCCAATGCAATCAAAACAAGCTGCAATGTGACAGCAACCAAATTACAACCAAGTTGCAATGTGATTGCAATCCAAACCAAAATCCACTAAAGCGCAATCCAAACCAAATGCAAATTGTAGATATGCAATTAAAGAGTGGTTGCATTTTGGTCCATGCAACCCTCCCACTTCTGGTTAGCAAGAGGAGGGGGATTTTATATATGAATCAGTGTAGAAAAACTGGAAGAAAACAATACAGAAATGGGTTTTTTCTTTGCAGAGAAATAATAATGCATTTTCTTGCTTTCCCCCACCCCAAGATTGCTTTGCTTTCTGGAAGAGCCTGCCTTGTCCCTAGCTGTTGGAACAGATGTTCTGGTGTTTAAAACCAAAATTAAACAGCTGTTGGTGACTGTGGTGAGAAGGCAGGTGGACAGACAGAAATTAAAAAAGGGAACAGGGGCTGTGATCCTATGCATATTTTCCTGGGAGCAAATCCACTAAGAGCACAATTCTAACCATGTCTACTCAAAATTAAGTCCCATTGTGTTCAGTGGGTGTTACTCCCAGGAAAGTGCCTTTAGGATTGCAGCCCAAGGCTTCAATCCTAAAGACACTTTCCTGGGAGTAAGACCCATTGAACACAATGAGGCTAACTTTTGAGTAGACAGGGTTAGGATTGTGCTCTAAATATAGTGTCACAAAACAGACATAAGAAGTATAAACATGCATAAGAAAGCACTGCTAGCACATGAGTTTAGTTTACTTATAAACAGGGATGACAATGAATAGGGGTAACAATTTATTAACAATAAATGTGTGGGAACATTGGTACATCCCCTGAATCCGTGTAATAAGATGTAATAAAGTAATGCTATTTATATGCATTAATAGAATATAAAGCTATATTTTAGGGATGATTTAAAAGTAAGAATGAGCCATTAATAAATGAAATGGATGCAAAAAAAACACCAAAAAATCAAGATGTGTTACATATACTACTTGAGAACAATATTTTAGATCTTCTCTGGTTCAAACAGTGTGCTTTTATTAACTTACTTCCCAGCTAAAAATGAAATTTCCAAATGACCCCAAGTTCCATGTTCATAACTCAGCCTGGATAAGAAACACTGTTGTAGGAAAAGAGACAGTATTGCCAACATGAGATGGGAAAAATTATGGGGCCACTGGAAAAAATTGGGATTTTAATAATAAATACCCCTCAGACTCCAGATTCTGGAAACATATTCTAGTTTATAAAATATTTCTTTCTGTAGAAAATCCAGAACACCCACTTTTACTGGACAAATTATATCGTAAGCTACAAAACTCCCCCAAACTCTATGCTCTAGTATTATCTCCAGCTATAGATAGAAAATCAAAAGCCCCACTGGGCTAATAATTGGAGTACAATACATAAAAACAACCACATTTCATGTTCTGGTACCCCTTTGCAACTTTAAATTGTCTAGAAATTTGGATACTGACTCATGAACAAGGGCAACAAAAATCACAGGCAACAAGAGTGATCCCAAAACACCATGTGTCTAGTTCTTGATTATGTTCCATAGGAATTTTGAGGTGGATGAGTTTTATCTTTGGATACTATTAGGGTAGGGCTGCCAAAACCCATTGTATAAAGGAAAATGATCCATAAACCCCAAAACCTTTTCTACTTTTTAAAGTGGAATTAATATTACATATACAAACATACAAACCACACTCCATATTATTTACTCTAAGGGCCCTTCGGCTACAAGACATTGTTTGAGCAATGAAGCTATTCTGGAGGTGCTGTTTGTGCAAAACAGCAATTTTGTCTCTAAGTCTGAGCTCAGGGAAAACTAGTTCTGTGAGTTTGCCTAGTATACCTGCTTAGTTCTGATAGCTTGTAACACACAGCCAACTTTGACCCCATGCCCAAAGCATGGCCAACTGAAAAAAGGATTGCCGTATATTTTTTTCTCCAAAAGGAAATGAACCAGTGGTGGGCTCCAGCAGGTTCGCACCTACTTTATAGAACAGGTTGTTAGGGTTAATAAATGAGATTTTTTTACTCAGATTTCAAATACTCTCTCTTTGTTCATCCTAATAAAGGTCACTGATCACTTTAAGAGCATTAGAGTTTAATTAATTAGGTGATTGTGACAGTTTTTCTGACAGGGCCAGAGCGCCTGACCAGTAAAAAACCCTATTGCGCCTAACAAAGGTTAACAAGAGATAGGACATATAAAGTTTAAAAATAGCCATTTAAAAGCAGCTGCCAGATGGGCAGAGAACTGGTTCTTAATTTATTTGAATCCCATCACTGAAATGAACATTTAAATGATTGCTGCTGGAGTACACTACAGAAAAAGACAGTCAACCTACCTGAAGCAATCGAAGAAAGGCACAGTTGATAGAATTAATCCAGAACTGCTGGACAATGCATTCCAATCCTGTTCTGAAGACCACAGGAGACTGCCCTTTTCCTGCACAAGAAACACTCACTACGGCTGCAATCCTAAAGACACTTCCCTGGGAATAAGACCCACCGAATACTTCAGACTTCAGGGCTCTCTCAACCTGGGTTGACAAATCCTGAGCTTTTACTGGTGGCCCCTCACATGCCATAAAACAGGTTTGTGGGCATTCGCCCAGCATTATACTTATACATATATTTGTGTTTATACACACCCGTACATCCTCCTCCTCATGTGTATATTTATATCTGCCTGTGTGTGTATATATTTAGACATATGTATATCCTCCTCGTGTGTGTGCGTGTATATTCATCTATACCGTCATGTGTAAATATACAAATATGTATATATCCTCCACACTCATGTGTGTGTGTATACATTCATGTATATCCTCATGTGTGTATATATTTACATATTTGTATCTGCATCTTTTGTATGTGTGTATACGCACATGAATATCCACCTCATGAGTGTTTCTGCACTCTCACACACAAGACTATACATGTGTTAGTGTGTATACACACACTTAAAAAAGCAGGCCTCCATCAGTCTTGACGGTATGGTATCGTGCTCGGCGCTGCATACACTGCATGCAAAGCACGAAAGCCTGGGTTGGATTGTTATGGAGGATATGCTGTTACCCAAGCAGCAAATCCCCCCTCTAATTCATTGGACTGAATTAGTCCAATGGAAAGGCAGAGCCAATACGATTGGATCCAGCTGGCGTCGCAGAGCTGGGCTAAGGACAGAAGCTCACCCTGTCTTGTGGTGATCGACCCGGGTCTCGAACCCTGGCCTGCTAGTTAACAGGCACAGTGACTTAACCACATGCGCCACCCACAGCCCATTCTTATATATACATATATTCTCCTCACGTGTGCATGAGTACACATGTATGTATATCCACATCATGTATGGTTATGCACTTATTCATGTATATTTGTGTATATACATATATACACATGCACAGGCAATGTTTGTGTGTACATATAGTCTAATGTGTGTACATGTATACATACATATATTGTACACATGAGAATATACATGTGTGTTTCTGTGTATACAAACACACATGTATGTTCTCCTCACACGTGTGTATACCTGCATGTATATCCACCTCATGTGGGCATGCAGTACACACACGAGAATATGCATGTTTGCATGTACATATATAATCTCATGTGTGAACATATATGCGCAGTGTGCACATGAGAATATACATGTTTGTGTGTATACAAACACACACATGTATATTCTCACGTGTGTGTGTGTATACGTGTGTGTATATCCACCTCATGTGGAAGGACTACATGCACTACACACACGAGAATATGCATGTTTGCGTGTACATATATAATCTCATGTGACCATATATGCGCACACACATAATGTGCACATGAGAATATACATGTTTTTGTGTATACAAACACACACATGTATATTCTCATGTGTGTGTGTATACGTGTGTGTATATCCACCTCATGTGGAAGCACCACATGCACTACACACACATGAGAATATGCATGTTTGCGTGTACATATATAATCTCATGTGTGAACATATATGTGCGCACACGTGTATATTCCCCTCAAAGATATGTGTGTATAAACATAGAGGTGCACACACACCAGGCTATACACATGTATATGACAGTATGTGAATGTATGCAGACACACATGTACCTCACACTAGGAGGGTGTCTGTGTGCCTCCCTTCCCCCTCTTAAAGGGCCAGGCGCCCATTTGTGGCAGCGGATGAGGCTCTGGAGCTCCTCTCAGCCTTCTGAGGGCTCTCGAGGACAGGGGAGCCGAAGGAGTGACGTGGGCGAGGGCCAATGGGCGAGGGGGGCGGGCCTTCGCGGGCCAATGAGAGGGAAGAGGTTTTCAGGGAGCGCGGGGATTGGCGGGAGGCGATGCCGCCTTTAGGGCCGCTGTGGGGGTGTGAGCGTAGCGGGAAGGAGCCAGTGGGGGCGGAGGGAGGAGGCGGAGCCCCGTGAGTGGCAGGCGAGCGGGCCAATGGGGTGCGGAGATGTCTGTTCCTGTTCGAGGAGGGCCTGCCAATGGGGAGGGCGCGGGGCGTGGGGGCGGGGCTTCCTAGTCCTGCTGGGGGAGGGAGGCAGGCGGAGGAGCGACCGGGTTCGGGGTGCGTCGGCGGCGCTGCGGAGCCGGGCGGGCCTTAAAGGGGCCGCAGCACCGCTGGGACGCTGCTCGTGACGGGCCTCTGCGGAGCTGCGCCTCACTCTCTCCAGAAGGAGCGCAGCAGCACCACCACCAGGTACGCACACCTGGGTCAGGACCTGGATGGCTGGGCTGGGCTGGGCTGGGCTGGGCTGAGGGCCCTCGGAGGGAGGGAGGGAGGGAGGCCACAGCCACTCAGTCCCAACGGAAACCCAACGGCCGCTCAGAGGGGACCGCGCTGTCAACAGGGGAGGGCGCCAGCTCCGCCCGCCTGGCTTTGTCTGTCGCCTGAGGGAGTCCCCGCCCGCCAGTCTCCTCCGCGCCCTCGCCCCGCCCCCGCCACACGCCCCGCTCAGCCCCAGACCCTCTCGGGAAGCCCCCACTAGCCCCCTCCTCACACACACCCCACAACACTCACTCTCCACACACACCCCTCTCCCACACACAGCCTCACAGGGCCCCACACAACCCCCACACACAGTCTCACAGGGCTCTACACACCCCACAACACTCACACCCTCCTCTCCACACACACCCCTCTCCCTCACACAGCCTCACAGGGCCCTACACAACCCCCCACACACAGTCTCACAGGGCTCTACACACCCCACAACACTTCCACTCACTACACACCCACCTCTCTCTCCACACACACCTGAATACACCCCACACACTTCTTTGCCCCCTACATAAGCAACCCTCTCTACACACACTTACACTGTTCCTGCACCTCCTAAACACACCCTCCCCATACACTCCCACATTAATTCCCCTTCTTTATCCCCCCTACATACACACAGCCCCACACTCCCTCCTTACACCCACACCCCACACACACTTCTTCCCCACATGCAGACCCTCCACAAAACCCCTATACGCATCTCCCACCACCACATGGCCCTCTCTCTGGCAGCACAGGCCTCCTCATGTCTACTTAGAAGTAAGTCCCTTTCTTTTCAGTGGGGGCTTACTCTCCGGTAAAAGGATCAATAGGATTTGCAACTCAGCATTGAGCCCACTCATAACTTGCCCCCAAATCCAGAGTAACAAGGGGAGCACACAAGAGACTTTACTTGCACCTGTAGTTACTGCACCTCCTAGTGAAAACCTATGGGAAATTCATATTGCAATCCAGAGTAAGATGTTCTTACACCGGAGCAAGGACTCCTGTAGTTACTCTGGATTTTGCCCTATGTCTGTTTGGAAGTAAGCCCCGTTCTTGTCAGTGGGGTGAAACTGTGGCTTGGATTACAGCTTCAGAGCCCAGTCCTAGCCATGTATACTTGATCGTGAGGCCCCTTATAGTCTGTGCGCTTCCTCCCTTGTGAAAGCATGGATAGCATTTATAGCCTGACTTGGAATCCAATCCTGTATATTTCTACTCAGAAGAAGACTCACTGTATTCGATGGGTCGTCCTCGCAGGTGAAATTGTCAATAGGATTGGGCTTCCTGGCAAAGGATTGAGGTGGTTAGATGGTGTCAGTAAAGCATTGAACATGAATTTGGATGGACTTCAGAAGCTGTTGGAGGAGAGGGGCCTGGTGTGCTGCAGTCCAGGGGGTCACAAAGAGTGAGACACCACTGAACAACTAAACAATAACAGTCATTAAGTCATACTCCCAATTGAAAGTGTGGGTAGGATTGCAATCTTGAGAGCACAACTCTGCGTGTCTACTCATAAACGAGTACCATGAGGCTAACTTGCAGGAATGTGTGGATAGGATTTGCACACACAAATTCGCACATCCTTGGACTGTGTCAGAGTATGTGTGGAGGGGCAGGTGGTGTCTTCCCTGTGGTTTCTTGGCAGGGGTGGGAGTGAACTAGCTATATAGGTGGAAGTGGCGACTCTCTTCAAGGCGCTGAAGAGACAGGTTACTTCTCTGTATGGTGTCCTCCCACTCTCAACTGCCCTCTTCGTTCCTCTCGCACCAAAGAGGCAGGCAGTGAACTCTAAAGTACTTGCTTCCGATGCTCAGGGCCTCTTGCTGAGCGCACACGCTGAACGCGAGAGGCTGTGGGCGTGACCTTCCCTTGGCTCAAATCTTCTCTGCTCCCCTGTTGTTCGGGCAGGCTGCAGTTATTTCGCCTGAGGCAAAGCTATTCCAGAGTCCTGGCTCTGAAAAGGTAGGCTGCCAGACAGGAGGCCATGATATATGGCAGTGTTTTCTCATCCAGTAGTACTTGAGGTGTTATCTGGTGATAATTGCAGGACCCTTGACACCTGCCAGGACCAGGAACACGACACAACAAATAGCAGTAGGAGGACAGAGCTCCATCCTGTGCTTTTCACATGTTCAGGTATTTATAATAGGTGGGCAAATGTTGAAGTTGCAGGTGACTGGCTGCTTCCAGTTGGAAGAGCTGTGGTGTCACTGTAAACTGCACATGGAGTTACAAGGAAGGATTCTCTTTGGATGCCAATCGTGGAACAAGGGTAACCTGGACCAGTTAAACTATGTGTTTCTCATGTTGCAGGCCAATGCTTTTCAATGTTTGTCCCCCACTGTACCACTTGCGTGGTACACTTATTGGAAGTATCAGTGGAAGTAACTGCCAACAATAGCGTAACAAATTACTTCCAGATTGAGAGACCAGACTAGACGCAGTGCAACAAACACCTGTAAGATGTTCAGAGTGGACAGGAAGGCTTTTCTGAGCATGATAAAAAGTGCACACTGGAGCTCTGCCCTTCAAGCCAAGCTTGCTGTTGCTGTTTGTTGAGTTACGCTGCTACTCCTATTACCTGGTTGGAGGAAAAGGGGTCCTACCATTGTTAAAGTTGCACTGGTTGAGAAACATTGTTGAAGACCTAACAATTCTACTTGTGACTTTTTAAAAAAGATTGAGGAACTATTTTAGGGTGACAATAAGTACTTATTGCAAACTAGGTAAATAGTCTTCAGATGTTTAAACATCTGTCCTTGATTGTGAAATTCTTTCTTGGCTTCAGCATTTGAGTTTTCTCCTCAGGAACACAAACTACAAAACAGAGATGCAGAATTTATACTTGCATCTGTAGTTCTTGGGTCACATAATGTAGCATATTTTCATTCTCTGCACTACCTGCAGCACATAAATTAAGGCTTTGATTTGTTAAGTATTTTGAATCTGCCAGTATGCTGATCAAAACCGTGAAGGGGAGAATCTTTCCATCTTCTGTATGGAGATGGGGTACTATATTTATGTGACCCATAGAAAATTAAATGCCCGTTTCTCTGGAAGTAAATTACATCTCATTGCGGAATGTGTTCTTGCTTAGGATTGTGGAAATAAGACATATGCTTGATCAATTATAGATTGCTGATCCAGTAGTTATTTATCACATGGGACTACATTCTTTCATACTGGTGAATTTTGCTGTACAAACAGAGGCAAAAATTGCATAGAAATCAATATCCATGTCACCCTGGTATTTGTAGAAAGAAATAAAAACAAAATATTCAAACAAACTTGTTCCAATAAGCTGGCATTACTGTAGATGATAGCTGTTTGATATTCTGGTGGATTCTTTTCTCTAGTATCTATTACTATGTTGCCATTCTTCCAGGGCTTTTATAGCTTGACTGAATTGATGAAGTAATAGACCAGAACTTGTTCAGAAGGTTACATAGCAAGTACTGGAAAATGGAAAAAATGGTCTTAACAGTATACAGATCCATCCTTCTTATATACTGATTTTTTATACATGGGTTTGACTCAATATGAATGGCTACTCAAATCACAGTTTTAAAAAAACCGCTTTTCTAATTGTGTAGAGAGGCAGTCAAGCAAGCATTCCATTCTTCAGTCCCAAAATCAAACCCTGCAGATATTGATACACTGCCTTATTCCATTAGGTGCAGTGAAGGAGCAAGAAACTTTGAAGTGTGTATTTTTCATTTTTAATCCATGGATTATTTATCCATGGGATATTCTGGTACAGAACCTTAGTGGATAACAAGGAACACCTCATACCCTTTCTTAGTGATTCCAGGGTAGCAGTGACTTCTTCAGGGCTCCTGATCCCTTATAAGGAATTAAAAACATCACTTATTTTTTTTTACAAAAAAACCAGATGTCACTTACTGAACTGTGCTCTGTCTGAGTCCAGCTGACACCATGGACCTGTCCTTAAAACTCTTAGGTACATATACCTCAGCTGATACCAAGTTCTGAGCCCATAGGAAGATGGTCCTGGAGGACAGTGAATTGGCTGCTTGACTCCTCAGCGTCTTCACACCCTTTCCTCAGGGCTGGCTCAATGATGCACACATCATGAGGGAGGCCTTTTATCAGCCAGTGGACCAGCAAGGACCCTAGTGCAGTCACTGGCACATGGAAGGGTGAAATCTTAAGCTCTTCCATTATTTCTGCTGGAAGAAGGTTAGAGCTTGCAGTGTGTCTTGGTTGTCTAGGTGTGTCTAGGTTGTCCCTTGCTGGTGCTGTCTGCTTACTGATCACCATCTTTTTCAAAGAGGTCTGGAAGGGGTTCCTAGGCCCCTATGAAAGGCCATCTTTGATTCTTTGACTTTCAGCCTTGCTGCATCTGCATCTTTGTCCAGTTTTTGGAGAGCTCCAAGATTTGGAAAAATGTGGAAAAATATATAGGATTGCCAGTGGTGGGCTCCAGCAGGTTCGCACCTACTCTATAGAACCAGTTGTAAATGAGAGATAGAACATATAAAGTTTAAAAATAGCCATTTAAAAGTGGCTGCCAGATTGGCATAGAACCTGTTCTTAATTTCTTTGAGTCCCATCACTGGTAATAGCTTAAAAAAATATTCAGATGAAAGAGTTAGATGTCCTAGTAGTCTCTCACAAAGAAAGAATCCAAACCCTCTTTGGTGTATGAAAGTTGCATCCTCTTCAGGGAAATTCTTGATGGAGGGGACTTGCCCCAATTTCTTAAATACTTAAATATGCATATATCTATATACAGTTGGTTATATAAGGGTAAAACACATAATACAAATATTTATTTTCATATACTAACGTTGCCCCTTGCCCTGTAGGGATCTGTCCCCATAGGTAAAGATTTAAAGTTGGATTTGTCTTAAACCAACACTTCATTTCCTTTAGAATTTTATCAGTAGTGAATGTAATTACAATGGTGTCTTGGTTTACAGTCATAATTGGTTCTGGAAGCATGGTTGTAATCCAAAATGCCGGTAATCCAATGCGGATTTTCCCATAGGAATTAATGGAAACTCAGATGATTGGTTCCACAGTCAAAAATATTTATATAAGTATTTACTAGATATAAAACATTACAAAACACTAATATAATACAAAACAGTGTGATAAAGAAAATACTGTACAATACTGAACTGTACTATACCTATGAAAGCCTTCATGGCTGGTGTAAGGGAGTCAAGAGAGGAGGGATTTTATAGGATGACTTTCCCATTGGCTCAATGGAATCTTCATCTAATTGTGCGACTTTAACATTCCCATGCTGCTGATGGGGAGCAGCATTGTAATATTGATAAGGCATACCTTTAATACAGAGATCCCACACACACACCTCAGGCTGCACCCCAAAGATCCCACACGTGAGTTCCCTAGCCACAAAAGCCTGTTCCAAACTTCCTCAAAAGTGCTCTTCTGAGAAAATTTTGCTCTTAATTCAAGTCACTCTTAAACCAACGTACCACAGTATATGATATATTTCTAGGAACTGATATTTTTAAGTACCTAATGATGTTAGAGAACTATTGAAATTGCCTGCATTATACAGTGGTACGTCACTTAACAAGTGCCTCGCTTTACAAGCGTTTCACATAACAAGCAAAAATTTTCAAGAAATCTTGCTTCACACAACAAGTTCTGCTTCACTTAACAAGCAAGTGCGCTATGGGCATGCATGCTATGCGGACCATCAGGGCTGCATAGAGGCATCAGGGCAGTTAGAGGCAGCAGTGCTGGCCGGCAGCCCTTTTAAAAAGCATGGAGGCTCTTTAAAAGGACTGCCGGCCAGCACCGCTGCCGGCCAGCACCGCTGCCGGCCAGCACCGCTGCCGGCCAGCACCGCTGCCGGCCAGCACCGCTGCCGGCCAGCACCGCTGCCGGCCAGCACCGCTGCCGGCCAGCACCGCTGCCGGCCAGCACCGCTGCCGGCCAGCACCGCTGCCGGCCAGCACCGCTGCCCCCAACTTGGGGGAGTTGCCTGGAGGTGGCAGAGGCAGCTGCCCCTAACTGCCCTCAAGAGCCTCCACCAACCACCTTGAAGCTCCAGCAGCAGCCCAGGTAAGCCTCCCAGGAAAGTGACTTTGATTGCAGTCTCCTAACTATATCTATATATATAACTATATATATTATGTTAAATGGGGCTTACTCCCAGGAAAGTGTCTTTGATTGCAGCCTCTTAACCATGTCTACCCAGAAGTAAGCCCCATTGTGTTCAGTGGGGCTTACTCCCAGGAAGGTGTCTTTAGGATTGCAGCCTAAGTAGATTTCCTAGGATCATGCACATTGAATGCATGTTTTGAATTCAGTTACAGTGTTTTGTCATCATTTTTACACCCAGTTAATATTTTTATATGAATATTTGGGGGTGGGGGGTTGTGGAACCAATTGTCTGAGTTTCCATTATTTCCTATGGAAAAATCTGCTTCACTTAAAGAGCATTTCATTTAAAGAGCATGCCTCCGGAACGAATTAAGCTCTTTATGTGATGCACCACTGTATATACTATGTACTTTATTGTCTCTAAGTGGCATCAGTTTAGCTTTTGTCCAGTTAATAAAATAACCAAAGTAAATTTCCAGAAATATTTATTTCATGAAAAGGAGCCCCAGTCAGCCATGACATTAGTGCCTTCAAGTTCAAGGAGCATTGAGGGATCTGAACACATCCAAGTGACTAGTGTTCCTAAACAAGACGGGTAGTCTATATATATGTAAAAGAGAAAAGTCACTCACTGACTGACTCACTGACTCATCATCACCCTGCCAAGACTTCTGGGCCTAGAAGTGTGAAATTTGGGGTGGGGGTTCCTTCCGTGACCGAGGGGTGCACTAAGAACCGGTTTTTGGAAATTCCAACCGGAAGGGGGTGAAAAGGGGCGCAACGCATTTTCCTCCCTATACTTTGCATTGAGAATTGCTGACTCATCAACATTCCGCCCCAACTGCTGGGCCTAGAAGCATGGAATTCTGGGAGGGATTCCTTCTGTCACCTGAACACCCACCAAGAACCATCTGGAGAAATTGAACCCTTCAGGGGCTGAAAAGGGGGCAACGTGTTTCTGTCCTATACTTAACTTGGGAGACTGAATAACATCCAGCCAATTTGGTACTCGGTGCCTGGTGCAGTGGGAATGTTGTTCAGAGGAAGAGGTTGCACTGGCGAGGATGCTGCGCATGGGGGGACTGATGTGCATGGGGGGACTGATGTGCATGGGGGGACTGATGTGCATGGGGGGACTGATGTGCATGGGGGGGTAGTTGCGCATGGGGGGATGAAGAGCATGGGGGGATGAAGAGCATGGGGGGATGATGTGCATGGGGTAGTTGCCCATGGGGGCAAGTTGTGCATAGGAAAAGTTCATGGGGATAGTGCGCATGGGGGGATGATGCGCATGGGGGAAATTGCACATGGGGGAAAGTTGCACGTGGGGTGTTGATGCGCTGTGGGGGGCTGTCGTATGGGGAAATGTTACTCCTGCAACGCAGGTACACTTTTTGCTAGTTGTAAAATAAAACTGTAGCACTACGGTGCTTTGGTTGGCCTGTAACAGGCTTTGTGACCTGGAGTAGAGAGACCATTTTATTGCTACAAAATGTAGAAATGTACATGTGATGACAATCTTTATCAGATGGTTTTGTTAAGACTACTGTCACCTGGATAAACAACATATCAAAACCTTCACGAGCCGAGGATTCCATTTTTTTGTACTATGTAACCACTTATCTCTGACCATCACTTCGTTTTTCAGAGACTCTGAAGTAATTTTATCTCTTTTGACCTTAATAAATTGTTCGGCTCTTGTGGACACTTCAGGTATAGGACGTGGATCTGTTTTGTGAGAAGAGACTCTTTTCACTAACCACCTCCCATGTTTTATGATGTAGATCAGAGTTTCCAAACTTATTGGCAGAAGGGTTACATCAAATATCTGGCATGATGTTGAGGGTCAAAAATAACATTTGAACAAATTTCTGTACCCATGAATTAGGAAAATTATCTGAATGGCAAAAAGTACTACACTGCTTCCATGTTTTTTTTCCAACAGAGAAGATTTTCCCCAATCTCCAAACAGCAGAAATGAATTCATTTTTAAAAATCTGAAAGGCAAGAAGCACCACAAACTTTCCATGATTTTACCCATAGTTTTGCAGCAATTCTAGTCAGCACTCCTTCATGTACTCTAGATTGACCTCTTATGAACTGAGGGAGCTCTGCTTTGCAAGTGGTAAACCCATGGTGATCAATTTTATTCCCTTCAGTTACCCATTTCTGCCCAATCCACAGGTGTACAATTTGATATCTTTTGGGTATATTCAATATTGGGCAGAACTGGCTTAAGCAACTTGTCAAAAAGACATGGCTCCCTCTTGTTCTAAAGTCGCTCACTGTTCTTGAATAGTTTTATAAAAAATTTTCTTTTTTGTTAAAAAATAGTACATGATGTCAGACTGGCAACATTTTCACTAGTTCTGTCCTTGCACATCTTGGGGGCAAATAGGAAGACTGTTTCTTTCCATGCCTCATTGTGAGTCGCCCCTAGGCACCTGGTTCTTTTGAAAAGTCCAGGGCCTTGGTAAATCTTGGATAAGGGCAGGTGAACCTGCCCTTTGTTTTCAATCTTTTGTTGATCCAAACCTGCACTTTGAGTTGTGTCGTGAGCCAGCGATGCTTCCGCCACATTCTGTAAACCAGATATTTTCACCCTTTTTCATCTCTCTGCACATAACAAGGTGCTAAAATTGTGAAGACACACAATCAGTTTTTTGACCTTAGACAAGGTACATGATGCTGCTGGTATATGGGCTCAAATGGCCCAATTGCCCTACTAATTAATAATACTCTCCAAAATCATGTGGTACAAGTCCTTGACAACTACAGCACATTGATTGAAAATCACTGCTGTAAATTGTGACCACTATTGTGAGTACCAGTTAAATTATCTTGACTATGTTTTTGAAATAGTTGCAATTTCTATGCTCTTTGTGACACAATTGATTGCAGAAATCTATCCTGAATGTTTACCAGAGCATGGTAATGTAGAGCTTAAAAAGTGCCAACATTTTAAATACTGTACTATGTATAAACATAATCAGTGCAAATTTTGAAAATTTCCAAGTAGCATTGACCTGCCTCAGGTCACACTGGACAAGGAACAGCAGTGGTGTCTGCCTTATAAGGAAGTCCAGGAATCCCTGACAGCAAGTCACAGCTGCATCATGAGACTGCTGTACCTGTAGTGGTGGGTGGATGCAAGGGAACTGTTGGAGTGGCTGGCTATATCCAGAGGTTAGTGGGCTGTTACAGTTGTGCATATCATGAGGTTGAGTAGCAGGAGTTGCAGTTAGGCTGGCCAAGGACTCAAAATTTTTGCTAGCACTTCCATTTTTACTCTGCCTTATCATGGACCTCTATGGGTCTTCTCAGATTTTTTCCTTCTCCTGAAGTGGTATAACTCTGAGGAGCTGGAAGTTGGCATTTCTGCCTTGGAAACAGGCTCTGGATACAGCCTAACTGCCTTATTCTAGGCCATTCTGAACATACCCTCAATATGCCTCTCCTGAACTGCCTAGGCTAGCACAGCTACGCTGGCCCAGATCCATCTACCTTGAGCCATCTATGTTGAGTTATGCCAGCCTGAGCCTTTCTAGCATAACTGGGCTGCCCCATCTTGGAATTGGGCCCAGCCCAGTGATAGATAGGGTAGCCCAAGTGCAGTTTAAGATTGCTGACTACCAGCACAATCCATAGCAACTAATCTGTCCACATAAGAGCCCTTAGGTTGCCCTATCTAACACTAGGTTGGAGCAACTGCAAGATGCTCCACCCCAGTTACTCTGGAAGAGGCTTAGGGCAGAGCAAGGCAAGATAGGGTGCCCTAAGAGAGGTGGACCTGCTCTGCCCTAACTGGGGCAGCCTAAGCAGCTCAGGAGAGGCAAGTTGAGGGCATGTTGAGCATTGCCTAGGGCAGAGCAGTTACTCTGTATCCAAAGCCTGTTTCAAGGCAGAAATGCCCTCTTCCAGTTCCTCAGAGATATACCACCTCAGGAGCAGGTATGGTAATGAGTAGACCCATAGGGGTCCATGATAAGGCCCGAGTAAGAATGGCAGTGTTGACCAAAAATCTGAGTTCTTGGCCATCCTAGCTGCAACCCCTGCCTCTCAACCTCAGGATATGGAACAAACTACGGCTGCCCACAAACCTCAGGATACAGTAGGCCACTCCAAGAAGCCCCTTGTATTCACTGTAGAATGTACTGGCATCTCATCAGGGACTCCTTATAAGGCAGGCACCCAGTGGCGTCACCAGACTGGTGCGGCTGGTGTGGGCTGCATTGGATGATGCGCTCCGTATGGGGTGATGTGCTGGAGGAGTTTGACTGTCCTTTGGCAGGCCCCGGGCGTCAGCACTCCCATTCAGGCCTGCTCCAAGGCGGAGCAGCAGCCAGAAGCTGCCACTTGTCTGAGGAGCTGGCCTGAACGGCCATCTGAGGTGCACTGCGCAGAAACACACTGAGCATGCCGAACAGCTTCAGAGGAGACTTCCTTAGTGCAGAGAAAGTCCGCACCTCTGCACAGCCATTCGGCCTCACTCAGGAGGCGGAGCGGCAGCCGAATGGCTTCAGAAAGAGTACTGCACAGGCACCAACTCTGATGCCTGCACAGTCTCCCCCGAAGCCAAAAGTCTTCAGAAAAGTACTGCGCAGGTGTCAGAGATGGTGCCTGCGCAGTACTCTTTCTGAAGCCAGTTGGCTTCAGAAACAACTGCGCAGGCACCACCTTTGGTGACTGCGCAGTCCAGGTAGGGGGGGGGCGCATCCCAGGGATGACGCACAGACTTCCGCACCAGGTGATGTGCAGAGTCATGTCACCACTGTAGGCACCACAGCTGTTCCTTGTTCAGTGTGATCTGAGGGGTGTCTCCTCAGGAGCAAGTCTTCCCCTTGTGTCGATTACTTAGCATGCTCTGGAGCAGTTAGGGCAGCCCAGGCTTCCTGACTCTCTGGATTCAGCATAACTTTCTGCTCTGGATACAGAATAGTTAGGAGAGTGCAGTTAGGTCAGAGCAGGCTGAATTTGCTCTGGATTGTGTCCTACATCTCATTCTATATTTTTGTTGGCAAAATCATATACCCAGTGTCCTAGATGTAACAGGGTAGTTTCCAAAATAAACACCAGTCACAACAATTTTATTTAAAATAATAGCAGAATGAACTCACTGTTGTGGGAGTAAATTTTCTAGAATATTTGTGGGCATCAGGCAGCAGGCACCAGTAGGCACTGGGCACCAGGCACAAAGGGCACCTGGGGGGCATTGGCAGGCAGCAGTGGTTACTGGCAGGAATCTGGCATGATGCTTCACAAGGTCAGTGTAAAACCTATTATGTTGATTTGCTTCATGCCCTGAATGGAAGATGATCCAGATCATAGGGTGAAAAAATTGCCGCCTTGAAAAAATATTTTAGTTGCAATCCTAACCAGGTCTACTCAAAAGTAGGCTCCATTGTGTTCAATGGGGCTTACTCCCAGGAAAGTGTCTTTAGGATTGCAGCCGAATTCACTTTTAAATTGAATTGGCATGGGAACACAATGCATTGGCATCAACACAACTGATGGGGAGTGAAAATCCATACACTAAGCTTTCAGAAATTTCAGTACTCACATTGTCATAATTTAGACAGGGATTAGTGCTACTGTTCTCATGGGTCTATTTTTTATTTTTTATTCAGACTATGACTGGTGAAAGTTTTCTGGCCATCATCAAGGATTAGAAATTTCTTCCAGCTGTAGATAATGGTCCATTATAGCATTTTTGGGGAAACTTTGACTCATGGACCATTTGCAGCCCTAGGGAACCCCCAGTTTGGCCTGCATGGAGTCCCCTGTCTCTAGCCCTGCAGAAACTGTTGGAGTTGGCCCATAATCATTAACTTGTCTACTGTATCTGAACAGCTTATGTCTGAACAACAACTCTGAATGTCTCTGTACATTTTCGTTGTAATAGAGGTGTGTTGCAAACAGTTCATAGTTCTCTTTGTATTATAAACTTGCGAAATGTACCCACATTGCGGGAGTACAATACCCTCCATACGCCATAGTCCTATGTGCATCAACACCCCGCCATGCTCATCATCCCTCATGCTCACCATCCCCCATGTGCATCAAGACCCCATGCACAACATCTCCCATGCGCACCACCCCGCCATTGCACGCTCCTTCCCAGTGCATCAGGCACCATGCACTGAATTGCTGGCTGTTAATTAATCTTCAATGTTAAGTATTGCACCCTTAATGCATTGCACCCTTTTCCAGCCCCTTAAGGGTTAAATTTCTCAACATTGGTTCTTGGTGGGTGTTGATGCAACAGAAGGAACACCTTCCCCAAATTTCACACTTCTAGATCCAGGGATTGGGGCAGAATGTCCCTCAGTCAGGGATTCTTCAATGGAAAGTATAGGGAGAAAATGCGA
The DNA here is from genome assembly GCA_030015325.1 of Cryptoblepharus egeriae. Taxonomy (NCBI): domain Eukaryota; kingdom Metazoa; phylum Chordata; class Lepidosauria; order Squamata; family Scincidae; genus Cryptoblepharus; species Cryptoblepharus egeriae. The sequence goes on from JAREYC010000007.1 coordinate 58,580,272, forward strand.
TGTGCCCCCTTTCACCTCATTCCTGTTAGAATTTCTGAAAACTAGTTCTTAGTGGGTGCCTTCATCATGGAACAAACACTCTCCCCAAATTTCACACTTCCAGGTCCAATGGTTTTGGCTGGCCGTTGATGAGTGTGTGAGTGACATTTCATTTTGATAGATAGATAAATAAGAGTGGGTTTGCTGCTTGGGTAACAGTCTATCCTCCATATTAGTCTACCCAGGCCATTGTGCTCTGGAGAGTACACTCAGAGCACGATACTGTAGTCTTTCGAGACTGAAGGATGCCAATAATGGAGATCACAGTAAAATTTGTTTGTTGGTTCTGTCTCTCATGTATTATTTCTAATGTATATTTTTGTTAATTTATTCAGTTTTGAAATTTACATTAATTCTTTTTTTTCCCTGGTCCCCAACACATGAGATATGTCAGAGATATGATGTGGCACTCCAGCCAAAATGTTTGCTCACCCCAGCATTACAGTATTCTTGTGCATGCTTGGTTAAGTAATCATTTTCCTCAGTGGACTTGATGCTGTGAACAAGCTGAATATCCTGCCCAATCACCAGACCTTACTCCACTGGATTTTCTTTCCTCTGGGGCATTCTAAAGAATGCAGTTTATGTCCCAATACCCAGAAATATTGAGAAACTTAGGCAACAGATTGTTGATACTTGTGCACAAATTACTGTTGATTTATGTCAAAGGTGTATTACTCTGTTGTAAAGAGTTGATAAATGTATTGAAGGGAAAGGACAGAAATTTGAATAATTGTTGAATTAGCATTTGTTCTGCATTTTTACATTATCTCTTGTGCATATATTCAATAGCAATTCTTTGGCAGCCCTACTAGTACTTGGACACTTGATATATCACTAAAACATTGTCCTTTTGCTGGCTTTTGTCGATCCTGTGTAATTCTGAACTTAAACTTCTGTTTTGTGCTTCTTGACAACTCTAATCAGGAAGCAGAATCAATTGTGCATGAAATGTGGAGGATGATTAAGAGGGAGTGGGTTTCCCATGTTTGACTGGTTTCCCTTTGTTTACTGCTAAAAGGAAATTAGTAAATTCTTGTATTAGAACAGTGATAAAATTGTTTATGTCTAGAGTCATTTTATGATATTTTTGAGAATACAGTGTAAGCACTGTTGTTGCATGTTGAGGCTTGAGTTTGTAAGCAGTTAAAATTTGCCCCTGTAGTCTTCAGGAAGAAATTAATGTCTCTTTAAACATTAAATGAGCAGGAAAAGGGAACCCTACAGTTTAAGCAAGTTAAAACAAGTATGTAACTGACAGGGAGTTTGAAGTGTGTTCTTGTGAGCCTTTCCAATAGGTCACTTATAAATGCACAATTGGTGTACTGTACTTAAAAATGTAGAAGCTATTGTATTGAATATTGTAAGACCATTCACTTAAAATGAAAATGTTTGGAAGACAAATGCATTTGGCACATGAATATGACATATGGGCTTCATAGTTACATCTTTGTTGACTTACTGAACTCTCTTATAATCTCTTCCTGCCACTTAGCTTAATCTTTGCCTGGTAAATTATATTCTATTGCATGTAAAGTCTTGTATAAAATGTCATTTAAAACAGAGCCAAGAGGACATAAGTGTGCTGCATGGGTGGCTTCATGCACTTGCAGTTCTGTCATTCTGAATCAAGTGTATATAAAAGAACACAGGATGCTGCATCCTGAATTGGACCATTGCTCCACCTGGTTCAGTACTGACTGTGCTATGGTTGGCAGTGTTTCTCTAGAGTTTTAGACAGATATGTTTTTTGTAATTTGGGTGGAGACCTAATTTTTATAATCCTATGAAAAGAACAAAGAGTGTTTCATAGCTCCCTCACTGTGTCAGATCTGCTGGCTCATCTAAGAAATTGCCTCGAGTGCCCTGTTTTTGTGTAAAGGATTGGCATATATATGCCTCCTCTTGCATATTCAAAGCACAAGTTTTGACTCTTGGGAGAAGAATGTATTGATGGGTTTAACTCAGATGATTTTTACTATATTCTGTTTATCCCAGATGGTTTTAAGTTGGTACGGCTTTATATCTTGAATAATTTTCTACATGTTTAATGTGTTAATCTGTTAATGCGTGCATCTCTCTCCCAACTACTCTTAAGCAATGTGTGTTATACCAACATATAATATTGACAAATTCTGGGTGCTAGGTGTCCATGGTGGCCCAAAACGTCCTTACGATAGTGCATGTCACTATTGCAAAGCTGAGTGACAACCATTACAGTAAAACACAGCAGTACCTACCTCAATGTTGTTGCCAATGTTAGGCTGGAAGTTGAAGCAGCAAGAGCTTCAAGATATGGGGAAACACAGCCATCTCAAGGTGAGGGAGAACCTTTGCTAGTATGCTGAAAGTATGTGTTACACAGAACATACGCAATGCAAAATATTCTCTCTGGGGTGAGTCTGTGTTCTGTCTTTATGCAATAGCCCCTGTGCAGCTAGAAAAGGTAAGAAGAGGAAGTGACAGATACTAACCCTACAATCCAGAGTAAATATGGGAGCACGTAAGAGACATTTACGTTGATTTAGTTATGCACCACCTAGTGAAAACCTATGGGAAATTCATATTGCAATCCAGAGTAAATTGTTCTTACGTCGGAGCAAGGACTCCCTGTAGTTACTCTGGATTATGCCATTAGCCTGTTTTCCAGTTGAATCTAGTTGGAAGCAAGCCCAATGAGTTTGATGGAATTTACTCAAGTAAGTGTGTTTGTTGCAGCTTGATATCGGAAATTCTAACTTTAAAAGTTTTTAAACTTTTATTTTTGTACAGTAATTATTTTTGGATCAAAGCTTTTAAATCTTTTTGCTATCACATTAGCACTTGCTAAGATATCACAACAGAAGCTGAAAAATCTTTTTGAAACACTTGTTTATATGAAATTCTGATTTATACAGAGTTCGCATATGAAACTACTTTTTGTGCCAGCATTAACACATTTGGTCCAAAGCAACTTTACCAAACCTTATGCAATTGTGATCCTGGGTCCTATGCTGCTTAGAGACAAGACTGCAAAATGCCACCCCCTATGTGGCATTATTTATGTTTCTTAGATGATTGTTAGCTTAAAATGCTTTATAAACTAGAATTGCACAATGAGAAATAACTGTAGCTCAGTGATAACAGTATTCTGCATTTTACTTAAGTTATTCTAGTCCTGGAAATGAGTTAGAAACTCAGGAAAGCTATAAGTGGGGAAACAAAGGATAAAATCTAATAACTGAAAAACTTGTTTTGTTTTTTTGGCAATGCATGCTTTCCAGACATTTAGAGTGGTTGGAGTTATGTGTGGGCTCTTTCTGTATTCTACATTCTGTTTAGTGGGAGTAGCCCAAATTCAATAACTGTATTGTTCTTGGTATCATAAGAATGTTGTATTTAATGCCTTGTGAATTTTATTTGTTCTAGTTAGATTTCTAGGGTAGGCCTTTCTTTTTTTATTTTCTTATTAAACAAGAATGTCGCAATATGACCATTTTGTAAATTAAGGCTTTATTTGGATTATTTTTTAAATGTGGTAATTCTATTTGAATTTTGCCCCTGGGTAATAGGGGTTTCTAGGGTGTCCATTTATGTTTTAGAAATGCAGGTTCCATATGTACGTACATCCTTTATGTGAATAAGACCAGGAGGTAAATGCTAAGATTTGGGGTGATGGTATTAAGAGAGTGAAAACAGAAGAGTAAAATAAGACAACAATGGTCAAACGACATAGGCTACAATCCTGAGTATCTATGGGACCTTTTACTATGTTGGCACCATAGTTATGGTGCCACTTATGGGAAACCTTTTGGAAGTGCATAGAGCATTCCAGACTTGGGTCAAAATCCAGAGTAACTACAGGGAGTCCTTGCTTTGGTGTAAGAACAACTTACTCTGGATTCCAATATGAATTTCCCATGGGTTTTCACTAGGTGGTGCAGTAACTAGGGGTGCACGTGAAGTCTCTTACTGCCCCCGTAGTTACTCTGGATTTGGGGGTATGTGCCTCTTACGTCTTCCCATAGTTAACTCTGGATTGTAGGGATAGTAATGTTTCAGAGTGCTGAAGGTACAAGAAAGGTACATTGTAGCACATACTTTTTATTCCACAAATAATCTCTAGTCACTGGCTTTGCAAGTTATCAAGATTTGTGAACAAGAATTATTAATTGTATATACCAAGGAGAAGCCATTTTGCTTGTATGCACTATGGAGAAGGAATGGTATAGGATAGCGTTTCTCAAAGTGGGGGTCGGGACCCCTTTTGGGGGTCATCTAGAGCTTTCCTGTGGTCGCCTAAAGACCCCTGGTGCAGGGGACCAGGTCAGGCTTGCCAAATATCCATCTGTAGCTGCGCGCGCACTGGGGCTGACTGAGCGGGGGGGGGGCTTCCCCCAAGCTTGTGCACCACCCGCCCAGATTCTGCGGGGGGTTCCCTGCAGGTGCACGTGCCGCCCGCCCAGATTGCACGGGAGAGGGCTTCCCTCCAGGCACACGTGTGCAGCCCACCCAAATCGCGCGGGAGGGGGCTTGGGGGGCTTCCCTCCGGGCGCACATGCACTGCCCACCCAGATCACGCTGCCTGCCTGCCTGCCCGCCAGCCCACCAGCCACTGTCCGCCAGCCAGCTAGTTAAACTGCAAGGTAAACTGTTGCTGGCTTGCAGCCTGAGAGGCCAATCCTATGCCTGAAATAAATCCCATTATAGTCAGGGGGGCCTTTACTCCCATGTAAATGTGGATAGGATTGCAGCCTCAGGGCCCAATCCTATGCATGCCTACTCTGAAATAAATTGCAGCCTTACGGGGTATTTTGCTTTTTTATTGTTAAAGCTATCATTATATATTTTCATTAGAAATCATTCCATGACAATGGGTCATGTAGAGAAGAATGTTAAGAAAAGAAAATATAGTGAGGATTTTTTACAGTATGATTTTACCTTAATAATTACGAACTGAAATAATGTTCAATTTGTAACAATGAAAATATCCTGCATATCGAATATTTACATTACGATTCATAAGAGTAGCAAAATTAGAGTTATAAAGTAGCAGTGAAAATAATTTTATGGTTGGGGGTCCCCACAACATGAGGAACTTATAAAGGGGTCACGGCATTAGGAAGATTGAGAACCACTGGTATAGGATAAGGTGGTCAGTATCACCAGAGGAATGAACATGAATTTGGACAAACTTTGGAAGTTAGTGGAAGATAAGGTGGACTGGCATGCTGCAGTCCATGGGTTCAGGAGGAGTTGGTCACAACTTAATGGATGAACAGCAACAACTGTGGAAAAGCTCATCAACGCCCAGCCAAAACTGTTTGACCTAGAAGCGTGAAATTTAGGAAGTGCACTCTTTGGGAAAGACCTGTGATGGAGGCACTCACTACAAAACAATTTTTTGAAAGGGGGTGAAAAGGGGTGTAACACATTTTTCTTCCTATAAAGTGGCACTTCACGTAACAAATTTAATTAGTTCCAGAGGCATGTTTGTTATGTGAAACGTTCTTTACATTAAGCTGATTTTCCCACAGGAAATAATGGAAACTCAGACAATTGGTTCCACAACCCAAAAAATATTCATGTAAAAATATTAACTGGATGTAAAAATGATGACAAAACACTGTAATTGAATTCAAAACATGCATTCAGTGTGCAGGATCCTATGAAGTCTACTTAGGCTGCAATCCTAAAGACACTTTCCTGGGAGTAGGACCCATTTAACACAATGGGGCTTACTTCTGGGTAGACATAGGAAGTTGCAATCAAAGACACTTTCTTCTGTAATCAAAAACACTTTCAAAACTCCCCACTTTCTCCTTCTCTTCATCCTGAGCCTCTCTCTCCTCTTCTCCCTTCTGGCTAGTCCTGAGCTGCTTACCTCTTCTCCACTGCTGTTCTTTCCCTCTGCCCAGCAGATGCCTGCTATGGGCAGGCTCAGTAGGCAACCCTGACATTTTTTAAAAGGGCTGCTGGCCAGCACGTCTGCCCCAACTGCCAGCAAGTTTGTTTGTTACGTGAAGCACATTTTGTTACATGAAGCAGAATCCTAGATAAATTTTTGTTTGTTACGTGGAACATATTTACGTGAGCTGCTTTTTACGTAAGGCACCACTGTACTTTACACTGAAGAATCCCTGACTGATCAAGGACTTGCCACAACCCATGGACCTAGAAGCATGAAATTTGGGGAGGGTGTTCCTTATGTGACTTCAACACTCACCAAGAACTAATATTGAGAAATTTAACCCTTAAGGGGGGGTAAGGGGTGCAACATGTTTTCGACCTTTACGTAACCCTTAGATGACCAACCGGATCCATTGACCGGCAATTACAATTTATGCAAATTAGGCTATTTTTAGATGGTCATCTAAAGACTGAAGATCTAAAGATTGAAGACTGACTGATCAGCATCCAGCCAATTTGGTGCCCAGTGCCTGGTGCAGTGGGGGGATGGTGCAGAAGGGGGGTTGTTGTGCAATGGGGGGATGGCACACAGAGTGAATGGTGCACAGGAGGGGGTATTTTACTCCCACAATGCAGGTCCATTTCACTAGTATTAAAAGGGTTCCAAATATCAGTATTGTTTGCCTTCAAATTTAAGAATACTCAAGTAGAAAAAAGAATTCAAGTTTATAGATGCTGTCTTATGTTCAGATTAGACTGAAATTCATTTTGGCTGCAATCCTTAACATATTTTCCTGGGAGTAAAACCTATTGAACACAATGGGACTTACTTCTGAATAGACATGGTTAGGATTGTGCTCTTATGCACAATTGTGGATTTTGATTGTGTTCAGAAAGTGCTCTTCACTGCCACCTGGTGGCCAGAAAAAAATCAAGGCAGATAAGAACAAACTGTCCGTGATCAGTAAACTCATTCGTCAACAGAGCCAAATATCAACATTACGATTGAAATTTCTTTTGAGATCCGAATTTTTTAAACTTAAACTATATAGGTAGGTACATTGTTATTAACTTAATTAGGGTACTCCTAAGCTGGCCATGTCAAACAGGGCACCTAAACAAATGTTTCATTTTATAATAAAGCCACCAGTACAGAATAATTACAGTTCTTAAATTGATAAAAATATTCCCAGGAAAGTGTGGCTGGGAGGGCAGCCTGAGCTGTTCTCTTCCTCCAGTGGCAGGGAGTTCCATAGCCCTGCCTTGTATCTTCCAGTGCCAGGCTAGGAAGCTTCTCCAGTCCCCCATCATCCCAAAGAGCAGGGACCCTTTAAGAAAAGGATTAGTCCTTCCTGGTTGCCTGGCTCCCTCTTGGGCAGATCTGCTTTACAGGTAAGTCCCATTACAGCCAATAGGCTTACTTCCAGGGAAGTGTAATAAAACAAAAAATAATTCCAATTCTTAAATTGATAACAAAAATACTCCCAGGAAAGTGTGGCTGGGAGCGCTGCCTGAGAAGGTCTCCTCCTCCAATGGAAGAGCCACACTCGAGGGGCCAAAGAGCCGCATGTGGCTCTAGAGCCGCAGTTTGCTGACCCCTGAACTATGTTGTACAGTGGTGCCTTGATTTACAAGCATAATTTGTTCTGGAAGCATGCTTGTAATTCAAAATGCTTGTAATACTAAGCGGATTTTCCCATAGGAAATAATGAAAATTCAGACAATTGGTTCCACAACCAAAAATATTTATATAAAATATTAACTGTATATAGAAATGATTACAAAACATTGTAGTGTAATACAAAACTCTATAATCCAATACAAAACACTAAAATACAGTAATACAAAACACTGAAGAAAATACTGTACAGTATTTTACAGTACTGAACTATACTGTACCTTTGAAAACCTTCAAGGCTGGTGTGAGGGAGATGATAACAATACTATATAAACAAGATGATGATGATTTTCGCTATCTTGAATGGAATCATTTCTGTCCATTTGCTCAATTGAATCTTTGTCTTTTCATGCAACTTTAACATTCCCATGCTGCTGATAAAGCACACCTTCCACACTGCCACACATAGATCCCCCACACACCTAGTTCAGTCTGCTCCCCCGAGACCCCCCCATGAGTTCCCTGTTCATGGAAGCCTGTTCCAAACATCCTCATAAGTGCTCTTCTTTCAAGACAGTGCTCTTAAATCAAGTCAAAATTTCTGAGTAAATTTTGCTGTAATTCAAGTCGGTCTTAAATCAAGGTATCACTTTATTGTCTTTCAAACTTGTCGTATTTTGTCCTCTCTAAAATGGGTAAGTGTCTAGAGTAATCACATCACTCCCAACCCACAATAAGCATCATGAATGCTACATGAAACATATGTGTGTGTGTGTGTATATATGTATATATATATACACACCCCGTATTTCCCGGCTTATTACACGCACTGGACCATGAGACGCACCAACGTTTAGAGGAGCAAAACAAGAAAAAAAATATTCTGAACCAAATGAAGTACTAATATATTTAATTAAATATAGCAGAATAATATTTCACCATGTAAAGTCAACAGTGGTATTAAGAACCATTATCACTGTCATTAACAAATGAGGAAAGACTTTAAGCTTCAAGCAATCTTTTAATTTTCTGGTAACAACAAAAACTCACCATCTCTAGTGTCAGTGATTTGCGACTTTTGCACAAATCTCATTGCAAATGATCAGACAACAACATTTTGCACAAATCTCATTGCAAATAGTCCAGGAAGGCAGGTAAGTTGGGGGGGTCCTTTTGGGGGGTAGGTAGGGAAAGGTGAGGGGATCTAGATACATAGGGAAGAGTGAGGGAGGCACAGGCATGGAGCAGGAGGGACCAGGTCTTGTGCATGTCTACTTTGGAGCAAGTGTCTAAGCCAGGGAAGGCTGGTTAGGATTGCAACTGTGCCAGGGTGACCAGATGCCAAACCCAAAATTCCTGAACCCCAAGGCCAAAATTCCTACCCCCCAGGGCAAAATTCCTACCCACTTAAAAAATTGCCAAAAAATGTACTTTTCGTTTTTATATTTTTGATTTTTACTTTTTTGGCCATAACTTTTGATAGGAAGGAGGTATCTCAGAAGTGATTATTGCATTGGATTCTGCTCTTCAATACGAATCCAACGACATATGACATGATGGGGTACGGTGCTCCAGGATTGGCCCTATCACTCTATCAGACGCACAGACATTTCCCCCCCCCTTTGGGAAGAAAAAAAAGTGCGTCTTATAAACCGGGAAATACGGTGTGTGTGTGTGTGTATACATATATATATATATATATATATATATATATATATATATATATATATATATATATATATATATATATATATATATATATATATATATATATATATATATATATATATATATATATATATATATTAATATTAGATCTTCCAGACAATCGGTTTCAGAACCCAAAAAATATTCATATAAAAATATTAACTGTATTTAAAAATGATGACAAAACACTGAAATCTAATTCAAAACATGCATTAAATGTGCATGATCCTATGAAGTCTACTTAGGCTGCAATACTAAAGACACTTTCCTGGGAGAAAGAACACAATGGGGCTTCTGGGTAGACATGATTAGGAGGCTGCAATGAAAGACACTTTCCAAATGTCTCCCCACTTTCTCCTTCTCTTCATCCTGAGCCTCTCTCTCCCCTGCTCCCTTCTGGCTAGCCCTGAGCTGCTTCCCTTTTCTCCACTGCTGTTCTCTCCCTCTGCCCAGCGGATGCCCGGCCACAGGAGGAACAGCACAGAAATGTTGCTTTTGCTATGGGCAGGCATGGTAGGCAGCCCTGAAGCTTTTTAAAAGGACTGCTGGCCAGCGCATTTGCCCCAACCTCCAATGAGTGTGCTTGTTAAGTGAAGCAACACTTGTTATGTGAGGCAGAATCCTACAGAAATTTTTGCTTGTTATGTGGATCACTTGTTAATTGAGGCACTTGTTAAGCGAGGTACCATTGTACATTTTTTTCTAGATAGCTTCATTCATTTTTATACCCCTTCAAAATGTGGGAGCTCTTTATGTTCCTTATATATGTCGGAGACTCCTTTTATACATGTTTTAAACCATTTCTTATGGTTTACTACAGCTAGAGGTGCTTGTTTCTGGTGAGTAAGATTAGATCAGATTACAGCCTAACAGTCCATTTCTAAAGTGACTGGAATACTGGGGCTGCTGCGGTATATCCTAACTGCCCTGGGCAGCTGCCGGAAGAAGATGACATCTGTACAAACAGGAAAATGTGAAGGTGATATATGATTAAATAAAACTTTGGCTGCAGTACTTTGCAGACTTTTCTGAGAATATATATCATATTTTCTGGCTTATTACACGCACTGGACCATAAGACGCACCAAAGTTTAGAGCAGCAAAACAAGAAAAAAATATTCTGAATCGAATGTTGTACTGATATATTTAATAAAATATAGCAGAAGAAAATTACAACCATGTAAAGTCAACAGTGGTATTAAGAACCCTCATCACTCATTAAAAAAATGAGGAGAGACTTTAAGGTTCAAGCACTTTTCTAATTTTTAGGAAACCCCAAGAACTCATTTGCAAGCTTTAGCAAACCAATTTCTGTGCATTTGCAACCTCTACTAACCAAATTCTATGCATTTGCAACCTCTAGCAAACAAAATTCTATGCATTTGCGAGCTTCCCCTACCCCTGCAAAGGATGCATAGAATTGCAGCAGTAGGGACCTCTCTCTCCTGGGCTGTTGCCTGCCTGCCTCCAAGCGCTACTATTCTTCTGGGCTCCATTCCTTTCTTTGGAGGAGGAGCCTGTGGGGAAGCCTCTGTCCCTCCTTCCCAGCTTGCCCTCCCCTTCCTATAGACCTGCCCTGCCCAGGGAGGCAGAGCCCTTTCACTCCATGAGACACACAGACATTTCTCCCCTCCCCCTTTGGGGAGGAAAAAAGTGAGTCTCATAAGCCAGCAAATACAGTAATTAAATACATTAGTATGTACCTGAAAGAAGATCTCTTGCTGGATCAGGCCAAAGACTTATCTATTCCAGATTCCTGTATCTCACAGTGGTTTACTACTTGAGATGCTTCAAGGAACACACAAGACAACAAAAGTGTTTATTTCTGACTTTAGTAGGTGCACTAAGCTCAGGATTTGGGCTGTGAAGTTCATGAACATAATGGGCTTACTTCTGAGTAAAATAACACCATTTTTCAACATTTAGCTGTAGCTTTTTCACTACTGCTTGTCAATATTCTGCTATGAGTGCATTTCCCTATAGTTCAATTGTTTTCTGTATGAAAGACAGTTCTTTCTTGTGTCATTGCGCAAGCATATACAAAAGGATCATTGTGAACATTGCTCCAACTGTCAAAACTTGGGCTAACAATTTTCCCTTCCTGATATTTACATGCTGTGCAATTTTTCCACTGATAAACATTATTCAGAAATTTTCCTATGACCATCCTTCTGTTAGAAGGACTGTATCCTGGTTGTAATAATGGAACTTTGTTAATGGACTATGCCCAGATATTCACAAGGAGAGTTACTGGTAGTTTTTTAAGCACTTTAATATCACATCTTACTCTTGGTTTGCTGGTTCTTTTTAAACTATGGTGGCTTCTGGATGATGGAACTTTTTTGAAAAATACAAAACTGCAGGTGATGGACTAAGAGCACAATCCTAACCAGGTCTACTCAAAAGTAAGTCCCACTGTGTTCAGTGGGTCTTACTCCTGGGAAAGTGTCTTTAGGATTGCAGCCTAAGATTGTAACCTACATGATATTATAGAAACCCTTTTCCCTGTCATTAGAGGTAACTCTGAAACAATAGAGGAACATGAATGTGCTGTTGGAAATGAATAGTCATCAAAATTCTGCATGTTTACACTGTGTGGAAACATATAGTGTGGTAAAACAGTTCTTAATTCTCAAGTGGTTCTACATGGCTGTTTAAGGTTCTCATGTGTATTATAAGGTAACAGTGTCCTCAGGTTGTACTGCTAGTTGTGACCAACAGTAGGGTGCAGTGCTCATCCTTCTTTCCAAACTGAAGAGACAGCGCTCTCTGAAGAAATCTCTGTGGTTATGTTGCCAGCGTGACTATACGTTGAGGTGCACAGAAGGCTGTCCCTGGTCTGCTGGTTTACAGACACAGCATCTTAACGACTGAGCCACTGCAGCTCTTGTGTATTCTAAATAAGCTCAGTAAAATTAACCCCCAAATCCACGGTAACTACGGAAGTACGTAAGAGACTTTATGTGCACCCGTAGTTACTGCACCACCTAGTGAAAACCTATGGGAAATTCATATTAGAATCTAGAGTAAGTTGTTCTTACTCTAAACTCTTACTCAAGGACTCCCCATACTTACTCTGGATTTTGCTCTAAAACGTTAATATAAGTTCTGAATTTAGTGTATGTAAACTTATTAATTAATTTGAGATGCAAATTAATTTCCTGCTCCTGACAGTCGTGGAACAGATGTGACCATCTTGCTCCTACCCCCAATAAAGAGTAATGTTATCTAAGTCTTGAAATCTCTTTGAAATCTTGATTTTGAAATTAAGATTTTGAATTAATTTGTTTTTAAAAATTATAATTTATGAATTGAAAAAGAAACAAAAGGAGTTGAAGCAAAAAGTTTAGCTTGGTAGCTGAAGCTTCTAAAGAGCATGGAAGTTTAAAAAGGAGGCCCAATTTCTTTATTGGATCATTCTGGTCATTGACCCTTCACCTGGGTAAGGAAAGTAGACCTGCAAAGGGGGCTACTTTATTTTGTGGTAGCTCTTGGGCAGCTTCAGAATCAAAACCCTCAACTGTCAGGCCATTTTTAAAAACAAAATAAGAGCTGTACTCCAAATATAATTTTCTGTTCTTGACAGATTTTACACTGTTACATCTTCTATATTTATAAAAAAGAGAAAAATCACTGACTGACTGATTCACTGACTCATCAACGCCCTGCCAAAACCACTGGCCCTAGAAGTGTGAAATTTGGGGTGGGGGTTACTTCCGTGACTGAGGGGTGCACTAAGAACTGGTTTTCAGAAATTCCAACCAGAAGGGGATAAAAAGGGGCGCAACGCGTTTTCCTCCCTATACTGTGCATTGGAGAATTGATGACTCATCAACATCCCGCCCCAACCCCCGGACCTAGAGGCATGAAATTCTGGGAGGGAGTTCCTTCTGTCACATAAACACCCACAAGAACTGGAGAAATTTAACCCTTAAGGGGCTGAAAAGGGGTGCAACGTGTTTTTGTCCTATACTTAACATGGAAAACTGACCAACATCCAGCCAATTTGGTGCTTGGTGCCTGGTGCACTGAGGGGATGTTGTTCATAGGAAGAGGTTGCACTGGGGAGGATGTTGCGCATGGGAGGGACTGATGCACATAGGGGGATTGCGCATGGGGGACTGATGCACATGGGGACATATTGAGCATGGTGGTTTGATGTGCATGGGGCATGATGCACATAGCGGTTTGATGCGCATGGGGAGATGTTGTGCATGGGGAGATGTTGTGCATGGGGGACTGATGCGCATGGGTGATGTTGCGCATGGGGGTTGATGCACGTGGGGGTTGATGCGCGTGGGGGAAAGTTGCACATGAGGGATTGATGCGCATGGGGTGTTGATGCGCTGTGGGGGGGATGGCGTATGGGGAAATGTTACCCCTGCAACGCAGGTACGCTTTTAGCTAGTTTGCACATAAATTTCATTCAGTATGTAGAGAAAAAAATGGTCATCTCTTGGCATGAGGCACTCTTTCAAGTGGGTGTTTATTTAGCAGGGGAAGAGTAATTAGCCCTCCTCACCTCAGCAATATCTTTTACAGTGGTGCCTCACATAAAGAGCTTAATTTGTTCCAGAGGCATGCTCTTTAACTGAAGGGGATTTTCTCATAGGAAACAATGGAAACTCAGATGATTAGTTCCACAACTCAAAAAATATTCATTCAAAAATATTAATTGTATGTAAAAATGATGACAAAACACAGGAATTGAATTCAAAACACTATAATACAGACTACAATTACTGTAATAAAACACTGTAATAATCTGTACAGTAAAAAGGAAAATAAAAACCTTTATGGCCAAGGATGACTAATTTTCACTAAAAGAGTAATTGGTGTCTTTTGAAGCATTTTTAGCAAGGAACCTCTGTGTGTAAGGTCTATTTACGCAAACTAGTTAGGCAGTCTGCAACAGCAAAGGGGCCAGATCCTATGCTGTCTACTCAGAATCAAGCCCCATTAAATCCATTGGGGCTTACTCACAGGAAAGGAAAACTGTAGACAGTGAAGGTGGTGATGGGGGGAAGAGGTGTGGTTGTAGTGGGGTCCAGGCAGTGGGGCTTCCTTGTGGGGAAGGGGGTCTGTTAGAGGGGGGCTGCAGAGGGGCATGTAGGAGGAGTTTTCCCTCCTACCTGATGGAGGCTGCAGTGCAGAGGCTGGGCTGGCCACATGTTTGCTGGCTGCAGGAGGCAGCCATCTTTGTTGCTCCACTGAAGAGGCTCCTGAGCTCCTGCTGGCCTCTTCATGTACCACAGGCAGGAGGAGAAAGTCCCGCCTCATTGCTGCAACCCAGCCAATGCAGACAGGAGGAAAGGAAGCCCAGCCAATGGGCACTCGTTATGTGAATCATGCTCGTTATGTGAATCATGCTCGTCATGTGATGCAAAATCCCACACAAATTTTAACTCGTTATGTGGAACACTTGCTATTTGAGGCACACGTTATGCAAGGTACCATTGTACAGTGGCTTCTGCTGGTTTCTTTTGTATCTTTTTTGATTGTGAGACCTTTGGGGACAGAGACCCCTTAGCCATTAGTTATTTCATTTTCTCTGTAAACCACTTCATGAACATTTTGTTGAAAAGCACTATATATACCATTGATTGATCTATAGGTGAAATCTTCAGATAACTTCCACAATTGTCTCATTCTCCCCTTTTGTCTACTTTTCTATTTTCAAGCTGCTTTGAGCACTGCATTTCACTGTCCAGTAGATGTCAGCCTAGGAAATTCTAGTATGGAAAAGAATTTCTGTCTCCCTTATGTTGTATATCTGATATAGTAACATTTGCTGTAACCTTCTATGTTGACGATCAGATATATTAAGTCTTTATCTTTGCATTGCTATGCACAAGAAAATCTATTTTACATATGCATTAAGTAAAACTGTAGTAATAATGCATTTTATACTCTCTTTGGTCACAATTGAAATCTGGACATCAGTGAGTGAGGTTGCTTTTGTAGTTTCAGTCAAAGCTTTTCCATAGAAAAGTATTTTAAACAAGAATTGGGCATGGAAACTTTCTCCCCTATCTTGAATTCGTGCTTTCAAAAAGATAGCTTTTTAAAATATAAGTGTAATGTTTGGAACTATAATACTCATTACAAGACAGGGGAGGGTCTAGATAAAAACAAATAGCACAATGCTAAGAATCACCAATTCAGAATGAGATTGGCAAAAGTAGGTAGGAAGATAGATAGGAACATTCTTGTGCTTGATGAACAAATAATTTTTGTAGAAAACGTCCAATAATGAATAGTCATGTGCCACTATATTTGAGCCATCAAATGTGTTTTGTTTCAATTTCAAAATCAGAAGATTTGCTTTATTTTCTCATTAACTGCATTATGTGAGTATCCTACATTTACTAGGCTAAATGACATTGCATTTTCTTTTTAATTCCTGAATGGAAATTGGTACAGTGATTATAGTTGCAGTTCCTGTTTAAAATGCATGATCAGCATCATGTTGGTAGATCTGACTATAGATAAAAACATTGCATTATCAGCACAGTAATCAAGATTTCTAGCAGGTGAGGCTCAGCTGAGATTGTTATAATTCTGTACCATTTTATAGAGCTCTTTTTAGCAGATGGTTTACTGTAATCTGTAATTATAATCATCAGCATAATATACATCCCAGTTCTGCCTCTGAAATGGGGGAGGGTGAAGTTAGAATTGCAGAGAAAAGATCAAAATAACATGTTGATAAATTATGCAACTCTTAAGATATGAGAGAAAAAATATATTTCAAATATTAAACTGAATATGCTTATTAGGATATGAATGTTCTTGAGTTTTATAAGAAGTGAATCAGTTTTGATTTTGAAATAATACATACTGAACAAAAGGCTGGTGCTACAGTCCAACTGTAAGGGGCAGAAAAGTGTTTACCGGGGTTAATTGGCAAAACACTGAATTGTCCAGATTACATAATCTTGGACAACATTAACAGAAATAATCTCTGATCTGGAAACAATTTCTGCACAAAGAGCTTGTGTGTGTGTGTGTAAGAGAGAGAAGGATACTAGATATTATAATGAAGAGTTTTTTTTATGCATTTCTCTTGTGTAGACCAGCAGTTAATGTTTGGCCATATTCATAAATGTTACTTTAATGTTGAATGTTTAAACTGTTTCTTTTAGTCACATGTGTATGGCTATTCCCCACTGACTTCAAAAAGTAATTGTGTTTGAAAAGCAACATGCAAATAGAAATCAGTTCCTGCAAAGTAACTTTAGAAACGGTAAAATTCTTAGAAATCTGCTGGTGGTTTTACTGGAAGCTAATGCATGAGAGTGCATGAGTATGTATCTGTGAATTGCATGCACATACTCTCTATTGAACAAATTAATGAAGCATCAGGGATGCCACAAGGCACTTAATGTTGGACTTTGAGGTAGGATAGGAGTGTCCAAACCCTGGCCCTCAGGCCAAATGTGGCCCTTGGCAAGTGCCAGTGTGGCCCTCAGCAAGACCCCTCCATCTGGCCCATGGGCAAGCCTCGTAATGTTTCTAATACAATCTTATATGTTAAATTATGTTTTATTCAAATTTGAAATGTAATTTTTTTCCGGCTCCAACACAGTGTTAGAGGGATGATATGGCCCTCCTGCCAAAATGTTTGGACCTCCTTCTCTAGCGTCCTACATTGACTTCATGCAGCTGATGAGGTGAATTCAGTTGTATGAAAGCTTATGCTGCAACAGATTACTAGACTGAATGTCAAGGGATTCCCCTCTGACAGGTAATTGTCCCCTGCAGACTTTGCAGCGCTCGCCCACCCACATCCCCCCAAAGCAGCCTCAGCCCCTATTCCAGCTGCTGCCTGCTGCCCTTGACACCTACTCAGAAGTAAGCCCCGTTAAAGTCAATGAGGCTTACTCCCAAGTTGCAGTCTGAGAGCCCAATGATGCATAGGATGGGCTGTGATCCGCTCCAAGCTTAACCTTGGAGATATGCTGCAACCCTAACCATGTCTAATCATATGTAAGACCAATTATACTCAGTGGGTCTTACTCCCAGGAAACTGGAGTAAGCAATATTGCAGCATATCTCAAAGTTTAAGCTTGGAGAGGATCACAGCCCATCCAATGCATCATTCCTCTTCAGAAGTAAGCCCCACTAAAATCAATGAGGTTTACTCCCAAGTTGCAGTCTGAGAGCCCAATCCTATGCATGGCTACTCAGCAGAAAACCCCATGATAATCAATGAGACTTACTCTAAGGTAAGTCTTGGAGAGGATAAGCTTGGAGAGGATTGCTGTCCATCCTATGCATCATGCCTACTCAGAAGTAAGCCCCCATTAAAATCAATGAGACTTACTCCAAGGTTTAAAAAATTTAGGACAAAATATAGGACATCCTACATTTTGTCTTACATTTTAAAAAAGTTGTTAGTGTTCTGTGCGGCCCAAACCAACTTGTCTTCTTTCAATGCGGCCCAGGAAAGCTAAAAGGTTGGACACCCCTTATTTATAGACATTGATGGGCAGCTGTATAGGTTGCTAAATGGATAAAACTTAGCATATTGTTTTGAAAATGTTTTAGTTTCTTTGAAACTTGTTCTTTCTAAGTTTAGCAAATTCTCACCTATACAATAGTATTTTAAACTGTACATTTTAAAGCTACCAAATGTATATTTTAAATAACATTTTCACCTTACAAATTCACATCAGTCTGGATAACCTTAGGAGCCCAAAGTATAAGGCAAAGGAGTCACTTGCAGGTTGTACTGCTAGTTGTGACCCACTGCAGGGTGCGGTGTTCATCCCTGTTTATAAGCAGAAGAGCCAGTATTGTCCAAAGATACTTCTGTGGACACGTGGCCAGAATGACGGTTTGCTGAGGCAAACTGAACACTATTTTCCCACTGAATATCTACTTGCATTTACTTGCTTTTAAACTGCTAGGTTTGCAGGAGTCAGGCAAGGGATTCTACTTTGTCTTGTAGAATCCTTTGTCTTGAACCCTGGCCTGCTGGTTGATGGGCATGACATCTTAACTGCTGAGCTTAACTACAGACCTTGAAACCATAGTACAGTGGTGCCTCACATAACAAGTTTAATTTGATCCGGAAGCATGCTTGTTATGTGAAACACTCCTTATGTGAAGCAGATTTTCTCAAAGGAAATAATGAAAACTCAGACAGTTGGTTCCAGAACCCAAAAAATATTCATATAAAAATATTAACTGTATGTTAAAATGATGACAAAACACTGGAATTGAATTCAAAACATGCATTCAATGTACATGATCCTATGAAGTCTACTTAGGTGGCAATCCTAAAGACACTTTCCTGGGAGTAAGCCTCATTTAACACAACGGGGCTTACTTCTGGGTAGACATGGTTAGGAGGCTGCAATCAAAGATGCTTTCCTGGGAGTAAGCCCTATTGAACACAATGGGACTTACTTCTGGGTAGACATGGTTAGGAGGCTTCAATCAAAGACACTTTCTTCTGCAGTCCAAGACAGTTTCAAAGCTCCCCACTTTCTCCTTCTTTTCATCCTGAGCCTCTCTCTCCCTGGTCCCCTCTGGCTAGCCCTGAGCTGCTTTCCTCTTCTCCACTGTTGTTCTCTACCTCTACCCAGTGGATGTCCGGCCACAGGAGGAACAGTGTGGAAGTGTTGCTTTCGCTATGGGCAGGCGCGCTAGGCAGCCCTGACGCTGTTTAAAGGGGTTGCTGGCTAGCACGTCAGCCCCAACTGCCAACAAGTGTGCTTGTTAAGTGAAGCAACACTTGTTATGTGAGGCAGAATCCTAGAACATTTTTTGCTTGTTATGTGGATCACTTGTTAAGCAAGGCACTTGTTAAGTGAGGTACCACTTGTATAGGTATTTGCATTTTAAAATTTTTGTAGATAAAATGATTCGTTTTGCTGTGTGATAGTGCATGTATCAAAATTCAGCACAGCTACTCTGTCTAGAACTTGCAAATTGAGATTGTTGTGTTTTGCCTGTAACTGGCAAGAACTTTTAATGTGAGACGTTCATATGCACACTCTTTATATCTGAATTTGTGTGTCAGTTTGGGGTAAATGCAATGTGTTTACAGAATGTACTTGTTATATGAAACAGGGGGCATTATGTTGGTATTATTGCTTGCATATTTGCAAATGCTCTGTAATGCAACAGCTTTGCAGATTTGCTTAGGCATGTGATGGCTTCCTAGTTGGAAGATATGAAAATACTGCTAAGAATTGCTACAACCCATCTGAGGTTATATATGATCCCTGTGGGCTTATATAAATATGTATATTTGTTGACATCCATTCAAACGGAGTAAGTTTGTGTGAGAGAATCCCTGGAGGACTCAACATCTCAAACTGTTACTCTGTACTGTCTCACATATTCTCAAATAGTGTTTTAATGGAGCCAGTTCATATCCTTATTGCAGTTAAAGTGGGGTGTGACCATATCTGAATCACTCCAAAGTACAAAGAAAAAACATTCTGCATGGTTGAAAGAAGTAGGCTAGTATCTCTTATCCTTTACTGTCCTCAGAGGAAGAGATGAAAGGAGCTGAAAAAATGAATAACAAAACGGCAAATACTGGAAGAGTATGCACAGAATAATAGCACATGACAGCGGAGATTGAGGAGCATAGCATTGCCAAAAGAAGTTCAATGTGAAAATGACTGAAATGAAATGAAGTGTGCATATTTGTAAAATTTGGATTGTGGGTTTATTTGATGTGATAATGGAACTGGCTTTGGTTCTACAAACAGTAAAAAAACTGACACTTTAAAGTCTTAGATCAAGTTAATTGATTTACCAGGTGTTTCATTTTAAAGGAGACAGAAAATAATGAGAATTCTTAAAAATTCTGAGTTTATGACATGGTTCCCATGTTGTCAACAAGACTGATTATTGCTGTCCTGGTCCAATGCTCTTTTGTTTATTTGTGAAAATAAGTATATATGTAGTTCCAAAAGTGTTGGAAAGAAGTGCATGGCTTATAGTGCACAAAGATGCAGTTTAAACTGCTATTCACTAATCTGAGTGCAAAAAAGGAAAAAAAAATGCTGCTGCACAGCTGTGCCCCACATTAAACTGATGCAGAGCATGCAGTATTGGAAACTGTGGTTACTATTTTTGCAGGGTTGGTAAACTTTTCAGAGTGATAACTGTTATCTTTGAGCGCAGATGCACACTCCTCCCTGTATGAGGTAAAACTAAAACTTCATGCTAGGATAGAAATAAGTTAAATTTCATGCATACGACTTGTTAATAGTTCTTTACATCTAAATTTCCTAAGTTGATTAACTTGTATCTTAGTAGGATGTAATGATCTGAGGTTATTTTAAATCAGGCTTCAGCCAGGAAAATGAATATCTTTTGAAACTTTTCAATGAGCAGTTGCCTTGTTGGTATTTGAGCACCACCCAGGCTGGGATGACATCATTATGTAAAGTGGCTCAAACAGTCTAGGTTTTCATGTTTCTTCAAGGAAGTTTGCAAAAGCACCTGGACTTGCATTTGATGCAGCTAACCTGAGGTCTAATGAGCATGGATTTTTTTAAAAAAGCTGTTCCTTCGATCATGTTGGGAGATGTAGCTTTGGATGTTGGAAATACTGCCTGTGAAAATTCTCCAAAGCTGCTAAAAATGAGACGTATCAGCCTACTTTCTCTTGGCCAAACTATAGATGAAGATGATGCTGAAATTGTGTATCCTGATTACAGTATGTATTTATATAACTCTTAATTTTTGGAAGTGGCAAGATATGCTTGCTTAGAAAAAAGGGAGAACCCCAACAGACAGTGCTTAATACTTTTTATGTGCTGAAACTTTTTATGTTGTTAACATCATACCCTAGAATGCCGAAAACTGTTTTCTGAATATAAATTATGACATGTTTGTATTAGTACTGTTAAAGAGGAAATTAAACATGCCCATATCATGGGCATAGTTGAGATTAATTACAATGTGAGAATACTGCATTTAAATATCTATTCTCTGTCTACACTTCGTGTAACATCCTGGTAAAGTGATTCAAAAATTGGTGTGGTTATTCGTTCTATTAAGCTAAAAGTTGTAAAAATAAGCTGCAAGACTCATGTGAAAATGTTGTTTTTCATATTATGGATAGGATTAGTAAAGCTTTCTTAAATCAGAATTTTTAAAATTTTAATTCCAATATTATGCCTTTCTAAGTTATAGTAACTATGCTGAACACGGAAACATTTTATTCTGCAGTTGTTGCCACTCTCTCTTCTTGCCCTCTTTCCTTGAAGATGTGAAATTTTATCCAGTCGAAGTGGTTGTTTTGTTTCCTAAATGGGAATTATGTGGTTAGCTCTTATGATTTTGCATAAGTGTGCTTTTTCTTTTTCAATTTGCTTGATACAGCTTAAAAACTCACAAACGGGGTTAAAAAGAGAGTTGGAGATATTTGCTATGCACTATTGTAGGCAATTTTGGGGTTTTTCCATGAATTTCATAATACAAATGGTTTTTTATTTTTTTTAAATATATGTTTAATATGCTGCAGCAGTCTTTCTGGCTAATCTATATATATAAAAGAGAAAAGTCACTCACTGACTCACTCACTGAGTGACTCACTCATCACCGCCCTCCCAAAACCGGTGGGCCTATAAGCGTGAAATTTGGGGTGGGTGTTCCTTCCGTGACTGAGGGGTGCACTAAGAACCGGTTTTCGGAAATTCCAACAGGAAAGGGGTGAAAAGGGGTGCAATGCGTTTTCCTCCCTATACTTTGCATTGAGAATTGCTGACTCATCAACATTCTGCCCCAACTGCTGGGCCTGAAGCATGGAATTCTGGGAGGGATTTTATGTCACCTGAACACCCACCAAGAACCATCTGGAGAAATTAACCCTTCAGGGGCTGAAAAGGGGGCAACGTGTTTTTGTCCTGTACTTAACATGGGAGACTGAACCACATCCAGCCAATTTGGTGCTCAGACCCTGGTGCACTGGGGGATGTTGTTCGGAGGAAGAGGTTGCGCTGGCGAGGATGCTGCGCATGAGGGGAAATTGCGCATGAGGGGAAATTGTGCATGGGGGAAGTTGCACATGTAGGAAAGTTGCGCAGGGGGGAAATTGCACATGGGAGGAAAATTGCACATGGGAGGACGTTGCCCATGTAGGAAAGTTGCGCACGGGAGGAAAGTTGCGTATATGGGAAGTTGCGCATATGGGATGATGCACATGGAGAAAAGTTGCGTATGGGGGAAGTTGCGCATGGGGGGATGATGCGCACGGAGGAAAGTTGCGCATGGGGAAAATTGCACACGGAGGAATTTGCGAATGGGGGAAGTTGCACACAGAGGAAGTTGCGCATGGGGGAAGTTGCGCATGGGGAAAATTGCACATGAGAGGGAAGTTGCGCATGGGGGATGATATGCACGGAGGAAAGTTGCGCATGGGGGAAGTTGGGCATGGGGGAAGTTGGGCATGGGGATGATGCACATGGAGGAAAGTTGCGCAAGGGGGAAGTTGCACATGGGGGAGGTTGCGCATGGGGTTTGATGCATATGGGGGAAGTTGCGCATGGGGGGTTGATCCGCATGGGGGTTGATGTGCATGGAGGGAAGTTGCGCATGGGGTAACTTGTGCATGCTGGGTTGATGCGCATGGGTGAAGTTGCGCTTGGGGGGGTTGATGTGTATAGGGGAAGTTGCGCATGGGGGGTTGTTACGCCTGGGGGAAGGTTATCCATGGGGGGTTGATGCATATGGGGGGATGGCATAAGGGGGAATTTTACTCCCGCAACACGGGTACGCCTTTCGCTAGTCTGTAATAAATGGAGCTAGTCCACATACACTTTTTTCTTGAAATGTTATCTAATAAAGATATAAAAGTGCTTCTAGGGAAAATTTTTCAGATTTTGATCTCAGTGGGCAGCTCAATCTTGACCTGTCTTGAAATCGGCAGGCCAATTGACCTGCACCACATCCAGTGCAAGTTGGGAGGTGAAAGTAGTGTTAACTCAGAGTAAAGGAACCTATGGTCCCTTACTTCAAGTACTGCCCCAACCAACACAATAGTAATATGGAGGTCAGCACCAGCAAAATCACTAGAACAAATCAGTTCCATGTTAATGCCAGGCTGCTGGGCAAGGAGCAGAATTCCACTCAAGTGCTCAAGGCTAGTCCCAGCCCCATACTGGGCCTAACTCACCTGCCCAGAAATGTCCCCTGCCTTCCCCTGTAATGTTCCCCCTAATGGGGAAAACAAATTACTGATACGGAAACTGGGAAAGTGGTAAGTTGCAGTTCTGTAAGTTTATTCCCCTATCCGCAGTAATCTACTATGTATTTAGTAGAAACCCTCCAGGTTTCTAGCATCTATTTGAGTTTTGTTAGCAAATAATTAGTGGCTAAATAGACTGAATATCTGTGAATTTACTTAACCAGAAGGGGCAAAATTACTACCTGCCAGGAATCTACCTATAGCAGATAACAGGAATCTATTGTTTATGTAATAAAGCAGGGGTTCTCAAACTTTATAGCACCAGGACCCACATTTTAAATGAGAATTGTTGGTGCACCCCCAGAAGTGATGTCATTAAACTGGAAATGATGTCATGTCCTGAAGTGGCATCAAGCAGAAATATTTGTAACATCCATATGTATGACAAAACCAAATTACTAAAGTAAATTAAAATAAAAGTAATAAAGTAAACAAAAAATGTTTGAACTTATTGAAAATAAAAGAACCCTCCTAACCCTTCAAAACAAAGGGCATACATAAGGCTTGTGCACCTACTGAGTCCAAACCCATAGTTAGAGAAATGCTGTAAAAAGTGATTGAAGGAAATTTTTTGTGAAAATAATGTGGTTTGCTCCATGTAGTATTACCAGAAATAAATCTGAGCAAATCTTTTGACCACAGCAATGTTCTGCCCAGTTCTGGAATTTCTAAAAAAACATTTAAACCAAAAAGCTTGGGTATCCATTTGACTAATACTGGCAGACACTTTCCTTTTTTTCAGAATGACCAGTCAAGTTGGTACAGTCCTGTGTCCAGTTGCTTTCAGATCTGGTTCTCGTATTTGCATAAAGGAAGTAAAAGAGTACAGGTCCAACCTTGTACATGTTTTTATACATGGATTTGACTCAACATGAATGGACATTGTAAATCACAGTTTCAAAAATTGCTTTTCTAATGTTGTAGAGGCAGTCATGCAAGCAGTCATTCTGTTTTTCAGTATTAGAATCAAACCACTGCAGATGTTGATGCACATTCCATTAGGCACAAAAGACAAGTAAGAAACCTGGAAGTAACCCAATAGCTATTAATTAGCTATTAATTTTTTTTCATTTTTTTATAAACTGCTTTGTGAACTTTTTAGTTGAAAAGCAGTAGATAAATACTGTAGATAGAAGTAGGTTTTAAACTTATTTATCCATTGTTTTGTTTACATATTGATTTTTTTTAATCCACAGGAGCTTCCGGAACGAACCCTAGTGGATAACTAGGGACACTTGTAACTGATTATCATGAACTATTTAAAAATGGCCTGGACATTTGGAAGTAGTTTCCAAAGACTTTTCAGTGGCCTCAATTAATTTGGTGTGAGGTTCATGGTAGATTAAAAGGAAAGAGATAAGTGCAGAAAGGACTGAGAATATTACAGTTTAAACAGTATTTTAAACTGTATTTTAAATCTTTTAGTCTTAATATGCTTCTGTATTTTAAATCTTTTAGTCTTAATATGCTTCTGTACTGTGATATAATTAATCTGCAGGTGGCAATCTTTAGCAGTGAAAGGGAGGCCTTTAACATTTGTACTGGATACATTCTAGCTAGTTGAGCAGTTGAGAACAGGCATAGAGTACTCTAATCCTGCAGTGAAATATTAATTCTGTACTTGGGATTGTTTAAATGCAGCCAACTGGCTACGTCATTAGAAATTTTCTCAAACCATTTGGCATTATTACTATTGCAGAACTGTGTGAGGTACTCATGAAATACAGATCTGTAGTCTTCTACAATCATGCTTTTTACAATAGCTGCAGCAGCTGAATCCTCTTTAAATTATCTGCTTATTTCTATTTTTGTATCCTGATAATGGAATGAAGTGCTTTTATAGCACAGTACGGAACTGCTGAATTACCAGTGAGATGTCTATAGAAGACAGGGGTCTGACACAGGTATTGAATAAAATGGGGCATGGATCGCTATAAAAAGAGAATTACTTGGGAGAAAGCACCTGGAGTTCTGATGATAATCTGCATTACTTGTATACCTGTTTGATCTAAGTATGAGCGGCTTATTGATCAATGGAAATTTTTTTTGCAGGTTGTCTTTATAAAGGCAAATTTTCACTCTGAATGGTGCTTACTGAAGGAAGTATTAGTAAAGAACGGCTTTTGTCACTGAATATAGAACTTCAAACAGTAGTAAATGAAATAACAGGCATTCTGTTAGGAAAGCTTTGAAAAGGAGAGATATTGTACTGCTTTAATGATTTTTTCTATTGTGATATTAGTGGAAGCAAGTCTTTAATATCTACACTTGTATTGATTATCATTTGGATTTTTTAATATTAAGTAAAAGGTTTATGGAGCATTTCTTTTTTTGTTTGTTTTAAATGTTGGACTAGGTTATCCTAGAAGAGCTTGTATATTTATTGAGACAGCTTCTGTTCAAATAGATTGTTGCATTAATCTCTGAGAAGTATCGGCACACATGTGTGAAACAAATGACATAGTAATTTTTGGTTGACCTGAATTTTGAAGATAAATAGTTTATAAACTTGGAAAAAGTTCAAGACCATCTGTATCTGTATTCAAGATCATTTGGGAAGCCTGGAGGGGAGGAAACATGAGCATGATGTGTTACTTAGTTTGTAGATGTATTCTATATATTACCCTTTTGTAGATTGGTTTATGACTTTCTGTTTCTGTTTAAAATATCAGTGTAGTGGTTGGGTCATCACAAATGTTGCACTATGAACTAAGCACAAAGAGAAAGCAAACAAATAATATGCAAAATAATAGGGTAACTTCCACATTACTATTTCACTGCAGTATTCTGGATGCTACATATAAGCGCCTGAATAGGCTAGCAGTAGACTAAAGGACTTAATAAAATACTGTAACTTTGAATGAGTAGTTATACAGTGTGGTATGTGCTACAGATATTGCAGTAGTCTGTACAAACTTGCTCCTAACTCTTCTACCTCCATCGGAAGCAATTCTAACCCCCTAAAAATAAAAAGTTTAGTTCAAAAATGTAGCAAAGAGATGATAAGCTCTGGATAATTTCCTATTTTTTACACAAGTCTGAGGAACACTATACAGAGTGAAATCCAAAAGGGAAATACACAAACACAAAAAAGTAATAGATTAATTTAGAACTCCCCAAATGAACTGCCATTGAAGACTGCCGAATTAATTGCTGGAAAATGTAACCTGTTAAATGCTTTTCTCAAAGCTGAATATGTAAGCTTCTGAAAGTAGCTTTGCTGAAACTGGACCACCTTGATTGAGCAGTATTTTGTATGATTTGTGTATTGTATCACAATTCTTAACCTCCCATTCTCCCAAAATCATTCACATATAGTAATTGCATAGCCACATAATCAGGTACTATACTTTTATAAGTCTTTGCATTTGTTTATCAGTGTTTGATGACTATTCATGTCAACTTAACATAGATTAAAAAAAGCTTTTTATTTTTGTAGTTAAAGGTTAGGGTTAGTGCTTGAGCCATTCTGAAAGTATTGTTGCTGGTCTAATAGACCCCCTGGTCTATTCTTAAGGAAGTGTGATCTCTCCCTCTGTTCTAGTAGCAGTAATATCTCTAGGCTGACAATGCAGAGAAGTCTGATAGCTTCCACAAATTCCTTCCTCCAAAGCAGGAACTCTTCCGCTGGAACACAGTAACTGTGGCTGCTACTCTTAGTCTGAGCCTGGATTAGCTCTAAAAGTGCATCCACCACCATCACTTTTGATGGTGAATGAAAAGTATTGCATTGAATGAAAATTATTGCATTCATCAGAGTCAGGAATTACAATTTTTTAAAGTTATCATTTGGGTACATGTGGGCTTGAGCAACAGGTCAGAGATGGGCTTGGGGAATGGAGTGAAAAAGTTAACTTGCTCTGAAAAATTGGCGTGTCTCATGATGCAGCCCCCTGTTCCAGATTCTGTGCAAATGTATTAATTTTACCTCAGTTTTCCATAGAACCCAGATCATGAGGCACCTCTACTTGTCCTTTCTGTCAGATCGGCCAAAGAATGCTTGTCTGGTGCATCCTTTGGCTAGAAGGTACATCTGCATGAGAGGGAGGGAAAAAGTGGGCTTTTCTGACACAGGTTCTAGAGCAATGGTACTCCAGCATTTCAGCCTGGGACCTTCTTCTGAGAATGACAATCTGTCTGAGACGCCCCCTCCCTCGAAAGCGATGTCATGGCTGAAAATGAAATTAAAGGGTAACGAGTGCCAGATTCCATGATGTCTGCACCCAGCTTTTTGCAATTCCTTGAAATGAAGTTGTGACCCCCAAGAGGGTCCTGATCCCCACTTTGAAGACCACTCTTCTAGAGGTGTGTGTGGTTCTCTCTTTCGCCGAGTAGCTGTACTGAGGATTCTTTGTTCCATGTAGGGACAAGTGCTGGACTTCTGGGACCTCTTGAGAACACCCTTGCAGTCTTCCAGAAATATCCTAGAAAGTGAAAAGCAAGTGTCAGTTTAAACACAAGATGCTCTGATGGGATGCATCCAGTCTGCCTCCCTCATTGCCATACGCAGAAGAGGATGTGTGTGTATTTTTTCATGGCTGGGCTTAGGGTTGAGGTACAAAGAATGGAAAGGGGTCTGTTCAGCATATTGCATACTACTACACTGGAGATAACATGGGGTCATGTGTGGAGCATAATAGGAAAGTGGAGTACAAGAGTAGCTGGCAGCATTATTCATGCACTCAGTTGCAGCTTTTCCTTTTGTGGATTCCTTCCCTTGTACCCTCCTGCCTGGCTGGGGCTTCCCTCATTCCCGCCTGTCCATGTGGTCTGAAGAAAAGGGATTTTGTTTGTTGGAGTGGGATAATGGGAGGGGGACAGGGAAGGGTTCAAGTCAGTAGCAAGTTCTGCTTTGCTACCTGTCGGGTGGGATGGAGGGGGGTACAGTAGAAAGGGAACTTCTGAGTGTGTTCAGTGCTAAGTAGCACTGCATTTCTTTACACTTTTGCTGATTTTCAATGTTTGCATGACTCAGCTCAAGCATTGTCAATCACAAAGGAGTTACTCAAATACTTGAAAAACATGCCTTTTATGACTTGTTTTAGGCATAAGTCAACATTGAGAAGGAACACCGAGTCATTTTGGAAAGCTGATAGCTATAGATACATTGCTCCTCCCATTACCAAGCATAATCTCCAGTAGATTAAGTAGGATGATGTATTCTGCATCCTTTCAAGCATTCTGAGAAGTACTTGCTTATTGACTGGCTATATGGAGTTAGGAAATAATGCATTGCTCTAACATTAAGCAACAAACAAACAATCCTGGTTGGACTCATAATCATTTTGGAACTGACAAAGTTCTCTTTTCTCCATCCATTTTTATTCTGATAGCAATTAGAGCTGCTGCTTCTGCAATAAATTGCAGCCTGAAGTTCCAAACTCCCACACTTCTGTGTTTTGCTAACAAGGTGACTGAGTAAAAGCCATGAGTCAAACAGCTTTCTTCTATTTTTGTTTTTGGCATCCAAGATTGATGCATTCCAGCACTGGGAAATAAGAGGATGCCCTTCAGGGTATGGGTATGACAAGCATGTAAGCTTTATTTCCTTACTGGAGAGTTCATCTGCATTCAGCAGCATTTCTACTATAGTTGTGCGTCACTCGGAGACTGCATGGTAATGAAGCACTGATGCTGTGGGCCAAAACTCTGTTGCCTGTGAGCAAAAAAGGGATGACCGTTAAGACAAGCTACACCAACAGAATTGTAGGTGCTGCAGCATCTCCCTGAAACATGATGTTGAGCCTACAGGATTCTGTGCTTTTTGAAATTAACATTAAATCCCTCCTAAAGTCATGGAGCAGCAGCTGTAAGTATATTATCTTAGCTGAGACAGCTACATTGTGGGTGTTCCTCCTTGCATGCTAATTCTTGAATGCTGAGCTTTTGAAAGGCAGACTATTTTGTGTAAAATTAATGATAGATAAAAAGAAGGAAGCATAATATCTGCTTCCTAGTTCCAGTGTAAGAAAGCATATCCTTTGTGTAAGTTTCTTTGGCACAATTCCTTGCAAAAAGAAGTGGCAGTCTTAGATCCAGGCACTGCAGAGGTTCTGACCAGTAGTATTCCATAGTTCCCTTCTGCCCAGTAGCTTCTTTGAAGAAAAACCAGTTTTCTGCCATACAAGGCAGACAACTTTTTTAATGTAACATGGTTGTGTTTGAACTAATAGGCTTATATAATGTACCCAAGATAAATGAAAAAATGTAGATTTATATTTATAGTATATACCTCTCCACTTCTTATGCTAAAATCCAGAGTAACTACAAGACCTTTTACACCGACGTAGTTATGGTGCCACCTATAGGAAATGCATAGAGCAATCCAGAGTCCTGTGCTCTTTATGTCTTCCCGTAGTTACTCTGGATTTTAGGGTATCTGTATCTTTAAATTCTCTAAATCTGAACAAAGGCAAGCTGTTTCTGGATGGCATCCAGAAGACTTTTGTGAATTCAGTGATTCTCAACCTGAGAGGTAGGCCCTGCAAGGGGTACATGAAAATCTGGAAAGAAAGAATTCTGAGTCTTAAAATCTACTCCCTAGCCTAATACAAGGAAGAATGAAAGCTTCTGGTAGAGGACTTGCAATGACTTATAGATTGACTGCACCCTCCCCCTCCCCCCTTATCATTTGGGAGGAAGAGAGCTTAGAAGAAGTTTTTGCTTTGCTCTTGTCATGAGTTCTTAGGAGTTTTTTTTTTTAGGAAAGGGTCAGAGATTTTTTTGTTAGATCCTTGTGGACTTTAGCATGCTTACTTATATGACTGCCTGTAGAGATTTTTTAAATCCCCCCTCTCCACGCCACTGAATTAGTCCAATGGAAAGGCAGAGCCGATATGATTGGAATCAGCTGGCATCGCAGCGCTGGCCTAAGGACAGGAGCTCACCCTGTCTTGTGGGGCCAACCCAGGTTTTGAACCCTGGCCTGCTGGTTAACAGGCACAGTGTCTTAACCACTTGCACCACCCACAGCCCACTGTACAAACTTAAGGAACAGATTATTGGTTCTGTGGGGGTGGATAAAATTAGTTTAGAAGTATTTAAAAAGTTTGAAAAATTCTCACTTAATTTTCTCCATTTGAGAAACAGGAATGTAGTGGTCTTATGTCAATGTTTTGTGAACCATCTGAGAATAAGAGTATTCCAATTATACCACTACTGAATATGCTCAGGGATATGAGGCATTTCAAAATGGGCTAAATATTTCTCATGTGTCTCAGGGGCCAATCCTATCCTATCCAACTTTTCAGTGTGGATGCAACTACAATGTAGGTCCAAAGTAAGGGAACAAACATTCCCTTACCTTGAGGAAGTCTCTATGACTCCAAACCCCCCCCCCCCCCCGCACCTTCCAACCACACAGTACAATGATTATTCCATTGTCTTGGGTGTCTTAGAGCTGGAAAGTTGGATAGGATTGGGGTCTCACTTCCCTGCATTGAGCTTTGCTCATGCTTTGGTTAAAGTGTCCCGAGTTCCTGGTCTGACACCACCTCCCTTCTCCATAGCTGTGATATTTACTATTTACTGTTAAAATAGCTGCACCATTTGGGAATTATGTTTTGTTCAAAAACTATTGATCAATACAGTGTTAAGATGTATTTGATAAATTGTAGGACTTACAGTAGATTGTGCCATTCGATGAGTGCCATCATTTGGTATTAAAATGTTAATGCTATTTTGTGATACATAGACTGTAAAAGTGAGAGAATTAACAGTAGTTGCAAACTGGCATTAATTACTGGTAGGTACCGGTACATATAAAACAGTCTTCTATTAAATCAGACCACTTAACAATTATAGTCAGCATTGTGTGCAGTTTACCGATGGGTAGCAGTTATCCAGGATTTCAAGCTATCCAGTTAACAGGAGCCCGTTTCAGCCTTGCCTGGAGATCCCAGAAATTAAATGCTTCTACATAACACATTTGAGTTTCTAGTTAAAAGGCTAAAATGTCCCTCTCTTACATAACAAAAGGACAGGAAATTCTAACCCATTCGCTCTAGATATGTTCCTTGTTTATTTTAAGTATAAAATAATGAAATAAGGACAACTGTTAAATATAACTGTGTTAAAATATATTCTTAAAATTTTTGCTATAACTTTAAGGTATGCTTGGGTGGCAGTATGACAAGCTACCGGTAATTGTATTATGCATTGTTATAATGGTGGTTCTCATTCCACACTGGGGAGCCCTCCAGCATTATCCAGGCCCCTAACAGGAGAGTTTGGGAACTACTTGTTTATAGAGTCCTTATTAATATGCCCCCTTATAAGTAAAAACTAAGACAAGTTATTCACTTGCCTTTTCTACTGCCACCTATATATTGGCTTTAGTTGTGTTTATTTGTTATAGGATTTGTATCCCGCCTTTCTCCACAAACAGACCTAAGGCAGCTAACAATATATGTAAAAGCACATAAAATCAATATAAATTTTAAATATTTAAAAACATTTATGGCAAATGGTTAGCGAAACAATGTTGAGGACTGTTACCTTCATGCCCAGGTTGGCTACTTCCTGAAGTCCTCATTGTTATTGCCAATGGGGCGTTGGAATTACTTTATGGTGTACCTGGTATCTGATCCAGTAGAGCTTTTACGTTTAAGGCTTAAAAGTGTGAGACAATTAAAATCCAGGAATTGATATACTGTTGAGGCTGGAGATCATAACATATGAGCTGCCTTAAAAAGAGACTGCAGTAGTGACAAAGATCCAGCTGAGGTGGGTCTCTCAAGAGAGAAGGACTCCCAGGAACGCAGAGATAACTCTGAGTATCTGATGATGATTATTAATGATGAATTAACACTTATGTCAAAGTTCTTAGAACACTTTGAATTGCTATACAGGTATTTTAAATCAACTGTATTATTGATTATTTTTATAAGATACTAGAAAATAGCATCCCCGCGTTGCAGCAGTAAAATTCCCCGATACGCCATCCCTGCACGGCGCATCAATCCTCCCATGGCACATCATCTTGGTCACATGTTGGCACATGTTGGTCAGTCTTCCATGTTCAGTATAAGACAAAAACACTGTGCCCCTTTTCAGCCCCTTAAGGGTTAAATTTCTCCATATCAGTTCTTGGTGGGTGTTCATGTGACAGAAGGAACTCACTCCCCAAATTTCATGCTTCTAGGTCTGGGGGTTGGGCCACAGCATCCCTCAGTCACCGATTCTTCAATGCAAAGTATAGGAGGAAAACGCATTGTGCCCCTTTTCACCCCCTTCTGGTTGGAATTTCCAGAAATCGGTTCTTAGTGACTTCCTCCATCACGGAAGGAACACTCACCCCAAATTTCACGCTTCTAGGCCCACCAGTTTTGGCTGGGTGTTGATGAGTCAGTGAGTCAGTTGTTGACTTTTCTCTTTTATATATATAGATTCTCATTCTTCCTGTTGCATCCATCCATTATCATGAAAAGGAAAATGTTTCATTGACATTTAATTCATTGAGAGTTCTGAATAGGCAGGCATAGGACTGTGCTGTCAGTCTCTTAGCTCTTATTACACATCAGCTGTAACAGTGGTACTCAAATGGGGGTTGGGACTCTCATGGGTGGTTGTGACCTCCTTTCAGGGGAGTCTTGGAATTTGGCATTCTGGAATCTGGCCATCTTGTCCACTATATTGGAATGGACATTCACGCTGCTTTCCTGGAAGAAAGTCTCATTGAACACAATGGGACTTACTTCCAAGTAGACATGAGGCGTTCTGGCACCATAGTAATGTCACTTCAAGTTTGATGTCACTTTGGATACGTGACATCACTTTTGGGTTGACATCCCAGAAAGATGATTGACAGGGGCCCTCAACCAGAATTACAGTTTGAAAGGGCGTTCTGAGCCAAAATGCCCAAGTTATACAATTCAGTTATATCACTGAGCTATAACTTCTGAAGAACTATCTGTCCATGTTCAGTATGTGATATAAATTGTATTAAAAGAAACATTCAGGTACTGCTATTAAGCTAGTTTATATATGCTTAATTAGGCATAGACCTCATATAAATGTGTTTTTAAATACGTTAAATGTTTTTATATTCATTGTTATTAATGTTTGTTGGCCACCTCGAGTTGGCCTTGTTGAGAAAAGGCAAGAGAGGAATACCATAAATAAATAAGTAAATAAATAAACTGGGGGTACAAATTTAACTTGGGGTGCAAATTTCTGAGTACATTTGTAAAGGATGTGACTCACAGTAAAGGGGTTGGTTTCCAGGGAGTAAGGTCAGATTACAGCTTTAAGTCTTTCTGAACACAATAGTTTTACTAGTGAGTAAAATAACACCAGTAACACCATTTTCAAACTCCTTATAGATGAAATTTCTTGTTATAAAT
Source organism: Cryptoblepharus egeriae (assembly GCA_030015325.1). Lineage (NCBI taxonomy): Eukaryota > Metazoa > Chordata > Lepidosauria > Squamata > Scincidae > Cryptoblepharus > Cryptoblepharus egeriae. Next base: position 58,614,086 of record JAREYC010000007.1, read on the forward strand.
GGAAATCTCATTCTTCTGACACACTCAGAAGAAAGCAGATTTTATTGATGTTTTTTTCTTATGGATATGTATGCAGAACATACACATTCAGCAAGAGTGCTTCATCCGAGGCTTTTTTTTAAGGCTTGCTTAGTTGGCAGAATGTTGTTGCAGTGCTGGCTAGGGTTTGATTGTAGTTGCACTTTTTTCAGTAACAACAATGAGGTGACATTCATATGGCCTAGATTCAGGATGCTGTGTCTCTGCCAACAGTTTTAGGCATTCTTTTTACACTGAGTCAGGAACATTCTGTTAAACCAGCTGTTGTAGTGGGGATGTTCAGCAGATAAGTTGCCCTTTTTTCATTCATAATTTTCACAAAGGATGGGATTTCAGTAGTTTTGACTTTGCTTGTGCATTAACAAATGGCAATCTTTAATTCTGTGTGACTTTAACAGATAAACTTTACGTGCACTCCTAGTTACTGCACCACCAAATGAATACCTATGGGAAATTCATATTGCAGTCCAGAGCAAATTGTTCTTACACCGGAGCAAGGTGTAACCGTAACCGTAGTTACTCAGGATTGCGCCCATAGTTTCTAATCTTAGGTGTCCCGTTCTTTCCCTCCTCTAGAAAACTTCTATACAGTAGTGCCTCACTTAACAAGTGATCCACATAACAAACAAAAATTTCTGTAGGATTCTACCTCACACAGCCAGTGTTGCTTCACCTAACAAGCACACTCGTTGGCAGTTGGGGCAGATGTGCTGGCCGGCAGCCCTTTTAAAAAGCATCAGGGCTGCCTAGTGTTCCTGCTTATAGCAAAAGCAACACTTCCACAATGTTCCTCCTGTGGCCAGGTGTCTGCTCAGCAGAGGGAGAGAACAGCAGTGGAGAAGAGGGAAGTCGCTCAGGGCTAGCCAGAGGGGACCAGGGGAGAGAGAGGCTTAGGATGAAGAGAAGGAGAAAGTGGGGAGCTTTGAAAATGTCTTGGATTGCAGAAGAAAGTGTCTTGGATTGCAGCCTCCTAACCATGTCTACCCAGAAATAAGTCCCTTTGTGTTAAATGGGTCTTACTCCCAGAAAAATGTCTTTGATTACAACCTCCTAACCATGTCTACCGAAAAGCGTCCCACTGTGTTAAATGGGGCTTACTCCCAGGAAAGTGCCTTTAGGATTGCAGCCTAAGTAAACTTCATAGGATCATGTACATTGAATACATGTTTTGAATTCAGTACCAGGGTTTTGTCATCATTTTAACATACAGTTAATATTTTTATATGAATATTTTTTGGGTTCTGGAAACAATTGTCTGAGTTTCCATTATTTTCTAAGGGAAAATCCACTTCACATAAAAGAATTTCACATAACAAGCATGCTTCCGAAATGAATTAAACTTGTTAAGTGAGGCACCACTGTATTGTGGTTTTAACTTTAAATTATGGCTGCAATTCTAGAAGACACTTTCCTAGGAGTAAGACCCACTAAACACAATTGGACTTACCTTTGAATAGACATGGTGAGGATTGTGCTCTATATAATACTTTTGTATTTTACAAAACAAACAGAAACAAATACCAAAAAAGATTATCTTTTAATCTTTTAATTGTAACCCTCCCAACAAATGCGTAAGATAGGCTGATAATGTTTGTCTTTTGTTCAAAGCCATCCATAAGTATATATAACTGAGCAACTACAGTGGCGCCTCACAAGAGCTTAATTCGTTCCGGAGGCATGCTCTTTAAGTGAAACGCTCTTTAAGTGAAGCAGATTTTCCCATAGGAAATAATTGAAACTCAGACAATTGGTTCCACAACCCATAAAAATATTCATATAAAAATATTAACTGTTTATAAAAATGATTACAAAACACTGCAATATAACACTGTACAAAGCACAGTAATATACAGTAGCACACAACACTGCAATAAAGAAAATACTGTACAGTACTGAACTGTACTGTACCTTTGAAAACCTTCATGGCTGGCGTGAGGGTTACAGAGAGGGGATGACTTTGACTGCAATCCTAAAGACACTTTCCTGGGAGTAAGACCCATTGGACACAATGGGGCTTACATCTGAGTAGACATGGTAGGATTGTTCACAATCTCTAATGGAGTCACTACTATCCATTGGCTCAATGGAATCTATTGTCTTTTTGTGCAACTTTAACATTCCCATGCTGCTGACGGGGAGCAGCACTTGAACATTGATAAGGCACACCTTCCACGCTGCCACACACAGACCTGACTCAGGCTGCTCCCCCCAGACATCCCATGAGTTCCCTGGCAATGGAAGCCTATTCCAAACTTTGACCAGGGCCCTACTGTAGCTCACGCTAGTCTCCTCATCCCGCCTGTGAGTTCCCTTGCCATGTAAGCCTGTTCCAAACTTCCTCAGAAGAATTAGAGTAGTCTGGGTCTATGGAACTTAAAATGCGACTGTAGAGACCATCAGTGCTTGCTTCTTGAATTATCTTGCATTCTTTTATGATGGGCATGAGGCTTTGTCATGCTTCTTGCAGCATCTGATCATAGCCTAGAAACACACTCTGGAGTTGGATGCACATTGTTTTTGCAATTGATACCTCTAAGGCATGCTCTTCACAGTGACTACCTGTTACCCAAGAAAGTGTACTTTAGATACTGGAGAAGCTGTTAATCAAGAGAATCCATCTAAACCATAGTGGGGATTAGGTCCATTGAAATTTATGCAGTTTATTTTGTCTACTGATTGAATATGGGCCAGGGACTGTTGAGAGAGCCTAGGGCAGTGGTGGCGAAACTAAGGCATGCATGCTAGAGTGGGCACTCAGAGCCCCCTCTACTGGCACGTGGCCATAGCGCCCCCAGACAAGCACGCATGCCCAGAGTTTTAGGCATGCATGCTAGGCAACAGTGTACTCCTGGCACTGTTTCCTTAGAGTCCATATGCAGGGCGGCGGCTTTGGCTTCCCCGATACATTCATTAGACACTACAAGGTGGACAGGGCGGCTTCGGCTGAAGCTGCCTTTGGCAGAAGGGTGTTGCAGAGAGTGCTATCCCTCTGCGTCTCTCCCACCCTGAGTGTGAGGCTCTGGTACATCCCAATCATTCTCTGCACCCTGTGCTCACTCCAGAGAAGGATGGAATTTCCTTACCGTAAATGTCCTTTTCTTGGAGATGAGGACAGGATGCATTCAGGCCCACCTCAGCAGAGTCGCAGACCGACCTCACCATTTGGGGAATTTCCTTATCCTTGCAGGTACAGACATTGGATTGTTTCCTGGTCCAACTGTTCAGTGGGCAAGTTTCTCAAGTTCCTCTTCAGGTTCTCTGTGGTCAGGACCCCTCGTTTTGGTCTGGTCTGTGTTTACCTCTGTTCTACAGTTTCTGTTTTTCCTACAGCTTTAAGACTATATTGGTGCGCGGTGGCTATTTTTCTCTGTTCGGCTCTGGTACTCAGACAAGATTACTTCCGGCCCTGTCTCGAAGGTGGGCAGGGCATACCCCCAGTCATTCTCTGAATGCACCCCGTCCTCATCTCCCAAGAAAAGGACATTTACAGTAAGGAAATTCCATCCTTTTGTTTCTTCCCTGACTGCATTATGAGCTGTAGCAGCCCCTCCAGATCCAGTATAGATTTATAAATTGGTACTATCTTTCTCTTATAAAACAGCACCTGGTTCTCAAGGCCTTGGGAGGGAGGCAGCAGTGTGATTCTGAGATTTGTACTGCTGCCAGGCTCAGGAGGGCTTTTTTGTACTTTTCCTACAGCCTGCGCTGCCGTCCTGGGGGATCTGTAGCCCTTGTAGCCCTTGGCAATGCTACTTGTACCTGCAAAAGTCTTTAAAACAGGCAGTTCTGGTTTAAGAACAAAAACCAAAAGTGTCTGTTTTTTCTTTTTTTGGACTTTGCAGACATGAGGCGTATATAGGGCTCCCCAGGTTCCCAGGAATGCAATACTGGCATTCCTGGTAACAGGTAATCCTGGCAGCAAGTAATCAAAAGAAAATCCTCCTGTCCCCAGCAGCATGATAGTCCTGGGCATCACACTGCTGTCTTCCCCAATCCTTATGGGACCAGTGACAAGACTTAGGCTGTAGTGACACAATGTCCCAGTTTGAGAATTTCTGAGTTAATGCACATGCTGTTCTTGAAGGACTGTTTTGAACTGAAAGAAAACTGAAAATTTAATCAGTTGCAATTTTAACTTTCATACACTGTACAATTTTATTTTATTGTACAGTTTTATTTGAACGCTGTGTCTTTTAGGGCCACATTTTTAAATGCATTGCTTGATTAATAAATTTTTGAGCATGCGTTTCTCTTTCCTGAAATGAATGGTTCGAAGACATTTTTGTAGGCTGGTACGATTAATGGTACTGCTGTAGCTTAATAGTTAAAAGTACTGTGCCTGTCAAACAGGATAAGCAGGTCAACGGTTTGAGACCCAAGTACAAGAGGATGGAGTGAGCCCCCATCCTTAGCCCAGGTCCTATCAACCTAGCAGATTGGAAGCATGCAAATGCAAGTAGATAAATTGGCACTACCTTGGTGAGAAGGTAAGTGTTCCTTGCGCATGTGGGCCACGTGTCCATGGAGGCGTCCTTGGACAACTTTGGCTCTGGCTCTAGAACTGGGGATGAGCACACCTCCCCAGAGTGGATCATGACTAGCAAGGCAACCTGCAGGGGACACTTTTACCTTCCCTATTTGTAGGTAGCTACTCTTAATGAGTTATCTTTTGCTTCTCTTAATTGTGCCAGTTGTTGGTGTTTGCTATTTTTCTACAGAGATCAGGTAAGCAAGCTGTTCATTCCTTTGAAGCATATTGACAGTCAGCGGAGCAGATTATGGGATGATTCAAACTCTGAAAGTCAGATGCTGGCTGCCAAAGCTGAAGAAAATTTATCTCTAAGGGCAAAGATGTTGATGGTAGTCTCTATTCACACATCTTAAGAGTCAGAAATTTACTTTTTCTTTCACTTTTCTCCTTCTAGAAGTACTGACAACATACTTTGGATCTAAGATACTTCCTTAGAGCCAATCAGTTTTTAGCCGTGATTGAAGACATGCATATAAAATAGCTACCAGTTTAAATAAAAAAGAAAGTTATATGGATGACATTTAGAATTGTGTTAGGCAGCATACATTTGTATGTGTATGTGTGCAAATCATCTCTTGTGTGAAAACTGCATTCTTGTATGATGGTATCATTTTGTATTCTGTTTTTGTAGTCTAAAATACTGTGGAGAGAGCCCTTGGTAGTATCCGGTATGATGGCTCTTATTTTTAATGAGATTTGAGAAATATCTTGATAAATCTGACTTTGGGTGTAGAAACAGCTTTTCCCCCTAGAACATTCAAAGATATTGTGTAGCCTGCATTATGATTTTCAATAGTTCTTCCATCCTTCAGAATTGCACAGTAGTATTTGGCCCACAGTTTTCTTGGTCCCCATTGCCTTTTGGAGGAGAACAATTTGAAACAGGGAAAGGCAGTAGCACAGTTCCCAGGATCATGTTGCTGTCAGGGACAGGAGGGGATTTTTCACTTACCTCCCACCAGCGCTGGAATCCTGCAGGTTTGCGGGGTCTGGGAAGCCCTTGCAGGGTTTCCCAAGCCCCTATATCTAAAAAATAGGCACTTCCAGTTCTGTTGTGAAACTGACCACATATCTGCTATTATTACAAGTCTAGTGAGTCATTGGTAGGTGCCATATTATTTCAGTAACCATTTCCCACACTTTTCATCCAAATATGCTATTTCTATTCTGTAGAAATTTGGCATGCCACTTCTTGGCTCATAGAATGTTTCACAATGTGTTTCTAGGTTCTGGACATGTTACTCTTGCAAGAGATCACTACACATTTCAAATTTATAAACAAAATATTGGCTTCTGCTTTCTTCAGCAGTGTCCCTTAGTTGTTGCTTTCCTGCTTAACTTAAATCTGGATATTATTCCTAATGCTTAAACATATTTTTTCTCTCTCTCTCCTGTAATTGAATCTAGTATTTCCTGGGCAATAATGTATTACATGTCCTAGCAGAGAAGGTGAAAACTTGAAAGAAAAAAATGCTGTCAGCATCTCCTTAATTTTTCTACAAGCTAAGCATACCTTGTCTACTTAAACCTTTCCTAATGACTCTTCCTAATGATTTTTATCTACCTTGTAGCATCTCTTATGATGATTTGCAGTTATTCAGTGTCCTCCTTGAATTGTGGTAAGAACAAAAGGCAATGTATATTGTTTCATTTTATGTCCGTTCCGTCTCAAATGATTTTATCTGCTCATTCTTCTCCAGGATGCTTATACTTACAGTAGTTCTGTTTTCCTTCCTTTTATTATAACAGTCTTGTGAGAGGGGTTGTGCTGCAAGGTTTGTCTATCCCAAAATTACTCATGAGCATTGTGACAGAGTAGAGATCTGATCCATGATTAATTATTGTGCTCTAATCTGCATCAAGGATGGTTTTCCTTCATAGGTTGAGGAAGAATACTATTGGTCTGCTGCTTCTTTATCTGCACCCATCTATCTTTGGCTGGTAGAATTAGAGTAGTCTGGGTCTATGGAACTTAAAATGCGACAGTAGAGACCATCAGTGCTTGCTTCTTGAATTATCTTGCATTCTTTTATGATGGGCATGAGGCTTTGTCATGCTTCTTGCAGCATCTGATCATAGCCTAGAAACACACTCTGGAGTTGGATGCACATTGTTTTTGCAATTGATACCTCTAAGGCATGCTCTTCACAGTGACTACCTGTTACCCAAGAAAGTGTACTTTAGATACTGGAGAAGCTGTTAATCAAGAGAATCCATCTAAACCATAGTGGGGATTAGGTCCATTGAAATTTATGCAGTTTATTTTGTCTACTGATTGAATATGGGCCAGGGACTGTTGAGAGAGCCTAGGGCAGTGGTGGCGAAACTAAGGCATGCATGCTAGAGTGGGCACTCAGAGCCCCCTCTACTGGCACGTGGCCATAGCGCCTCCAGACAAGCACGCATGCCCAGAGTTTTAGGCATGCATGCTAGGCAACAGTGTACTCCTGGCCCAGTGCACATGCCTGGAGCTCTGGACATGCATGCTGGGCAGAAGCACGCTCTGCTCTGAAGAGGAGCACCCTGCTCCTCCGGAGCAGAGCATGCCGGTGTCCAGTGTGCATGCCCAGAACTCCAGTACCAGTACTCAGACAAGAATTCCAAATACAGTGATGCCTTGTAAGACAAACTTTTTGTTCCAGAAGCATGTTTATCTTACAAAGCAGATTTTCCCATAGGAAATAATGGGAACTCAGACAATTGGTTCCACAGCCAAAAAAAATCATATTAAAATATTAACTGTTTGTAAAAAAAGATGACTAAACGCTGTAATCAAATTGAAAACATTATAATATAATGCAGAATACAGTTACTGTAATAAAACACTGTAATATACTGTCCAGTAAAACAGAAAAGAAAAATTTTATGGCCAAGGATGACTAATTTTCAATTAAAGGGTCACTGGTGTCTTTTGAACATCTTTAACAAGGAACCTATCTCTGTGTTGAGATCTATCTATGCAAACCAGATAGGCAGTTTTCAACAGGAGAAGCGGCAAAGGTTTCTGCATGAATGCAAAAGGGGCAAGATCCTATGCTGTCCACTCATAATCGAATCCCATTGAATCCACTGGGGCTTACTCACAAGAAAGTGTGTAGGATGCCAGCCTTACTCTTTCCAAGCTGCAGGAGCAGCAAAGGCTTCTGCCTGGAGGCCAAAAGTGAGGTGATGGGGGGGGGGAAGGCAGGGAAGATGGTGAGAAGGGAAGAGGGGTGGTTATAGTGGGGTTCAGGCAGGGGAGGCTTCCTTAGGTGAAGGGGGGGTCCAAGAGGGGCTTCCCTCCTACCTGATGGTGGCTGCTGCAGGGCTTGGCTGGCTGGATTGAGGCCACATACTGGCTGGGCTGGGGAGGCTCCGAGGATGCTGCTGTCTGTGCATCCTTTCTCAAAGATCGTAAGAGGACACACTTTCTCTGCCTTGATCCCCCTTTTTTTTGCATATTTCACTTGCTAAAAATAGTCTGGCCATTTTCCAGTAACCTATTGCAAGGTTGTATGTATGCATAGCTTTGAACTTATTTCAACTTGAATTGTTTTTGTTTTATTTTTTTTTAATTTATAACTTTTTATAATTCTCCCTATGTCTATAGGATATGAAACTATTTACTTGGGGGTTTTTTTAAAGGCTCGCTCGTTTTAAAGGTACATCATTTGAAGTTGATAACAGTGGAAGTGTTGGAGAGAACAAATGAAAGTGTGCCAAACAATATTGCCTTACCAATTTTTTAAAAAAATATGTTGTCCTTTCTAATCTTGCCAGAGATTGCCCTTTAATTCTCAAATGTTTGCTGCTAACTAAAATGTTGAGAGAGCAGTCACAATGTCAGGACTATTTTTCTCTTCTCTTAAGGGCATTTTTAATGCTCTTATTTAGTAGAATACTGCTACATCTCAGAATTGCTGTGTTGATAATTTGATTTACTTTATTATTAATGATCCCTATTTCTCTTTCCTCTAGCATCAGCACCAGCCAGCAGCATTACTAAACGCAGAATTTCTCCCAGCATCAATTCCACCTGGGAAAAGAGAAGTGTCATCATGTCTAATATTACCATTGATCCAGATGTCAAACCTGGTGAATATGTCATCAAAAGCCTCTTTGCTGAATTTGCTATTCAAGCTGAAAAGAAAATTGAAGTTGTAATGGCTGAACCCTTGGTGAGTTCTCCTATGTAGTCTTCATTCCATTGTTCTGTTTGCTTCAATTTCTTTAACCAAATAAGCAAGAAGATATATAAGTCAACAATCAATCAACAATCAAACAATCATTCGCACGCAATGGAGATCTTGTTAACCCCACCCTGCTTTTCTTTGGAATAAACCGGAAGTCATGTGTTTTTCATTTTTGGGCTCTGAGCCTGGCAGAGATGACTGCAGCCTCTGCTGCAGTCATATAGCCTTCTGCAGTGAGGGGAACAGAACTCCCCTTGGCTCCAGAGGGTGGGGGCACTGTATCCATGGTTTCAGTTTAACCAGATTCCTGGACTGAACCCTCGCCAATGGGGGGGGGGGGGGCACCTGTACATAGTGTATTTACGTAGACCTACTTAATAATATCCTAGTCATACATCTGCAAAACCAATTTTAAGCATAGACTCATTCTGCCTCATAATGAACTAAATTCCCAGGATTTTACTGAAATCTATTACATACTGCATTTGCATTAAAATTAAATAGTGAAATAAAAATACAAATCTAACTTTGGATGTTAGGTATGGCTGCATTGTAAGCACAGTGCTTCCTTTTGTGGTGCTTTTGTTCAGGTGCAGTGGTGCTAGGCTTGTAAGATTTGGCTGTTAAGAGATATGTATGTTCAGACTTCTGTCAAATATGTAGGCAAATGCCGGCAGTGTAGGAGTACATATATTTAACAAATATATCCCCCTCCTAGAATTAGGGGAAATATACAGGAGAGGGGTAATAATGTCTTTACCATTGACTCATGAACATAGTGACTTAACCATGAACATAGTGACTTTGAAAGGATGAAAGGCAGCAGAACACCTGCTTAAAGTGTAGTTTTCCCCATAAAGAACACCTTCTGTTTTTTCCCATGAGGAAATAAAACCACAGAGATGGAAAATTCATATTGAGTGGCAATGGGTTGAAAGGAGAAGAAAGAAGAACAGGAAATGGCATACACTGTAGTGATGCCTGGAGTTCTAATTCCAGTTTTTTTCTTTGCATGAAAATAAGCTGGGTGACCTGGCATTTTTAAGAATATTTGGTGAAATTTAGAAGCATTTTTTGGATAGTGTATATATGAATTGTCTTACACAGTGTTTGTAAGACAGGCTTGTATTGTTTGCTTCTTAAAAGCAGGTGGCCTTGGGCAGACTTTTCAGTGATAAGCAATCAAGGAAAATGTAATTCATTTTCTTGGAAAAAAGAATAGGTGCAATAAACAAATGTTTGCTCACCTGCTATAACTATTGAAACTCATTTACAGTGACTTGGATTCATATTTTCAAAAAAAGAAAATCCCTTACCTTAGCAACAATGTAAAGTGTAGATTTAGGCATTGTACTGTCATTGTATTTGATGCCTGTTTCTGTTTTGGGAAGTGAGCTTTTCTGCATTGTGCCATTGTTTATTATATTTACATGGGAAAATACAGAGCATTACAACTCCTTACAGAGCATTACAACTTCTTATCATAATTAACACACACAACCAGTTTAACCATCTCATATGGAGGATACCTTATTTCAAAACCAAGCTCTATACAAATCTGCAATAGGAGACATTGATAAAGCAGGAAACTGGCAGTTCTTGGTCTACATTAGCTAGAACACATTGTTCCAACTTCTGTAGTAACAGTTACACACAAGGTGTGGAATACTGTAATGAAACTGCACATAAAAAAGCAGCGTTTTGGGAGATTTTGCTGTATCTTTCTTGAATTTATAAAACACTTCATGTATTTGCTGCAATCTTAAACTCTGTAAGGTTTGCATTGTCACTGAGACACTGAGGAGATAATATCCTCTGATGCAGCTGTTCAGTGGAGTGCATGCTGGCATTCTGTAGGGATGTGGGTGGCACAAGTGGCTAAGACACTGTGCCTGTTAACCAGTAGGCCAGGGTTCGAGACCCAGGCACAAGACACAAGACGCAGCTGGAACCAATCGTATTGGCTCTGCCATTCCATTGGACTATTTCAGTGGTGTGGAGAGGGAGGATTTCCTGCTTGGGTAACAGCCTATCCTCCGCATCAATCTACCCAGGCCTTCATGCTTCGCATGCAACATCGAGCATGATACCATAGTCTTTCAAGTCTGATGGATGCCAAGATTTGATGTGTCTCAGAGTCCTTAAGCGAGACGTAAGCCTCTCCTTCTCCAGTAGGTCTACTTGGATCTACAAAATAAGCTTTTGACTGACTCAACTCCAGGGCGATCCAGGAAAGTGAATTCAAGCAGGGAATGGAAATAGGATTTTGGTGGAGCCTTTGCTGTTCGTTATCCCCCTTTCTGCTCTTGACTTACTCAATTTCTGCCCTATTCCCCACATTTTCATCATCCCATCTCATCCCTGCTCTGGCCTACCTTCCAACTTACCAGCATTGGGCATCTTTGAAAGTCACTGTCACACAGTTTGTGCCACTCATTGTTTCCAGTGGTGACCTGATAATGTGACAGTGCTTTGCGTTTTGAGAAGTCATACTAAGCTGCTGTGCCACTTGGCACACAAGTTCAGGACACAGCTTAATGCCCTGGCAGGTGTGCTCTCTCCTTCACTGGGGATCTTTAAGCAGAAGTTTGACAAGCACCTGTTAGAAATGCTCTAGGGGAATTTTCTGCTCCAGGACTAGATGACCTATTAGGTACCTTCCAACTTTATGATTCTATGAGTGGTCCCTAAATTGATACATTGACTAATTTATGCAGACAGTACATTGACTCCAATTTGAAGAAACACTCATTCGGCAGGCTGAGTCAAAGAGACAGTCCCAGAACCAGTGAAATCTGGGGACTGGGCAGGGGACAGACTATATCTGTCCTTAATGTGGAAGGGATTGTCACTCTAGAATCGGCCTTTTTAGCCATACTAGATGCTATTTTAGGATCTCCATTCAGAGCACAATATCATAGTCTTTCAAGACTGAAGGATGCCAATGACTGACATTGACTAATGGTACTTCCCCCTTTCACTTCTATGTGTAGTAGCTATGTCCTGTTTTAATTATATTAGCTAATAACAGTTATATGTTTTATAGATCAGTTTAACCAGCCTACATGTTTACGAATTACAAAAGTTACTTGTTCCTTTTTTACCGATCATTTTCCTTGTTATATTTCTGAAGTACATTTTGAAAGGGGGGGAAAGAATCTTGCCTTTCTCAGTCCATATTTAATCTAAAGTAGATCCCAACACATTCAGTAAGAAGGTTCTTCTGATTTTTCTTGGTAAGCCATTGTTTGCCACCAATCTCTCGCACTCAGAGTGGCTTCTGATCATGTTGCCAATCTTTCAAATGAGCTTTCAGTGGGGACTCACTTATGTTTGTACCTCCTGCAGAAATCTTGCAGGAAGAGAGGAAACTCCTTTTCCTTCTCCCTGAGATCTGAGGCAGGAAAAAGAGGTGCATAACTTTTCTGCCTTGCATCTGGCTATGGCAGGGAAGTGATTATAATGTCAGCTGTGTGAGCAGGTGCTATCCAGATGAGGGAGAACACTTCTTCCTGGTGAACAGGTGTGGATTTATAGAACTCTCTCAGTGTTTACTGAACTGAACCCTGTATGCAAATACTTTTTTTGTTTAACTGTGTTTCCACCAACATTGACGTTTCAGTTACTAGTTACATTACATTTTTATCCCCTAAGAATCGTTAAGGAAGATACTGTTCACTTTCATTGTTTAATAAGTAACAAGGATTTTCTTGTATAAAGGTAGTGCTAGTGTGTTGTGTTACCATAGTGGAGGGGCAGGTGCAGTACAGATTTGATCTGACTTTGGCTGCAATCCTAAACACACTTTCCATGGAGTAAGACCCACTGAAGACAATGGGGCTTACTTCGGAATAGACATGCTTAGGATTGGGCCCTTTGTAAACCAATTCTGTCTCCTCAAATCCATACATTATTTTTATTAATTTAATTTTACTTTGTGTCTTTACTGTGTGACAAGCTGCCATCAAGAAATCATTGTTTTTGCATTTGCTTTTTATAGAGACTGAATTTATGCTTCATTTCATCTTGTAAAGAAAACTTCATGGTCAGTTGAGAAAGATGAAATGGCAAAGTTAAAGCTCATGTACATTAGGCATGAGGTATTCTTACTGTTACAGTATATTGTTTTAAGTTTCAAGATTGTATAGCAAATGGTTTTATATGTTTTGGTTTTTGATGTATTTTCTTCTTGTGCCATATCCATCGGATGTTGGTGATCATGTTGGTGAACCTATTTTAATAGCATCCCAGCCCCATTTTAGGTGCACCTATACTTGGGGCCATTGTTAGGTTTTGCCACCATAAACATGATTTTCCTGAGAAATATATAGTGTAGTAGTCTTCCCTTTGTTTTCTACACCACTGTGCACACAGTGTTCAAGTGGCTACCACCATACCATGTGTTGTTCTTCTGAAGCTGTTCCAACCAGTAGTCTCCGTCTTAGTCAATATGGGGGAGCCAGCTGCCATGCACTAAGCCTGTTGGTCCATGGGAGGTATTTGGAAATTTTGGACAGGTTAGTCAACAAAGGCCTGTCTGGCATGGGAGTTCTGCCAATAGCTATTCTACCGCCAGCATAGCTACGCGACTGCCAGCATAGTCCTTTGTATCACTAGTGTATACAGTCCCATCACCACAAAAGTCCATGTTGTTGGTGTTGTCTCTTAATGGCTCCCTCTGACTTCCTTGCCCGAGCCACGCCCTCAGCAGACAAGCAGAGATGAGGAGGGCTGGGCTGCCACCTGGAGCAGCAGTGGATGTTGTCTCTTAATGGCTCCCTTTCGATGTATGGCATGAATTTAATCTGAGCTCTAGTACAGCTTTATCTGGCACTGGAGCAACAGTGCAGAAGACATCTTGTAATATAAAGTGTAGGAAGACTTGCTTGTAGGAAGCAAGTCTTTTAGGAAGACTTGAAGTCTCCATGCACTTACCATATTTCCCAGCTTATTACATGTACCAGACCTTAAGACGCACCAAAGTTTAGAGGAGCAAAACAAGAAAAAAATATTCTGAACCAAATGGTGTACTAATATATTTAATAAAATATAGTGGAATAATATTTCTACCATGTAAAATCAACAGAGTTATTAAGAACCATCATCACTGTCATCAACAAATGAAGAAAAGACTTTAAGGTTCAAGCACTCTTCTAATTTTCTGGAAACCCCATAAAGTCAGCATCTCTAGAGTCAGTGACTTCTGACTTTTGCTTACAAATCTCAATGCATATGATCAGACACCAACATTTTGTACAAATCTCATTTCAAATGTTCCAAGGAAGGCAGGTAAGTTTGGGGGAGGAGGGTTTCTTTTGGGGGTGAGGTGATCCAGGTAGGTAGGGAAAGGTGAGGAGATCTAGGTAGATAGGGAACGGTGGGGGTATTTCTTTTGGGGGCTGGGGGATCCAGGCAGACAGATAAGTGAGGAAAAAGGCAGGTAAGTGGGGAGGGAGGCAGGCAAGCAGAAATGCAAAGGATTGCAACACTAGGGACCAGGTCCTATGCATGTCTACTTTGGAGCAAGTCTCCAACCCAGGGAAGGCTGCTTAGGATTGCAACTGTGCATGTCTACTTCGGGGCAAGTCTCCAACCCAGGAAAAGCTGCTTAGGATCACAACTGTGCATGACTTCTTTGGAGCATGTCTCCAACCCAGGGAGGGATGCACAGTCATGCAGCAGCAGGGACCTATCTCGCCTGGGCTTCTTCCTCCACCCCTTCCCACCAGTGCCCCCTTGTCTTTGTCTGCCTGCCTTCATGCTCTGCTATTCCTCTTGATCCTCTGGCTCTTGTTTCTTTGGGGAAGGAGCCTGTGGTGAAGTCTCTGTCCCACCTCCACAGTGTGCCCTTGCCTTGCTATAGGCTTGCTCTGCCCAGGGGGGAAAATGCTCCAGGATTGGACCTTTCACTCTATAAGACACACAGACATTTCCACCCTCTTTGGGAAGGAAAATAGTGTGTTTTATAAGCAAGCAAATACGGTAGGTAACTGCTAACCACGAAGGTGCGTGCGAGATCATTGTTCTTTTGGGTAGTATAATGGTTTTAAATGAAGCTTCACAATTTTAGGAAGTAGTGAGTTTGACTTTCCAGTTTTCCTTTATTTCAGTTTGTTTCTTTATCTCTTTCAATTATCCCCTCTTCTGTAACAAAAATGCTACTAGGTTGTGTTTTCTGGAAAATTTTCTACTTGACGTGACAGTGTTACATTCACACACATATTTCAGAGGTTTCAACTAATATGCTTCTCTAGTTCTCTAGAAGATTGCATAATTACAAGCACCTTTTCTGGTGTTTGTAATATTGGCTTTCTCCTTTTTAATCTTGTGGAAAGGCCTCATATTAGAGGGCACCTCCTGAGTACCTCCCATGCACTTTGTTAAATATGAAACATTTTATGCAGTAATTCCTAGCTGATAGTTTGTAAACTGCTTCTCCATAATCCAAACTTTCTGAGGTTTCTTCCTCAGTTTCTTTGTCCAAAGGTATCTGTTTTAATAGAAAGGTGTCTATTTGCCTATTATCTTCATACATCTATCTACAGTACAGTGGCGCCTCATGTACGAATTTAATTGGCGCCTCATGTACGAATTTAATTCGTACCAGAGGCATGTTTGTTACATGAAATATTCTTTACGTGAAGTGGATTTTCCCTTAGGAAATAATGGAAACTCAGATGATTGGTTCCACAACCCAAAAAATATTCATATAAAATAGTAGCTGGATGTAAAAAAGATGATAAAACACTGGAATTGAATTCAAAACATGCTTTCAATGTGCATGATCCTATGAAGTTTACTTAGGCTGCAATAATAAAGACACTTTCCTGGGAGTCAGCCCCATTTAACACAGTGGGGCTTACTTCTGGGTAGACATGGCTAGGAGGCTGCAATCAAAGACACTTGCTTCTGCAATCAAAGACACTTTCCAAGTGTCTCCCCACTTTCTCCTTCTCTTCATCCTGAGCCTCTCTCTCCCCTGCTCCCTTCTGGCTAGCCCTGAGCTGCTTCCCTCTTCTCCACTGCTCTTCTCTCCCTCTGCCCAGCGGATGCCCGGCCACTGGAGGAACAGCACGGAAGTGTTGCTTTCTGTATGGGCAGGTGTGCTAAGCAGCCCTGATGCTTTTTAAAAGGGCTGCAGGCCAGCGCATCTGCCCCAACTGTCAACGGGTTTGAAGATATAAAAGATTTCTGATATTCTGCAACATACACAAACTCAAATTAGAGATTTGTAAACAGGGGTCTGGGGGGTGGAACAGAAGGATGTCTATATATCAATTTGGCTGTCATGCTTCATATTAGGTTTTTTTAATCTGTTATGTCAGGGTTGTCTTAAAATTAAATTAAACACTCTGATTTATTTAATTTTCATTTCCTGTATTTTCTTAATTTATTTGTTTATTTTATTTATTCGATATATATCCCACCTGTCTTCCTACGAAGGAAACACAGTGCGGCTAAAAACCTATGAAATACAAGAGTAAAATAGTTTTATTCCGTAAATTTTAATATAATTTTACAAATTATAGCTTTGTTAAATTGCATTGGGGAATGTCTCTATTTCTGATACTTAAGTAATAACCACAAAGGCTGGCATCTCTTTTGGGCATTACCTGTCTGTTACAATGATTTTTTAAATCCCATCACCTGATAAGCAATTTCTGGCATACGGTGCTATGGGAATGGAAGAGCAGCCAGAGCTATCCAATCTTCCATTTAGAAATTGTTGGATATCCTAGCACATAAGAATACTGACTTTTAATGGTCACTCTTCATTGTCCAGTAAGATATTGGGCACCTATTATGCAGTTTGGAAGGGGGTGGTGAGCAGCTGCCCAATAAAAGTATTTTAACTTCTATGTAGATGCCATGCAGTGAGGCCCAAGATGAAGAATAGATTTCCTTTGCATAACTGCTATAAGAAAAAAAGAAAGAGACCCTATATACTCGAGTATAAGTCTAGTTTTTCAGCACATTTTTAATGCTGAAAAAGCCCCCCTCGGCTTATACTTGGGTCAGCTTATACTTGTCATAAAATGGGCAAAGAAGTGGATTTCTGCACAAGCAGCTCAGCTTAGGTCAGCCTTTTTAAAAAGCAGGAAAGGCTGCTTTGCTTCCTTTAAAAAAAACACCAAATCGGCAGATTGATCACTCTCCTCCCTCTGTGTAGGAGCTTGATGGCTCACCACATTGGCTGTTTTCTCCTCATTAAAACAGCAGTACCTGCTGCATTTCCCACCCTAGGCTTATACTCAAGTCAATAAGTTGTCCCAGTTTTTTGTGGTGAAATTAGGTGCCTCGGCTTATACTCGGGTCGGCTTATACTCAAGTATATACGGTACTCCAATTCCATTGCCTGCTTGACAGTGGATTGTCCACATGGGGATCAAGCCCCTTGGGAAGTTGTGATTTCATTTCAGGGTGATTACAAAAAGCTAGGAATCAGCCTCCGAGCACCACCTTCTTGGAATGGATACACTTAGATTGCAATCTATATTTTCCTGGGATAGACCCTACAATCCAGAGTAACTAAGGGAGCACTAAGAGACATTTACGTTGACGTATTTATGACACCACCTACTGAAAACCTATGAGAAATTCATATTGCAATCCAGAGTAAATTGTTCTTACCTCGGAGCAAGGACTCCCCATAGTTACTCTGGTTTGCGCTCAGGCCCTACAATCCAGAGTAACTATGGGAGCACATAAGAGACATTACGTGCACCAGCTAGTGAGAACCTATGGGAAATTCATATTGCAATCCAGAGTAAATTGTTCTTACACCAGAGCAAGGACTCCCCGTAGTTACTCTGGATTGTGCACCAAGTCTCATTGAACACAGTGAGACTTACTTTCAAGTAGACATGGAGAAGCTCTGGCAACACAGTGCTATCACTTTCTTTTTTATGTAATGCTCTGTATCGGTCTCTACTGCACTCTTGTATGCGTATATATTTGTTTAACTTTGAAATGTACATCTTTTTTTAGCCTCTGACACAGTATGAGAGAGATAATGTGTCCTTCCTTTCCAAAGGTCTGGATACCCAGATCTGATATAAAGGATGCAAATATGTACATGAAAGAGGTTCTCTAAAAGACTTGTGCCCCTCACCATGCTAATGCTGACCCTAATCTTCAGTAGTAGCACTTATCTCAATTATATGTGTTTCAGTTGAGCAACTGTGGAAGTTTCCTACTCCTATCTGCTAAAAATATGTGTTTTCCTGTCTGTATGGCTTTGCAACAGGGAGAAAAACATTAATGACTTCCTGCACCTTTTTGTGAGGCTGTTTGGAAATAATCACAGTTAAGTTTGGGCCAATCTAAGGATAGATTTACTGGCACTACAAGTATTAAGAGCTTCTTTCTGAATGTGTTGCTTTTTCATTTTTTATACATACTTTAGCTATCTGAATTTGAATATTTATTTGAATGTTTATGCTTAGTAGGATTAGTGCCTTGGGAATCAAAATTCTAGCTGGGAATCTTATACATGAATCAAGAGGTGAAAACAAAAAGGAGATCTAATGTACATTGGCTGTATTGCTAGAACAAGTTGTGCGGCTCCCACACAGCTGGCTGCTCTGGCATGTGCTGAATGCTGCGATCACAGCAGGGAGCATCTGCTCTCTCTGTAGGAACTGTCAGTAAAATTGTATCCTAAAGGAATATCCTACTTTGGCAGAAATATGAATAGAATGTTGACTACAAAACCAATAATGAAAAGTGAACGAAAAAGCTGCTTTGCAACAGCACAGAGGGGTTTTCACTTTTCAGATTTTGCTGGTTGTTAACCAAATAAGTACAAAGAAGGATAATGTAAAAAGAAATACATCACTTGTCACTGATTCATCAACACCCAGTCAAAACCGCCGGACCTAGAAGTGTGAAATTTGGGGAGGGTGTTCCTTCCGTGACATGGGTACTGCCTAAAAACCAGTTTTTGAAAATCCCAACCAGAAGTGGGTGAAAATGGGTGCAACATTGAAGAACCCCCTGACTGATGAATGCTCTGCCTGAACCCGTAGATCTAGAAACATGAAATTCAGGGAAGGTATTTCTTATGTGAGGGGAGCACCCACCAAGAACTGATTTCTAGAAATTTAATCCCGAAGGAACAGAAAATGGGTGCAACACATATTTGGCCTATACTTAACATTGAAGACTGATCAACACTCAGCCCCAAATCCTGCACCTGCGCAGTAGGGGTGCCCATGTTTGTGGTGGGATGCTTTTCTGGGTGGGGCATTGATGCACATGGGAGGACTGATGGGGGATAGTGTATGGGGTTATTTTACTCCTGCAAAGTCTATATATAAAGCTGAAAAGTCATTGACTGACTCACAAATTCATCAGTGCCCAGCCAAAACAGCCAGAACTAAAAGCATAAAATTTGGGGAGGGTGTTGCTTCTGTGAGGTTGGTACCCAATAAGAACAAATTTTTGGAAATTCAAACTGGAAGGGGGTGAAAAGCGGCACAACACATTTCATCCCTGTATTTTACACTGAAGAATCGCTGACTGATCAACACCCTGCCTCAACCCTTGAACCTAGAAGCATGAAATTTGGGGAGGGTATTCCTTCTGTGATGTGATCACACACTAAGAACTGATTTTTTAAAAAAATTGAACCCTTAAGGGGTTGAAAAGGAGTGAAACACATTTTCATCCTCTAGTTAACAATGAAGACTGATAAAACCCAGCCCCAAACACTTGGACCCAGAGAAGGATGAAATTTGGGGAGTGTTTTCCTTCTATAATTAGGGCTGTGGGTGGCGCAAGCAGTTAAGACACTGTGCCTGTTAACCAGCAGGCCAGAGTTCAATACCCAGGTCGGCCCCACAAGACAGGGTGAGCTCCTGTCCTTAGCTCAGCTCTGCGACGCCAGCTAGATCCAATTGTATTGGCTCTGCCTTTCCATTGGACTAATTCAGTGGCGTGGAGAGGGGAGATTTGCTGCTTGGGTAACAGCCTATCCTCCATAACAATCCAACCCAGGCTTTTGTGCAGTGCCAAGCACGATACCATTGTCTTTCAAGACTGATGGAGGCCTGCTTTCCTTCTGTGATATAAGAACCCACCAAGAACCATTTTGATACCTGATGCTCAGCAGAGATGCCTGGTGGTACCCACAGTTGCCTGGTGGTATTTGGTGCTCAGTAGAGGAGCCATGTGCCCAGCGGTGCCCACTATATATTGTGGGGTGGTGCTCACTGACCACTATTGCCTGGATGTCTGCCGGTGCCCTTCACTGCCCTGGTACCATGTTGCCTGTCATTGCTCAACTGTGCTCAGTGTCTGCTAGGGTCCACTACCCAGTTGAAATTTCCAAAAACTGGTTCTTAGTGGGTGCCTCTAAGGAATACGCCCCCCCCCCCAAAAAAAAATTTCATGGTTCTAGGTCACATTGATGATTCAGTCAGTGACTTTTCAGTTATTTATATATACAGTGGTGCCTCACGTAAAGAACACCTCACGTAAAGTATGTTTCATGCAGCAAACAAAAATTTCTCCAGGATTCTGCTTCACGTAAAGAAAGTGCTTCATGTAAAGAAAACATTTGTTGCCAGTTGGGGCATACGCGCTGGCCGGCAGCCTGTTTAAAAAGTGTTAGGGCTGCCTAGCGCATCTGCCCATAGTGAAAGCAACACTTCCATGCTGTTCCTCCTGTGGCCAGGTGTCCGCTGGGCAGAGGGAGAGAAGAGCAGTGGAGAAGAGGGAAGCAAGTTAGGGCTAGCCAGAAGAGAGCAGGGTACAGAGAGGCTCAGGATGGAGAGAAGGAGAAAGTGGGGAGACACTTTGAAGGTGTCTTGGATTGCAGCCTCCTAACCATGTCTACCCAGAAGTAAGCCCCATTGTGTTAAATGGGTCTTACTCCCAGGAAAGTGTCTTTAGGACTGCAGCCTAAGTAGACTTCATAAGATCATGCACATTGAATGCAAGTTTTGAATTCAATTCCAGTGTTTTGTCATCATTTTTACATCCAGTTAATATTTTTATATGAATATTTTTTGGGTTGTGGAACCAATCATCTGAGTTTCCATTATTTCCTATGGGAAAATCTGCTTAACGTAAAGAAGGTTCCACGTAAAGAAACTGCCTCCGGAACGAATTAATTCTGTTACGTGAGGCGCCACTGTGTGTGTAGGTAGGTAGGTAGGTAGGTAGATAGATAGATAGATAGATAGATAGATAGATAGATAGATAGATAGATAGATAGATAGATTGATTTTATGTACATTTATAAACTTTATGTTGTTTTTATAGTAAGCACTTTTTTCTTGTAAGCTGCCTTCTGTCCTGCTTGCGGGAGAAAGGTGGGATAAAAATTAACTACCTAAATAAATAAATAACATCTCAGTCCCTATGTGTGAACACTGTTGAACTCCTGAATTATCCTTTCTGCTTGAGTTGAATATCTTCTTAGCTTTGCTTAGAATCATAGAATCATAGAGTTGGAAGGGACCTAGTAGGTCATCTAGTCCAACCCCCTGCCTGCAGCAGGAATTCCCCCTAGAGCATCTCCAACAGGTGCTCATCGAGCCTCTGCTTGAAGATCCCCAGTGAGGGAGAGTCCACCACCTTCCTTGGCAATCTGTTCCACTGCCGAACCGCCCTCACCGTCAGGAATTTTTTCCGGATTTCCAGCCGGAATCTCCTTTCTTGCAGTTTGTACCCATTGGTTCTAGTTCTGCTTTCAGAAGCAGCTATGAACAAATTGGCCCCTTCCTCCCTATGACAGCCCTTCAGGTATCTGAAGAGGGCAATCATGTCTCCCCTCAGCCTCCTCTTCTCCAGGCTGAACATCCCAAGTTCCCCCAACCTTTCCTTGTAGGGCTTCCCTTCCATCCCACTGATCATTCTTGTCGCTCTCCTCTGGACTTGCTCCAGTTTGGCTGCATCTTTCTTAAAGTGAGATGCCCAGAACTGAACACAGTACTCAAGGTGAGGTCTCACCAATGCAGAATAAAGAGGAACTAGAACTTCTCATGACTTGGAAGCTACAGTCCTCTTAATGCAGCCTAACATGGCATTTGCCTTCTTTGCAGACACATCACACTGCTGACTCATGTTCAGCTTGTGATCCACGGCGACTCCAAGATTCCGCTCACATGTTGTGCTGCCAAGCCAAGTATCCCCCATTTTATACCTATGTTTTTGGTTTTTATTTCCTAAGTGCAGAATCTTGCACTTCTCCCTGTTGAAATTCATTCTGTTTGTTACAGCCCAGGATTCCAGTTTATCCAGATCCTGCTACTCCTGTGTTTGCTACTCCTCCCAGCTTGGTGTCATCCGCAAATTTGATCAGGCTCCCCTGTATCCCTTCCTCCAAGTCATTGATGAAAATGTTAAAGAGAACCGGTCCCAAGACAGAGCCTTGGGGTACCTCATTAGAAACTGACCTCCAGGTTGACACAGAACCATTTACTAAAACCCTTTGAGTGCGACCATCGAGCCAGTTGCAGATCCACCTAACAATTGCCCTGTCTAGCCCATATTTTTCCAACTTCCTAATTAAAATGTCATGTGGGACTTTGTCAAATGCTTTGCTATTAAGTCAAGATAAATGACATCCACAGCATTGCCACTGTCCAGTAAGCTTGTAACCCGATCAAAAAAGGAGATCAGATTTGTCTGGCAAGATTTATTCTTGGTAAATCCATGCTGGGTTGTTTTGATCACCGAGTACTTGTCTAGATGTGCACAAATTGTGTGTTTTATGATTTGCTCTAATATCTTGCCCGGGATTGAAGTCAAACTGACTGGTCTATAATTTCCCGGGTCTTCTTTTTTCCCCTTCTTAAAAATTGGGACTACATTTGCCCTCTTCCAGTCCAGTGGCACTTCTCCACTCCTCAAGGATTTCTCAAAGATGATTGACAGAGGCTCTGCAAGGACATCTGCGAGTTCCTTCAGAACTCTAGGATGCAGCTCATCCGGTCCAAATGACTTGAATTCATTTAGGCCAGTTAAGTGGTTTCGAACCAGTTCTCTGCCAATCTTAATCTGCTGTTCTGCACCATCCATGTTTTCATTACCTCTTAGGTGATGTAAACACATCCCCGAATCAGTCAGTGATCCTTATAGCTTATTTACTATCTTGGAGAAAGTGAGTAACTTAAATTACTTGAATTTAGAGAGCAAACAAATGTTCTTCTGTCAAGTGTAACAATGCTTCTCATTTATTTTTATTTCAGGAAAAGTTATTGTCCAGGTCTCTTCAGAGAGGTGAAGATCTTCAATTTGACCAGGTTAGAGAACCCTTTTTGTATTTGTTGCTAGACTAGAAAAGAGATTTTACATTAATAAATTGTTTCATCAGTTAAAGCCGTAACTTTGTCATCATTTAACACTTTTTTTAAAAAAGCTGAATATAAATGGGGTACATGTGTCAAAAATACAAATGGAAAGTTCAGATAAAATATTTCTTTGCCCATCGTGTAATTAATCTGTGGAACTCCTTTCCTCAGGATAACGTGATGGCATCTAACCTCAGTGGCTTTAAGAAGGGATTGGACAAATTCCTAAAGGACCATCATAGGTTACAAGCCATGATGGATATGGGTGTGTGCATGTGTATGTCTTTAAAATGCCAGATGCAGGGGAGGGCTCTTGGATGTAGGTGTCTTGTAGTCTTCTCTGCTCCCTGAGCCATCTTGTGGACCACTGTGAGATATATGAAGTTGGTCTAGATGGGCATTTGACCTGATCCAGCAGAGGCTTTTCTTATGTTCATATAGGAAATTTAAACATTTTGAGTTTCTGGTTTTAAACCTTTCTGTGTGTCATTCTTCAGAGATCTGACTTCAGGGAATTGTCACTGATTATGCAGGTGATATTACTGTAATTGTACAAGCTGACCAAATTTACGTAATTCTTTGTGAAATATATTATCTCTAAAGTGTTTAAATTCGGTCTGTCAATCATCTTAATCTCATATGATTCACTGAGCATGATGTCTCCACTTAGAATGAACTAAAATAAGTTTGTACTAAACCAAAAGTTCTGGAAAAAGAAAGAATACACTTTATTTTTAGTCCATTAATAAGCTGTTACAATATGCAACAGTTTTTGATAATGTTTCCAGAGCATAAAGACTTTCCAGTTCAAGAGGTCCTTCTCTGCTGAGGCTTGTGCCCTAGTTTTAAGAATGTTTATAAAACAAAACTGACCAATTTTGATGTAGTTTGCATGAAAATTAATAAGGCAAGTTGAACAGTAATACATTAACATTATGTTTATGTTGATTAAATATAATGCTTACTGTCTTCTTCACCGGCCATGCTTTGCATTTTTGCAAATTCCCCATGCAAACTATCATTTCAAGACATAATAGTGTATCAAGACTGTTTTGTCTGGCATATGCTTGTCGAACAATATATACAGTACTTATGTGTGTAGAGTACAATTCCTATAAGTCAGAACTGTGTGAGCTATGCTCCTTATAATGATCTATGCTCCTTATAATGTTTACTTTTGTGAGGAATTTGCCTAGCATATCGACATACAGATATTGACACTGGTTTGCAGATACTGGGCAGACTTGAGAATGGAACAAGCTGTTGCAGTCCTGATCCTCGACTGTGGATTATTAAACATCTGCTGCGTAATAACCACGCATTTCCTCTCTGGTTGTTAACCCTTGCAAGTGGCAAGAGATGGTTATAAATACCTCTGTCAAAAAATTTCAGTATCACTTCTGTATTTGAAAGCAACATTGGCTGCAATCCTATGCTCACTTTCTTGGGAATAAGCCACATTGGACTCAATAGGACTTCTGAATAGACATGCATAGGATTGTGTTCAAAGTAACATTAATAAATACTATTGAGGTCACTGTGGTGACCTTCAGACAAGGTCAATAAAATAACACTTGTGAAATTGGCCCCAGCATTATGCCAAACTGTCTTCACAGTGAGTGCGCTTTTCTGATTACCTAAGACAGTTGCTCACTAGTTACTGAAGTCATTACCCTAAACCAATGCAAGCATTCAACTGGTTTGTATCTAAATGCTCAAGCAACACTTAGATTCTGTCATGATTGTCTGGCTACCCACCAAACATCAACCTTTTTCATTAGTCAAAAATAACAAAGCATCTATAAGCACCCCCCACTTATTGGAGGGGTTAGGCACTGGAGCACCATCCCAAAGTGAAAACAGATGAAAAGTGGAACTCAGACTTTTTCAGCTTGCAAATGCAAAATTCCCACCAAAAAGACATAAATACCACTTGCAAAAACATATAGAGCATATATAGCAGGCCTCAGTCTTGAAAGACTATGGTAGGCCTCCATCAGTCTTGAAAGACTATGGTATCGTGCTCGGCGCTGCATGCAAAGCACGAAAGCCTGGTTTGGATTGTTATGGAGGATATGCTGTTACCCAAGCAGCAAATCCCCCCTCTCCACGCCATTGAATTAGTCCAGTGGAAAGGCAGAGCCAATTTGATTGGATCCAGCTGGCGTCGCAGAGCTGGGCTAAGGACAGGAGCTCACCCTGTCTTGTGGAGCTGACCCGGGTCTCGAACCCTGGCCTGCTGGTTAACAGGCACAGCGTCTTAACTGTTTGCGCCACCCACAGCCGGAGAGCATATACATGGGTCTTTTTGAGGGGGTATGCACCCGTACAGAATACTAGCACTTCTGTGGGTGAGTTCCAGCACCTCTGTGGGCCCCAAGTAGACATGCCAATGATTACAAATAACATTTTCATGGTGAGTACCCCCACCTTAATTTGTAGGGAAAAAAGCACTAGACACATGTATTACACATAGCCAAAATAAATAACAAATTATACTAAAATAATCAAAGGCAAAAAGAGGTGATAAGTCGCCTGAAAAGCCAAGGGAAATAATCAAAACAATTAAAAAGGAAAATTGGAATATCTCAGACATGTGATGCGACACTCAGAAAAATACGGCATACTCCATTTAATCCTCCAGGGAAAGATTGAAGGCAAACAAAGTGGCAGAAAGAGAACATCATGGCTTCAAAATTTAAGGGACTGGTTTGGACAAAACTCAGCAACACTATTTCGTGCAGCTGTTGATAAAAATAGGATCGCCAACATGGTAGCCAACATCTGGTCACGGATATGGCACAAGAAGAAAAAGAATCAAAGGCATATGTAGGCAATGAATATCTGCAAGTCAGGGGTTAAGCCTGCATTGTGTGGCTGATTCTGTCTAATTTAGTCTTAGAATCCACAGATTTAAAAGTTTTTCCATAACAATTTGGTTGTTCAATTAAGGAGTTTAATTAACCATATATAATTTCTAACTATATACAATTTTTTATCATTTACAATTTAACCAAATGACTTTCAACCAGTGTGCTGTGGCACCTTGGTTTGCCCGGGATACTCCTCAGGTATGCTGTGGGAATTTGGGGAAGGTCATTAATTAATAGGAAAATTGGGAGATTTGAACAGCCTGGTGTGCCTTTGTCAATCATACAAACAACTGATGGTGTGCCTTGACAACTTCAGTGCCCTGTTAGTATGCCATGAAATGAAAAAGGTTGAAAATCACTGATTTAACCATACATAATTTTTCCTGAAAATTTATGTACTTACAGCTTCTTGTATCCTTGCCAGCCTCTCAGATGCCCTATAAATACATATTGGCACAATCTAAGGAAAGTGCAAACTTCTGGCAAAGGAACTCAAGACTTCCTGATACAAACACAAGAATGGAGTCCCTCCATTGAAGTAAATGGAAAACGCAGTTCTGTAGTGGAAGGAATGGAGAGCTGGGAGCAAAGCATCACCATCCAGTGGTCATTTGCACAAATTACATCTTTTTTCAAACTGAGTCTTGGGATGATAAACTTCTGGGCATATTTTAAGAGAGATGAAAGAGTGAGACAATGAAAAACAGTGTGGCAGAAAGCAGGGACACATGTAATCAGAGGTGCAAAAAAATGTTTGTGGGAGAGAACATGCATTTGTAGCAAGACAGTACACAAAGCAAAGAACAAAAAACATTTCAGTCTTTCCTCTTTACAGTTGATAAGCTCCATGAGCTCCGTAGCAGAGCACTGTCTCCCCTCCTTATTACGCACCTTGTTTGATTGGTATAAGCGCCAAAATGGAACTGAAGATGAATCTTATGAGTATAGGCCTCGGTCCAGCACAAAATCAAAGGGGTGAGTGTAAAATCCTTCAGAAGTTGTAATTTCTGATATTTAAATGTTCTGCTTAGAAGTGGAAGTTCACTGTTTCATTGATAATGAGAGAACTGAAACCTCTGTAATTCCTGGAATTACTTCAAAAAATAATTTTGGTGAATTAATAGGTATTCCTTACTTTTCCTAATAGATTTTTCCAGTAATGGTTTGTTTGCTATTGTGAAAGACTCTCCCCGCACACTCTCAATAAACAAAAACTGTACATTATTATATATGTATTTTTTTAAAGAAAGTGATTTGTGTTGTCAAATTTATTTGATATTTGTTTTGTTTCAGGGATGAGCAGCAGCGTGAGAGGGATTATCTACTTGAAAGGAGGGACTTAGCTGTAGATTTTATTTTTTGTTTAGTTTTAGTAGAAGTTCTAAAACAGGTAAGCTCTTTAACTTCTGCAAGCTTCGTGCTCTCTCGCTGAGTAATCTTTTAGGTTTTAATTGTTTAAACAACTGATTATTTGCATAGTCTGCTTAAGTTCTTATGTGCAAAACTGAGACCTACGTAAGCAGAGGATATGTGATAGTGCAATAATCCTTCCATCTGCCCCAAAGCATTCTTTGCTCCCTACTCCCTTTTTCCTCTTGTTCTTTCTCATTTGAATCTATATCCATTAAATCAAATGCCAGTGTGTGAAATGTTAATGTAGCTTAGCCAAATCTTTACTGCTGTAATTTTGAAGAAGCATGGTAACAGTTTTCCTTTACTGACTGTATCTTGTATTTGTTGATTATTGCTGTCTACCTTGATATTGCTTTGAGAATCAAGATTAAAATCCTGGTCAAAATATTAAGATCCATATACCAAATTTTCATATGCCCAAAGATATTTAACATAGGATGAAAATTCTAGTTTAAAAAGGGAAAGACCAAGAAACAAAAACTTGCAGTTTTTTCTTATAAATATCCTCTTTTAGGCATCTTTCTATCTTCAGATGGAATCCGCAAACAATGAGGGCCCATGGGAAAATGCAAATCCTGTCACTTCAACTGTGATGGTATCATCTGAAGGTTTCAGTTGGAAAAATTAAATAAAATTACCCATTCATGAAAATATTTGGTTTGTGAATACATGTCAAGGTTATTAGGGTTCGGTTAGACCCCTCGTTTTCCATAGATTTGATACCCATGGATTTCATTATCTGCAGATTCTGAACCTATGGATGACTGCCCATGTTGGTCTCTACAAAAACACCCAGAGCTGTGCTCCAGTCACCTTCAGATGTTGTTCTGAGAACTACAGAGGCCCCACATGTCTGCCTGTGGCCTTTTTGGCTCTCACAATGCCTATTTTGGGCAAAAAACCCCAACAATTTCTTGAGAAAATCAGAAATTATATTTACAAGATGTGGGTTTTCCCCCCCAAAATAGTCATTTTGAGGCCACTGGAGATAGGCACAGCCTCTGTGAGCCTCAGAACAACCTTCAGAGGTTTTCAGGGGCCTGAAATAGATGATTTAATTATCTGCCAATTTTGTCATCCACAGGGATTCTTGCCACAAAACCCCTGTGGTTACTCTGACCTGTAGTTGAATGTTGATTTATTTATTCAGTCCCATGTTTCCAAATACTGTAGATGAAAATATTTATTGTTGCTCTTATGTCTGCTGTGAGTGTATATTTTGTCCAGTTGTGATATAAGTTGCATCCTAATTCAACATTCAAACGATAAATCTAAGTAAAATGTTTTCCTCATGTTTTCAGATACCAGTTCATCCAGTACCAGACCCTTTAGTTCATGAAGTTCTAAATTTGGCTTTTAAGCACTTTAAACATAAGGAGGGGTAAGCATATATTTCTCATTAAATGTCTTTCAAAAGTTCTTGATTACTGTCACAGCTTCCTTATGTAATAGGCAGTAGCCATTCTGCTGTTGCGAATACGATGTAGCAGAACATATGAAATTTCATGAGAATAGGTTTCTGTACTCAATTCTTGTTGTTCATATTGGTTCAGTTCTGGTAAGAACATAAGCAACTCAAGATGTCTGAGTGTTGCTAGCCCACCCAGTTTATTTCATATCTTTTTTATAGTTCTGTAATTGTAGGTATCAATTTGTATTAATAAATAACAAATTGTTTTTGTTCTTTCCATTATTTTCTTACCAGATATTCAGGAACCAACACAGGGAATGTGCATATTATTGCAGATTTATATGCAGAAGTGATAGGTGTTCTTGCACAGTCAAAGTAAGCTCTTTTTATACTAGTTTTCCAAGATGCAGAACTTTCTCCTTTGGCTATTATATGCAAAATTGTGTTTATTGTAATGGCAGGCAGCACATATTTTGCCTTAACAATTATATCGCTAAGAATTTGTTGTCTTCCAGTGGTTTATTTCAAGGTTAATAGCCAATAGTATGTATGCAGTAATATCCCATTTTCATTTTTCCTGAATGAAACTGATTATCTGGAGCAATTTCAGTTTTTCAGTTGGATTTGGGGCCTGAGGCTACTAAGTTTGCTACTTTCCGAGCTACTAAGATCTATTCTACACCATCAAAATCAGTGGCAGAAATCAAAGCAATGTAACACCAGGCTGTTTGTTGGGTGGGTTTAGGATCTGGGCTCAATTTCTCAGACCAGTCTCATTTCCCCTCCCAGACCCAATCTCCACTCTCTAGTCTCCTCTGCCAGTCTCCCTAAGCCAGAGCCTGTGCTCTGTGTTTGATTATAAGCTGAGATTAACTCGACAAAAGAGTTGAATATCAATATTATAAGTAAAGTAAAAAAGTAAAACTTTTAATTGAAAGTATGATTTCTTTTGCTCCATGTTCTGATATATTTTAATGTCTGGAACTTCTCCCTCCTTATTTTGAATGGGAAAAATTAGTTTAGATAAACTGACCTCACTGAATATGAATTGGACTTTCAAAACCTTCTAAAAATTGAATGTGTAGCACTATGTTTCTCAATGCTGGTCCCCTGCTGTCTACCTGTTGGAAGTAACACTGGAAATAACTATAACTTGCAATGATGTCATCCCCAATTACTTCCTGAGTGGAAGATGAAATGCCATACAACACTGGTAAAAGGCTCAGGGCAGGCAGGAGACTTCTGACAACATAAAAAGTGAACACTGAAGGTCTGTGTGCTGAGCCAAACCTTCTACTGCTGCTTGTTACATTGTGTTGCTTGTCTTGGGTTGCTGTGTTGAGTTTGGGAGTTGTGTGTACCATTGTATAAAGTACATTGAGAAACAATGGTATAGAAGGGGAAAGAGAATTTATGGACAACGTGGTGGACATTGATGTGGACCTTTTTAGAACTCAGAACTAGGATGCCTGCTGCATCTTTATTTTTTAAAACAATACAAATATTACAATAGTGTTAGGAAAATATCTTTGTAACACAAATAAACCAAAGAATAATTCATAGCTTTGGTGTGACTTTCCATTATTCAGGTTTCAAGCTGTTAGAAAGAAATTTGTCACAGAATTAAAAGAACTGCGACAAAAGGAACAGAGTCCTCATGTGGTACAAAGTATCATCAGCTTAATTATGGGGATG
Organism: Cryptoblepharus egeriae; assembly: GCA_030015325.1. Classification (NCBI taxonomy): domain Eukaryota; kingdom Metazoa; phylum Chordata; class Lepidosauria; order Squamata; family Scincidae; genus Cryptoblepharus; species Cryptoblepharus egeriae. The sequence continues at coordinate 58,644,520 of JAREYC010000007.1, forward strand.
AAGTTTTTCAGAGTAAAAATGTATCCTGTAGAAGATTTTGAGGCATCGTTTCAGTTCATGCAGGTAAATGTGCTCCTTTCACTTGAAACTAAAATGGGGATAGATTGGAGATAGGGCTGGATTTATGTAATCAGCAAGCCTGTACTTGTTTGAACTATTAAAACTTTACTTATTCAGACTTCGTGTTGAAGTTTTGAAGTTCCTGAAAACACATTCACTTATGTGTTCAAGACCTTCAAAAACAGAACAAGAAATTTGATAAGTTAAATTAAGCATGATCTTTTACCAGTTATAGACAATTTAAAAGTTCTCTGTTATGTGGAAATTCTTGAACTCAGAAATCAAAGTGCAAAGATGTGAGTGGGTTAATCTTTCTGAAGGCTGCTTCTGAGATGTATATGAAAGTTTTGTCAAGGGTGGCATGGTGCATCTATGGGGACCCTACCAGCATTTACTCAAATCTAATGCACCGTCGAATTTAATGCGCACCCATTTTAAAAGTTTACTGGTGATTCTAATGTGCATCTTATCTCAAGCTTTTTCAAATGGGGTTCACATTATATTTGCACATTGGACCCTTGCTGGCAGGGCAGAATGGAAAGGAAGGTGGGCAGCTGCAGTTGCAGCTATGGCCATCTGGCTTTGACCCTGTACTTTGCTACTGGTAAGAGAAGCCACAGGGAGAAAGACTGACTACCCTGGGCAGTAGGGGCTCCCAGAGCCTGGGATGGGGAAGGGGGAAGGATCCCCACTCCAGGCACTGAGAGGCCTAAGTGTGTGGGGTGCTTAGTGCCTGGGATGGGGTGGAAAGAGGATCCTTCCTAGGCCATGTGTTGAGTGTCCCACTGGAGAGGGGAGGTGCTGAAAGTCCTTCACTGGAGAGAAGTCTTTTCTCTCTCATCCCAGGAGGCAAGTTAGATTCCAATATTTGTGGTACTTTTTTCTGCTGGCAGCGCAGAACAAAAAGTACAGTAAACGCGATTACTGCGCTTTAATGCGGTTTCCATTCTAATGCGCACCCACTTTCAGCTTTAAATTTGGCTTAAAAGGTACACATTCTGTTTGAGTAAATATGGTAATTGCAGTTGGTGCATGTAAAATGTTGAGTTCGAATAAGCCCAGCGTTTTGATTTTTCAGATTTGAAAATGTGCTTGCTATGTAATTTTGAAAACTGTGGAATAAGTATGTTTTTCAAACTTATTTCATATTGGATTTTGGCTGCCTTAGTGGCCTGTAAGTAGTAAATGAGATGCAGTTCTTATATGAGATGTGGTCCTTGTAGCTGAACAAGATGCTTAAAATAGATATCCAACAGTTGTCTTTTTGTATTAAAAGGAATGTGCACAGTACTTCTTGGAAGTAAAAGATAAAGATATAAAGCATTCCCTCGCTGGTTTGTTTGTAGAAATTCTCATCCCTGTTGCTGCTGTAAGTATATTTAATTTTTCCATAAAAAGGTGAACAAAGTTCACAATAGAATAGACAAAAAATTGTTCTGACATATCAGTTCTTTATGAGGATTTGGTATTGCTAATATTGTGAATAAAACTTGTTTTGTCATTTATAAGGAACAGTTTTGTGCCCAGATTTACAACACATAGGCTGCAATGCTAAACACATTTTCCTGGGAGTAAGCCCCATTGAATATAATGGGATTTACTTCTGAGTAGACAGGCTTAGGATTGCACCCATAATTAATTACTACAGATTACAGCTTCAGTTATCTCAAAACATGAGTTAAATTGACATACCTGAGAATGCCAAAGCACAGTCTGTCTCACAATGTTGATAAAACAGATAACTCCACAAAAGGACAAAAAAGTCACCTGTCATCACAATTATTTCTAGGATGGGGTGGAGGGTGGCTGACCATGTCCCAGAGCAGCACATGGGTTGGCTATGCCATTCATAATTGAGGTACAGATGAGCATCAAGCCTTAAATAAAATGTATAATTAATTTTGAAAATCTTTGTCATATTGTCTTTTATGAATTTCTTAATTTAACTTAAAAATTATTTGGGAAAAATACATGTTATGTCTATTTCTATATTTTTATACTAGGCTGTTAAAAATGAAGTGAATGTGCCATGTCTGAAAAACTTTGTGGAGATGCTTTACCAGACTACCTTTGAGCTGAGCTCAAGAAAGAAGCACTCACTGGTATTTTTATCAAATTTCTATTTACACTTAAGTAACGTACATATTAATATAGGTGTGCATCACTTAACAAAGGGAATACATTTTCTGCAAACATTCCACGCAGTCTAGCACCTTTATTGTGTAAATAGACACTCCCTGCCAGTCACTCACTGGATGTGCAGTCTACTAGAGATTGTTTCCCTATTCTTTGTATTTAGAGCCTCTTTGTTCTGTAAACAGACACTGGTGCAAGCTATGGGAAACCTAGTTGCTTCAGTTTGAGCCTCTTGTTTTCACTCATTTGATGTTGCAAGACATTTTTAAACCCTGTCCTTCTGCATAGCCTAGTATAAGATTGTCCGTCTTTGTCTTCATCAGTTGATTATTGTGACTGTTTAAAGTTCTAATTTTGTAGCTACTCACTACTAAAAACCTATTCAGATTTAAAACTTTTGAGAAATACTACTTAAGTGGTCAAAGTAGAATCACAGAGTAAACATCAGAAGTCACTCTAAGGCAGTGGTCAGGGAACAGGGGTAAATTACCCCAAATAGGGTAAAATGAAATTCCGGGGGGTAATGGGCAGTTGTGCGTCCAAGACACAGCCAGGCATGCATATGAATCTATATGCATGCCCAGCTCTGTCTTGGCAGCGCAAGTGTCCATTACCCCCAGGCGTATAGATTCTACATGCATGCGTGGCTGTGTGTGTTACAGTACTTAGTGTACAAGGACCTGACACAGCACACTATATTAATAAAATATGATTTCCTTCCTTTCAAATCAAGGGGGTAAAGTCAGTGTATCTAAATATGTTTTGGGGTAAAGATAAAAAATTTCCCTGACCCCTGCTCTGAGGCTTAACTAAACTGATATGCTGGGGTGCACACATGGAGCTCATCTCTCTTTGTGTGGACATGTTCAGATGATCTAAACTTTTTAAAGGTGGAGTGGTGCTCCCTCGGTATACCAGACTCGGTATGCCTTTTGTATTAGGCATAAGGTTTGTTGCTCAGCTCTGTTGAATGATTAAGGATATGATCCAGAGTAACTACAGGACCTTTTACACCAACGTAGTTACGGTGCCACCTATGAGAAACCTATGGGAAATGCATAGAGCAATCCAAAGTGCCTCTTACGTCTTCCATAGTGACTCTTGATTGTAGGATAAATCTGCAGCAGCAGGCCACAAATTGTCCAGCTGAGTAGTTGGAAACTCTCCCTCCCTATTGCCTTCAAAATGTTGAATATACAAAAATGTTGGTAACTTCTTTTCCTCCCATAGGCTTTGTATCCATTGATCACCTGCTTGTTGTGTGTCAGTCAGAAACAGTTTTTTTTAAATAACTGGCATATCTTCCTGCAGAATTGTCTGTCCCATTTAAAGGTAAGGAACATTTTCTTAATGCTTGTAATTAATTCATGCCAAATAAATTAGTTGCAAAATTCTTTTTTTTAAAAGTTCTAAAATGTAATTCTTTGGTCATAGATGTCTCCAAAAAGCTAGGTAGTAGGCTAGTGTTTCTTTTCTTTCTTTCTTTTTTTACCAATCTTCATTGTTGCTGAACAGAAGAGTGACATACAGGCAATTAGTCTGCACATTAGTGGGAGTTTACCTGAATGTTAACAAGATACATTTCATGTAATGTGCAGTTAATCTCCTATCTGTACATTGCATGCACGTTGCTTTATTTAAGGAAGAAATACCAGTACTACTAAACAAAATCTAAGATAATGGAGGGAGCTTATCCTTCCCCATGTCAGTGGTTTCTATATTGAGGGGGAAATGGAATCCCTGTAGATATAGGGACTCACCTGTAGTATTTTTGCTGCTATTCTATAACTCTGTATCAGTTCAGTAACAGAGAAAACATGAGCAGGATTCCAAGTGGTGCTGGATTTGTTTCACTCATCCATGGGAGTTCATCTCTTCTTCGTGTGATAGTTCTCTGCATCCTCTCAAAACCAGAGCGTTTCAGTTTTATTTTATTATTTTTACTTTAAAAATTTATATCCCGCCTTTCTCGGGCTATTTAGCCCGACTCAAGGCGGCAGACAAAACATAATTAAAAACATAAATAGGTAAATACAATAAAAACAATTAAAACATATAGGCTAAAAGAATATACGTTAAAAACAATAAAACAACAGCCTTTTATGGAGGAGCTTCTGCTGCTGCCTGAGATTCAAAGAGCTGCTGTCTGAAAAAAGTGCAATGTTTTCCCTGTGAACGCACATAAAAGTAATCGCACGCTCACAATCTTTGTGGGATTTTGTCCCACAAGGGAGGACAGGATTCTATGTGCAGATGTATACTACTATCATAGATCTGATTGAAAATTGTATGTTATATGATTTGTTGATGCTTCTCACTTGTGTTTTAAAGTGCCATGCATAAGGATGCTACTGCTGCTCCTGTTATTAAATCTAAATAGGAAGTGATGTATTGTTGAGTGGAGCTATCTTGTGAGAATTAGGCAAAAAAAATCTTGTTTATAGTTTAATTCAGCCACAGTTAAGCATGCATTGATTCTGAATGGAAAAACTAAAAGCACATGCCTATAGCTATTACTGAAACTGAAGAAACGTTTGCTGTGATATACTGTACATATTTAACTGAAAGTAAGTCTTGTGGAATACAGTGGAACTTTCTGCTTAGTAAACATGTACCGTACAGTATTGTGCTGCTAAGTACTGAACAGTGGCTGGATTATACTAATAACTATCCTGGGAGTGGAAGTTTTCATTTACTTTATGAATGTATCTATTAACTTTGTAAAGATTGACTTATTCACAATTTTATGCTGAATTTTTACTGTCAAATAATTTTAATATTTGTAAATGTATCAGATGTAAGACTTTCACAGTTTTGTGTGATTTCACGTGTTAAATGTTTTTCTTGATTTCAATATTATATACAATCATAATGAGAAAATTTCTTGGAATGGGGTGGGTACTTATTGGATCATAATTTTCCTGGCATCACCTTTTACTTTTATTTGTATCATTCTTTAACATCTTTAGTTCTTTTGCAATTTCTGCTTTTTATGTGTCTGTATCTACCTGCTATTGAGATTTTCTTTGTACAGAATGTAGATGAGAATGTTCAGAGCTGACCATACTAGCTAGCAAGGAGAATCAGGCCGTTATAGGTAGAGATTTGGAGCACCCATAAGGATGGCATGTTTTGAGTGTTTTTATCTTAAACAAGCCCATTCACCACACCTAGCACAGCACTACTTCTGTTCTACTTGCCTCACCTTGTGTTCTCCTAATTTCCTCTTCTTGTTTTAAAATTGAGTATGTACTGTTGCCCAGTCATTCTGTCCCTCTTCTGTTTCAAATTAAGCTGGAATATAAAAATGGGCACAGCAGCAGTTTATGCACATTTGTCACCAGGATGGAAACTAAGAGTTGGGTCGTCTGGGTGTTTGCTGACTGGTTGGCCAAATGGCTTGATTGACCAAGAGGTCCACCTGTTCTGCACAGCTCTCCAGCAGTGGTCGTTTCTTGGCAGCAGACAACTCCTGAGTTAGTTCTTGGTTTGTCAAAGTGTGGATTTGGTATTGATTAGTGTCAGCCTGATTAAGCTTGATGTTAGGAAGCTTCTGATAGCTCCTGGAAGCATATATTTACTGTGGACAAAACCACACTCCACAACCACACACACACACAACTCCACAAACGTCCTAAACCCCTCTAGCTCCGTCCACGCTTGCTCGACATAGACATATTATACCTTTTTTGAATCGGGATGATCCAGGGATTCACCCCACACACACAGCCGAAACCCACATTCCACACATACCCACACACAACCCAACTCCACATGCACAACCCCCCCCCCACACACAATACAGCTCCATATACACACTCACTAATCAACTCATTCACACACACAAAAACACACGATGTAGCCCAACCCCCACAAACAACTGATCCCTGTACAACACACATACACACACAACACACACCACACAACACACAAACAACACAACTCCACACACACACCAGCCCACTCTTTCACACTCACACAATGTAGCCCAACACCCACACACAACCGAACTCTGCACACACACCCAACACCACACACCACCCAACTCCACATATATATGCTAACCCACTCTTTCACACACAAACACACACAACCCATTTCAACCCCTACACATAGTCCAACCCCCCCAATACAACCCTACACTCAACACACAACCACGCACACAACCCATCTCAACCCCTGCACACAACCCAACCCCCCACTCCACAAAACACACACAAAACCCAACTGTATACACATACACAACCTAACCTACGTTCTTTCCCACACATACAACCTAATCCCAACCCACACACACATTTTTAATAGTTACAATTTTTTTATTTTAAAAGTTTTTAATTTAAATTGAGTTTAAAGTTACTCTGCACAGCCTTTAAAAGGCTGTAGGTGGCACATGTGGTTAAGACACTGTGCCTGTTAACCAGAAGGCCAAGGTTTGAGACCCAGGTCCCCACAAGACAGGGTGAGCTCTTGTCCTTAGTTGTGTGTGATGCAGCTGGAACCAATCGTGTTGGCTCTGCTATTCTATTGGACTATTTCAGTGGCATGGAGAGGGGGAATTTGCTGCTTGGGTAACAGCCTATCCTCCATATTAATCTGCTCAGGCCTTCGTTCTTCACATGCAGCATTCAGCATGATACCATAGTCTTTCGAGACTGATGGATGCCAATACTAATACATAGACATAACATCCAGCATTGGGATTTGTGTCTGGATGAGAAGGGAACTGTTAAAAATTCAAATTTGAAAATAACTGACAAAACCTACAGTGAGGTTTTCAAGTTCTATGGACTGAACTGAGGAATTCAAAGTTATTTCTTCAAAATTGCTGTTTTCTAAGCTGGACCAGAGATACCTTTAGTTTGGGGCCAAAGGGCCTTTCATAGACGTGAGCCCATTGACTGTAAGAGGCTTACTTCAGAGTAGACTTTCATAGGCTGGTCACTCAGGAGAGGCCGAGCAGGTTCTAGCAGGGTGCCAAAACTGGCCGTATCTCATCTGGGACTAATTTTTTTTGCTCGAATTTTAAGACATTGCCTATATTGAAGTCAAAATTTATTAGAAATGCTTGCTTGTCTTGCAAAACACTCTCAAACCAAAATGCTATCAATCCAAGATCTTACTGTACTCTTATGTCTGCTCACCTCACCATAGGGAGAACTGAGCAATTAAACTAAGTGATCTGTTGAGTGTAGATTATCTCAGTGAGCCTTTTCATTAAACTTGTAATTTGGATTTGGCTATATCATGCCTAAGATTTCATTCCCTCTCGGGAAGAATTGGTAACATGGTAGAATATAATTAGAGTGTAGGATTATTCAGTTTAAAAATGACCAAGTTGTTCAATTTGTGGAGGATAATGTGTAGAAGCAGCTGTTTTTCTGAGAAAGGAAAAAGCACAAGATTTTATACACTAAAAATAGGGAAATAGGTCTTTGCATAATGTACACATTATCTGTTGATTTAAAAATTGTAAAAGCTAGTCACATAGTCATAGAACATCAAGCTCTGATAAGCTTCTCGGCTGGGATCCAAACAGATATTTATAAGCATGCCCAGAGATTTGTTTCCATTGTTAAAAAATAGCTGACCTCTGTTCAGCATCACAAACTGCCTTTTGAAAATTTCAGTTTCAGAAATGGATTGCCTTGCAGCTGGTGGGTGGGGTAGGATAGTCACACAAAGCCCAACTGCCCGCCTCGCTCTTTTATGTGACCTGCTGTCTTCTCACAGTGAGCGGGATGCAGTTTATGGTTGTAGTGGGAGGCAGTGCTAAGGTGTGGGTTTGTGGTGCTTCTCCAGCCTGGCCAGGTAGGTCCCCAGCCTGCAGGAGATAGGCTGAGTGGGATGCTGCTGCCTCTGCCTCATCCATCCTTCCTCCCTCTGGTGGGTGCTCAGCTTAATCCAGCTGCAGTGTGCCAGGCAGGGGCTGCCCAAGCAGGTTGGGCATGTAGGCCATGAGTTCTGAGGAAGGGAGGGGTTGGGCTGGGCTGCCCAGCACTTGGAAGGAGCTTGCACACCAGGCAGTCTCCATCTTGTCTCTGCTGACTGTACCCAGCAGCAGCCAGCACTGCCAGCTTCTCCACAGGGGCATCTAGATAAAGCCCCATCATTTTGAGTAGGCATGTCTAGGACTGGGCTCTGAGGCTGCAATCCTGCCCTCACTTTCCAGTGAGTAAGCCCCATTGACTATAATGGGACTTGCTTCTGAGTAGACAGGCAGAAGATTGGGATCTGAGGCTGAAATCCTATCCACACTTAACTGAGAATAAGCACTATTGATTTTAATGGGACTTGCATCTGAGTAGATATGCATAAGGTTGGACTCTGGCTCATGGGATACACCGTTAATGCTAACAGTGGCCCACTGTTTGAAAGGAGTTTGACACCCCTGCATATTGGGTTTATAAATTACTTTTAGGTTTTTAATCCTGGCCATTGCAAGTTCAGCTTTAAGCAATAGTCAAGCTCAGCATATTCTTAAATCTGATAGCCAAAAACTGTTATTGAATTTTTGGAGACACAACTGTCAGATAGTATACCAAACTTGGTGAATAAAAGCCATACAGATTTAGAGTGGAATCTTATCTACAAAGGTGTGTTTCTGCTGAATAGAGCCCTTGTAAACAGCTTTCTGTTTGTGCTTTTTATTTTTTCATCTAACATGCATGTGCTTCCCATTCTCATGTTTGTTATGTTTTGCTGTCTTGCATTGCTTTATTTAGATGCCATCTAACAACAGTATCAGAAAACAAATAGAAACTCTTCAGGTGAGTTAATATGTTGTAATAGCAAGAAAAAATAGCTTTGCCTATATTTCTGTTGATTGTTGCAGTATATGTTCTGTTTGATTCAGTAAAAAAAAATAAATTACATTGTCCAGAGCAGTAATTCTTTCGTAGATTAACTACAGACTTGTCATTCTGTTATATATAATCCAGGGACAGTTGACAGAAGAAACATCACTGTGTGTGATACACTATGCAGTGAAATGCATTCCAGTTACAATGATATTTGAGGCATTCCATGTATGCCTGTTGCACATGTTCTTTCAACCTGAAGTTAAACTGTTTTGTTTTTCATAGGGTGCAGTTGAATTAGTTTACTTAAATATATCCTACCTTTCCATTACAAGAAGCAAACACTCAAAACTAGCTCAGAGTGCATGACTTTAAAAAAATTGGTAATACAGATGATGGAAAACTAGCAAAAAATAATTACAGGCATCCCCCTGTATCCACAGGGGTGCATTCTTATCACAGGGACCCAAACCTACAGATAATAGCAAATGATTCAACCCCCAGGTCATCTTTATGACTCATCTTTCTTTGTTTGCAAACACTTTTTAAAAACCAGATTTTTCTTTTTTTTTTCTTCAGAACATTGTAAAACTGGAAGCAGTAACATATTAGAACATATTACAATAATTTTATCAGAATTTATCTAGTATTTGAATTTATAAAGCAAGGTAGACTTTCTCCTGAAAGGAATATAGCTGGCAGATCAGTCCAAGCAGCTGAAGAGAATTCCTGGCTAATTATGATCCAGTAGCACTCCCTCGCTTTGTCTGATTTTTAAAAGAAAAAAAAGCTGCATTCCAAACATCCAAAGTAATGATAATCCAAAGTAGGTATTTTATGGTACAGTGAGTAGATAGCATTCATTCTGCAAGTTTTGAGGCCCAGTAAAAAAAATTTTGTCTGTAATAAATTTTTATATACTAAAGCAGTTAAACATTCCCTAAAATGATAAAATAACATTAGGTGTAATCCTAAAGTAGGCAAGCACAATTCATTGGTCTTCCTGTTCTTGTGGTCTTCCTCCTGTTCTAATGGCAAGCACATGTTTGTACACTGATCTAACTGACCGCAGGAGTGGCGCAGAAGTATCTTACAGCACTTTTGTGACACTCCCAAGTCAGCACAAGACTCATGCTAGGCTTTGGCTGGCTTACTGGAAGTTAGAATTGCAGCCATTTTTTCTTATTTTCATGAAGAAATGTCAGATAAATTCACTGTGATGTTAATGAACAATATGTTCATGTTGCCGAAATTTGAGTTTTAAATAATACTTGGACACTAATTAAAAATGACTTGTATGGATCTAATTGATTACCATATGGTTTATATAATAAGGCAGAGTATTAATTCTGAAAAATTAATACTCTGAGCAGCGCTGAAAAATTCAGCCTTATATCCTCTACCTCTATCAGTGTCAATGAGTGTCAATGAGTAGGGAATGAACATTCAATATTCCAACTCTCTTTGCATCATGCAAATAATTTTACTTCATACCAACTGAGTTGTTATAAAGCTGATCCGATATATATATAATGTGGAGAACAAATCAATTTTGTCTTACATAAATGCAGTAGGCTTGCTATAATGTAGAGTAAAACATGTGCAGAGATAATAATGGATAAAATCTATTAAATTTTTAATGTGAGAGAAAATAAATGAATGTTCCTTGCTGACTGAATGTATTTGAGCATTAGCATGAAATCAATAATGAAGACCAAACCCAAAATTGATATCTTTTAGTCTCTGCTTTTTGGAGTTTACTTGTGTTACTCTGGCTTGTAAAGTCAGTGATGATTTTGGACATTAGAGATTATTTTAATGGTTACTATTTATCTCTTTCTTAGTAGATATACAGATTCTGCTGCTTGTCATGTACATCATGTTAAATATTGTATGTAATGGGATTTTATTATGCTAGCTATCTTTCAGTTTATAAACCAGTGTGGAAAATACAATAGCACCAGACAATTCATGCTCAAATCTTGCCCCTTCTGAGGAAAAAAGGAGGTGATTTGAGAGCTATATTTGTTGATTAAAAATTTTATTGTTAAAATCTTACAAATTATTTATTTAGTATCCAACAGTAACATCTGTCATGCAGAAAATGACTTCAATCTTTTCCATATCACAGCTTTTTTGAGGAAAGAAGGCTTTGGAAGGAAAGAAGTTGCACAGGCCCTTCACTCTTCACAAGGCAGAAAGATCACAATTCTGTTGCAGGGTGCATTTTTTGAATGAAGAGATGATGGATAGGATGGTGTGGTAGCTGGTGCTGATCATGGGCATATGGTTTATGGCAAGGCTTCTTGTTGACAAATGCATTGCAGTAGAGATTTCCAGTCATGAAGATAGGAGTTTTTGTGCATAATATTAAAAATAATAGCCATGGCATTTAAACTTATTTTCAGAATTCAAATTCTATACGTGGAATAACTTTTTAAAATTTGTTTTTTAACAGAATAAAGATCCCAAAATGTCTCGAGTTGCACTGGAATCACTGTACAGATTATTGTGGGTTTATGTTATTAGAATAAAATGTGAAAGCAACACTGTAACACAAAGGTAAGTAATTTTGCTTCAATATACTAAATAAAATGTCATTCTTTGACTATGTAAAAAAGCATTTTCAGTGCAACTTTCAATGCAACTGATTCTTTTTCTTCTCAGCCGCCTAATGAGCATTGTATCAGCACTTTTTCCAAAAGGCTCTCGCAGTGTGGTCCCTCGAGACACACCTCTGAATATATTTGTAAAAATTATTCAGTTCATTGCTCAGGTAAGCTCTCTCTGTAATACATTTTAAATTCATTAAATTTTGTTGTTAGGTTTGTCTTACTCTCAAGAAGCTCAACGTTCCATATGTAAGCATCTCACTTTCATTTGGTAGGTTGCTTGTGTGATAGGCTTGGTTGAGGGACCATAATTTATTGTCACACGGGAGCATCATGGAATGATAGTTGAGTTTCTGTTTTTCATATGCTCTGCATACTCGTACTAGATCTTTCTTACTGTTGAAGAATCCCTTGCAAGTTACAGAGAATGAGGAACATGATCTAGGATGTAGGCATGCTTGCTTCAAGTTAGGCCTCACTCATGCTATATCAGAGTTACTCTGCATGCTCCCTTATGGCTAGCATATCCAAAAATATGTACAGTATTGATTGGCAATTTGTCCTTCAGAGAGGCTTATCTCCATCAATCTTTTAACTGAAGACCTCTGATAAACCTTCAGGTAACACAGTACAGTCTGAAAACTGCTGGTTTTCAGTATACTGTATAATACTGCTGTTTTGTATGGAAAAGCAAGAGCTAAATTCATCTCTTGCAATATAACATCTGTTTTCTTACAGCTGCATTGGAGCTAGAAAGTGAGATAGCATTGGGCTCTAAGTGTTGTAGCAGTGCAGTGTTGCTTCCTTTTAACAGAAATATCGGTGCATCAGACTTTTGTATACGGTATAGAATATTCATATATTTTTCTCAGGCCTGGCTATCCTGATGCCCTAGAGTAGGAACCTCTGATTATAGCATTTATCACAATGACCAATACAGCTGGCATGTTATCCACAGGGGTTCCATTCCAGGAACTTCTGCAGTTACTAAAATATGTTGAATCTGCAGATTAGAGCCCTCCTGCAACCAAAGTACAGTTCCACAGGTTTAGAATCCAAGGATGATGAAATCCACGGTTACCCAACCCAGGATAACACAGGCCCACCCGTATAGTAATATATTGGTTAACAGTGAAATAATTTAGCATTTCCCCCCAAAATTAAGAACCATTTAATATGAAAATGTCCTTAGCCCAGCTCTGCAACGCCAGCTAGATCCAATCATATTGGATCTGCCTTTCCATTGGACTAATTCACTGGCGTGGAGAGAGGGGATTTGCTGCTTGGGTAACAGCCTATCCTCCATAACAATCCAACCCAGGCTTTCGTCCTTTGCATGCAGCATATGCAGCGCCGAGCACGATACCATAGTCTTTCAAGACTGATAGAGGCCTGCTTTAATATGAAAAAACATAATATTTCTCTAATTGATTCAAAGAGTCATCTTCAGTATTCAAAATGTATTCAATTTTCTTCCCAGGAACGCTTGGATTTTGCAATGAAGGAAATAATTTTTGATCTTCTCAGTGTTGGAAAGTCACCTAAAACCTTCACTATTAATCCAGAGGTAAAACTGGGAATAATTGTTCTTGTGTTTTTTAAACATGTATTGTGTGTTTCCAAACATATAGATCAATGCAAACAAGGCTGGTTTTATGGTTCCTGTATCCTCGAGACACTGGGATGAATCATGCCTTTCTAGTATTGGTTTCTAGTCCCTTTCTAGTATTGGTTTATGATGAAGTTTCCACAAAATGGAAATTGTCATTTAATGTCAAATTTAACAAATTTCAGGTCAGACTATTAACCTGACCTGAAAAAATCACTGATAATTCATTTATTGGAACTATTTGTGTTCATATCCTGCAGCTGATGGATTTTGATGTAAAATAATTTTGTTAAAAGAACAAAAGATCTAAATAACAACATGCTATTTCATGTAGTATATTCTGTTTATCTTGTTTGGGTTGTTAATAAATGATTCCCCCCTTAATTTTTACTCCCCTCTTTATTCGTTCGCAGAGAATGAATATAGGTCTTAGAGTCTTCCTCGTGATTGCAGACAGTTTACAACAGAAGGATGGTGAGCCTCCTATGCCAACGACAGGAGTTGTTCTTCCCTCAGGAAACACTCTCCGTGTAAAGAAAATTTTTCTCAATAAAACTTTGACAGATGAAGAAGCAAAAGTAATAGGTTAGTCAATATGCTATTCTACTCTTCAGCAATCTTCTCTTTGAATAGTTATGCTTACAATATACACTAATAATAATGGTACAGAAACCACACAGTGTGGTGGTTTCATGTTGTTTCATGCTGAAACAAACACAGTTTCAGTATGAAACTGCCATACACCTTTTCCTCTTTACCTAATACCTAATCCATTCTGAAAATAGCCCTTATGGATACTTGGATAGAGGTTAAGGAGGAAGTATACTGATAGCAATGGCTGAGAAAGCTGTAATTTGCAGTTTTGTGAACACTGCTACATATGTGACTATGGCACAGGACCGCATGGAAAGATTTTTCATATTATTTCAAAAAATTGCATTACAGTATTAAATAAGTGTTATGTCAAACGTATCCAAGTCAAACATGCATAAAATGATACATGCTTTGTAGAAGTGATCCTGAGTGGGGTTCAATAATTCAGAATTGGGCAAGGTGGATGTTTATCCATTAAGATTCAAAAATATGGGATTAAACTTAAGTACAAGCTTTGAGAATGATGTACATTTGGACTTTGTCTCTTTAGGAATGTCCATATATTATCCTCAAGTAAGAAAAGCACTAGACAGTATCCTTAGGCATCTGGACAAAGAAGTTGGAAGGCCAATGTGCATGACTAGTATTCAGATGTCTAACAAGGAACCTGAGGACATGATCACGTATGTAACAAATTCATTATGGTAGCATTTGATTCAGAAAGCGTTGTTGCATAATCTTCCAGCACAAAGCACTGTTAGTTCAATAGGACTGAATACTGTGAAATTATGTTCTGTTGATTTCAGTAGGATGTAAGTATAGTTAACAAATGTTCTTGCATTTTTCTCATTGAGACAGTTACTTTGAAATGTGTGTGTGTTTAATATGTAGAATAAAAATATCCATAACTGAATCCTTAATGTACATACATGGTAGGCTCAATCCAATGCTGAGGCACAGCTAGCTAGCCTAAAGTTGTTTCCGCAGTGGCTGTCACAAAAGTGCTGTAAGGTAGGCTGGCAGGCAATGAGCAGCACAAGTGACAGGGCAAGTGGGCTTCTGACCTGGTGGGACTCTCAAGCGAAGTGCATGACAAGAAGTGTCTCCACCAGACAACTGAGAGACATGTTGAGGGGGAGGCAGGAAAGGGAGTGTTTTGCAGCTGTCGCTGGCTCCTACCTCCCCCATATCTCAAAGCCTGACACATGCTACTTGAATCTACACCTAGTGACCTAGCTGGTGCAGATCTGAGTTGACATAGGAGCAATGAGGGTGGAATCTGGAAATCACTGGCTGCTTTTCTTTGAGTCCACAGGATAAAGTGGCTGCTGTTTTGATGCCATTGTACTGTTTGGCAAGAGATTATCATTAGCTTGAGTCACTAGTATACTGATTCTGTTCCGGAGTTCTGTCTAGAATTTGAAATATGTATAGACTGAATAGCTGGTTCTTTCCAGCCCAGCACTATTACATCTGCACAAAATATCAATGACAGATAGCATCTGCAGGAAAGTGCTGACACACATGTTCAGAGTTCAGGAGTCAGTGTATAGACGTCCCCCACATTCTGTTGTTTCGTTTTCTGGTGGTTCTGCTCTTTGAACACCTTTCAGTTATACCCAGGACTCACTCATTCGACAGATGCTTCACTCTTTCAACCTCTTACTGCTGGTCTAAAGGATAAAATTGTCTTCCCTGATGTTGATTTGAATGTGACATGGTGATCAAATTGTTTCTGGCATTTCCTTGTGACTTTCTTCAGTGAATTACCATCATTCAAATATACAGTATAAGATATTCATTGCCCCTACATGCCTTTGTTCATTTTACTGTGATTTGTTATGTATTTTGGCTATGTGTTAATAAATATGTGTTTTTTTAGGCTTTTGTAAGTTATATTTAAGTCTTTTTTGTGGCCATTTTGCATTTGCAAGTGCAAGACTTGGTTCCACTTTTCCACTGTTTTTACTTTTGGACAGTTTTTCAGCTCCTAACCTGTCCAATAAGTGGGGGGTGCATGTACAGTGATACCTCACGTAACAAATTTAATTCGTTCTGGAGGCATGCTTGTTATGTGAAACGTTATTTATGTGAAGTGGATTTTCCCGTAGGAAATAATGGAAACTCAGACGATTAGTTCCATAACCCAAAAATATTTATATAAAAATATTAACTGGATGTAAAAATGATGACAGAACACTGGGATTGAATTCAAAACATACATTCAATGTGCATGATCTTATGAAGTCTACTTAGGCTACAGTCCTAAAGACACTTTCCTGGGAGTAAGACCCATTTAACACAATGGGGCTTACTTCTGGGTAGACATGGTTAGAAGGCTACAATCCAAAACACCTTCAAATTGTCTCCCCACTTTCTCCTTCTCTCCATCCTGAGCCTCTCTCTCCCCTGCTCCCTTCTGGATAGCCCTGAGCTGCTTCCTTCTTCACTACTCTTCTCTCCCTCTGCCCAGCAGACACCCAGCCACAGGAGGAACAGCGCCGAAGTGTTGCTTTCACTATGGGCAGGTGTTTGTTACGTGAAACATACTTTACGTGAGGCATTCTTTACGTGAGGTGCCACTGTACTTACTTTTAATGATATTGGTACAAGTTCTCATTTTAAATCTACTTTCTTTTCACAGGGGTGAAAGAAAACCAAAAATTGACTTGTTTAGAACTTGTATTGCTGCTATACCAAGGCTAATTCCAGATGGCATGAGCAGAACTGATCTTATTGAGCTCCTTGCAAGGTAAAGAATAAGGGCAAAATCCATAGTAGTTACGGGTCCATGCAGTTATGTCACCCTCTTGTGTTATCTTATGGAAAGTCATCTTAACTGCTCCAGAGCAAGGGGCTTAATTTCACTTTAGGATATAAACCTAAGCCCCAGATGGTATTAGTAAAAATAATTTAGAAAAGACAAATTTTAGAAACTATTGTTACCAGTATAGGTATATTTGATCAGAGTTGACAAAAGCATCTCACCTATGCATGGGTAAACATGCATTTGCTGCTCTTTCAATTTCCATTGAGCTCAATAATTTTTCTTGTCGGTTTCGTAACCCACCAAAAATCATGGTGCACTGGTGCATAGTGATCCACAGTCTGAGAACCGCTGTGCTAGGAGGCTATCAGTGGCCACTAAAAAGGAGAAAAATTGGATTTTTCTAAACAAAGCTTATGTTTTCAACAGGCTGACAATTCATATGGATGAAGAATTGCGTGCACTGGCTTTCAATACTTTGCAAGCATTAATGCTTGATTTTCCAGATTGGCGAGAAGATGTTCTGTCAGGATTTGTTTATTTTATTGTTCGTGAAGTCACTGATGTTCACCCAACACTTCTTGACAATGCAGTAAAGATGTTAGTGCAGCTAATCAATCAGTGGAAACAAGCAGTCCAGATGCAAAACAAGAACCAAGAAGCTCAGGTATAATTTTGTTGCATGTAATTCTTGAGTCACCCTTAATTTAGCAATGGATGCAGATCATTCACAATTCATTAAACTACCACTATGCCAAGAATCAGATATATGCAGATAGCATCCTGTAATTTTTCTAGTAAAAATGGAATAATTAGTAAGAAAAGGAGGAATGCATTAAAAACTGCTTATATGATAAAGGACTGATTGAAGAAAAGGAGCATGAGAATGAAATTTGATTACCGTATTTTAAAATAGTTTAATATCTTTGCTCTCTGACTGTAAGGTGTGGTTAATTTTCCTTTCCTTAGGAGGCTTCACTAATTGTTTTAATGAGTCTGGTTCAGCCTCTTCTTGCTAGTCTAAGGCAGAAAGATCCTTTGCCAGTATTTTAAGTGGTGGATTTAGCACATCTGGTTTTCCTTAATACTGATAATTCTGGTGGTTGGTAAGAATGAGTGCCTGTAATGTTGCTCCTAATTCTGATCTTTATTTGAATAACTAGTTCTTCCTGAATTCATTAATTTCTCCCCCTCCCTTTTATAGCGAGGTGTAGCCAATGGAACTGCTCCTACGTTGCCTCTGGAAAGAACTCCCTACTCAAGTGTATTCCATGTAGTAGAAGGGTTTGCATTGGTCATTCTTTGTAGCACAAGATCTGCCACTAGGAGGTTAGCTGTCAGTTGTCTTAAAGAAATAAGAGCCTTATTCACAGTCCTAGACATTTCTAAGGTAAGTTAACTTTTCATATGGAATTGTCTACCTGTGATACTGTTTGATCTTGTAATGCATCAGATATTTGTAATTTTTAGGGTGATGATGAGCTGGCTATAGATGTAATGGATAGACTAAGTTCATCTATTCTTGAAAGTTTCATACATCTCACTGGTGCTGATCAGGTAAGATTTAAAAAAACCTTTTTGTGTTTGAGGTTTTATGCAGAAAAATATGTTGAAAACGCATAACTATGGGCACAATCCAGAGAACATCTGTAGCCAGCACAAGTGCCTTGCACTGGCTGAATTATGTCACAAAATTGCCTTAAAAGCACTTTTGTGGAGTCAGGGTGACCTGTAGGCTCTCCAGAGGGTGGGGAGGGGGCATTCTGGGGCAGGGGCAGGTGGAGGGATGGAGAAGAACATAGGGCAAGCCTGGGAAATAACCTTAGTTTGTATCCCGAGCCTGTTCTGAGCCACTCAGATCTACTTACATTTAGGCCACCTCCTGAGATGACCTAAATGTAAATAGACCCATTGAAAGGCTGCTAGGGCCTTACCTTGGGGCAGGGAAATAGCTTCCCCTCCCCAGGACAGAGCAATAGCAGCCTCCCAAACTTGCACTCAATACAGACCTGGCATGAAAGCCTGCCTGCTCCAAGGCAAGTCTGGATTGCACTGTATGTGTACCTTTTCTTCTTCAGTAGCTATATAGCATACATTATAAAGAGAATTAGAGTTGCATATTTTGTAACACTTTAGTCCCAAAATATTCAGAGCTTAAAAATGATGTATTAAAAAAATTTTGCTTCCTCCTTCTAAATGAAATCAAGATGGCTGAAAACCAAGAAAATTTATAAAACAATGAGCACAATCCTAACCATGTCTACTCAAAAGTAAGCCTCATTGTGTTCAATGGGTCTTATTCCCAGGAAAGAGTCTTTAGGATTGCAGCCGATTTTGTTGTATCACAATACAGCACATCATGTAATAACATGATCACTTAAAACAAGAAAAGCAGTAATGGACTATTAATAAGTGAAAAAGCATTAAAAGAAGGGGGGTAAAATATAACATCAAACTCACAGCAGCAGAAAGATGTTGATAATACAATTATTTACAAAAAAAATACTAAACATATTTATTTTTCTTCATATACACAGACTATGTTACTGTACTGCCCCAGTTCAATTGATTTACAAACATTAGCCGACTGGAGCTCCTCACCTATCAGTCATCAGTTTGATGTTGTCAGTCCGTCACACATATGGATATTTGCACACATAACTCAAGGTCAAGACCCTTGGATTATTAGCCTCTCCAGTTTTATGAAACAGGAATATCTTCCAAAGCATTGTCCTACAGCTGTGAGCTATGCCTGGATGTTTGCTTATACTAGACTACAGTTATTGTCTCCACAGGTTGACATAAAGTAAGTGCCCGTTTTAATACTGAAAATTCAGAATTTTTCATTTGTGCATATAAAAATTGATGATTTTGTGTTGGTGCAAATTTGTTGCTTATGTTTTGTTTATGTGATAATACATAGTGCAAAGAGAAATTATTGGTTCTCTGGAGGCAGGAAAAGAGGGGCATTCCATGTTAGGTAAAATAGCCCCTCCCATCTCAGGAGACAGGACCAGACTTGCTCAAGGTCTTCTCCTCAATCTGGCAAACCCAGTCCTGTGCAGCTCTGACTCCCTTAAGGACAGGTGGTGCTTTGGTGAGATAGGTTTTTTGATCCCACTGAAGAACAGATGGAATAATTCAGCTTCAGTAGTTGCTTTCAAGGTATCACCCGTGCATGGAACTGGCTTCCAGTTATCTCAAACAGGCAACCTTCAGCTCTTATCATTAGGCAAAGAGAGGCTCTACCTTCTAGAACAGACCTCCTGCCCCTCATGCAGTAGTTCTCAAACATTTAAGCGCTGACACTTTTTAGAATGAATGTCTGTCAGGACCAGGAGTGATATCATCAATTTAGGCTTCAAGCCTGAGTTGCAATCAGCCAAAGTCCCATTACTCTGTGGATTCCTGCTTCTTTGGATCTTCAGATAGCTTATTTGCAAATTCCCATCCTTCCAAGTCATTGCTGCTTCATGCAGATCACCTACGATGGGAATCACTACCAGTTCAAAACACTCCTTTTGGTCTCACCTCAGCTCCACAAGTGTTTCCCAAAGTTCTAGTGGCTCCAGTCGCTAATCTGTGACTTGTCCTCCTATCAAGTTTTCCTCTCACTGGAACGTCAATCCAAGATTCTGCACCTGGCATCTGCGGTCCTTCAATCTGAGAGAAATTCAGTTAACTTCAGACATTCAAAATATTAATAAATGCATTTTTATACAACACATCTTACTTTCTTTTTTCATTTTTTTAAACAGCAGTCCTATTAATGCCAAGAAAGTAAATACAGCTATAAGCAGTGATTCCTGTATTGGACTCTGGAGAAACTACCTGATTCTTTGCTGCAGTGCAGCAACTTCTACATCCTCCTCTGCATCTGCAGGTTCTGTGAGGTGCTCCCCTCCTGAGACGCTGGCGTCTACTCCAGATAGTGGCTACTGCATTGATGCAAAAGTATGTTCACCCAGGCCTTATAAGCAATTTAAAATAATGTACTATTAGTATTGTATAAAATAAAAAATGTACTATTAGTATTGTATAAGAGTTGCCATTTCTCACTCCCTTCTCTTGTTATAATGAAATGAACAGGTCAGGATTAGTTTATTGATCCATTTCTAAAACTGTTCTTAATCTAAAAGTGTATTCTTAAGCTATTGGAAGGTGTATGCTCTTATGTTTTGAATAGGTACAACTTAGATCAGTTTTTGTCTAGTTTGTATTCTTCTCAGTAGTCTGAAAGCTGACTTTCTGTTAATTCTGCGTTTGTTGACTGCTTGTGTTCAACAAGCCACAACTGTGGCTGCTTATCTTTGTCAGCAACTGTATCCAAAAGATCCTCCAACCATAGCAAATATAATGACTTAAAATGTGAAGGCCTGGGTGTGAGGTCATTCACTGTCAAAGATTATATTTCTTGTCTTCTCACCAGGGATGGAATAAAGGGAGCTGCTGAGCCTGCCCTTCCTTATGGTTATTCTCCAGTTTTAAACAATGAGATGCTACTTCTAATCTCAGTTACTAGTATTTCCAGATTGCAGTTTTAAACAATGAGGTGCTACTTCTAATCTCAATTACTAGTATTTCCAGATTGCAGATGAAGCATGCCTATTTTCTGATTTGTACCATAGGGTAAAGAATCTTTACCTAAAACATTTAATTATCTGCATAAAGTTCATTTATTTTGAGCGTCTTTTTCCTCAAAACAGGTGAAATAAAGTAGTCCTGGAATTTCTTTCTTCATTTTTCATCTGTCAGTGTGGTGAAAATAGAAAGCCTGATGTTTTGCTAGTGAAATTGTCATTGATATTAAGTTACCATTTTAAACTGGTTCGCATTTGTAACCAAAAAGCTCTGTACACAGAAAGAAAATCAAAACTTTATTAAGGAAGCTTAGCTAATATTTAGCTATGATTTGATGTGATACCTGAATTAACAAATTACATCTTGCAACCAGTCAGCAGTATCAGCAACCAGCACTGAAGTGAGCCTACAAACTGTGGTTTGATCAAATTATAATTGAAAGTGAAAAAATCAGTTTCTCTGTACTTATGGGTATAGCCTACACCATACGCTAAACATGAAAAACAAGCTAGTAAACACTCCTAAAACTATGGTTTGAAGTGAAGATCAAACTATAGTTTGGTATGTTATTTGAATTGGCTGAATTTTTGAACATAAGTGCAAGAGCAAATTATTTGCAAGTAAAATGCCCATATAGAATAGTATCATATTTTTAGAATTATAGGTAAGTTGATATAACCATAAGCACCAAATTCAAATAGACTGTAATCTGTGCTATCAATTTAAGTTAACCACAAAAGGACATTCTTTTTTTCTGTCAGCTAACACCTCTGCTTTCTTGCAATCAAAATATCAGCTCTCATGGGGAAGAAGAGTGGGACAGAAATAGTAATTTTTTATTATTTATACTGTACTAACAGGTGTGCCTGATGCTTCACAAAAAGCAAATAAACAGACATGCCCCAAGAATTTACAGTCCATGGTTTAAACGTGGAGAAACCAGTGAGGGATAGAATAAACAAGAGAAGGACAGGAAGGGAAAGGAATAAAGGTAAAATGCCTGCAAGTTGCATGGAGTCTTCTTAGACCCCCCTCCTTCCCACACAAACATCAGAAGAACATGAGAAGTCTAGCAGAATACCAATCTGGTTGCAAAAAGAAGGGATACAATCCAGTTAACTACAGACTTGGCACTGAAGGGTATAAAATTGGGCTTACTTAACTCTCTTTTCCTCTGGTCATAGTATCTGTGTCAATGTATTCACAAACGGCCAGAAATGACACTTGCATGAATGGAAGGTCCTTGTATGGTTCCTAGGTCCTCATTGTATGTGGCTTCCACATTCTCATCATCTTTTCTTCCCAAGTTATTTGTTCTCTAGACCATGTGTAACTTATACCAGTGGGGAAATACAACATATTCAAAAGTACCAAGATTTTAAAAAATTTGGCAAGTGATGGGGTCTCCCTTCTATCTGTGTTACCAAGTGTTGCCTGAACCCTGCTAGTGAGGCCACTGAGAAACAGGCTATGTAAAATCACAGAAGGAGAGCATGAGGACATATTCTGTAACACAAACTGGGGGATTTGATGAGAATCTAATTACTAATCTGTGTTTCTTTATATTAGATACACAAATTAATGTAGGAAATTGTGAAAGCTGATATTTAGTATATGGATTTAGAAACAATTGGAATTGGTTTTTGGATTTCAAGATTGTCAAAGTCTGAGTAAAACTTAATGAAGTGCAGGCTCTCCGCTAGTACTATTTCTAGCCTTATTGCTGGATGGAAACTTTTATGTTGTCTCATAGCCTCATTAACTTTAATTAAAATAAGAATGTAACTTGTCTATATGTAGTAATTTTCATATATTAAAAATGTTTTGTGCTTCAAATGTTACTATAAAAGGTGAAAATCCCTCTTGATATCAAAAGTATAGTTCAAAAGCAATCATATTTGTCATATTCTTTTTATGCTTCTTCTACAAACTGACCAGGAAGATAAGCCTTGGCATTGACTCATCTTATTACCATAATTTGTGAAGCCCATTATATTCTCAAGGAAAATTGGGCAGGAAAGTCAAGGGCTCAGGACACTTGCTCAGTATTCAGACCCATAGATGAAACTCAGTTGAAATCTCACATGTTATAAAGAACACAGCATCACACATCAATTACAATCCTGGCTCTGTGCCACCTGGTGCCAGATTGCCAAATGCTGCCCCCCCCCAGTCAATCCTTACTTCAGTGTTTGGGGTGGCTGCATATGAACCCTACAAAAGTCTTCTGAGTCCTACAGAGGGCTTTTAAACATCCTTCTGGTTTTCTGGCAAATATCAAAGTGACCTTTAATGGCTCTCTAGAGCAGGGGTCTCCAAACTTTTTGGAAGGATGGGCCATATCATCTCCCAACACTGTGTCAGGGCCAAAAAAACTAATTTACATTTCAAAT
Source organism: Cryptoblepharus egeriae (assembly GCA_030015325.1). Classification (NCBI taxonomy): domain Eukaryota; kingdom Metazoa; phylum Chordata; class Lepidosauria; order Squamata; family Scincidae; genus Cryptoblepharus; species Cryptoblepharus egeriae. The sequence goes on from JAREYC010000007.1 coordinate 58,668,072, forward strand.
TTGAATAAATTTACATATTTTATTGGAGTGGATTACAAGGCTTTCCCAAGGGCCGGATAGAAGGATCTTGCCAAGAGCCACATAAGGCTTGCCCCAGGGCAGGGTTTGAAGACCCCTGCTCTAGAGGCACAGCCATTGATGGCCTCCAGAGAGTGGTTGAATGTGGTGGCAATTCGGAGCGTGGATGTTGGTGTGGCACCAGCAGTGCTGTCCAGGGCAGCTTCTTCCTGTACAGTTCACCTGTGTCAAACAACTCCTTTTGTGTGTTTGACATGATCTTTTATCTGAGCATTGAAGCACAGGTCACACACCTACCATCTAGTGTGGGTGTAAGCCTCATTAATATGTTGCTTTATTTTCCTTCTACATCCCCATGCCATCTTTTGCCCAAAGCATCCACCTAAACCTTCCACTGCCTTTCTGTGTTAAGTGCCTTATTTATTGCCTTTTACAGGCATCCCCTGCTGGGATGAAAAGTGGAAATGGGTGAAAAGTGGAAATGGGTGAAAAGTGGAACATGATGCTTCTGATGCTTTTTTTTAGCTAGCAGATTGCAAATGTCTCCTTTATCTTGCAAACTTTTTATCTTGCAAACTCATGCTGACACACAAAGATTTTTCCCATTCTGGAAAGAGTGACCATGTATGCTTTTTCTCTCTCACACACCCACTCATATCAAAACAGTCTGAAGACCATGTTGTAGACAAATCAACATAGAAGAGAGAAATTTTAGCCTTTGAGAGGTTGAAAGAGCAGAACATGAGTTGAATGAATGATTTCTTGATGTAACTGTAAGATGTTGAAAGAGAAGGTTATCAGAAAACAAATCATCAGAAAGCAGGGGGTACCTGTACTTTCTCTTTGTTTTGGTGTGTTTTATTTCATAAAGTCTTTTTATTTTAAATGTTTTAACCTGCTTGATATCTGTTCACACAGAAGTTGGTACCTCCATCGCAGACCGCCAGACTTCTAGGTGTCTGGCTTTTACAGACACCATGGGGAAATTGGACTCTGTGGAATTTGAGGCTCTTCATTTTTCTGGGAGGGAGGTTTCCCTAAAGAAGCATCTTTCCTGGATGGCAACAACAATATGTTGTCCCAGTTTAAACTAATTTTCAGGATGAGACAAACTAGAAGTAGTTTCCAGTTACTTAGACTTTGTATTCATCCATCTAACTACCACAGATGTGGACAGATGTTCAAAGAACAAAAATAGTGGAGATGTGATCTATCACAGATGAGCTGTGATAGTATTCAAAAGAGATAAAACCAGGCCACAGCTGTATCCTGTCATATGCAGAAGGCACTCTCACCTTTTTTCCATCTTTCTTAACTATTCTTTGATGGGCATCACTTCTCATTCATTCTGTTTATAATTATGATGACAATTATCCTGATGTTGATTTAATTATGATACTGACTTGGTACTGATATTGTGCTTGTTTTTACAGATAATTGGTGTTCCGTCCCCTTCATCATTGTTTAAGCACATTGTTCCAATGATGCGCTCAGAGAGCATGGAGATTACAGAATCCCTTGTGCTTGGCCTTGGCAGGACCAGTCCTGGTGCTTTTAGGTAATTTACATTCTGTCAATTTTGACAGGAAGCAAAATGAAACAATTCTATCAAAATGCAAAGCTATTAATAGTCTTCTCATTGGTTGCACCCACCGTGTGGAACTCCCTCCCCACGGAGTTAAGGAAAGTTTCCTTATTAACTTTCCATCTGGCGAGGCCTACAATTATTTAGACAGGCGTACAATACCTCTTCTTAAATAAGGTCATTTCATCATTGTGTGTATTTTAACCTGGGTATTTACTGTCTTTATATAGTTTAATTGTATTTTGTTTTTATTGTTTCTGTCTAGTTTTAACTGTATTTTTGTTGTTTTAAACATTGTTAGCCATCTTGGGTTTCCTTTTTAAGGAAGAAAGGTGATAAATAAATAAACTCTTGGCAATATTAGGTATTAAATCTCTTTGCAGTATTAAATATTTCACACATAAACGCTACCTGAATCCTTACGTGTACAAGTACTAACTACAGGCTGAACCTCCCCATTCACAACATTTGGTTCCAAGAACCACTATGTTTATTTATTTTTATGTTATACAAAGGCAATCGGTTACCATGGTAACAAGGCGGGCAGTGATCTAGTTCCCTTTCAAGTGGCTTAAAACTTTAGCTTTTACCCCACTAACTGAGCAAGAGGCACTCTTTCAAGTGGGTATTCCTCCTTTATTTAGCAGGGGGAGAGTAACTGCCCCTACACACCCCAGCAATGTCTGTCCAAATGGCTTCTGCTGGTGTTCTTTTGCATTTTAGTTTGTGAGCCCTTTCGGGACAGGGACCCATTATCTATGAATTTTATTCATTTCCTTTGTAAACCGCTTTGAGAACTTTCTAGTTGAAAAGCGGTTTATAAATACGAAAGATAGACAGACAGACAGATAAGAATTCAGTAGTGATTATCATTTCTGCAAAGGGAGGAGATCTTGCCTCCCACCTGAAACAAAACTGACCACTTTGTGAACTTTTCTAAGACAATTGTCTGCCAAGTTACCATGGTAAGCAAACAGCCTTTAAGCCATTAACTGCTACTTAAGGGATCTTCATCTTTCAATTTAAAGAGCCAACCTCATTCGCTTTGAGACAAAATTGCATATAAATGAATTGTATCTAATTAGATTACACCTGTAATGTTGCTTTAAAAACAAGAGATAATCCAGGTAGACAGAACTAACTAGGGAGGGAATAAGTTAGCAATGTCACTTGTCTCCTCTTAATTCCATTAATTTGTGAATTCATTTCCAGGGGTGTGTTGAGTCACTGCACCTGAGTCACAAGTATCCACCCCTTTATTTTAACTTTACAAATTGATGGGCAGTCATTGCTACTTGTCCTGAGCCTTTTTTAGTCACAGATACAAAACCAAGTCATGGGAACAAAACCATGAGTCTTTCTATCTTGACTTTGACACATAACTTTTATGCATGTCACTGTAAGTCTGGGTCCAAGTCACATCCCATGAGTTGCATGTCTCCAGTTCCCATGAGATGCTGAACTCGAGTCAAATCTTTTGAGTTCGCATCACTAGACATTTGTAAATATGTCCAGTGTTAAACCCTGCATGAATCTGGTTGAATCTAATTAAGCTAATGACTGGTTGAATTTTTAAAAATGTTGTACTTTGCCTACTTATACTGATGTCTACAGAGCTTAGGTTCCAGAATTTAATAATCCGGGCTCTTGCTTTAAGTATATGGGGGTTCAAGTACTTTTTTAAAAAGAAAGAAATCATGTACATTTGTTAAAATGAAAGTGATAACTGGAGTTAAAATCCTGCAATCAAGTTTCAATATTTGGCAGTACAGTATGTCCAGATTATATTCAATAATCACCATGCACTGGGTGGATTGTACATATGCTTAGAATTTTAACTATAATGGATGATTTTAGCATATTCCTTGACTTGATTTTTTCATCCAGGGAATTAATAGAAGAGTTGCATCCTATAATTAAAGAAGCACTTGAAAGAAGACCAGAGGTAATCAATTTTTTAAAAAATTTCATTGGGCATGCTGCTGTACTACGTTGATTGTAAGGCATTGTTTCTCATACTATGGGTTGGGACCATCTAAGTGGGTGGCAAGCCTGTTTCAGTGGGTGTCCATTCATTTCAATGTGTATTTTTAGAATATTATATTTCATGTTACCGTGTATGTGACTGCATTTGCAGAAATGTTTTAGATCTGTACTATTAAAAGGGTTTTATATTTATTCTTTTAACAATGATGGTCAATGAGTTTATTCCCATCTTAAGACGAGGTTTAGAATGTTGGAACAGAGCAAATAGGAGGTGCTTTGAGTTTGCTCCTTTCTGACATTCTAAGGCTTGTCTGAAGATTCAAACGTTTGTTCAAATATTCCAAGCCCTGCAGATTGCTGTGCAGAGTTTCCTGGCACCTCCTGGAGCCTCTGCAAGTAAAAGTAAAGCCCCCTTCCTCTCCCTTAATGATGTGATCCTAGGGGATTGCATCACTACCCTTGCCTACCCTTGCTACCCCCCAATCCAGGACACAAGGCTAAAAAAGAGGACATGTCCTAGAAAACCAGGAATGCAGTATGGTCACCCTGCCTCCCAAATCCCGAGCCCTCTCTTACCCTCCCACTGCCCTCCAGCTCCCAGAATCTCTGTTATCCCCACCTCCTGGAACATCCCCATTCGTGACCCCCCCCCCCCCGGAAGGAGGTCACGACCCCCATTTTGAAGACCACTATCTTAAAGGGTCCAGAGGACCTTTACACGAATTGGGGAGTCACGAATCCTCAGTTTGAGTACCACTGGCTTAGGATCAAGGTATTGAGGGGGCCTCCTCCTTCCTTATATTCGGAACCCCATCCTTCTCAGATAAGACCCTTTTAACCATGATATCACTAATGGAGGAGCAGAAAATGGCAGCAAGGAATAGGGTCTTCTTGGTAGTGCTGCCTGAGTTATAGAACTCCCCTTGATACTAAGAACTGCTTCCTCCTTGGAGGTCTCTAGGCCAGACCTTGAGGCCTTTCTGTTCAAGGTGGCTTTTGATGGCTGACATGATGAACTGGCATTTTAATTAAATGTAATTTTAAGTTGTTTTGTGTGATCATGTTGTTTCTTGTCATTTTGTTATTGTTATACTTTTTAAAAATAAAATACTGCTTCTTTTGTTTTTAAATGTTATGCTGACCAAAGTTATGTGACCAAAATGCATATTATCAGTTCCATTTAAATGATGCAACTAGTCTTTCAAATATTAAAATTTGAGTGTAGTTTCACTGTACCATTTTATTAATCTTCTCTGATAGAATATGAAACGACGCAGGCGTCGAGATATTTTACGTGTACAACTTGTACGGATATTTGAGCTGCTGGCAGATGCTGGGGTCATTAGTCACAGGTGAGCATGAACTTTATGAACAAATATTTCTGCTAAACAAATTTATATTAACTGCTATACTAGTAATTTGTTTTTGTTAATGCTTTTGTCCTCCCCTATCTCCAAAAAGCCTGGAGTGCTGTATACATTACCTCTTTTCTCCTCACTATCCATTTTATTCTAACAACATAGGTTAGGCTATGGGTTAACTGGCTCAAGGGCATTCAGTGAGTTTTGTGATTCCATTAGTATTTCAGCAAACACTTAATGCTCTAGTCACAATACTACACTGGTTCTATAACATGTTGCAGAGGAAAGCTTCAACCTAATTACAAAGTATCTTTTTGTAAGGGAAGGCTCCTTGTACCAGTGTGAGACTAGGTGTAAGAGAGGGAGGTGTGGGAGTAATAGGGAATTTCTGAGTATGGAGTACTATATGCTTTTATCTAGCTGTGCTTCTGAACCAGACAGCATGTTGTAGAGCTTATGTTAACCTCCCGGCCTATGTTTCTCTCCTCAAACATATGCCAACAAACAAAATACATCTATGTCTGAGGAGACACATAGGTTGTCCCAGGGCTTTAATGGATATAAGTGCAATTATTTTTACTTACCATGTATTTGTCTTGGAGCCACCTCCCCCCCCCCCCCAAATTGGATAAAGCACATGACCTTTTAGTGTGGCTGCATCTACACTGGTGGCTGGAGATAAGATTGGGACCTGAAAGATACATCTAACAAGAGGAACAATTGCACACTGAATCCAGTTTTGGTTGCCACACTTTTCACACTATATATAGGTTTTGACAGGACCTTAATTTTGTAATTTTGTGCTTTGTAATTAAATTGGAATTTTATTTGTAATTATATTCTCTTTAATAGTGCAAGTGGTGGCCTTGATAATGAAACACATTCCCTCAACAACACTTTATTGGAGTATGTGGATCTAACAAGGCAGCTGCTAGAAGCAGAAAATGAAAAGGACTCTGACACACTGAAAGATATCCGATGCCATTTTAGTGCCTTAGTGGCAAATATCATTCAGAATGTTCCAGGTATTCATTGATGATTTCCTTTGCCCTCCCCCCAAACTGTGCTAATAAGCAAGTATGCTTTTACTCTGTTGGCAGTTTTTAACATTGTAATTAGTACTTAAGTCAGTTCTTGCTATCCACTATGGCAGGGGTTTCTAAACATTTTGGCAGAAGGGCCACATCATCTTTCTGAGATTGTGTCAGGGGCTGGAAGAAAAAAGAATTGATTTACATTTCAAGCTTGAATAAATTTAAATAAATGAATAATTAGTGTTGGAACTTGCAAATGAATGAATTCAAATAAGTTAATAAACATTTTCCAACACACAGAGAGATGGTGATCTTCAAACTAGATCATAAGTACTTTCATTCACTGAAAGAGGAGGTATGTGCAACCTCTCAAAATACCCTCTCAAGATGTGGAGAGCAGAGCTCCTCTTGCCTGTGGAGGGTTATAGGGCTTGCCTGAGGGCCAGATGGAGGAGACTTGCCGAGGACCAGATGGAAGCTTATTGTGGGCCACATCTGGCCCCAGGGCAGGGTTTGGAGACCCTTCCACTAGGGCAAGGTTCCTGGAAATCCTAGCGGATATCACATTTGCACACAATGAACCTTTAATCCACGTGTGCTATTTTGAATGCCTGCAGCCTTCAGGAAGCCAGCCAAGAAAAGCATACTGGAAAAATGCAAATTAGGTGGCAATTCTGTCCCTAACCAATATGTGAATTTGCAGGTAGAGAATTCTCACATGAAGAGAACTTACGTTTTTGCTACAAAATGATCGATAGTAAGACCAGAGCCTAGCTATATATAAATAACTCCTGGCATTTGAAGCAATCTTTTCCCTTTTGAAAATACCAAAATTTATTTTGTTTTTCTTATGATATGTTTATATAATTAACTTACTTAAATTAGTCTCTTAATTTATGCTTCTGTTTAGTGCACCAGAGGAGAAGTGTCTTCCCACAGCAGAGCCTACGTCACAGTCTCTTTATGTTGTTCAGTCACTGGGCAGGACCTTTCAGCATCATGTTTACTCCCTTGGACAGATACAGTGATAGAAACATGCAAATCAACAGACATCAATACTGTGCACTGAAGGTAATGATTTTAGGAACAGATTTTGTCTGTTTTAATCATATTTAAATGATACACAGTTTTGGTCAACTGCTACTTCCTGGGCATTTGTTTGAGGATAGTGGCGTAAGCTGTGGTTTTAGGCAAATGGTGTAAACTCTTTTGTATCAGCAGTGCTCACAACTCAACTGAATCATTAATGTAGGCATATTTCTATTGTGGTGGCCAGATAATTGACCACAACTGCATAAGATGACAGGAATGTTTTTATTCCAAACTAGCGAAAAGTGTACCTGCATTGTGGGAGTAAAATTCCCCCGTACATCATCCCCCACTACGCATCAATCCCCCATGCATATCAAACCCCCATGTGCATCCACTCCCATGTGCAACATCCCCCATGTTCATCCACCCCGTGCACATCACCACCACTATGCACATCAACCCCCATGCTCATCAACCCCCATGTGCAAACCTCCATGTAAAAACAACCCCCATGCGTAACATTCCCTATGTTCATCCCCATGTGCAACATTCCCCATGTGTATCAACACTCCATGCACAATATTCCCCATGTTTATCCCCCCTGCGCATCATCCCCCCATGCACAACATTCTGAATGTGCACCAACCCCCATGCGCATCATCGCCCCTGCGCGTCCAACCCCCCTGTGCGTCCAACCCCCACGCGCATCATCTCCCCATGCATATCAACTCTCCCACGCGCATCATCTCCCCATCCACATCTTCCCATGCGCAACACACTCCCATGCACAGCATCCTCCCCAGTGCAACCCCTTCCTCCGAACACCCCCCCCCCCCCCCGGTGCACCATGCACCGAGCACCGAACTGGCTGGATGTTGGTCAGTCTTCCATGTTAAGTATAGGACAGAAAAAATTGCACCCCTTTTAGCCCCTTAAGGGTTGAATTTCTCCACTTCGGTTCTTGGTGGGTGTGATGTCACAGAAGGAACACCCTCCCCAAATTTCATGCTTCAAGTTCCAGGGGTTGGGGCAAAACATCCCTCAGACACCAATTCTTCAATGGAAAGTATAGGAAGGAAAACACGTTGCGCCACTTTTCACCCCCTTCCGGTTGGAATTTCTGAAAACCAGTTCTTTGTGACTCCCTCCATCACGGAAGGAACACCCACCCCAAATTTCACACTTCTAGCAGTTTTGGCTGGGCGTTGATGAGTCAGTGAATGAGTGAGTGACTTTTCTCTTTTATATATACAGAAGAAGAAGAAATCTAATCTCTTTGGTAAATAATGTAGTACAGTACTCTAACTTGTACAAATCCAAAACTTAACTTTTTGTGATGAACCTGTACAGTAATTGTTAGTACTGTATTAGAATAATAAAACCTTGTGTCCAGTATATTATAAGAGAAACTGTAACTACCTAATTGGTCCATTATTTTCTCAATTTTTAAAGGCTATGTCTGCTGTGCTGTGTTGTGGCCCTGTTGCAGATAATGTAGGTCTTTCATCCGATGGTTATTTGTACAAGTGGCTAGATAATATTTTGGACTCGCAAGATAAGAAGGTAATATATACTGTATATTTATTATTATATTATTAAATGTATAGATATAACCTATTTATACCTGGCAAAGGGAAATTGATTCATTGCCTCCCTAACGAATGAATCCTAATTGTCTATTATACTGTCAATTATATTTAAGATATATTTGTTAAAATCTATGACTTGAGTTTCAGGAAAACTTAAAGCAAAATCCTGACCATGTCTACTCAAAAGCAAGCCACATTGTATTCAATGGGTCTTACTCCCAGGAAAGTGTCTTTAGGATTGCAGCCTTAGAGAGCTAAATTTAGATTTAGAACTTATGGAAACTACTGGGTGATTTTTTTTGCCATAAGATTACTTGGAGAAAGGGGATGAGGGTCCTAGAGAGTGAAGCAATCCACTGAAGACCTCTTTTCTTGTGGTAAATTCCATCACTCAGCCAGTTTGCTGTTAGTAGTAAATGGTCATGATTCGACAAATATTTGAAAAAGAAATAATTTGTCTACAGTTTCACAGTTGTTAGCTTGCAATGTCTGAGGATATCTGTAATTTAGGAACGTTTAGCTGTTCCCTTTGTGAGAAAGTAAGGGGGTTGGTAGTCTTCAGGAGTGGTTGCCTACCATTGGGGAAAGAGCACAGCCTTCTAGATGCCCCTATTATAGTGATCAGGATGAGTGGGGAAGAACATATGGACAAAGGTGGAAGTAAGGTGGAAGGAAGTTACACGATAAAAACACCTCCCGCAGATAAGGAGGGGCAGGCCGCAGGCAAGGGTCCTGAGTGTCTTTATTCAATACACTAACAAAGTCCTCCAGGTGGCATTGCACCGATATACCAACAAAATATACAAGTTCAGATGAGGACCTGTGTTCAGAGATTTTCAAAATAATAAGTAGATTTGGTTCCAACAAATTATTGCCAAAGTTGATACTTCTAAAATATGGTAAATTGTAATTGATCAGCACATTTGAAAAAGCTCAAATATATTTATAGTATTAATTCCAGAATATTGCAACTGTGCTATCAATCTCTTTATTTGCTTTTAATTGCCATCATTCCTGTGTGTTTGGTGAATTATGTTCTTTGTGATTGCTTGTAAACGTTTTGCTAAAAAAAAAAAGAAAATATGCATTTCTGCAGTAATTTGTAATTTTAAGTATTGTGGTTCTTAATGCTGTATTCTTTGTTTAGGTTCATCAGCTAGGTTGTGAGGCGGTTATGTTGCTATTGGAGCTTAACCCTGACCAGAGTAACCTCATGTATTGGGCTGTAGATCGCTGTTATACAGGCTCTAAACGGGTAGCAGCTGGATGTTTTAAAGCCATAGCCAGTGTGTTCCAAAACAGGTATGAATGTTATGTGAACAACATCAGTTAAGATCATTTGTTCTAAAACTTCACTTGTTTCATCATTCTTAAGTACCTTAGAGTTGTCTTATTTTTTCTACAGGGATTACCAGTGTGATACAGTTACTCTCCTCAATCTAATATTATTTAAAGCAGCTGACTCATCTAGGGCTATCTATGAAGTTGCTATGCAGCTCTTACAGGTTTGTGTTCTAGTTTTTTTAAACAAAAGTTCAGAAATTCCTAGTATGATTTTTTTAAAATTTAGAAAATTGGTGCTTTCATATTAATATTAAACATATTAAACATATCATGCCAGATAAGTTTCCACAGTTCAGTTATTGTCCATATAGGTACAGAAACAAGATTGTTTCCTTTATTTCAGTGCAGTGATCTACCTCTGAAGTTTTCCTATTTGGCAATAGATGGCAGCTACTTACTGGTGTTTCAGTCCTCACGTAGACATGCCGTTTTTCTTGAAAGCCCAAGTTCCTGGTTGTGCTATCTTTCTCACTTATACCTCATTTCAGCCAACTATCCTACGGCTGAAATCTGTAACCACAAGGTATTTTGGGCAATTAAGTAAGAAAGATAGCCACAAGATTCATTTTTAAATGTTTGCTCAATTTCAGTTATAAGTAACAGCATTGTTTAATGTGGTGCTGTCCACATGAGAATCTGTGAACCGTGTGTTAGGCTGCAATCCTAACTTCCACTTAGGCCAGCATAAGCCACAGCATAAGTCCTTTGCTGATTGGGGGGTGTTACAAAAGTGCTGTAAGGTACTTCTGTCCCACTCCTGGGAGGGGAGTTAGGTCTGTGCACAGGCAGATGCTGACCTCCCCACACCACGACAGGAAGTTATGCTAGGTGCGTTAGGTTGGCCCTAAGTTGGTTAGGATTGTGCCCTTAGAAACACATTGTGTGAAACTTTTTCAGCTATATGTTTAGAATACTATCTCTTATGATAGTTTTTCATAGGTACATTTCATTTTTCTAGATTCTAGAACCGAAGATGTTTCGCTATGCTCATAAATTGGAGGTTCAGAGAACTGATGGGATATTGAGCCAGCCTTCGCCTTTACCACATTTATATTCTGTGTCCTATTATCAACTCTCAGAAGAATTAGCAAGGACATATCCAGAACTAACACTTGCAATATTTTCAGGTATATTTGAGCATTTGATTATACCAGGATTTTTCTTCTAAAGACAGAGTAAACCCTCTGAAGATACTTTACTGTATGCTCAAACTATCCTTACTTTTGCTTTCTGTTAACAAGAGTCTGAATTTTTCGTAAGTGTTCTGGGGAATCAGGATTGGTATCAGTGTGAGCATTGTTGGGCTGCTGCTTAGTGTCCTCAGAATGACTCACTAGTAATCTGTACACATCTAGCTTTTGAGTGATAGTGGCAAAGCCTAATCAAAGCCTTTCAGGGCCTAATCAAGTAGAAGAGGACACATGGAGGGCAATTTGCTATGGGTAACTTGAATGCTGGAGCCAGCTCTGAATGGAAACCTAATTGAGCATAAAAACTGTGGTATATATGATTGTGTTTTCTTATTGTCATTGGATCGTCTACTTTTTCTTTCTGAAAGCAAAAGTTCAGATAAATGGAGGTGGAATGTGCAAAGGTTTCCAAATTTTGGATTGTTCTTGTTAGCCAACAGAAAATACCATTTGGAGGGAATGTGAATCTTTTGATTACTGCTTAATCAAATAGATAAATGTCATTTAACAAATGACCTTTTTCCTACTAACTCTTAGATTTGCTTGTATCCTAATTATTGTGTACAGAGGTCAGCCAGAGGATTCCATTGGCACACCCTTCCGGAAGACAAGTGATGTTGCATTATTTGCTACCATGGATGAATAATATTGAGCTAGTGGATTTGAAACCTTTGCCCACAATTCGACGGCAAGATGAGGATGAAGAGGATTCCTTGAAGGACAGAGAGCTGATGGTGAACAGCAGGCGCTGGCTAAGAGGAGAAGGTTGGGGATCACCACAGGCTACGGCTTTAGTTTTAAACAACCTCATGTATATGACAGCAAAGGTAAAATATGTCAAATTGTATGAGTTATTAGTGGTGTGGTATGAAGTGAACACAAACCTAATACTAAATTCTGAACTTTATTACCAACCTTTGTGTCTACAGTATTTTCCACTTTCAATTTTAATTGAGTGTGAGAGCTGTACTATTAAGCTACCTAGTAAAGCCATTTCTACCCAATGTTGCATATAAGTAACAGAAACCAAATGTGTACACCTGTGGGCAAGGCAGAAATGGGTTTAATCTTAGGAAACTTTTAGTAGTATACCATAATACAATGACAGTAGAGGGGAAAGAGAATATCATTGAAGGGAGCTAACAGAAAAGAGCAGGTGGAAGATTATGGTGAAACTCAGTTAGCAAAAAAGTTTTTGAATCTGTTCTCTTTAAAAATTGTACCTTATAAGGTACACTCTCTTTAATGAAAGGGTGATTCTTAAATACAGTAAATACAAACAGTAAGTACAGAACTAAGTCACCATTGATAGTGGTGATGTACCAATAATCTTTTTATTCATTTTGTACCTTGTAAGTAACATATACAGTATATTTAAATCGACCACCAGTCAGGATGTACAACAGTATGTTATGTACAGTTAAAGAGCTGCTATAACTAAAGTGAAAATTTAGCTACTTCTGCACAGATTGGATTTAAAGTGCTAAATAAAACTTTTTTAAACTTATGATTGGAAAGCAAAACTTATAACTTATTTTCTTAACCCAAATATATAATTGTTTAACTTTCTAAGATGGAATCTCTTAATATTATGTTGTAGTATGGCGATGAAATGGCCTGGTCAGAGATTGAGAACGTCTGGACTACTTTAGCAGACAGTTGGCCAAAGAATCTAAAAATAATACTCCATTTTTTGATCAGCATTTGTGGAGTGAATAGTGAACCTAGCCTCTTGCCTTATGTAAGTATTTGACACTGAAATCCTCAGTACCAGTGTTCAGGAGTGCCCTTGTCTTTGGGAGGACCAAAAGCAGAAGATACCTAATCAGCCATTGTGCAATGCGATACAGGATGAGATGAGCCCAGTGGCATAGCTAATGATCATGTAGCCCAGTGCAAAGCTCAAAATGTTGCCCTGGAAGTGATGTCACAACCAGAAGTGATGTCATCCCAAGATGGTTTTAAAAAAAAATTCCCCCTGCAACAACAAAATCAAATTTAATTAAGTAAAAATGTGAAAGTTGTTTCCCTTATTGGTTAGGGAAACTGTGCCAGACCAAAGAGAAATAATTATTCTTTCCCTGCTAAAATAAGAGAAGCACCACTTAGAAGTGCCTGTATATCCAGTTAGCTTGGGTATATGCTATTATAATATATGTATATGGAAATAAGAACTGATTCATATTAACATCTTATTTGTTCCATATAGTATCAGAATTGCATCTCATTTGCTCTCAGAGCAATCAGTATCATGAGAAAGTTGAGTTGAGAAAATCCACTTTTTGTTCCATCGGCTTCTGTGGTTTCATTTTCTGGTTAATGGGCTGTAACGTTTGATAGAATATAGATATTCCAATGCAGTTTGTTTCATTGCATTCTGCATTAAATTACCTTTCCAACGATATATGACATGATCATTCATATGTAGCCTTTTTTCATAATTTTAGTCACTAGTGTCAAGCCCCTCAAAGGTTGTAACTGCCTGGTAAAGCCTGGTGCAACTGCATCCCCTGCAGTACCCTAGTTACGCCACTGAATAAGCCTTTGGCCTTATTCAGCAAGCCATGTTAAAATGTCTACAATGATTTACAGATAGCTTTTATCCTCAAAGTGCCAACAAAATGTCTCTCTATAATATATTTCAAAGGCTGAAATTATCTATTCAGTTGGACCACAGTGTCAGCAAAGGCTCTTTTCTTGGACCCGTTGAGATTACTGATATCCATAGATAATTAAATCAGTGGCCTGTTTAGCCATAAAAGACGCTGTTTTAAGACCTCTACTTCTGAGCACGATACCATAGTCTTTCGAGATTGAAGGATGCCAATGAACATAAATCAGTGGGTCAGCTCTCCTTGTACCAGATGTGACTGGAAGTGACTTCTAGTCATGTCCAAAAGTCTTTTGCATGGGGAGGCCTCACTGGATTTCAAAAGGCCTTTCTCCTGAATGTGGATAACTAAGGCAGGCCAGTATAGAGGAGATATAAAAAAATTACTGAACTAGTGTTCTGTCTTTATGATGTAAAGACATATAATTGAAGTATTCTCCTAGAATTCTTTGTTTTCTCTCTACCAAAAGTATGCTTAGAGTGATAAATATGCAAAATATCAGTGAAATCATACAAATAGTTGTACTCTATAACTTGAATGCTACAACATTTTGGAACAATCAAACATTTGTTTGATTACAATATTTTATGTTGTAAATGGCTTTGAACTCCAGAAAGCAATAGAAATTAATTTAATTAATTGAGAATTGAAGTGATGTCATTATTCATATTGAAGTTTGAAACACTTTCAGCCCAAGTAATCTTACCGTTTTTAATGATTTTGTGTTTGGCAGGTGAAGAAGGTAATTGTTTATTTAGGTAGAGATAAAACTATGCAGCTTTTGGAGGAACTAGTGAGTGAGCTGCAACTTACCGATCCAGTCAGTTCTGGAGTCACTCATATGGATAACCCTCCATACTACCGCATCACTTCCAGTTACAAGATTCCTTCTGTCACTTCAGGTAAACGTTCTAATAATTATTTCCCTGTTTAATAAAATCCCAGAACAACCCAAAACATTTCATATTAATTATTTAAAAATACTCTTTTTTTCAAATGGGTAGAATCTCGGTTTCTACAGGGGATTCATACCTGAATCCCCATTGGATACTGAAATCCATAGGTTGTGACTCACAGGGAACACAAACAGAACCTCCAGTTGAATTCCATGTCTTTGAGGCCTGTAGAGGCCATGTGCAGCCTCTGTGGGCCTAAAAATGCTGCGTAGAAGCAGTTTAAAGGGTATTTACAATTTTCAGGAAAAAATGGAAGTACTCTTTGAACTACTCCAGAAGGGTTTCTGAAGCCCATAGAGGAGGCATGCAGCCTCCCGGGATGCAATCCTAACCAATTTAGGCCAATGCAACTCACCCGTCACCCTGTTCCCATTGTGGCATGGGGAGACTGGTGCACATCTCTACCAGCCTAGTCCCACCAGGCTGTGGGCCACCATAGGAGTGGCACAGAAAGGGCAGAAGTGCCTTAAAGGGTGGTAAAAGGGACTTGTGCCAGCCTAAATGGAGGTTAGGATTGCACTGTCAGTTTTCAACTATAGAACTGCCTTACCTTGTATGATGGCTTGTGTGGAACTGGCAGAATTAGCGGAACTGGCAGAATTAGCTTCAAGCAGCCGACGCACATTAACACTTGCAGTCACTCACCACCAAGTGCCCTATTGTAAATGTTTTTGAAGTTTGCCCTAATTTCAAAGAACTGTCATTTGACTTGGAGGAAGCATTTCAAGGAATACCAGTCCTAAGATTCTTTGGATGCAGGCAACTATTGGTCCTTGCATTGGCTGCTATTCTCTTCCTTCTGTCCATCTTATAAATTTCTTGCACAGCATTTTGTTTTCACAAAGTCTGACAGGAGTTCCTGATCATATGTAAATCAGGACAAAGAAACTGAGTCAGGATATAACATTCAGGAATTCTCATATATTGTATACACTGTTTCTTTGATCGTTCCAAAATGTTATATTCTTTGAATTTTTGTAGGTACTACTTCCAGTAGCAATACAATGGTGGCACCCACAGATGGCAATCCTGACAATAAGCATACAAAAGATAGCATTGATGAGAAGTAAGTAGTAATTTGCACAAATTTCTCATTTTTATTACCTCACTAGTGAAAAGTGTACCCCCGTTGCGGGAGGAACATTTCCCCATAAGCCATTCCCCCACGGCGCATAAACACCCCATGCGCCACTTACCCCCATGCGCTACTTCCCCACGTGCATCAAACCCCATGCGCTACTTCCCCATGCACTACTTCTCCATCCGCATCATCCCACATGCGCATGTGCAACTTTTCCCCATGCACATCAACCCCCATGCACAACTACTCCATGCGCAACTTTCCCCCATGCACAATTTTAACCAATACGCAATTTTCCCCATGCACAACTTCACCCAGACGCATCAACCCTCATGCGCATTATCCCCACATGCGCACCCTCCCCCCATGCGCAACTTTCCCCCATGCGTATCATCCGCCCATGGGCAACTTCCTCCATGGGCAACTTCCCCCATGGGCAACTTCCCCCATGCGCATCATCTGCCCATGCTCAACTTTTCCCCATGCCAACTTCCCCATGCGTATCCTCCCCCATGCGCATCCTCCTCCCATGCACAACTTCCCCCATGCACAACTTCACCCAGGTGCATCAACCTTCATGTACATCATCGCCACATGCGCAACTTCCCTCATGTGCAACTTTCCCCATGTGCCCATGCGCAACTTCCCCCATGCGCAACTTCGCCCAGGCGCATCAACACACATGCGCATCATCCCCATGCGCAAATTTCCCCCATGCGCAACTTTCCCCATGCGCAACTTCTCCCCATGCACAGCATCCTGGCCAGTGCAACCTCTTCCTCCGAACAACATCCCCCTAGTGCACCAGGCACCGAGCACCAAATTGGCTGGATGTTGGTCAGTCTCCCATGTTAAGTATAGGACAAAAACACATTGCCCCCTTTTCAGCCCCTGAAGGGTTAAATTTCTCCACATGGGTTCTTGGTGGGTGTTCAGGTGACAGAAGGATCCCTCCCAGAATTCCATGCTTCTAGGCCCAGCAGTTGGGGCAGAATGTTGAGGAGTCATCAATTCTCCAATGCAAAGTATAGGGAGGAAAATGCGTTGCACCCCTTTTCATCCCCTTCCGGTTGGAATTTCCGAAAACCAATTCTTAGTGCACCCCTCCGTCACGGAAGGAATACCCTCCCCAAATTTCATGCTTCTAGGCCCACTGGTTTTGGCAGGGCAGTGATGAGACAGTCAGTCAGTCAGTCAGTGAGTGACTTTTCTCTTTTATATAGATAGATAATACAATGAATTAAGTCAGATATTTATGTTTAGTTCAAGTATGTTAGTACTTCTAACTTTAACTCCTTATTTAAATTTTTCAAGCCAAAGAAAGATGCTTTCTGTGTGGCAGAAAGTTTATATTTGTTAGACTTGAGTGGGTGTTTGTTAGACTTGTGTTTCCAGGAGAGGCCCTTATGACTGCCACCCACACTGCAGGACATAGTGCATGCCCCTTTAGCACCTACAGATTTCAGCACCTGCAGTTTGACTCATCTCAGGTGCTGTCCCTCATATCGAGGATTTCACAGATGTGACTGGAAAAGTCATCTGGTTGCATCCATGTGGTGGTGGAGGGTTTGAAGTATGGGAAGTGTGCACTCTGCATCCCCAGGTCCACAGACATCTCCTGAAGGTATTGGGCATGCATTTCCAATTTTTGGCAAAAATGAGAAATACTTTCCAGATGCCTCCGGGAAGCCTTCTAAGGTGTGGGAAGTTCAAGCACAATCTCTCCATCCCAAAACAGCTGCTGGATGTGACCAAAAGGCATTTAAGTTGCATCCTTGAGGCCCCCCCTATGGATTCCTTTATCTATGGATATCAGCATCTATACGGGGTCCAGGAACAGATTCTCCCGTGTACATTGAGAGAGAGCTGAATAATCTTAGCTACATACAGTTATATAGCTACAGGCATCCCTCACTTATCTGACAGGTTAGGACCAAAATGCTGAAAAGTGGAACATGATCTTTTTTTAGTTTACGAATGTTGCTTCTAGTGGCAATTTTAGTCTTTGAAACAGCAGAGAGAGGTTGAAAGATGTAAATGTATGTGATATAACTCCTGTGTATATATACTCCTGTGTATATATACCTTCCAGCTGCATTGTTTTATATGCCAATAAAGGTTTCAGCTGTGAGAATAAAGAGCGGTGGGTGGCACAAGTGGTTAAGACACTGTGCCTGTTAACCAGCAGGCCATGGTTCGAGATCCGGGTCCCCACAAGACAGGGTGCGCTCCTGTCCTTAGCCCAGCTCTGCAACACAGCTGGAACCATTCCATTGGACTATTTCAGTGGCATGGAGAGGGGGAATTTGCTGCTTGGATAACAGCCTGTCCTCCATATCAATCTACCCAGACCTTTGTGCTTCGCATGCAGCATCAAGCACTTTATCATAGTCTTTCAAGATTGATCAATGCCAAGTTAAAGGTTTCAGAATCAGAAAGAGTGGAATGTGCATTGAATGAATGACTTCTGGGTATAATTGAAAGGTGCTGAAAGAGCGGATTGTCAGAATACGAACTGTCAGAAAGCGGGGAGGGGGGAATATCTGTATAATGTCCTGAAAACTGAAATAAAGAGCAGTTCTAAAGATTATCAACAAAGCTATTATCATTGTTTATTATTCCTTTAGCTATATACATCTAGATATCTACAGTGGATTGAACAGCAATCTGAACCGTCAACACCACAGGCTAGAATCTCGCTACAGCAGCAGTTCTGGAGGCTCATATGAAGAAGAGAAAAGTAATTTTCTTATTCTCTTTTTATAATTCATGTTTTAAAAAATACAGTACATACATGAAAATTCATTAGTTGATTCAGACCAGCTCTTTTACTGTAAACTATTGCTTCACATCTGTCTTTGTATAACTGCTATTGAAATATCCAATTATGAAATGAATACTTTTGATAGGTGATTCAATGCCACTGTATTCAAACTGGCGGCTGAAAGTGATGGAGCACAATGAAGGAGAGGCTTTACCTTTTCCACCTTCGGGTGGCTGTTGGTCACCATTAGTGGATTATTTGCCTGAAACATCCTCTCCTGGCATGTCTCTTCATAGGTAAGCAATAGGAATAAACCTGAAGTAAACTTCTTTTGTCATAAGAAATGAGAGAAATTGTAGAACAGTCTTCCTGCTCCCTCAAAAAAGAGATGAGTTGAACAGTTGGATATGTGCCTCACTCCTCAGCAAGTAGATAAGATCTATTGTTTAAATGATTACGTCTGTAGGGGGAGCATATGAATCTAGTTTTTATGTGCCTTTTAAGAAGATTTATCCAAAGTGCTGTTTGGACAGAAGATTCTCTTAGGAAAAGTCTCAACACAGTATTATTCTCAAGCTCCTTATTCTACTGCAGCCAGGAGAAAATTTGTGTTTGATTCTTGCTGTACTAAATCTGAAATCCAGGCCTCAATTCCTGCAAAATAATAGATCATAGGACCTTAATAAATACAAAATCGGGACAATTCGAGGACATGCTTCCCATTCTTTTTTCCTCCTTAAATACTTGTCAATTTAAAATGTGATGATCATTAGGTTATTTTTTAGTCTGCTGAAAGTTTTGGGGCAAGCATTGTTAATGTGTCAGACAGCTGAAAAGTCTTAAAATGATTTTGAGTGCTAATGTTTCACAATGTTGGAACCAGTCTATGAGAGACTGAACAGTGTTTTAACCATGCCTTCTAAAACTTCTCATCAAAAAACCCACTTGATCTAGTATAGCGGCTTTTATAGTTGTAGCTGTCAGGCTGCTTTATTGCTAGCTTTCTGAACAGGTCTTGCCTGACCTGAAAAGGATACTGTTTTTGAATAATGAGCTACTTTGGCAAGCTTTCTTATGTTCTTCATTGTGCTGACTTTGAATACTCTCTCTTTCTTGGGACAGTGGATTACAATGCTAAATTATATGCTAAATTATAAGATGCTAAATTATATGCTAAATTATAAGAATACTAGCGTAAAAGCTGCACTCTGTGCAGACTTTTAAGCCAGCTCCTGTGGAGGTCGTTTTGGGCCACTGACCCAAAACTGAAGAGACAAATATATTGTCTCTCAAATTCAAATGGCATTCAAATTTGGACCAGACACAAATTCCAACGCTAGATGTTCAAACAGCAGATGAAGGGCAGATTTTCAATCCCGGGATCTATCATCCCAAGTCAGAAAGGTCCAGAAAGGTATAATATGTCTATATTGTGGCCCTCATTAGTGGGATTGTGGGTTAGGTTGTGTGTGTTTGTATGGAGTTGGGTTGTGTGTGTGTGGTGTGTGTGGGAGTTGGGATGCGTTGTGTATGTGTGAAAGAGTGGGTTAAGGTGTGTGTGGAGAGTGGGGTTGGGGTCGGTTGTGTGTGGGGGTTGGAATATGTTGGGATCAATCATCCTGATTCCAGAAAGGCATAATATGTCTGAATAGAGCAAGTGTGGCCCGAGTTAGAGGGAGTGTGGGCTAGTTTGTGTTGTGTGTGTGAAAGAATGGGTTAGGTTGTGTCTGTGTGTGGAACTGGGTTGTGTGTGGGGGTTGGGATACGTTGTGTCAATCCCAGGATCAGCCTGATTCCAGAAAGGTATGTCTATGTAGAGCAAGTGTGGCCTGAGTTAGAGGGAGTGTGAGTTAGGGTGTGTGTGTGAGTGCTGGAGTTGGGTTGTATGTGGGGGTTGGGATACGTTGTGTAAATCCCGGGAACATCCTGATTCCCAAAAGATATCATATGTCTTTGTAGAGCAAGTGTGGCCTGAGTTAGAGGGGTTTCAGACAGACAGATAGAATTTGCCATTTTTTTTATAAAGAAGTATTATATTTTCATTGTTATGAATATTTTACATATCTTCAATCATTATCTACATCTTCACCAATATTTTTATCACTTAGACATGAAATGGATTTATTTCAATTGGTGGTGGTGTAGGTTTGCTAGCAGAGTCATCTCTTAAAACATTGCTGTATAGATCTTAAAGATGAACTACTGTATCATGTTCTCTTAACCACTGCCATTTTTTTATTCTTAGGTGTAACATAGCAGTGATTTTGTTGACTGACTTGATAATTGATCACAGTGTGAAGGTTGATTGGGGAAGCTACTTGCATCTCTTGCTTCATGCTGTTTTTATAGGTAATTACATATTTTATTGACATAGGAAAGTAGTATGAGTTAGCTGGTTTGTGGTTCTGCATTTATAAGGTTAAATGCCAAAGATATGGTTTGACTGTGTTAAAGCAAAACTTGATTTGCATAATAGAAAAATTATTCCTCAACTAACATATAAACTGTACAACAATGGAGATACAACAATTGAGGATTACGATGAACCATGATGAAATTTTATACAAGGTATTAATTTAAAACTGTATAGCACAGCAAGAAATAAAATGTGATGCTATCTAAATAACAGCTACAAGACAATATATTATAAAACAGTGGATAAGACAGATGTGGATGAGACAGATGCCTGACTTGTTTTATGTGATAAACTTCAGATCAGTGACTGTATCACTTTTTATGTTTGTTGCAGGATTTGACCATCACCATGCTGAAGTGTATGAACACTGTAAACGCCTGTTATTGCACTTACTGATAGTAATGGGCTCTAACAGTAATGTCCAGTCTGTGGCTTCTGTCCTTCTCAGGAACAGGGAGTTTAATGAACCCCGGGTGCTCACTGTCAAACAAACAGCACATTTGGATTACATTTTCACAGGTACTTTTCAAGGTTTATCATGTAAAAAATAACAGTTCTGTATATTACATTTTTGAATTTTATATTGATCATGGAAATATACTTTTTCCCCCATGGAAAGAAAAGATTAACAATTCTGTATATTAAGTTTTTGAATTTTATATTGGTCATGGAAATATACTTCTTGCCCATTGGGGAGAAAAGATAATTTCACAAACAATAAAACTGTAGCAGTTATGAAAGCAATAAAAATGATAAGAACTAGTATATATCCTCTAGAATGGGGGTGTCCAGACTTTGAGAGGACACTCTCTCTGACACTATGTTGGGGGCTGGAAAAAAGAATTTACATAAATGAATAGAGGTAGAACTTACTGTATTTGAATGAATGAATTCAAATCAGTTGATAAGCACTTTCTAACACACTAAGAAGATGTGATATTTAAACCAGTTCATAAGCACTTTCATACACAGAGAGAGGAGGAGAGTACAGCCTTCCCAGCGCTCAGAATACACTCTGGAGGTGTTTGAAATCCACCTCACCTATAGAGGATTACAGGCTTGACTATGGGCTGGATGGAAGGGTGATTGAGCAAATATGATCACAAATAGGATGATCATTTCCACTCTAGGGAAATAGGGTGATTTCCTATTTCCACCCTAGGAAAATAGGGTGATTGAGCAAATAGGATCACAAGGAGCTTGCTGTGGGCAGCATCCAGTCCCCAGGCCAAGATTTAGACTCCTCTAGAAAGCAAGTAAACTAATCTTTTAAGTTTCTAAATTAATGACCTAATCCAGGATCCAAAGAATTGTTTAAAATATTTCAGTGGCTTGCATCTGCCCAGTGGGATTTTTGATTTTTAAGAAATTGGCTGTCAATTATATTCTGTGCCATGCTGCAAGCTGTTTTTGAAACATCCTTCAGTTTCAAAACATGTTAACCATGTGAAATAGAGAACTGGTGTTTGAAAAACAGTGGGCCATTAATCCCTTGGGTACATGAAACTAGTTTGTAAACTGGCTTGGATATCAGTTTTCCTAAATTATTGTTTTGATCTGTATTTCCTTCAATGAAGATGTCTGTTGAAAGCATGAAAAACTGAATGGCTTTATTACAGTTTGTAATCACTTTTGTGATAGAGCTTTGCATCATTTTTCAGCAGATGGCAGTATCTAACCACACAACATGAACACTGAATGGTTGATTTTAGAAAAATGTTTTGTTGGTCAGAAGGCTGTAATAATTTTAATCTTGATTGCCTTATTTATAATGTTTTGCTTTATTTTATGGAAAACAATGTTGTCTTCCTGTACCTAGGTGTTAATGATTTTATACCGGATCACCAGCCCTCTCCCATGACTGACTCAGGGCTCAGTTCAAGTTCTACCTCTTCTAGCATCAGCTTAGGAAATACCAGTGCTGCCATTTCTCATATGCATAGCACTCTTCTGAGTGAAGTTGACATTTCAGGAGAGCAAGATGAAAAAATGAAATCACTTATGGAATTTATTACTTCCAGGTAACACTTTAAAACCTGGCTTGTGGAAGTATGAGCAAGTTACTGTTGGGTATTTCACACAATGCACAATGTATCTGTACAGTTCATTGTTACATGATGGCCACTAGCACATATGGCTTTAAAGGGGAAAGAACACATTTAATTGATTATATTTAATATACTATTTTTAATGTTTTATTTTAATTGGTTATATTTAATAAGTTAATCACGTGGCAAATTGTTTCTTGCTATACACTACTTTGAACATTTAAAAAGCAGCATAAATTTCTTTTAGGTAACATGCCAGGTACTATTTAAGAATTTCCTTAAGACCTAATGATCAGAGTTTCTCATATTTTGACCTTGTGACACTCCAGCATGAGAAGACCTACATCTGGCCCCTTAAAGGTTGGGGAAAAGAAAAAGGCAGCAATGTGGTCCCCAGGGTAGTGCTGCTGCCGAGGACAAGAAGTTTATTATTACCTACTTTGCAGCCAACACTGCTGTATCGTGGGGGTGGGGGAATCCAAGGAATCCTCTACAGTGATCCCTATGCCTCCAAATATCTAAAAATAGCAAAATAAAAGGGTGTTCTTCTGGTTTCACGACAAAAAATAAAAGTGCCCTTTATGTCATTTTTTGAACTGGCTGCAAGTAGGGTATTTTTGTAAAAAAAACACCTATCCCATCAGCTGTTCGATTCTGGGATCATGTTGCTTCCCGAAGGCCTAACCATACACTTATCTCAGTTCTCAAACTCCTGGATGGTTTGAAAACCTCTGCCAAATTATTAATTATGTAATAATTGGTGCAATCCTAACCAATTTAGGCGGGCCTAACTAACCTGGCATATCTTTCCGTGATGGTGTGGGAAAGTCGGTGTATGCCTGTGCAGTGACCAGGAGTGGGGCAGAAGTGCCTTTTGGCAATTATGTGACACCCAGGACTTATGCCAGAACTTAAGCCAGCCTAAGTGGAGGTTAGGATTGCAACCTATGTCAAATAATTTGTGATTTTGCTCCTTCTAGAAAACGAGGACCACTGTGGAACCATGAAGATGTTTCAGCAAAGAATCCAAATATAAAGAGTGCCGAGCAATTAAATGTGTTTCTCAAGCATGTTATTTCTGTATTTAAACAGTCAAGTTCAGGTATGCTTGAAAAATTTAATACATTGGGTGCAAACCAGAGTTAGGGCAGTGAAAATGGCCCAGCTGGATTGCCCCAAGTAGACTGTATCCAGAGCAGAAAGTTGGGCTGAATCCAGATAGTCAGGAAGCCTAGGCTTCTCCAGAACAGAGAGTGGCAAAAGTCTGTTCCTCCAGGCATGCTCGGTAGGCACCAAGTAAGAGGCATCTGGGAAGGGCTTGCTCCCGATAAGACCTGCCTCAGATCATACTTGAACAAGGAACAGCTATGGTGTGCCTGCCTTATAAGGAAGCCCAAGGAGACCCTGACAACAAGTCACAGTTGCATCATGAGACTGCTGTACCTGTAGTAGTGGGGTGGATGCAAGGGGTTGTTGAAGGGGCCGGCTGTATCCAGAGGTTGGTGGACTGTCATAGTTGTGCTATATCCTGAAGTTGAGAGCCATGGGTTGCAGATAGGCTGGCCAAGGACTCAAAGTTTTTGCCAGCACTTCCATTTTTATTCTGGTTTATCATAGAACACTATGGGTCTATTCAGATTTATTCCTGCTCCTATGGTGGTATAACTCTGAGGTGCTGGAAGAGGGCTGAGGTGCTGGAAGAGGGATCTGGATACAGCCTAATTGCACTGTTCTAGGCCTTGCTGAACATGCCCTCAGCATGCCTCTCCTGAATTGCCTTGGCTGGCACAGTTACGCCGGCCCAGGTCCATCTGTCTTGGGCCATTCTATCTTGACCTATGTCAGCCCAAGCCTTTCTGGCATAATTGGACTGGCCCATTTTGGAATTGGGTCAGCCCAGTGATAGGTAGGGTAGCCCAAGTGCTTTTCTGGTTCCCAGGATAGGAGGAGGAGTGATGTCATTCAATAGGATGGGGGTCCCCCTCTAACAGTCAGAACTGATCAGGTAATGACACTTCCTTCCGGGGGCGTCTCTACATTCACAGATTTGAGTCAACAAATGGCCACTATAAATAACAGTTTAAAAAACTGCTTAACTACTGTTGTAGTGAGGTATTCATGCAGGTAATCATTCCATTCTTCAGCTGAGCCAGGCAAAGCCAGGGGGTCCATTATTTCTCACTGCTGTCTGGGTAAAATAGGAAGAAAAGCTGTTTTTAAAGGGACACACTTTATTTTTAAAAATTGCTTTTATTGGCTCATATTTTTTTGTATGAGTAGGGATTCCCAAAATCAAACCCCTGTCAATATTGAGGCACAACTTTATTCCATTAGGATCAGTAGAGGAGGAGAAGGAAATCTGGAAGTCGGTTTTTAAATCTGTTTTCCACTTCTTTTTTATTCCACAGATTATTTTAATCCTTTGGAGGTTCTGGAATGGAACCCTAACGGATAATGATGGACACCTTTATTTGGTAGTTCCTAGGTAGCTGTGGTGGGATCTGTTCCTGATTACCCCTGCAGATAACTTTCATGTATATGGGAGACCATGCTAGAAATAGTTTTTTTAAAAAACATAAAAAGTGCACTTTACTTTGCACCTCATATTGCACTAGCTGCAGAACATTACAAAACACTTCCTTCAACCAGGAAGTGGTTGTGAATGCTCATTGCATTCCAAGCCTTGAGAAGAGCTGCCGGGGGGGGGGGGGGGAGGCTGTACTTTCTAGAGCCTGCAGCTGCCTATGAAAGTGAAATTGTGTGTGTGTCTGTAAGAGAGCAAGAGTGCCAACTTAGCTCTGGATTGACAAGGTCTTCCAAAAGGCATTAATAAGAATCCATTGGCAGGAATCTTTGGGTGACAGCAGGAATTTGCAAGATAAAAAAGGAATTTACAATTTGCTATGTCAAAAAGTATTGGAAGCAACATTTGGGAACTTAAAAAGGCAAAGTTTAGCTTTTCAGCTGTTCTGTTTTTTACCACAGCTCCAGTCCCTAACCTGTCAAATGAGTGACAGTTGTTCCTCTACCTGTTTAAATTCTAAGCCTTTTCAACCCCAACTTTCATAAATATTCACTTTCTCTTACAGTTGGATTTCAGTTGGAGCACCATCTTAGTGAAGTTGCTCTGCAAACTGCACTTTCTTGCTCCTCTCGACATTATGCTGGGAGATCTTTCCAAATTTTCAGAGCACTAAAGCAACCTCTTTCTGCAGCCACACTTTCTGACATTCTATCCAGGCTTGTTGAAACTGTTGGAGATGCAGGAGAAGAAGCTCAGGTATTTACACTAAAAACAAAACAGTCTTAAGTGTAACATGTCGGCCATTTTTTTGGTACCCAGTACTGAAGTTTGTGTGTATTATTTTGCATTTAAGTGTGATTTAGGTGTCTTCTCCAAAACATTGATACAGATCAATGTTTTGATGAAGACTTACTGACAATAGTAGCAGTGCAAATGTTGGTATGTTAATGCCAGTGCATGTGTTCAGAACATGGCTCCCTATTGTGCATTCTTAAGGAATATGCAGCAGTCTCACATATTCAGCCTTAAATACCAGCATAATTAATAATAGAGAATAAATGCACCTCATGTCTCCCACATGAAAATTTCTGAGGAAATTCTATATATATGCTGGTCTTATATATATGCTGGTCTCTATGTAGAGACCAGCTATAAGTACCTAGGTATCCCACAATCCCACAGAAATCATGAAGAGTAGGCAAGGAAAACAGCAATATCCAAGTACCATCAAAGGATACGACAGATCCTGAAAAGCCATCTCAATGGGAAAAATAAGATACATGCCATCAATACATATGCGCTGCCAGTCATCAGATACTCTGCTGGTATAGTGAGTTGGCCACAGAAATATATGGAGGTGGCCGATGTGAAAACTCGGAAGCTCCTCACAATGCATGGGGGTTTCCACCCCAAGTCTAACATCCAGAGACTATACACTAGTCGGAAAGAGGGTAGCTGGTGTCTGATGAGCGTTAAAACTACTATCCTGGATGAAACACAGAATATCCAGGAATACATCAGTGAGATGGTACCCAAAGATGAGCTGATGAGAGAATGATCCGGCAACAACAGCAACAGCAAATCTGGAAAGAAGATCAAACTGAGGAACCGTCCTGGCAAGATAAGACCCTGCATGGGATGTACCATCGCCAGATAACCAAAGTCGCTGATATTGGGAAATCCTATTAGTGGCTGGAAAGATCTAGCACTGAAGCCCTAATCATGGAAGCACAAGAATAGGCACTTAGTACCAGATCCATAGAAGTGTGGATTTACCACACAAGAGAAGACCCAATGTGCAGGCTGTGCAGAGAAACTTCAGAGACAGTCCAACACATCGTGGCAGTGTGTATGATGTAGGCAAGAACAGCATACATTGAACAGCACAACCAAGTAGCCAGCATCGTGTACAGGAACATCTGCTCAGCCTATGGATTAACCCCTCCCAAGACCAGATGGGAGACCCCTCAAAAGGTTGTGGAGAACAGGGCTATGGTCCTGTGGGACTTCCATATCCAGACATACACTGTGGTGGTAGATAAGGCCCAGAAGACAGCCCTGGTGATAGATGTAGCAATACCGAATGACAACAACATCAGGAAAAAAGAGCATGAAAAGGTGAAAAAGTATCAGGGTTTGAAGGAGGAATTAGAAAGGATGTGGAAAATGAAGGTGAATGTGATCCCAGTAGTGATTAGAGCATTAAGGGCTGTGACACCCAAGCTGGAAGAATGGCTCCAACAGATTCCAGAAAGTACATCAGAACACTCAATCCAGAAAAGCGCATTGCTAGGAACTGCTAAGATATTGTGCAGAACCCTCAAACTCCCAGGCCTCTGGTAGAGGACCTGAGATTGAGGTTAACATATATACACCACCCATGGAGGGTGTGTGTGTATACCTCTATAATTTTCCTTTTTTTGGACCTGGTAAGGTAGTCCTGAGTTTGGTGACAATAAAGGTAGTGTATTATGAAACGCAACATTCATGGTTTTTCCTGTAGATTATGTCAACTATAAATGGATGCATACTTTAGCTACAGAATATTGTGATTCTCATTTAGTTAGTCCATTACTTTAAAAGACAAAGATTACAAATGTTGAGGAAGTTAAGCCATTTAACTTTCATTTAAGCCAAGTCTTATAGGAAGAAAGTGTTATGCATTGTTTACACTACTTGCACAGAGATTCCAGCTTTGCTTCCTTGATCTGTTCCTGAGGCTAATTTTCTTTTGAAATTTGTAATTCTATGTACCACCTTGTTTCTCCCCCTCAGGGTTTTGTCATAGAACTACTTCTCACCTTAGAGTCGGCCATTGATACACTGGCAGACACCATGAAGCATTATGATCTTCTCACTGCACTTTCCCAGTAAGAAACAATGCTAGCCAGCTTTATTATGCATCTAAAGTGCTGTTTGTCATGCATGAGCTAATTTAATTGTTTACATGCCAGCCTTTTCTGCAAACCCTGAAAATTGATTGAGATATTTGGGAACACCAGAATTTTTTTTACTGAGTTGGCCATGAAATTGCTAATTGTCATGTTGCAGAATGAAACAGAACTGCATGTACCTGTTCAAAGATTCAAGGAACGAACAGAATGTTTATCAAAGCTCTCAATAGATTGGGAAACTGAATATTCTATGCCTTGCACAGCATTTAGGGCCCAGTCCTAATCAATTTAGGCTGGCATAACTCACCTGGCATATATTCCTGTGGTGCTGTGGGGATGTTGGTGTATGCCTGTGCAGTAGCCAAACTACTCCAGGAGTGGGCAGAAGTGCTTTATGGCACTTTTATGACGCCCCTAGGTCTGCATAGGACTTATGCCAGTACTTACGCCAGTCTAACTATGTCTACCTTCTGGCCAAAGTATGAAATTTGCAAAACAATATGTGCAATTGTATGAGCAGTTGAATATAAGTGCAATGAAATATGTGCAATTGCATATAAAATTATAATTTTAAAGGTAAGGTTTCATCTTTCCAATTACATTTGTTGATATCCATGTGAATGGGGTACATGTCATCGGTCGGTTTTGGAAAGGGAAGGGACTGTAGGTTCAAATACTGCTGAATCCTTTCGTCCCCTCCTGTGCCTTGGAACTGAACATAGGTTTTGGCCCTGCATTAGTAGATATGTACAGAACCATCCTCCAAGTGTTCTAGAAAAAGAGTCCTCAGCCTTGGTGGCTGTGCTGCACCAGGACCAGAGGCCAAAGCCCTGCTCTCCCTGGCCCCGGAGTAAACTGGGCATGTGTTGCACGGGCGCTAGACTATGCATGCCCAGCTCACACAGGACTCAAAGCAAACTGGTCATACATGGCATAGCTGCGGGACTGTGCGTGCCCAACTCACACCAGGGCCAGGGAAAGCTGGGCACATGCGCAGTTTGGACCATGCCAGCCCAAAGTGCACATGTGCTGCCCACTTGGTCCACAGGAAATTTTTTTCCCCACGATCCCAGGCTGTGATCCTCAAAAGGTTAAGGACCAATGTTCTAGAAGACCATTCCAAAAGTAAGGAACAGCAAGAGAGAAAGGATGGAGTCATTGAGAGAACAGGAAGCCTTTGGGCAGTTGAGTGTTGGAGCAAATAAAGGACAGTGTAGCATTGAGGATTGCTGGAGAGGAGTGGGGGCTTTAAAATGAGTACAAAGTTGTAAAGTGAGTGCAAAGTTTAAAATGAGAACAAAGTTCTTAAATGGAATCAAAGGAAATTATTTGAATTAACTCCTTGTTCTGTCAGCATGAAATATCACTTTTATCTACCATCTTCTCTCCATTTCAGTGCTTCATACTATGATCCATTAATGGGGAACAAATTTGCAGCTAACAGAAAAAGCACTGGACAGATAAATCTAAGCACAAGTCCCATTAGCAGTGGCAATTTTTTAGGTTCTTACATTAATACAAGAAGCAACTCACTGAGACCAAGTTTAATTGGTGATCGGAAGACTGATCGGCGGAGGAGCAACACACTGGATATAATGGATGGAAGGATAAATCATTCCAGCAGCCTAGCAAGGACTAGAAGCCTTTCCTCCCTAAGAGAGGGAGGAATGCACGATGTGCAACCCACTACTGATCCTGTGAACCTGATGGCTACCATATTTTGGATTGCAGCATCTTTGTTGGAATCGGATTATGAATATGAATACCTCTTGGCTCTCAGACTCCTCAACAAACTTCTTGTTCATTTGCCTCTGGATAAATGTGAGAGCAGAGAGAAGATTGAAAAGATGCAAAGTAAATTAAAATGGAATAATTTTCCAGGGCTTCAGCAGCTGTTCCTGAAGGGTTTTACCTCAGTTTCTACACAGGAAATGACAGTTCACCTACTTAGTAAACTCATCACAGTCTCCAAACATATATTGGTAGATCCTTCCCAATTAGCAGGTATACTTAAAAAAAATTATTATATTTTATACAAATAAAATTATGAAATGTTATAAGTTGTAATTGATTGTATAAGACTGACTCAAAAATCACTAGTAACATTAGAGTAGAGTTCGTGAAAAAAGCATAAGATAACTCAAATATATTGAGACATTGGTTCCCAAACTATGGGTTGGGACCTACCAATGGGTCCGAACCCTATTTTGGTGGGTTGTGAAACTGACAAGCTTAGATCTAATAAGAAAATGTAAAGAAGGTTAAAGCAGAGATAAAAGGCAGCAATATCTGTTTCTCAGCAACACAGCAAGAATGATGACCAAGACAGAAAAGTGATCCACCTAAAAAGAATTTTGTTCTTGAAAGATAACATTTATTTGTTTATTATAAACTCTCTCTAATGCTTGAGAGCTGCCCATGTAAACTGCCTTGAATAAAGTCAGAGAAGCAATCCAATGGCCAGAGAGGCAGTATATAAATATCATTTTATATATCAGAGGTCCTCAACCCTGATTCATGGCCCAGTGCCAGTCCTCAGTGCCTTGGCCACCGGCTGCACCAGGACTGGACCCCAAAGTGGAGGCAGGTGTCCTGGCTGCTCTCAGTCCCTCCCTGGCTCCAACTGGGCATGCCGGCCCAGCTCACTTCACAGCCAGGGTGAACTGTACAAGGGCAGCACAGCTGCTAGGCTGCACCTGTGCAGTGGGGCTGTTCACCCTGGCTGTGGGGCGAATCATGCAGGCACAGCCCAGCTGGGCCACATGCATGCAGTTCACCCGAGAGCCAGGGCAAAATGTGCATGCACAACCCAGTCAGGCTGATGTCCATGCACAGTACCAAATGGAACTGCGCGTGCGGATCCCCCGGGGTGTGGTCTGGTGACTGTGATATACAACAGTGGCCTTAAACATTGTGAGGACCACATGTCATACGATAACATCAAATATTAGCATTAGTATTGAACCCTTTGGAAAGCAAAATTCACAAATAGGCAAATGTGCCTGGGTTCTTATCAAAGGCCAAGTGAAGAGGCAATAATACAAGCAGGCCTCCGTCAGTCTTGAAAGACTATGGTATCATGCTTGACGCTGCATACGCTGCATGCAAAGCACGAAAGCCTGGGTTAGATTGTTATGGAGGATAGGCTGTTACCCAAGCAGCAAATCCCCCCTCTCCACGCCACTGAATTAGTCCAATGGAAAGACAGAGCCAATGCAATTGGATCCAGCTGGTGTCGCAGAGCTGGGCTAAGGACAGGAGCTCACCCTGTCTTGTGGGGCTGACCCGGGAATCGAACCCTGGCCTGCTGGTTAACAGGCACAATTATGATCAGACAACATTGAGATCCACTCCATAAGATGGACCCTCCACTATAGTAAAAAGAATAAAAAGAGAGGCTTGTAAAGTAAACCTTAAAAAAAAGCCTGTGGAAGCTAGGTGGGCTCCTGACAAGACTGTTTAAAAAAATGGGTTTCATTGCTAAAATGTTTAGGATCCATTGTATTAAAACATGATTATAATATCATGATAGAGCACATTTCTCAAGGAATTAAGGGCCCTTTCCTTTCTAATTTGCCAGTGCCAGTGCAGCTGTACCAACAGAGTGTGCACCGGCATGCTGCAGTTATGGTGGCCATGTCAAGGTAGAGGGGGGGACATTTGTTTCCTCACCTAGAGTATTGTGGCTGCATCAGTGCTAGAAACTTGGATTGGGCCCTAAGTCCCACTCATCTGTTACTACTTTTGAAAAGTAGTACAGTTTTTTTTAGTTACTCTTGAAATAACTGGTCACAAACCATGGCTAGAATCTTTCTGTTCAGGTATTATTACAAAAATTCTGCTATCTTTCTGTGCAGGATTTCCTCTCAACATCTTATGTTTACTGCCTCACCTAATCCAACATTTTGATAACCCAACTCAGTTCTGCAAAGAAACAGCTGATAGAATAGCAAAGGTATGTAATATTTGAACAACTCTGCTAAAATTACATTCAGAAATGTTTCATTTGCTGTTGCTTCTCCAACAAATTGGTTCAGTATAAAAATCAATTCTACAGATTGACAAAATAATTATAAATTTTTAGGAATAACATTTTGGCATATAATTCAGGCTGCAATATTAAACCCCAGTTAGGCCAGCATAAATCCCATGCCAGCCTGGGGATGTAACAAAATTACCATAAGTCTGCATCACTCCTAGGGAAGTTAGGCCAGTGCACTGGAATGCACCAGCCTTCCCATTGCACTGCAGGAATGGAGAGATGTGCCTGCCTGAGGACGCAATCCTAACTTATTTAGCCAGCAAAACTCACCCATCTCCCCACTCCTTTAGTGGCATGGGGAGGCAGATGCATGCCCATGCACTGGCCTATCTCTCCCCCAGGAGTGGTGCAAAAATATCTTAGGGCACTTTTGTGACTCTCCTAGGCCACCACGGGTCTTGTGCTGGACTTATGTCAGCACAAGTACCATGCTGGGGACTAACGGGGGTTAGGATTGCAGCTTGAGGGCACAATCCTAACCAATGTCGGTCAGTGCAATTCATCCATTTGAGTTGTAGTCTGAGGAGTTCCTATTGTGTAGGGAAGCCTGCAGATGTCCCTGCACTGGCCTACCCCCACAAGAGTGGGGCAGAAGTGCCTTACACCAACTTTTGCAACAACCCCAGGCCAGCATGGGACTTGTACGAGGAGTTATTCTGGCCAAACTGGAAGTTAAGATTGTGGCCTAAGGCTACCCACAAGTACTGTACTGGTCTGTGGTTGTTGCAAAAGTGCCATAAGGCAGTAGTACTCACAACTTTGTTTCAAGGTGATTGTGAAAGGTTAGGCACACCTTCTTGGAATCTGGCACTAGCTGTGTACAGACACGTGCCGGCCTCCCTACACCACCATGGGAACAGGGAGATAGATGAGTTGTGCTGGCCTAAATTGGTTAGGATTAAACCCTGTGTGTATTTCAGGTCTCCTGAGTCAGTTCCTTTAATAGAGTCATATTTTTAGAGTCATACAGTACTTTTGAAATGAATTATTTTTTCCCTTGCCCCGGCACAGTGTCAGATGATGTGGCCCTCCTGCCAAAATGTTTGCTCAACACTGTTTGCTCAACCCTTTAAGACATTTAAAAGGTTACATTTTTCAACTTCTGAGCTTATCAGAGACCACAAATGTCCATCAGTGGCCTCTTCTGAGCTCAGAGGACCCTCCACAGAAGAGGGGAGTGGAAGGGGAATGGGGGGAGGGTGGAGTCCACAGACCCAAACCATGGATGACTGAATCTGCAAATATGGGGGCCTCCCCTGTATTACTACACAGCTACAATCCTATAGATTTTCATAAACATCATTAAAACTGTTTTTCTGATGGTTTTATATGTTGGCTTTTTGTTCTGTTTCATAGGTTTGTGCAGAGGAGAAGTCCCCAACTCTTGCTAATTTGGCTCATATGATGAGTTTATATAGTACACACAGTTATTCCAGAGACTGCTCTAACTGGATTAATGTAGTGTGTAGATATTTGCATGACTCCTTCTCAGAGACAACTTTTAATCTTGTAACGTACCTTGCAGAGGTAATGAAATAATCATATTTATATACT
Organism: Cryptoblepharus egeriae; assembly: GCA_030015325.1. NCBI lineage: Eukaryota > Metazoa > Chordata > Lepidosauria > Squamata > Scincidae > Cryptoblepharus > Cryptoblepharus egeriae. Next base: position 58,702,102 of record JAREYC010000007.1, read on the forward strand.
TTTTTGACTTTCAGTTGTGGTATGTTTTTTCCACTTTAGAACTCAATAAAGCTGAACATTTCCCCTCTTTTATTTAAATACTGTTGAATTGGATATGACCTTATCCAAACATATAAAGTTCACCTTTATCATAGTCATGTTCTTGATTTTGGAAGTATCTTTCTTTGATTCAGAAAAAGGCAGAGAGAGACCTTCTACACTGTACACAAAATGATTATTTCTTCATCATTTTTCCTATACCTGCCCCTGAATTTCTATACTAACCTCATCTTCCCTGTGTTTTCCGCATCTAGATATTAAAGTTATGTAAACTTTCCTATAAAGTTCCTTACACAGCTGCCACACTAGCTGCCACATTAGTAACATTGATGTCAGACTGAACTGGTGATTTTCAACGGTGTTCCATGGCTGCAGTGGCTCAGTGGTTAGAATGTTGGAGTTAGAACACTGCTTGACCTGAATTCCACTCAGTAGGCCAGCAGTTCAAGACCCGAGTACTGCCAAATGGGGTGAGCCCCCATCCTTAGCCCTGCTCCTGCCAACCTAGCAGTTTTGAAAGCATGCAAATGCAAGTCGATAAATAGGTACCACTTTAGTGGGAAAGGCAACATCCTGGCAACAGGCCCCTGGACAGGCCAGCCAGGTATCCCCATGTCGCATCCATCATGGATTGGAGGAAACTCCAATCCACAACAAGTGTACACCATCTCACACAGTACAAACTGAAGAAGTACAAGCTGAAGAAGTTGTGCCATGGCACACTGGTGTGCCACAGATAGTCCTCAGGTGTGCTGTGGAAATATTGGGAGGGACATTTATTAATAGGAAAATTTGGGGATTTGAACAGCAGGGTGTGCCTTGTCAGTGGTAAAAACAACAGATAGTGTGCCATGAGACGAAAAAGGCTGAAAATCACTGGACTAAACAGATCCATAGGAATCATAAGCAGTTGAATAAAACCTACTTCTACTTGCTGGCTCCCCATATACACAACCAGCTCTACAAAGACAAGATGCCTTAAATATAATATTTATTTATTTGTTTGTTTGTTTGTTTGTTTGTTTGTTTGTTTGTGTATACACACACACACACACACACACACAAAATATATTTATTTTAAAATAAAATTATGAGCAACCCACTTCTACCTGTGCCCACTGATTTTCGTCATCTAGCATTTGGCAGAATTAAATCTAGAAAGTCCTCTCTGGAACTTGCTCAACTTTAACATCAACGTCCAATGGAAAGCTAAATGGGCAACTGAATGCCCAGATACAGGCAAACACCTAAAAGGTGCCAGGCTTTGACTTACCTCACCAGCATAGGTTAACACTGAACAGGATCCATACCCAACACGTGTGCCAGGACTCACTGTTTAAATGGGGTCTGGCATCAAAATCCCAGTGTGATTTTGGTGCTCCTTGACAAATTATTCATCACATTGTGTCTGAGTACACTTCAAGAGCTAATACCAGCCCAGTGTCTGACTTTTTCAATATAGACCACTCTGTCCTTGAATGGCTGAATGGACTGGATATTAACATCTGATTTACCATAAGTCCCATGTATTGTATATCACACAATAAATGGCAACTTCTTCAGCATTTAAGACTGTGTCAGCTTGTTTTGGATTGGAGGAAACTCCAATCCATGATGGACCCAACATGGGGATACCTGGCCAGCCTGTTGCAGGGCCCTGTCACCAGGACGTTGCCTTTCCCACTGAAGTGGTACCTATTTATCTACTTGCATTAGCATGTCATACAATAAATAAAGAAAACTATGAACAGTCCTATAAAACCTTTAAAGTTTTCAAGTTCTCACTTCTAATGTATTAATTAGGATCCATTAATCCTGGATTCATTTTTGGAAAAGATTTCTGTACTTGGGGGATAAATTCAAACACACGGATCTCATTCTGGGTATTGTCCATGAATTGTGGGTATTGTCCATTGTCCATGAATTTCCATTTCCAGTTTTCTCTCTGAAGCAAGGTGTCAGAAACACCTTAAGAATAAAACCAGAATGTGCCATTTTGTTTCTAAGACTAGATTTTTTTTATCTTACAATAATGTTCATACCCTTATTGAAGATACTTTTAGTTGTGTAAAGTTCAGTTATGCTATTTTAAACCAACAAACTAAAGCCATTTTTATGCATTTATGTTTAGCTGTTGGAAAAAGGTTTATCCAGTATGCAGCAATCTTTACTGCAGATCATTTACAGCCTTTTGAGTCACATTGACCTGTCTGCAGCACCAGTGAAGCAATTTAATTTGGAAATCATAAAGATCATTGGTAAATATGTTCAGGTAAGTAAGTTGAAGAAGTACAGAAAATAGTGTTAATTTTGTATTTTCACTGAAAGAAGTAAATTATATTTGACCATACCCAGACTATCTTTTTCAATCAGTAGTGTAGAATCTGGTTTTATTATAATTGTGCAAGTACAGCTGCACCTTGCTATCCACAATGGGATCCACTCCCACCCATACCCCTCTTGGATACCAAAACCGTAAACAAGCAAATCTGTGGATTGGTCCAATGTTACCTTCGGGCTTCAGAGATTTTTATAAAAATTTTTAGTCCAAGGGCGTTTCTGAGGTCTCTGGAGGCTTCAGAAAGCCTCCCAGATGCAAGCCTCTGGTTGCACCTGGTGGGTCATCTAACCCTCCAGTATGGTGAACCCATGTTGGGTGAACCCATGTCAGGATACTCCAGGTCCCAAACCAGCAGATATGGATGACAGACCATATCTGTCCACAAAACAAATATCTTTCAGAAAACTTCTAATGTATTTTTATATGTATTTTTTTATAATATTGGGGATAATATAGATTGGTGCATTTTGAACACTGTCTATATCATTGTTCATCAATAGATAATCAACTGTCAAAAACTGCTTTTGAAAAGTCATAAATTCAAAAGATAATCCCCGATAGATATTAGACTTTTTGCATGTCTTCATAATGTTTGGAACATACCATTACAGTTGGAACCTAATTATCAGTGTTTTATTTATCCATAGATCTGAGTCAATGCAACTGGTTGAGCTGCTCAGTAAATGCCCTTTAAGGAAGGCAGGAAGGCAGAAGTGTATGTGTGTGGTACATAGTTTGCTTACCCTACACACTTGGTGGGTTTCACCCTCCTCCAGACAGCACATTGCAGACAGCTGTTGGGATCCTCTCTCCCCCACACCGCACACCCCCCTTCCTCACATATGGCTGTGTCCTTTCTTCTGGCCAACCCAGGTGCACTCTGCAGTTGAGGAAACCTATTAAAAGGGAGATCGTCAAAGCCATCAACCCAGAAAAGGGGATATCTGTCCCTTTAAGTGGTTCCCTTTCCTTGCAGAGCACCCCAGGGTCGGCTAGAAGAAGGCATATATAACCATGTGTCTGTGTGTGAGAGAGATGGAGGCAGGGGGAGAGAGGATTCCAGAGGCTGTCTGCAATGTGCTGTTTGCAATGGAATGCAGGTAGGGGAGGAGACCCTGTAAGCAAACTATGCTCCACACACATGAACACACATTTCTGCCCACCAGAAAACAAATAAAGGGCATTTGGGGGCTGTTTTATTATTGGCTGTATTTTTAGTCAGTGCAATAACCATGTTAAAGACTAGAAATCTACATATTGGTTATAGTAAAGCAAAAGTTGAATAAATACAATTAAAATATCAGGATGACACCTGTTTTGGTAACAGGACTAATATGTACTTTATGTTGGTAATTAAAAAGCACTGAAAGGTTAATGTTCAATTATCACATTTTGGGTTTCTATTTCTGAGTAAAAGATTATGATTTTTTTATTATCTTGTTGCTTTTTTGTAACTGTACAAAGCCTACTGTGATAAAAGGATTTAATTAATTATGACGTATGTGTACCCAAAGTTGGTCTTTGCAATCAAGAAAAATTCTATTCCAACAACATAAAAGCAGCCCTGCGGTGTTACTTTTTTTTTCTTCACGCTGATTTTTACTTTTCTCTTTCCCATCAGTAACCTTTCAGTTAGATATATTTGCTATTTTGGAACTTCTCACAACAAAATTAAGTAGCACTTATCTCAGAGTCATCTTGTGTTTTCCTCATGTTCTGATTGATTACACATAGGGATGCTTCACCACATGTGGAACTACTATACAGTACTCATTTTAAAAACTCAGTAAAACAGCAAAAGCACAAATTTTTGGCAAAAATCAATTTATTCCAGCTGTCATGTTGTAAGCTTATCATTAATTTTATTTTAACAAATTGGGTGATTTCAAAATGACAGTAACAAAAGTGCTTGAATGCTAAAACAGTCATGTAAGATATAGTACTATATTATTAGAGGCACACTCGTATATTTGAGAATTCTTTTTCCTGAAAAAATCTAGTGCCATTCTGAAAAATAGCCTAAATAAACCTTGCCGTTATTACGTAATTTTAAATATCATAGCATGAATATTCGGTGTTCCTGGCAGGCAGTGGAAAATTGTGTATTATGAAAAATGCAGTCTTAAGTTTATTTTGCAATAAAGAATTTTGGCTGATTTTGCAAATATTCTGTTTTAACTATTGTTATAGAGTTTTAAATTATTTATTCAGTTTTCCTTAAGTGCTAATAATTAACACAGATCATATTTACCTGGAACCCATTTCCCCCCAGCCTACAGGTGTACATATTTGATCCCTATTGTATTTATGCAACATTGGGCTTACATAACTTAATATGGATAGTCTTCTCGTCAAATAGACCTGTTTCCATTCTGTATTTACTATGAGTAATAATAGTATGTATTCTTTTCTGTCACCTGTTTTAGAGTCCATACTGGAAAGAAGCTCTTAATATTTTGAAACTGGTGGTATCTAGATCAGCAAGCCTTGTTGTACCAAATGATATTCCAAAGTCTTACGGTGGTGATATAAGTTCTCCTGAAATTTCATTCACAAAAATTTTTAATAATGTCTCCAAAGAACTACCTGGGAAAACCTTAGATTTTCATTTTGACATTTCGGAGGTAAAGACCTATTAACTGAAGTATAAGATTTTGTATGCTGGCTTGAATTCTTGGGCATGCTCAAAGGCAAGGATAATCTTTGGCTTCCTTATTTTGAGCGACAGATTCCCATGCCATATATCACAAACTGCTCTTCAAACTTTGAACAAAATTTTTAAAAGGATTTGGAATCATGATCACGTAAATGATAACACCAAAGATCCATGGGGCATAACTAATGCTTTAGGCATGCCCAAGTAAATTTTTGCATCCAAGCTTCTATGCTGAAATTCATTTTGGAAAAGTAAATAAATAAGAATAAATAAAAGTAAATAAATAAGCCAAAAATAATAGATGCAAAATTTTAATTTGTTGTTCATTTATACTGTTATATTTATAGTTAGCCCATCAAATATACTGTATTTTAAACATAATAATGCTCCAGTCCAAAGAATTACTTCAGATGCACTCAGATGTGCAGTGAGGTTGTTTTTTTACTCATTTCTTCTAAAAGTTGTTCCTGATATAGTATGTTGGCTTCTGCTGAGCGTCATTTAAGTTTAAAAACTGTTTAGCCATGTGACATGGCATTTTGCTACATGCATGCAAATGCAATTGCATGTTTCATTAGATACCAACCATTGCTGGAACAGAAATATCATATAAGCCTTAAAGGTGACTTTTCAGCATTGTTCCCATATGGTGGCAGGAACCACTTGTTCTGGATTGGAATGATCCAAACCATGATTGATGCGACATGGAAAAACCTGGCTGGCCCATTGTATGGGCCTGTCGCCAGGACGTTGCATTCCCACCAACGTGGTACCTAATTATCTACTTGCATGAACATGCTTTCAAACTGGTAGGTTGGCAGGAGCTGGGATAAGCGACAGTCTCAACTACTCGAGACTCAAACCACTGACCTTCCAACCACAATCAGGTTGACAAGTCACAGCACCTTTAACCACCACACCACTGCAGTCCCTTAATATAAGCCTTAAAACCCCATAAAATAAGCACTCCACTCAAAAAATAAGGAAAGGTTATTAACAGTACAGAAAGGCTCCTGAATAAATTTGTCATTTCGGACTACAGCAGTCATGCTCAGACTGTGTGCCATGTTCACCAAACTCACAAGTCTGCCACAGGATGTTTCTGGTGACCTCTCTAGCTTTTCCCATTTCTGCCATCTTAATCATGCAAAACATTTCAGGCTAAGTTAAGTGCCAAAACACTAAAAAATATATGAAAAAGAAGAGACAATGAAAGCAGTGATGCATGATTGTCAGTCCTGAAGATTTTTACTACACAGAGAGGAATCTGATACAGTTGACAGTTGATAGCGAGGTTCTTAATGAGCAGATAATCATTTTGAACCTACAAAAGAAAAGCTGAAAATTTGGTACCTCTGAAGAAGCCCACTAAAGCAGTGGATGAAAGATTAGAATTTGGTTAAAATTCAGACAGCCTAAAATACTGTACTTTTCACGATTTTAGCATATTTTTTGCAGTTATTAGTGACCCTAACTCCTCATATGCACATCACCATGATAGGGACATGCTAAACTGAAGGGTTAGAACTGTAAACTAACATTTCTTCATTTTGTAGACACCAATTATTGGAAACAAATATGGTGATCAGCACAGTGCTACTGGCAGAAATGGAAAGCCAAAAGTCATTGCTGTTACAAGGAGTACTTCCTCAACTTCTTCAGGATCTAATTCGAATGCCTTGGTGCCTGTTAGCTGGAAAAGGCCACAATTATCTCAGGTACATTACATGAAAGTAACTTCCAAGGATTGACATTTAACTTGTGTTAACACAACTTAAATGTTGTTAGGTTTTGTTTATGGCTGTGAAGTCATGCTCAAGGAAGTCCTTGATTCATGACTCACTTCTTAAAGTGACTCTTCATGCACGCTGAAAGACTTGAAATTTTGCTTGTGTCATGTCTGAACTACAGAAGTTTGACAGCCATAATTCAAGTCAAGGTGAGTCAAACGAGTCAAGGTGTCACTGACTCATAACTAGGACACATCCCTGATAGTAACCTCTCATTCTGTGTGTCCTGAAAATGTGAAAGGCACATTTTTATTTTTAGCAAAAGTAGCATGCATTGGTAATAAATAAGCATGGTTTGCCTTAAGGGATTTCTGAGGTTTTCCTTCAAAATGTAACAAATAAAGGAAGGAAATCAAATTTTTTTTTTGGCAAAATCAAAGATGCTGGCATTGTTAAAAGCTTTATATAAATGATACTGTTTTATTATTTCCTTCCTTCCAGCGAAGAACCAGAGAGAAGTTAATGAATGTGCTTTCTCTGTGTGGTCCAGAATCTGGTCTTCCCAAGAACCCATCTGTAAGTTGTTCTAGATTCCGGAATTGCTTTACCCGCACATTATTCTACAACATATGATTCTCAACAGTTTTTCAGACTCAAAAACATTCTTGCAATTAGAAAAAGTGTTTAACATCTTGTGGTGGTTCAAAGTAGACATTTTTAAGGACATGATTAGGGTTTAGTACGTTTGGTATATATCTAGTAAATAGCAGCTGGATAAGGCCCTACTTTATTGGTGTAAAGCAGGGATCTCCAGGGGGCCAGATATGGACCTCAGTGAACCTCAATGTGGCCCCCAATAAGACCCCTCTATCAGGCCCTTCGGCAAGCCTTATAATCCACTCCAATACATTATTATATGTAAATTTATGTAAATGTATTCAAATTTGAAATTAAATTAGTTTTCTGGCCCTCAACATAGTGTCAGAGAGATAATGTGGCCCTCCTGTCAAAAACTTTGGAGGCCCTTGGTGTAAAGGCTTGCTTTTTCCCCAGATAATATAGCAGCTATGTGGCAGGGAATGTGAAAATCTAAATTGGGGTAACGTGAAAATTTAAATTGGGGCCCCCTGAAATTCTTGATCCACAAGTACTAATGATACTGCTACTTAATTTAAGTACCAAATACCTAAAGTAACATCTAGGCTGCAATCCTAAAGATACTTTCTTGGGAGTAAGATCCATTGAACATAAAGGGGCTTATTTTTGAGTAGGCGTGCTTAGGATTGTTCTTCAGGTTTGACCCAAAGTTGCCTCAGTCTTTCTGAGACTCATGATCAATATTTGGATCTGTCTAATGTCATATATGTGTGTGTGTGTGTATATATACTAGCGAAAAGTATACCCGCATTGTGGGAGTAAAATTCTCCCGTATGCCATCTCCCCATGCGCAACATTGCCCATGTGCAAAAACCCCCCTTGTGCATCATTCCTCTATGCGCATCATTCCTTCATGCACATCAACCCCCATGCACATCATCTCCCAATGAGCAACATTCCACCATGCACAGCATCTCCATGCTAATCAACCCCATGTGCATCAATACCCCATACTCAACATCCCCCCATGTGCAACATCTCCCCATGCACAACACTCCCTATATGCAACATCCCCTGTGCACATCATCCCCCCATGCGCATCACCCCCACATCCATCCCCCATCCGCAACATCGCCCATGCGCATCCACCCACCATGTGCATCTTCCCGTGCGCAACCCCCCCATGTGCAGCATTCTCCCCAGTGCAACCTCTTCCTCCAAACATCATCCCCCAGTGCACCAGGCACTGAGCACCAAATTGGCTGGAGGTTGGTCTGTCTTCCATGTTAAGTATAGGACAAAAACATGTTGCAGCCCTTTTCAGCTTCTTAAGGGTTAAATTTCTCCACATGTGTTCTTGGTGGGTGTTCATTTCACAGAAAGAACACCCTCCCAAAATCTCATGCTTCTAGGTCCGGGGGTTGGGCCACAGCATCCCTCAGTCACCGATTCTTCAATGCAAAGTATAGGGAGGAAAATGCGTTGCGTCCCTTTTCACACCCTTCCCGTTGGAATTTCCAAAAACCGGTTCTTAGTGCAACCCTCGGTCACAGAAGAAACACCCACCCCAAATTTCACGCTTCTATGCCCAGCGGTTTTGGCAGGGTGTTGATGAGTCAGTGAGTGAGTCAGTGACTGACTTTTCTCTTTTATATATATAGAAGAAGAAGATACACATATACATATACACACACACATATACACACACACATACATATATACACACGTACATATATACATATATACACACATACTTATATACACACTAGTGAAATGTGCCCACGTTGCGGGAGTAAAATACCCCCTGTATGCCATCCCCCCATTGCATAGAACACCTCCATGTGCATCAACTCCCCATGTGCCTCAACCCCCCCAGGCCCAACATCTCTCTGTGCGCAACTTACCCCTATGCATATCAACCCCCTATGTGCACCATCCATCCCATGCATGATTTCCCCGGGCGCACCTTCCCCAATGCACACTGTTCCCCCATGCACACCATCCATCCCATGCACACAAACTCCCATGTGCACCGTCCGTCCCATGCACACTATCTTTCCCTGTGCTTCAGGCACCAGGCATCAAAATTGGCTGGATGTTGATCAGTCAGTCTTCTATGTTAAGTATAGGAAAAAACACGTTGCACTCCCTTTCAGCCCCTTAGGGTTAAATTTCTCAACATTGGTTCTTGGTGGGTGTTGATGTCACAGAAGGAACGCCCTCCCTGAATTTCATGCTTCTAGGTCCAGGGGTTGGGGCAGGGAAATGATCAGTCAGGGATTCTTCAATGGAAGGTATAGGGAGGAAAATGCGTTTCATTCTTTTTCACACCCTTCCGGTTGGAATTTCCAAAAACTGGTTCTTACTAGGTGCCTCCGTCACGGAAGGAACGCCCTCCCCAAATTTCCTGCTTCCAGATCTAGCAGTTTTGGCGGGGCGTCAGATGAGTTAAGTCAGTGAGTGAATCAGTCAGTGACTTTTCAATTTTGCTGTATTTTCCTAGGTTGTATTTTCTTCTAACGAAGACTTAGAAGTTGGGGATCAGCAAACTAGCCTTATTTCAGCAACAGAGGAAGTAATTCAGGAGGAAGAAGTAATTGTGGAAGATAACACCAGTGAACAACAGTTTGGAGTATTTAAAGACTTTGACTTTTTAGATGTTGAGCTGGAAGATGCAGAGGTAAGTTGGTTCAGTTTTTGGAATCTTCCAGAAGTCTGTTTTCAAGCAAGGACAATTTTATGAAATCAGTCATTTATTTTTTATAGAAAAGGTTTGGGAAAATTGAGCAAGTACTATTTGATAGCCATGTTGAGATGTCTGGAGAATAGCCCTACCAGAGTTTGCATGGTTGCTGTTTGGCATACTATAAGTATTTTGTCTCATGGATGCTGCTAACTTGAAATTTTTCTGAGACGTAAGGGGAAAAAAGAGTTGCTGAGCTGCTCTTTTCTTAATCAAAGACTAATGTGGAAATACTGTGATAGAAGTCCTGAGTCTTTATCCATTCCAGATTCATGTTATCTCCAATCAGTTGTTGTTGGGAAGTGATCTAAAACCATATATATCAATGAAATGATCTAGAAAGCATGCATTATGCCGTAAAGCTTCTATCAAAGCTAGAGCATCAACTATGGCAATTAAAAGTCTATGCAGGAAACTATGCAGTCATGACTGACTTTAGGGGACGGTGCTCATCTCTATTTCTAAGGCTGAGAGCTAGTGTTGCCATAGTAGCTTCTGTGGTCATGTAACCAGCACAGCTTTACCTTTGCAGGCACAGAATGCTGTTACCTTTCCCACGAGTGCAGTATCTATTTATCTACTTTCATTTGAATGCTATCGAATGCTATGGTAGGAGCTGGGATAAGTGACAGGAGCTCACTCTGTCATACAGCGTTTGAGTCTCAAACACCCAAGTGAATGACCTTAACCGCTGAGCCACTGCATCCCCTTTAGAACTGCAACATTTTAAATGAAATGTAGTATCATCGTACTCTACTCTGCAGGAGTATCTTAGCACAAGATTTACGTTGTAGTTGCTTTAACCATTCATATTGTATCTGATTTCATGGTTTGTCATCTTTATCTGCATTTTTGTTATTATCAAAATGCAGCTGTTCCAGTATACAAGATATAATTGCAGTGCATGGAAATCATGATCAAGAATTGGTGCTATACCATATGCCATAGCAAAGATTTAATCATATCAAAAATAAGTTGTCTTTCTTATTAACTTTATTAGACACATGTAGAGGAAGCTGAGGGCCCAATCCTTTCCAATTTTCCAGTCCAGTACTTCCAGTACAGTGGGGCAGAGACTGCATCCTGTGGTGGAGAGGCAGTCACAGAGGCCTGCTTTAAGTAAGGAAATTATTGGGAATACCTTTAGAAGCAAGTCCAGAGCCAGCAACTTCATCCTTCTGGAACCTGTTTGAAAATCCACAATCTCAGAGGAAAGGGCTCAGTTTACCAATAGAAATCCTAAAAACATATTAGGATCTTTTTAAAAAGAAAAAGTAATTCTGAAAAAATCAGCAAATATTTTTTTAACAGTTATGGAGTTCGGTTAGAACATGCTGATGAATGGATAGACTTCTGTTGTTTCTGAACGAAGGTGTCCTTACTAAATATTAAACCAAATTTTCAATTTGTGAACCAGTTGTACCAGTTTGCACTGTGTCTCAGAATGTGATCATTACGAATTTCCATTTGTGAACTTACCCAAATATCCTTCAGTATAAATTTGGAATTTAGATACTTAGGTTGATAAAATCCCTAGGATTTTAGGGAAATTTTCTCTTTAAAGAGGGTTATGTGGATGAGCTACAGTTAAAATTCATGATTAGGATTTCCCTTTGAAAGTCAACTGACAATTCAGACAGGATTGAGAAGTATATTCATGTTTTAAGGATTGTTCTAAACATGAATGCACATAAGACTGAATAGCTGAAGCATTTATGCTTTCCTGCACTGTGAATAAAATAATGCCTTGTATGTTTGTCAAGTAAATGTAGATAAAGTAAGTTTAAGATTCATCTGTGTTAATCTCAAGCAATTCATGAATTGATTGGTTTGGATTTATGTTATGCTGAAAAAAATGTACCATAGCCATCTTGTTTAAGTGTTTGTCTCATAATTGTATTTTTACTAATTTTGCTAAAGCATGAAAATTAAGAATTAGGGTTTTTGGCAAAAGCTTTTTCAGAGCTTGAATCACTCTTCTGTTGCCAAACATATGTAATAGAAAACACCACCCATTATAAAGTACCTGTATCTGTTTGTCCTCGTTCTAATTATGTGTGTTTTTCTTTTTGCAAACCAGGAGCTGCAGGTAAGTTGCAGCCTGGTGCAGTGGCTTGTTTCATCTGTTATCATCTGTGGTGTATTTGTCTGTTTGTGCTTGATAGTCAGGTATCTCATACTGCTAAGATATATGGTTATTGACAACAATCCATTGAGCAGGTTCCAGGCATGAAGTATTGGAGATAGAACATTAACAAAATAATTTTTGCCTTGTATTTAAACTCTTTGAGTATAAAATTGGTTGAATTTAAATACCCAATTAACGTAAAGGGCTGTTGAAACTCTGCTCACAATGAATTCACTATTTGTGTGGCTTTGTGTTGCTGTGTTTGTTTCAGTATTGTGTATTTCCTGAGAGCTTCAGAATAAAAGTCATCTTTTATTGTAGGGTGAAAGCATGGACAACTTCAACTGGGGAGTCCGGAGACGTTCTTTGGATAGTATCGACAAGGGAGATACACCATCACTCCAAGAATATCAGTATTCTGGTAGCACACCGAGTTTGAACTTGACTAATCAGGAAGATACTGATGAATCATCTGAAGAAGAAGCAGCTCTAACTGCAAGTCAGATATTATCCCGGTCACAAATGGTAAATCAATGCATTGTTCTCAAATTATTTTCCCTGTTTGTTTTAATGGTAAATAGTGATGTTATCTTTGTGTCACTCTTCAGTTTCTTTATATTATTGTCTCAAATTCTCATGGTTTGTTTTTAATAGGACGTGTTTGTGTAAATGTCTATCTAGTTCTTCTGAATTTCAGCTGATAGATATAATTTTACAAAGTGCCATTCTTCAGCAACCTTTGGATGAATCTTGCCCTGCAGTGTTCATTGAACAGCATTCAGTGTTATGTTTTTTTAAGATGTGATGTAGAATAGTATTGCCAATACTATGCCATACACATGAGGAGAGGCATGGTGGTACTTTAATAGTATCCATGCTTTTCTGAATACTTCAGCAGTAAAAAGTCTGCTTTAAGTCTTTTAGCGGTAAAAGTCAAGCAGTCTGCTTGAACTAGCCTATCCTTTAATATAAATGTGAAAATGTGAGAGATATGTACAAGATGCATGTATGCATTTTTTGTTTGCTTGCATTTTTCTTTGTGGTTTGCATAATGATATGTGGGTTCTTTCTTTGATACTTATTTAAAGTGGTTTTGTTTTTGTCTCATTAGCTAAACAGTGACACCACTGCTGATGACACAGCACTAGATAATTCAGGGTCATTGCTGCAATCTCAAGACTCCACTAGCAGTGTGGGAACAGAAGAGGTGCTTCAGTTCAGATCTGAGACTCCAAGTTTGGAGGTTTCCCCTCTAGATAATGCTAGCAACCAGCTGCCTGAGGTGGGGAGAAATGTGGGCTGGTGCATGGCTGATTTGGGTTCTTTTTAGAATTGTATATTGTTGCTTCCTTTCTTTCCAAAAGAATTCTCATCTGTTATGCTGATTATGTAATTCACTTTTAGTACTTCTAAACTGTCACAGCAGCATAAAGGGATGAAACTGTTTTTTACAAACTAATCATTCCTTGATGGACAGAAGATGTTCAACACAGGTTACAAATATTTTTGAAGTGCTAAAAATGAATATATTGTGGTGCGAAACAATCTAATAAGAAAGAGGTTTTCTGGGTATGGTAATTCACCTTCTTATATTTCCCTTTAAATACTTCTTACCCTCCCCCCATTGCTTTCTCTTTGCAATTGGTGCTTTGATTGGTATCTGAACCTCAGGTCAGCTGTGTTAGCAGCTGGTTGATAAGACAGTCCTTTTGAACAGGGTGTCTACATGCTAGTGGCATTTAAAAACAGAACATGAAATGCCTGAGTGGAGTAAGCCAGATTCCCAGTAGCTGAATAACATAACCAGTGAGTATATTAATTGTGTGTTTGCAATTACAGGCAGAAAACTGTTTAAGAGCTATGAAGATAAAAAAGCAATTCATCTTCAAGTTGATATTTTAAAATACTGTTGATGTTTTAATGTGACCGTAATAATTTGAAATAATATCAACATCACATTGTTTGCTTTTTCCTCCCTGAAAGAATTAAAAGCTATGATAGGGCAGCTCTCTAGGGAATAACTCTTTTAAACAATTGCTATCTCTCTGAGCATCTTCCTCTTGAGAGGCTATGCTGCCCTTTTTTTTAAAAGGGTCAAGTGAAATGGATAAAGTATCTTCTGCTTAACATCTTCATTTAATCTAAAGATGTTAATGTAAGGACCTTTCATCCTACTGTATCCAGCCCTCCCAAGGAACTTACTCTTCTTTTCTTTAGCCTGGTTTGAGGACATGAGTAACAGCAGCAAGTGGCAGCACAAGATGGATAGAAAATGCAGAGCTAGAAAGTGTGCACTGCCTCTAAGATTTCAGAACTTCCACTTGACTGCATTATACGATAAACAGTACAATTCAAAGAAGTCTTTAGATATATGAAGGAGCCTTGGTTGAATCTTAGCCAGAACTTTATTGTACTTTTATTTATGGTCTGCTTTAAGCCATAAAGAAAATAATTGATTTTGAACTTTTCCATGACTGCAAGTTCACTTCTAATTTGATAAAGAATTAATTTAGTATCTGTGCACTTGGGAATATTTAACATGCTGTTTGTAAAGGAAATTTTGTATGAAACTGAAAAACAGAAGTTATTTGTGCTTCTTCGATTATAAACCCTAATAGCAATCATCACTAAATTCTTTGGTGTTTCTGGTTTAAGGACCTGGGTTATTGTTACTGTAATCAAAGTCTTGTTTATATCCTCTAATAACAGGAATTCTGTAGATGTGAGAAGCCAGAAGCATATTCTCAATTGCCACTGCATGTCTGGTATTAGGTCGTATAGCCAATACCCATGTAAACATAGTCAAAGCAATCTGTTGTTCCGTTTTTTTGTAAGGAATGATTTATGCATTGCTCATTACACCATTCATGCAGTAGGAAGGTATTCTGCACCTGCTGATACAGCCACAGGTACAGGATTTTTTTGTTTCTGTATATAAATTGGGCCTTAAGGAAATTATAAACATCATTCCAGGGGCAAGGCCCTCAGATTTGACATTCCAAAGTAAGAGAACAAACATTGCCTTACCTTGAGGAGGGCTCTGTGACTGCCTCCCAATCTGCAGGATGCAGCACATTTCCCATTGGCACAACCATGTCAGTGCAGGAAGGTTGGATAGGATTGTATCCTATGGGAAACAAAACTAGAGCTTTTAAGATGCATTCCATTAGATTTGTACTTTTCCCCATAAATGTCAGGAAGTAGGCATATGCTTAATATGCTAGATTAAAAATGAGATTATAATTATTCTGTATGACGTCAAGAGACATAAAGCCCCTTACTTAGGATTATACTTCTATGTTTGCATTTGGTGATCCATTCAGTGGTGTGTTTTTGTTTTTAAAAGGAAATTGGAAAGGGTAAAAGTTCAGCCGCTTTCAGTACAGAAGCTTTGTGCTGAGGGCAGTAATTTTTCTGCATTTCCCAAACATTAAAGATATTATTTGAATATTTATATGGTTCATCAAAAAGGATTCACAAAGCAGTTTACAGAAAAAAATCACATCCCTATCCCAAAAGGCCTCACAATCTAAACAAAATACAGAACCACCCCCAGCAAACAGCCAACAGAAGAGATGCTCTGCTGAGATGAAAAGGAGTTATTCTCCCCGGTAAATATAGGAGGTGCACCAATTGAAAAAGTACCTCTTTTGCCCTAATTAGCAAGGATTATGATTTGTCTGTGGGTAAATAAAAATTTGCATTTAAAACAGATAAATCTTTAAATATGATTATTACAAATTAATGATTTCACAAAAAATTAATCTTGCCATTATTTTACAAAATGAAAATATTAAAAATAAATATCTTCAATGGTTGCTAAATATTCAACAACATTATTTGACAGAGAAACAGTGTTGTTGGATTTATCATAATCAAAAGTCTAAAAAAAACCATAAAATCAGTTATTTTGGAATGATCATTCATTACTGTATTTGATATACAAAGTTTCCTTCATTAATCAGTTTTATTCTGTTTGCTTTGCAGGATAGCAGTTCACCTGTAAAAGATGAACAAGTTAGCACAGCCAGTGAAGACACTGGATCATTTGTGTTGCAAGAGGCAGAGTCATTAAGCTGCCAAGAACCTTTAGAACTGGAAGAAGCTCCTGAAATTCCAGAGCATCCGGCTTCTGAGAGCTACACAGAATCAGTCTGTGAAGATGATGTTACCCTTGCTTTGAAGGAGCTGGATGAAAGATGTGAAGAAGAAGAGGCTGATTTATCTGGTTTGTCTAGGTAAAGTGCATTTGATTTGAAGCCACTGATGCTTATTATAACATCAGTGTCTACTCCTTCAGTATTGGCTTCTAGAGAGACTGACACCTTTGACAATCCTGTACATGAACAATGGTCACTAATGCATGTCCAGACTTCCAGATTTAGAGTTTCTTTAAGATGGTTGTTATTTGCACTGCCGTAATGTTCAAATACAATGTTAAGAATACTTTCCTAGTCAAACCCTGAAAATGGAAAATGAAAAAAGTACCAGTGTTGACAATGATATGCAGTTCCACCATTAAAGTTGCTATGATAAGTCAAAATGGGAAACTTCAGCAGTGCTTGAATCATTTGCAGTCTCAGACTGCAATTCTAACCAGCAGTTAGGATGGAATCAATCCCAGCATGTAACATGCTTGGCCTAGGGGTGTTGCAAAATGCCATCATGCACTTCTGTCCCACTCATTGGGGGTTAGATTATTGCTCAAGACATACGCTGGCATCCCCACAACACTACGGGAACAGGGAGCAGGTGTGTTATACTGACATAAATTGGTTAGGATACTGGGGGGTGTTGCAAAATGCCATAACGAACTTCTGTCCCACTCATGGGAGGGGATAGGTTATTACCAAGACCTCCCAACATCACTATGGGAACGGGGAGCAGGCGAGTTATGCTGACCTAAATTGGTTAGTTATGCCTTCACTGAGAAACAAGTGAACTTGGGTGTCTTATCCAGGTGGCCTCAAACTCTAGTTGTGAGATATTACAGATACCACACTGCTGAGACTACTCTCTTACTAAGTTTTGAACAGTGCAAACATTTGAACCTCACTACTGCATCAGACTCTTTAAGATTATTTTAGAAATACAGGTTGGGCCTCAGTGTTCACAGGATTAATTCCTGTACCTCCTTAGTATCCACAGGGGATTAATTCCTGGACTCCCTACACTCCCTACAGTGTAGGGGGAGTGAAATCCCCCTACACTCCCAAGGATACTGAAACCCACAGAAAATAAAATCCATAGGTTTTGGCTATCAGAACATCAAAACAAAAAAGTTCCTTCCAGTCACATGTGTGGACACTCCAGGCTTCAGAACATCTCACAGAGGTGTTAAAGGTCACTTTCTGGTTTTTGAAAAAACTAGAAATATCCCTTTAAAAACTAAAGAAATTTTCAGAGATTTCTGAAGTCCACATAGGCCACACACAACCCCTATGTGCCTTGGAAACCCTCCTGGGTGCAACCTGTGGTGCCAGTGTTAGGCCCAGCGCGTACTGGACCAGGGAAATTTGCAGAGATGAGGAGGAGAGAGGGCATGAGAAGGGTTTAAAAGGTGTGGGCTAAGATGGGGGGATCAGGACCCTGAGGGGGGAAGGATATGCAGTTCTGGTGCATGCACATTGTATCCTTATCTTCCTTCTTGGACCATATCCACTCACACAGATCCATCTGTGAAATTGTGCACATTTAGCAGGACTACAGCAGGACATCCATCTGGGCTTGAGCCAGCAATTTAGCAAGTGCTTGTCCAGTAGACCTACTGCATCAGCTAGGATTTTTCCAGACTGCAAAATTCTACCCTCCCAGAATATAGTGTATGCCACAGTGGCCCATTTGCATTGGTATGGGAAAATTTCAGTAAGTTGGGGTGTTAGTTGCGAGTGGCAAGAGACATGCAAAAAACATTTTTGAAAATCTCTTCAAGTGTAATTTTCCATTGTCTTATTTTTATTGTGTTGGAACCTGCAGAAAAAGAATTCATTGCTCTGTGAGTGAGGCTTAGGAAGCATTTGTATACAAAAGAAGTGTATTCTATTTTGTAACATTAACTGGATATTTGAAATGTTTCATTATTTAGCAAAACTAACCTGTACAGCGTTGGCTGCATGGTTGAGAATGTATTTCTTATAAGCTCTGAAATATTCACTTAACATGCTTACAATGCTTTTATTTACAGTCAAGATGAAGAACAAGATGGCTTTCCAGAAGCACAAACATCTCCACCACCTTCCCCATTTCTTTCTGCCATATTGGCAGCTTTTCAACCACAGGTGTATGATGATGAAGAAGAAGCTTGGCGGTGCCATGTAAATCAAATGCTATCAGATACAGATGGCTCTTGTGCTGTTTATACATTTCACGTGTTCTCCCGATTGTTTCAGGTAATTATCACGTATTTCTTAACTGTGCATAAATTTTGACTTCCAATACTTGTCGTATAAAAATAAATGTTAAATAATACACAAGAAGAATAGGGGAAATAAATGCTTGTTAGTAAATATTTCTTTCTATTTTTATTGTGTGTAAGACCATTCAAAGGAAGTTTGGAGCTATAACACATGAATCCATCAGTTTTCTTGGTGAGAATCTACAACGTATTGGAACGAAATTTAAAAGTTCTCTGGAAGTTATGATGATGTGTTCAGAATGTCCAACGGTTTTTGTGGATGCTGAAACGGTAATATCACATGTTTATTTACAGAGCCTGAACTTTGGTAAATTACAACTAAAGTACAGAATATTTAAGGAATGGTTCCATTAAAAAAATGAAAATTAATATATTTAAGATGACTCAAAATTTCTTAAAATAATGATGATTCCTAATTTTTTGTGTTTCCTCCAAATCAGAGAGCAAAGTTTTATTTTAAACCTTTATCTACTATCTCCATAAAGTTGGTGAGTTTAAGTTCAGTGAATTATGGAAGGCATATTTCCCTGCATGCCTCCTAGATTAGCCAATCGATGTTTCATGGGTAGCATTGTATTCCAGCAAAAGTAAACTTAAATTTATTCAGAGAGAAGAATGGTAAGCAAATACAGCTTTGAAATGATGCATATAAAACAATCTGGAGTTCATTGATCTTTCCCTTTATTGTCACTCTCTAGTCAAGATGATTTTACTCTCACGTGAACAGAATGGTAATCTTATCCAACAAGTTCATACTGTTAAGTTGGACAAGAGCAGGAATAAATAACACATAGAATCTTCCAATGTTCCTTGCTGTGCCTCCTAGCAGATAGCTAAGTCTGGTTGATTACATTTGAATATAACAATCAACATATTTGTGATGTGGTGGATTGGCAAACACCACATTTGTGAAAATTATTTTGCAAATTTGTTGGCATGCTTTTAAACCTTTTTTAAAAGGTTTTTTTTAACCTTCCTGTTCCTGCCCCTTTTTCTTGGGGTTACATGGTGTTGAATTATTCTGACTCTCATGTATTAATTTTTAGAATGATGATGGCCATACTATCAAAAACATGCATTATAATTGCACAAGCAAAGTCTGTCTTCATTGGCAAGCTCAGCTTGTGTGTACAATTAAAGAAAAGCTGAAATGTAGTTGAGTTTTCCTGAAGATTGCTTTTGTATTTGGGTTCAAAATTGTTTGGCCCATTTTAGTACAGGTAATTCTGTAGTTATTTGTGTTCAAACTACTGACATAAAATTGCCAGCAGATGAACAATTCTTGAAGTGTCCCTATCCTTGGAATTCTACCACCACATAATTGGGGAATACTATATATTATACTAGACTTGCAAACTCCTTGATTGTCAGATTACAAAAAGTAATAAAATGTATACATTTCTTCATTTTTATGTTCACTTAATGAGTATAATCTATTTATAATTTGCAGTTGATGTCCTATGATTTACTAGAAACTTTGAAGTTTAGTGTTCTAGAGCTCCAAGAACATTTGGATACTTACAATGCGAAAAGAGAGGCAGCAGAACAAGTAAGTATAAAGCATTCTACGACTGTTGTATTATACTGTGAAAAGAAGAAGATATGCAATGTTAAATCTGTGTACTAGATAATCCCACCATTTAATGTATGTTATATGTATGTTCAGTAGTCATCTGACTGTTGATCAGGGTCAAGGACTCTTGGTCTTCAATGGGAAACTGACTCCTTTTCAGAAACAGTGAAATTTTAATGTACACACCTATATTCATTCTCCCCTCAATCATTCTCTATGATTCTATGATTCAGACAGTGTTGGGGCAGAAGCCAATATACATTTATATTTTAGGACTCAGGCAGCCCAACCCTAACCTGTGCTGGAACACTACTGTATCCAGTACAGGTTAGGAGGTCGCTGCCACATAACCTAACCAGTACAGGTTAGGAGGTGGCTGCCACAGCACAGGTGTCAAACTCAAGGCCTATGTGCCTAATCCCTGGAAGCCATTTATCTGGTTTCCACTACAATTTCTGGCCATCAGCTTAATGATGCCACTTCTTGCTTTGTGATGTAACTTCCAGCCCTCAGAAGATTTTTGGCCCTCTGTATGAAAGGAGTTTGACATCCCTGAGTATGAGTAAGAGGATATTTATTCCATTACCCCAAGTAATGCCCCACTGCATGGGACAACTCAGATTTCAGCCAGCAAAATCACTGTTACATATCACTTTGCCAATCTGAATTATGGCTTCACAAATTTTTCCGTGCTGTGAAAACAATAAGCAAGCAATTCCAAACACAGGCAGACTTGACTTGCTAACTCAAATAAAAGAATCAGTCAGTATTCGCACATGCAACTCTGATTCAGCAACGAACACATATTTTCGCAACTTGAGTCCAAATCCTAATCTATATATACAAAAGAGAAAAGTCACTCACTGACTGACTGACTCACTCACTCACTCACTCACTCACTCATCACTGCCCTGCCAAAACCACTGGGCCTAGAAGCATGAAATTTGGGGTGGGTGTTCCTTCCATGACTGAGGGGTGCACTAAGAACCGGTTTTCGGAAATTCCAACGGGAAGGGGGTGAAAAGGGGCGCAACACGTTTTCCTCCCTATACTTTGCATTGAGAATTGCTGACTCATCAACATTCTGCCCCAACTGCTGGGCCTGAAGCATGGAATTCTGGGAGTTCCTTCTGTCACCTGAACACCCACCAAGAACCATCTGGAGAAATTTAACCCTTCAGGGGCTGAAAAGGGGGCAACGTGTTTCTGTTCTATACTTAACATGGGAGACTGAACAACATCCAGCCAATTTGGTGCTCAGATCCTGGTGCACTGGGGGATGTTGTTCGGAGGAAGAGGTTGCGCTGGCGAGGATGCAGCGCATGAGGGGAAATTGCGCATGAGGGGAAATTGCGCATATAGGGAAATTGCGTATGGAGGAAAGTTGCGCATGGGTGAAGTTGCGCACGGGGGAAAGTTGCGCACGGGAGGAGAGTTGCGCACATGGGAAGTTGTGCATATGGAAAGTTGCGCATGGGGAAGTTGCACATGGGGGGATGCACATGGAGGAAAGTTGCGCACGGAGGAAGTTGCACATGGGGAAAATTGCACATGAGAGGAAAGCGTATGGGGGAAGTTGCGCATGGGGGGATGATGCGCACGGAGGAAAGTTGCGCACGGGGGAAATTGCGCACGGAGGAATTTGCGAATGGGGGAAGTTGCGCATGGGGATGATGCACATGGGGGAAGTTGCGCATGGGAGGAAAGTTGCGCATGGGGAGAAGTTGCACATGGGGGAAGTTGCACATGGAGAAGTTGCGCTTGGGGAAAGTTGCGCATGGGGAGAAGTTGCGCATGGGGAGAAGTTGTGCATGGGGTTTGATGCATATGGGGGAAATTGCGCATGGGGGGTTGATGCGCATGGGGGGAAGTTGTGCATGGGGTAACTTGTGCATGCTGGGTTGATGCGCATGGGTGAAGTTGCGCATGGGGGGTTGATGCGCATGGGGGAAGTTGTGCATGGGGGGAAGTTGTGCATGGGGTAACTTGTGCATGCTGGGTTGATGCGCATGGGTGAAGTTGCGCTTGGGGGGGTTGATGTGTATGGGGGAAGTTGCACATGGGGGGTTGTTACCCCTGGGGGAAAGTTATCCATGGGGGGTTGATGCATATGGGGGGATGGCATACAGGGAAATTTTACTCCTGCAACGCGGGTACGCCTTTCGCTAGTCAATAATATTTGTAAATTTGGCAGTTCTAAAATGAAATGGTGAGTTTTCTTGACAGAGATTTCATCATGTCATATAACTCAAAACAAAAGAGCGTTCCTGTCAAGGATAACAGAGTGAGAAGATGTTGTATTAAAAATGAAAGTTTGTTTTTTCTGGATGTAACAACCTGCCAAAGTCTTTCAAATACTTCTTTGACCCAGTTGAACCTTTGCCTTGCCCTAATCATTCACAAATACTGCAGTGAAAAACAAGCAGCATACAGGAAGAGCCCTTGGCAGTCTGTACCAGCATTGCTAGAGAAGTCTCATATTGAGAGCTCCCACTGTGATAGGATGGCAGAGGTCATTCTAAAGCTACCAGCCTCCAGACTCTACCGATATGTTGTTTACACACAGAAATGTCAGGATTCTATGTGTTTATTTTTAAAATGTATTCTCCTTTTTTCCAAAAGGACATAAACTATATCATGATAAAAATAAAACAATCATAAACCATATTATTAAAGGGTACAGCTTTTTTAAGTTGCATAGCAAAACATAAAAGTCAGCTCCCAACTTTGTTCATACAGCATCAAAATCTTAAAAAGCCATATTTTACCTGCTTCCAAAATCACATAAAATGGAAACACGTCTGATTGTCACAGGGAGTAGCCACTTTGGCCTTCAGCATCACCACAGAAAAAATATAAATAATAATTTTATTTGTTTCTACCTGCTTCTGGTAGATGCCTACCAAACCTAAAGACCTGTCACTTAAAGTGTGATATTAAATAACAACTGGGAGTCTTTCAGGGCGGAAGCCTTTAGGTTAGCACCCAGTTCTTCCACTGTCTGTCTCTTAAGGTCAGTTGCAAGTTGCCTTATTTACAGCTACCATAATTCTTTTTTTCTGAGAGTACAGCATATTGGAAAGACAATTTGTTTTTCCTCAGGCTCTTTTTTCAGGATCTGTTTGTTAGATCATTCCTTTTTTGTAACTTTCACTTTCTGATGCCTTCAGTGGGCAATAATATAAACATATAAAATTGTAAATGCTATCTTTTAAGATACTTTATATTTGGTATATAAGGACAGTGGCATAGGGAATATGCTCTGGGGGCAACCTGAAGGGAGCACCATGAACAATTTCTGTTCAGATGAGCAAGTGGAGGATCAAGGCTCAAGCCTCAAAAGGAGAAATAAGGGAGGTGGCAGCCAGACTGCAAGGCTGCCAAAACACAAAGATGAACCAGAGTAGGGCAGCCGAATTGCATGGCCATTGCCACCAATGAAGATGGGAACTCAGATGTCAACAACATCACCTCAGGCATGCAGCCTTTAATTACACAGCTGCATAAGCACAGTGAAGGCCCCCCAGTAGCTTAGTGGTTAAAGGCACTGTGTCTGCCCATCTGAAGATTGGCAGGTCAGCAGTTTGAGACCTGAGTACTGTAAGACAGGGTGAGCTCCTGCCTTAGCCCAGTTCCTGCCAAGCAGTTCAAAAGCATGCAAACACAAGTAGATAAATATGTACCACCTTGGTGGGAAGGTAAAAGTGTTCCATGTGCCTTGGTATAATCAGGCTGGTCACGTGACCATGGAAGCGTCTTTGGACAGCGCTGGCTCTTCAGCCTAGAAAGGGGATGAAGGACAATGCTACACTGCCAGTATATGTGTAGGCAGGGGAAGGGCAAGAGTGAAAAAAAGATCCTTACTGACCACTATCAGAATCCTCTATTCATGTTACACGTGAATCATGTACTGAGTAACACATGTAAAGAGTCAGAATCCAACCAGTTCAATTTAATAAAGGCTACGTAGTGAATCCAACCATGCCTTGTGATTCTATTTTGGATGTCATTTATTCTCAGCTAACCTATTACATTATAGATGTGTACTGTTAGATTTAAAAAACACAGATGTGAACATTAATTAGATCTTTGTCACTAATTGAAACTGACACCATGCTGCTTAGAAGATTCTGGTTGTTCAGATAAGCACACAGTCCAAGTTAATTCACTAAGTAGCCTTTATTAAATTGAGCTGGTGGGAAATGACATTTTTCCCCTTCTATACAAAGGTAAAGGAAAGGTCATTACTGCAACCAAAACACCTGTGAGATAAAGCACACATTCTGCTGATCGACTGATTTTCAATCTTGATTCAAGTATGAGAATAAAGCATATTTGTTTGCACATGTTTGCATACTGATTCACTTGGTTCTGATTCACCAAAAAGGTTTGCTTGTTTTGTAGTGGTTAAAAGACTGCAAAAGGACATTTGGTACTGATGATGGCATTCATGGAACCGCCACGGATGCTCAGGTAGGTGTTTGCTTCCAGTTGCTGAATCTATTTCATAAATATAAACCCTGTTTATGCCACAAAGTATTGATATTTCCAAAAAGATTAAAGATTAAGTTTTTCATTTCAGTAATCACAGCTATCTATGAAATGTTGAGTTTTGTGTAGTGTGTGCTGTGAATAAAAGATTCTCCTTTTTATTAAAGTGAGTCAGACTCTGAGGCTGAGTTTAATAACACTGAGTAGATAAGCAGGTCAAATAGCATCTTTGTACCAATACATGCCTGCCTTTTATGCAGCTGCTGTTGCAAGCAAAAGAATTGGTATTCTGCATCTCTACTCATCAAATTACTGGCTGGCCCAGGAGCTGGAGCTAAACTAATTAGACCAGGGTACATACCTATGGTCTGTCTAGAAGGGTACATTTAAAACAATTACTGGAGTGATGAAAATCTTGTTTGTTATATTTGCAACAGACTGTATAAAACAGCCATAATTCTTGAAACTGAAACATATTTGAAAGCTCCATTGAAAGATCTTCAGTGAGATTTTAATACTTATAAATGCCATAGCAGAATGTCCTTACATTTGCAATACAAGAAAGAAATCAACATAAATGCTTGCTATTATTCATGGTTTGATTCTGCCCTCAGATTTTGATTATTAAAAAACCTGAAAATGTGTAACTAGGAATATGGTTAGAGTTCTTTGAGTCGTATTTCCTTAGCAGATGTGATAGAAAATTCTTTTCCAAATGTCCAGAGTGTCTTCACATCTGGGCTAGTGCCATTTCCCGACTGGCAGAAAGGATCATCCATAATTCTACCAATATGAGGATCTTCCTGTTCTTGTTTTCTTCTTTTGGGCAGGAAGCTGGGTTTTTTGAGATGTGCAGTACCCTCGCTTCAATAAACTTTTAATTTTTAAGTTAATTTCTTCAAATTTTTCCTTTTCCTTCCTAAGGTTAGAACATTGGGGAATTTCATAAATATAGGGTTTGAAAACAATCCTTCAGAGTTCCTGTGAGCTCTTATGCCTGGCCCTCCTAGAAGTTTTAAATATCCATGAAAGACTTCATGAAGAGATTCTAAACTTCTACACTGATCAGCTCGTTACATTAACTGGCTGCTAACATAATTTGATCACAGTTTATGTGTGTCTGTACAAACCATATATCCATAAATATAATTACACCAGAATAATGGAATTACTTGTAATTGTTTTAGTTTTGAATGCTAATTCTCTGACACTTGTGTGGTGGCCAGAAAACATTGAAATATGAATGTTTCTTTGAGTGCAAACCTAACCTATTGAACAACTCATTGGTCTTCCCGTTCCTATGATGATGTAGGTAGGCAAGCACATGTCTGTGCCCCTGGCCTAATACCACCACCACCACGCCCGCAGGAGTGGTGCAGAATTGTCTTTTTGTATGACATCCACAGTTCAGCACAAGACTTATGCCAGGTCTTAGGCCGGCCTAACTGGAGGTTAGGATTGAAGCTTAAAATTCTTTTGCTTATTTTTTCCCCAAATAACTTCTCTCTCAAAATTATCTTGGCAAGACATTTATTGGAATCTATGATCACACAGTAGAAAACCTTGGTCTTCTGCTGTGTCGCTGGTTTAATCTCTTATGTTAGGATTGCAAGAATTGTACCATCTCCATCCCGGTGTGCACCATTCCTTCCTCCCTTGGGTGTGCACCATTCTCTCTCTGCCCCGGTGCGCATCATTCCCTCCCCCTGGTTACACTCCATTCCCCTCCCAGGTGCACACCATTCCCCCTCCCCATGCACTAGACACTGGGGACCACCGGGCACCAAATCAGTTCTGAAACTACCAGATATCTGGTCCTTTCATCACATAAAGAATTCATGCTTCTAGGTCCAGGTATTTGGCCAGGACATTGATCAGTCAGATATTCTTCAATGTAAATATATGGACAAAAATGTGTTGCATCCTTTTTCGCCCCCTTAGGGGTTAAATTTCTTTAAATCAATTCTTAGTGTGTGTTCATGTCACATAAGGAATACACTCCCCAAATTTCATGCTTCTAGGTTCAGTGGTTGGGGCAGAGCTTTGATCAGTCAGGGATTCTTCAATGTAAAGTATAGGGACAAAAATGTGTTGCGTCCCTTTTCACCCCCTTCTGATTGGAATTTCCAAAAATTGATTCTTAGTGGGTGCTTCAATCACGGAAGGAACATCCTCCCCAAATTTCACACCTCTAGGTCCAGCTGATGGCTGGGCGTTGATGAGTCGGTCAGTGACTCTATGATTTTATGTATATAGATTTATACAGTATTGTTAATAATTTTGTGCATGAAACACAGTTTGTGATTTTATTTCTTTAGGCTAAATAGCTTTTCTTTTAAATCATGTTGGCGCTCAAAAACGTTTCATGTTTTGAATATTCCATATTTTGAAAATTCAAATAGGGAATGCTCAACCAGTAAATAATAAAGAATCAAAACTATAAGAGTTGTCAAACTTCAGATTGATGTAACTCCTTAAAACAATTGTTTTTTAAATTAAAGATGCTTCAAACTCTGCACTTGAATTATTTGCTCAATTAAATGCAAGAACTTCACAAATACTTTTTACTTTAAACTCTATAATATTGTCATATGGCATGATTGCAAGACAAGTTAGGATACAGACCAATTCTATTTTTTGCCTAGTGTTTTTACATATGCTCTATAGCTTTCTTTGAAATTATTTTTCTTTTAGTTTACCTGGGGCAACTGATCATTTAAAATGATCTTTTATACTAATTCTTGGTCTTTTTCCTTTTGTATTTTTGTGACCCGCACACCTTGCTTAGCATTTGGAAATTCTAGCAGTAAGTGATGGCTCTTAATTTGTCAAATACTTAACATTGCCAGGAAACAAACTGGTGTTCATTTTTGTCTCTTGTCCATTTGTTATATAGCAGTGTCTCATTTTAGATTTTTAAGTAGTGTGTGTGTGTGTGTGTGTGTGTGTCACTTATGTATACTCCTAACTTCTGAACTATCAGCCCTTTTAGACAATAGACTATATAGTTAACAGCAAGTGATTTCATTACCATTTGCTTTGTTTCCTTACTCTAAAATATTAACATCCATCTCTTATACTTTTATGTTAAACTACAAAAACACATCATCCTGCAATTCTGTTTCCAAGAATTTATCACTTCACAGTAATATGACTTAATTACTAAGACTGTACCATATTTTCATACATGTATTGATTATAGGAAGGGCAATTGGCTGATATTCCAACACTATGTTTAGGTATGTAATCTAGAATTAAAGCTGACATAACTAAAAGTAATTGAAAGTGATTTCTTCCCTACTTAGAACGTGGCATTTTTGAAATATCATGAAAATACCTTTCTCTTTTCTTCCTAGGAAATATGATTGCCCTTCTCCAAAGGTAGTTAGTTATATGTAACCTTCAAGGGCAATACCAATTTTCATCTTTAATTGTACATTTAGACTTGACTTAAGCTTTCATCAGCTTCTTACAAAATTTGTTTGAAAATCTCGTTGATATTTCCTTCTCTGCAATAAGCAAATAACTAACTTTTTATGCTGCAAATTCTGCACCAGACAAGCTATGTCTAATTTTGGTGTCTGATTTTTTTTGTATGCTTGATTAATGTACTATACAGTTCAGATAATGACTTTTTTCATTTCTAGGAGTTAGAGTTGTGTCGGAGGCTATACAAGTTGCATTTCCAATTGCTTCTTCTGTTCCAAGCCTATTGTAAACTTATCAACCAAGTTGATGTAGTTAAGAAAGAGGCAGAGGTAAAGAAAACACTTTTATACTCTTGTTTATATGTGCATTTCTTAAAATGGCAATTGTGTTGTTTTTTAATTGACAGGGCTTATGGTCACAAAGAGGATAATGAACCATTAGAAATATTCTATATGTGGCTTTTCAGCATGAATTTTAATAGTACACAGTTACTATTACAATGTACTATCTCAACATAACTACTTGTAGTTTTATCTGTGTCAAAATTTGAGATGTACACTTTCTCAGAGTTCCAAATGTTAATTGTGAACAGTTGATATATTCATATTCAAGCATTTAGAATTACAGTGATGCATTGTTCTAATGGCTCAGAAGAAACAGATAATTCTCTGTATCCAAAATTTAATATGACTGCTATAACTGCTTTTCAAATTATTTTGTTTTAGGTAATAAATATGTCAGAGGAACTTGCACGGCTGGAACTCTGTCTGAAGGAAGCAGAGTCTGCTTCTGATAGTGGTATTGAAGAAATGGAAATCCCAGAAGCTTCCCAGGCTAGCACAGAGACTGCCATTCACTCAATCATTGAAACCTTGAGGAATAAAGAGTTTATGTCTGCTATAGTACAGGTCAAAGCTTTCAGGTATGTTGGGACAAATTTCTTTTCAAATTTCCACTAGATGTGTCAGCAAGAGTTCCCACTCATGCCTTAAATCTGTGGCCACCAGGGATTGTTTTTGAAAATGTAGAAGGTGCATTTTTTTAAATGTAGAAATTTGTAGAAAGTATAGTACAAATCCACAGTACCAAAAGGTAGAATACCTAAAATATTTTCAGTATGAAATGGATGATATTGAAAAGGGATGTTGGTGCAAAGGGATGTAACAGTTTTAATTTTACTGAATAGACTTCAACCTTTTCAATAAGCAGTTTCTGTTAAAAAAATTGATGTCTTAGAAAATGCAAAACCTTAAACTTTTTGTTTTGATAAAACAAAGATCAGTTATTTAAAATGTACGGATGGTAATGGAGCAGTTAAAAG
Organism: Cryptoblepharus egeriae; assembly: GCA_030015325.1. Lineage (NCBI taxonomy): Eukaryota > Metazoa > Chordata > Lepidosauria > Squamata > Scincidae > Cryptoblepharus > Cryptoblepharus egeriae. Next base: position 58,731,565 of record JAREYC010000007.1, read on the forward strand.
ACAGGAAGACTAAATATGAAATTTCTCTGTTCCCAGGTGTGTATGGCCCAATGACATATTTGGCAATTCTGAAGATGACCCAATACAAACACTGCTGCACATATATTTTCGTCATCAGACCCTGGGCCAGACTGGCAGTTTTGCAGTAGTGGGCACAAAACAAGATATGTCGGAAGCCAACTCAAAATTAATGGAACTTAATTTAGAAATCCGGGAGTCGCTACGTGTGGTGCAATCTTATCAACTTCTTGCAAAACACACAGCAGTGGGAAGTTTGAGCACTGGATTTTGAACAGTTATCCCACTGAAAACAACTAATGTCTCAATATTATCTAGCACTTTTCATATCTATGGAAACTTGTCTTCTCTGGCAAACCATACCTGTGATGACCAGAGGAAAAAAGTTCCTGGGAACAAGCTATACCATTCAAAGCAAGGGTCTTGAAAACTCAGTTGTCATCATTTTATGGTTTTCTCAGAGTAGCTGTATGGGCAGGATGAACAGAAAAAACTATATGCAACATTGCATTAGAAGAAAAGGGCTACAATAATGCCTGCAAATGCATTATTTTCTTCAAAAACAAAAAATGTAAGAGTTGTTGCAATAATGGTCCCTTTATACTGAAACAATTAAAAGCGGGTGTAATGAGGCTGGTTATTTTGGCTGAAGACCTGTGAGGCTTTTCCAGCTTTCAAACTGGAAATGATTATGAAATAACACCTGATTTGCTATGTCAAGAGGAATGTGCCATCATACTGGAGTAGGAAAGACTGCATTTTCAATGTTGATTTATCATTGAAAGACGGATTTATCAATGTTGTATGTACTATTTACTCTATTATTTTGTCTGTAATGGTAAATTTATGTGTGAAAGTTTGAATGAATGGATGTATCTGACATTTGCATTTTTAAGGTATGGATGTTTGATAAGGTCTGAGCATGCCTAAAAAAGCACTGCAATATTATTTTTGGAAAAAAAATATTTTATTAGCTCTAACTTAGTCTGTAAATGTTATGGCATTTAATAATATTTTAAGCTGGAATTGTCCAGTTTTCAAAAAGAAATAATATATCTCTAACTTGTTTGGAATGCTGCTCAGTTCTCTGAACAGTGCTTATTACAAATATTGATAAAGACTAACCAAAAAGTAGCTGCCTGCAGAGACTTTAAACTGTATAGTAAAGATATATGTTGCCCTTCAGCAACTCATCAGAAAAGATAACTTATTTTATTCTGTACATATTCTAGAAATTGTATAGTGTAAATCGAGTATTTTTCTTGTACAATTGTGCAATGCACTGTTACATGAGAATAGTGTATAAAGCTAACTTGGGGTGGGTTGAGAAGGACAGCTGCCGTTAACAGAATACATAATTAACCACCTGTGTATTCTACAGAGTTCAAGGAGTCTGAATTCAAATGTTCTTTATGATTCATGTAAAAAGCTAAGGAATTGGGGATTGTAGAAGACAGACCACCAACTACCAAACTCTACAATGTATTTTGTCCAAATACATTGACATTTGTAGCACAAAAAGAACTGGATTGTTGAAACCAAAAGCATTTTATAAAAGCAAAAGGTATGAATGTAGTCCCCTAATTCCTGTTACTCAAAAGGAATGAATGCCCTGCATTTTATGCATCTCTCCTTCCCACTGTGATTTAAAGTTAAAACTGGGTAATGCCGGAGTGTAGAATGTAGATGTGAATCTTTTAGCATGGCCTTTTTTCCCCTTGAGGAAAGGACCCTGGTAGATATGTAATTATGGGGAAATGCATTGAGGGCACTGTGCATACCATTGGACTGATGACAAAAGTGCTATTACCTTTCAAAATTCTGTTAACTAGCCATGGCACATTCATAATCACTGTATTTTTTTACCCTGGCAAAATTTATTTTGGAAGCTCTGTGGTACTGTAGATGGTGTTATTTAATAAGCTTTTATGAGGATATGTAGTTTTTAGTGATGTATTATACTTTTTACTTTGGTTATCAGCCTCATTTTTTGTGTTTTGTTTTGGGGAGGGCTTGATAAAATAAAAATGCCTATCTGCTGCCTTGTGTATGTGTGCATAAATGTTTCCTTCTTGTAATATGTACAATGATATGTACATATTGCATATGTCCTTTGCCTTTATATCCTTTGCCACTAAGTCACAGTATTTAATCTTTAAGTATGCAAGCCACATACATAGTAAGCAACAAGATTAAATGTATAATCAAGCATAGTAGCTTGTGTAGACGGCATGCAAAAACTATTAAAAGTGGAGTACAGTGGCACCTCACATAACAAATTTAATTCGTCCCGGAAGCATGTTACGTGAAACATTGTTTATGTGAAGCAGGTTTTCCGTTAGAAAATAATGGAAACTCAGATGATTGGTTCCAAAACCCAAATATATTCATATAAAAATATTAACTGGATGTAAAAATGATGACAAAACACTGGAATTGAATTCAAAACATGCATTCATTGTGCATGATCCTATGAAGTCTACTTAGGCTGCAGTCCTAAAGACATTTCCCTGGCATAAGACATTTAACACAGTGGGGCTTTTACTTTTGGGTGTAGACATGGTTAGGAGGCTGCAACCAAAGACACCTTCAAAGTGTCTCCCCACTTTCTCCTTCTCTTTATCCTGAGCCTCTCTCTCCCCTCCTCCCTTCTGGCTAGCCCTGAACTGCTTTCCTCTTCTCCACTGCTGTTCTCTTTCTCTGCCCAGCGGACACCCGGTCACAGGAGGAACAGTGCAGAAGTATTGCTTTCGCTATGGGCAGGCGCACTAGACAGCCCTGACACTTTTTAAAGGGCTGCCAGCCAGCATGTCTGCCCCAACTGCCAACGAGTGTGTTTATGCGAAGCACAGTTTGTTACGTGAAACAGAATCCTAGATAAATGTTTATGAGGAATGTACTTTACGTGAGGCACTTGTAACGTGAGGCACCATTGTACTTCTATGGTAGTGTCATCGTGTGATAGCATAACCATGGCTATGGCAAAAATGTAAATAGGAGAAAACTGAAGAGTAGAGTTGCTGAATCAGGCTTGTCATGTCATTATTAGCCCAAGTATTGCCGTGGGAGCACCTAATTAAAACAGGAGCTGGATGAATTGCTTCCAAGGGCTGCATTTTACCCACAGGCCTTATACATTTGACATCCTTGTCCATAACAGGTGATAACAGGAAAAACTGGACTATTCTCCAATTTAATGCAACCTCATATGCCATTGAAGCAGATAGTGGGGAAAAAGGCCCTTATTATATACCTGGATCTGTATAGTAGTATATTCCTAGATAAAGCTGAAAGTTCTGTTTTCCTATTTAAATAACTAAATTGTTATAGGTAGCTAAGGGGATACAGGGTAGCAATTTCACTGGGCAACTGAGCTTGAACCTAGTGGCTAAAACTATGAAAACCTTGATATGTGACCATTAGAACAGGGGGTCTCTAAACATTTTGGCAGGAGGGCCACATCATTTTTCTGATACTGTATTAGGGACTAGAAAATTAAGAATTTATTTACATTTCAAACTAGAATAAATTTATACGCTTGTCTAAAGATGCTTCAGGGACATATGGCCCACATGCACATGGAAAGCGGTTACTTTTCCATGGTACCTATTTATCTACTTGCATGCTATTGAACTGCTAAGTTGGCAGGAGCTGGGCTAAGGACTAAGTCACTGGCTCACTGACTCATCAACGCCTAGTCAAAACCAGTGGACTTAGAAGTATAAAATTTGGGGAGTGTATGATTCCTTATGTGACATGAGCACCCACTAAGAACCAGTTTTTGGAAATCCCAATTGGAAGGGGGATAAAAAGGGGTACAACATGTTTTCCTCCTTATACTTTACGTTGAATCCCTGACTGATCAGTATCCTGCCCCCAACCCCTAGACCTAGAAGCATGAAATTTGGGGAGGGTATTCCTTCTGTGATGTAGACACCTACTAAGAACTGACTTTTTAGAAATTCAAGCCTAAGGGTGGTGAAAAGGGGTACAACATGTTTTTGTGGCCAATTCTCCACTTGTATCCACTAAGGATGATCACTGCCCAATACACAGTGCTCAGCAGGGCACCCACTGCCCTGTGGTGCCTGCTGATACCCTCTGCCCAGTGGTGACTAATAGGGATATGCAGTCCTCTGTGCCAACCAGTGCCTGCTGACGGTTGGTGGCCACCAGTGCTAGGTGTCCATCAATATTGTTTAAATTCTCCGGCAATGACAGGAGCTAGTCTGAGAGTAGCAAGTTGTGCTCAGCTTCTTCCTTTTCCAAACCTGCTGTATGCACACACAAAAATACAGGTCAGTCTACATCTGCAAGGATCATGTTCCTAGCCCTCCGCACTTAGAAACCCTTTGAAGCTAAAAACAAAATAAATAAAAACACAGTGTGAGACATGTGGGGACTGGTGGAACAGATGCTTCATTCTGTTTCAGAATTACTCCAGGACATAAACGGTAGATTAGCAATTATATACATTTAAACTACTGCTTCTCCATTGGTTCCTCTGAGGGGGAAGGTCTGTCCTTACATTCTGGAATCTTTCAATTTATTTATAAGCTTTATAAACTCTCAAGGGAGAATGATTATCATTTATGTTCCTCCCAGGCTTCATTTTAGGCCAAGTACAGTATCTATAGCATAAGTAACACCTTGTTACTCCCTTCTGATTTCCTGTTTGTGGACTGTGCAACTTTACTTTAAAAAATTAATTTATTTTACTTTTAAAAAATTAAAGTAAAAATTAAAAAGTTGGTTACTTTAAAGTTTTATAGTGATGAATTTAGTCATGTAGATTTGGTGAGCATAAAAACAATCCAAGTCTTCCAATTTCCTAAATGTATGCTAGCTTATTTGTCTTTAGTAATTTAAAAATAGTACTGTTACTCTTACATACTATACAAGATGTCTCAAAAAATATACTCCTTTTTTGGAAAATGGTGAAAATCAATTTGAACATTTGCAAATACACACAAATGTGTAAACAACTTGCAGAAAAGACTAATCTACTCCATAATGTCATTACTTTGTTAATTTATCCTATTAAACCTGTAAATGTCAATAAACACCTTAATCAAATACATGTGTAATAGCCAGGTTGAAGTGAGAATACATTTTTGGAGACACACTGTATATATGCTGCCTTACATGCTTGACATATGCTACATATATTCAAATATATACCGAATGCAGTTCATATGTATTTGAACTGAACTATGGAATTATTTGACACTATTTCCATCACACCAAGAGCAAAATACTGTTGGGTACAGTTTTCAGATTCCATCACTGAGCAGAGAAGAGTGATTTGGGTCCCACTTACCATGATCCCTCTTCAATAGGTTAACAAGTGCTGGGGCCCAAAGGATAGGTCCCAGCCCATTTAGAGTACAGTAGCCATCATTCAGCCACAAATTACATCTTTCCTACCCAAGCTGTAATGGAAATATTTCATCACCCAGCAGTGACTAAATTATAAGAGCTGTCAGCAAAGATGATACCAAACTACAGTAAGGTCTTCCTATAAAGCTAAAAAAAATAGCTGTGTATAGAACTAGCATCTATATCCCACATATGTCATGATGTCACCCCCTCCTCAACTGCATAAGTGCCATGCAATTGCAGTCACACCTTGCCTCTGATTAAAACCTTACTGGCCATCTATTAGATCCCCTATTGCATATATGCAGTGTTGGGCAGAATTAGCTTAAGAACGCTGTATTCTGCCAGCTATCACTGACGACGTTCAGCATTTGTTTGAAAGATCAGAGTCCCGAACAGCTCGACTTTGTTATATCCTTTCTATTTGTTCCTGTTGCAAAATGCTGCTGTTCAGTCTCCCATCCAAGTACCTCGTAGATATTCTATAATCAAAAGCTCACACCAAAAAAAAAAAACCCACTTTAGCCGTTTTGACACAGCCTATGAGTTAGCAGCATAGCAGCCATCAAGAAGATGTTTATGTAATATGTAAGGGCTGTGTAAGAAGTTAAAGCAAGCTCAAATCACCTTACAGCCCCTCTGGCTATTGTTAGTCAGTGTTGTACAAGTAACCCTGAATGACACTTTTCTGATAAGGACACATTTACCTTATATAACTAGCGAAAAGTGTACGGGGCCAATGTGCAGTGGGGGGTGCCATATGGGAATTTTACTCCATATGGGAATTCCCATAGGGGAATTTTACTCCTGCAACGCAGGTATGTTTTTTGCTAGTATATAAAGATGTTGACTGCTTCATAGTTAAGTGGCCAAAAAGCCAACGGTTTATTTTATGTTAGGTTAAGAAAATCAATCTGCTATATTCTGACAATAGCGGTCTGTCTTATAGACCAGCGAGAGGGATTACCAATAATTTCAGATACTTGGCGTGCCCTCTAAAATGCTACGATTTAGGCCCAGAAACAAGCACATTTAGAAGTTAAAATGAAGCAGGCACAAACCAAGATATATAATCATGATCATTTTATTTATACATACATCAAATCACTTGTCAAGAAGTTGGAAGAGATTATTTAGAGACATACTATTTTGTCCAAGACAACTGAGAAAATAGGAAATCATGAGGATAGCTAGCTAGCAGTCAGACTTCTATCATCGAAGCTATTTTGTTCAAATTTTAAACATTTGAGTGTTTACACATACCTACCAATAGCCACTCATGCATACAACCCTAATCTGGCTTATTTGTCCAGGACAATAGTCTAGGATTACTAAATACCTACTAGAACATCTGTGTTCCCTTTATGTGTACATCATAGCTAGCTTAGGGAAAGCACAGCTCCACTACCAACTCCAAGAATTAGGCTATTAGTGATTACTTCTCCCTTTCCACATCAATTACGTTAAAGATCTCCAACGCAGCCAATCCACAAATGAAACCAAACCCTGTAACTTTGCCTGATTAAGGTAACCATCATTTCAGCCTAGTGCACAGTTGCACCACCCACTTCTGGGCCACTTTAGAATGCATTCGTGTTGCATAGATGCACATTAACCTCCTAGTAAGAAAAGCAAAAACACTGCTATATATTAAGCTATCTCACCAACTAGATAGGGCTGGTTCAAATCTCTTCCCAAAATAAATCCAATTTGCTGAACTAGCTTTTCTAATTGCTAGACTTGACTGTAGAAAAATCTAATTCTGCCTTAGTACACCAAGCAGATTCCTTCCATTCTTAATATAATTAAACAAAATGAGGTAGACATTAAGTTGCATTTGCTTCTCTGCAACTGTACTGGCAGCCTGCCATTTCCAACAAAATCTGCTACTTGCCAAATTTATATTCAGGATTCTTCACTACAGCTCAAATAATATATTTGAAACTAAATGTACTATCACAAGAGAGACGTTTGCCTTTGCATCTTCCACAGAGATCCTGCCGATGAGGTCTCTTCGGGTCAACATGACGCAGTTTCACAGGGCAAGTGCACCTTGTCTGCTTACAACTCTGAAACAGACAATGGCAGGGTCAGCACATGGACTGCAAATGAAATAAGCCTAATACTGGCCAAGTATTAAGCGCCCATCTAGATTATAAACCGTATACATTGAATTCTTTTTGTACCTTTTTCCAGAATCAAGACTTCAGCAATTCTAAACTGAAGACTACTCCCCATGATGTCTTTAATGTTAAACACAACCAACACTACAATCCAGAGTAACTACGGGAGCACGTAAGAGACATTACGTGAACCCATAGTTACTGCACCACCTAGTGAAAACCTATGGGAAATTCATATTGCAATCCAGAGCAAATTGTTCTTACACCGGAGCAAGGACTCCCCGTAGTTACTTTGGATTGTGCCCTATGTCTACACCAGTTATTTTCAAACTTTTTCATTTCAAGGTACACCATATGCCCTGGCAGAGGGTTCAAATCCCCGAACTGCCCTACTAATAAATTGACCCTCCCTCAAGTCCACAGCACACATGCAGACAAGCCACAGCACACTACTATGCCATGAACAGTTTTTGAAAATCACTGGTGTAAACTATTTGTAAATGCAAACGTTTCACAGGAGAGCCACATCATCTCTGTTGGGGGCCAGAGAAATGATTTACAGTGCATTTCAAATCTGAGTATGTTTACATAAAATGACAAATAAAAGTGTATTAAAGCACAACCCTAACCTTGTCTACTCAAAAGTAAGTCCCATTGTGTTCAATGTGTCTTACTCCCAGGAAAGTGTCTTTAGGATTGAAGCCTTAGAGACAGATCTGGAGGATTACAAAGCTTGCTCAAAGGCCAAATGGGGGTCTTGCTGCAGGCCTCATTGAGGTTTGCCACAGGCCACATCTGGCCCTCAAGCCAGGATTTGGACACCCCAGACTGATCAAGATACCATGCAATGGTATCCATTAGTCTTGATCACTGATCACTTGATCACTGAAAGACAGATTAGGACCCTCACTTTTTCCTTTTCCGTGTTTAAAAGGAAATTCAGTTTACTCACCTTAGCCTAGAACAGGCCGATTGCAGCACAGTGACAACTGGGTTTTTAAAAAATCATACAAAACCAGTGTTTTTCATACTGCTGTCAGAACCCACTAGATGGTTCGCAAGCCAATTTCAGGTGGGTCCCCATTCATTTTTCATTGATATGATGCTGTCAGGGTACACGAGTATGTATGACGAAACTGAGAGATCTGTACTTTTTAACAAGCTACTATGTTAACAAGCTACTATGTATGTTATTTTAACAATGATACTAAATGGGACCTACTCCTGAGTAAGATTGTAACCTAGGATTGTTAAAAAAATTTTCTTGATGATGTCACATTTGGCCATGACATCAATGGGTCCTGACAGATTCTTATTTTAGAAAGTGGGTCCCAATCCCAATGTTTGAGATCAATGCTCTCAGCTGTATTGCATAGCATGTTATTAGTCTTGCACAGGAAACAAGTTATATATCTCAAGTTACATTGAGATATATCTCAATGTAATATATCTCAAATTACATGCATGCAACACTATTAGTTTCAAAAGTTTTTAAACATGCACATATTTCAGTCTTGATGGCACACTTGATTTTTGCATTGAAGATGTGCGTATTCAATACCAATGGTAAGAGTTAACATGCAAACAAGATTCAGAAGGTTTTGGAAGCAATTGGCCCTCTAAATGTTGGTGCTTACTTGGCATGCAATATCCTCCACACGATAGGGATTGTAAGATTTCTGGCATGTCCGGCAGAACTGCCTAAAGTAAACCTGCGGATAAAGTTAGAGTCAAGGCAGCACCAAACTAACGTAACAATCCCAACACTGCTGCAAGTAGCATTCCTGCAACACAAGTTCCTCTACAGCTGTTGCAAAGCATGGTATGCCGTTTGGAGCAGCCACAGAATACAGCATGCACTTCAGTAGCACAGCTGCATCAGCAAGGGAGGAAAAGGACAGGTTTGGGATGTAACATGCGCTGTCTTTCCCAGTTCCCTCCAACAACCCCAGTCATATAGAACTGACCTTGTTTGTGCCTTGCACACACCAAACATAGGCACTCTCCCAACGGATGTTGCAATCCTTGCAATGATAATAGCCGTACTTCTGCTCTAGGAACTAGAGAGCAAACACATTAAGGCAATTGACTCTGATATTAACACCTGGACATTAATGCTGGTAGGGTTTTTTTGGAGTAGGAGTATAAGCCAATGTTTCCACAAGGAAACAACAGCCCTGCAAGTTGGAGAACACAAGCCAGACAAATCCTGATAATCTTGGTGCTATAAAGAATCTTGTTCTTTAGGAAGAAATGCCAATACCCTACCCAAACATCTCCACCATCTCCCAGCCATTTCTCAAGGACTGAACTACCCAAACCCACCTCTTTAATAAGGATAACTGACCAACCAGAAAGCTTTTTTAATGTTTTCCCAGGCATGGACAAGTTACCTTTTCAGAGGAGCCAACCTCTGCATGATAACACAGTCAAGGTCTCATTTTCCACCATCAGTGCAACATCTAAGTGTCACAGAGCTCTTCCATTTCAATTTAATGTTCAGAATATGGCATAAATCCAGCCCATCAGAGGCAGCATTCAGAAAAGTATGAATTTCCATCAGTTTGACAATCCAGCTACTCAATGATTTGTTTAAATGTTCTACATCTAGTACCTGCTTCTACTCACCTCCTGCTTTTATATCTTACCTACTTTTATATCCTGCTTCTACCCCAAAGGGGCATTAAAGCAGCTTACAATCATAACAAAATCATATTTAAAACAAGTAACATAACATTATAATAAGTACAACCTTATAATTAAAACACAACCAGTAGAACTGAGAAAGGGCAAAACTCATAAGATCTAAAGAAGCATGGAAGCCCAGATAAGAACAAGGCTGATTTTTTAAAAGGATGTCTTTAAGCCCTGTCTTTATCCTCCAAGGAAGGCTAAATTGTTTGTTTGTAAATTGATTGTAAAGGCAGTTTCTAAGTCAAGGAGAGGGTTCACAAGGGTTGGTGCCACCAGCAAGAAACCCCATTTCTCACCCCCTCCCACCTCCGCAGGTGATTCATTCAGCTATGCATCATATTAACTGAGTAGCTGAATCGCACCTTGTGTAGATACACACTTTCCTATAAATTACTACTCTAGCTTCCTTCTCATCAAGCAAATCATGATAAAGATATGTCTTCCTATGGATCTTACTATTCTTACTCCAAGGCACCAGCTACATTTTTAATGCATCTATAATAATTTAGTAAGTTTCTCTTTTTAAAAAAATCTGAAAACTTTGGGCATCTTGAGAATCAGGTTGGAGAGTTTATGCAACTTCCAACCCTGCTTAAACTTCCTAGACAAACTTACTTTTAGAGTAAGGATTGGAGGGATACACAAGGCCAGCTACATGCAAATAATAATTTGGCCTTCACTTGCTGGGTATGTAAACTATTGTGAGTGCACACTCAAGGGCACCCCAAATGTCAGTTCAGGTTCCTGAAGGTTCATGCAGGAAGGAGTGAGGGATGCCTATCAGAAGTAATGGAGTCCAATACAACTTTCCTGCTCTGATTCAGCTATAGTGAACCCCAGGATAAGGAAATAAACCTTGAAGCAGGGGCAGATCCAAGGGGTCAGCCCCCAAACTGCCACACCAACAGGGAAGGGCACCTTCCAGGAAGGGAAGTCAGGAACCAGAGGAAAACCTCTGGGAAAACCACTGGGCAGGTATCATCATGCCTGATTGGAGCCCAGGTCTACCTGCCTGCAACGGGCAGCTCCAGTGGGCAGAGTTAGAATGAGAGGCCAGGTACACCTGTGCAGGTAGATCTGAGTTTCAAGCCCAGATCAACCAGCCCAGTAGATCTTACACAAAGTGCAACCAGGTGCCCAGATCTACCAACTAGTTGACATGAGTTCTGGAGTTAGGGCAGTGCTCGTGTGTCAGTCCATCTCCAGCACAAACTCTGGATCCACCCCTGCCTTGAGGCAGCCTCAATGACTGCCTCCCCTATCACAAGATGCAGTATATGCCCCACTGGCACAGCTGCACCACTGCCAAAAAATGGATAAACCTAACCCCTGAGGGCAGCCCTCTCACAGGACAGGGTGACCACCTTATAACCAGAGAAGAGGACAAGGCCCTCCCAAAATGCAGAACAGCTAAAAAGTGTGGGATGTTTTAGATGACAAAAATAAAAGCTAAAAACACTCATGCACTGTGTGTTGCTTTCATGTGGTTAGTTTAAGCCAGTGGTACTCGGCATTACAGCTCAGCACCACATTGCAAACTTTTAAAATCTGTCTGGAGCCAGAGTGGCCATACAGAATGGAGGACAGGGTGCCTGTGCCTTTAAGCACAGCATACAGGAGGGAACTGAGGAGGGAATACAGCACCTGTTTCAGTGCCCTCCTGTATGCAATGCTTAAAGGCACAGGCACCCTGTCCTCCATTCTGTATGATCATCCTGTCCAGAACCCCTTGTCAAACTTCTCAAGATGCGACACCACTATGATGCCAGAGCTCCACCAGGTCTACTCAGAAGTAAGTTCCCTTGTGTTCAATTAGACTTACTCCTAGGAAAACCCAGAGCCAGATTCCAAGAAGATCTTGACCATCCCCTGACCTAAGGTTGCAAAAAACCTCCAATAATAAACTTAATAATAATAAACTTAATTTTACTTATTTAAATAAAATTTCTTTATTTATTATTATATTATTAAGTTAAGTTTATATCAACTTTTATTATTTTACTTATTTAAATAAAATTTCTTTATTTATTATTATTATTGAGTTAAGTTTATATCAACTTTTATTATTTTACTTAAATAAAATTTCTTTATTATTATTAAGTTAAGTTTATATCAACTTTTATTATTTATCATTTACTTGTTATTATTATGTTTATCTCAACTTTTAATTTTATTTATTTATTTAAATTTTAAAGTTTATCGTTTATCAAATAATAAAACTTTAAAAGTTTAAATAAATAAATAATTAAAATTTAAATAACTAAATAAAAACTAATAAACAATTAAAAGTTTTTTAAAAACCGTTCCATAGAATTTATTCCATGGAGTTTATTAATGAGCAGAGGCTGCTTTCTAAAGTTAGTTAGTGTCTTAATAGGGCTCCTGCTGAGAAGGAGATGGAGAAGCAGGAGAGTTTTCAGGCAGGGCTGAAGGGAAGGGAGGGGGTGCTGGGTGTGGGTCCTGTGCAGCCCCGAAGTGTGGGGTGTCTGAGGACCTGCAGAGCCTTCCTGGGGGCGTGTCTGGTGTGAGGTTCTGACCTGGAAGCGCAGGCGGGTCTTGCTGTCGGGGCTCTGCTGCTGCTGCTGCTGCTGCTGCTGCAGGGGGGGCTTCTCTTCCGCCGGGGGGGCGTCCCGTTCCCCGCTCTTGTGCTCGGCGTCCTCCTCCTCCTGCTGCTGGGGCTGTTCCTGCGGCTGCTGCTGCGGAGGCTGCGGGTGTTCCGGGGGCTCCCGGGGGGCGTCTGCGGGGGGCCGGTCGAGGAGGGCGGAGAGGCGCCGGGAGGCCACCGGCGAGTAGAGGGCGAGGGTGCGGGGGAAGCGGAGGGTGCGCGGGGCTGCCGCGGCGGGGCTGTGCTGGGGGGGCGCCAGGGGCCGCGGGCCGAGCGAGCACTGGACGGAGGCGTCCTGCCGGGGGTTCACCTGCACGCCCACCTCCTTGGTGTTGGCCCTGCGCAGCCGCGGAGTCAGTCCGGGGCTCACCTGCGAGAGGATGGCCTTCAGCTGCGCCCGCTGGTAGTTGTCGAAGTACTCGGCGGCGGCTGCGGCGGCGGCTGCGGTGGCCTCTCCGTACCCCGGGAAGTAGCCCCCGCGGGGTCTCCACGGCCCCGAGCCCCCCTTCCCCGGACCCTTCCCCGGCTGGTAGCGGTACGGGTAGGAGCCGTACGGGGGGTACGCGTAGCTCTCCATCGCCTCCTCCACCAGCGTCCCCATCCCGGGCTCGGCCCCGCCGCCCCGCACGCCTCCCGCCTAAGTAGCCCCTGCCCGGCTGGGACCACCCCCGGGCCTCCCCCGCACCCGCTGCCCTACTCCAGAGGAAGCCTCCGCCGAGCATCGCCCGTCAGGCAGCCCCACACTCCGCGGCTCTCCCAGGGCTCCCGCTCAGAGCAGTCCTAGCCCGTCTACTCAGAAGAAGCCCCGTTGTGTTCAATGGCTCCTACTCCCAGGAAAGTGTCTTTAGGATGGCAGCCTCAATGGGACTTACTCCTAAGAAAACGTAACCTTACTGCATTGTAACCCCAAGGATCGCAGCCTTACTCCCGTGTAAAGCAGGCTGCAATCCTAGGACTCCACAGGTGCTGAGTGTATCTGGCACTGAGGCTGAAATCCCTGCCACACTTCCTTGGAAAGACGCTCCATTGATTTAGAGCGCAAAAACCAATGCGGTCTACTCAGAAGTAAGTCCCATTAGACTCAATGGAACTTGCTTCCAAGAAAGTGTGAGTAGGATCGCAGCCTTCTCACTGCCAGAGACATTCAGCATCTCTATAGAGTCCTAGACTTGCGATCTTTTTTACACGAGAGTAAAGCTGTAATCCCAGCCACACTTTCTTGGGAGGACACTCCATTGACTTAAAGCCCAAGCCTTTTCTGGTCTACTTAGAAGTACGTCCTATTGGAATCCATGGGACTTGCTCCCAAGAAAGTGTGGCTAGGATTGCAGCCTTCTAAGTGCTCCTCTACAGAATCCTAGACATGCAATCTTTTTTTACACGAGAGTAAGGCTGTAAACCCTAGCCTCATTTTATTGGGAGGAAGCACCACTGACTTAGAGCCCAAACTTAAGCGGTCTACTCAGCAGTTAGTCCCATTCAACTCAATGGGACTTGCTCCCAAGAATGAATGTGCCGAGGCTTGCAGCCTTAAGCGCCAGAGACACTCAGCACCTCCACAGAGTCCTAGGTATGCAATCTGCTTTACACAGGAGTAAGGCTGTACTAGTTTTCAACGTCATTTACGTGGGATTAAGGCTGCAGTCCTTGCCACACTTCCTTGGATAAAGCTCCACTGAATTTAATGGGACCTACTTCTAAGTAGACATGCTGCACTCTGAGCATCTCCTCCACTGAACACACAGTTTCCCTTGGAGTAATCATGTGTAGGACAGCGCTTGAGGGTTGCAAGCCACCTGCACACTGATCGCCCGACTGTCCCAAGTCAGCCCCACTTTCTTCAGTAGGTCCTTATCACAAGTTAGGGAGATATGAGTGGAGTCTTAGGGCCAGGGTGACCAGATCCAATGGAGGACAGAGTCTGCCTATACCTTTAACCATTGTATAGGAGTGGGATTGGAGGCAGGTGCAGCCTTTTAAACCCCTCCATGTTATGGTGCACCTGCCACCATTCCCTCTTCTATATAATGGTTAAAGGTATAGGCACTCTTGTACCTGGTCATCCTGCTGAGGGTAGTACCGATGATGGTGGTGGTATTTGCTGTAGAAAGAGTAAACATTTAGAAGACTGAGCTAGCAACCTTTTTTCTAAAAGATTTCCACTTTTAATTTTAAAGTTTGGCATATCCATAAACATGCTTTGGAAAAAGGAGGGCAACAGTTTCGGCAGCAAAAGACACATTTATCTGGGAATAAGCCCCACTGAACGGCTTAGGACTTGATTCTGAGTAAATTAGGTTGGTAATTTACTGGTAAATCTGGGCTGTAATTAGGCATACAATGCAATCCTAAGCATGACTACTCAAGAGTTAGTTCCATAGTGTTCAGTAGTACTTACTCCCAGGAAAGTGTGTTTAGGATTGCAGCCATAAATTCCTTTGGAATAAAAAACATGCGTAATAGTGGATTCCTCGGAAGTAATAGTTTACTCAGAAGTAAATCTCAATATGTTAATGTGCTTAGGTAAGTGTCAATGGAATCAGAACCTGAGTGTAGTCTATCCCATTAAACACAAATTATTAACTTTTGATTGATTAGGATTCTGATTCTGAAGCAGACCCTTAATTTTTTATCAAATCCACTTCATTTTTAAATCGGTGACATTTAAAAGTATTCTGAAAAGTCTTGATCCAGAGATAGGATGCTTACTTTTTGTTCAATCCTATGTACTCAGGTTGATTTCAATGGGTCCAAAGGAACTTCCTGGAAAGTGTTTTTGGGATTACAGCCTTGTTGAAAAAGAAATCCTAGCAGAGATTGCTAAGGAAAGCCCATGAATGCCAGGAATGTAATTCTAACTGCAGGTGGGACCCAGGCTTGGTGAGAAAGCACATGCTTTGCATGCAGACAAAATCAGCATCCTTAGGTAAGATGCACCTGGTAGCAGAGCTGGGGGGAATCAGATAGGCAATGGGAACCAGTGATCCAGTTTCTTTCTTAGATTGCCCATTTTGACTGTGCTCTTTTGAGCAGACAGTGCAGTCCTATGCACGTCTACTCAAAAGTAAGTCCCATTGTGTAAAACAGGGCTTTCTCCCAGCCCACAGCATATAGAATTCCAATGTTAAAGTGCACTGCAACAGTATGTATTGCGTTGTAACATTGCAATCATGTCTACTGATAAGTAAGCCCCACTGAGTTCATTGGGACTTACACCCATGAGAGTATAAGGCTGCAGTCCTAAACACACTTTCCTGGAAGTAAGATCCATTGAACACAGTGGGGCTTATTTCTGAGTAGACATGGTTGAGATTGTGCTCTTAAGATTGCAGCCTCAAATTCCCATCTGTATTCTCTGGCATCCAGTACAATAACCATAGGGGAAGAGCAGTCTTGGAGAGAGTCTCACCCCTTTGGAGCATTCCTGGTGAGGGAGTAAAACTGCCTGGGATTGGGCTCTCAGGCTACAAGCCTGTCCACACTTTCCCACGAGTAGATTGCCCATATACCTCAGTTTTGATTCCTGCACTGGGAATGGCTCCACAAAGTGAGGCTCCCTCCTAGACTGACTGTTCTGCCCCCTCCCCAGCTATACCACCGCTGGCATCTATTCTAAAGAGTGTATAATACCAGGGAAACATCTCTGAGCACTGCCAGGGCACAAAGATCAGAAGTGAGAGGGTCTATTCCTCTATATTCTGAGTAACGAATGGCAACTAATCTTAAGATGAAGCAAGCCATCTCACATACATCCTCTTAATAGTCTGGTAACTTTGGAAGAAATTTAATCAGTGGTTATGTACACAACATTAGTTCAATCTTTCCAAATACACAGAAGCTGAATGATGTACCAGATATGCAAGTTTGTTTTTTGAAGAGCAGATGTGGTTAGTGACATTCAATTACACTTAACAAATATGATCAGGATTTTCCTCTTGTTCTTTATCACTCCCTCTGCCCGTTATCAACATTACACTGTGTAACAAAGTCTAAATAATTTTGTGGTGCTCAGGATATTTTGATGTTTATTAATTTGTGTGATTTTAAAAATTCTGCTAATTTGGGCCACTGTGAAGAATGCGTTAGGCAATAGGACAGATACAAATCCAAAATTTAAAATAACTTTTAATAGATTTGAAAAGACAAAAAACAAAATTAAGATTACCATTGGAATTAGCACCTATGAATTGTGTAAGTGCCCAAGTTTACCCAGCCTTCTAGTGCTGATTTAGCCAAGCCAACACTTCAAACACACTTCAAAGTACCAAATCCTATCCAACTTTCCACCACTGGTGCAGCCAGGCCAATGGGACATGCACTACATCCTGGGATGATGGGCAACCACAGGAGCCTTATCCACATAAGGGAGTTTTGTTTCCTTTCTTTGGACACTAGAAAGCTGGATAGGATTGGATCCTTATCCCCTTCCCTTGTGGCTGCATCAGTGCTGGAAAGTTGGATGGGAGTGAGCTCTTATTTAGCAATCCTAACCCCCCATCCCCTGTTAGGCCAGCACAAGTCTCAGCATACGTCCTGTACTGGTCTGTGGATGTCACAAAAGTGCTGTTAGACACTTCTGCACCACTCTTGGGGGAGTTAGGCCAGTGCACAGACATGCGCCAGCCTCTGCACACCACAGAAATGGGGAGCATTGTGCTGGCCTAAATTAGTTAGGGGATTGTGACCTAAGAAACATTAAAAATTCAACACAATTTTTGTGTTACACAGTGTTATGTAAGAAAACATTTCTTTTCCTGATATAGCTCTGTTTCTTTTATCTCGGTGTACAAAGGGTCTTATTTATGGCAATGACTCACACTGATACATTGTGACAGCAAGTGGGAAGACTGTCACAGGTGACTTCTTCATGGAGCAAAATGGCATGGCTACAAACCATTAATGTGGAGGGTGCTGGGGAATCAAGATAACAGCAGGTGCATCATGCAGCTCTCTCCCCATCTCTGGCTGGCAGGTTTGTTAGGCCACTTACTCTGCAGTGGTATCTCCAAGTCAAGCCTTCCCATTCTCTAGAGGACTGTCTGCATAGATTCCATGAGTACTGGCGCATGGCCCTCGGCTGTTACTGTGCCATAAGAAGTATCTGGAACTTCTTCTTCTTTGAGTTTCTTGTAAGAAATATCTGTTTCTTCTTCTTCCCCTACTAGAGGCTCTTGCTTGTAGAAACCCTTGCCATATATCTTGTAGGCTAACACAAACAGACCGGCTTCTGCAGCCTGGAAGAGGGCATAGAGTAAGGGAAACATGTACATGCTCCCAATGAGCTGTGGAGGAAACGTCAGCTTGAGTATAGCAGTACAGAGCTGCACGTTTTGGCAACCAGTCTCCAGGGCCACGGTCCTCTTGCAATGGGGTGGCAAGTGAAATAAGGTCGCTATGCCGTAGCCACATCCGTAGCCTGCCAAGGGCATCAATAAGGCAACCACATAAACAGTGGGAGGGATGGTGGCCAGCAGTTCAGGACCCAGCATGGTGCCCGTGAGAATGAAAAGGATCACCAGGGTTACAAGGAGGGACCACAAGGAAATCTGGCAAGAAAAGAATTTGGTGAGGACCAGGGCACTTTTGGTGAACAGCTTCACTTAGTTACAGTATATCAATTATGAATCTTGAAAATTTTTTGAACTGTATGATCTGCATCTAAAAAAAAAGTCAAATCAAATTGCAAAAGACTGTTATGTGACTATTATCGCAACAGATTACATGTGTGTAAAGGTCACAGCGAGACTAGTAAGTTTAATAGCAAAATTACTTGGGTCCTGTTTCAGATCTTGCCTTCAGCAGTCTGAGAGTGCAATCCTAACCAATTTAGGCCTGGCATAACTTCCTGCAGTAGTGTGGGGGGTGGTAATTCACCTGGCATAACTTCCTG
This sequence comes from Cryptoblepharus egeriae, assembly GCA_030015325.1. NCBI lineage: Eukaryota > Metazoa > Chordata > Lepidosauria > Squamata > Scincidae > Cryptoblepharus > Cryptoblepharus egeriae. Next base: position 58,750,274 of record JAREYC010000007.1, read on the forward strand.
CAGTGGTGTGGGAAGGCCGGCCCATGCCTGTACACAGACCTGCCTCTTCTCCAGAGTGGGGGCAGAAATGCCATACAGCAGGGGTGTCCAACACATGGCCTGGGAGCCGCATGCAGCCCAGGACGAGGGCGTATGCGGCCCTCCAGCAAAGTTGGCCACCACCATTGGAAAAACTGGCTTTGTGGCAGCAGCCATTTTCAAATTTTGCATGCCTCTCTGCACACTGCCCTGGGCAGCTGCCACAAAGCTGGTCTGGGCTGCTTGGCTCCTTCCCCTACCTGCCTCCTGGCATTCAGAGCGCTTCAGGCCCCTGCAGAGCTTGTAGCGCTCGCCCACCCGCATCCCCCAAAAGCAGCCTCTATCAGAAGCAAGCCCCATTAAAAATCAATGAAACTTACTCCAAGGTTTAAAAAAATGTAGGACAAAATATAGGACATCCTACATTTTGTCCTACATTTTTTAATAAAAAAGTTATTAGTGTTTATTTGCAGCCCAAACCAACTCGTCTTCTTCCAATGTGGCCCAGGGAAGCTAAAAGGTTGGACACCCCTGCCTTACAGTCTTAAACAATGTTACATATGAACAGTGTTAAAGATGTAACAATGTAATTACTCTAAGCTAGTCTACTTCCCAATAAAGCTACTCTGAATCAAGTCACACCCTTAGTTCCTAACCAAGCATCCTAAGCCTTGGTTCACACACATAGGCCAGTGAACCACTCAAAGGCAGTGATTGTCAACCAGTGTGCCATTGCAATGTCCCATGGTGTGCCACAAGCAGTGGTGGGCTAACACTGGTTTGGGCCAGATTGCCTGAACCGGTTGTAGATTCTGGCCCCACCGCTACCGATCCGGTAGCGGGGTGGGGGGCAGAAAACCGGGCACATTGGTTTGGTGCGCCTGGGGAAGCCCTACACTGCACGCACGCCAAGCTTGACACATGCACAGTGCTTCTCCTGAAGAGAGCTTCAGGAGACGCACTGCGTGTGCGCTAAGCTTGGTGCACGTGCAGTGCGCTGGGGTTGGGGCCGGTCCCTTGCCCCACCCACCCGCACCCGCAGCATGCTGGCATAGGTGGCGTGCCCTCCACGCCCCCGCCCCTCCCCGCCCCCTGACCCCGCTCCCCCGCCCCGGCCTGGCCCGCCCACTTCCGGCGATCCGGTTGTTGGGCCAGGCTGGGCCCACCACTGGCCACAAGTGGTCAGCAGGTGTGCCATGAGAGTTTGGGAGAGGATTGTTTATTAGGACCATTGGAAGTTATGGCCTTCTGCCAGTCCCTTCCCCCACCAGCGTCATAATGTGCCTTGTCAGTTGTCCCTGTCATCTGTCAAGAAAATGATACAGCTTGACAATCTTAGTCCACTAGCAGTGCGCTGCGAGATGAAAAATGTTGAAATTAGCAGTTCCAGCGCATCAGGCAGGGTTCTTTCCAGGTAGCCCCGAGATCATATAACTAGAGACTCCAGGACTGAATCTGGGTGAGGATATGAGAAGTACACAGTGACTTCTCGTTCTTTTTTAATTTCTGTAAATACACAAATGCCTGAGTGTGAGAGCAGGGAGAACACAAAGCTCTGTGATACTCATAATGCAAATGAATTATGGCTCTCGCACTGATTTTCCCATAGACCTAAAGGCACCCCATGTAGTCTGCTGGTGATGCTTAAGAGGCAGAAAGATTTGATTAGGGAGATGCTGCTTCACCAACAGAGGAGGTGTTCCTTAGTTCAGCATGTCTGAATGGGCAGGAACAGCAAGCTCCTCATTGCATACTGGTAGAGAAGGCAGATGTCTGAGACTGACTTACCTTCAGCAGTATGTCTGCCACTCTGGTGTATCGGTATCGGATGAAAACCCCAAGGCCAATGGGGAGCAGAGTGCTGCACAGAGTCAGGGTCACAGCACCTAAGGGCAAGAGGCGCACCAGTGGTGTATTGATCCAGGCACGGCTGTATATCCACAGGCAAAGAGGCATCAAGAGCAGAGCGAGCAGTGTGGACGACGTGGTCATGATGATACTGCCAAGGACAAAAGAAAGCACCACAGTGTCCAGGGACTAAGCCATGTAGTGTCCCTGTCATTGTCTCTCTCTTTCCCCCCCCCCCCCCACCATTATTTCTACTAGCCCTTCACTTAACACCAGACCAGGACCTCTTGCACACAGTGGGGAAAGAGGCTGAAAGTTTTGTATAAGCTCCCCACTTCTGTTTCCAGTTTTTAGGGTTGCCATATGTCCCCAAAATGGACAATCCCAGTTTGGGGGGATTGTGTTCACATATTGGCAAATGGGACAGAGGGTCCTGTTCTGGTTTTTTGGAAGAGAATTATGGCAACCCTAAGTTGAATTGATGTTTTATATGGAAGAATGGATTTCCAAATGGATGGGTATGGATGGATGTCCATCCAAATGGATGTCTACTGTTTGTTACGTCATACGTGAGGCCCATTTACCAGCATTTTGGTGCAGAAGTCTCTCTCTCCCTCCCCCCATTTTAAATTCAACCAGGTTACTCCCCCAGTTTCTCCCTGTTCACGGGTACACATGCTCTGAATGGCAGATGTGGGTAGTTTTGCACTTGAAAAAATAAATTGCCAGTGGATGGTGTGGCATCGCTCATTTCCTCTGCACAGCCTTTGCCTGGACACATTATCTTTCTTCCCCACACAGCAGCCAAGAACCGTCTCCTTCCCCCACCCACTTGAGTGTCATTACTGGCCTTATCCTCGGGTCCCTGCAGACAGTTTCTTTCCAGCACTGCAGGGTGTGTCTGGCTGGCGATCATCCCCCCCAATAAAGCCACATCACCCTATGTCTAGGCACTGAAAACTACATGATGTTTGAAAAGCAAGGGAGGGAGACAGGAACAGAACCTCAGAGCCTCACTTTAGAAAAGGGTAATCTGTGTGGTTGAATATGGCTTGACTGACATGCCTGCCTTGTCTTCCCATTAATTCATAATTAATAAATGATAATTAATAATAAAGATCCTGGGGCTCAAGTTTGCATGGAAACAGGTATAACACCCTCTGTTCTGTATCTTGATTTGGGGCAATTCCTCTATGCTTTCCACAAGAACATGCCAGGCAGACATTCAACAGGTGAAACTTACTCCAACCGAGGATGCAGAAAATAAAGTTCTGCTACTAAAGAAAGGCAACTCTGCACCTGCTCAGGGGCAAGTGTTTCTCTTCCCAGGTCTCAGACAGCCATAATAATGACCCTATAGCTGGAACTGCCATTTAGCAGTTTCCGAGCTGCAACAGAAATCTCTATTCTTTCAGCCACTCCTGGATGGAGGGATGGTGTCTGCACAGCAGGCACCTGTTGGACCTCTGCCTGACAGGCAGCTGTGAAAGGTGCCAGAGTCATGCCAGGAAGCAGGGCAATCCTATTCAGGGTTGTGAGCAATAAAAGCAAGATCCAGACCCTCTTTCCAAGCAGAGGCAATGTGCTTATAGCGCTTGGTGCCAACTTGTTGGACACAGTGGTGTGGCTGGAGAGGAGCAAAGCACTAGGAGAGACTCCCTGCAAGACTTAGTGCTTTGCCCAGCTATGCCACTTGGGATCAGGCTCCCTGCAAACCCTAGGCTGCAATCCTTACCATGTCTACTTAAAAGTAAGCCCCATTGACTCAATGGGTCTTACTCCCAGGAAAGTGTCTTTTGGACTGCAGCCTTAGAGCTATGCAGGTCAACTCGGAAGTAAGTCCCAAAGTTTCAATGGGGAAACTGTGCAGAGGATCGCAGACTTATAACACAGTCCTAACCATGTCTACTCAAAAGTAAGCTCCATTTTGTTGAATGGGTCTTATTCTTAGGAAATTGTCTTTAGGATTGCAGCCTACACCAATTGGCTCAGAATGATCATATGTCAAAACAACGGGAAAAGGACCCTCCCAAAATGTAGGATCTAACCCTACATAACTCTCTCAAAATGTCTTAAACCTTCCAAAATGTAGGACACCTAAAAATGTAGGACATGAGAAAATAAAAGCTTAAAAACCCTTATGCACATTGCTTCCATGTGCTTAATTGAAACACTATTACTGAGGATTAAATTTAAAATTATTATATCTAATTTATGAATTCCATGAAGGTCTCAGAAGGAAAAGGAGGACAAGGACAGGGTGATCATATCTAATAACACAAAAAAGGACAAGCGTCTCCCAAAATGTAGGACACCCAAGAAAAATGTAGGACATTAAATAAAAACTAAACCCTGCAATCCTAAAGACGCTTTCCTGGGTGTAAAACCCATTGAACACTATGGGGCTTACTTTTGAGTAGACGCGATTAGGATTGCGCTCAAAACAGAAATATTGCTTTCATTTGCTTGATTCAAACACGATCCTACAGACACTTTCCTGGGTTGAACACTATGGGTTGAACCCATTGAACACTATGGGGCTTGCTTTTGAGTAGACATGGTTAGGACTGAGCTGTATAGGACTTCTTATTAAGTTTAAAACTAAGACATATGGATTGTTAATTCCAAGAAGCGTAAAAGGAAGAGGAGCAGAAGGAAGGCTGGGTTTTCCTGGGAGTAAACAGTACTGTAGGCAAGGGGGCTTCCTTGCGAGTAGAGGCTCTGTCTGTCTGTCTGTCTGTCGGGAGGGTTTTTCCTACCTGAGGTTCATGTCTCCGTCCACGAGGAGGGCGAGGATGTTGGAGAGGTTCCCCCCGGGGCAGCAGCCGCAGAGGAGCGTGGCCAGGGCGGCGACCTCGTCGAGGGCGAAGAGGAGGGCGAGGAGGAAGGCGACCAGGGGCATCGCCCCGAACTGGCAGAGCAGAGCCAGCAGCAGCCCCAGCGGTCTCCGCAGCTGCGCGCCCAGCTGGGCCAGCTCCACCGTGCAGCCCAAGCCCAGCATGGCCAGGCTCAGCGCCAGCCCCGCCAGCACGCTCAGCCCCAGGCACAGCCCCGACTCCCAGAAGGGCGCTCCCGTCGGGGAAGGCACAGAACCCTCCATGCCCTGCACCAGCACCTGCACCAGCACAGACAGAGGGCAGTGGCAGCGATGCTGCAGGCGGCACCACCACCTCCCCTGGCACTGGAGCGCCTCCCTGCCCTGCCTGCACTGCCCTCCCTCCGCACACCGCCCTCTGCGCTGGAGCAGCCGCTGGAACCAGGACCAGAAAGGAGCAGGAGCCTCACAACCCCCGACAAGGAAAAGGCTGGACCTGAACACAGAACCACCAGCACCCACCTCTCATGGCCCACTCCGCACCCACACTCCGCACCGACTGCACTCCAGGCACCTCCACTCAGGAGCACTGGCTTCAACAGTAGTTACTCCCAGGAAAGTGCAGAGCATTTGCTTCAATGGGGCTTACTCCCAAGAAAGTGTAGTGCATTTTCCTGGGAGTAAGCCCCATTGAACTAAATGGACACTTTCCTGGGAGTAAGCCCAAGAACACTTTCCTGGGAGTAAGCCCCATTGAACTAAATGACACTTTCCTGGGAGTAAGCCCAAGAACACTTTCCTGGGAGTAAGCCCCATTGAACTAAATGGGCATTTTCCTGGGTGTATGCCCAAGAACACCTTCCTGGGAGTAAGCCCGATTGAACTAAATGGGCACTTTCCTGGGAGTAAGCCCAAGAACACTTTCCTGGGTGTAAGCCCCATTGAACTAAATGGAATTTACTTCTGAGTAGACACGTATAGTTAATTCCACTGTTAGAGCACAATCCTAACCATGTCTACTCAAAAGTAAGACCCATTGTGTTCAATAGGTCTTACTCCCAGAAAAGTGTCTTTAGGATTGCAGCCTTAGTTAATTTAAACAACTCTTGATGATCAAATTTAAAACCACTACAGGCAACCCCCATTTATTGGACGGTTCAGGGCCCAGAGCACCATCCCAAAGTGAAAAGCATCCAAATGTGGAACCCAGTCTTTTTCAGCTTGAAAATGCAAAATATCCACACAAAAAGACATAAATATTACTTGCAAAAGCCTAATTTAGAGCACAACCATAACCCTGTCTACTTAAAAGTAAGCCCCATTGTGTTCAATGGAATTTACTCCAAGGAAAGTGTCTTTAGAATTGCAGCCTAAATAACACATATTTATTAATACATAGCCAAAATACAAAACAAATTACAGTAAAATGAAGAAAGGCGTGTGTGAGCAATGAGCATCTTCTGCATTTACTGAAGAAAGTCAAGGAAATTCCAAAAAGTTTGATCACCATGTCGCATTCAAATAAAAAAAAGGGAAGACCATTTTAGCCTTTAGACCAGCGGAGGAAGGTTGAAAGAGTGAAGCATGTGTTGAATGAATGAGTCCTGGGAATAATTGAAAGGTGTTGAAAGAGAGGAACTATCAGAAATGAACAGGCAGAGTACAGGGTTGTCTGTACATAGAGAATTTGTGAATGCCAAAAAGGCTCCATGCTGCTGGCTCACAAGGAACAGGACAAGGAAGATTTTTTTCCAGGACAGTTAGGGCATGTCTTGGTAAAAGAGGACATCTGGTCGGCCGCTGCTGTAAGGGGGGGATGACAGGCAGCTCCTCTTTCTGGGGGACACACAGAGGGCTCCACCTTTTAGGTACCTCCTTGCCCAGAAGAGTTTCAGTTCTCCCCACTAGGCAGAGAAAGCTGCAGAGAAGCCCAAGGGACATCTGCAACCAGCACCACACTGGGGTCCAATGCACAAGGCAGTCCCTTCAGGGTTCTCCCTGGAGGATAAGGAGGTGCTGATGGCTTCACACCTGATGGGGACTGATGAGCAGAACACAAAACCACCACACCTCTTTTGGGGGGAACCCAGAAGTGACATCACAATGTCATGTGACATTGTAACATCACTGTCCCAGCATTTATTGGACATGCACTACTATAGCAGAGGGTGATCTTGTGGGCAGACTCTTCCAACTCTATGATTGTATGACACGTTGTATAGCATGAATTTTCCTTCCACCATTTTTAGACCATCAAAAACCTTTGGGAATTTAAGAGCATGACATTAAGAATCACTCAAAATGCTTTTCTGGAAAAAAATGAGTTCTAATTTTTTTCCTCTGCGGTAGGGTTACTGCACTCCCAAGTCACTCATCCATCAACCTTTTGGGCTGTACCCGTTCCCAGAAGTTTGGCCCAGGTTTGCTCTTAGATACTAGCTACATACTATCACACGTACATACTATTTATGAATTGTTTGCATGTGGGAGATGGTAATTTTATATTACTTCGACAAAATATTCATCACATTGTGTTTGAGTGTCCATTGAGAGCCTACACTGGCCCTATGTCTGATTTCTTCAACATAGACCACTCTGTCCTTGAGTGGATAGGTGGACTGGACATCAACATATCCATGTATTATATCCATGTATTTTGCCATATGCTAAATAAATAAATAATCAGTGTGCATGTTGGGAGAACCAGATTCGAATTAATGCCAACAGCATATGAAGTCACTAATTGAAAAAGACACAACAATGCTTTTTCTTCGAGGCCTTTACCCATTTTTCCTGAGCAAAGGAAATCAAATGCAACTGAAAAAAGAAAAATGGAAGAAATGGGTTCTTAGCAATGCTACACCAAGTGCCCTCCAGCAAGAATGCTATTAACCATTGTGTTGTTTGCATTTTCATTCAAACAGATCCATATCCCTTTTACTTAAGCGAGATTAGAAAGCTTTATTTAGTGTTGCTCTGATTTTAGTATGATTGACGATGGTCCACAACCCAGATAAGATGCTGGGAAGGAGAATTTCTTATTGCTGTGCTTGACTGCCCAGCTGATTCAGTCACATCTGAAAGGTGTTTGATTCCAGACTGAGGAATTCCCCTAAATGAGGAAAACCCTGAAGCCTGTGGACTTCCTGGATGGAGTACCTCAATCAATGGACTGCTTCCATCAATGGGTTTTGGCGCCACTAAAGGTGACAGGCTGTTACACATATGCAGATGTATGCATTTGTGCTGTACATGCAGTGATTCAGAAAGACAAATAAAATAATGGAATATCTCTAGTTTTTTTGCATGCAAGCAGCCAAACTGGAGCATGTCCAGAGGAGAGTGTCAAGAATGATCAGTGGGATGGAAGGGAAGCCCTATGAGGAAAGGTTGGGGGAACTTGGGATGTTCAGCCTGGAGAAGAGGAGGCTGAGAGAGACATGATTGCCCTCTTCAGATACCTGAAGGGCTGTCATAGGGAGGAAGCTATTTGTTCATAGCTGCTTCTGAAAGCAGAACTAGAACCAATGGGTACAAACTGCAAGAGAGGAGATTCCGGTTGGATATCCGGAAAAAATTCCTGACGGTTCGGGCGGTTCGGCAGTGGAACGGATTGCCAAGGGAGGTGGTGGACTTTCCCTCACTGGGGATCTTCAAAGAGAGGCTTCACGAGCACCTGTCGGAGATGCTGTAGGAGGATTTCCTGCTGCAGGCACGGGGTTGGACTAGATGACCTACTAGGTCCCTTCCAACTCTAGGATTCTATGATTCTTTATAGGCATTTTTTAAAATTGCACTCTTCTCTTTCTTAAAGATAACCATAATGGCTTGTGCTTCAGACATAATCCAGTAGGCACCTGCGATGAGCCACACAATATACTTGCGCACGTCAAGGGTGACAACATAGTCTTGGGTCAGACTGGGACATGTGTGGGGAGAGGAAGATTGCATTTTTCTGTAATATTTTTTTCTAATATGAAAATTGTTGCATGATTGTTGCAAGAAAGTTATATTCCTCTTACAGAAACACCAACTGAAATGAACTGACCAAGATTCCTGCAATAAAAAGTGAGCAAGTTCACATTTTTTAAAAATAAAATTTTCTCATCTGGCTAAACCTCCTTGCGAAGGCTTTCCATGAGTTTTTACAGTCAGCATATGGGAAGGAGCACTTATCCATGCCTATGTTGTGAGCTCCTAATGTATTTTAGGCTTACAGCTATTCTGTCATACATTTCTTTGGAGGGAGACAATTGTGTCATTTGGGGTAATGGATGGAGGAATTCATCCATTACTCTCAGAGATTACAGCTGTCATGTATTTGTTTTCTATACAAGAGTAGCAGGAGGAGAAGGAGTCACAGCCTGATAATAACTACAAAATTATTTACCAGTAAATAACGATAAAATGTTTGAGATAACAGACATCAAAAGGGTAGGGAAGTAGCATTGTTTGGATTCCAATGGTTATTGGAAGAAGTACACCATTTGCTAGTTTTGGCTTCCAAAACAAAACAAAAAAATACTCCACATGTACCCTACAATCCAGAGTATCTATGGGAGTACGTAAGAGACATTATGTGCACCCGTAGTTACTGCACCACCTAGTGAAAACCCATGGGAAATTCATATTGCAATCCAGAGTAAATTGTTCTTACACCGGAGCAAGGAGCAAAGTTACTCTGGATTGCGCCCATAACTCTGCGACACTACTGGAACCAATTGTATTGGCTCTGCCCTTCCATTGGACTGTTTCAGTGGCGTGGAGAGGGTGGATTTGCTGCTTAGGTAACAGCCTATCCTCCATAACAATCTACCCAGGCCTTCTGTGCTTCAACATGCAGTGTCATCACTGAGCACAATACCATAGTCTTTCAAGACTGATGGATGCCAAGTTGAAGGAAATGAAAAAATAAAAAATAATATGTTTCTTAAAGTCTTGGCCATACAGAATAAATTACAATATCATACACAAAACCTAGATGCAGTGGCATCACTAGAACTGGTGTAACCCCACCAACCTCTTACTTACGTACTTACTAAGTGTGCAAGCCTAACCATGTCTACTCAAAAGTAAGCCCTATTGTGTTCAATGGCTCTTACTCCCAGGAAAGTGTCTTTAGGATTGCTTTGGATTGCTACAATTGTTTATCTTTTCTGGTTAATTGGCCATAGATTTTGATAGAACACAGAAATTTCAGTGCCAGTTGTTTCATTGCATTTTTTACTATATTAGACAATGAGATCACAAACCTAACCCCTTGTTAGGCCTTCACTAGTCCTGGCATCACTAGTCCTAGTGGTTTTGAAGAGTGAGTGAGTCAGTCAGTGACTTCAATTTTATACTGTATTTATAAAAGAAGAAGAAGAAGAAGACAAGAAAGCTATGTGCTGTCTTCTCAGAAGGAAAAGGAGGATAGTGAAGATTTTTTTCCAGTTCTCAAGGCTAAAGAAGAAAACATATCCTAGAAAACCAGAGATCTGCATTAGGTAAGGAAGTGTAAGTTGACTAGCCCCGACATTACTTCCCAGCCCCATGAGATGCAGTGGTAGCCATATTAGCACCACTGAAGCCCTGGAGGCTGGGAAACAGAGGATTGGGCTTTAAGTTTGAAGAGGTATTGCATTATTTAGTTTCCAGCAGTGATTTGGAAGGCAAAGGAGGGTTCTTCTTCTCTAATTGTTCTGAAGGTCTCAAAGTACCGGTATGTGGGGATAATTCATTCTTGCATCCCTTACCTTGCCAGCTGCCCCTCCTGTAGGCACTCTTTCTATTCGCTCCCATTTAGTGCATATGCTTGTGCACACAGCTGTATACACATATTTATAGGTATAGGCTGGATTGTTCCTTATAATGCAAGCCATTATAATAAAGTTAATGCTCAATTACAGGGTTTTTGTAAGTGAAAAGTCTGACTGCTCAAGTAAATGGGAATGCCTCAGAATGAAAACTTGCTGGACTGTGACTTCTGGCTTTTCCTGCCCAAAAGAAAAAAAAATTGGCTAACAAGTATTCCTGTAGTGCACATAGTTAATTCTTAGAGCTCACCCTAGGGATGGCTTGATAATTTCACTAAGTGGTTGTAATAAATTGGTCTCAGGCTACAAAATGAGTTATGAAGCCTAACAACTTTTAAAATCTATTTTAATATTTAAAACTTAAAAGTTCTATTCTAGATTCGGTTTGATAGATGATCAATGCAATCCTAAGCATATCTACTCAGAAGTAAGTTCCACTGTGTTCAATAGTACTTGCTCCCAGGAAAGTGTGGTTAGGATTGCAGTCTGTATCTTCATTAAAGCATAGATAACATTTATGAATGTTAGCACAAATGTTAAAAATACAGTGGTACCTTGAGTAAAGAGCGACTTGAATAAAGAGCGTTTTGGGTGAAGAGCAAAATTTTCTCAGAAATTTTGACTTGTGTAAAGAGCACTGTCTTGAGTAAAGAGCACTTCTGAGGAAGTTTGGAACAGGCTTCCATGGCAAGGGAACCCACAGGGGGGATGAGGGCATTAGCTTGAGCTACAATGGGGCCCTGGCAAAGTATGAAAGTTTGGAATAGGCTTCCATGGCCAGGGAACTCATGGGGGGTCCGAGGGGAGCAGCCTGAGCCAGGTTTGTAAGTAGGATCTGTGTGTGGCAGCGTGGAAGGTGTGCCTTTTTAAATGGTCTAGAGCTGCTCCCCATCAGCAGCTTGGGAATGTTAAGATTCCATTAAGCCAATGGATAGTAGAGATTCCACTAGTGATTGTGAAAGAGCACAATCCTAACCGTGTCTACTCAGAAATAAGCTGCACTATGTCCAATGGGTCTTAGTCCCAGTAAAGTGTCTTTAGGATTGCAGCCAAAGTCATCCCCCTTTCTGTAACTGTCACCAGCCATGAAGGTTTTCAAAGGCAGAGTACAGTACTATACAGTATTTTCTTTATTGCAGTGTTATGTGTTACTGTATATTACAGTGTTTTGTAATCATTTTTATAAACAGTTAATATTTTTATATGAATATTTTTTGGGTTGTGGAACCTATCGTCTGAGTTTCCATTATTTCCTATGGGAAAATCTGCTTCATGTAAAGAGCATTTTACATAACAAGCATGCCTCCAGAGCGAATTAAACTGGTTACGTGAGGTGTCATTATTTATTTATGTAAAGGAGTTTTACTCCGTCTTTCTCCACCATGCAGATCCAAGGCAGCTACAATATAATAAAAACAACATCAAAATAAATAACATGATAAAAACATACACGCGCACATAATTTAAAAACATTTAAAATTTAGAATTAAAAACATTCTTACATGATTGAGTGGGTATAAAATAAAGAATTGAAATTATAATGCAACAACTGCTACTGCAGAAACAGTATACATATGTTGGTGGTGTTGTCTCTTTGTTTTGGTCAGTTTCATTTGTGTCTCCTTGCAAAGCGAGAGAGAGAGAGAGAGAGAGAGAGAGAGAGAGAGAGAGAGAGAGAGAGAGAGAGAGAGAGAGGTAATGGTTAGAATAAGCAGTGATGTTGAAGGGACAGAATGGGCTGTGGGTGGTGCGAGTGGTTAAGACACAGTGCCTGTTAACCAGCAGGCCAGGTTTGAGACCCGGGTCGGCCCCATAAGACAGGGTGAGCTCCTGTCCTTAGCCCAGCTCTGTGAAGCCAGCTGGATCCAATCGTATCGGCTCTGCCTTTCCATTGGACTAATTCAGTGGCGTGGAGAGGGGGGATTTGCTGCTTGGGTAACAGCCTATCCTCCATAACAATCCAACCCAGGCTTTCGTGCTTCACATGCAGCATATGCAGTGCCGAGCATGATACCATAGTCTTCCAAGACTGATGGAGGCCTGCTTTGAAGGGACAGCAACAAAAATTTGGATGCCTCAGCAAATTACTTGCTCTCGTCTAGCATTTTTTCCTCTGGAGTAGATTGTAGAGCAAGTGATGTCTCCAGAAAAGTAGGCACATCTGGTCAGTAGGCACATTTGGCTTCTTCATTCCTTTCAGTTTGATTTTTACCTTTGTTACGACACCAAGACTGTGTGGGGGCTGTGGCTGAAGAAACTGTAGCTTAGAAAATCAGTGGATGCAATTGTAACCTGATGATTGAATCTTTCTGACATTATTGACCAGAGGTGATAGTGGCACATCTGCAGGACCTGGAAGGCAATTGTTTCCTCTGCACTGCGGCACAGGGATACATCGTTGACATAGCTAGGAGGTGCACGGGGTGCAATTGCACCAGGCTACAAGCTGAGATTGACACCTGTGTCAAAAATTGTGAAGAATGGAGTATGTATGAATGATACCATCATCATGTTTTATATCGTTGGAAAGGTAATTTTATGCAGATTGTAATGAAACAAACTGCATTGGAATATCTATATACTATCAAAAATTATGGCCAATTAACCAGAAAATGAAAACACAAAAGCCTATGGAACAAAAGTGGATTTTCTTAACTCAAACATTACTGATGGTTCTTAGAGCCAATGAAATGTAATTCCATTACTATATGGAACAAATAAGGTGGAAACCCTTAGATTCCCAGGTGGGTCAATTCGACCCGCATTTCTAATTTATGCAAATTAGGCTATTTTTAGATGGGAATCTAATGAATCAGTTCTCAGTACATATATATACATTACATATAGCATAAAACAGTTATCTATGCTAACTAGGTATAACAGCACTTCTGAGTGGTGTTCCTGTTACACTTAGCAGGAAAAGAATAACCTTTCCTCTTTGCCCCAGCATAATTTCTCTAACCAATAAGGGACAAAATTTTCATTTTTTAAACTTAATTAAATTTGATTTTGTTGTTGCAGGGTGGGGGGAGGGAGGACACACACAAAAAATCTTCTTTGACTCCAGATCGCAAACAGGTGCTTTAGCTATGTCACTAGTAGAGCAAATGGCAGTGAACTGCTGAGGAGGAGGCAGCAGGTTTTCCCCCAATTTTCTTTTACAAATACCCGGGGATGACATCACTTTCGGTTGTGACATCACTTCTGGGGCTACATTTTGAGCTTTGCACTGGGCTACATGAGCATCAGCTATGACACTGGGGATACATCACATGTACGTTTCAAGATGCAGAATTAAGATGCTTTAATATCTTAAAAAAACTGTGTGGCTACTACAACAGGAATTTGCAATTTATGTTTCTGAGCGGTATAAAGGAGCAATACCATGAAGAAACTTAACTATTGAAATTAAACGCTAATGTGGAACAATAGAGGAAGCTAATGAAGGGAAACAATTAGCAGTGTAACATGATTACAAACAGAAAAGTTATGCAAACAGAAGAGTAGAAAATATAAATAATTAAAAATTAGGAATTAGGGAGCTAATAAGGAAAATAACACAAAATGCACACAGCGAAAGGCACTGAATAAGGATTTAGTAAAGAACAGAATCAATAAATTAAAAGGACAACTTTCAGAATACCATTAAAAAAATAAAAAAATTGTTTCCTCACCCTCCATGGGTGGTGTATGTATGTTATCCTCAATCTCAGGTCCTCTACCAGAGGCCTGGGAGTTTGAGGGTTCTGCGCAGTATCTTAGCTGTTCCTAGCAATGCACTTTTCTGGATCCAGTCTTCTGATGTACTTCCTGGGATTTGTTGGAGCCATTCTTCCAGCTTGGGTGTCTCAGCCCCTAGTGCTCCAATCACTATTGGGATCACATTCACCTTCACTTGCCACAGTCTTTCTAATTCCTCCTTCAAACCCTGATACTTTTCCACCTTTTCATGCTCTTTTTTCCTGATGTTGTTGTCGTTTGGTATTGCTACATCCAGTGGTGGGCAGCAGCAGGTTTGCACCTACGCTATAGAACCAGTTCTTAACAAGAGATAGTACATGTAAAGTTTAAAAATAGCCATTTAAAAGTGGCTGCCAGATGGACAGAGAACTGGTTCTTAATTTCTTTGAAGCCCATCACTGGCTACATCTATCACCAGGGCTGTCTTCTGGGCCTTATCTACCACCACAATGTCTGGCTGGTTAGCCAGTACCTTCTTGTCTGTCTGGATATGGAAGTCCCACAGGACCTTCGCCCTGTCATTCTCCACAGCCTTCAGAGGGGTCTCCCATCTGGTCTTGGGAGGGGTTAGTCCATAGGCTGAGCAGATGTTCCTATACACGATGCTGGCTACCTGGTTGTGCCGTTCAATGTATGCTGTTCCTGCCTGCATCTTGCACCCTGCCACGATGTGTTGGATTGTTTCTGATGAGAAACAATGGACGAGAAAAGAGAACCATTATATATATATATATATATATATATATATATATATATATATATATATATATATATATATATATATATATATATATATATATATATATATATATATAGCGAGAGAGAGAGAGAGAGAGAGAGAGAGAGAGAATCTGCTCATTAACATTCACTAAAAGGTGGATACCATCAACAGAACAGTTATATTGGGAGAGAAGAAGAGGTCAAGAACAGAGTCCTTAGAGTCCATAGTATAAATATGGATGTATTTATACTTTACAAATTTATGGATTATTTATTTATATTTAAATCAGGGTATTGTAAAATTGGTTTTTTGAAATTGTATTGTCTTTTGTAAGACATGTCCCACTGATCGGGAGAAGAAAGGTGAAGGCAAGGAGGCAAGTGCCAGTTGGAGATGTGCCTATCACTGGTCAGATGACCACTGGGACCTGTTGATAGTAATTTCCATCAGGATGGTGTTCTGATGTGCTGGGAGGATGCCATGAAAGTGGGAAAGTTGGGGGAAGGGTAAACTGGAGGTGAGTCAGTTTTGGAAAGGGGGAAGGCATAGGGATGCAAACCGGAGTTCAGTAAAACATTATTTTACTTAAAACTCCCTTCCCCGTTATTCTCCCAAGAACCTACCAGATGTTCTCCAGCAAAAGAGCTGGCGTAAATCCAAATAGACCCATTGGGGAAACAGGGAGAAGCTGAGTAGATGCAAAAAATGAACCTCTTGATACAGTGGAGACTGTTTTAGCATCCCTGTACTGTATAGGATGGACAAGAATAGGATTGGACACTAACAGCAAGAAGAGGAAGGAAAAAAGGTGAGCCAAGACTCAAAGTCAGAAAAGAAGGACAAACAAGAACTGGCAGAATGCTAAATCACAGCAGTTCACAAATTAAAAAAAGCAAACAACTTAACAGTAAGAACTTTCCAAACTGGGAAACAAATATGGAGAATGAAAATAAAACTGACAAGGAATTGAGGAGACCCAAACCATCATGATATGCAAGATGGGTTGTGAGAAGTAAATGCGAGTAAATGTGAGAAATAGGTAAAGGTAAAGGAACTGCAAGAAAGAGATCTGAGATTGCAATAGCAGTGGCTGACATGATAAGACACAAACTAAATTAGGACAATGAGAAAGGTGTACAGGAAAGTCAGGACTGAGAGCAATATCCCCAGCTAATAAAAATTAAGAAATATAATTTTTAATTTTGAAAGTGTATTGCAGTTTTTGCTGTCCTCAGCTTCATCACATAGAGTACCTGCTGAGGTAGATCACCATTATTATTTCTAGTGTATATAATGAATTGATTGATAGTGATTTTCCCAAGACTAGTACACAATAAGTCCAGGATGGAGGTGTACCCAATGCTAAGTCCACCACTCTGAGGGTGCAGTCCTAACCTAGGCTGGCACAACTCATCCGTCTTCCTCTTCCCGTGGTGATGTCGGGAAGCATGTCTGTCTGCTGGCCTAACCCTCCTCTTGGAGTGGTTCAGAAGTGTCTTATGGCACTTTTGTGACACCCCCATGTCAGCACCCCATGTAATTACCCCCGCCTAATTGGAGATTAGGATTGCAACCTCAGTTGACTACCGTATAGTTCCTTTGGCTTAGCGCTCATCAGGAGAAAGCAATTTGTCATTGCCACTTCTTATATTGGGTAGGAAAACAAAATATGTGCATGTTGCATGAAGAATTTGGGTTGCTCTTTCATGATGACTTTGTGAGTGTGGCTATCATAAATCAGTTTGATTTGTGTCCCCTTTTGACAGACAACATGAGAAATTACTGCAAATGTTCCATGGCAGATCAGTCTACTACAGAAACAAATGGGGGGAAAACATTAATAAATGGTGAGTACTGTGTCAGTGAACCAGCAAATCTTGCCAACTTTTCAGTTTCAGCTCTTGTATGTTGAGAAAGGTTTCTTGAAGATGACACACTGATACTGGACTGAAGATGATGAGTTTTTAACTGGTAAGACCCAGACTTTCATGTCCAGATAATTCTGCCTCAGTAGTTGAAGCTGACTCTGATTTCCTTGTATCACATGTAATAAGGCGGTGTGTGGAGCATGGTAGAATCATGGGATTGACTCCATTTTGTAGACCAGAAGCCATGGCTGGAGGAAAGTTGGCTTCTTATAAGACTGAGGCTGCAATCCTAAACTCCAGTTAGGCCGGCATAAGTCCTGGCATAAGTCCAGTGTTGACCTGGGGGTGTCACAAAAGTGCCAGAAGACACTTCAACCCTACTCCTGAGGAGAGGGCGTCAGGTGAGTGAAGAGGCAGAGCCTTCCATTGGCACCTATGGTGTTCCACAACTGACACTACCTCTAAGAATGAGAATTCAGGTGACAACCTGGTTATATCCAACCTTATCAACTCCTGACATCAGCTGTGGATGGCCTCCTCAACACCAGCAATTTCACATCTGTATAGAAACAAGGGGCTCCATATTGCTCCTGTTGTTGCTGGGTACTGTTACCTGCTTGCTACACCACTACGCCCAGGAACATATGTATAGGAGTGCAGTCACTGAATATCCTATATATGGTAGGGTGCAATCCTAAGCAATTTAGGTTGGCACAACTCACCCGGTCCCTGTTCCTATGGTGGTGTGGGGAGGCCAGCAGATATCTGCGCACTGGCCTAGCCCTCCCAGGATTGGAGCAGAAGTGCTTATGTGACACCCCCATGCCAGCATGGGATGTGTACCAGGACTTATGCTGGCCTAACTTGGCTTAGGATTGCACAACGAGGATTGCACAACTACCAGGACTTATGCTGGCCTAATTTAGGATTGCAGAGTGGAGAACTATGATAATTCTTCCAGACTTTATCCTTTCATTTGTCTATTCCCACCTATGTGTGACACATGGGTGTGTTATGGAACTCTTGAACTTGGCTGTAATATATATGGGTGATTTTCCTATTTCTTCTTGTATATTAATCCACATACCCATCATCTTCTTCTAAACCTGCTGCGCAAGCACAATCACTGAATAAAGCTCTTTTTATAAATTCACTTTCAAAAGTTATTCTTTCAATAACAGACAAACAACAGAGAGATGAATTGGGGAGAGACTTGCTTGTCTCCGTCAGCTATCCAGAAAAGAGCACAGAAAATACAGACACAACGGCTGGGAATATAATGAGTTTGTAACCTTTGAGATGCCCTCTTCTCTAGGACAAAGCTGCAGCCATTAGCTTGGATCTAATTTATTTAAATCAATGGTACTCAGTCATTTCAGCCCATTCAAACAAAAATCTGTCCAGGACTCCCTGAGAAACTTACCAAGATGTGATACCACAGTGATGCAAGAACTCTTCCATGTCTACTCATAAGTAAGTCCCATTGTGTTCAATGACACTCTCAGGAAAGTCCATTGCCAGATTCCAAGATGGTGGATCCCACCCTCTCGCAGCCTCCACTTGTTTTTCTGTTTTAATTCAAAGTTATTAAACATGTCTAATATAAAGTGTAATTTGGGGATTGTTCTACTATGAAAGTAAGGGGCAGGGAGATAAAAAGATGGTTCTCAGGTATGTATATGCTTTAAAAAGTGCTTTTTCTGGGGGGAAATGGTACGGGTACTCACCATAGTGGTACCCATATGTCATCCCCATATGACTATTAATTAGCTGCTGGGAAAGGGTGTCGAGGTCCTCGCCAGACAGCAGAGGAAGAGTTGGCGGAGGACCTCATGTGGTTAGAAATGTCCAGAGAAGAGGAGGAGGGAGAACCTTTCTGCCGTTGTCGGCCATACCGAGTACCCCGTGTAGAGACACCCCCGGAGAAGAGAAGGAGGGAGGGAAGAGGAACTCAAAGCCATTCAGCCGGGAGACTGGAGGGGAGTAGAGATGGAGGAGGATGAAGAAAAGAAAGTTGACACAAGGGACTCATTAAGGGGGAGTGGGCCAAGAAAGGGCAAGTACAGGCCCCCCAGATGGACATGGTCTGCCCAAGACATTAAGGAGTTCAAACCACGAGGGAGTATCTGGAGGCCAGATACATTTGAGGGGCCCGCTTGGTGGTGGAATTTGCCTCCCCCACCCCGACCTGATTGGTGGGAGCCAGGAATGGGGCGGGGTATATGGGGGAATAAAAAGGAGAAGGAAGGCGGGAGAGAGGAGGCGGGAAAGGAGAGGCAGGAAGAGAGGAGAGTAGTCTGAAGATTTATGTGAATGCTTGGTGACTGTAACTTACCTGTTCTTACCTGTTGGAGTATCGTTTGGTGGTTGGGACGTACTTACCTGTTCCAGTTGAAGAAGAGTCATGAGTAAGGCCCATTTGGGACCCGTTAGTGTGTTTTGTGCAACTATCAAAGAGAGTACCTCCATAGGAAGAATGGATGCCAATAAAGATACTATTATTAACATACCACCAATCTCTCCTTCGCCTCTGTTCCCTCCGGATTTATCCTTGGGAGTGTTCCCGGCAGTAGCACCCTCATCCACATCCACCCACATTACTCAGGACAGCCCGCACCACAGAGGGCAGGTGTAAAAAGCTGCCAGTACGAGTGCTGGTGAGTGCACCCAGAAAAAAGCCCTGGCTTTTAACAATTAAGTAAATGGGACTTAGGGTGCAATTCTAACCATGTCTACTCAGAGGTAAGCCCCATTGTGCTCACTGGGTCTTACTCCCAAGAAGGTGTGTTTAGGATTGCAGCCTTACTCCTGTAAATGTGGGTAGGATTGCATTCTAGGACTGTTAATTTTTCCGCTTGATGTCATTTCCATCACTTCTGGTGGATCCTGAAAGATGCTCATTCTCCTAAGTGGGTCCCTGTGCTAACACCACTTTTCAACCACTGCCTAATTGGTTCCCTAAACCATCAGGCTCATTGATCAGTTTTAGAAAAATCCACATTTTATTACATAACACTGTTGTGTTTTCTTTTTCTGTTTATTATCTATGAAAGAATACAGATATTTCAGTGTGGTTTGTTTCCTTATACGCTGCATTAAATTACACTTCATACAATATGAAGTGACACAAGGATCTCTAAAGAGAAAGGTGAGATATAAATACATAAGCAAACATGGTATGCAGCAGAGGCCTACAAACTCAAAAACTGTGTTCCAAGGGCAGGAGATCTGGTCCATACTAGGTTGAGCTGCCAGCATGCCCAAAGGTAATTCTGAAGATCACTGAAGTCTCTGGAGTGACCTTGACTAGCTTAGCGGAGAGCAGCCAAAGGAGCCAGCTGTGAAGCCTGTCTGTGCGGGAGTAAGGCAAGCCAAAGAATTTGGCCACGCCAGACCATGGTGACCCTTCCTCTTTTTTATGCTTCTTTCATTTGAGATCCCAGTATCCTGAAGGAAGGAATGATCATCTGCCATATCATCCAGTCACCAATTTTGTAGGCTTTCTTCTCTATATGCGGTTATGAATAAACATTGCTGTCACGTACTCAAGTGTTTCCTGATACTTTTTGTAATGGTACCATTAATCAGCAAATGAGAACACAGTATTTAGAACCCAATGTTCCACCAGCCCTTTCAACAGTTTTTCAATTGATACTTTTTCTGTGTATTCATGGCTATTTGCCCACTGACTTCCTTAGGCCTGGAACTCTGCCATGCTCAGTATAATATATTTTATCTGCCGACTTGAACAGCTGATTCACGGTTATAAGGTGACACTATGATTTCCGGAGATTTGCAGAAAGAATCGCTAACAAATTTTATTAGAATGTTGTTATTGAGATGATCTTTCATTTCATGTCCTCTGGGTGTTATTAAAAAAGTGAAGGTACCCCACAGGTTGCATCCTGCTAGCTGTGACTGACACTAGATAGTGGTGCTCATCCGTTACAAAGGTGAAGAGCCTATATTGTCCAAAAACACCTCCATGGACAGGCAGGTGACATGACTAAATGCCAAAAGCCACAGAATGCTGTCCCGTTCCCACTGAAATGTGGTCTGCATCACTGTTGCTCAGTCTCCTCACAAGTACCTGTTGAAACCAGTGGTGACATAGAATCCTAGAGTTGGAAGGGATGCAGTAGGTCATCTAGTCTAACCCCCTGCCTGTAGCAAGAAATCCTTGTAGAGCATCATATAGTCACCAGCCACTGTGGGGAGTATGGCAGCTGAGTGGATGATGGGGGCTGGGAAGGTGAATGGGATTAGAAGGTGAAGAATGATCGGTGGCTGATAGTGGGTGCCAGAGAGACAGGTGCCCAGATCCCATCTCAGTAGCATTCTAATGGAATGGTGAATGGGGCAGCCAAATTGTGAAGGTGCAGCATTCCCTTCTTGGAGAACCCATAAGTGATGCCATCACCCCAGGTTCCAGGACCCATAACTATGCCACTGAGTTCTATTCCCTGCTCCATACTGATTCCTCCTGCATTCGGGTCTGTCCTCTCACTTTTCACCAGAGCTCAGCTGCAAACAACTGGAATGAGAGAGGATGTGGTAGGTGTAGCAGTGGTGGCCTTTATTTATGCCAAGTAAGTGGTGTGAGGTGCCTGCTGAACTTAGCAATTCCATTGCTAGCCTGGAATTTTGCAGATGTATTAGTAATTTACCATCAAGTTTGCATACATACAAGGTCAGCATTATCTTAAATTCCTGTGAACAAGAATTGTGGTTTATTTACAGTGCTGGATGCTAAGATGATGTTAACCATGTAGGATAAGGCATGTAAGCTTGATGGTAATACTTCTGCAAAATCATTTTTTTAAAAATTGACCTTATATCCCATGATAGTCAGATAGGTTTGAGTATTAATGGACAAAACTCAACCAGCAACACTGCTTTCAATGGGATTTTCAGGGGGACATGTAAATTTAATGTCATCAAGATAAGCAGTTTCCTGGCTATTTTAATCAGTCAGGATTCCTTTTACAATTCCACTGGGAAAAGTAAATCCACCCTGGGTTTAGTCTGATTGATCAGGTTAATTACTGAACAGGCAACATATGAGCAGATTGTGTTCTCAGGGGAGCACGTAATAAAAAATCCTTAAGTAGTCAGTAGTATTTCTTTGTCATGCCTCAGAATTAAAAACAATCAAGTTCTTTTAAGGCTATGTATAGGAAAAATCCAATATTTTCTTACCTTGAGAAGACCTTCAGCCGCTTCCTATTTCCGCATAAATTGCTCCATTTGGATTGGGTTGTTGGTCAGCCTCAGGAAGGACTGGGAACCAGTTCCATTTTTCCAAGGACTCCAGAACTTGCCAGTGGAAGACAGTATCAGCACTGCTTACATGTCTTATGAAAATGAACTGCATGGCACATTCAGGATTGTTCAGGTTTCTATGCAAGCATGGCATCAGTTTCTATCCACTGAGAGCAAATTTATTTATTGTATGGCAAACAGTACATGAATTCGTGGTAAATACATCTGACTTATGGTAAATCAGATGTTAATGCCTAGTCCACCCTGCCATTCAAGAACTGTGTGGCCCATGTTGAAAAAAAATCAGACAGTGTGCTGGTGTAAGCTCTTGATGGACTCCTGGACACAATGTGATGAATATTCTGTTGAGGAGCACTAATCACACTGAGGGGGACGTAAATACCTCACTTAAATACTGAGTTCTTGCAGATACCGAGTCCTTGCAGACACCGTGTTGGGTACAGATCCTGTTCAGAGTTGACCAATGCTGGTGAGATAAGTCAAAACCTAGCACTTTTCGTGTAGGGTCATCTATGTTACTGCCTGTATCTGGGTGTTCAGCAGTTCATATAGCTTTCCATTGCACGTTGATGTTAAAGTTATAACTGATGTGCAAGTGCCAGAGAAGACTTCCGGGATGTAAGCCTGCCAATTGAGGAAGATAGGCATGCACCAGTAGGAGTGGATTACTCATAATTTTGTTGTATTCTTTCACTAAGGCATCTTGCCTTCATAGAGCTGGTGGTGCTATCTAACTCTGGTGTGCTATCCTTCTCTAAAGCCCCAGAAGGGAATACCCTCTAGGGTATTTGGGGAATATCCTCCCCAAATTTCACACTTCCATGTCTGGGGGTTTTGGCTGGCTGTTGATGAGTCAGTCATTCAGTGACTCTTCAATCTAGATCAGTGATTTTCATTTTTTTCAACTCATGGCACACTAACAAGGCACAGAAATTGTCAAGGCACACCATCAGTTGTTTTCACCATTGACAAGGCACATCATGCTGTTCAAATCTCCTAATTTTCCTGTTAATAAATGACTTTCCCCAAGCTCCCATGACACATATGAGGACTATCCACAGCACACTGGTTGAAAATCAATGCTCTAGATACTGTATATAATATTGAAGAGTCATCAACATCCAGCCAAAACCACTGGACCTAGAAGTGTGAAATTTGGGGAACATATTCTTCTGTGACATCAGTGCCCACTAAGAACTGATTTTTAGATATTTAACCCCTATGGGTGTGAAAAAGCATGCAACAATATTATTATTATTGCTATTATATTATTATTGTACCCAACATTATTGCTATACAATAGTATAAAGCTAATTAGAATAGATTTGCTCATTTATTTAAAAACTTGTTTTATATTCTGCCTTTTCTCTCTCAATCAGTACACTCAAGGCAGCTTGCAACATATCAGAGATACAAATGATTTTAAACATTGAGAAAAACAGGGAAAATCGATTAAATAAAATAATTCCAAACCTGTGAAAGTATAAAATTACTTTAACCAGAAATCTAAAAGCAGACTGTGGTACCAACAAAAGCAATAGCTCCCTCTATTGTTTCCTTTTCCAGAATGCACAAGTTTTCAATGTGGCAAATGTATGAAAGAGAGAATTTCAACATGTGCGGTTTTTTTTTTCAACCTAACATGAAAAGTTGCAGCGGCCAAAATTCCTGTTTTTCTGCAAAACTTTTAAGATGCAAGATGAGCCTGTGTTTCTTTGGAACTGCTTATTGTCATTGCCGTGGCTGGATTCAGTCCATGGCAGATTGACTCAGTAGAGCCCTGCCTTCCAGACAGCTGCCTCCTGACCTCACTGCTGAGAGCTATGAGTAACCTTTCCCGCTCCTTTGTTCCCTTCGAAATACATCACTCTCCCCTTAATTGCTCATGTGTTGCTTGTAATAAAGAATAATAGTATTCCCAGGGGATATTAGGTTAGCTGGGCTGCATAGCACAGCACTGATGTCACTGAGAGCTTCCCTCAAGCTGTCAGACCCAGCAAAATTTGCTATTAACCCTTTTGGTTCAGTTTATCAGTCCCAGAAATGTTGCTATAGAACTGGTTAACATTTTTAAAAGCAATGGTGTTGCAGTACCTTGAAACAAAACTTTTAAAATGTACCTATTTTTGGTACACCAGGGAAGTGGAAATCCAAGCACTTGTTTTATGTCATGTTGGATCTCTTCAACTGAGTACAGAAAAACAGACTCCAACATCCTTATCATACATTTCACCGAGTTCACTTGGCTATGCCATGCAATACACACTTGGCTTTGGAAGGATATTGAAGAGCATAAGCTAACAGTGCGTTATTAATATAATAGGGCTGCCACTTTTAGGGGCAACTTTTCTATTCAGTATCTTTAGGAAAGATATAGAAAGCCAACATTCAATAGGTGAAGGTTCAGTTCATCATCTAATAGGTTTAGGAAGCCAACATTCAATAGGTGCAGCCTTTCCTGACATGTAGTGGTGATAGTTGGACAAGATTCAGTGTTGAATTGCTGCAGTTCACATCTCCAGTTAAAGGCATAATGGGCTTGGCAGAGAAAAGGTGGCAATTCTATTTGAGAATCTCAAACTCTATGAAAACTTGCATTAAAAACAGGGCTACTCAAATATGGTCTGGGGCCAGCCTGTGGTTTGAGGCAGATCCATCCACCTAGTGAGTGGACCTTTCCAATCAGCATGGGCAACACAAAGTCCTTCAGGGGAAAGGGACTCTGGGCAACCACATCTGGCATCCCAGAAACTAAGTAACAGGTTGGTTGTAGTGACTGCCTAGAGCAGTCCTCTAAATAAGGGCTCTGAATAGCGTCCAAGTGGAATGCTTGAATGCGATCCAGACTGGGGCCATGTTCCCAGCACATAAAGGTCATGAGTTTGGGTATCAGCACCAGAAGTTTAATTTATAACAAAAAGTCTCAGTAAAAGAACAGGTAACTCAGGCACATTTTTAGTAGGCAGAATTGTTCTCCAGGTATTTAAACGTGAAGAGATTCTTGAGGGGCCTGAACTGGATAGAAGGAAGTGGAGGAGAGGCAGATAGTTGTAAAGTGCGGGTTAGGTGCATATATGCTTGAGTACAGAATATACATAGAGGGAAGGCATTTCTGAAGATAATACAAAAGGTGGGTAAATGTGTTCTGGTCTCTGTACTTGAAGTATAACCGTTTGACTACATTCAGCAATATACATGTGCTACAAGTCTAAGGCGTAATGCTATTCTATATAACAGCAGCAGCAGTAGAGTGCCATTAGTCAAAATTGTCACCGCTATTTGTTCTTAGAAATCTGAGATTGTAATCTGGTTGTGAGATGCAGAATCTCTTTTGAAGGGAACACGTGCATAATAGTAAAATACTCCTAGCTGAAATTTATTTTAATGGCATTAAACATTTTAGCTAGCAACTTGGCAGAGATCTTCAGCAGCGCACATGAGTCAAAAATCTTTCTGCTGCTTGATTTTTCCATTAAAACGTAAGAGGGTACAGAGCTGTGGCCTCTGCCTAAGTTGTTCATCCCGAGAGTTGTTTTCTCCTTTTTTCTGCTGATGTTTGGCTTGAAATAAAGAATAGCCCTATTGAATCACAATGCTATATAGTAGTAAGATTGCAAGCATTAACTCACAGTAGGCTGAACATTTTTCATTCTTACTCGACCTGTGAAAAGATTCTGTGGGCCTTATGTTGGGCCAAACATTTTTTACTCATTTCTCAATTCAGGAACTGTCAGCACTTTTCAAAGTAATGAAGAATCCGGAGAAGCACCAGGCTTCTCTCAGCTGTATTCTAAAGTCAAGTGGTCCTCAATCTTTTTTAGGCCCTAAAGCAGTGGTTCCCAAGCCTAACAGGGACTGGGAACCGTTTCAAGTTCCTGTGAGGCAGGAGCAAAAGCTGCAACATGGTCGATCACTATGACTAGGATACTGGTAAGTGGAAACATTCTTTTGAACTTAATACAGTACTGTACTTTTAAAGGGGGGAATAGGACCAGTAGATGTCACTATAGAGCTATATGTATCTAGATGACCATTTCAATGAATGGTAAACGGTTTTCCCTAACTGTTACACAAAAGGCAAAGCAGGGACCTTGTCCCATGAATTTAGAGAACTTGGTGTAAGGATTGAGTATTCCACTTTGGTCTTTCTTTCTTAGGGCCAGTTAGGTCAGTGAGAAGAGCCCTAGCTAGGCTGACCCAACTATTCTGAATCCAGAGCAGAAAGTTATGCTGGATCCAGAGTAAGGAAGCCTGGGCTGCCTTAGATGCTCCAGAGCATGCCAAGTAGGCACCACATCAGTGAAACCTGGGAAGGGCTTGCTCCTGAAGCGACCCCTCGCAGATCACACTGAACAAGGAACAGCTGAGGTGTCCACCTTATAAGGAAAAGCCCAGAAGTTCCAGACAACCAGTAACAGCTGCAGCATGAGACTCCAGTACAGCAGTACCGCTAGTGGACGCTTGATGCAAGGGGCTTCTTGGAACGGCCTGTTGTATTCCCAGGTTAGCGGGCTGCCGTAGCTGTCCCATATCCTGAGGTTGAGGCACAGGGGTTGCAGCTAGGCTGGCCAAGAACTCAGATTTTTGGTCACCACTGCCCTTATCATGAACCCCTATGGGGCTATTCATTGTTATACCTGCTCCTGAGGCGGTATAAAATGGAAGAAGGGATTTCTTCTCTGGATATAGTGTAACTGCTCTACCCTAGGCAATGCTCAGGATGCCCTCAACATGCCTCTCCTGAACTGCCTAGGATGGCTCAGCTAAGGCAACCCAACTCCATCTATCTTTTGGCAGCCTATGAGCAAATCCTAACCATGTCTACTCAAAAGAAAGCTCCATTGTGTTCAGTGGGTCTTACTCCCAGGAAAGTGACTTTAGGCTTGCAGCCTATGTTGCCTTATGCTGCCCCAAGCCTTCTCTAGCATAACTGGGCTGCCCCATTTTGGACTTGGGCCACCCCAGTGATAGCGCAGCCCAAGTACATTACTGGAATGCAGCCTTAGTATTTCTCTGTTCTTTTCTTTAGTATATGGTATATCATACTGTACTGCAAGTGTCCTGAAATGCTCTTGCATTCAAAATTTTATCTAATTTGGAAGCTTTACTTGCTGGTCCAAAATCTACAGTTGAATTAACCACATGCCGAGCTGTAAGAAAATTGTAGGCCCAGTCAGAATATTTTCCACAAGAACTCTTTAGCACATGTGATGAACTTCAACAAAATTGGCTTTAGTCCATGTTCAACACCATAAAATGTCAGTCTTTCAAATGACATAAGCCTGATTGCTTGTGACAGACTAATATGGAATTAGACATTTTGTTCCAGGTTTTGAGTGGGCCTATTTTTTTAAATAACAAATTTTTACTTATTGAAACTACAACCATACCTCATCCATAGGACTATCCACTAGAGCATGGGTCTCCAAAACCCAGACCCTGGAGCTAGATGTGGCCTTCGGCAAGCCTCAAGACCCCTCTTACCTAGCCCAGGGCAAGCCCTGTAATCTACTCCAATACATTCTTATATGTAAATGTATTCAAATTTGAAATGTAAATTAGTTTTTCTGGCCCCTGACACAGTGTCAGAGAGATGATGTGTCCCTCCTGCCAAAAATGTTTGAAGATCCCTGCACTAGAGGCATTGCTTAATGGCCCTCCTGGTCTGTTAGTATTCTATATGCTTGAAAATAAACACCACATTGAAAAGTTGGTTGCACTTTGAGTACTGACTACCTATGATATACTGAAGGTTATAAATCTGAAAAATATGCATGAACAAGCAAAAACTTGGCATCCATCAGTCTTGAACGACTACGGAATCGTGCTTAATGCTGCATGCGAAGCACGAAGGCTTGGGTAGATTGATGTGGAGGATAGGCTGTTACCCAAGCAGCAAATCCCCCTCTCATGCCACTGAAATAGTCCAATGGAACGGTAGAGCCAATACGATTGGATCCAGCTCTGTCACAGAGCTGGGCTGAGGACAGGAGCTCACCCTATCTTGTGGGGACCCAGGTCTTGAACCCTGGCCTGGTTAACAGGCATATGCCTGATTAACAGGCATAGTATCTTAACCACTTGCACCACCCACAGCCGATAAACAAGTATTTACACTCAAATTTTCCTCTCATTTGTAAAGACTTGTCATATATCATATACATTTACAAAATGCCATAAACATTTTAAGTGAAATACCTAGGGCAACTGGTACTGCAACAGGCCAGCTGTACAATGCTATGATCTTCTGAGGGTGCCTATCTGACTGGCTTATCTGAATGTTTCTTTCATAAAGCAAAGAATATATTTCTACGGCAGTTATGTTAGGATACCTATGCCCTCAATATTATGCATGTGTTCACCTCTCAAACTCATACACAACTCAACCAATTAGGGAATGTACTTGGAAATCAGCCATGTAATGTGTGCATAAAAATGGAAACAGATCAGATGCCTGCTGTCTTCCAACTCAAACATTCTCATTTCTACAAGAGATACCTGCAGCCAAATGGATAGACAAGTTCTTTCTGTATGCAAGGAATACATTTCAACCCTGCAAACACAAGAGCAAATTCATTGCACGTACATTACCTACGTATGAAATAATTACCATAACTCTTTGAGGTAGCAGGAGCAAAATGCATGTCCTAACCTGTAATTCTTTGCAGCAGACTCCACAGACACACACAAAAACATACTCTGAGAAGAATACTCATAAGAGCTAATCCTGTATTTTCTTAAGCTGTTGTAATTGTAATACCCTAACAGTGAAATTAACTTTCAAATTAACTTTGAAATGCATTCAAAGGGTGCAATCCTGACTACACTTCCCTGGGAGTAAGTACTATTGAACACAATGGGACTTACTTCTGAGTAGAAATGCTTAGGATTGCACTGAAAGTCAAGCAGAATGTTCTCCTGTCCAAGCACTACTGAAATGAGAGCTTTACAGGAGTATGAAATTCAACATGAAACTATATCTTTTACTGAAAATCAATAGTTGAAACCAAGATGGTGGTGTTAGACATGCCGGTGAAAAGTATGCTGTATCAATATGCTTTTGGGAACAAGCAAGTAATTCAGTGCAGTTTGCCTCAGGCTTCCACCAACCTCATAACCACCAGCATTTGCAGTCATTTGTGACTGGCTACAATGAAAATAATACAACCAAGACAGACTTGCAATTCACACATTGTCATTCGCAAATCAGATTATTTGCATTTGCTTCATCAACTTTGCAAATCAAATTCAACACACAAATTGTATTTTTCTAAAATAAAAAAATCAAAGAAGGTTGTGGTAAGAATTTATATTTTTCTTTTTTACACTTTTATTAACACTTACAAAAACATTCAAACACTGAGGAAAAATTAAATAAACTTTGGAAGCAGAACTCCTTTCTTTTCTGCCTACATACATACAATTCTGAGCTGTTGGCACAAAAAATAATCCACATTCATAAAACCCTTACTACTATTATCAAACATAAATTAAGTAAATCATAGGCACTAGTTTATCAAATCCATGTTTCCACACTTCTTCAACATACCCAACCTGCTTAACACAGAAAGCCCTAGGATGTCCTGGTATCAAATTAACTGGCAACGCACCAGTCTCCCCTAGTAAACTGGCAGTTTTCTTCTTTTAGGAATTTGCGTTTGTAATGATATAGCAGCAGCAGGATGTTTCCAGAACTTAATAAATCTTTAAAACAACTAGATGGCTGAGCTTTATCAAAACCATTTATAAAATACAGTGATGCAGCTTGGTTAAAAAGGCAACATCTGAATTTGACTAAAACAGAGCATTTTCCTAATAAAAGCGAAATGAGTTTCTTAATTTCTGAAGATAACATCTTTGTTAGAGCCAAATTTTAAAATCATGGTGAATAGTCATTTGTCATATTTGGGTACCTCATGTTTTCTGCTCAGCACTTTCAATAGCATGTGTTGATCTAATAGTGCAACACAGCTCTACTATAAAACCCTGCAGTTTTCCTCCAAATTATTAGCTACATAGACTTTGGAAGACATACCAGATCAGTAGATCTTAGCCTAACTGGGAATCGGGGCAATATTTAAAATTAAAAAGAGTGGCACTTCAAACACAGTGCTTGCGATTCTAATGAATGCTCTTACAAACTGTATAAGAATGCAGCGTGGGAAATGTTTCTACTTCCAAGACCCACTATGATGAGAATCAGACAGTAGCACAGCATTCTCAAGTCCTTCTTGACTACTGACTACATAAATCATCACATAAATGTTCCTAGAACCTACCCAAAGCCCCAAGGTAGGAATCTCATGATTTAGTACATAAGCATAGGACGAAGCCATTCTTTAAATCAATAAAAGATTTCCCACAGGTACTATTGGAGCTAAAATCCAATCCAAGCCTGCCTTGTTCAGTTTTCCAATTCAAGTAAAAGTTGCATGGCTTTAATCCATTAATCCATGAAGACTAAAAATTGGAGTGCTATGAAATTCCAAGATCAACTGCTTTCCTTGTGGCAAGATTCAAAAAGGACATTTTGAGTGGCAGTTATTAATGAGGATAAAGGCAACCTACCACTCAATCCAACAGGGGCCACTGGATTCTTCAGCCTTTATGCAAAAAAAGGTATCCTGACTAGGTAGTTTCATTTTGTACTTGTTCATAGCCAAGTATCATACTGCCTTCTCATGCCCCACTACAGGCATCTTGTCTCTGAAACTGACATGCTCCCAGCCTGCTTTTACAACATGCAGTTTCAACCTTTTGGCATAGAACAACAGAGGGGAGGAAGGGGCTTTGGGTGTTAATTATAGCAGCTTTTCTGCTAGGTAGGGTACCCTGCCATAATGACAGGCAAAAACAACGACAAATATTGGTTAGTCTGACAGCCACAAGAGGAACTGAATATCTTGTAAACATACTTGGCAGAGGTTTTTTTTTAAACTCTTACCAACAATGTAAAATACAGGTGTGTAAGGCAAAGTACACAGTTAAAATACTAACATGGGCAAAAACTTCATCAGAAGTATTTACAGTTAAGCACAAATTTAGGAAATTAGTCCATTTTTTAAAAAAGGATACAGAAAACTCCCTCATACCATGAAACATTACCCACATGTATATATCATTTGGTATCAACAGTACAACCCATTTCCTTAGAACCTCTAGTTACAAGTGCATAGTTGTCTTTTCTTCATGTTAACTATAGGCATGTTCAGTTGGAGTTCCAGGCTGTAAGCACTGTGGTGTGACTTCTTAATAGATGCTTTCTCTTTTTTCCCCCAAGGATACTTGTGGTAAAATAGGACCTCTCAAAAGAGTGTAAGCTGAGTGTTAAAAATGTGGCTGCAACTGCAAAAGCCATTTTCCTGAGCCAGGAACTGCAAGTTTAAAAAGATTGTACAACTGATACTAAGCCCTTTTGGTAATCAATAAAATAGCAGAAAATCAGATATGTCAAATAAATGTAAAAGGAAGCAACTTTTCTCAAGCATGTTTGGGAAGTTTGCTGCATCCAAACTGTTCAAAAATGAAATAATGACATGGATTCCCTACCACTCCAGAGATCACTGCTCTACTGTGACTCAACGATTTTGCCATCCAGATCTGCCACAACTGTTTAAACTAATTTGTGGCACTTTGCTATCCATTTTTACCTCCTTTGATTAATATGTTAGTACCAACATATCAGCTCTCCAAATAATGCGTTTGCTGAAGTCAAATCAAGTCACGCATTATGTATTGAAAAAATTTGGTTTACTATTTTACATGCTGCTTTTCAAAATGGATGTTTCTTTGGCATTCTGTTAGGTGTTTGCTCAGTTGTTGGCCATTGTTTCCAGGTGAGCAGTTACAACATTTTAAAAGAAGTATGTGTGGGGAGCTCCAGAGGTGAAAAATGATTCATGTAAAAGTGATCTGAGTGATCACTAAGTGTTGGATGTTAATGTCATTAAAGTGCTGTTTTATAATCTCTGCCAGCTTGTGCTAATAATGACAGAGAGGCCTGGGGATTTACAACCCCCCTGAAGTCTTATCTGATCAGTCTGCATATTGATCTGTCATCTTGCCTGGTGAAGGAGTACCTGCTGAGCCATAGAGCTGTGCACTTCAGTAGCAGCCATCCTTCCAGCTCTCATCTTTCATGTTGCTATAGGTTTTCGGAGCCGGCAATGATCTGAAAACAGGCAAAATATATTCATGTGAGAGAGTTCTTAGCGATGCTAGTTATAGCTAATCTATACACAGTCTCTTAAGAATTACAACTATTTCATTGAGGCTGCAATCCTAACCTACAGTTCAGCTGACATCAGTCTATGTCATGCATAGGCTTAAGTCTATAAGCCAGTGATTTTCAACCTTTTTCACCTCATGGTACACCGTCCAGGTGTTAAAAATGACAAGGCACACTATCAATCTTTAGATAATTGACAATTCCTGAATAACCCTATTCATAAATGATGTTAATTTAATAAATTGCCCAAACACTCACAGCACATCTGTGGACTATCCATGGTACATCAGTGGTACATCACTATCCATGGCACATCATGGCACATCACTATCCATGGCACACTGGTTGAAAATCACTGCTATAAGCCATAAATCCTATGCTGACCTGGAGTGTCACAAGGCACTTGTGAGGCACTTCTGCCCCATTCCAGCAGCTCCTCTTTCAAAATGTGCAGAATAAACAGTATTGGCAAATTACAGAACAGTTATTCTTTTGGTACCTCATAGTTTTAGGTTTTTGTTATTGATCTTATGGATAAATTCAAAATTAGCCTGCAGAATTTCAAGGACCTTTTCATTTTTACCTGCATTGCAGAATGTTTTTTAATAAGGAAAGGAGAAAATGGATACAATGCACACATGCATCTCTTTTGAAAGACTGCAGCAAAATGAGAACGACAGTGGCGCCTCACGTAACAAATTTAATCCGTTCCGGAGGCATGTTTGTTACATGAAACATTCTTTACGTGAAGCGGATTTTCCCATAGGAAATAATGGGAACTCAGATTATTGGTACCACAACCCAAAAATATTTATATAAAAATATTAACTGTATGTAAAAATGATGACAAAACACTGGAATTGAATTCAAAACATGCATTCAATGTGCATGATCCTACAAAGTCTACTTAGGCTGCAATCCTAAAGGCACAATCCTAAAGACACTTAGGAGGCTGCAATCCTTAAGACACTTTCCTGGGAGTAAGACCTGTTTAACACAATGGGGCTTACTTCTGAGTAGGCATGGTTAGGAATCTGCAATTCTAGACACTTTCCTGGGAGTCAGCCCCATTGGGAGGCCTGGGGGTTTTCTGGGGAGTGGGAGGGTATTTGGAGACAGTGGGGGGGGGATTCAGGCAGCTGGGAGCAGTGGCTGCCACTTTAAAAGCCTGGCTCCCTGCAGAGCTGGCTGGAGGGAGGAGCATCCCCTGGCCTTTACCCTAGGTACCACTATAAATATGAAAACAACAGACTCACCTGCGAACAGGCTGTGCAAGTTTGCTGCGAGGCACTGGTATGCCCCCAGCAGAAGGGGCACTAGGTCTTGGCAAACCACTCCTCATCCCTGTCGTCCCTGTCGATCTTGTAAGTGTAGCACTGTTGATGTTGCTGGTTGGAGCTGCTGAGAGTGAACTAGAGACTGAACTAGGAGCTGCTAAAGGCCCTGGTGAAGAGCTGCTATGTGGAAGCTGAGTGGCTTCGGAAACAGTTGAGCCAGGTCCATGGTTATTAAATGCTTTTACTGGCTGTCTCAGAGCCAGAGGAGACAGTGCTGCTGGAGACCGGAACTTACTGGGAGAAGGAACTGGAAAATCAAATGAAGCAGTCACATTTATTGGTAAAGCAACAAAATATCATTAACACAGAGAAAGAACTTGAAAGTATATTTGAAATACATTTTCTGCCACGCAGAAGAGTTAAAGCTGGCCTCCTCACCAGAGCAGTCTTCTCTAGTGGCTGTGTGTGTACTTTTTGCATCTTTTCAAAGCCCTTTTGAGACAGGGAGCAATTAGTTATTGTTTGACTCTTCTCTATAAACCGCTCTGTGAACTTTCTACTGCTGTAAATTACTTTGTGAACTGAATTTTGTGAATAATAATAAAACTTTTAAATGTCTTTTCAGGGCAACAAGATCTTGTAAGAAAAAGTATTAGCTTGCAGATGTGAAGAAGCACTATGCTGGAAAGGATTAGCAATTTGACGCATGGTGCTACAAAGGTTAATGTCTGTCAAACCAGATTTCAGACAAGTAGTTTTGTTCCTGCCTTGTGATGGTTTCAAAGGTTCAACAGACTTCAAGCCCAATCCTATACAGGTCTAATCAGAAGTAAATCCCATTACAGTCAATGGGACATACTCCCAAGAAAATGTGAATGTGATTGCAGCACCAATTAGTGACTGATTTACATTACGGCTGCAATCCTGAAGCGCGCTTGGTGTAGCCTATTCTATTACTTGGCTGGCCCAGTTCCAAGATAGACCACTCCAGTTACACCAGAAAAGCTCAGGCTGGCATACATCAACTTAGGCTGGCCCAAGACAGATGGACCTGGGCCGGCTTAGCTGTGCCAACCTAGGAAGTTCAGGAGAGACATGTTGAGGACATATTTAGCATAGCCTAGAACAGTGCAGTTACGGCTATATCCAGAACCTGTTTCCAGTACAGACATGTCCCCTCACAGCTTCTCAGAGCCACCCAAGGAGCTTGAATAAATCTGAGTAGGGGTCCTTGATAAACCACAGTAAAAATGGAAGTGATGGCAAAAAATTCTGAGTCCTAGGCCAACCCCTGCCTTTCAACCTCAGGATAAAGTACAACTACACCTGCCTACCTCAGGATGTAGCACAACTATACCAGCCCAGTTAGCATGCTGCCCTTGTGCTGCTGCCTCTTCAGCAGCAGTCAGGCCAGCCTTTGGCCTGTCAGGTAATGATATGGCCAACTTAGGCCAGCTTAGCTGGGCCTTTTTTCTGGTCAGGATTGAGCCTGTGTAATATATTAAAAACAATGTTCCAGAAAAGTGAACTACATACTACAGATTCTTATGCCAGAACAATTTTTGAATACAAGCTTTGAATACAATCTTCATTGGCCTTGGGCAACACCATGGAACTGATGGCATTTCTGACAATGAAGTCTGAATTTGCTATTTTAATTGTGACTATGAATGAATTTATCTTTTGGCAGAAGATCACATCAACTAAAGCAGAAAGGGGTTTTGAAAAAATACATGGATACACATGGTAAATCTGGAATATTTCTAGGGGACTATTCCACTTGGAATTTCAGAGCAAGACATGCTGATGAACAGAAAATAGACAGCTAAGGAGGAAAAAGCTAAGGAGAGTGAGACACTTTAGAAGACAGCTATACCATAAATGATTTCTCAGTAAAGGAATATGTAACTATGTAACTATTGATTTTAAGTTCAAATGTGTAACTGTTGATTTTAAAACAAGTAGTACACATATTAAATGGAATGAAATTACAGATGTAGTTCAAGAACCATACTGAGAACTAGAAACAAACTTATTTACAAAAGATTAATATAGTGCAACAATGAATGCAACAATGAGCCTTAGGAATAAAAACCATGGTTGGAAGTCTTGTTTTCAAGATTTCTGTGGGTTCACGCAACCACTAAAATAAAAAATTTAGATTTGTATTCTTTAGTCCCTTCTATTCAGATGGTCCAGTTCTATGAATAAGGCTTCACATCCAAGCTGTTTTAAGACAATATGTACTTCAGTTACCACCACACTGCCCACAGCTGTGAATTTTGTTGTTAACAAAAAGGTCTTTCCAAGAGGGAGCATGTGGCTCAAAAAAGGATTTCTTTGTCTGAGCTCCAAACCACGGCCAGCATGATGTAATTATTAATAGACTGCCTAGTTCATTCCATTCTACACTGAAGTATTTTCCCAGAGAACATATACCAATATCCATACCTCAGAGAGAACCTTGAATATCTCATTATCCTTTTCCAGCACCCCTGACCTCAAGGCAAGAATTACAGAGTATCTCTTATGGGTTGCACCCATTCTTTCAAGACAGACATCACCAAAAGGGAACAAATCCTTACAGTACATGTTGCACATGAGTAACAAGTACAGTATATATAGCAGTGATTCTCAAACTCTGGGAGTCTCAGAACTGGGTGTAACTGGGACAGGGACTGGGATGAGGGGGATGTCCCAACCATGCTGCAGTAATCATTGTGGGCATCCATCGGTATTTAAACATAGCTGGGGGGAATTGGGCAGCCTCCCAAAGGATCCTGTATGCTTGCAGCACACTCCATGAACCTCCCCTACGCTGTATGAACTGGGCCTGAAAATGGACAGCCAGTGCAGCTCCTGAAGAAGTGGCCTGACAAGAGACAAACTGCCTACCTCCAGGAACTACACGAGCCCTGCATTCTGCAGTAACTGCAGTTTCCTAATCATTTCAAGGGCAGCCCCCAAATAGTGTATTACTATAGCCCAGAGGTGTCCAAACCCCGGCACTGGGGCTGAATGTGTCCCTGGCAAGCCTCAATGTGGTCCCCGGCAAGATGCCTCTATCAGGCCGCGGGAAAGCCTTGTAATGTCTCGAATACACTTATATGTAAATTTATGTAAGTTCATTTAAATTTGAAATGAAAATCATTTTTCCAGCCCCTCTTGCCAATAAGTTTGGATATCCCTGTTTTAGTGACCACAGCCACCACCTGGGAATCCAGGAGTAGCTGTGAATCTAGGAAGATCCCTCAAGATGAGGACCTGCTCCTTCAGGACGAGTGCAACTCCATTCAGATCAGGACAAAATTCTAACACCTGCATTGAGGATTTCTGAACCAGAAGAACTCCATCTTGACCACATTCAATTTCAGTTGTTATCCCTCAATCCAGATCCCCACTACCTCCAGACAGTACTCTGGGATCTCAAATGCTAGCCTGGAATCTGAAAGAAAGGAGAGCTAGAACTGGGTGTTATCACCATATGATGGCACCCACTTCAAATTCTTGGATGACCTCTCCCAGTAGTGTCATGTATATTTTAAATAGTCTGGGGAATAGAACTGAAACCTTTGACAATTGCACCTCAAGGTTTGGGGTGTTGTATTGGCATCCCCCAGCACCACCATCTGGGACTGATGTTCCAAGGAGGAACAGAACCAGCAGGTGCCTCTAACTTTGTCAGTCAGCCCAAAAGATCACAGTAGATTGTGTCAAAAGCTGCTGAAAGGTCCATTGTAGCCCTAATGAAGAGCTGAAGCCAATGGCCCAAGAGTTAAGGAGCTGTCAGTCAAAAAAGTCTAGGAACCACTGAGCAATTTGACATTTTCATTCTTTGCTGAATCACCTGAAGCTGACCACAATGATAAATAATTTAAACTGAGATAGTCTACTCAGAAAAGAATTCTTTTCAGTGCTATTATGCTATGATCTTAAATGCATTTCATTTTTTTCAGAAATGGCGTGCACTGTTAATCTTTAAAGGAAAACTGCCAAAAATCTGCTCATGATCTAATTAACACGCACCCAAGCCATCATTAATTTGACGCTCATGCAGGAAATTTCACTCACTAATTCAAAGTACCCATCAGTAATTAACCAAAACCTGTTTGTAAGATTAAGACAAAGTAAATAAAACATTCATTTGAAATCCAGTTGCATATACAGAAAGGGCTACTTTGCACAAATATTTCTGTTTTGGGGGAGGGAGGAAATTTCACTTTCCTATTTTACAACTGGACTTATTATTTAAAAAAAACTGACATACTAGTCAAAGGGGCCTCAAAATTAGCAAAGCTACATACCTCACAAGTGCAACTGTTTAATCACCAAACACAGAAAAGGCATGATTAGTGATCTTGACCTAAATATATATAATGATCGCATTGCTATAGTTTTCAAGATAAGATCAAAATTCAAGACAAAGACTTTTAACCAAAACATGTAACTGTTACGGGGATTCTGGAGAAAATTAGTGTTGTGCTATACTGTGGATGGACAATGGTCACCATTTTACCTGACATCTACATTCAATGTATGATAAAATTTCTGTGTACACTTGTAACTCTTGTTGGGAAATATGTACAGGTTCATCTGAAGGGGTAACAAAGTGAACTGTATTCCAATGCATCACCATGGGTAAGCACTTATCTGCTTCTTCCAATCATGCAATTTCAATTACATACTCTATTAAACACCCTACCCTCTATTACAAGTTCTCTGATAGAAAAACAATGATGCAGGTACTCAGGACAAGTATTACTCTCCAAAGCCTCCACACACAGTCTTGAAAAGGTCAAATTCAAAATCATGCTGTATAATTCTCAGGGTTCTTCAGACAAAGTCTATAAGGCAGGTAAATATATGAAAGAAAGGAAGCCTCAAGAAAAGAGATATATAAGAAAGGAAGCCTCAAAGAAAGAAGGCTTGAAAAAGGATACTCAATACTAAATGAACCAGTCTCTTGTACAGGCAAGTTCCCTGCAACCAATTTCATAGATAATGGACTTAATGTTACCAAGATTCTTGAAATCTACATGCATATGGTACATACTGTATCTATCTTTCTAAACAGCTACAAGAACGAATTCTTGAAAATATATTACTTAAAGAGAAATGCAAGCTATACTTTAAAATTATGTATACAGGTGTCTCTCGTTATCCACTAGGATCCCGTTAAAGAGTCTCCCATGGATTAGAAAAATCTGTGGATTAAAAAACCAGGGGAAAAATAAAGACCCACTTCCAGGTTGGTTGCCCCTCCACTGGTTCTAATGAAATAAGGTAGTGTCTTTATATCTACAGGGGTTTGATTCCTGGACTTCCTGCTGATACATAAAAATGTGTTAAAATCAGTTTTAAAAATAAAGTGTGTGCTTTGCAGTTGTTTTAAGACAGCTTTTCTTATTGTTTTAGAGAAGCTATCAGCAATTAAAAATGCAAAGGACCCCTGCTTTGCCTGGCTTAGCAAAGCAGAATGGAAAGTTTGTTTGCATGGCTGCCTCTCTACAACAGTAGAAAAGTTGTTTTTAAAACTGTGATTTGCAGTGGCTATTTGTGTTGAGTCAAATCTGTGTATTAAAAAAAATACTGTGTAAAACTAGGTGGCACCTGTAATGAATTTGAACCTTAAAATCAATGTTTTAAATTATGTGAGCATACCTTATACAGTACAAAATGTTAAAATCCTGGTTAGAAGTTTTTTTAAAAAACACACCAGTTTAAATAATCTGCCTAACCTACACCCAAAAGCTTCATCCTCAACCAAAAAATCTATTTAGCAAAGTATCTTGTATTTCCAGTATTATGACTAATTGATAACAATCTACAAAGATGAATGTCTGGAAGGCATTAACTAAAACAATGAAATGGGTTCAATAGCTGATATTGGTACAAATATGTACCAATTACATATTTGAGCATGTTAAGAGCATGTTAAGAGTGCTGGTACCAAGTAACTTGCAGTTGTGAATCATCATTTGGGAAGCATGAGAGTGAGCGATCAGGAGTAACAGAAGATGGTGAGGTCATTTTCCAGAAGCTCTGGTAGATCCTGTTGGACAAGAGCTACCTTCAAAAGTATAAAAAGCCTCTTGTTGGGACAGATGGATATCTGTCTGTATCAGTCATGTAGAAGAGTGGATGTATTCATTTTTTTAGTACTCGCATGCCTACATTTCAGGTAATGTGCAACCATATTTCTACTCTTTAAATAAACCATTTATTATTACAGTATTATGTCTGGGAAACACACAAATGAACTATTCATTTAATTCTGGTATAGAACCCTCAGGGGTCAATGCCATCCACCTTTTTGTGCCAATACAGGTGCAGTACAGCCCAGAGGTACAGGAGCAATTATACCCTGACCTTGGAGGCTAACA
Source organism: Cryptoblepharus egeriae (assembly GCA_030015325.1). NCBI lineage: Eukaryota > Metazoa > Chordata > Lepidosauria > Squamata > Scincidae > Cryptoblepharus > Cryptoblepharus egeriae. The sequence goes on from JAREYC010000007.1 coordinate 58,790,254, forward strand.
GAGGCTACCTCTGGAGGCTACCTCTAAGTGTCCCACTACTACATGATGCAGCACTCACTCATTTGGCACAGCTGCATCAGCTCAGAAACGCTGGATAGGATTTGGCCGTCAATGAAGTACTGTGAATTGAATCAGATCCTTGAGGCTTGAGTCCCTGGAATTTGGGGGCCTCTGAACTTGCAACAGCTGGGGAGCTAGCCCTAGGACCAGCTACCCTTTAGCTGGAAGATAAGATTGTTAAAAGGTGTGGTGATACCTACCATAAGACAGATTGCCTGAGGGCTTGCACATCCATCCATTTGGGATGTTTGGCCAGACAGGTGAAAATGTATAATTGTACTCAACTTTATTCAACACAGGACTCCTTTGCCTGAGAATTGTTCTGCTGTCTCATGGAGTGTTAATACTTTTGAGATAGCAGGATACCCAAGAACCATTTAAGAACATGCATTTCTGACTCACTGGGAATGTTGGGATGGTGAATAAGGTGTGCACAGAATTGGTCAGAGATCAAGGACTAGGCCAACACTATATTCACCAATAAATGCACTTACTCCACATGCATTATTTTAACTGCATTATTTTAAGCACAAGGGAACAATTTCTGAGTGTAACTTGAGCTCAGTAAATGTGTAAGCTAATTACCTCCTTTGGTAGCTGGAGAAGGAAGTAGCTGTTTGGTTTTGAAGGCAACCCGGGGCAATTTTTTCTGCTTTTGCAGGGCTGTTGAAACAAAACATGTTATGTCTGTCTAGAGAGAAGGACTTTGAACTATATTTCAAAATTTACTCATTTTTAGGACTGGATTGGCCTATAAAACATCAGGAAGCAAAAAAGCTGATGAAAAGCAAAGGAGTTTTCAAAAGCTGTTATATCTTCAGTAGTAGTTGCAGCAGCAAAATAGTTTAATGTAAGTGATGCTCACCACACTAAAAATGATTGCAGACAGGAGTGTCAGAAACTTTGTAGAGCAAAGTGTTTTCTGTGTTAAGTGTTTTAGAAAGCAAAAGGCTCCTTGGCAGACCACAGCCCAAGAAGGCAAAAAATAAACCTTACCCCCAAAATGGAGAGCAAACCACCAGCCAAACATGCCACAGCCATATCAGTGCAAGGTTATACTCAAAACACAAATGAGTGAACCGACACAATGAAGTTCCAATGCAAGACACTAAATTTCCTTTCAAATAGCCATATAAAAGAACTTATATTTTCAACTTTTCTAAAGTCTTTCTTTAAAAACAAAGCTGTCTAAGATTGAAATCCTAAGCCCACTTTCCTGGGAGTAAGACCCATTGAACACAATGGGGATTTCTTTTGAGTATACATGGTTAGGACTGCAGTCAAAATAACATAAGAAAGCTATCTCTTTATACACACTTTCCTACTTGAACCTATCCTTCCCAAATTATGGCTGGGAAGACCAATCCTAATCTGCACTGGTACAGTGCGGCTACAAAGCCTGCACTATACCCAGTGCAGATTAAAATAGCTGGAAATCTCATCAGGGTAAAGGAATTTTTAGTCCCTTTCTCAAGTAACATTGCAGCTTGCCCTATGGAGCTACTTGGATTCTGAGATGGCTATATAGCTGGGGGAAGTCTAAACAGCCCTATATAATGTTGCCAAGTCAAGGAATAGCATATGGTGGAGGAGGCTTCCACCAATCCAACCACCACCCAGACCATCCTTGTTAGTCAAATAATTTATCATTAGTTTATCTAGTTATAAAAAGGAACAATAATTCTTGTACAGAGAAGTCCAAAGACACGCTCAAAGCTTTTTAAATGGAAAACATTCAATGGACACAATCTGGTACACCTTCAAGAGTCCTGCAGACTATGTCTTGCCAGGGAGAATGAGTTATGGCCATACAGGTAAATCAAAACTTGGAAAGTATGCCGATATGATAATACATGGGGATTTATAAAGTAGTATGGTCCACAGTAATTGTCAACCTTGGACCCAGTTCAAACTTATCTAAATGCTAAGTTAAAAGTGTCCACAGAAGAATACAACTATTCCCTTGGGGGTACTTGAGTTCTCCAGCTACCCTCTGCCTGGATTTAGCATTACATTTGACAACTAATTTACAGTGAAACTACACATGCTCAAACTTGTTTTAAGATCTCAATTAAAACCAGGATCTAAACATGAGTTTCATTTTAACAATGGCCACACTCCGGTGCAGAAAGGGAAATTTACGTGGAAGTGTTAAGTCTCAAGTTGTTTTGCAACCTACTCTTTAAACCTAGATTAGGTTGGAAATCTGAACCAAGACTCAGAACAGAATCTGCCCCACCTTCCTTGGATTTCTTCCCAAACATCACAGAAAGCTAGAAAACCACCACATAGATAAAATTGTAACATAGAAAATACTACTCTACAATTGTTAGATACTAAAAATTAATAAAATTGCCTATACCTTGCTCTTATTCGTCCCTGATTTATTCCCATCCCATTTTAGCAAGAATAGAAGGGAAAATATTTTTTTCTGCTCTGTAAAAAACAACTTTTTCTTGTAAAAAACAAATGTCAACTGTTTCAATAATGCATAGCTTATAAAAACTTTTGCAGACTGAGGAAAAATATAGATTTTCTAAGTTAAAATATTTAAATATCTAGATCAGAGTCTGCATGAAATGTAGTGTCAAAATTAGACTAAGTTATTATCTATGCTACATAACTATGCTCAGTTTTTTTAAAAAATATTTCCAGATCTTACACCTAAGTACAGCTCCTCTATCCAACTACAACTAGTGACAGTGTAGGTTATATGTATGGGTTTTGATGAAGGTAAGATTTTACATTCATGCTACATCTCTTCTTCTCCAGCTGTGCTGGCTGTCATCTGTTCCAATTCAAGACATTGTTTTGAAAGCTCTAAGCAGCTTGGGTCCTGGATACCACTTTCTTCAACTTGAATCTTCCTGCCCTGATCTTTTAAGGGTGATCTCTTTAGAGTTCCACTGTAGTCAGATGTCCAGTGAATGGCAACCCAGCAAACCAGGTTGCTCTTATGGTTTGGAATCTCCCTTTTTTGGCAGTGCAGCTCATACCTTTGCTGACCTTTACTGCCAGATTAAGAAATGACTCTTTCATGGCTTTACAGATTTGCTATAATTCTGTCCGTCCGTTGCTGAGTTAGCACATCCTGTACTCTTTTAATTACAGGTTCGATTCTTATGTACTGGCATGTGCCATTCAAGCATATACATGTGCCCCTGTTCCTTACCAGACAAAACCAACAGTTCAAACAGTGCAGCTACCATTTGATGCTCATTTTATACTGGAGCAAGCTTGAAATGAGAGAACAAAGCTGCTGTTCCCTCAATCATCTCAGTTCCTACAACTTCTTGTCCATGATTTTAGTTCTTAAAGAGAAGTGCGTATTTATTGGGTTTAAAGGAATTTCAACTACCAGTATATGAAATTTTGACTTTACATACCAACACCAGGACATAAGATAAGACATGGGGCGACTGTTCACCTGTTTTCTTAACACCTAACCATGTGTGCCTTTCTTCACAGGATATTCCCCTTCTGATCATTTTTACTACTCATTTCTGTACCTTTTCTATTTGAGATATCTTTGAAGAATGAGTGACTGGAAGTCTAGTATTTCAAATGGGAGTAAACTGTTTATGTGGCATGATATTTACTGGTTTTTTTAATTCCCTAATTTGCCCTTTTAATTATTATGCTCCACTGAGCAGATGTTCATAGTAAGTCAGCTGTTCTGTTTCCTGGGTAAAGTTAAGTGAGGTTCCAAGATAGGTGATTAGAAATATACCTCAAACCATACAACTTTACAAACATGTAAATTGAATTTTGTCTATTATGCTATTTGTGCTGTGGAAGTTTTGTGAAAATCTGGCAAAATCACTGTCCCATGTAAAGTTATGAACACGTTAAAATACCACCAAATCCAATGGATTCCGTATTGCACTAGCTACTTTCCAGTCAGCTGAATAAGGAACTATATATTTTAATTATTTATTTTAAAATGTCAATGAAAAACTTGTAGATGAATGTCATGCTGCTATTGTAACTTAGCTTGTACATGCTTTGTTCTTGCACATTTAACACTATATAAATAAGTTATTCATACCAGTTCTACTATGTTAGCCAAAGTTCTACTTTGTTACATTACAAAGTTCTACTACGTTAACATTAAGATCTTCATTCTACAGTTCTAACCTTGCAGCTGGTTGTACAACTTGTTCACTCCAACTTCACAATTTAAGTGGAAGGCTTAAAAAATCACAGATATGATACAAGAAACCTTTATGGAGTTGGAAACTGATTTAGAGCGCAATTCTAATCCATTTAGGCCAGGACTAACTCACCTGGCCTATCTTCCCGTGGTGGTGTGTGGAGGACTGTGTATGCCTGCCCACTGGTCTAACCCCTCTAGAACTGGGGCAGAAGTGCCTGAAGGCACTTTTGTGACATCCCCCCAATCCTCACAGGACTAATTCCAAGGCTTAGGCCAGCCTAACTGCAGGTTAGGATTGCAGCCTTAAGTCCTCATATTACCTACTAGGAATAACATGCAAGAAAGTTTCTGATATGGTACCATGGATGTGTTTAGATCATAGCATAGTCTATAGTGAACAAATAGGCAAGTGGTCTTAGGCAGAAGCAACCTCACCCTGTTAGATTCATGCACAGCAGTCTGAAGAGAGAATGACGAGATCAGTAGAGGAGATCAGAACATATGTACAGTAAGAGTTTTGCAAAAGAAAAATCCACATATACCCCAAAAGGTAAGATACAAATATCAAAAGATATAATATGGCAGAATTGCTATATACAAGACTATTGTGTCTTAGGACTATTGAACATCTAATGAATATTAAAAATATTTATATATCTATTACATTTTCACATTCTTTCCAAAGGGAAAAAAACCTGAAATATAGACATTTTTATAAATGAAGACCAGATTTGCATCCTTAAGAACAAGGAAACTATGAGCAGCAGCTGGACAGTCAGATATCCATTTCTGATCAAATCCTTTCAAATAAGTTTTTTAAAGAGAGCCTGATTCTTTGTAATTCATATCAGTACAAATTCAAAATCCCTTTTTCTTAACAAATTCTTGCTATTAGCAAAGCAAAATATTTAACAATGGCATTCAATTTGCTGCTGATCCTACAATTAGGGAGATGTTGATGATGATCACTTTATACTATTGTGTTCAGCAACCAAGCACTATACAGGAAAGGTATCAGTTTCTGACACAAATGGTGTCCGTTCAAAGCAAAATATTAACAGTTTCCCCAACTGAAAATATTTCCCAGAGAAGCTATTTTAAAAAGTATTATTAAATCACTTTTCATTCTTGTGATTAAGGCTGAGGGTTATAAAATGTTTTCCTTTTAGAACACAGGATTGCCCACAGTAGGATTGTATGCAATCTTATACATATTTTCCATGTGTAATGGAACACAATGGTAGTTACTTCTGAGGAGACATACATAGGATTGTGCTTCAAGATGTGAGGCTTGTAACTGCTATTATATATACTGAAAAATCTAAATACATATTAACTAAAGTAAGAAAGCCAAGTTTTATTTTAAGTTTATATGCCACTTTTCAGTCTACCAAAGTCATAAGGTAACCAAACTTCATTTGTACTGAATGGTGTGTACTTGATCTATGCTGATGTAAAAATGGAAATCTGAAAATCTGCAAGCTGAGCATAGTTTTCATCATTGCATTAAGGAATCAAAGGTTCATAGCTGCAAGAAGTGAAACAGTAGAGGCAATTTTGTATACATTACAATTCTATACTTAGGAAAATCATAGAACAATGAAAATCAGATTTTTCTTATTGAAAAATATGACATACACTTATTTAATAATTTCATAAGGGTAAGATTGCTAACAACAAATGGGGAAAAGTATTTTCTATTCATGTTTTCAAGGCAAAGCCAAACAGTTTTTTACATCAACAAAGAAAACTTATGAAAATACCGTAAAAATGCTTCATAATTAAGTGTAGACCTCGAAAATGATCTCATTTGTTTAACACACATTAGATTTATCCAAGTTAGTGCCATCCACATGAAATATCTAATCCCTTTACCATGAAACTGTAAACATACAGCTGCCGTTTTCAGTCAACCTCCAGAAGCTGGGTTTACAGCATCACTGTAAAGATACTTACTGGCTGAGGGCTGAGGTTGAATACGAGGTATCCCTCCATTTGGCACTTGAAAGTTTGAGTCACTTCTACTGTTTTTCACAGAGTCTACTTGGATGTTAGATGTCCTGGACAAGTTTGGAAGACTACGCCTTAGTTTTTCTGTATTAAAGAAAGATAACAAGAACACCACAGCATACCATCTAATGCAGGAGACTGAACAGAAATACCAACCATGACATCCTAAACTCCAAAGGGTGTGAGAAAAATAGATTTGTGTTATGTAGAATTATTGCAATTTGTATGCTCTCCTGATCTGAGCAAAAACTGCAAAGAGCATTTGCTTTTATGTATGAAAAATTGGGACTGATAGGCTCGAAAGACAGAGATGGCTCCCTTCTCACAATATAACTACACTGAATGAATATACATTTGTATGTAAGAGAGGGCAGGACCGATGGAGGGACCACTATTGTCATGTTGCCCACTCCCCAACACTCAATTATGTTGTGAGAAAAGGGAGTAAGAAATTGAACTACTTAAGAGGCAGGAATATTTCTACAGAATGTCTCCAAAAAGTGTACACACATTAATAAGCTCTAGTTCATATATATTTTGTTGTAAAAAACCTGCAACACACAAAAATAAAAGGCAGATGTCTTCAATTGTAGAGCTGCTTCATTCAGAAAAAGCCTTCCGCACATGGAGCAGGATATTCCATTTCGCACCATAGGCTCTAATCTCTTCAGCCAATCTTTTTACAAACTCATGCAAGGCAGCTGATTCCACTGCCCTTTACCCCATAAAGCTTTGCACCCCAGTTTCTAGGCGAAAGCAGCTATCTGGCACAAGTTTGTGAGATTGGCTGGAAGGATAAAACACTTAACATGCAACAGAAAACACCATGCCATGCTGAGAAGGATTTTTAATAAGCACCCGATCTGGCCCATGTTGAGTGCTTTTGTCTAATTAGCGCTTCTAAAACCTTTTAGCACTGGAACCTACAATCATTCTGAAAAATCTGCCAGGAACCACCAGAAGTAATGATGTTAACCTGGAAGTGATGTTATGGATAGAAATGATATTACTAATTTATTTTCAAACCAAAGCTGCAATAAGCTAAAGGTCCTATTACATATGCTCTCATGCACAGCTGGGAATTGGATACAGACTTGGCTCTAACCCTCCCGCCTTTCCAGCATCCCATCTTCTTAGGGCAAAGTGTCCACACATAATATGCCATCTACCATAGCATCACTAGCAGTCTATCCTGCCTTAAAGCTCTGTATACTGTATTTTCAGCTTTGCATTTTTAATGATGGCAGAGCTAGGTGTTGTTTGACTAACGTGAAATTATTTTGTGACCCACCTAGTGGGTCCCAACATACCATTTGAGAAACACTGCATTTACTCAATAACTCTGCAATCAACTGCTTCTGTGCATACCATATGTACTGTGTGTGATACATGTCATAATTTGTATGAACGATAGCACAATATATTTGGTACTATTAAGTGTGTGTACATTTTCTTGAGATACCCTGCATTTAACATTCACTTACCTATCCTCGGTTTTGGAGAGAAAATATGTTCTGCTTTATCAGCTAAGATACATAAAAACATCAAATCTTAATTTTGATATCATAAATATACATCTTTAAGATGGAACAGAGCAGTAATTTTAATATGGATTATTTTAAATTCTGAGAGATTACTAAATTCTACACACCACTGCAAGTAGAGCAGGTTTCAGACATGAAGAGCCTAAGAAGTAGAAAGAGAATTTGACTAAATTTAATTTTAGTGACTCTTGTAGAGCATGACAACACAAGGAGGTCAAGCAGAATCGAGATAAACAGTTTTCAATAGATTAGTCATCCCAATAGGAATACATCCCAGATAGGAGAGCAGATAAATGGTATTAGCAGACAAACTAAGAATAAAAGAATTGAGCTTCTCTATGCAGCTCTGAGATCTTAAAGTAAGGTTGCCATAATTCTTTTCCACAAAACCAGGATAAGGGACCCCTGTCAAACTTGCCAGTATGTGAACGCAATCCCTGAAAACTGGCACAGTTTCACCTTTGAGAGGAATATAGCAACCCTATCTTAAAAGACAATTTTTCTCCAAGCAGAATCAATGCAATGAATTTTCAATGTATTGAAACACACTAGTTTTATGTTTACTGTGTAACTGAGGGTGGAATCCTAACCAATTTAAGCCAGCATAACTCACCAGGAATGCGATATATGTCTTATGGCGCTTTTGTGACACTTATGCCATGGTTTTTGCTGGCCTAACTGGAGAGTAGGATTGCAGCCTGAGTTTAGAAAACAACATTTCTTGTTAGTTGTTGGCATGTCCCTGCTTTTGAGGGCAGCAAAAGGGCAACAAAAGGAAAACTTCAAAGGCAAGAAAACTAATGCAAAAGGGGGAAAGAAAATATGAGCAGCAAAGTAGTTTGGCTCATTCAGTTCTGGAAAATATGCCAGTGCTTTATTTTAGAAGATAAAAGCATATAACTAGCATGCAATCACACAAAATCCATTCCTTTGGTGACTCTTCCATCCCATGAAGTTCCCATGCAGGGGGAAATGAGGCACGACCTCTACTGTCACAAATTATGCTTACTTATGTCAGCAATATTTGCAAGAGCATCACCATGGAGCAACGTTCTATGGTCAGGTGGCAGCAGCAGCCACGACTGTGATCCTTTCCCTAGAACCCTAAACCACCACTAGAGAAGACTTGGCCCTGAAGTAGTGGATCCCATTACCACCAGAGGGGAAAAACTCTGGCTCCAACCCTAAACACACTTTCCTGGGAGTAAGACCCATTGAACACAATGGGGCTTACTTCAGAGTAGATATGGTTGGGATTGTGCTGTACATCTCTTATCCCAGTAAGGAACTTTTTGAACCCTGCTCAAACGAAGAGAGTTCTGCAATTAGATGTATTTTCACTTTTGCTTAGGGTATGTACACTGTGTACCACTGAAAATGAGAATTTAGCAATTGCCTTTGGGAAACCTCAGTCCTGAATATTACTTCAGACTACTTTCAATTTCCTCCTTTCAATCAGACTCTTATTTTTAATGCAAAGGTGTGTAAAACATGCAAGACAGCATGAGGTGTGCTAGCAGATTTTAGATAACTGACAAAGTTTGGTTTTTCAGTCACACTTTTACTACAACAGGGCCTTCAGAGCCACAAATGCAACAAGAAAAAGTAGGCTTTGATACCAGCTTCCATGCCCTTTGTACCATTACAAAGATACAAGGTGATTCCCTCAACATGCAATGTATCTAGTGCCCCAGTAGCCAGCAACACAATTAGTCGCCATCTCAACAGTAGAGCTCAATGCCTCTTCTGGCTTTCTATTCCATCTGCCTGTGCTCTCCTTCCCATTAACAAATGCTACTAATATTAGGAAGGCAGCACATTTAAGAAGGATGGAAAAGAGAATGGATGAGCAAGCTGTTCAACATGCACAGAAGATGTTAACCAATTTTTCTTCACAAAAAAGTGAAAGTTCTTTGGGATAACAGAAAATCAAGGTCAAAGAATAACATTACCAAAGTACCAATTATCAAGATCTGAAACATAAGGGGGACACCCACCCTTCTCCCATAATCATTGAGTCTTTAGCCTGTAAGAGGCCTTCAATTATATATTAGACATGGGTCATATAAAGATAGCAATCTTTGATGGAAAGCTATGCCCTCTTGAATATAGTATAAACTAATTATTCACTGATTTTTCACCTGTGGTTTTATTGTGATGCAAAAGGCCCTTTCAATTAAACGTAAAAAAATCATTTTAAAATAGCCTCCTTAACTGTGGGAGAGGAGAACTTACTCATTCTCTTTCTGGGTGCTTCACAGTATGAGGCAAGTGATCTTCCATACCCAGAAAGAATGCAAAGTGGATCTCTTGCCACTGGCAGATCACCCCAGCTAATCTCCCAATGAAGGGAGGTCACCTGTCTTGAAGTCTTTCTAAGTATCAGGTGAGATAATGATTGTCTGCCTGCTGCCTCTGCCCTGTATTACAAAAATAAATCTTTCTTTTTTAAATAACTGAGCTAAGGGACATTATTTTTAAATGGATTTCTTTTAATGTGATTTTTGGAATTGTGGATTCAACCTATAATTGCAACCCTGAAAACCTGTATAGACAGGAACTGGACAGAAAGGCAGGAAAAATAGACAGGCATCCTATGAGCATATTGGTTCTTATTGTCCTTCAAGTCTCTGAAAAGCTATCTCCTGTACAAATTATATATCTTTACCTACACAATACATGGATATTTAAAAAGATCTTTTATGTTATGTTATGTAAAAAATAGGATTAATAGTTGTGCATGGATACTGAGGGTAGCAAGATGAGCCGTCCCACCTGCCTTCACCAGAAATCAGTTCTGAAAGCTTCTTCTGCATAAATGAGTACCATAAATAACATGCAGTTCAGCTATAGCAACATTCATATGGGGGATGCTTGTTCGGCACCCTGGCCTCTTCGGTGCAGGGTGCCACAAGGTTCCATTCTATCCCCCATGCTATTTAACAGCTACATGAAGCCGCTGGGAGAGGTCATCCGGAGGTTTGGAGTGAGGTGTCACCAGTACGCTGATGACACCCAGCTCCATCTCTCCTTTCCTCCTGAGTCCAAGGAGGCAGTTGAAGTCCTGAATCATTGTCTGGAGGCAGTGGGGGACTGGATGAGGGTGAACAAGCTGAGATTAAATCCTGATAAGACAGAGGTTCTCCTGGCCCGGAAGTCCTCGACTCGGGTATTGGAATATCATCCCGTTCTGGATGGGGTTGCACTCCCTCTGAAGGAGCAGGTTCGCAGCTTGGGGATTTTCCTGGATTCGCAGCTGCTCCTGGAGTCCCAGGTGGCGGCTGTGGCCAGGAGAGCCTTTGCTCAGCTTCGGCTGATCCGCCAGCTGTAACCATACCTGAGTCGCTTGGATCTGGCCGCAGTGACCCATGCCCTAGTGACATCGAGACTAGATTATTGCAACGCGCTCTATGTGGGGCTGCCTCTGAAGACGGTTCGGAAACTTCAACTAGTCCAGAATGCGGCAGCCCATGTGGTTGCTGGGGCTCGTCGGTTCGACTCTGTCGGGCCACTGCTTCAGCGACTACATTGGCTGCCCATTCGTTTCCGGGCTGAATTCAAAGTGCTGGTCCTGACCTTTAAAGCCCTAAACAGGTCCAGGGTATCTGAAGGACCGCCTTCTTCCGTACAATCCAATCCGTCACCTAAGGTCATCTGAGGGGGCCCTTCTGACTGTGCCGCCACTAAGAGACGTGAGAGGTGTGGCGGCCAGAGATAGGGCCTTCTCGGTGGTGGCACCCCGGCTTTGGAACTCCCTCCCCTTAGAACTGAGGAAAGCTCCCTCACTACAGAGCTTCAGGCGGAGCCTTAAAACCTTTTATTTTAAAAAAGTTTTTTAAATGGGGGCAGAGGTTGGGGGGCTTTTATCTTTTTTTATCTTTTCTGTTTTATCGTTTTTAGTCTATGTTTTTAGCTTTAATTGTATTTTAATTACATTTTAATGTGTTTTTATCTCTATTTATTACCATATGTAATTTTAGTGGTGTTTTATTGTTTTTTAATTGTTTGGCCGCCTTGAGTTCCCCCCTGTGGGGGAAGAAAGGCGGGATAAAAATTACTTAAATAAAAATAAATTAAATAAATAATTCATTGGTATTTCTTTTAGCGAAGATGTAAAGGTATGAAAAGGAGAGTGAACAGACGCATGGACAATTTAAAGAGCTAAGTGAAAATTTGCAGCCACCCCTATTATAAAGTACAATGATCTGACCCTACCTCCCAAAAAGCAGATGCAATATTATCAGTGCAATATTGTCTGAAGGCATGCCTGAAGATATTTGAAGCAGATGAAAAGCTGAGAAGGAACATCCAACAACAACAGAAACACTGTCAGAAATATTGCTTCAAATGCAGGCTTAGAGTCTTCCATAACACAAGGCAAGTGAGCTTAAACAGGAAGCAATCACTGGTTTTATATACCTCAGATTTGAACTTAATGTTTCATACAAATTTTCAATAAAGAGTCATGTAAAACACACCATAGTCACCTTTTCTTATATTAGTGAACTAATTTGCTTCTGTATAAACTCTAAAATGAATTATTTATCTTATCCTCAGAGAATGAGCTACTTAAGATTTTTTTCAAAGCATCAAAAAAGCATTTGACACACTTATCAAATTTCAAGTATCATTAAGAACCATGGTTTGTTCCTGGTTCTGCATAACATTCGCAAGTATCAGGCTTCCATGCAAGAGGGCTATGCTGGGCTAATGATTGCTATCATGGCACAACAGTGTAGGAACAGTGTCTGAGTCCAAGCTTGTGAATGCCATATGGCATTGAGCCATGGTTCCACATGACACCTCAGTAAAACCAGTTTTATGAATGCATTTTGTAAACACAGTGTTTATGTTTCTCCCACAAGTATGCTCAAGATACTATAAACTTATGTATTTTGGAAACAGATTTTTGAGAATCAAACAAATCTATCCTGCAATTTAAATCCTCATATATCATGTTTCTCTTAGCCCATAGACAAGGACCAAATAAATTTAATAATAATTAAGTTAAATCATTAAAATCTTATTGGTATATGAATTATCTACTCATTTCAGCAATAGTGAATCACTACACTAGTTTCATCAACCATAATTAACTTTAGTCCAACTGCTTATATCACAAACTGAAAATCAGAAAGTCTTGAACTTATGATGCTTTTTAGATAGCAAACACATATCTGCTGTTTTACCACTAAGACTAACTGCAATCCTAAGCATGTCTACTCAGAAGTAAGTCTCATTGTGTTCAATAGTACTTACTCCTAGGAAAGTGTGGTTAGGATTGCAGCCTCATTTTATGAATCTAAAGCTGCAATCCTAACCACACTTTCCTGGGAGTAAGTACTATTGAAATCAGAGGGACTTACTTCTGAGTAGACATGCTTAGGATTGCACTTTAACATAATAACCCACAAATACTTTATGCGGTATTATTTATGACTTCAAATTATACTAAGCAATATCATAGATTTTTCATGGAGATATCAGAACTGAAAAAAATTTAAATTACCAATCCTTGTTTCAATTAAATGCTAAATGGACAAGTATGTAAGATGAAAACAAATTGTCTCTGAAGTGGAAAAATATCACTCTCATGGCCTTGACACTATTTTTCTGAATATTCCAGTTTTTCTGAATGAACTCAGCATTCGAGCAAACAGAAAACCGGGCAGCTATAGAATGGCAATCTATGTTTATCTGAAACTTAAGGTCTATATTACTTACTCAGCTTATGGACTTCTAATACACTAATGAAAAGAACGGTTGAGTTGCTTATTCTACTTTCTTCGGCATGTTTTTAAGCAAATCAACAGTAGTGCCACACCATGCAGCTGGTTTTAAGTACTACCTATTGAGCAGCACATTTATTAGAGGCACATCACCAATGATAGGTGCACAAGATTTGAGACTACATACTTTACCTTCATTTTTGACATTGCTAGTCTGTAAATCAGTAGGATGGCCCTGAAGTGAAAGACGAGGCTGCTGCAAGCGGCTAATCATCGGTTGAGGCGAAACTCTACTGTACTCTATTCCTCTAGCAGGTGACCGAGATCTAGGAGAATTCCTCGGGGACTGCTTTGGTGAAGGCCGTGGTGAATTGCGTGGTGATGGAGAGAATCGGTTAACGGCTGGGTGAACTGCATGATGGCAGCTGTCTTCTTCATCCTCTAAACTCTGTGCATCAAGTTCTTGGTCACTAAATGTACCACGCCTCATAGAACTGCATGAAGAACCAGAACTACGTCGAGAAGCAGTAGCTGCATATTCTTGTCGGAGACCTGATGACCGTAAGAAATGAATTTCAAATAACATGCTATGTAACTGACTGGCTGCTAACATAATTAATAACTAACTCAAATTTACATCTCATTAAAGATGGTTATATCCTGGCTAGATAATTGCAATGCACACTCCATCAGACTGATTCTGTTGCAGAATGCTTCCACCAGATGCATGTTATTGAACACTAAGTTGCTCTGACTTCAATCCTAACCCCCAGTTAGACTGTCATAAGTCCTGGCACAAGTCCTGTGTGGGCCTAAGGGTGTTGTAGAAGTGCTGCAAAGCACTCCTGGGGGGCTTAGGCCAGTGCACAGACATGTGCCAACCTCCCTACACCACCACAGGAACTGAGTGAGTTGTGCTAGCCTAAATTGGCTATGAAGTAGTTCATTCTCTCAGGAAAATTTGTAGGTTCTCAAACCAAGGTAGTCCATCTGGCCCCTTACAGGCTATCTTTTTTAAGATTAGTTAAGACCTTCATATTTCAACAGTCCTTCACTTAATTAGTCCCTGTCTTAGTTGCTACTGGCCATGCAAGCACCCGAGTCATTGGATTTTGGAAATAACAGATGATGCTCACTAAAATGTTTGGGAAGTTCATTCAACCCTTACCTCTGTACGGTAGAGGTAAAACTCAAGAAAGTGGGCCAACACTGCAATGCTCCTAAGAACATGGTAGGCAATATATGAAAATCAGCTTTCCTATTCTTTTCAGCTGCTGGTCATGATAAACTCTTCTGATTATCTTCTCTCCTGGACTTCCTTCACCATCTCACCCTCACTACTTGTACAGACCTTTCAAGAACCTGTTGCCCTATATTCTATTGCTAAGTTTGTCTCTCTCTACCACTTCCATCCAGAGACTTTTCTGACTTTGTGTTATATTCAGACAGCTAGGTCAATCACCGCCAAAGGCCTCATTTCCCACCATTAAAGCTCTTTATGGCAATAATTTTTTTTGTTAAATCTCTACAATGTAGAGAAAAATCAGTTCTCCACAAATCACAATCAAGATACAAAACTGAAAATGATGTAAGAGCTAAGACTGAAAATGATCATTTCATTGTGAAAAATACTCACTTTCCTCCTGCATCCGAGCTAAAATTTGCACATCTGTTAAGTCATTCAATTTGTAATTTGATCCAATTGAATCTTCGTCCATTTCTGAAGCACTTAATTCACTGTCTACAGAGGATTGTGGACTGAGTGGAGGATTTCTATCGGATGAACTTTTAAAGTGACCTGTAAAAAAATAAAATAAGAAAAAATCCAGGACAGACATCCACTTGTTATCTGTTTGAATAATTCAAACACCACTAGGGAGGAACAACTATCGTACTTGAAGCAACAACTCAATCTAGCTAACACATAAGATATTTTTCTGAAATTTAGGTACAAATCTACTTACAATGTACTGGGTAACAACTTAACCCAATTGTCACTAAAGGAACAAAAGTTAACTACGATGAAATGCTGGAGTTCTTAGTGTTTCCTAAGAAACCACTTTTTAAACCAATCAACCTTGCATATTTTCTTTTCTCCATCCTTCGAAGAAAGCATGTTCTAGTTTCACCACTTAAACTATGCTTCGAGACATTAATTTTTAATATATTGTCCTCAAAGACTTTAAAAGAGTTTGAAAGGGCTAAAATACCCATATCAGTCTGCCAAAACACCTTACATTTATATATTATAAGTAAAAACCATGCTAGAGCAGATATGTAGCACCTTTAGTGGCACCAAAACAGTCAGATAATGTGGGGTCTGGACTTTCTTGTACAGAAGTGCAAGATCACTAAGTAGCTGTCTGCAACATGTCACTGCTTCTCAGAAATTGTGGTAAGAATGCAGAGAGAAAGATTGTGGAGCACTCTGTCCCAAAAAACATTAAAAATAATAAACATTGCTAGTGCACACAGTAACTTATCAGTTCACCTCAACACAAGTAAAAAGTCTAATTCTCAAACTATTAAGATTGCCTTCAGAAGCATAGCGAGAATCAGACCTCCAATTTGATGCTCTGCTACATTTTCATGAATAAATAAGTTTATAACTACTTAAGATTTATCTGCCATGAAAGCATGAGCAAAGATTGACATTTCTAATGCCCATGCTGGCTGCTTCCATATAAAAACTGCAGCATTTGGTGGTCCTTCCAATAACCCCAAATTGTTTCAGCCTGTCTGGAGCACTATGTGATAAATGGGTGTCCAATCTTGTAATGGGGCAGAATGTGCCATTGTGACTTTAGTCCAGTTTTGGCTATGAATTTATGCAATATATTGTGTTCATACAGTTTATCAAGAATTATAGGGCAAGTACTCCATAATGAATTATGGAAATGTTTCAGCTTAACATTGGGAAGGGAGCTGCTGTCTTAGTGGCTACACTCCAGCGTTTTACTAAACCAATTGTTCTTTTCCTTTCTGTGTTAATGTAACCCACAAGTATTATCACTCCAATGGCAGTACAGGAACTCCTAAGAACAAAGAGCAAATCCTGAGCTCATTCTGTAAGTACTCTGCCAGGAATGAGTGTCATAAATATGCCATAAATCTCATTTGTGTACCCCTGCAATAGACTCCCACAATAGTCCAGTCCTGGAGGTAGCTCAGAGCAAAGCACTAATACTCAAAGTGGGGGTCATGACCTCGGATGGGGGGTTGTGAGAGGGTGGGATCTGCCATCTTGAAATCTGGCACTGGGCTTTTCTGGGAGTAAGTCTCATTGACCATAATGGGACTTACTTCCAAGAAGACATGGGGGAGCTCTGGTATCACATCATGGTAAGTCTGAAAGGAAGTTCTGGACAGATTTTTTTTAAATTTGAAAGGGGGACCAGGGCTGAAATGCCCGAGTAGCACTGGCATTAAGCACATTTGTGGGCTCTAGCACCAGTTTAGGGGCAGCCAGTGCTGTGCTAGCAACCAGTGGAGAACCAGTGTTCTGCAACTTGATGGTCACCTGGACTGCCAGGCAGCAGAGAGGTGACTAGGTGTTTTGAAGTGGAAAGAAGTGTGAGAAAGGTGGGGAGAGGGTGGGAGGAGGCATGCTGGAAGAGAATGGGACTGGCAGAACTCAGCTCCACCAGATCCTGAGCCTCAGTATCAGCTTTTGTGGTCTGAAAGAAGCTCCTGATTATACAGCAACCCAAGGATAGCCAAAAAATCTAGTAGCCCCTTTGCAGAACCACTTCCCTTACCCGGGAGAAGGGAACCAAAATCCTCTTAACCTGAGAAGTTGCCTGCAGTGACTTGTAGCACTTAGGATGCTGTCGTTGAAATAATTTAGCTGACCAGTATAAAGGAAAGAGATTGAGCTCAGGCTCAATCCTAAACTCCAGTTAGGCTGCCATAAGCCCCAGCATAATTCCTGTGCTGACTTGGGGGTGTCCCAAAAGTGTCATAAGGCACTTCTGCCCCACTCCTGGGGTGGATGGGCTAGTTCCCAAACATATGCCAACCTTCTCACACCACCACAAGAAGGTGAATTCCTGTACCTAGTGAATTAGGCCAGACTAAATGGGTTAGGATTGTCCCATGAGAAGACTACCAGAAACTAGTGCAAGTAAATAGCAATAAAAAACTTAAATATTTTTCCCATACGAAACTCCCTACACTTATGTAAAACACAAATCTCTTAATGAAACCATTAGAAACGTATTCTTACTGCATGTAATTTATAATTTGGTAGTTATATCTGAGACTTACCTGAGTTGCCAGGAAGTATGAGCTGTTTTACTAAAGGAGGTTTAACTGGTGTGGAGGAAGGCGAGTTGAAGCTACTGCTGTAGGGACTGCCAGCATTGGGACTATAGGAATTGGCATAACTGACGCTGCTGAATGGATTGCTATAGAGGCTGTGTCTCTTGAGAGCTGAAGAAAAGGGCATAACATTATATTCAAGAAGTTACAGCACTAATTGTTTACTTTAAAATTAGACCTGCAACTCCAGGGCACATAGCACATTAAGGTGACATACCATGTTGGTTCACAATAGAATAAATTATTCTTTTCTTTTTTAAAAAAAATATTGCACAATATCAAAGAATAGAATCAACAACCTTTTTTACATGTATTCATAATTTTGTAAGCCACTTTGTGCATCTTCAATGTCCAAAATACATAAAGCACCTGTGTTTTGTTATTATTGTTCCTGTACTGGTACTGTTGTGCCAGTGGGATGTGGGCTACATCCTGTGATGCTAGAAGAGGAGTCACTTGGTTTTTTTCAACATATGGGAACATGTATTCCCTTTTCATATAAATGCACTGTGGCTAAACCAGAGGTGGAAAGATGGATAGGATTGAGCCCTCATTTTTTGCCACATTTTTATCCTACCATTCCTCCTAGTAGCTTGGTCTGGAATACATGAGTTTCCACACTCTTAACCACAAATCATCTCTCCAAGGCAGATTAGGCTGAAAGATGAAAACTGGTCCAAAATTACCCAGTATATTTCATGGTACTGAACTGCTCAATCAAGGCTATGAACAAACATACAGTACATTACTTCAAAAGGTATGTTTATTTCAGCTTAAAATCTAAATGAGAAAGAACTCATTGGTTTGTCCTCCATTTCAAGGATGAGGAATCAGATTTATGCACAAATTCACGGTTTCCACATTACACTACTCATGTGAATAGTTTCTCTTTCAAGTTGGCTAACAGGTTATTACAAGAATCAAATCAAACTTGTCAACATTTTCTCCTTTGACTTCAATCTACAGATCAAAAATACATGAACAGAGTTTCAGCTCACCTGCTCTACAGTACTCAATTTGAATCAGTGACCTGACTGAAAGGTCTTTGTTTTTCAATAAAATGTTACAACTGAGGGTTGTTACATATAGTACAGTTTAATAAAGATTAATTTAAGTGGGCAACTTCTTTATCTCTGTAATGATGGCGGGGAAAAAACCCTCTGCAAAATATACAGAAGCATACCATGTTAACATAAACTATTATTAACAAACTCACCTGACATTGTCTGTTCAAGTTTGTGGATCAATGACTTTTTAGCACATTCAATATCTGGAGTTGGATAGTCCAGTATCTGCCTGCACCAAACTAGTGGACTAATAGTTTTTTGCACTGGGGTCACTTTCTTCTTTGGTGAGGTGTACAACCTAATGGAAATAAAACAATGCAATATTAAAGAAGGGAACACCTGAGATTTTAATTTGTTTAAGTGATATTTTCTGTAAGAAGGGAGCAAAGGCCAGGGCTCACTTTCCTCAGCATTCTCAGAAATAAGTCAGTAGTTGTATATTTAAGAGTGTGTCTATTTGTGTCAAACATGAACATAAAGAAAAAGCAATAGTTTTGATTCTAATCCTTGCATTTTTGGAGGAGCAATATGAAATGACAAAGACAAGTTTCATTTCATTATAGTGCCTTTATCTGGATGGCCTAGGAAGTACAGTGGTAACTTGAGTAAAGAGTGACCTGAATAAAGAGCAATTTGTATGAAGAGCAAAATTTTCTCAGAAATTTTGACTTGCATAAAGAGCACTGTTTTGAGTAATGAGCACTTCTGAGGAAGTTTGGAACAGGCTTCCATGGCAAGGGAACTCACAGGCAGGATGAGGGACTTGCTTGAGCTACAGTGGGGCCCTGGGCAACTTTTGGAATAAGCTTCCATGACTAGGGAACTCATGGAGGGTTCAAGGGGAGCATCCTGAGCCAGGTTTGTATGTGGGATCTGTGTGTGGCAGCGTGGAAGGTGTGCCTTATCAATGTTCTAGTGCTGCTCCCCATCAGCAGCTTGGGAATGTTAATGTTGCACAAAAAGACATACCCCACAATCTAAAGTAACTACGGGAGCATGTAAGAGACATTATGTGTACCTGTAGTTACTGCACCACCAAGTGAAAACCTATGGGAAATTCATATTGCAATCCAGAGGAAATTGTTCTTACACCGGAGCAAGGACTCACCGTAGTTACTATGGATTGCACCCATAGATTCCATTGAGCCAGTGGATAGCAGTGATTCCATTAGTGATTGTGAAAGAACACAATCCTAACCATGTCTACTCAGGTATAAGCCCCATTGTGTCCAATGGGTATTACACCCAAGAAAGTATCTTTGGGATTGCAGCCAAAGTCATCCCCCTCTCTGTAACCCTCACAACAGCCATGAAGGTTTTCAAAGTTACAGTACAGTTCAGTACTGTACAATATTTTCTTTATTGCAGTGTTGTGTGTTACTGTATATTACAGTGTTTTATACTGTGTTATATTACAGTGTTTTGTCATCATTTTTATAAACAGTACTTTTATATGAATTTTTTTGGGTTGTGGAACCAATTGTCTGAGTTTCCATTATTTCTTATGGGAAAATCAGCTTCAAGTAAACAGCATTTCACGTAACAAGCATGTCTCCGGAATGAATTAAACTTGATACGTGAGGCACCACCGTACTATTTTCCTTATATTTTTTCTGCATTTTCAAATACTTTTAATTCTCCAGGAGCTCGTGTGCAGAGCCAGCAGAATTGCTGGAAAATCCTTCTGCAGCATTCTAGTTCTTCATTTGGAAACTCCATTATTTCTCATAAACTGGTTATAATAGATTCAGAGTTATCTTCCTGTCTGGAACAACTACCCCCTACAGGGCTGGGGGTACATGCAAATAGCAACCAGGTAGCCATATTTAATGAGAGTCACAGAATGATAGAGGTGGAATAAGTCATCTAGTCCAACCCCTGGCCCATAGCAGGAAATCTTCCTAGAGCATCTCCTATAGAAAACTGTCAAGCCTCTGCTTGAAGATGTCCAATGAAGGAGTGACCACCACTTCTCTTGGCAGGTTGTTCCGCTGCCAAACCTCCCTTACCATCAGGAATTTGTTCATGATGTCCAATTCAAACAGCAAGAACATAAGAGCAGCCCTGCGAGTTAAGGTCCTTCTACTCCTGATTCCTGTATCACAGTGGCCCACAAGATGCTTCGGGGAGCAAACCGGGCCACAAGATACCTGCATCTTGCTGGTATTTGATGAATAATCCATTCATTTTTATAAGTCTCTAACATATACATTCATGTTAATTCCTTTTTCCAGCCTCCAACACAGTGTCCGAGAGATGAAGTGGCCCTCCTGCCAAAAAGTTTGGAAACTCCTAACCTAGGTCAAGGGGTGGTGGTGGGATGAGGTAACCAAGTGGGTTCCATTCCTCCAATCAGGTAATGATAATATCAAACCAAAGTTACATATATAAGATAAAGCTCACAGGAAGTTTTTGATTTATCTCTACTACTCACTCAAGTTACCTACTCATTGAGAGCGGAGCTCCCACTTGCTTATCTACAAACTTAAGGCCAAGCAATTCCATGATCTATGCACTATAGTTTAACCTACAATCTAGCTAAGTTACATTAAATAATTACTTTATTTTCCTAATTGCTGAGACAGGCCAGCCTGCAAACTTCCCCTTAATGTAGTAAGCATATGGGGGGGGATTGTAGGGCTGGAGTTTTGAGTTGCATCTTTGCTCCAGCCGCTGGATATTACCAGCTATTGCATCATTTTGATGAAAACATTTCTATACTTTCCAGTAAGCTGAAGTATATTCCATCAGTCTGCCTGTACATTTTCTACCCACCATGCTAATTTCCATTTTTATATGGACTTTTGATTACCGGTAATTAGTTACATTCTGACCCTTTGCCCACTTGGTCCTACAGACACCTATAATGGGTAAGAAAAGGTCTTTTGTCCCAGACAGTCCTCCTCTGCTTGTTCTCTGTAGCCTGGGACAGTGGCAACAGACACAAGCTACCAATGTTATTTCCCCAGCTGATCCAGTAAAAGGAAATCAGGGAAGGGTGGTTCAGTAAAAGGCAACCAGGGAGCAGGAACAGGAGTGCACACTAACTACTAGGAACTGCTTCCCTAGTCAGCCTACTTTCTTCTAGGATTTACTCTATTCATTACAAATGTATTTAAACTGCAGATTTTCACTTTGTATAGTCAGTCTGTCTCTTATGTGAGAGTTTGATTCAGAGTTCCATGCATTAAGGGGAAAATTGAACATAGTAAAACTACCTTAATTATGAATGGTATTGTCTCTTTGTGAACTAGAATGGCACTATGAGACACATACAGGAACTAAGATGAATGAGAAAACAGCCGCTTCATTATCCCATTCCATGCAATCTCCAGGTAAGTGGAAAAATGAGTGGAATTCAGTGGTATGATCTAATCTATATAACCAGTTATTAACAAGAAATAGGACATATAAAGTTTATAAATAGCCATTTAAAAGTGGCTGCCAGATGGGCATAGAATCAGTTGTTAATTTCTTTGAATCCCATCACTGGTGGAATTGCCGGTACTATTTAAATGGCTGTTTCTATCTTTCTTTGTGGAGCATATATTCTTGAATTTGCACACATCAAAATGCAGGCAAATTTTATTCACATGAACAGTAGCTGGAAGAGGAATGAACACAGTGAACATACTTGTGAACATACTTCACAAGTATTTTAAAGGAAATAATGACAATATGCACATGCATACATGATAAACTATAAAACTATGTTTAAATATCTGTACTATATTGCAACAAAACATTAGAGACCCTGAGTTAGCTTTAGTGGCCTATACAGCTTTAGTGGGCTACACTTATGAGTCAGCTTTAGTAGCCTATTCGTAGGATTTCATTTACACCCCTGCTCAAGACATCACTCAAGAAATAATTTAAAAATACAGTACTGGGAGGTGGAAGATGTTCAAGAAATCCAGATGTCCTGCAAATTCTATACAGGATGCAAGGTTTTTCTTTCACTGAAATAAAATCCTTTAAAGAATACCCACTCAGTATCCTGAGAATGACAACTGCAATCCAGAAAATGGTCCAATACCTAGAAGCTTTTAAACTAAGGTAAACTTAGGGACAGGGGCATTAAAGCTCTCAATGATGCCAATGAAACTGCATCATTTTGTATGTGTAATCAAAGTACCAGAATGCCAATAAGCAAAGGACTTTAAATACTGTACTCTTTTCCTGAAAGATGCAGAAGCCAGAGTTAGACTATATGGATATCATATCCTTGCAAAATATGAATTTTCTTTCAAAAATGTAGCATGATTTTAAGTCTTTTATTTAAGAAATAAAATTCTGAGATCTTGAATAAAACTCAAATCACATCTCAAAACATGAGGACCAACAAAGCACCGCCCAGCACAAATCTGAATGAATCTTGTTACCACCTCAATTCTGGGTTGCTATAACAAAAATACGTTGGGCCGCCTAACTGGGGAAAGGACAAAGAGATTCTCCATTTGTAAGCCGTTTCCCTCTGCGGAATGGGGTGCATTATTCCTTCACTTTCATAGAGAAGAGGAAACAAAAGAAGTCTCTGCATCCTGGAGGCATAAAGCACAGTGTGCATCCAACCTATGCATGTCTACTCAGAGGGAAGTCCCATTATAAAAAAAATGGTGCTCACTCCAAGGTTAGGTAGAATAGAATGGCAATCTTACAGCCCAATCCCATGTCTACACAGAAGAAATCTTGTTATAATCAGTGGGGCTTACTCGCAGACAAGTGTAAGATTACAGAACCACATAAGGATCCAAAAAAAAAAAGGAAACCCAGATTCTTAGATATTTGGGGGGCTGTGACAGCTCTCTAGGAAGAACTGCCTCACTCCTACAGAAACCCCTTCCTAAAGTCTTAAGCTGGACATTCTCATCACTCATTTCTGTATACAGGGCAAGGGTTACAATCCTATCCACACATTTCTGGGGGTGAGCCCCACTGACTATAATGGAACTGACTTCTGAGTAGCACTGGCCTCAAGCCTCAAACCTTTAAGCATAATGCTTTTGGTGAAACAACTGCCACAGTACTGGATGAGAATGATGCTTTATTGAGAGCCCACTCCTTTGCATGCCTACTAAGAAGTAAGGCCCATTATAGCCAATGGGGCCTACTCCCAGGAAAGTGTGGATACGACTGCAGCCTCAGAGCCCAACCCCAGACACATCTACACAGAATGGGCTTATTCCTAGGTAAATCTGGATAGGATTGTGTCTACTTACTACTTGTAAGTGTGCACGTCTATGCAGAAGTCCTATTATAGTCAGTAGGCTTACTCCAAGAAAGTGCGGATAAGATTGCAGCCCAATCTTAAATGTGTCTACTCTGAAGTAAGTCTCATTAGTGTCAGTGGGGCTTTCTCCCAGGTAAATGTTGCCCCAGAGCACAACCCTATGCATGTCTACTCAGAAGTAAGTCCCAGTAAAGTCAATGGGGCTAACTCCCAGGAAAGTGTGGATAGTAGTGCAGCCTCACAGCCAACCCTATGCGTGTCTACTCAGAAGTAAGTCCCAGTTAAGTCAATTGGGCTTACTCCCAGGAAAGTGTGGATAGTAAGTAGTGCAGCCTCACAGCCAACCCTAGGCATGTCTACTCAGAAGTAAGTCCCAGTTAAGTCAATGGAGCTTACTCACAAGTAAGTGTGGACAGGGTGGCAGCCGCAGAGCCCGACCACAGGCATGTCTACTCGGAGGTAAGCCCCATGGAGTGAGTAGGGCTTACTCTGAGGCAAGTGTGGCCACCCAGCCTTGAGTTCCGCTGCCTACACCCTCACCACTCCCTGCTCACCATCCCGTCTCGTCCTCCTCGCAGCCGGCCAGGCGCTCCAGCTCGTCGGGCTTGAGGGGCTCCACTTCATCCAGGAGGCTGCCGGGGCTCTCTCCGGCCGCCCCTCCGGCCGCCTCAGCGTGGCTGTCTTCGCCGGGGAGAGGCCTCCTGGGCCCGGCCTTGGGGCTGCCGAGGCGGCCGTTGTCGAGCGCGGCCAGCAGCGGGTTGGGGCCGCGGGTGGCGGAGGGCGCCGGAGGAGGCAGCGGCGGGGGCGAGAGCTGCGGGGAGAGCTGGGGCGGGGGCGTGCAGGCGCCCGAGCCTCCTCCGCCCCCCAGGAGCCTCTTAGGGCTGGCCCCGGCGGCGCTGCGAATGCGGAGCTGCTCGTTCTGCTTCTCCAGCTTCTTCACCAGCTCCTGCAGCTTCCGCACCTCCGCGTCCGCGTTCACGTTGGAGTTGATGTCCTCCATGGCCGCCCTCCTCCGCCGCCGCAGCAGCACCGGCTCCCTCCCCCGCCCCGCTCCCGTCAGGCGGCGCCTCCTTCCTGCCCGCCCGCCTGCCCGGCCGCCCGCCTCCCCTCACGCTGGGCCGAGCCCCCTCTACATGGCCGGGCGGGGAAGCGCAGCTCTGCCTCCCTCGCAGCCAGCCGGGGCTGCCGTCGTTCCGTTCCGGGCCCTGTTCCGTCAGCAGCCTCGGCGGCGGCTCCAGCTCTAGGGAGCGGGCGGGAGAGCGCTCTCGGGGGAGGCCTCCGCCGTAGCCATGGCCGTCCCTTCCCTTCCTTCCCCTCAGGCGGAGCGAGCCTCGAGGGCTGAGGGCCAACCGCCCCCGTACTCACTCCGGCAGCAGGCCAGGCCCGACAGTGGGCGCCGCCCGCGAGGGTCACGCTCACGCCGACTCCCTCAGGGCCGTTATGGCGCCTGCGCCTCCCTCAGGAGAGATCTACCCCCAAAATGGTCTTGCTTCTGAGTAGACCTGCCTAGGACTGGGCTCTGAGGCTGCCTGTCCTACTCACACTTACCCGTGAGTAAGCCCCATTGACCACAATGGGACTTGCTTCTGAGTAGACCTGCCTAGGACTGGGCTCTGAGGCTGCCAGTCCTACTCACACTTACCCGTGAGTAAGCCCCATTGACCACAATGGGACTTGCTTCTGAGTAGACCTGCCTAGGACTGGGCTCTGAGGTTGCCAGTCCTACTCACACTTACCTGTGAGTAAGCCCCATTGCCCACAGTGGGACTTGCTTCTGAGTAGACCTGCCTAGGACTGGGCTCTGAGGCTGCCAGTCCTACTCACACCCGTGAGTAAGCTCCATTAACTACAAGGGACTTACTTCTGAGTAGGCATGCTTATTTTTGGGCTCCGATGCTGCACTCTAATCCAAACTTACCTGAGAGTAAGCCCCACTGATTACAAAGGGATTTACTTCTGAGTAGACATGCCTAGAATTAAGCTCTGAGGCTGCAATCCTAGCTACACTTTCACCTGGGCGTAAGCCCCATTGACTATAGTGAGACTTAACTTCTGAGTAGGCATGCCTCAGATTGACTGGAATCCTAGCCACTCCATTACTGGGAGTAATGGGTCTCACTTCTGTGCAGACAAGTATAGATTAGGCTCTGAAGGTTGCAATCCTATCCACATTTACAGGGGGTGGGGTCTTAGTTCTGAGTAGATACATCTAGGCTTAGGCTCTGAAACTGCAATCCTAGCCACACTTTCCTGTACTATAATGGAGCTTACTTCTGAGTAAAGGTGCCTACAGTTGGCTTTTGACACTAATCCTACCCACACCTTTATCTGGGTTCAAACCCCATTGGCTCTTGGGATTCACATCTGAGCAGACATGTAACTCTGAGGCTGCAACCCTGAGAATGGGAACAAGTCCTGTTGACTCTAATTAAACTTACTCCTGAGTAGATATGCATATTATGATTGGCCTCTTAAACGCTCTATTTTTGTTCTTAAGGCTACACTCCTAAAACAGTTTCCTAAGAGTAAGTCCAATACAACAGAATGGGATTTGCTTCTGAGTAGACAAGCTTAGGATTGCAGACAGACCCTACAATCCAGAGTAACTACGGGAGCACGTAAGAGACATTACATGTACCCATAGTTACTGCACTATCTAGTGAAAACCTATGGGAAATTCATATGGCAATCCAGAGCAAACTGTTCTTACACCGGAGCAAGGACTCCCCGTAGTTACTCTGGATTGTGCCCATAGTCATTTAATTGTCTCTTTTGACTTCCTCTCTTTTTTTCTGTCTGACTTTCCACAAGTTGTGTTTATTTAGAAGTGATCCCTGACTTGGATGCTTCCACCTCCCCACAGTTATTTTCAGTGGTTCTACCACAGTGGTCTTCAACCTTTTTCATGTCACACACCCCCCCCCCAATACATACACATACACAGACATGGGAACATAAGAACAGTCCAGCTGGATTAGGCAAAAAGTTCCTCTGGTCCAGCAATTTGTATCTCACAGTGACTAACCAGATGTCTCAAGGAACACCCAAGAGACCTGATCCCTTGCATCTGCTGGCATCAGATAAAGCCTACTTTTAGAACCAGAAAGTTTCACATATTCATCATGGCTTGTAACCAGTGATGGTTTTTCCCTCTTAAAATCTATCAAATCACCTTTTGAATGCATGTAGGGGAGATGCCACCACCACATTCTGTGGCAAGGAGTTCCACAGACCAATCACTCACTGGATAAATAAATATTTCTGGATATTTCCAATCATAGTGGATGGCCCCTCATTCTGGTGTTGTGTGACAGGAAAAGAACATCCCCTCTATCCACATCCTGCATAATTTTGTGTGTCTCAATACATATGTTACAGGATGAGATTGGGAACCGACCATTGATCTATCCCCCGCCATCCAAGATCTGCAGGTCAGTGGTTCAAGAGATAAGAGCTACAATGAGACCAATGTATCCTGAAGGTGCATAGCTGTGCACCTTTCAGCCAAGCTCTCTGCAGCTTGGAGATTGGTTGACCTGGAAGTGAGTCAACCAGGCATGGTGATATCACAGTGATGGCATTCCATGGTGATGTCACTGCGAGTAAAATACTGCCACACTGTAGCACAGCACAGGCTCAACAGCAGCACTAATTCTTAAGCAGGAGGGGGCTCAATGGTGAACCTGGACCTCTATATGGAAAGGGGGCATAAAAAAAAGCAGGCCTCCGTCAGTCTTGAAAGACTATGGTATTGTGCTCAGCGCTGCATATGCTGCATGCGAAGCACGAAAGCCTGGGGTTGGATTGTTATGGAGGATAGGCTGTTACCCAAGCAGCAAATCCCACCTCTCCACACCACTGAATTAGTTCAATGGAAAGGCAGACCCAATACGATTGGATCCAGCTGGCGTCGCAGAGCTGGGCTAAGGACAGGAGCTCACCCAGTCTTGTGGGGCCGACCCGGGTCTCAAACCCTGGCCTGCTGGTTAACAGGCACAGTGTCTTAGCCACTTGCGCCATAAAAACAACAACATTAATTTCAGCAATTTTCTTACTGATATACATCAGTTTGGGGATGTAGTCTTCTGCATAAAATGAATCTACGCTGATTCAACATGTCTGAACCAGTTACCAAACTTTTTAAAGTTAGTGCTTAAATCATAACTATTTTAGAGGGTTTAAAAATGATGGTGAACTGGAATGCAATCCAATTTATGCTGGTTTGACCATGATTCTAGAGGCTAATGTGGACTCCTCGAAAGAAAAGGGAAAGGGAAAAGTTAAAGAGCAAGAACTCTTGCGTTTTTACACATTACTGGCATGGGTGGAGAACACTTGATGAATTACACTGACACATTAAGTAAGGATAATCCATCAAAGCTTTAAGCTTTATAAAGCTAATGAGTAAATCAAATAACTGTCTTGAATAAAGTGTTCATATTTCAAGAAATAGAAGGATTAGATAATATACACAGTCTCTGCCTATGCTTTGATCATGTTACATGTCACAGTCTCTGACTTGAGTGAGGAGAAATGGTTCATTCTAAAGATACATTCACAGTATCTCTTTTCTGTGGAATTGTTATTGTTCCTTCAATCACTTTTCATAGAATTTCAATTTTTACCCCCAAATTGTTAATTTACAGTATTTTCTGTATTTTTCTCAAATCTGATTTATCACTTCCTGTGATAAAGTTGTAGCACAGTCTGACTAGTATAGACAGCCCTTCAAACAGCCTCCTTCGCAACAAGCCAAGAAAGAAGATTGCCAGTTGGCACTTTGGAATAAGGGAACTTTTATTCTCTTGGCTTGGGTAAACCCCAACACCTGCAATGGGGATAACTGCATTCATGCCAGCAAAATCATTGGCATGAAATCAAATCAGAACAACCCACATTGGGAAATTTGCTCCCATTCTCCCTCTTGCCAACCCACGGAGACCTTACCTGCTCCTACAGGTTCAGGTCTTTGTGTCTGTGCCATGTGCTTCAGTTCTGCTGTGAGTGTGACATGCCTTAAGACACATTTGCAACATGCTGCTGGTAAGGACCAGACCTACATGTGCTGTAGGTCTATCAAGGCTCTTGTGCCTTTATAGCTCATATGCCCCTGCTAACTGGGCAAGAGACACTCTTTCAAGTGGGTGTTCCTCCTTTATGTAGCAGGGGGAGAGTAATCGGCCCTACACACTCCAGCAATGTCTGTTCTTGGCTTCTGCTGGTGTTCTTATTGCATTTTAGATTGTGAGCTCTTTTGGGACAGGAACCCATTAGCTATTATTTAGCTATTAATTTTTTCATTTTCTTTGTAAACTGCTTTGTGAACCTTTTAGTTGAAAAGCGATATATACTGTACATAGGTAGATTAAAGTAAATGCTTCAAAGTAAATACAGTACCGAACATCTTTGCAGTTCAGAGATGGGGGAGGAGGGATAGTCTTTGATTACCAATTTGTTTAAAACCTTATTTAAAAATATAGAGATCCAGCCCTACAATAATGTTTAAAAAGAAGAAGAAATGAGAATGTATGCACACTGCAGCTCTGACATAACAAAGTGATGCTTCAAGAAAGTTGTTTATACATAATTTGCTTAACTATGATAAATACAAAATTATTTGAATAGTTTTTATGTTGATCAGTATTTGGATTCTATTACTGAACTTTAGCTTCTTTCTTTTAAAAATCCAGGTGTCTCTTGTAATCCACTATGGTTTTGCTGTGGAACCCCAGGGGAGAAAAAAATCCATGTATAAACAATGGGAAAAAATATGTATGTTTAAAGACCCACTTCTAGGTTTCTTGCTCCTCTATTATACCTAACTGAATAAGGTAGTGCCTCAATATCTGCAGGGGTTTGATTCTGGGTCTGAAAAATGGAATGATTGGTTGCAGGACTACCAATCCACAATAGTAGAAAAGCAGTTTTTAAAACTGATTTACAGTGGCCATTCATGTTGAGTCAAATCCATGTATAAAAAATCAATGTATAACATGGTTGTACCTGAATTAATTTTGATTTCTGATAACAGGTATTCCAGTAACCTGGGAGTGGTGTTTAATTCTATTTCTCCATTGTTTCCTTTATACACTGATTTTTTTAATCCACAGGAGGTTCTGGAAAGGAATTCCAGATAACAATTCCAGTGGATAACAAGGGCCTCCTTTACATTGTATTACTTCTAGGGGTTTTCAATATGCCTATGCATGATTGTTTACATGCAGAAGTGTTCCACTAAATTCTTAAGCCAAATCTATCATGAGCTATAGAATTTGCTGTTATGTGTATTTTCCGCTGTGAATTGATACAAGACTCCTTCCAATTGGATGAAACTGTAAGCACTATTGCAGTTCATTTTTTAAAATCCCGAATTCCTAATATTCACCCTGGTGCATTCATTCAGGTGACAAGAGTAAGTAAATGGATACCAGTATATCCTGTATCCATGAATTCATTTATTTGTTAATCAGGTCCACTCCCTTATTAGCACTCCCTCCAAAGGCTAAGGGAGCTCCTTTAGGGCTTCCTTGGACCTCCCAATACCTTATAAGGTATTAAAAACAGTCGTTTCCCATCAAAAGCTTACACTTCTGTACCTCCTAGCAGTCTTGTTTTCCTATTCATTGATGAAAGGACTTGACTGAACTGAAATATCTCAACTCATTGTCATAGGTTTTGGAGAACTACACAGTTTATTTGCTAGATAGTTTTTGAAGTTATTGAATATGTAACATATTCTGACAGTGTAAACCAAAATGATTTCCAGTATGTACATCCAGCAGCACCTTAGGGCATTTTCTGTGCTACAGATTTAAACTGGTTTAACAATCACTCCCTCTTTTTAGTGAACCTGGGAATCATATTACCCAGTACAGTTTCGTTGTGTAAACATACTATCTTATGATTCATCAAAGTCTTCTCTGTTCATCAATCCCACTGCCACCAAATATCATAACTTTTCAGCCTTATGGTTGGCCCTGTGGTGGTGAATATGCCTTTATGCTGCTGTGTAAGTGAATTATTTTCACTCATCCTGTAATTCTCCTTCCATGTTCTCTTATGCCACAACTCTGTGATGCTATAGCTCATCACTCCGGCGGACAGTGTACCAGTGTACCAAGTTTACCAAGTTTCCAGTGTACCAAGTAAGTCTTGTGGCTACAAGGTACTTAAAAGTCATGACTTTTTGCAGGCACAGCAATTGTTTAATGCCATCCTAAATGGTACAGTTGTACCTGCTTAATGAGTGTCTAAGTAACAAGTGTTCCACTTAACGAGCACTCTGTTATGCAGGACCTCTGCCTCACTTTAAGAGGCAGATTCACATAAGGAGTGCTTGCGCAGGCTGCCCTTTACATGTCTTAATTATCCTTGACATTTCAACAATCAAGAGTAATTAGACCCATCCATTTGAGATGTGAATTCAGGAGGGGCACCGCTAGGAGGGGGCTGACTGCTTGGGCTGCTTTGCTGGAGGAAGGAATTAAAGTAGGCTTCGAATTAAAGTAGGCTGCAAGCTGTTTGCCTACAAGGAAAAGGAGGACAATGGAAATCTCTTGCCAGGACATGTCTTCACAAGGATGATAAAGAGAACGAGTTCTGGAAAGAGATCTCCATTGTCCCTTTTCCCCTTCTAGGCAAGCAGCTTGTAGCCTACTTTAATTCCAAGAAGACTACAATGTCTACTCAGAGTTAAGCCTCATTGTGTTCAATGAAGCTTACGCCCAGGAAAGTGTCTTTAGAATTGCAGCCTAAGCAGACTTCATATATCACCCCTTCCATGCAGTCCAGAGGGCATAAATTGGGAATTGACTCTGAAAGCACAATCCTAACCATGTCTACTCTGAAGTAAGCCTATTGTGTTCAGTGGGGCTTACTCCCAGGAAAGTGTCTTTAGGGTTGTGTCTTTAGGATTGCAGTCTCCTAAGTGTCTTTAGGATTGTCTCTTTAGGATTGCGTTTTCTAAGTAAATCTAAGTAGATTTAGGAAATCTACTTAGTCTCCTAAGTAGATTTCATAGAATCATGCACATTGAATGCATGTTTTGAATTCAATTCCAGTGTTTTGTTATCATTTTTACGTACTGTTAATATTTTATATGAATATTTTTTGGGTTGTGAAACAAATCGTCTGAGTTTCCATTGTTTCCTATGGGAAAATCTGCTTCACTTGAAGAGCTTTTCACTTAAAGAGCATGCCTCCGGAATGAGTTAAGCTCTTTATGTAAGGCACCACTGTAGTACATTTAGCATCCCAGGAACTAACAAATAACTTGAGTGGGAGAAAAATATCCCATATGCCCCCACCCATTGCGCAGCACCCCCCATGTGCAACACTCTCATGAGCAACATCTCCATGCGCAAAACCGCCCCATGCGCATCACTTCCTGCACAACACCTGCCCCATGCACATCACCCTCCATGCATATCACCTCCCATGCGCATGGAGGGGACCCTGGGACCGAGCACCAAATTGTCTGGATGTTGGTCAGTCTTCCATGTTAAGTATAGGACAAAAACACGTACCACTTTTCACACCCTTAAGGGTTAAATTTTCAAAAGAGGTTCTTGGTGGGTGTTGATGTCACAGAAGGAATACCCTTCCCAAATTTCATGCTTCTAGGTCCAGGGTTGGGGCAGAACGTCCTTCAGTCAGGGGTTCTTCAGTGGAAAGTATAGTGAGGAAAACACATTGTGCCCCTTTTCACCACCTTCTGGCTGATGTGCACGGGGTAGTGTTGTGCATTGGGAGTTAGATGCATAAGGGGGGGTGATGCACAAGGGGAGGTGTCACACATGGGGGGTTGCGCAAGGAGGGGAGTTGGTGCGCATGGAAGGGGGGTTGATGCCCATGGGAGGATGTTGTGCATTTGGGGTTGATATGCATGGGGGATGTTGTACATTCAGGGTTGATGCGCTTGGGAGGATGATGTGTATGGGGGAATGGTATGCAGGGTGGATGGTTATTTTACTCCTGCAACATGGGCACATTTCGCTAGTACTGTATATAAATTACGAATTTAAAGCTTATATAGGATACAAAGCTCATAATGTGTTCTTATGGGCACAATCCAGAGCAACTACGGGGAGTCCTTGCTCCGGTGTAAGAACAATTTGCTCTGGATTGCAATATGAAATTCCCATAGGTTTTCATTAGGTGGTGCAGTAACTACGGGCACACATAATGTCTCTTATGTGCTCCCGTAGTTGCTCTGGATTGTAGGGTATGTCTAATTGTCCACTTCTCGGATATGTTCTTCCCAAAATTCACTGTTCAGCAGCAGCATGAGCAAGCAGTTCATCCTTTAAAAAACTTAAGCTTATTAAACCATTTGAATACATTTTATGGTCAGATTTTTAAAAACATAATAAAGGGCTTCAGTTGTATGACACTTTCATAGGAGTAAGGGTGAAATCCAGAGTAACTACGGGGAGTCCTAGCTCCAGAGTAAGAACAAGTTACTCTGGATTGCAATATGAATTTCCCAAAGGTTTTCACTAGGTGGTGCAGTAACTATGGATGCATATAATGTCTCTTACGTGCTCCCATAGGTACTCTGGATTGTGCCCTTAGTCTCACTGAAATAAATGGGACTTTGGAGTAGATAAGTCTAGGATCAAACTCTAAGATTGTAGAGACTACATAACTCACTGAAAAGTGAAAAGATTTAAAACACTTATATAACAAAGTGACTTCATTTACTGCTGTTCTCAGCACTGAAAAGTATACAAAACTCCACCCTTATGAGACAACGTACTGATCTTAGATTCCAGCCTAGGAGGCCTCCAGTGTTTTGAGAATAATTTGTTCCACCTTTTCTGGCCTTGGCAACTTCATTAGAAAATACCAGTTTCACTGCGTTTTTCTGTAATTAAAGTACCTTGTATTTACACACAGAAATGAAGATTATCATTTTGGCATAGGAATGCTTTGAGAAACGGCACACACATTTCAGTAGCACAAATAATTCCCAGGTATTTTTTTTTAATTCTCCAAACTGAAAGTCTAAGGCTGCAATCCAAAAGAAAATTTCCCGGGAGTAAGACCCACTGAACACAGTGGGACTAACTTTTGAGTAGACATGGTTTGGATTGTGTTCTCAGATGTTAATAAATATAAATTAAAATAGCAATGTCTACATTCCAAACCACACTTTCCTGGGAGTAAGTACTATTGAACACAGTGGGACGCATTTGTGTTTTCTTGCATCAAGGGTATAATTTATAAGTATGCACATAGAGAAGCATGCAGACAAAATGTTTCAGATTCTTCTCATTTGCTAGTTTTTCAAGAGCAGGCATATTTTCAGCCAGTTCTCTGGTTCAATATAATGGTTGACTCTACTTTTCAAGGAGTTACAAGGGTGTACTATTAAACATGTCTGCAAAATGCCATTGCCTGAAGAGTTCCTATCCTGTTATAATTGTTATTTGGTATACAAAGTAACCACAGTAGATGATGTTAAAATTTACTGGTTATTTTGCAATTAAATACTGTACTGACTATATTATACTAATTTATTCATTTGTATGGATATTCTGATGTTTCTTGTTGCTGGGAGGTTCTTGTGAAGTCCAGCAGCCAATATTTTTAGAACTATTTATGCCTTACACATCATGAGTCTTGTTCTACAGGCAGCTCATAGAACTCTTCTGGATGGTGTCTTTCACAGCATGGTCATCACATCTGGCATAAAGGAATGCCCTCCAAGCTTCCAGGGAGGAGCATATACAGTACTGTACTGAGTGGACATTTGAACCTTTCAGTACATCTTGCAAACTTACCTTAAGCCTCATTCTCCCACTAGTGCCTCCCAGTGCCCCCGGAATGCCGGACCAAGGTGCCATTGGTCCGGACAGTCCAGACCAATCGCAAAAATTCCTACTTGGTCCAGGCATTTCCGGGCGCCTGGACTCCCTGCAGCCATTCCAGGCAGTGATAGCAACACACAAGAGATACCGTTTGGTTCAGTGAATGCCTGCATGTTACCATTGCTGGCTCCAAAGGGAAGTGGGAAAGGATGTGTGGGAAAACACATCCTTATGTGTTTTGCCCTTCTTTAGCTGCACTACTGTATTTTATCTCCACCAGTAGAAAATGAAATAGTGTATTGCCTCTGGCTGCACAAACATTTATTTATGAGTTTATACCCTGCCTTTCTCATGCAAAAGGTAGCCTATAGAGCTTTAATTCTTCTCCTCCTGCTATCTTCACAACAACCCTGTGAGGTAGGTGAGCCCGAAAGTGAGTGACTGGCCCAAAAGTCACCCAGGAAGCTTTATGGCCAAGGAGGGATTTGAACCTGGATCATCCAGATCGCAGTCCAACTCCTTACCCACTATTCACCAGAAGTTCCAGAAGTATAGTTCCTCTGCACTATAATCTGGGTTGTGGGGGAGAGAGTGCAAATGTAGGTGTCAATAGGCTGAAATTCTAATCACCTTTCCAGTGCTGGAATTTGGATGCATCTTGTGTTGGGTGGCAGTCATGGAGGCCTCCTCAAGGCAAGGGAATATTTCCTCCATTATCTCTGAACTGTAATGCCCTTTCATTACTACTGAAAAGCTGGTTAGGACTGCACTATTAATGAAAAAAATTATGTTGGGTGAAACTTATGCATACTGTATTTTTGCTAAGGCTGAACTGTGTGTCTGAACAGATCAAAGGCCTCCAGAGGGCAGCAGAGCAACAAAAGGAATCTGTTAAAATTGGGTTTGGGAGATGTTCAAGGCCCTATAATATTTGGTTCTTCGAATTATCCACACTGGTTTACTCACATTACTGAGTCGCCTTAGAAGTAAATCCCACCAAGTTCAATGGTGCATACTCCCAAATAAGCAAGCATATGAATATAACTTTAAAACTTAAACTGCTGTGTAGATTAATAAGGGGCTATAATAACCTCAGGGCATTAGTGGGCTGTTTTTCAACTCATATTTCCAATTAAAATAATTAAACTATGAATAGAGACCTGTGATTATTTAACAATCCAAACAAGTCCCTTGACATCTTGCTTGTTTTGCCTTGTGCTGACAGGAATGGCAAAGTTTCCATTAACTTTGCTGGCTTAAAAAGTAGCAAACTAAACGTATGCACAACTAGGCATCTATCCAAACACAGACACAAACTAAGCATTTTATTGGCCTGTAAATGATAGGGAAAAAAATAATTAATTAAATATATCAAAATAAAAGAAATTGTAGCAGTACTTCCTAAATGTTTTCTTTTTATATGTTAAAATTCATAGAATAAACAAATAATTTTTAATGTTTTGTTTGGAATAATCAGAATAATGATCAAAATATTCAACATGAGAGGAAGCTTCATATCTGACTGCATATTGTTGTTGTGATGGAACCTGGCCCACCCAAGTGCTTTTAAAAGGAGTTTTGACGATTTATGGAGAGAGAAAAATTAATCACATGTTATAATACAGAAGTAATTTTAGATCATGGATTTTAGTGGTAGCCTACCTCTTAATGACAGAATGCAGAAGGGAATGGCAACAAGATACATGTTGTTGTCTTCTGTGGTCCCACTGACATCTGGTGGGTCACAGTAAGGTAAAGGAAGCCAGATTAGACAGGTCCTTCACCTGATCCAGCAGGGAATTAAAAAATTGAAATTACAGGAGATTTCTATACAAATTTAAAAAATCTAAGATAAAAGAACAAATGTCCCTTTTTCTAGGACTCTGTGACTGTCCACCCATTGAAGGATGCAGCACACACCCCACTATTACAGTTGCATCAGCGCTGGACTGAGTAGGATTAGCCCTAAGTGAGATATGAAAATAACATAAAAATTGCTGGTGCAAGTATATATGGACACAGAATAGTGTATCAAGGTCTGGAATGGGAATCAGCAATATCCCTAGGAGCTGTGGGGTCCAATTAGAAATATTTCTTGCAGTCCCAGGTTCTGCAACTAATGTCTATAGAATCTTAAAGAAATAAAATTTATTACAGACTTCATATCTTTACTAACATTTTAAGAATTCAGAAAATTGTTGCTAATTATTTATTAAACTGCCAGTGTGGTTTTAGGTGTCAGTTGCAATGTGTTGTTGGCTGTATTTGACAAGACTAGAGTAGGTCAAAGGCCCCTTAGGTGTAGGGCCCAGCTGGGAGCAATTGGGGTCTAACTGATCCTGTTTTAGGGTAATCAAACACCAAAATACAGTGGTGCCTTGTAAGACAAATGTCTGCTGCAATCCTAAAGACACTTTCTTGGGAGTAAGACACATTGAACACAATGGGGCTTAATTCTGAGTAGACAGGTTAGGATTGTGCCCATAATTAATTCTGTAAGCATGCTTGTCTTACAAAAAGCGTTCTTTATACAAAGTGGATTTTCCCATAGGAAATAATGGAAACTCAGCCGATTGGTTCCACAACCCAAAATATTCACATAAAAATATTAATTGCATGTAAAAATGAAGACAAAACACTGTAATAGAATTCAAAACACTGTAATATAATAGAACATGATTACTGTAATATTAATAAAACGCTATAATATACTGTACAGTAAAACAGAAAAGGAAAACCTTTACGGCCAAGGATGACTAATTTTCACAGAAAAAGAGTCACTGATGTCTTTTTGAGCAACTTTAACAAGGAATTATGTAATGACACTTTTGTCTCTTTTTGAGGATTTCACAGAAATGTGACATTGCATTGTCATTAAATAGATTCATCGCTCATACTGCTACAGCCTTATTTGGATGGTGGTTTTGTACACAATTTTGCACAATTTCCCCATGTTTACAAATGTCCTTGATGTGAGGGATTCCTCCTCCTTATTCTCCTCCTCTGCAGATGAGATCTCCATAACTTCCTGCTCACAATGCAGATCCATTCATTTGTTTACAACGAATTTTCATTGTAAAACTGTTCATCTTACAAGGCAGAATTCCTTAGAAATTTTAGTTTGTCTTACAAGTTATTTGTATCCTGTTCCAGCTAGATTCAGATGCCACCATCCAACAGCAATGTTCCACTCAGTCCACTCTTTTTGTGACTCTTCAGCATGGAGGATTCTATGCTGGCAGGTGTAGTTACTCCACTCACCACTTAAGTGCAAGGCCCCTCCAAGGCATGGGATCCAATTAGTCCTAATTGACCTGAAGCTGGCCCTGGTGATGCCACTGATACCACCCCTTCCAGCCCTTTTTTCTTCCACAATCTCCTCCCCATTATTCCACTTTCCTGCTTGCCTCCTGCCTCCTTTGCTGGCATACTCATGACAGGGGACATGCTAGATCCACTTATGGGTGGCAACCACCACCGCTTGTTGCCTATGGCAGTGGCCCACTTATTTCTGATGTTGGATCTCATTAGCAACAGCCATAAAGCGCCATATGTCACTGAAACTGTTGGCATAAGGGTGCCTCAGAGCTGTTATTTAATGACAGCCTTAGCTTAGAAGTGGAGTCTATAGAGGATTGCTGGATGCCATGTAGACTGCATCATCTTTTTGTGACATTATTAGATGGCATTATTAGATGGCAATGGATGGCATTGCCAAATGCAGGGCTGAACACCACCTTACTGGAACACCTTACTGGAACACCACTAACTGGAAAGCAGTAGGATTTGTCCAACTAGGATTTGTCCGAATAGCAATTGGTTTGACTTGAGAATGGTCCAAATTTCCAATCCATATAGGAGTATCAGTTTATTTATTTATTTAGCATAGGGCAAACACATGGACTTATAGTAAATCAGATGTTAAAGTCTAGTCCATTACCCACCAATGCATACCACCCACCCATGTGCAACAACCCCCATGCACATCATTTCCCCATGCGCATCATTCCCCATGTGCAATACCCTCCAGGTGCATCACCCACTCACGTGCATCACCCCCATACAGAACATCCCCCATGCACATCCTCCCTGCATCATCCACCCATTTGCAACAATCCCTATGCACAACAATCCCCATACACACCATCCCCCAATGCGCAACCCCAGCCAGGAATATCAGTAAAATTAGAGTTCTAAAAAGGCGCATTTTGTTTTTTTGCAGTGATCTTGGTCTTCTTCCAAAGAACATTCTATTTGATAGGATTTATGAACATGTTCCACTGACCTACAGCAGCATAATGGAAATGAAAGTATTGTAGTCCTCTGATTGTACACATCTTATAAAACGGGGAAAAATAAACCAAACTCTTTCTGGAATAATCAAAGGCAGTGTTTTGTCTTATTTTTAGTGAAGAATGTTGCCGTTTTCTCCTTACAAGATTTCCCAGCACAAACAATATGAGCAGACTGGCAAGAATGAGGTATTTCCTCTGGGTTAGGTTCCTACTATTGTTTACATGCTAGCTGTTAATGGAATAGCCCATTTCTTGTCGTGCTACAGTCATCTGCACCCTCTGTAACAAAACTTTAGAACTTTTCTTCCAGCTTCTTTTTTCTTTTATTCACTTCAGCATGGAGGCCTAAGAAATTTTACTCCCTTTCTGGAAAAGTTCTTGGTTTTGTGCCTGTGACCTGTCACATTTCATTTTCTTAGGAACTGCACATGCAAAACATTTGTTCCATCTAGAACACAATCTTAACCATGTCTACTCAAAAGTAAGCCTCATTGTGTTTAATGGGTCTTTCTCCCAGGAAGTGACTTTAGGATTGCAGCATTAGTGAAATATTTGTTCCATTAAATTATTCTGTGCAGTTTTGCTTCTAATTGTGTCCTTTGTATATGTTATACAAAGATTATTTTTTGATTCAAAAAACACATTTTTGGCCCATAGTTAACATTGAAGTCTGATCTACATCCAGTCCCAAATCCTGCACCTGCCTGGTAGGGGTGCCCATGTTTCTGGGGGATGCTGTACTGGGTGGGGGGATATTGTGCATGGCAGGATGTTGCACATCGGAGGGGAGGGGTGGGTTGCACATTGGGGGATGGTGTGTATGGGGATTGTTGTGCATGGGGATTGTTGCAAATGGGTGGATGATGCAGGGAGGATGTGCATGGGGGATGTTCTGCATGGGGGTGATGCACGTGGGTGGGTGATGCACCTGGAGGGTGTTGCACATGGGGAATGATGTGCATGGGGAAATGATGTGCATGGGGGTTGTTGCACATGGGTGGGTGATATGCATTGGTGGGTAATGTGCTTGGGGGTGATGTGCATGGGTAGGTGATGCACATGGGTTAGTGATGAGCATGGGGATAATGCACATGGGTGGGTGATGTGCGTGGGGGATGTTGTGCATAGGAGGTTGTTGTGCATGGGAGGTGATGAACATTGGGGACAGTGCGCATGGTGAGATGATGTGCAAGATGATGTGCAGGGGGGGGTATGCACTTATGGGATATTGTGCATGAGGGGTTGATGCTCATGGGAGGTTGATCCACATGGGGGAATGGAGTACAGGTTTTTTTTATTCCCACAACGCAGGTACATTTCACTAGTTTATCAGTAAAGCTGCTGCCTATTTTGGTACTTTTTAACATACTTTATGATTGTAGAGAGTGATATATTCAGCATGTGCAAATTTTCATATATCAAAATTTATCCTAATTTGGACCACAATGCTGATCCAAATCAACTATCTCTGCAGGGGGCTTCTGCCTGGAAGGAAGCTCTCATTAGTGTCAGTGTTGTTGTTTTTTGTCTTATAAGTGGTAATGGTATTGGTAGAAACCAATAGCAAAGGTAGAGGAATGAGGTTCATGGATGTGCATGAGGGTGATGTGTGAGTACTAAAAATCATTTCCTGCTTCTTTAGATGGAAACTTCCCTTCCAGGTTACTACCCACACAATAGGGATTTTCATTAGAGCTGTGGGTGTGTGAGGGGAAATACAAGCCCCTGGCAGATTGTGTGACCCCCATGTCACATCGATGTTTGAGAGGGGAAAAAATGACACTAAGTTGACACTATCACACTAAGAGCACAATCCTAACCGTGTCTACTCATAAATAAGCCCCATTGTGTTCAGTGGGTCTTACTCCCAGGAAAGTGACTTTAGGATTGCAGCCTAAGGCTGGAATCCTAAAAACACTTTTCTGGGAGATACAGCACAATCCTAACCATGTCTACTCAAAAGTAAGCCCCATTGTGTTCAATGGGGCTTACTCCCAGGAAAGTGTCTTTAAGATTGCAGCCTATGGCTGCTACTTTCCTGGGAGTAAGCCCCATTGAACACAATGGGGCTTACTT
Source organism: Cryptoblepharus egeriae (assembly GCA_030015325.1). Taxonomy (NCBI): domain Eukaryota; kingdom Metazoa; phylum Chordata; class Lepidosauria; order Squamata; family Scincidae; genus Cryptoblepharus; species Cryptoblepharus egeriae. The sequence goes on from JAREYC010000007.1 coordinate 58,831,552, forward strand.
TTGAGTAGACATGGTTAGGATTGTGCTGATAGTAAGCTATGTGCTGCCTGCTCACAGAAAAAGGAGGACAATGTAGATATTTTTTCCAAGGCTAAAAAAAAGGACATGTCCTGGAAAAAGAGGACATATGGTCACTCTAGGGGGGAAGCACCTTGCAGCCCAGTAGGTTCCTCCTTCCTCTGCTGTAAAGAGCATTGCAAAGAAGCAGCCTCCTCCTCTTGCTGAAAACAACTAGGCGGAAGGCGGGTGCTCAGGGAAGGGGATGGAGGCGGTGTAGGAACCTCCGGACCTGGGACTTGTGGCCCCTACTGCTTGGGAGAAGGACAGGCACCCCAGCCCTTCAGCCCCACTCCCAGGTAAGGAGAGCTGCTCCCTTAGGGGCTTTCCTCTTGCTACAAGTTGGAAAGGGGCTACTCAAGCGCCTTCCACCGGCTGGTAACATTGTCACACATGGAGTAGCAGAGGCTTTACTCAGCTGTCCAGAGTCTCAGGTGGAGATGCTCCACAGCTGTCCCAGGCAGCTAAATGGGGTTTACTCCTAGGTAAGTGTGGATAGGAAGGTAGAGTTTACGCCTAGGCATGTCTCCTCAGGAGCACGTCTTATTAGAGGCAACAGGGCTTACTCCCAGGTAAGTGTGGCTGGGATTGTAGCCTCAGGCTCACTCCTAGGCATGTCTACTCAGGACCTAGTCTTATTAGAGTCAACAGGGCTTACTCCCAGGTAGGTGTGGCTGGGATTGTAGTCTCAGAGCTCCCTCCAGTAGGCATGCCAACTCAGGAGTAAGTCCCATTGGAGTCAATGGAGTTTACTCCCAGCTAGGTGTGGGTAGGATTGCAGCCTCAGAGCCCAATCATAGGCATGTTTACTCAGGAGCAAATCGTACTTGAGTCAGCAGAGATTACACCCAGGTAAGTGTGACTGGGATTGTAGCCTCAGGGCTCACTCCTAGGCATGCCTGCTCAGGATTAGACTCCCATTAGAGTCGACGGGGCTTACTCCCAGGTAAGTATTGCTGGGATTGCAGATTTAGAGCTCACTGCTAGGCATGGCTACTTAGGACCAAGTCCCATTAGAGTCAGTATGGCTTACTACTAGGTTTGCAGCCTTAGAGTTCAATTTTAGGCGTGTCTACTCAGGAGTAAGTTCCAGTAGAGTCAATGGGACTTGCTCCCTCATCAGTGTACCAGTCTATTAAACTTGCACTTGACTAAAAGGGGATGAGGTGATCTTTGACTACCTGTTAACCAGACAAAGGGGCACTTTTTCAATGGTGCTTAATTTAGCAGAGAGCAGGACTGCAATTCTTGATACACTTACCTGGGAGTAAGTCCTATTAAATCCAGTGAGACTTACTTCTGAGTAGACATACCTAGGATTGCACTGTCCCACTGTGTTCTTCATCACCACTAACAGTATACTGAATTTAAAAATTATGTGCCTGTCCTTCACTGGTTTCTGAAGCGTGGAGTGTTTTGTAACTGACCATAGCACTTTTCTGGGGTGGGAGACAGTGCAATCCTAACCCTGTCTACTCAGAAGTAAGTCCTATTGTATTCAATGGGGCTTACTCCCAGGAAAGTTAATAATGCATTTTAATAAGTACTCTCACAACGGATTTAGTTGTGTATTTCATTGATTCAAGTTTGATTCAAGTTTGTTGAATCAAGTTTATTGTGTTAATAATAATGATTCATAATGATTCAAGTTTATTGTGTCTTGTTGTTTTTATCATCTCAGTGTTTTTAGTATTGTTTTATTTGAAACCTTAAGTGTTCCTAGTGAAGTAGAAAGGCAGGGTATAAATTCTTTAAATAAACATTGCATCTGTCCCATAGAATACCTTTAATTACAGTCTTAAAGAACAGGAGTTGTGTACCTTAATTGTATTGGTACTGAATCAGGAACCCAACACCTGTAGTAAAGTTTAGCAACATAGTCAGTTTACCAGATTGAAAAGAGTAGCACATTGGTATGAATAGAATGCAAATAAAATTGATCATTACCTTGTGATGTAATGGTGACCCAATAGTGAGCACTAGCAACAAAAACATTTTTAGTCAAGGTTTTGGTGGAGTTGGCACCATTCCTTATTCAACTCCTGTTGTAAATGAGACATATACTGTAACTATAACTTAACAGAAACAATTTCATGCCCTTTTCCTATGCTATCTTCCCACTATTGTCCCCTCATGGCAATAGCTAGATTGTAAGCCCCTCAGGATGAATAGAGACTTAACAATTAGAGACCCTTTTACCTTGTGTAAAATTCCCTTCATATCTATGGTGTTATATTAATAACTTACATTTATTATTCACATTTTTATACCACCCTTCTTCTAGGACAGTGGTATTCAAGCATATCAGTCTGGGACCCCCTTTCAAATTTAAAAATCCAGCCAGGACCTCCTGTCAAACTTACTGGGATGCGGCTCCATGTGTACTTGAAAGTTACCCTACAATCCAGAGTAACTACAGGAAGACATAAGAGGCACTTACTCTGGATTGCTCTATGCATTTCCCATAGATGGCACCATAATTACGTCATTGTAAAACATCCCATAGTTACTCTGGATTGTAGTCTAAGTCCCATTGTGTTCCATGAGGCTTAATCCCAGGAAAGCCCAGTACCAGATTACAAAATGGTGGATCCCACCCTTTTGCAACCACCCCTGACATGAGGTTGCAACTCCCAAGGGGGTCCAGACACCCACTTTGAAGACCACTGTTCTAGGGCATTCAGGTTGGTGTACAAGTATCCTTTTCTCCTTTTGTCCTGACAACAACCCAGTGAGGTAAGAGAAGGTGAGAGATGGTGATGGCTAAGGCCACCCAGGAAGCTTCATGGTTGGGCAGGGATTTTGACCTGGATCTTCTAGGTCTAAGTGCAATTCCTGAACCACTATATCACCTTGGTTTTTGAATAAGTTTGCATATTAATATTGCACCACAGCAAATTGCCTTTAACCACAGCGGTTTCCACTGCTAATGAGTTCCACTGTTCAGTTTAAAGTCTAGTTTGGCTTCTTAGCTGTGGGAAGTTCAGCAATGACAATCCCAAAGAAACTGTATGCTGTATGCACAGTTCTTCCTCTAGTATATACTGCTTCTTTGAATTAGTATCAGAAATAACACTCTAGCTGTCTAGAGACTGGATGATTTATACAGCATAACATCAGTAAACCAGTTAACCTGGTAAGTTGTCACAGAACTCTGAAAGTAGCTTCACATTAATTGACTGAAATATTGGCCTATACCTTTCTGACTTCATGATCTGTTTTTCACATGCACGACTACATAAGCTGCAATCCTAAAGACACTTTCCTGGAAGTAAGACCAATTGAACACAATGGGGCTTACATCTGAGTATACATGGTTAGGATTGTGCTCATAATCAGTTTAGGAAATTCTGATATAAGCTTTGTATGAAAAATGCCCTTTCCCCATTTTTGGTGAGAAAAAAGTTGATTTTTTCCCCAGCTTAATTCTAGCTTATCACTAATTATTAAATAATTAATGCACCAGACACCTAACACTCTGAGGTAATAGGCTCAGCAGGTGAGAGGTTTTTTCAGGTGTACAAAAACAGTACACTAGAGCTTTTTCCACCAAGCCAGCACCTAATGTACCACCCGTGGTACTTGTACCACCAGTTGAGAAATGCTGATCTCTACCATACAGTTACATGCAGAAAATCACTTGATCTACGTGATGAACTGCTTGTATTTGAATGGCTTGCTTATTATATTGAAACAATTTTATGGATTTATTTATCGTGTCCAGGTTGTTGTTGTAGTTCCATTAGAGCCACACAGTCACTAATGTCTTTTTTTGGAAAGGGTTTAAAAAATGTTCTCCTAGCAAATACTAGACCTAGTACTTTTCCAGAAATTATGCTGATTTGCTGAGAAACAGCATACCTTTTCTTACTAATGCATGCCTGAAGTGTTTTAAGTGCTGTATGGAATATAGTTTTGCTGTTATTGCAAAGAAACCTGCTGGCTGTTCCTTAAGAGCTAATTCGTAACCCCTGTTATATTACCAAAATGTGAATACCATCAAGATAAGCTCTTTGAGCACAATCCTAATCATGTCTACTCAGAAGTAAGCTTCATTGTGTACAATGGGTCTTACTCAGTGGTGGACTCCACCAGGTTCGCATCTACTCTATAGAACCAGTTGTTAACTATAGGACATACAAAGTTTAAAAATACCCAATTAAAAGTGGCTGCCAGATGGGCATAGAACTGGTTGTTAATTTCTTTGAATCCCATCACTGGTCTTATTCCCAGGAAAGTGCCTTTAGGTTTGCAGCCTTTGGCCAAAGGTTAGGATTGTGCTATCTGTCTCTGAATTTTCTTCCATCTTCCCATCCCAATTTATGCTGCAATCCTAAAGACACTTTCCTGGGAGTAAGACCCATTGAACACAATAGGATTTACTTTTGAGTAGATATGGTTAGGATTGTGCTGTTTGTCTTGTAGAATTACTCATGCATCCCTACATTTGCATTCAGTAGTTTACAGTGTACACCTGGTAATTTTCCTTCTCCACATCACTACAAATAAGAAAGACACATGCTTTGCGGTGAAGATCCCAGTTTCAAACCTGGAATCTCTAGGTACAGCAGAGAAAGAATCCTGTGTGTAAATTTTAAGGAGTCACTGCCACTCACTGTCAACAGTAGTTAGCTAAATGAACCTGTGGTTTAATACTAGGAGACAGTTTTAACCTAAAGGAAGGGTGATACCAGTTTTTATGAAAATATGTCATAATGTATAAACGGACAAGACACTAATGAATTGGGAAGGTGCTTTAAAGTCACTGGAACAGCACATGATAGTGAAGAACTCAAGGTTAACCACTGGACCCTCCAGGCAGAGTTAAGAGAGATTCCTCTCTGAAACCCAAGAAAATTGCCATCTGCACTGGAATGCAGATAATGCTGAGTGAATTAGACCAAAGGTCTGACTTGCCTAAGGCAGCTTCCTATCATTCTATAAAATAATCCAAAGTAAAATTAACTCTGATCTTCATCAATAGTGAAATTTTATTTATCTTAAAAATCACATGGAAGTTTTAGCAAGTTAAACATCTAGAAAGGGCATTACCATATGTTGCACCAATGAAGTCTTTCAGTACCAACATGCCATCGCACTTTTCATTCTGACTTGATTGACAGCCATTGTAACTGATGACAGCTGTGTGTATTGACTATTGACTAGAGTGGGGCAGGTCAGCTCGATGCATTCTCTGTTAGTATCCCCTATAGAACTGTTTCACATAGCATTTGGCTTTGCAGTATATCCTATAAACTCTTACCTGCGACTAACATCCTCTCAACTTAAAGGGGCTTCCTACTAGATACAAGAGAAGTATACGCTTTGTGAAGTATATGCTCACTGGCTAGCAAAGTTGAGATAACACATACATTCTCATGTTCTATTGTTATGCTTCTCATAATATTTTTAAGCTTTCAGAGTAGCATTTTGGTTGTACATGTTTCCTCAATTAGCTGCTTGTGACAATAAATACATCTGCTTAGTAAAATGTTGATGCCATTGTTCTTGCACTGCTGTAAAGTAACATGTTTATAGTAGTCTATTCTAAAATTAAAGGCTAACTTACTCAGCTGGATTTGAGGCCTGTGGCCAAAAACTATTTGACTGCCATTTATTTCCTGTTGATGCATGTATGTTAGTTGTCCTCTTTAACCTCTAATCATGTGCACCTTTCAATTCCATCAATTCTGTTTCCAGAATGTGATTGGCTGATTGAACTTTTCTCTAATTTATAATAGTTTCCTCCTCGATTCTTTTAGTCCTCTTTCCCTATATCCTTTGCCTTACCTGGTCTCAGGTAAGCACCTTGATGGCAGCCTGACTACCTCCATGTCCTATCCAGTGATGGGCTTCAAAGAAATTAAGAACCGGTTCTCTGTCCATCTGGCAGCCACTTTTAAATGGCTATTTTTAAACTTTATATGTACTATCTCTTGTTAAGAACCGGTTCTATAGAGTAGGTGCGAACCTGCTGGTCCTGTCCCACTGTCACTTCCATAAGCATCATCCCTGCCTCCTTGCAAAAAAAACAAAAACCTTGACACATGGCAGTATAGATTCTATGGATATGTACTTCAGTCTTAAGTATTTCATGTTTTAGGAAAGAAGTTCTGCTTGGCAGTGTGATCATATGTCCTCTTTTCCCAGGACGTGTCCTGGACTTTAGCGTTGTGCCCTCGAAAAAAACATAATGCAAGTCTTATCCCTTGTAGGCGGACAGCATGTAGGCTTCTTGTAATTAATAAATTATGACTGCAAACCTATGTAAAATTAACTCTGATCTTCATCATTAGTGAAGGCTAGCAAAACAGCAATTAGACCAGAAGAAGTCCTGTACTGACCTAGGGAAATCACAAAACTGTTGAAAGAGACACCTTCCCCACTCCTGTGAGGGTTTGGCCACTGCACAGGCATACCAACCTCCCCACTCACTTTGGGAAGTTATGCTAAGTGAGTTAGGCTGGCCTAAATTGGTTAGGATTTTACACTATACAGTATATAATAAATTATATGCAGTAGTTTTAAATATAATAGTAATATAATGTTTAAATTAAGAACATGAAAGCAATTTATATGTGTTTTTAACATTTTATCATGTCCTACATCTTTTTGGGTGTCCTGCGTTTTGATGGGGAGGTCCTCTTTTTTTGGTTATAGCATATGGTCACCTTGGCTTATAGGAAATGCTGAAGTGAAGAGATGATTAAACTTAATTGTATAGCTGGTGTTTCAAGTTGATTTTATTTTGCATATTGTGGTTTTGCATTGCTATGCTCTCAGCATTCACACGACAAAATATTGCAGTTAAAGCTCATTTTAAGAGAGAAGAAAATATTGAGCCATTGCAATATAATTATCTTTTGCACCCTCTGATAGCCAACTGCTGATGGACTGTCTTGAATTCTACTGCCTCTCCTCCTCCCCCACCACATGCTATTTCCTCCTCACAGTCACAGGGTCTGTTAGTGGTTTTCCCCCTTCTCCTCTGTGGTTTCTTCCCCACCCCCTCTCTTTTTCCTGATTGTCTTGCCTCTTATCTTAGTCCTAGTTCTTTTGAGACTGTGTGTCCATAGACCACAGTTGTTCAGTGGGTTCAAGGAACAGAGGAAGAACCATCACAAGAGACTTACAGTATTTCCTTGATAGTGATCCTATTTCATGTCAGTTCCTTAAGTGGGCACAGAACTGCTGTTCCATGCGTGCAGCTATCATGACATGTTGGATTGGAGATCAGTGCAGGCCAAAAGGGCAGGGAAGAAGGTGGGTCAGGGTGGGTACCTTTATCACTCTCTCTCCCAAATCCAGAGTAACTATGGGAGCACATAAGAGACTTTACATGCACCCGTAGTTACTGCACCACCTAGTGAAAACCTATAGGAAATTCATATTGGAGTCCAGAGTAAGTTGTTCTCACACCAGAGCAAGGACTCCCCGTAGTTACTCTGGATTTTGCCTTCTGTGTGTTTATGTGTGTGTATGTGTGAAATCTTCCACATGCAACTACTGTGCATTCAAGTCAGCATTTCCTCTTATTCTTGATCTGTCTTTCAATCAAAACTTTAGTCCTGATCATTAAGGCTAAATTAGACACAACGGAAAATAATCCAAACACCCACCTCACTTATTGCAGCCTATCTTGCATTAAGATGCAGCAGGCCTCCGTCAGTCTTGAAAGACTATGGTATTGTGCTTGGTGCTGCATACGCTGCATGCGAAGCACGAAAGCCTGGGTTAGATTGTTATGGAGGATATGCTGTTACCCAAGCAGCAAATCCCCCCTCTCCACTCCACTGAATTAGTCCAATGGAAAGGCAGAGCCAATACGATTGGATTCAGCTGGCGTCGCAGAGCTGGGCTAAGGATAGGAGCTCTCCCTATCTTGTGGGGCCGACATGGGTCTCGAACTCTGGCCTGCTGGTTAACAGGCACAGCGTCTTAACCTCTTGAATTTCTAAATAAATGGTTAATGTCAGCATATTAAATGAGTCACTGTACTTCCTTAAATTCAGTTAGTATAGGCATATTTGTTTTTCTCCCATCTTAGGGGAGTAGAATAAAGTAGCTGGAAGACTGGAATAGAATAAAATAGCTGGAAGACTGGATTGCGTAGAAGTAAGGTATCAAACAAGTGTCTTGTCACTTTGTAGAATAGTGTTATTTAAAAAAGTATGGGTGCAATCCTAAAAAATTTAGGCTGGCCTAACTCACCTGGCCTATATTTCTATGATGGTGAATGGAAGTCAGCATATACCTGTGCCTAACCCGCCCACCCAGAAGTTGGGCAAAAGTATCTTACAGCACTTTTGTGACACCCCCAGGTCAGCACAGGATTTGTGCTGGGACTTAGGCCAGCCTAACTGGAGGTTAGGATTGCATCTATGTCTCATATTAAAGTGAAGAGATAATGTGGTTAAGTCACTGTGCCTGTTAACCAGCAGGCCAGGGTTCAAGATCGGCCCCACAAGGCAGGATGAGCTCCTGTCCTTAGCCCAGCTTTGCGACGCCAGCTGGATCCAATCGTATTGGCTCTGCCTTTCCACTGGACTATTTCAGTGGCGTGGAGAGGGGGGATTTGCTGCTTGGGTAACAGCCTATCCTCCATAACAATCTAACCCAGGCTTTCATGCTTCGCATGCAGCGTATGCAGTGCTGAGCATGATACCATAGTCTTTCAAGACTGACAGAGGCCTGCTTTTTTAATCTCTCTCATGTCTGATTTCTAGTTGATATGTCTTAAATTTTGAAGAACCATTTAGCAATTGATGGTGCATTTGACCTCTCCAAATATCCTACTATATGTAGCTTAGCAGCAGCCATCAATTGGCTTTACAACAACTACTAGTTTCCCTCTGAGACTGTGTTGAGACTGAGAGCACAATCCTAACCATGTCTACTCAAAAGTAAACCCCATTTGTGTTCAATGGGTCTTACTCACAGGAATGCGTCTTTAGGATTTCAGCCTATCTTGCATTAAGATGAATTTCTAAATAAATGGTTAATGTAAGCTGAAATTGGAGAGAATCCAATTGGTTTTGGATCTCCATGTTCAACTTGTCTCTTTTTTTAAGATTGTGAGTCCTTTGTGGTTAGATAACTATTTATTGATTGATTTTGCTATGCAATTCTTTGGACTGGTTTTTGTTGAAATGTATAAAATGCTAGTACTACTGTCCCAATTATTAAGAGCAGAAATTGCAGAGCTTGAATTGTCAGTTGTGCCCAGAACGGTGTATGCTTATGCTTTCTGCTGCCAGGTTTGCCCTCTGTAATGTGAAATAGGCTTCTTCCGCTTCCTTTTGCCCTTAGTGAACTTTGCTAATGGCAAAGCATGGTATTTTTATGCAGTGTAAAACCTGGTCTATTTCGATGTATACAATTTGCATTTTTCCTTAGTCTAGAAATACCCCGCATGTCTTGTTATTAATGTCCATAAAGCATGACCAGGCTTTGTGGTTGGCTAGTCTGCTAAGCCTTTGCTAAGGCTGGGATGATGTGAAAGCCCACGTGCTTGGCGCAGCTGCGTCTGTGAAAAGCAGTTTCAGCCATTTTGGAGTCTTGAAGCACTCAGTAAGCAGTCTATAGACATGAACCATTAAGAAAAAAGAAATCAAAAGCCTTGTAAAATGGCTGCAATTAATTGTATCTATCAGTTCCACAGTTGTAGATAGCATTTTGGAGCAGAACTAGGATGGCTTAGTTCAATGTAAACAGGGTGACCAGATTATTCCTGAACCCAAGGGCCAAAATTCCTAATCCCAGGCCAAAATTCCTACCCGCTTAAAAAAATTGCCCAAAAATGTATTTTTTTGTTTTTTTTGTTTTTTGATCATAACTTTTGATAGGAAGGAGATATCTCCAAATTGATTTTTGCATTGGATTCTACTCTTCAATACGAATCCAATGACATATGGCATGATGGGGTACTGTGCACTATTGTGAAGTTTCAAAATGAAACAAAAATGTAGGACAATGAAGCCAAAATGTAGGACACCTGGACAGGAGGCTAAAAATCGGGACAAATCCGGGTTTTTCTGGTCATATGGTCACCCTGAATATAAAGGAACTAATGATGTTTTTACCAGAGGTCCTTGCCAAAAGTTAATGTTTCTGTCCTTGCCCGCTGGATAGCCTAGCTTTTAAATCCTTGCTGCTGCACAGTTAAAATTACCAATTTCTGTTTTTGTTAGCAGGTTTGGGAAGGTTCGGCATGAAGAACCCTATTTACTTGCAGGCAGCTGCTAGAGCAGTGATTTTCTACTAGTAGGCTGTGCAAGTGATCTGTAGGTGTGCCACATTTGGGGACCATTAGTGGGATCCTTGGAAAATATGAGCCCCCAACCAGCAGTGTGATGTGCCTAACCTATCATCAGAAAACAATGGCGTGCTTAGTCAATCTTGTCTGTGCCATGAGGTTGAGGAAAGGCTGGTAACTGCTGTGCTAGAGTGATGCATTGTCAATCGTTTCTTAGATACTGATTGTGTGAATTTTGGAGGGTATTGTGTTAAATGGGTCTTACCCCCAGGAAAATGTCTTTGATTTCAGCCTCCTAACCATGTCTACCCAGAAGTAAGCCCCATTGTGCTAAATGGGGAGTCTTACACCCAGGAAAGTGTCTTTAGGATTTCAGCCTAAGTAGACTTCAATTGCAGTATATTGTTATCATTTTTACATACAGTTAATATTTTTATATGAATATTTTTTGGTTGTGGAACCAATCGTTGAATTTCCATTTCCTATGGGAAAATCCGCTTCACATAAAGAGCGTTTCATATAACAAGCATGCCTCCGGAACAAATTAAACTTGTTACATGAGGCACCACTGTCATTCTAGGAACTGTTTCTTTAGCCCTTCTAAACTTACTGTGCTGGAGATGTCTGCTTTTGCTGGTCACTGAACCAGGATATTTGGACTGTGGATGGTGCAAGTGGCTAAGACACTGTGCTTATTAACCAGCAGGCCACGGTTCGAGACCCGGGTCGGCCCCACAAGACAGGGTGAACTCCTGTCCTTAGCCCAGCTCTTTGACGTCAGCTGGATCCAATTGTATTGGCTCTGCCTTTCCATTGGACTAATTCAGAGGTGTGGAGAGGGGGGATTTGCTGCTTGGGTAACAGCCTATCCTCCATAACAATCTAACCCAGGCTTTCATGCTTCGCATGCAGCGTATGCAGCGCCGATCATGATACCATAGTCTTCCAAGACTGACGGAGGCCTGCTGAACCAGGAAGAAAGTGCTGATAATTAGCAATGTTAATTATATAATCAGCATTTACTTCTGGGTTCTGAGACCACGAAGAACCTTAAAATTAAGTAAGAGTGGGTGGATAGACACCACCCCCACCCCAAAATAAACTTGACAAACCAGTGCACAGCACATGGAGCATAGCCTCTGTTTAACTAAGCAGCTCAGTTGAGGATGTCAAATTTGCTTTAAAATTTAGTATAGATTGTATATTAAATAGAGTCTACCGGGCTGCACATTCCCTTAAGGCAGGGTTCAGGTAGTGCCTGTGAGGTAGTTGCGGCAACATGGAAGGCTGAGGGCTTGGTCTCCATTTCCACTGAAGGAGACAGTTACCCAAGAAGATTCTTCTACTGAGTGGAGGAAACAGATGCTGTATCACCAGCTCTCCTTTCAAAGTCAATTTGAGGCAACAGGGAAAGGTTTTTGAGGCAGCAGGCAGCAGGATCCATCCCTGGTGGATGGAGAGGGATAACCCAGAGGCCTGGCAAGTGGCTATTGATTGAGTGATCTGATTGATTGAATACCATGGACAGAGCCCTCTCTTCCAGAATGCTCCACAATAACATGTTTTATTGAATGGTTGGAGATTCTCCCCATTTTGGGGTTTATCTGTCTGAAATAAAAGGGAAAAAACATATTCACCTCCTTTCATGGTGTGTTTCTTTTTGAACAAATGGAAACCCAGAGGAACACTCTTCAGTTTAAATTGAGAGTATATGATCCACCCATCTCGTCATAACTCCTGTAGACTTGAATCTTGCCTCCTTGTGTATAGTCTGTTGGATGCTGTTTCCTGCCTCTGCAGTTTAACCTTTCTGCCTGCCTGATTCTTCTAATTTTGACAAGAAAACTGATAGAACTTCCTGCTTAGGACTTTCCAGACTGTAAAAAAGTACATATATATATATAAGGGTTGTAGAAGACTCTCACAACTGATTATTGCAACTATTAAGAGATTTAGGACTTGAATCCAGATACGTAAGGTCTGAAACAAAGTTCAGAAGCAAGTATGCATTCTGTCTGCAGAAGGCCCATCAAGAACAAAAAGGAACAAGTAAAACTGAGTATGTTTTTTTGTTAAGTACAATCTGGGTCTGAAGCAAGAAAATTCTAAGTTAGGGATTAATGTAGCCTGTTAACTAATAACTATTATCTTCTGGGAAATGATTCAAGAATTCAGAATAAGCTAGGGGATGTAGGGAATAAGCTAGGGGATGTTCTTGTAGGATGACACAGTAGGGCAGATTGGAGGTCAAATTTCTGAATATCAAAAACTCACTAATGTGAAGAAGGAGAAGGCTAGGGCAGAATGTTTATCACTATGTACTCTCTTTTCAGTGTGCATAAAGGTGTTTTGTTTTCCCTAAACAAGGGGCAGATGAGCTCTAGTTCCAAGAAGGCTACATGAATCTGAGCTCTGTAGCTGTTAAGCATTATATGGAAGGATTCCTTGGAATGCAGTTTTGAATCTGGTTCAGTAACTTATTCTTCCTTAATAATCAATTTATCTCTAAGGTAAATGTTGCCTACTCCAAAGAGATCATGTGAAATTGCCAAAGTTTCAACATGCATTCCTCTTGTTAAAAGAGGCATATAAAACATTAAAATACCTAGGTTTTTAAAGCTGTGATGATAACCACCTTACAAAGCTTGTGCCACAATCCTACATATTTGAATTTAAGGAGCTTAAACATATTGAATATTGTTGGATTGTAATTGTAGGGTTATATACAAAAAGTCACAGTGCATATCTAAAAATGCTTATTTGTAATTTCTCCATTCTTAACATATGCAAGGCATGGAGAGCTTCAGAGTGTTTCCTTTTGTTAAAAGTAGATTAATTTTCTGACTTCTTCTTTCTGATAACCCATAATGCTTTAGAAAATTTCCTCCTAGTACTTTTTTCCAGTCTTCATTTCACATGACATTCTTTGCTAAGTATCATTTTGCTAGAAATATTTTTAAAAAATATGTCTTTATAGGCAGGTAATAGAGATTGCATTTGGTACCAAGAGCATATTAAAGCAGCATTTCCCAAAGCCACTGGGACCTGCAGAGTCCAGTGGAGTGTCACTAGACTGGCATGATGCAGAAATAGCTTCCAAGCATTGCAGCACTACAAGAGCTTTGTGCCACAAGCCATTGCAGAGGTTGTGGCACTAAAAACTTTGGAAATCACTGCATTAAAGTATTTCATTAACTAGATGGCAATGAATGATGAGTATATTTAATCAAAATACTGTATATGATTGTTGCTATTTGCATAACGTACATGTGAATAGGATCTGATAGGTACCATTGCATTCAATGCAATGAATTTTGAATCTAATAGAAACCATTCTTATTGTTTGTATAGTTACTGACTAGTGTTTTCTGTTGCCTTGGAAATACAGTGGCTTAACAAGCAGGCTAATACGCCTGTTAATACAGGCGCTTAACAAGCGCCTCGTTCAACAAGTGTTTCACATAGCAAGCAAAATTCCAAGAAATCTTGCTTTGCATAACAAGTTCCACTTCACTTAACAAGCAAGTGTGCTATGGGCACACGTGCTACGCAGCCCTGATGCTCCGCACAGAGGCTCTTTAAAAGGGCTGCCAGCCAGCACTGCTGCCTCTAACTGCCCCCAACTTGGGGGCAGTTGCCTGGAGATGCCAGAGGCAGCTGCCCCTAACTGCCCCCAAGTGCCCCCACTGACCACCTTGAACTTCCAGCAGCAGCCCAGGTAAGCCCAGGTAAGCCTCCCAGGAAAGTGTCTTTGATTGCAGTCTCCTAACCATGTCTACTCAGAAGTAAGCCCCATTGTGTTAAATGAGGCTTACTCCCAAAAAAGTGTCTCTGATTGCAGCCTCTGATTGCAGCCTCCTAACCATGTCTACATGTATAAAGTGTCTTTAGGATTGCAGCCTAAGTAGACTTCACAGGATCATGCACATTGAATGCATGTTTTGAATACAATTACAGTGTTTTGTCATCATTTTTACATCCAGTTAATATTTTTATATGAATATTTTGTGGGTTGTGGAACCAATCATCTGTGTTTCCATTATTTCCTATGGAAAAATCTGCTTCACTTAAAGAGCATGTGTCTGGAATGAATTAAGCTCTTTATCCCTACAATCCAGAGTAACTACGGGAGCACGTAAGAGACTTTATGTGCACCCGTAGTTACTGCACCACCTAGTGAAAACCTATGGGAAATTCATATTGCAATCCAGAGCAAATTGTTCTTACACCGGAGCAAGGACTCCCCATAGTTACTCAGGATTGCGCCCTATGTGAGGCACCACTGTAATCAGTTAATTGAGATTTAAACTTATTTTTAGAGCACAATCCTAACCATGTCTACTCAAAAGTAAATCCCATTGTGTTCAATGAGTCTTACTCCTAAGAAAGTGTGTTTAGGACTGCAGCCATAGAATACAATCTTAAGCATGTCTACTCAGAAGAAAGTCCCATTGAGTTCAATAGTACTTACTCCCAGGAAAATGTGGTTAGGATTGCATCCACAATGGGATTTCTTTATGGGTTATGCAATATTTGAATACTGCATAACCCATAAAGAAATCCCATTGTGGATGGGACACACACATCCAGAAAAATAAAACTGTTTTCTTGGTGGGGATGTAAACAGTCTTTGGACAATATTTTGTCCAAAGCCTTTGCATAAAGACAAAACAGTCTTTATGCAATATTCAAATATTGCAATTCAAATATTGCATAAAGACTGTTTTGTCTTTATGCAAAGACTTTGGACAAAATATTGTCCAAAGACTGTTTACATCCCCAGCAAGAAAACAGTTTTATTTTTCTGGATGTGTGTGTTTCCAAAAAGCCCTACCATAAAATATGTATCCAGCTACAGTATTTATATACTGTTTTTCAAGTATAGAGTTCATAAAGCGGTTTACAAAGAAAATGGAAAAAAAATGGCTAATGGATACCTTTTCCAAAAAGGCTCACAATCTAAAAAGATGCACAAGAACACCAGCAGAAGCCACTATAACAGACATCGCTGAGGTGGGGAGGCAAGTTATGTTCCCCCCTGCTAAATAAAAGAGGAACATCCACTTGAAAGACTGCCTCTTGCCCAGTTAGCAGAAGGGTATGCATTCTTACATGCTAGTGTAGGAATTACATTTTGGGTCTTGTACCAAGGGTAGCATTTCATTGGCCTGTATAGATTCTTGTTCCTTTTAACCATCTGTTAGAAAAAGCAAAATTATGCAAATAAGAATACGTTATGCACAATTTCTCTATGTTCAAACATTGGTTCAAGTTGCAGAATTTGGCTCTTTTGCAGTATTTGGGTTCCGGGTTCCTACTGAATACAGAATGTTCATAGACCTATTGGGAAAACTGTTCAACTAAAATTAAGCAGTGCCAAATCAGAGCTGAGACACAAAGTCAGAATCCTCTCAAAAAGTGAGTCAGATTAGAGTCAGATATCACAGAAAACACAGAGATGCTGATGGTGTCTCTGTGTTTCTAAGTTCTCATTTAATACTATACAGGTGTTCCTATTCTATATGCCACCCATCAGCGATATGGTGAAGTCTTTCACTTCAGTAACCCTGTCCTGTGTCCTGGCTTCTGGTATTCTTTGTGTTTCCAAGGAATACCAAAATTTGAAAAGAATTGTTGGGTGCTTATGATTATCTACTAAAATTGATAATCATAATTGATAACCATATAAGCTTTTTGTTTTAAATAGTGGACTCCGCCATTATGCAGGATAAACCCTGAAGAAAAAGAGTTTTTTAAAAATACATTTTCTAAGGTACAACAATAACAGTTAAACCAGTTAGTGTTTTCAGTGTAAATGTACCACCTTACCTGTCTCCAGGAAGGTGATGTTTTGAATGTAGACACTATTGTTTCGGATACCATTAAAAAGTTTTGTATAAGCATGTTAAGAAGAAAGGGAAATATTGTCTTCTGTATGATTAATCTTGGGGTAAAGATACTTCTGCTTGTGTTGTGCTACAGAAAGTTGTTTTTTCAGAATACAGTGGCGCCTCACGTAACAAATTTAATTTGATCCAGAGGCATGTTTGTTACGTGAAACATTCTTTACGTGAAGCGGATTTTCCCATAGGAAATAATGGAAACTCAGATGATTGGTTCCATAACCCCAAAAATATTCATATAAAATATTAACTGGATGTAAAAATGATGACAAAACATTGGAACTGAATTCAAAACATGCATTCAATGTGCATTAGCCTATGAAGTCTACATAGGCTGCAATCCTAAAGACACTTTCCTGGGAGTAATCCCCATTTAACACAGTGGGGCTTACTTCTGGGTAGACATGGTTAGGAGGCTGCAATCAAAAACACTTTCTTCTGCAATCCAAGACACTTTCAAAGTGTCTCCCCAATTTCTCCTTCTCTTCATCATGAGCCGCTCTCTCCCCTGCTCCCTTCTGGCTAGCCCTGAGCTGCTTCCCTCTTCTCCACTGCTCTTCTCTCCCTCTGCCCAGCGGATGCCCGGCCACAGGAGGAACAGTGCAGAAGTGTTGCTTTCACTATGGGCAGATGTGCTAGGCAGCCCTGACGCTTTTTAAAAGGGCTGCTCGCCAGCGCATCTGCCCCAACTGCCAACGAGTCCATTGTTACGTGAAGCACAGTTTGTTATGTGAAGCAGAATCCTAGATAAATTTTTGTTTGTTACATGAAACATAATTTACGTGAGGCGTTTGTTACGTGAAGTGCCACTGTATATATTATTTACAAAAATATATTCTTAAACTGTGCTAGAAAGTATCTTGATGACTATTTTCTGAGTTGCACAATAAAGCTAATTATTTCTATATTATAATGACTGCATATTCCTCTTAAGGTAAAGGTAAAACCCCACAGGTTGCCAGTTAGTTGTGACTGATTCTAGGGTGCAGTGTTCATCCTCATTTCTAAAGCCAGGGTTTTCCAAAGATGCCTCTGTGTACACGTGGTCTGCGTGTGCATGGAACGCTGTTACCTTCCCACCAAGGTGTTACCTGTTTAACTACTTGCATTTGCTTCCTTTGGAACTTCTAGGTTGGCAGGACCTAAGGATGGGAGTTCACTCCATCTTGCAGTACTTGGGTCTCCAATTGCCAGTCTTCAGAGTGGCAGACACAACACCTTTAACTACTAAGCCAACTGCAGCTCCGTGCATATTCCTCTTAGAGAGTGCATGAAGCCCTACTCAGCAATTACATTTCCTGGAGGGCCATTTTAAAAGTATGATGCTGATTTTTCCACACATCTATAACCTCTGTTTTGGCAACTCAAAAGGAACTTGATTACTTTTCTCTGTGGGCCAGACTCATCTCAGGGTGACCAGATGCCTGAATCCCAAAGAGGACGAGGTCCCCCAAAATTCCTGACATCCAAGCAAAATTCCTGACATGTTACAAAATGTAGGACACCCCAGAAATGTAGGACAAATGTAGGACATGTTAAAATAAAAGCTAAAAACACTCATATTGCTTTCCTGTACTTAATTTCAACACTATATTACTTATTGTTAAATTGTAAAACCAAAAAGGTACATGTTTAAGTGATCCAAAACTAAAACAGCCCATCTTTCTCAGGCCAGCATCTCCCCAAGTCCTGCATTTGTTGAACTCCAGTATAAATGTTGTTGACTTCAGTGGATATTGCCTTTATTTTGCTGGTTTATAACAGCCCTGAACAGCCTGAATTTGACTGAGCTAAGGGCCTGATCCTGTTCAACTTTCTACTGCCAGTGCAGATCTAGATAAGGAAAAAGATTTCACATAGAATAGGCCTCTGTGTCTCTTCTCACCACCACCATTAGTATGTGTGCATCAGCATTCAAAATTTGGATACAATTGGACCCTAAGTTGTGAATAGTGACTTATCTGGTTTCTGGAAAGACTTCAACCATGAGCTCACTAGGTCCCTTTTAGGCAAACTGTTCCCTCTCAGGAAACCGCAGTGTGGCAATGATAATACAGGTGTCCCTCCTTATCCACTAGGGCAGTGTGTCTCAAAGTGGGGGTCGGGACCCCTTTGGGGGTCGCCTAGAGGTTTCCTGGGGGTCGCCTAAAGACCCCTGGTGCAGCGGGCCAGGTCAGGCTTGCCAGAACTCTGGCTGTAGCTGCGCACACATTGGGGCTGACTGACAGCCTCAGGATCCAATCCTATGCATGCCTACTCTGAAATAAATCCCATTATAGTCAGGGGGGCCTTTACTCTCATGTAAATGTGGATAGGATTGCAGCCTCAGGGCCCAATCCTATGCATGCCTATTCTGAAATAAATCCCATAGTGTTCAATCTGTGCATAGAACACACATTTCATTTGTAACAATGAAAATATATCCTGCATATCAGATATTTACATTATGATTCACAACAGTAGCAAAATTACAGTTATAAAGTAGCAATGAAAATAATTTAATGGTTGGGGGTCACCACAACATGAAGAACTTATAAAGGGGTCACGGCGTTAGGAAGATTGAGAACCACTGCACTAGCCTCCTGTAGATAAAGAATGATGGATAAAATAAACCTGCAAAAATAGATTTAAAGGCCCGCTTCCAGGTTTATTGCTCTTCCATTGTTCCTAATGGAATACCTCAATAGCTGCAGGGGCTTGCTACTGGGACTCTCTGCTGATACAAATAAAATGTGTTAAATAAAAAGGAGCTTAAAAATGCGTACAGAGGTTGAAATACAGCTTCTCTTACTGTTGTAGAGAAGCATTTAGCAATTAGAAATGGAAAAGACCCCCTATCTTTGCCTGGGTCAGGTAACAAATGAAATTATTGAAAAGCAGTATGATTTTTAAAACTGATTTGAAATTTGTGTCCATTTGTATTGAGTCAAATCTGTATATAAAACAATAATTTTATAGCAGTTGGATTTGGATCTGTTCTTGGCATTTGGATCTGTACTTGGATTACAAGATTGTTGTAAGGATCACATCAAGATAATGTATATGAAGCACTTTTGCACAGTCTGTACAATATGCAAATATTAAGTTGTGATGGTTTTCCTATGTCTTGGTAGGTGATATGTGAAGGTTTTTTGTGTTCACAAGATCCTTACCAGAAATCATTCTGCTGCAGTGTCATGAGTGTAGGATCAAAGGTTTGAGGTTTTGAGGACCTGGATTGATTTTGCCACTGACTCATGACACAGATGATGTCTCACTGCTATAGTTTCCTATTGTGGAAAATGAGTGTCCTGAGATATGAAAAAAGAAAATAAGTTGTAATGCAGATAAAAACGTTCAGGTTCATATATGGATAATTTTCTATTTTAGATGAATAAGATTTTAAAAAAGGAAGAGATGGGAATGAATATGTGTGCTTCTATTTTCTTTGAAGAGCACTTTAACCATACTTAGTAAATTCTGCATGCATTGGAAACATACCCTACAATCCAGAGTAACTACGGGAGTACGTAAGAGACATTTACGTTGACGTAGTTACGGCACCACCTAGTGAAAACCTATGGGAAATTCATATTGCAGTCCAGAGTAAGTTGTTCTTACACCGGAGCAAGGACTCCCCGTAGTTACCCTGGATTGAGCCCTGTATAGATAAATTTCTAGCTGTCTCTTTCTCTCTGGCTAAGGCTTGCTATGTTGCTTAATTTTTTCATATGTGTAGCATGACATCATGTCTTTGGCTGATACTAACTATCCCAAAGCTGAGGTTTGTTTTAGAGGATAATGTTTTTGCACACGTCAATTGTGTCTGAGGTATATCTTGACTTGATGTCTTCTGAGGTGGCTGCTGGCATTCCTGTAGAGAAGGGTGAAACAACAGTATAAAACAGTCCATCTCCCATCATTAGAGCCAGTCATAGCTGCATGTCTCCTCTACCTTGTTTTTGCAACTGCAACTGGCTCTGAAGGTGAAATAGAGGGGCAGCTTGACACTGGTGTTCAGTTGTTTTAGGGTGCAGTCCTGACATAGGCTGGCACAATTCATTGGTCTTCCCATTCCCATGGTGATTTAGGAAGGCAAGCACATGTCTGTACACTGACCTAACCCTCTCTCAGGTGTGGTGCAAAAGTGTCATATGACACCCCCCGGTCAGCCAGGGATTAGGCTGGCCTAACTAGAGGTTAGGATCACAGCCTTTAAACATAGCGTTTTACCTCCAGGAGCACCAGTATAGACTGCTGTTATTTGGTAGACATCATATATGGCTTTAGAATGAGAGGTACAATAGTCTTGAAAACACTTGAGAGGTTCAAGTATCTTGAAAACAAGACACTTTATAAGAGGATATCTTCAATGATGTGTCCAGTCATTTCTGGAAGTTAAATACAAGGCCATCTCTAGAAGAGTGGAGGGCACAGGATGACTTACAGCCCAGCCCTATCCAGGTCTACTCAGAAGTAAGTCCTATTATAGCTTGCTCTCAGGTAAATGTGGATAGGATTGTAGCCTTAACCAGTGTGGGGCCCATGGCAGCTGCCCCAATTGCCCTCTCCAAAGGACAAGCCTGGTCAAATAGTTAGATTTGATACCCCAATATTTCTGCTATAAAGATCTTTGCTCAACCTTTTTGGAATACAATACATTATACAGGTATTTATATACCACCTTTCTGGCCATTGGATTTCTCCTCTGACTTTATTCAAGGAAGTTTATATGGACAGGTTCTCTAACTTAGTGGTTCTCAATCTTCCTAACACTGTGACCCCTTTATAAGTTCCTCAAGTTGTGGGGACCCCCAACCATAAAATTATTTTCGTTGCTACTTTATAACTGTAATTTTGCTACTGTTATGAATCGTAATGTAAATATCGGATATGCAGGATATATTTTCATTGTTACAAATGAAATGTGTGTTCTATGCACACATTGAACACAATGGGATTTATTTCAGCGTAGGCATGCATAGGATTGGGCCCTGAGGCTATCAGTCAGCCCTAGTGTGCATGCAGCTACAGCTGGAGGTCTGGCAAGCCTGACCTGGCCCCCTGCACCAGGGGTCTTTAGGCAACCCCCAGGAAAGCTCTAGGCGACTCCCAAAGGGGTCCCGACCCCAACTTTGAGAAACGCTTCTCTAACCCTTGAGAGGGCTTTGCAATTAGCAGAGAGTTTCTATCTTTCAAGAATTGCTATGGTCTTGGATCAATTTTTCCATCTTGGTCAACTTTCTGGCTGTGTTTTTGCCTTGAGAATGAGATTCAGCTCCTTATCTCTTACTCCACCCTGCTCCCAGGTATTCTCGAACGGGTGACCTTTGGTTCTTATCTTCGGGCTTAACAACAGCTCTGGACTAGACCTTTAAAGGAATTTCTTCAAAATTAAGGAGGCCTGGGCTTATCAAGAAAAAAATTAAGCTTCATGGAACTAGTTGTAAAGATAAGGTTCTGTTCCAATTTAATGGTTAACTCTAAGGAGCTGACTTCTTTAAACTGTTATGTTTTCAAGGTTTCTTTTATGCCAATAAAAGTAATTAAACTGATACCCACAGTAAAGAGTATTAAATACTCACGCTCTGATCCAATTCCCCTCCCTATCTTAAAAACCAACAGAAAAAATAAAAGCTCAGTGTCAAATGCAATTTAAGTCTGAAGCTCATACAGTATATCTTTCTGTGTACAATTCTGATGCTATAGCACTTTATTTGCATATTCTACTTTCTGTGAAGTTGCTTCAGGTATATGTGTTTCTGTATAACTTGCTGTTTTTGACAACTGAAACGTATTTGAAAGATTTCTATTCCACTATGACAGAAGCTCAAACTGGCACACAGTGCAATGTTTGCAAACACACACACGCACACACACAAACCCTACAGTCCAGAGTAACTACAGGAAGATGTAAGAGGCACTTACTCTGGATTGCTCTATGCATTTCCCATAGGTGGCACCAAAACTACATCAGTGTAAAAGGTCCCGTAGTTACTCTGGATTGTAGCCATAGTAATAGGTTAAAAATAATTATGATATATAGGAACAGTTTTAATTAATGACACTAAAATCATAAAAATAAGGCAACAAAATTATAAACAAGGATGAAAAGATGAAACAAGGTCTTCAGGGGAGTCATGAGCTGAAAATCAAGAATTGAAAATCATAAGTATCTTTGCAGGCAGAAGAACCAAATATCTGAAACTCTCTCTGGCTCCAATGATGGTTGTGCGTCGTCAGTATTGCAGCTAGTTAAACTGGCTGAACAAGGGCTGATGCAGCAGAAAGAGCTCTCTGACAAATTATGGAAATTTGGGAGGGATAACAATTTGAAACTCCCACAGCTATTACAAGCAAGATGAGCCATATCATTCTCAGTTTCTATCGGATGTTTTGAGAGCGTACAGGCGGCTGAAGGGAAAAAAAATTCAGTAGGACGTAGCACAGCTTCTGACTTGTTTACAAGTAAGTTTGGCTGTACTGGCTTATTTTCTAAGAACTATACATTTCGTCAAAGTTCAACTCTTTGACACCTGACAAAAGTGGAAGTTTTGGCAATCGGCAGCATTGACTTGACGTAGGAGTTAACAAGGTGGAGCTAAATCATCTGTCTTGTAAGCTTGGCAGTGGCCAAACAGATGTCTCAGAGTGATTTACAAATAGGTCGTAATGATGACATCCATTTCCTATTGCAAATCTTCAGAACTGGGTAGTTAGAAGCATTCTGTTCCTGAAAATGTTATGTTTTTCGTTGTAATGGCACAGACAACAATGCTTCTATAGCCCACACATGTGTGCATAGATACAGCTATATGTATAGATACAGATAGATTATCTGGAATTAGCCTTGTACTATAGCGCAGGGGTCTCAAAACCTTTAACTTCAGGGTGCCTGGAACTTTAAAGGAGGGAATTTCAGCAGGTGCAGCTTCTCATCTCAGAGATCACAAGCTGAAATTCCATCTTCTACACACTTGTTAAACGTCCAGGAGCCCTGAAGTTAAAAGTTTGGAGACCTCTGCTATAGAAAATTGTCTGATTCTAGATTTTGTGTCTCTATTCCTCTCATGATTTTATAAACTTCTGTTACATGCCCTGTCACCCCTTGGTACTTTTTCTAAAGCAAAAATGTCTTTGTTCTTTATGATCCATTACCCCTAATGATGTATTGATAATACTGTACTGACTTTTTCAGATCTCTTCCAACGTTCCAGACATAATTATTAGCAAAATGTAGATTTGGGGTTCTCAAAGTTGCATGGTGGTTCCAACCACCAGCCCAAGAACCCCTGTCTCTATTCCATTATGAGGCAGGAGTAATGGCAGCAACATGATCCCTGGGATTGTTCCACCACTGTGGACTGAGAGGTTTTTTCCCTAAAACATACCCCTTTCCATGTCACCCTCCAGGAGGTGTACGGGGACGTGCGGAGTCCTCTGCAGGGCTCCCAATGCCTCAAAACAATGAAAAATGTGTTCACGACCCACTTCCAGATTGCTATTGTGAAACCAGAAGTGGGTTGCCATAGCATATTTGTTTTGAATTATGGGAACCTTATGGCTTCAAGGGGCTCCCTTTCTACCCTCATGCTGGCATGAGGGTAGTAAATAGAAAGTTTACTTAAAAGCCCTGTAATTTGTGGCAATCATATCACTGGAGTTCTGGAGATCACACTTTTGCAAAGTCTTGCCAAACTCCCAATGAGAGTGAGAACCACTGAGTGGAGGAATTGTAGAACTAAAGTGGGACTCTCACTTTACAATTGGTTTAATGAGGGTTCACTTTCTGATCAAATCAGTTTAAAGTGGACTCTCCTTAGTAACATAAAGTTCACTATACAATACACTATGCTATTAGTAAAATTAATTATTACCACCAACATGACCTCATAGCTGATAGATCATAAGCCAATCAATTCAAATGCAAATGTTTGGTAGCATTTTGTTCAATAGCAGCATTTTAAGCATCACGTCTCAGTATACGGAGAGAAGGATGTAGCCAAAGTGAAAGCTGATGCAAATTCAAGTCTTCTAGGTACTGGTATCTCAGCCAGAAGCAGCATTTTTCCATCATGGCTGAATGTATAGGGAAGTACTGAACCTTGTAATTTAGCATCTAAAGTAGGCACTTTTAAAATCACCTTAAAGAAAGAAATACTTAGGGCCCAATCCTAGCCAACGTTTCAGCACTTATGCAGCCATGCCAATGCAGCATTGCACTAAATGGATGGTAGTTGGTAGTTGTGGAAAGTAGTTATGGAGGAAGTATTGGAAGGTAGTTATGGATGCTCACTGGCATTGGAAAGTTGGATCAGATTATGCCCTCAGTTCTGTGGCAGTAACCTCATCTACCAAGATCTTGGAACAAATAACAAAATGCATTAATGTGTTCACATTGGGTCTCTAAATTTTTTTTTGGCTGAAGGGCTGCATCAAATATATGGAACAGTGTTGACGGTCAGGAAAAAATTTAAATGAATACATTAGAGATGGAACTTAGATCAATGAATAAATGAAAGGGTCAATTCAGGCTTATGAAAATTTTCAGCCCATTTAGGATTGGCAACCATAGAGTCACTCTAGTTCAGGAATTTTTTTAAAAAGCTTTGCTCGTCCTTCCTTCAGCGCCTCCTAATGAAACCCTATGGGAAATTCATGTTGGAATCCAGAATAAATTGTTCTTACACCGAAACAAGGACTCCCCGTAGTTACTCTGGATTTTGCCCTAAGTGTTCTATTTTCAACAGATGCAATACTATTGCAGGTCTCAGGTAACATTAACAGTTTCTGACTAATCTTTAACTTTGGTAAATTCTAAGTTGCTGTAGGTTTGCAATTTCATCTCAGTTTTTGAAATACCAGTGTATTTGTTGTTGCGCCATGTTGTTGCATGATTTCACACAATTACTTTGTTGATTTTTTTACAGAATTGGATCTTCAATGGCTTGGAAAAGATTAATCAAGTGGCTGAAATGAACACGAACAGTATTCTAGAGGAGATTTTGATTAAAAGATCACAACAGAAGAAGAGAACATCGCCTTTAAATTACAAAGAGAGACTTTTTGTTCTTACAAAATCCATGTTAACTTATTATGAAGGTCGAGCAGAGGTAGGAACCTTAGTTTGTTGTTCCTTCACTTCCTCAAGAAACTGAAGTTCTGTGTATTAAGGGAATATAATACAGCTTATATTTCTCTCTCTCTCTCTCTCTCTCTCTCTCTCTCTCTCTCTGCTGGTTTAATCTGTACTGTACTTTGAAAATGGCCGTAATGAGTTCATTTAGTTGATACTGGTTGGGATAATTGTAAGTATTTTTAGTCACATCTTTCCTACAATGAGCAAGAATAAACTTGAAAATACTCTATATTACAATTGAAAAACACAGAAAGAGTAGACTTGTTAAGTATTGCACGCATGTAGTAATGTGTAGTGGTTGGTTGATTGCTGCTGTGATTATATATTGAGAAGTAAAGGAGCTGCAAAATTTGGTATTAGTGGGGTTGGATCTGGGAATCGATGCCCCACAATTACTGAGGTCTCACCTCTACCTATTGTTTTCAGGATTTGTACTTTTACGCCTACAAGTGTCTTTTTCATATATAGTGCACAGTTCTATCCATGTCTACTTAGAAGAAAGCCTTCTATGAGAAAGTGTGTTTAGGATTGCAGCCTTAGTGAGCAGCATGAAAGCTATTGGAATAGTTATTAACATAGTTATTCCTGTCCACCCAAGGCAGGTGATCATATGACTAGATTTTTCCAGAGTTGTCCTCTTTTTAAGTCTTCTGTCCAGGTGTCCTCCAAAAGGGCTTCATTGCCCTCCGTTTTGGCTTCATTTTGGCACTTTGCAATGGTGTGCAGTACCCCATCGTGTCATATGTCGTTGGATTCATATTGAAGATCAGAATCCAATGCAAAAATTGGTTTTGAAATATCTCCTTCCTATCAAAAGTTATGGCCAAGGAACTAAAAATCAAAACTATGCATTGAGCCCTATGGGAAAGCGAGAGTACCCAATATCATGGCTTTATTTGTGAGGAGGCAAACATGCCACTGTCCACCGGAAAAGACAGGCTGAGAGGAATCTAAGACCCTGTCCTCCTTTTGAGGTTTGGGCATCTGGTCACCCTGTCTCAAGGTTAATATCAGAAACCTTGGCAAGTGCGGATGATTTCTATGCTGCAGATTCACTTATTATCAATCTAAATTTCTGGGAACTGGCACAGGAAGGAACAGCCGTGTTGGTGCACCTCACATGGCCAAAAGCTTCTGACATTTCCCGAGCACCAACAACTTCCATTCCACAAAAATGCATGATGAAAAGTAAGCTCCATTGTCTGAGAATGGTTTCTAAGTGGCTGGGCAGGAAGAACAGGAGCAGTGTGTACTATTTGGAAAGGGGAGGATGATGTTGGCTCCAGTTTCAGTCCAAAAGTAACAGAGTTGAGAAGGCCTTGGAGAAAGGAAGGGTCTTCAGCATGAGGCACTGTTTGAGCAAGGTTTAATCTTCCAAAAGGTGTTGGTTCCCTAGAAGCCGTCAGCCTTACTGAACAAGGGTAAAAATCAAAGGGAGGGAGGGGCAGGGATGTGATGTATTCGATATAGTGTATTATAATATTAAAAACAAGAAATAGTTGGAGATGAAGGTCATTTTGTGACAGTGGGAGAGAAAGCTTTTTAATTTTGGGCCATAATGTTTAGGGTATTGTGAAACTGCTGTCTGTATGAATGGGAATGTCTTGCTTGACTGCTTTACAGGATTGTGCTAAAGTATGCAAGTCAATTGGTAACGGATTAAAACTGATTAACTGATTAAAAGGCAAAAAGTCACTTCCAGTTTCTTCCCATCTATTCAGGCAAAGCACCTGCCTCTTTCCCACTGGGAGCCTTCTCTCCTCTGCAGTTCTATATTTTCAACAGTGGCCAAGCTATATGACCCACTTAAAATTGGCTCGTGACCAATTTAATGGGTCCCAACTCACAGTTTGATGTCAGTGCTGCTCTAGAAATCATACATGTAAAATAAATTCAACTTAAATCATATAAGAAAAATAAATTTTACTAAATAAAATTATTTTGTAAAATAAATACTTTTTCAGCAGGAAGTAATTTGCTTCCAGGGAGACTAATGTTGTGACAATTTCTGATTCAATTTCTGAGTTGTCAATTGGTTTCTTCATTAATTTTTTTAGTTTGTTACTGAACTGGTTGTGATGTTTGGTGAGTTCACTGTATATTTTTCTTGATCTCAGCTATCCAATTGCTTTATATTTTTTACAATGGCTAGCCTCGTATAAAGAACAGCTAGCCAAAAAGTCTTTTTAAAATTGATAGAACACTAATTTTATCCCAGACTAGGAAAATGTACCTGCGTTGCAGGAGTAAAATACCCCCTGTGTGCCATCCCCCTATTGCGCATCATCTCTCCATGCGCAACATCCCCCTATGAGCATCGTCCCCCATGAGCATCTGTCTTCCCTGTGCAACATACGCTACTAAAAGAACCAGGGGATGCGCAACATCCCCCTATGCACACCATCCCCCAGTGCACCTCCCTCCCAATATTCTGGAAATATAAAATTTGTACATTAACACATTCAAGTGATCAGTGTTCATTTGAAACACAGAATATAGAAAATCACAGGTTTCTATCACAGGAGGTTCATCTCCTGTGAAGTATTTATCAGATCCTACTGTTGATAGAAAATCACAGGGTTCTATCACAGGAGGTTCATCTCCTGTGAAGTATTTATCAGATCCTACTGTTGGAATATGATTGTACCTTTTATGAGGTTTATCTAAAAGGACCACTAATCTGATCCACCAGGCCCACTAGATCAAACAATTTAATTAAAAGGTTATCTCTCCTGAGCGTTAATTAAGGTCTTCCAAAAATAGCCAACCAAATACCACAGAAGAGCATAGACTATGCCTATATTTGTTCATTAACTTTAGTTTGTACTGTTATGCATTGCCTTATGTGGTATTGTATATTAATATATGAGAATATAAAAGCTTGGACTTAGAATAGATGCTATTTTTAGATATACGCTACTAAAGAACCAGGAAACTGTATCAGAAATTTCACAAGCTTCATAACATCTTCGGAAATCAGCATTTATCATGATTGAAGTAGGAGAGGAAGCCCTGATGTTCCTTCCTTCTTTCCTTCCTTCCGTCCTTCCTTCTGTGTGCCCGTGTCTAAATCAGTAGACAAATTGAGGGCTACTGTAAGAGTTTGTTCTCAAATACCTCCGTCCTGGTTATGGAACCAACTCCATGGAGAAAGGGAGCACCTCTTTCTCTAATGTTCTGTAGTGTTTGACTCATGATCTAGGAGGAGTAGGACAGGGCACTGAGTTCAACCAAGCACAAGGGTTAAAACATAACAAAAAGTTTATCTATCTACAGTAAATAAAATTGAAAAGTCACTGATTGACTGACTCATTAACGCCCAACCTAAACCACTGGACATAGCAGCGTGAAATTTGGGGAGAGTGTTCCTTCCATGATGGAGGCACCCACTAAGAACCAGTTTTTGGAAATTCCCATCGGAAGGGGGTGAAACGGGGCGTATTGCATTTTTCTCCCTGAAGAATCCCTGCCTGAGGGAAGCTCTGCCCCAACCCGTGGACCTAGAAGCATGAAATTTGGAGAGGGTGTTCCTTCTGTGACATCAACACAAACAAAGAAGCAATGTTGATAAATTTAACCCTTAAGGGGCTGAAAAGGGGTGCAATGTGTGTTTGTCCTATACTTAACACTGAAGATTGATTAACATCCAGCAATTTGGTGCCTGATGCACTGGAAAGGAGGGTGCACTGGGGGGATGTTGCGCATGGGGGAAGTTGCGCATGAGGGGATGATGTGTATGGGGGTTTGATGCCTGGAGGTGTTGCACATGGAGGGTGTTGCACAATGGGGGGAATGGCGTACTGAGGGTATTGTACTCCAGCAACGCAGGTACATTTCACTAGTCTAAAATACAGAAGAGGCAGGGTTGGGTAATACAAAGAAGAATACAAAGAAGAATCAATAACCAGCTTAGCAAATGACATTGGCCTAGGTAATGCCCAGGTACAGATCTTAATAAAAATTTTAAACGGTGAAGCAAAACCTGCTTGTTCTAGCAAAAGTTGGTTTTGAAAGCAACAAGGTTTCCTAATGCATATCGCTGTTTGCTGCACCAACTTCTGATTAAAGAGACCATTCCACTTTCTTGATTCCCAGAAGCCTGGTCAGAATTTGGTCATGCACAGATGTTTTCTATGATGGACCTAAGTGCAGACTCACCTAACATCTGTTAATTTTGTCTTAAAACCCTGATATGTCTATTTATTACTTTCTGCACTGTTCTACCTGTCCTCTGGTCTGTTCAGGTGGACTTGGTTACAGATCCAGTTTTAGCCAGTGATGGGCTGGATGGGGCCGCTTTTGATAGATTCTGCCGTCTCAAAATCCACAAACTGACTTGTCTGATTGGGCATGTCAGGCACTAATTTCAAAAGTGTCTTTCCTACTGAAGGTTTTATACTGAAGTTTTCCTTCAGAGATATAGGGTGAACTCCAGAGTAACTATGGGAAGTCCTTGCTCCGGAGTAAGAACAAGTTACTCTGGAATGCAATATGAATTTCCCATAGGTTTTCAGTAGGTGGTGCAGTAACTATGGGTGCACGTAATGTCTCTTACGTGCTCCTGTAGTTACTCTGGATTGTGCCCATAGATGGATTCTGAACCAAAGGAGCAAAATGTGATAAGTATCTTTAGACAATTCTTTTTTGGGACATGGAGAAAGGGAGAATATATTTTCAAGAATTGGAGAATAAAATCACTTTTAAATGGCAACTAAACACTTTTGGCTATTCTAGCTGAGCAGAACTATGCTGATGCTAAAGGCTATTGTATATTGTTACAATGTGGAGTTTTTTTAACATGAAAAATTTGCGAACAAGTTGTTCACTGTTTAGAAAGGAAATGCTGACTTGAGGAATCAAAGCATCCCATTGATTACCAGAACATTCAGTGTAGCAATAAAATGATGTTTCAGTATCGTAGCTTTGAAGCCTATTTATTTTTGCACAATAGAGGCATTCTGCTTTTCTATCCAAAGATACTTGAAGTACCTTCAGGTTGCAGACAGATGGCTGTGTTTGTCTATAGCTATGGAGTACTGTAGATTTTTTGTCTTTAAAGTGACTAGCAGAAGGCCAGCCTGGGCCCTGTTTGAAATGAATCATTTTTCTTCTCCAAGATTACTCCCAGATAACTAGCACCGCTTGTGAAGAAACCCTGTAGCCTATTGTCTTCTTGCCATTAAACAGAACATTGCAAATACTGTACTTGGTCAGCTCTGCAGTGCTTTACCAGCTAAGACAGACTGCTTTGTTTTGCAGATCTGTGGACTGGCTTATCATTCACACCATCTCCTCCTGTAGGGTAGAAGATGTTGGAAGTAAACTGCACGATTTTATTGTAAAATTTTTCATAGGAAAGGGCTTTGGTAACTTCTCTAGTTTTAAGTTGTTGGCTGATTATTCACATTACATTTTCTTCTTGCTCTAAGGACCACAGGGCTCTTCCCATTTTTATTCTCACAATAATCATATGAGATAGTATTTGAGAGAATGTAATCCAGAAGTGGCATAGCTGGCCATCCTGGAGTGAGGGGCAAAGTAAAAAATGATGTCTCCCACATTGTACCTGGAAGTGATGTCACTTCTTCTGATGCCCCGGAACCCAAATAAGGTGAGCAAGTGGTCCCTTCTTGCAAAGAGTATAATTTTTCCAATTACTCAGTTTGTTGCAAGAAGCTCAAGAAAGATCTCAGGGTGTGTGCGCGCACGTGTGCATGTGCAATTGCTCACGTGGGTTGTCCCCACTAGCCTGCATTCTAGTGCAGTTGTTACTCCTGTGTCCCCACTAGCTGTGCCCAGTGATGGGCTCCAGCAGGTTCACACATACGCTATAGAACCGGTTGTTAACGAGAGATAGGACACACAAAGTTTAAAAATAGCCATTTAAAAGTGGGTTCTAGATGGGCATAGAACCGGTTGTTAATTTCTTTGAATCCCATCACTGGCTAACCCAGCAAGTTCCATAGCAAGTGAGGATTTGATGAGGCCTTCCTTACTATTCCTTCCTTACTCTTTATGTTCCCTACTCTGACTTTCTGAGGTAGGGCCCTTTGGGTTGCTTTAAGTTCTTGGAGTTTGCTCTATTCTCAAAAACAAATTCTGGAAAGCTTTGTTTAAGACAAAGCCTTTGATAGTATATGGGGTGGAGGAGGAGAATGTAGTTTTGAGTTGCAAAGCCCTGATGTGTGTGTTTTAGGAAGGAAGAAAGTTATCTTTGTATTTGGCCACATCTTAGGGTGTGGTTATAGTTTTTTCATTGTGTATGTGTGAAGTATTTGAGAGTGGAATACAGCATTCAAAGAAGTGTTGGTAACTTCCCTCCCAGAAATGATCTGATTATACTTATTTAACAGAAAAAGTACTTTTGACCCTTTTCTGCTGAACAGTTTTTTTTTGGGAGGGGCAGAGGTGAGATTCTGGCTTGCTCTATTTAGAGCACAATCCTAACCATGTATACTCAAAAGTTAGCCCCCTTATATTCAATGGTTCTTACTCCCAGAAAAGTGTCTTTAGGATTGCAGCCTTAGTCTACTCCTTTGAGGTGGTATGGGTGAGCTGAAGAAGAAGCCAAAAGACACAGATTCTCTATGAGTACAAATAGGTTTCGTATACTTATTCACAAGGCTTAAGTAGCTGGTGTCAAAAATGGACTGGTGTTGAAACATTTGCCCAGGTACATGTTTTAAGCTTTATGACTTTTCTCTCATGTATTTAAATCACTGATCTCACCCTGCAGTTTAAACAGAATTTGTTTGACATTCAGCCATAAGAGTACAACAGCAGTTTGCCACATGACAAGAATATGCGTTTATTTTAAAGGGATGCTATATGTGCATTCACACTTCACTAATGACAATGGGCAAAATCCAGAGTAACTACGGGGAGTCCTTGCTCCGGTGTAAGAACAACTTACTCTGGTTCCCAATACGAATTTCCCATAGGTTTTCACTAGGTGGTGCAGTAACTACGGGTGCATGTAAAGTCTCTTATGTGCTCTTGTAGTTACTCTGGATTTGGGGGAAGGTCTAAACACAGATAGATCAATGGTTCCCAAACTTGTTAGCACTTTTAAAAATGATACACTATCAGGAAGCAGTTAGCTTTATGAAACTAAAAAGTGTGAGAGAGAATTCCACCTTATCAAGCTTTAGTTTTAATCCTTTTTCTGTGGTGGGTGGCCACTTCTTAAGTGTTCGTTCTGCTCCACATTCATCAGATCAGGACCATTCTGTGGACCTTGCACTTCTCTTTTCCTGGCCTGAAATAGGAGCCAAAGCAGATTTGTGTACTTGTGAGTAAACATGCATATTTTCTCTTTCCATAGTGTCAGGATGTTGACTGATTGATGTCCTGTGACTGATTACTTGTCGCAAGAGTGAAGATATACAAAACAGAGTAGTTTTCTATTAACTGTATTTACAAATCAGAGTAATTCAAGGCAATCCTGGTCATACATGTAAAATCAAGTCCAACAGTCTAAAACACCTCAGAGCTTATCAGTATCACAGAGCTTCACAACTCGCCTCTGTTCTAACCGATGTCTGAGCTCCAACTGACAAATAGTTCTATCTGCTAACTCTGACAGTTCCAACTGACAAACCTATCTGCCAACTCTGACACTTCTAATTCTCACAGTTCTAATCAGTTTACAACTTACAACTTACAACTACCTAAACCAATGGTTAGATCTAGAAATCTAACACATAGGGCTCAATTCATTTGTCAGCATAGAGGAGAGGGACTTGCTTTTAGGGGTCTGTGTTCATTAGATCAGGACCATTCTGATGGCATTGCGCTCCACTCGGCCTGTCCTTCAAAACAGACTGAGATCAGCTACTTACCAGTGGCTCAATGGTTTGAGCACTGGAGTTAGAACACTGCTTGTTCAAGACCCAAGTACTGCAAGATGATGTGAGCTCCCGTCCCTAGCCCAGCTTCGGCCAACCTAGCAGTTTGAAAACATACAAATGCAAGTAAATAAATAGGTACCACCTCAGTGAGAAGGTAAATAGTGTTTCATGCAGTCATCTGGCCATGTGACTGGAGGAATTTTTGGGCAGTGTTGGCTCTCAGCTGAATCGGTGATGAGCGCCACAGCCAACAGCAACCTGCAGCCAGTCATGGCTGGCAGGGCAACCTGCGAGGACCCTTTACCTTTAAAAAAAACCCTTTTCTTACCAGCTGTTGTGTTGTTCGTTTTCACTTTCCATAGAGATCCATGGATTTTCCATTTTGGCTATCAGCTGGTCAGTTTCACGACTCACCAGCAATAAGATCATGATTGGTGATCCTGAACTACAATTTGGGAAGCACTGAGATGGATAGTTGAATTTGCTCTGTGCTGTTAGGACTAGGAGAGGGGGATGTTGACTAGATTAGTAAGTTTTGGCTGAATAGCTCCATAAATACAATCTCGTAACAGCAAGGGCTTGATCTAGTAGTGGTTTAATCAAACCAATGCTTTCTGTGTTTTGGTGACACAGAAGCATTCTGAACATGACAACATAATTTAAAATTGCTTTGTATCTCCAGTGTTGGTCACAAATACCTGATATGTGCTGCCTGGCATTTCCTGTGCTTGCACACTGTTGTGAAAATACTTGTAACAGCAATACTAGCTGTATTTGTCTCATCAAAGTGGATGCAGTGATGAAGTAGATGCATCACCTTGAAAAGGCAGGGGCAGTATTTGGAACACTGTCTTGGCCATATTGACCTTGGGCACTGTTAGTTCTGTTCACAACTTGACAGGAGGAACTGTAGCTCAGTGGTAGGGGAACACAACACACCTGTCAGAGGTTGCAAATTAGTGGAACCTAGAGTTGGGAAACTCTAGAGTTAATGTTGGGAAATATTTTTATGTGAAATCTGCCAATCAGAGTTAACAATTTTAATCTAGATAAAGTGATGGTCTGTCTTGTATGAGGCAACTTTTTGTGTACTAAGAAAGCACTTCCTTTCTGCCTGTTCGAGATTACAAACTTATTTTCTTGTTGAGTAAACTACTTTATCCAGAAAACAAAATTCATGCCTAATCTGTGAATATGATTGGGCACCACAGCAGTTCTAAATAATGTTTTCCTGGGAACCAACTTGTATTGGAATCAGTGGAATTAATTTCAAGAAAATGGGTTTGCAGAAATGTTTTACAGACTTATTAGCTGAACAGGGAAGAGTAGCAGTGAGCTACCGGTAAGTATGGGTGTTGTTAATTGGTTAGAACTTGTTGCTTGTTTAAGAAATTTCATCATCATGTGAAAGGATTTCTTCTGTAACCTTTACTCCACTTTGGCAGTGCCAAAGCCAATTAAAATAAACGTGTCTTGTGTGTCACAAATTGCAGTCTTATTGTAAAATAATGTTTTACAATAAGACTGGTTATTGTAACCAGTCCACCACAGGTTGCCCTCCTAGCTGTGACTGACTCCAAGGGCAATGTTCATCTTTGTTACAAGGCCAAAGAACCAGTGTCCAAAGAGACAACAATGCCAAAGGCACATGGAACACTATTATCTTCCCACCAAAGTGGTACCTATTTATCACCTTGTATTTACATGCTTTCAAACTGCTTGTAATGGGAGCTGGCTCTATCATGTGGTATTTGGGACTCAAACCACTAAACCTATTGACCTTCTGGTTGACAAGCACAGTGTCAGTGACCTACTGCAGTCTTCTTTTACAGTAACTTAAAAAAATACACTTTAATTCTTTTATTGAAATGGGATCTTTTTACGCTCAACTTGATAAATCACACAAGTCTTTTGCCTGAAATAATTCAAATGGAATTTCTTAGATTTGTAAGGATTAGGAGGGCCCAGGAATTGCAGAATTGCATTTACCACTTTTATTTGTATTGTGATACCACTGCCCAACAGGTTCTTCTAGCCAAGGGAAGAAAGGCTGCACCTTAGAACACATCTTGAAAATCTCCTGCAATAAATAGAGGTGTCTCAACAGACACACCAAAAATTACCTAAGAATAGGAAATTTAAAAACTCCTGGCAAATTGAACCATTATATATTAAGCAGGATATCTTTACTGTCACTGTAATTCCAAAATCTGTAATATTTATGAAACTTTTTAAAAGTGGGTGTTTTGTTTTTGAGTGTATGCTAAAGGATTGACATACTGCAAATGTCGCCCTGTTCAAAAGAAACATGAAATTTCCTTAAGAAAATAGAGGATAACTGTAACTTGCATGCATCCCGGTTCTGATCCTCATATCCTCAGGTAGCGCAAAGAAAATCCCTTTCTGAATTGGATGAAAGTTGCTGTCAGCAGGGGCCATAGGTCTGTCTTGCCCTACAATCCAGAGTAACTACGGGAAGACATGAGAGGCACTTACTCTGGATTGCTCTATGCATTTCCCATGGGTTTCCCATAGGGGGCACCGTAACTACGTCAGTGTAAAAAGTCCCATAGTTACTGTGGATTGTAGCCTTCATAACTTGTTGCCTATAATTATGAGTAGCTACTATCTATGAGTAGCTCCAAAAACTATGAGTCATCAAAGTCTAGCATGAAAGTATTTTAAGGCAATGCAAGAAATGCAGAGACTTGATCCTTGACATTCTCCAATACAGCCTGAGTATGCTAGTATATGTACAACACCAGGTTAGGTCTTCTTTTAATTTTCAGAAATGTTAAGTGTTGTTTCAAGCATATTTTTAGCTTTATCTAGATGCATACATCCTGCCATTCTTCCTGATGCTGGCCAGTAAAGCATGAACATTCAGTACACAGTTTTTACTTGTCAGTCTGTGTTGCTGTTAGGTTGGGGATGAATGTACTTTTTTTAACCCAAAAACTACATTGGGAGATGGAATATGTGTAGAGGGGCTTAATGGTTACGACTTGTAGTTTTTACCATAATTTTGATTACAACTCTGCAGGAGGAAAAAAATAAAAAATGTATTTGTGATTCACACTTTTTTTGAACACATAATACTGTCTTTGCAACAGCACTGGAAGACTTCTGAAGGGGAAATTATTATTTTTATTTATTTGTTTTATATCCCACCTTTCTTTCTAAAGGAACGATACTCAAGGCAAAATTAGGGGGTTTTTCTTTCTTGCATGCACTCTCTTATTCTGATTTATATCCAGTTATTTTAGACCTATATTGCTTCCAGATGGTACACATGTCCTGGCATGGTTTGTTAGTCAATATGAGGCTAAACCCATTCTCTTCATCCATACACACACCAATATTGTGTCTGGAAATTAGACAGCTAATGGGTGGG
Organism: Cryptoblepharus egeriae; assembly: GCA_030015325.1. NCBI lineage: Eukaryota > Metazoa > Chordata > Lepidosauria > Squamata > Scincidae > Cryptoblepharus > Cryptoblepharus egeriae. The sequence continues at coordinate 58,868,129 of JAREYC010000007.1, forward strand.
CAGTTGCATCTGCCTGAATATCATGTTGCAGAGCCTGCTGGAGTGATGGGCACTAGATGGAACTGCTTAGAGTGTCCCTGTGTCCAGATCAGGTGTCAGTAGCAGCACAGTGGAAACATTTATGATGGCCAGGATAGGGAGGGCTTTCTAGCTGCACAGCGGTCTCCAGTTTGGAGACCACAGATCTAGAAAAGGCACATGAGGATATAATTGGGACATACAAAATTATGCATGGGATGGATAGAGTGGATAGTCTCCTCCCTCTCACACACAACCAGAACCAAGGATATCCACTAAAAGTGAGTGTTGGGAGAGTTAAGACAGACAAAAGAAAATACTTTGCAATTAGTGTAATTAAACTGTGGAATTCCCTGCCACAGGATGTGATGATGGCATCTGGTCTAGATGCCTTTAAAAGGAGATTTCTAGAACTAAAGTCCCTCACCGGTTACAAGTCATGAAAGTTTGGTTCAAAGGAGATTTCTGGAATCCCTCACAGGTTATGAGTCATGAAGGGTTAGTGCTACCTCCTGTTTTTAGAAATGGGCTACATCAGAAGGCCAAGTGCAAGGAAAGATGCAGGATGCAGGTATCGTATTGTCTTGTGTGCTCCCTGAGGCATCTGGTGGACCACTGTGAGATACAGGAAGCGGAATGAGATGTGCCTTTGGCCTGATCTGGTGATGCTCTTCTTATATCCTTAAGATCTCTGACCTTATTTTGACCACTCATGTGCCATATTGTTGGCTTTTCTTTCTCAACTGTGCTGCATTTTAGCAGCCAAAACATTTTATAAAATGCCAAGCATTCATTTGAGTTTCTCCACAATATTCTCAAAATTACCTTGTTTACAATATTGTAGTACATACAGCACATTGGAAAGTGGGGAGAGTTGTTGATTTCAGGGAGCATCACATTAAGCATCATTTCAAGAAAATGATCATTTCATGGAAAAAAAATCTCAAGGTATATTCCCATGCAGCAATTGTACAGCATATAACTTTGTTATCTTGAAGTTTGAAAGGTTCACCAAAGGTCACAGCAGTGGTGTAGGTAGATGATTTCATAGCTGTTCACCTGTGGTAAGATACTTGTGTTTCCCCAAGGTTTTTAGGAATTGAAAATAACTGAAAATAAAATTACTGTTGAATGCCTGTAGTCTCTTGGAAAACATTCTCACATCGGCCACTTCATCCAGCTGAAAATACACATTTTATGCACATAAAATATTATGCTTTGAATACTCAGAAAATGAAATGTTCACATCAGAAGTGCTGTTTTGTGGGATGGATGGAAAACAAATGCACAACAGACTGATCCGTGAATTGCTAAGGTAGTTCCGTCTAAGCTAGAAGATTGGGAACATACACTGCAGCACCTTTTATTGTCTGTTTTTTTTCAGTCATTCCAAGGGTTGGTTCTCTGTGAGTAACATTCACCTGAGCTGCTAGGCATCGCGTAGATGATTTTTTTGTATGTGTATGTTTTGAGGGTTGCTTTTCAGCTTTGGATTCTGGGAGGTCACGCTCGTGGTAAAATGTGCAATACAGGAAACATTCATGATTTCTTATGAATCGGACATAGGTATGCAAAGATCTTGGCATTTTTGGGTCGTGTTGTGAAGATGATTCATTACAATTGCATTTATGGGAGTGACTTGCAAGAGCTATGATATGAGTGACAATTGCATCAAGGCACTCTGAGAAAGTTGATCACCAAGTAGGTTTTTCCTGAATCCTTCTTCACTCTGCTGGCTTGTGAATTTCCTCTGGCTGACAGTTTCCAGTAATTTGTGCATCTGAGCACCACCTTCAGGAGTGTTGCAATGGAGCAGTGCCCTAATTCCTCAATGCCTTAATTCTTCCTTCTTCTATAGGTTTCACTGGATCAACTGTGTCCTCTCTTGGCACAATTCATTGTCTGAAATCAATTGGATCTGTAAAAAATTGTACTTTCATTATCCGTTCTTTTATGTAATACTATATTTATTTGTTCATCACTTCACAGAAAAAATACAGAAAAGGATCAGTTGATATTTCCAAAATCAAGTGTGTGGAAATTGTGAAGAATGATGGTGTTGTCATTCCCTGTCAAAACAAATATCCATTCCAGGTATGTATTGTCAGATTTTAGAACACAGTCAGTAAAACACTGAATAAAAATGGATTTCCACAGGATTTCATCAATCATCTGACTTTCTTGGTTTCCTTTTCATGTCCAGCAATCCCTTTACATGTGCACATTATAAAAATTGAGACTAAGGCTACAATCCAGAGTAACTATGGGACCTTTTACACCGACGTAGTTACGGTGCCACATATGGGAAACCTATGGAAAATGCATAGAGCAATCCAGAGTAAGTGCCTCTTACATCGTCCAGTAGTTACTCTGGATTATAGGGTAAAATGATAGAATTTTGAAATGTTCCATTTAAACCAGCATTTTGAAAGTAACATTTTAAATCATCTCACCCACCACATATATAAAACATTTCCATTGTTAACTGACAAACCACTAAATCTATCCTCCATGCATTGAATTTTTTTGGGAAACATTCTAAAACCTGACTCGTTCCTGGTGTAGGAGGCTCCTAGTGGAGGCTAATGCACTATAGAAATTGGAATACTGTATAGCGTTCTGCACGAACAGGAAGCATGTTCAAAAAGCTTGAGAATTACTTTGAATTCTGTGGAAGAACACCTTTGGAGGAGGAAGGAAACCTTAAGATAACTCCAAGTAGTTATCCTTCTTGGAAATTCTAGTTTCATTGATTTCAATGGAATTTATGCAGTGGATTGAAATAGAGACCTCCAGATTCAGTGCAAGTTGGAATATAAATTTTGAGATTAAAAACAATACCCAAACATTTGGAAAAAAGATTAAATACCTTTATTTAATGGATAAAGGGTGACTGTGGTACACTAAAATGAAGCAAACTTTAATACAGATAAAGAAACAGAGGTTGCTTATGCCTGCTACCAGCCATATCAGGAAAGACTAAACTGAGGGTGACTATAGGGTCACCTATAAACTTAGGTGAAAGACTATACTTTCCCTAGATATGCATTTTTATTCCATTGGTTCCCAAATTGAGCTGTGGCTTCCTGGGAAGTCAAGGAAATCAGCCAGGGAAGCAGCAAAATCCTTATAAAAAACCTGCAGCCTTCTAGGACTGTAGTAATGGAGAGCTTTGGCCAATGGCCCAATGGATCAAAGAAGCCACCTGTCAAAAAAGGAGACACTAATGTCTGCCTTAGTCTGAACTTTGAAAATGAATGTCACTTCATTCAAGATTTAAAATTAGATTTGTTCATGAATGCAGTGTCACTGCACAGCCAGTATTGCCATTATGATGACCCTTACAGTTACCCTTATTTTTTTGTTCTCTCTTTCTAGGTTGTGTATGATAACAATACACTTTACATTTTTGCACCCACAGTCTACAGCAGGGATCAGTGGGTCAGGAATCTGAAAGAAGGTAATGACCACTCTTCATTAACCTTGTATGAGGTGGAGAGTCAGGATGGTGAGTGGAAAGGTTCACAAACCGTGATGAAGAAAATGGCCATAGAGAGGAGCCCAGAAATACTCATAAAGTACTCATAATAAAGTACTCATAAATATCATCATGTTACAGATTTAAGCCAGTTCCAATACTTTTAATCCCTCCTTCAAGGGAAAACCTGCAAGTGGACCTAGATATTACACTAGTAATGGCATTAGTTAAGTAGGCTGCTTAAATCTTCCTGTGCTACTTGAATGTAAGTCTCATGGAGTTCATTTGGACCTACCCACCCGTACATTTTGGGGGGGAATTGGTCCCATTGAACTCCATGTGTTTGTCTTTGGAGTAGATGAGCACAGTTGTAAGTACATATGGAATCTGCTTATTCGCTGCACTCCGATTGCTTCCCAAGGTCTTCCTGAAGCCCATAGGGACTGCATGTGCCTGCCTATGGATTCTGTGAACTTTGGTATGGTCTTGTAGTGCTAAATTGCTACTTTTGCTTTCTTGGGGGAAATGAGAAGTAGTCTTTTATATCTTTTAAGGCATCCTGAGATCTGGGGGTGCACACTGTGGGCTCTGAAGTTCGTCTGGAGATGAGACCACAGCTCTGATTCTCTTCAGAGGGTTTTAAGGGACTGAAGTAGCAGATTTCTTTATCTGCTATTTTCAGCATCCATGAGTGGTGCTAGAACACATATCAAAGTCCCACCTGTGAACTTATATTTTGTTGTAATAGATGATTTGGCTTAACAATTTTGAATAAAGTCTTTTTATCCAACTTGCTTTTCATGTTAAAATATAATTAGAGCACAATCCTAACCATGTCTACTCAAAAGCAAGCCCCATTGTGTCTTTATGATTGCAGCCTTGGTCTTCGAAGAGTATCAAGACAATACACTGAAATATTTCTGTTTTTAGATTGAATTACATTAAAATATGTTGAAAGTTGGTGTTTGAGAGATGTTTGCTTTTTTGTAGAAATAAAGCACAACAATAATATAATGGTAAAATTCCATCCTAAATTCTGGACTGACGGAATCTATCAGTGTTGCAGGCAAACAGAGAAATTAGCACCTGGCTGTGAGAAATACAACCTCTTTGAAAATAGTAAGTACTCACGTTTCCTGTGTTTCCCAGATGTAGTTTCATTTATTTTGACTTAGTGTGGTCAAATGACTGCTTCCACAGTAGTCCGGTAGTGGTTGAAAGCTTCTAGCCACATCATCCTTTTTGCAGTGTATTCGGCACATCACACAAATTACACCAATCACATTTAATAATTTATGGTGCAGTCCTAACCTAGGGTGGTACAATTCATCGGTCTTCCTGTTCCTGAAAGGGCAGCAAGCATATATTTGTGCACTGGCCTAACCCTACCCCAGGAGTGGCACAGAAGCGTCTTATGGCACTTTAAGCGTCTAAGTCCTGTGACACCTGCACAGGACTTATGCCAGGGCTTAGGCCAGCCTAACTGGAGCTTAGGATTACAGCCATAATTTTATATACTTGGGTAAGTGGGATCCCTGCAAAGCTGTAGCAGTGTTTTCTGTCAATAAAATTCTCCAGGAGGCAGAATGTACACCACAAAGGAGAAAGTAGAACAGAGTATGTGCAACGTTTTGGATTATTCTTGGCTATGAAGAAATCAGCAGTGTCCTATCTGCACTGCTCTTAATCCTAATATGATACATTTCATACTGCTATCCATTTATTTGACTCATACTGACATCAGGGTCCACCTGTTAATGCCTTATAAACAAGAAAAGCACCAACATCCCATTTCCTACCTTTGTGCTGATAAAACTGCACTGGTTGCAAGTTTCTCAGGATTAAACATACATTTTAAGACACACTGCTGGGTTTCTTTTAGGTCATTGTTGCCTTGGAATGCATTGGTATAGAGCAGGAGCCTCCAAAGTTTTTGGCAGGAGGGCCACATCATCTCTCTGACACTGTCGGGTCAAAAAACTAATTTACATTTCAAATTTGAATAAATTTACATATAATAATGTATTCAGGTGGATTACAAAGCTTGCCCAAGGGCCAGATGGAAGGGTCTCGCCAGGGTCCACACTTCGGCTTGCCAAGGGCCGCATCTTTGAATTCCACCTTTATTTAGTGAGGGTTCCAGAATGGAACCTCAGAGGACAACAAGACATAGCCTGTATTTCTAAAATCTTTATGTTCATTATGATTAAACTTTCAATAGATATCTTTCAGTTCTAAAGTGCTGCTTTCTATTGTCCATTTTAGGTATAAGACCATTGCCTCAGCCAATGCCAAATAAAAATAAGGTAAGGAGAGAGCTGAAATTAAACATTACAGCTGATAGTAAATAAAATTTACAATCGTTTTAGTAAGTTTGTTAATTAGGATTTCCTTGTAATACAACTTATGAAATACAATCCTGATTTAAATTCACATACTACTGAAAGAAAAGTGTTTGTGCCTATGGACTGTAGATAAAGGTTCATAGGTCTTTTTCAAAGACTATCCCTACCTGCAATTTCAACAGAAAATAAGGATTCCCAAGCTCTATGTTAGCCTGCCTAAATCGTGTGCATTTTATGTTTTGGATCCTGGCCTGCTATTATTAGAATTTCATTTGGTGGGAGGATATGAGAGACAGGGCTGTCTTGGTGATTGGTAATGTGCCTCACTTACAGAATTCTTCTCCAGTGATGTCTGGCAGGCTCCCTCTCTTCTGATTTTTAAATATCACATACGTCCATGCACACACACATAGGAAATGATGTGGTCTGCCTCATATTCAGCCCCCTCTGACCTTCTTGTCTCAGTGACTTTAGGGTAGAGCTAGAGTTTGCCTCATTGTGCTAATATGGAAGGAGGGGAATTAGTAGGGAAGTATTGATGGAATCCATGCAATGCTTAACCAATCATAATTAAACACCATATTTACTTGAATATAATGCACCCTCGAATATAATGTGCACCCTATACTTACAATCAAAATTCTGTATTTATTCAATTCTAATTGAATAAATCTAATGTGCACCCTGATTTTGGAGACTGAATTCGGCTGAAAAAGGTGAGTGTTATATTTGAGTAAATACAGTATATACTTATTGGAAGCTTTCAAGAAATAATGGTTATAATAATTTGTTTCAGTTTCAAAGAAGGCCCCCACCCCCTGTTCCCACAGAAGAGGAAGAGGAAGAGGAAGAAGAAATAGTAGTTGCTATGTATGACTTTCAGCCTAAAGAACCTCATGACTTGAGGTTGGAAAGAGGTCAAGAATATACAGTAATAGAAAAAAATGATGTTCATTGGTGGAAAGCAAGGGATAAATATGGGTAAGGAGTGTTTCAGTTATTTTTAGTATCTAATATTTTGAGAAATTTTCTATAAATAGTTATTTTGGGGACTATTTAGTGAAAGGTGAGATATGAATGATTTCGTCTGATGGGTATAACTACTTGGATACTCTTTGCTAAGTTGTTTGTGTGTGTGTGTTGTTTTTTGGTGAGTGATTTTCATGTATCTTTAGCAAGCCGTTCTATGGAAAAAAATTATCAAGAAAAATCTATGTAAACCGTAGTGGCTAGAAAGAATTCAAGCGGGATCAAATTCATGTGTTCATCTATAAAGTCATGTCACTATAGCAGATCGCTCTATCTTGACCTGCTAGGGTTTAAAGATAATGAAATGATAATTAAAGTCAACCTAGGTTTACATAGTATCTAGCATTGCCTCTGAAAATATAATATACTTCAGGATATATAAAAGCACAAGACCAATTTTCATGGTTTCATAATGAAGATTGAGTAGATGATTGGAGAGATAAATTCAGAATTTGATTGAAGGCTCTTCAGTGTATAGGAAAATACATATTTTGTTAGTTACTGGGAATATGAACGAGCATTTAGTGCACACAAGAATGAGAACTGCTTAACAACAAAGTACAGTATTTTCCTGCTTCAATCCACTAATTGGCAATAGAAATAAATCTATATATATAAAAGAGAAAAGTCACTGACTGACTCACTCATCACTGCCCTGCCAAAACCGGTGGGCCTAGAAACATGAAATTTGGGGTGGGTGTTCCTTCCGTGCACAAAGAACCGGTTTTCGGAAATTCCAACCGGAAGGGGGTGAAAAGGGGCGCAATGCGTTTTCCTCCCTATACTTAGCATTGGAGAATTGCTGACTCAGCAAAATTCCTCCCCAACTGCTGGTCCTGAAGCATGGAATTCTGGGAGTTCCTTCTGTCTCCTGAACTCCCACCAAGAACCATCTGGAGAAATTTAACCTTTCAGGGGCTGAAAAGGGGGCAACATGTTTTTGTCCTATACTTAACATGAGAGACTGCCAACATCCAGCCAATTTGGTGCTCAGTGCTTGGTGCACTGGGGGGGATGTTGTTAGGAGGAATAGGTTGCACTGTGGAGGATGCTGCACATGGGGTGTTGATGTGCATAGAGGGAAGTTGCACATGGGGAGAAGTTGCGCATGGGAGTTGATGCGCATGGAGAAAGTTGCGCATGGCGGAAGTTGCACATGTGGGTTGATGCGCATGGGAGGTTGATGCGCATGGGGTAAGTTGAGCATGGGGGAAGTTCAGCATTGGGGGTTGATGCACATGGGGGAAGTTGTGCATGGGGAAGTTGCGCATGGGGGTTGATGCGCATGGAGGAAAGTTGCGCATGGGGTTGATGTGCATGGGGGGAAGTTGTGCATGGGGGTTGATGCACATGGGGGAAATTGTGCATGGGAGAAGTTGTGCATGGGGGGTTGATCCGCATGGGGGAAGTTGCGCATGGGGGTTGATGATCATGGGGAGAATTTGCACATAGGGGGAAGTTGTGCGTGGAGGGTTGATGTGCAGGGGGGGTTGATGCATATGTGGGGGATGGCATATGGGGGAATTTTACTTCCACAACGTGGGTACGCTTCTCGCTAGTCAATAAATAAATTGAAAGCTGACTGTTTTATGGTGAGTTCTTTTTTCTGGATGAGTGCTTTTAAATGTGCTGAAATGGTGATACAGATGTTTATTAAATAAATTAACCCCCAGCATCAAAGCACTTTGTTTTCTAAAAATGATGTTTCTTTTTGTCAATTCTAGAAGCAAAGGATATATTCCAAGTAACTATGTAACGGGGAAGAAGTCCAACAGTTTAGATCAGTATGAGTAAGTAAATATCACATACAGTAAATGGGATGAATATATTAGCATAAAAACATGATTTATGCTGCAATCCTAATCTACAGTTAGGCCAGCATAAGCCCTGGCCTAAGTCCTGTACTGACCTGGGGATGTCACAAAAGTGCCATACAGAAATTGTGCCCCACTCATGGGGTAGGGGAGTTAGGGCAGCTCACAGGCATTCGCCAACATCCCCACACCACCTCGGGAAAATATGCCAGGTGAGTTATGCTGGCCTAAATTGGTTAGGATTGCGCCTTGAGTCAACTGAGTAACTTCTAAGTCTATGACTCCTTTTGCCTCTTTCCTGAGAGTAGCATAAAACAAATTTTAGAATTGTAAAGATTTTTTTAGCAAGGAAGAAATCTTAAACTTCCAGAAAGAAAGAGTCTCAGAGGACTCTTCATAACTAAGAACAATTTGTTAGGCAGGGATAAGATTAGAATATACTGCTCTTAGCTAAGTGTTCATAGGATGGCTGTTGCACACATTATATTGGATACTAAGACTACATTCCATGTTTGTGCATCTAGGTATACATAATGCTGCCAGTTTTTAAATCATGTTTAAGAAATCAGGAGCAACGTGTGCTGTTTTGGATGCTCCTTTGATCTTTCCAGGACAAATATCCTTGTAGCTTTTGCTTGTCTGCCTATGTGTTAGTGATCCATCTGCACAAGCATTAACTATGATAAATACTAACCAGCGTTTAAAGGAGATTTGTACACCTTGCTTGGGGAAGCCTATTAGTGGTTACCATGTTTGGCAGTACAAATGTACGCTGTTTCTTGGTTTTGCCCCATCAGCCATCTAATAGCTACTGTCTTTCTGCTGGTTAGCTGAAAGCAGAAGAGAAGCCCTGAAATGGTGGAAGGAGTAAAGGGACTCCAAGAAGGATTTACTTGCAGGTATCAACACTGTCATTTCTGTGCCCATAACAATTAGGATATACTCACCATCATCTGGATTTCTTACAAAAGTTGGAAGAACCACTGAGTACTGTATGCATGCAGTGAATGTGCATGTTGGCTTCATAGGTGAGATAGAGCAACCAAGAAGCACATCCTTTCCTCTGCGGAAAGGAAAAGGTTGACACCAACAAGGGTAATTCAATCCCTTCTCTGTTATATCAGAGGCCTCAGCCACTGTTTTTATTTCATTATCACAGAAAAAATTGCACCTCTACTCATTAGGAAATCAGCAACCTTATGATTGTACCAGATATATGTCCAGATATATGTGATTTTCAACCAGTTTGCAATAGGACACTGGTGTGCCACAAATAGTCTGTAGGTGTGCTATGGGGACTTGGGGCACATTTATTATTAGGACAGTTGGGGGAAAACCTCACTGACAGCATGGTGTGCCTTGTCAATTATCCAAAACCTGGTGGTGTACACTGACAATTCACCTTGTCAGTGCACCTTGAGAAGGAAAAGTTTGAAAATTACTGAGTTAGGGTATAAATAGAAGCACGCTGTAAGTATAACCCCATCAGCAACAGTCCAGCCTGTTATAACTTTTGATATTATCTTGCTCTTTAGGTGGTACTGCCAAAATCTGAACAGAAGTAAGGCAGAACAGCTCCTCAGAAATGAGGTGAGTATATGTTGTATATTTCAAAATACAAAATTGTAAACAAAAATGTTTAAAGCAAATTTGGTGTTGTGTGTATTGCTTAACTATAAATATGCTAATAAGGAAAATAGTGGTTTGCTGCATAAACCTTGTGTTTTCCCTTGAATTTTAGGATAAAGAAGGTGGCTTTATGGTGAGGGACTCCAGCCAAGTAGGTTTATATACAGTATCCCTTTATGCTAAATTTGGCGGGTAAGTTGCTCAAACTGTTGTTTGTAACAGATGTTTTTCTTTTTATTATGCATCACAGTCAGTGCTTCCAGACACCTGGAAACCCCCGGACAGGTCCGGAAATGGGGGGTTGGACCAGACTGTCCGGTCCAACTGGACCCCTGTCTGGCATTCTGGGAGGGGTGGGAGGGTGATTGGGGGCATTGGATTCCAATATGAATTTCCCATAGGTTTTCACTAGATGGTGCAGTAACTGCGGTTGCACGTAAAGTCTCTTATGTGCTCCCGTAGTTACTCTGGATTTGGGGGTATGATTAATAACAGATTTCATAACATGTAGGTAATGCAACATTGTTTGGAGCAAAAAAGTAGAAAAAATCATTAACATCCTTCCATACTTAATTATTTCTTTCTTTTTTAAAAGGGAAGGGACATCTGGAATAAGACACTACCATATAAAAGAAACAGTGACGTCACCCAAGCAGTACTACCTAGCAGAGAAACATCTCTTTGACTCAATTCCAGAGTTAATTGAATATCATAAACACAATGCTGCAGGTAAATGAGTCTTGAGTTTCTTTTCACTTCCCACATTTGTAGGGGAAAGGATTGATCTATTAAATCAAATAAATTGCTTGACGGGATACGGTTTAAGAAAAGAGATTGATAGGAGGGCAAGGATCATATTAGGAGGGCACTAGATTATAGCTACCTGCCTTTCTCCCCAGCACCCCCGTAATAACCCCACAAAATACTTTACTGGGCATGCTACTGTTTTCCATGTGCTATTGGACACATTTCTGTTTTTAGCTACTTCTTGCTTGAAAATCTGTTTGGTAAGATTCTCTTCAACTCCTGTCACTTACCCCCTACTAGCATTTGTGCCTTTCCTTGATTGATGTGGCTGGTACTTGAACCAAGTTAAGCAATTAGTCCCATGACTGTGAGTTCTAGAATTTTAATTATGTTATGTGAATGAATTCTGTATTTTCTAAGCAATCCAAACCACATTACTGCCAAATAAGGCCTACTGATTTAAGCTGTGTTTTAAGCTGTATTTATGATCTATTTTAATGGTGTTTTATTGTATTCTTAATGTCAGCCGCCTTGAGCTCCCTCTTGCAGGAGAGGAAAGGCGGGATATAAATAAAATAAATAAATAAACTTCCTTGGAAGTTTATGCCAGATAAGTAACTTGCAGCTTAATCTTATAAAAATATATCTGCCAACATTTCTAATATAAACTTTGTTTTTTTACCCTTATGAATGTTAGGTCTTGTAACAAGGCTACGATATCCAGTGACTCCAGCAACAAAACCCTCACCAGCTACTGCAGGATTCAGTTATGGTATGCTTATATATTTTTCCCTAAGAAAAATGAAATTTTGTATATCTAAAATGATAGGTCTGGGAGTGAATGGATTCTTAGGGCCAACATATAATCTATTTTGTAGGAAAATTGTGATGAGGAAAACATAATTCACAAGTGGATGGGCAGTATATTGTTTGTAAGAGGAGGTGGAGAACGGTGTTATTTTGCTTTCCGGAAAGAGCAGGGGCTATGTATCCAGTTTTCTCCTCATTTTCTGTTGTGGGCCTAGAACAACCCGCATTATTATTAACATGTATGATGTGTTACTCTCTTAACAGATAAATGGGAAATTAATCCTGCAGAACTCACATTTATGAGGGAATTGGGCAGTGGCCTCTTTGGAGTGGTTCGTCTTGGCAAATGGAGGGCACAGTATAAAGTGGCCATCAAAGCAATCCGAGAAGGTGCAATGTATGAGGAGGACTTCATAGAGGAAGCTAAAGTGATGATGTAAGTAATCAGAGTACTAGTTATTACTTTCAAAAATCTAATCAACCTGGGGCTTCAAGTGCATCATCTCCCATCATGTTTCTCCTCTATTTTTATGATGCTGTATTGCTGCCTCTCTCCTTAGACAAGCCACACACAGGACCATTTCTGTATGGTAAAACCTGATTATTGGGAAGATCTTTCAGGTATTCATTTTTTTGCTCCCTCTGTCACAATGTAAACACACTTCTGCTTCTGAGCTCTTTTAATCACGAAGGCATTGATTACCATATATTGTTTTTTAATTCTGTTGTGACTTTTACAAGTTATATATAGTTAGATGGTAACAAAGTAAGTCTTGATTACTAAGTTCCTAGAATGGTCAGGAGAAGCTTTTTTTCAAAATATATGGTGATCTTCTATGTATTTGGGGTGCTGATTCCAAAACTGGCATTGGTTTTGCCCCATTGCATCTGGTTTTGAAGATAAACGGCATAGGCTTCCTCATAAGGAAGCTGCTTGAACCATTCATGAATGAAGCTATGCCATATTTCTGAAACTAGATGCAATAGTGCAGAACTCATGCCATTTTTGAAATCAGTACTCCAAATAAATCCAGGAATTGGTTTAAGTCAACAAGATGTTTTCTGCCCTGTATTATAGGAGTTAAATATTTCCACATTTCTTTGCCGTAGTTTCTAGCTTCCTCATGTACAATATATGGGCTAAGCATAGATCCCGTGCTGACCTAGGGATGTCACAAAAGTGCTATAAGACACTTTTGTGCCACTCCTGGGGGACGGTTTAGCCATAAAAGTGCACTTGCCACCCTACATCACCGTGGAAATGGGAAGATGAGTTGTGCTGGCCTAGGTTAAGATTGCACTCTTAAGTGTTTCACATACCCTACAATCCATAGTAACTACGGGAGCACGTAAGAGACATTACGTGTACCCGTAGTTACTGCACTACCTAGTGAAAACCTATGGGAAATTCATATTGCAATCCAGAGCAAATTGTTCTTACACTGGAGCAAAGACTCCATGTAGTTACTCTGGATTGCGCCCATAGTCAGTGTACTCAATTATTGCAGTATGTATAATTTTGGAAATGAGCAGTATATGTATTTAACTCTTTTCAGGAAGTTCACCCATCCTAAATTAGTCCAGTTGTATGGAGTCTGTACTCAGCAAAGACCTATTTACATCGTGACAGAATTCATGGAGCACGGCTGCCTTCTAAACTATCTTCGACAAAGACGTGGACATTTTACTAAAGACCACCTGCTGACAGTGTGCCAGGATGTATGTGAAGGAATGGAGTACCTTGAAAGAAATAGCTTTATTCACAGAGATCTGGTAAATAACTTGTGACTTGATTTCTGATTAAATGGCAAATAGAAATGCAAGCGGAGGTGGGGGATTTGAATTCTTATTGTAATTTATGATAGAGATAGCAGACAAATCTGAAATATTTCCTTTTCAGAAAATGTTTGTCAAATCCAATGAAATATTTGTACTTGGAACAATTTTTAAAAATTGCAGGACTCACATTTTGATATTTGTCCGGATTAACTCTAAATATTAACAGGAGTTGATCAAGAACGTGGCCATATTGATTAACTGTGGAAGTTAAGTTTTTTTCCTCCATCCCTCAGTACTTACTTGGTAAATAGCCACCTGCTTGTGATCACTTTTTTGTGGTTGACAACACAGCCTGTGGTCTGCAAAAATCTGTGTCACCATAAATGTGCTAGCCTTAAAGATGCTTTATAGTTTCTGCAGCAACAGACTAGCACAGCTCCTTGCTCTTGAAAAGATCCATCCCTGCTGTTCTACTGGTCCATGTGTCACTCCAGACTAAGCTATCTGAAACAGTGTCTTCAGATTCAATCAAGCGAAGGCTACCTCTTCACATATGCAATTGTCAGATTTTATGTGGGACATTCTTGTGTGGGTGTCACATTGAAAACAGTTTTATTTACTTGTATGGCAAAATACAGCAGAATAACACAGAATTCACATATATTAAGTACAGTGTATGAGCACATATCTGGGTCTATGGCCAAATATCTAAGGGCGTATTCCATAGTACCTACGGGGAGTCCCTGCCTTAACTATGTCGACATAAATGTCTCTTATGTGCTCCTGTAGTTACTCTGGATTGTAGGGTTACTCATTTAACCACAGGTCGGCAGTGCTCTCAAGTTGGGGTAATTCCTGCAGGGAGCCAGAGTACTTTCTAAGGGAGGAATTCAGTTGCAATATGATGTAAGGTTTGTGGGACATTCCCACAGTCAAGACTGTCAACCCGTCCCCATTTGCATTTCCAGTATTGGCATCTTCCATTGTTAGTGCAAATTCAATTAAATGCTGTCTCATTCTTCCTGGGAAGATCAAAACCACAGGGATGCTATACTGGATCAGGCACTACATTAAACAGATCTGGATTGGAAGTTGCCCACTCCTGGCACCAGGCTGTCTCAGTATCAAAATCTTACACTAGTTCCTGCTCCAGTTTCCACTATGGAATCTAAGATTTGAGCCTAAATATTTGATCATGGCAATCTTCATGTATAGGAAGTAGTCAGTTAGTCACCCTTCTGCCACTCTCTTTTTAAGGCTAGTTGTCTTTTAAGGCAAGGAGGTGGTATATTATATTGAAACAGTAAAAACTGTGATTTGTTTTTCAGGCTGCAAGGAACTGCTTAGTGAATGAGTCAGGTGTGGTGAAAGTGTCCGACTTTGGAATGACAAGGTATCAATCAACTTTATAGCCTTTGTATGGATGACTTTGCAGTTGATACCTATATAGGGTGTCTCAAGACAATGTCAAGTGCACTTTACAGAGTCAAATTTTTTAGGCTATAATTCAGTAATTCTCAAAGTGGGGGTCGGGACCCTCCTGAGGAATAACAATTTCAGGGGGGATCACAAAAAGCTGGGTATCACCATCTTAGAATGGGGCACTCAGGCAGCAATCCACACTTTCCTGGGAGTAAGAGCACAATCCTAATTACTCACAAGTAAGCCCTATTGTGTTCAGTGGGTCTTATATCCAGGAAAGTGTTTTAAAGATTGCAGCCTAAGTTTCATTAAACACAATGAATGGGACTTATTTCTGAGTTGACATGGAGAAGCTCTTCTGTTTGATGTCATTTACATCATGACATCACTTCCAGGTTGATGATATCACTTAAGGGGGGGGGGGTCTTTTCATGGCCTGATTAGGCCACAGTGATACCACCTGCCCTAAAACAGCAATGCAGCTGCTGTTGAGTTTGCAGAAACAAACTTAGCCATCTGACACAATTGGTGCCCCAGTTACAGATGGCACCACTCCTGCCAATGCTTTAGCCATGCAGCAACAGGACAAATGGCGAACGAGAGAAGATTTCCTCCAGAATCTGGACCCTCAAAAATGAGCATCATTTTCAGAGGGCAAGCGCATGCTGGGATGATTCCATGTTTCCCTTAGTGTTGCAGGTTTTCTAAAATAAAGTATTTATGAATTAAAGCTCATTAAAATATGTACATTTTTGAAACACTCTGATTTGAAATTTATCTTTGTAAAAGAAAATGTATATGATTCTGGATTGTATTTTCTTTGAGTTAAACTAGGTGTGTGGTATATGTAAGATGGAAAGATGACTTGTTTTTAAAGAGCAGTGAGTGTTAAATGGAGCAGAACTGCAATGGAAGAATGTTTTCGATTGAACTTTGCCACCGCCATGGTTTCAGTTTCTGCTGCAACCCCCTCATGCTATTTATTTTTTTAAAACTCTATTTTATAGGAATATTTTAGATTTTTTATAACATAGCATGTGAAGAGGATGCATTTGGGATCAGAATAATGGTGGAGGCAAAAATTTAAAGCCCTCCAACCCCCTCTGTGATCTCATTTTTTGACACATGCTCACTTTCTTCCTCCACATCTAGTCTGATCCCTAATTTATATTTGTGGTACTTACAGCAAGTGGCTAGAAAGTGATGATATGAGCATTAATGGATAAAAAGGACTGATGTTGGGCTGAAAAGATTTTCTATTTTCTTTTGTAGGTATGTACTTGATGATCAGTACACAAGCTCTTCAGGTGCTAAGTTTCCTGTGAAGTGGTGCCCTCCAGAGGTCTTTAATTACAGCAGATTCAGCAGCAAGTCAGATGTCTGGTCTTTTGGTAGGTGGTGTTAAAAAAAAAAAGAATACAGAGAATAAATTTTTCTGAAATTCAGTCTGATAGTTGTTGATCTTTTCAAATTAAGAGCTAGAGAAAATAATGATTTATGATGTGCTGGAACAACATTCAAAAAGGCTAATTGTGAACATGTTTTAAATTTGTTGAATTTTGCATTTTACTTTATTGTGGAGTTAGTTGGTGTGGGCAGTGGGGAAATACTTACTAGATATGCATATACTAGATAGGTGTAGTCTATTTGATCTAGATCACCTAGAGCTTTCCTGGGGGTCGCCTAAAGACCTCTGGTGCAGAGGGCCAGGTTAGGCTTGCCAGACCTCCAGCTGTAGCTGTGCGCGCACTGGGCCTGACAGCCTCAGGGCCCAATCCTATGCATGCCTACTCTGAAATAAATCCCATTATAGTCAGGGGGTCTTTATTCCCATGTAAATGTGGATAGGATTGCAGCCAATCCTATGCATGCCTACTCTGAAATAAATCCCATTGTGTTCAGTGTGTGCATAGAACACACATTTCATTTGTAACCATGAAAATACATCCTGTGTATCGGATATTTACATTACAATTCATAACAGCAGCAAAATTACAGTTATAAAGTAGCAATGAAAATAATTTTATGGTTGGGGTCCCCACAACATGAGGAACTTATAAAGGGGTCACGGCGTTAGGAAGATTGAGAACCACTGTCTAAGATGGTGGCACCCAGCTGAGCTAGGAAGAAGCTGCAGGGGTACCATGATCCTGGTAAGTTTGGGAACCATTAGCTTTATAGTATCTTCGAGACCATCACTGGTGTTAGGGTATACTGTATATGCAACAGGGTTAAAAAAAAAAACCTCTCCTCCCTTCTATGAAGAGCGTTTCTTATTACATTCTCCAAAAAATTTTCCTTTTATGCAAATGAGGTGTGTGAGCACCCAGCCCTAAATCTAAAGTTATTAGCACTACGTAATAGAGCAGTGGTTCTCAAGCATTTCAGCCCAGGACCCCCTTCTGAGAATGCTAGAACAGGAAGTGCCATCACTGTGATGCCAGGATACTTCTGTGTCTACTCAGAAGTCACACTGTATTCAGTGAGACTTACTCCCAGGAAGGCAACCCAAATGCCCAATCCCAAGATGGCAATGGCCAATGCCAAATCCCAAGATGCTTTTTGTGATCTCCTGAAATGAAGTCATGACCCTGGTTTTTTCATTCTGTATCCCCATGAGGAGGAAACGTCAACTCTCTTCTGAGAGCCAAGACCTTGGACCCAGGACCCCTAAACAATGCAGACTCGAATATTTTTTTGGGCGTTCAAAGAGCCAGCCCAGTGCAGCGTCTTTAGAGAGTCGAGCCAATTCTTCAGAGGTGATTGACTACTCCCGACTCTCCCCTCTTACCAGAGCCCTGGTCAGAGATTTGATAGACGACCAGGAGAGGTCACGGCCAAGTGATGGGGATGCTCCGACAGACCGACACCTTTTAGAACTGATATTGCAGCAATCTTCTTCTACTGCCCAGACTGTTAAACAAATTTTTAACCTTTTAGAGCACATCTTATCTGTCTTAAAGGGAAAATACTTAGACTCCTCGAAGTTTTATCCAGCACATTCCAAGCCAAGCCTTGCTACCAAATTCTCTGAGCTCCAAGCAACCTCTTTTAATTTCCAACCTGAAGTTCCTGCCTTTCCATCTTTTGGAAATTCTGTCACCAAGTTAATATACGACCCAAAAAGCGTTGCCATTACAGTATTTCCCCATTCTGGACAATTTCCTGACTGGACTAAAAAAATGGAAGACCAAGAAATATTTGGCCAAATTGTTAAGGATATACTTACTCGAGATTAACTTGTATAGAATTCAGAGACTGCCCTCTTCTCAACAACAGAAACGTGTTGTACTCCACTTTCACTCGCATCATGTACCAAGTTTGATATTCTCTCATTCACGAGAATTTAAGGATGCCGGAGTCTATCCTCACAGACATTTTAAAAATTTGACCATCACAAAGTTAGTCCCGATTTCTACTGAGAACTCCCGCAAGGCAGTCAATGTGTTTCCTCCAACTCATAATACTCCTTCTGGAAGGAATTCCAGCTCCTCTCCACCCCTTTTGAATCTACCTGTTATATCTAATCTACCTCGCCCTCTGTCGATCCCAAACTTGGATCTTAATGACTTCTTCGGTGAATGATTAGAGTGTCCTCTTCGCCCTTCTTCCAGTTTTTCTCCTCCACTGGAGTCCTTAGGTCACAAGGTTTTGAAACATCCATCCTTGGCTATCTCTCCTTGTGATAACCTTGGTTTCCTGATGGAAGTCTACCTACTTTGCAACCACCCTCATGTCCCTCCAGTGTGCTTTCACCACCTATTTGTGCAGTGGACAGAAGTTTACAAAGTGATGCTCTTATTCTTACTGATGCTCAGACGCTACAAGTCTCCCCTTTAATTCTTGACTCTACTACTATTGTGAATAATCAGCCGAATGTCCCCTTGGAGATTCCTTCAACCACTCCCCTTGGGAGCTGTATCCTGGTCACTCCCTCCAAGCTGATGAACAAGCTTCTTGTGGCTGCAAAGCCCCATACGAATGGTTGTGTTCTCCACAATTTTTCTCCAGATATTATGGCTGATGATTCTTTCCACTGACTATCAAATCCTCCTCTTCCTTTTCCAACCTACATGCCTCCCTTAAGTAAATACCCTGGAATATCAAAGGAGCCTCCAATGAACATCTCAGAGATCAAAGCAGATCCAGATCCATGCCTGATCCAGATTACAAGTGGACCTCCCAGGCGAAGGCCCTTATAATTGAATGAAGCTCTGTGAGCCTGGATTCCAAGGTCCTATCTCCTCTCCCTGAGTTTGTATTCCATGTTCCCACCCGTTTTCCAGAGACACTCTCCCCTACCTTTTTCATTATATGCACAGTAAACTAATTCTTGTATGATAGCTACTTGTTAACTTCTCCATTGTTCATTTCCTTTATGGATCCTTTTCATCTTTAGGACAGTGATGCCGTCATTGGCCCCAGTGATATCCTTACCCTTCCAACAAGACTCTGTTCCCACTTTAAAGCCACAAGGAAAGCTTCATTCCAGCATCATACTGGTTCCTGCGGTTTACCTATTGCCTGTGTTTTGTAACTGATTTCCCCCCCACCCCCAGAATGGATTTTAGAATGTGGTCTCTTAGCATCTGACTTATAATAGATCCTGGCCGCTTAAATATCCTTAGGGCTGGTGGCCACTCAGACCTGCTTCTTCTCTGGGTTGTTTTAGATTCTGTCTGTGATGAGACCCTTTTCCCTGGAGTTGCTTTGTGCCACTTATCAGACTTACAAGTAATAAATCATCTGATACTGGAAAAGATAAGTACCATGCCATCCAGATTGTAAGGCTCCGATTTTGTTGAGAAGGAGTATGTCAGTGAGTCGGACAGGATGGTTTTATTAACTATCCAACTTTATTCAAGCATATTAACAGTTTGTGATCTTATTTATGTACCTTTACACATCTACTTTGATGTCAATTGTATTGTTTTTGTATGCCAATAAAGCAAACAATTGTATTGTTTTTGTATGCCAATAAATTGTTTTTGTATGCCATAAATTGTATGCCAATTTTTTGTATACAAAAACAATTGTATTATTTTTGTATGCCAATGTTTTTGTATGCCAACAAATTGTATTGTTTTTGTATGCCAATAAAATTGTTTTAAATTTTGTATAAAATAAAGTTGAAAAAAAAGTCATGACCCCCCCCAACAGAAGAACCAACGTACAGAACAGGACCCCCACTTTGATAACCAATGTAACAGAGCAAGAGTGGGGAAGGAAATGAGGAAAATTCTTATTGGTTTTTTCCTTCCTGAACCTAATCTGATGGTTTGTAGTCCTCTTATAGTGTTTTCAGTCATACTGCAAGGTTTTATTGCTGACCTTCACTTACTGCTGATTTCTGATCCTAAATATTATTGGGACATATTTTCTATCAGTAGATTGATTTTTCCATTCCAAGATATAAATATTGCATATTCTGGCTCAGGGCTGTCTTCCTCTTTGATTATGATTAATCTGTTTTGTGTATTACTTTCAGGTGTTCTCATGTGGGAAGTATTTACTGAGGGCAAAATGCCCTTTGAGACAAACACCAACTATGAAGTGGTGACCATGATTAGCCAAGGACATCGTCTGTTTCGACCAAAGATGGCTTCTAAGAATGTTTATGATGTGATGGTGATGTGCTGGCAAGAGGTATAGCACTTTACACTCCAATGACATAGCTATAGTCTCCCTATAAGCAGCCACTGTAAATGAATAAATTGGTTTTGTTTGCTAAAGAACCTCACAATCAGCAGAGGCTCCTTAGATTCCCATTGAATCCAATTTTCCAGTGCTGGTCCAATTGTATTAGTGGGGTTGTGGTGGAGAGGCAGTTACTGTGACTTTCTCAAGGGAACATACCACAAACATACAGTATGGCTACAATCCAGAGTAACTGTGGGACTTTTACACTGATGTAGTTACGGTGCCACCTATGGGAAATGCATAGAGCAATCCATAGTAAGTGTTTCTTATATCTTCCTGTAGTTACTCTGGATTGTAGGGTCTGTTTTCTTACCAAGGGTCTGCACTGTGGCTCCACCAGAGTTGGACAGAACTTAGATATCCAACTTGGATAGGATTGGTAACTTAATGTAGTCTTTTATCAGAGCACTGACCAAAGAGTAGTAACAATTCAGTATCAAGATGTCTAGAATATTTGAGGTAGATAAAAGCAGTGAAGGAAAACAAATAAGGGAGATAAACCAAAATGCATTTAAGGCTGGTTAGAAGGCATCCAATGAAATGAAATAATTTTGCAGGCATGGTTGAGGTAGATGTTATCGAAAAGCTGACAGAGAAAATGAAAAGCCGTACTTGAAGTATCTGTAAATCCATCATATGACGGGAGGAGATATTGAACTTAATTAGTTACTGTACTGCCAGAGGGCAAAGGTTCTTTTTATATATGGAGACAAGAAACAGACCAATGGGAGAATTAACTTTGCATGAACTACAATTTCCTCAAAGAATGGCACTTCCTTCTGCTGGATGTATCACTTGGCTTGCATTTGGCCCATCTGCAACCAATGACATGGCCACGCTTGATGCATAATGAATGCTGTATCAAGACCTTTTTATAATATATGAGGAAAAAGATAGCTTTTACAGTAAAAAGAATAATTTTAATGGGAATTTCAGAATCTTAATACACACTGTTTTTTTCCCCAGAAACCAGAAGAACGTCCTACATTTCAGCAGCTGCTGCAGATGATTGACGCAATAGCAGAGGACACTTCCTGAGAAGGCAGAGAATTTGGATGCTGCTTACAAGGACTGCTCAAAGCAACAGCAAATACCACTTTCTTGGTACCCATAAAAGGAAGAGTTTTAGCAAGACAACCTTAATTTGCTTAACCAGTTAAGCGACACACACACACTGAACTGGGCATCTGTGAAGCCTACTGAGATGAAAAGCTTGGATCTACAGTTAGAGGCAGAGGCTGGACCTCTGAGCCCTAAAGTTGCAGACTAGAAAGCAATTATGAATTATACCCAAGTCTTGTCACTTGGGGTCAACAGTACTTACAATAGAATAAGGTACCTCTTGGGACTAATTGCTACCGCAGCACTGATATGAGGTGTACCTGAAAATTCAGCACTTCACAATGGCAGGTTGTTGTTTTTTGCATGTTCAAGAACATGAGTGTTTTGTCTTAGTGGTAAGAACTGTTCAGCATCTTTTTGACCACAGCTTTCCTTCAAGGAGACCCCAATCCTATCCAGCTTTCCAGCCCTGATGCAACTGTACCTGTGGTGTATACACTGCATCCTTTGGTGTTGGGGGACAACTCAGAGGCTTCCTCAAGATAAGGGAACATTTTATTCTCTTACTTTGAGGCCACATTGTGGCTGCAATGTATTGGAAAATTGTGTAGGATTGGGTCCTAATGATACTTCTGTCTAACAGAGTTTGTAACCTGATAGTACTGTACTTAATGGTCAGTTATATTATTTGGTGCACTGTGGGACATAGCTGATTGGGCAGTTAATGGAAATTGTGCACAGCAAAAGTTGTATATAGCTCAACAGCAAAAATAAGTAGCATTAAGTTGGGGAAAATTGGTTTCAAATTCCTGCTTACCTATGAAACTCAGGAGATTGAGGGTACAATCCTACCAATTTAGGACCTACCTCTCCATTCCTGAGGTGGTGTGGGAAGGCTGGCACATGTCTGTGCACTGGGCTCCCCGCCCCAACCCAAGTGGCACAGAAATGCCTTACAGCACTTTTGCAACACCATCAGGCCAGCACTGGACTTGTGCCAGGTTAACTAGGGATTAGGATTGCACTGTGACTCAATTACCTTCTCTCAGCCTGTCCTACCTCACTGGGGGTAGTGAGGACAGAGAGAAACCGTCCAGTTACTTCAAGCTGTTTGAAGGCAAGAGTAAAATAAACTGTTGTAACTCACTTACAGACTATCAAAGGAAAGAAGCAAGCCTAGAGCGGGCTTTAACACACAGTATTCATAAAATAATTTATAGTGTATGTACTGTAAATATACACTGCACACATATTTATATGAAATAGTAATTTGTCTTTTTTGAATGCTTTGAAAGCAAAATTGGCTGAAGCCTTATTGCGTATTGCAGGTTCAGTTTGATATATAGCACCTCTAAGGGGAAAAGAAACTTATGCCATGTCTTGTTATAAATGGAAATGTTTTATTTTGCTATTATTTTGCACAGAAAAGCACCCAACAGGCCTAATGATGAAATATTATACAACAAAATGTCTTAATAAAAATGCTGTCATCTGAAATCCTGGTTTTAAAGGCTGTTCTGTTGACTTATTTCTGCATAATTTAAGCTTTAATGACACTTATTAACATTGCCTCAAAATATGTCACCACTCTTGCCCACTGCACTGTAACTTGCTTATTCTTTAGCTGTTGCAGAACATTCTAGATAACAATTGTAGGTCTGGTCCCATCCTATGAATTAGATTTAGGGTGCCCAATTGTAAGGACCAAAATGGTCAGAACTCCTGATGCAGCTTTCTGCCAACATGGCTTGAAGATGTAGCCCCTTACGGATAATGTATCATCATTCCACCTTCTAGCTCAGCAGTTTTCTCCTCCTCTCCCATTTCGCTATCAAGCGAGTAAAAAGAGGAAGAAAAACAGTAAACAGAAAAGAAGGAGTTGGATATTCCCCTTCTAGATTATTTTGTGAGCTGGCCCTGAAAATGGTACATTGGTGAGATGGATGCTATTCCTTCCCAGTCTTCCCCACCACCACATTAAGCTGGGCTCATACCAGAAATAAATCCAAGTGGGAAGGAAGACCTTCTAGGAAAGTAAGCAGTGTGCATATAGAGGGATTGGTATTCCTTTTTCTTGGTACCCCTTACTCATTTTCTCTTAGAACTAGACCTCCCTGGTATGAATGTGACTGGAACAGGGCTGCTTTTAAAAACAGAGCTGTATTGTTTATATCACTGCCATCATAAACAACTTCAAATATGATTAATATCAGATTTTGGATTATAGTATATTTTGAGAGGGACTGTGGTGATGCAAGTGGTTAAGACACTTTCTGTTAACAAGCAGGCCAAGGTTCGAGATCTGGGTCCTACAAGACAGGGTAAGCTCCTGTCATTAACCCAGGTCCTGCCAACCTAGCAGTTTGAAAGCTTGTAAATACAAGTAGATAAATAGGGACCACCTCTGCACACAGTATTCTGTGTGCCTTTGGCAATCATGCTGGTCCCATGATCACGGAAGTGTCTTTGGACAATGCTGGCTCTAAAGGCTTAGAAATGGGGATGAACACCATACCCTAGAGTCGGACACGACTAGCACTGTAACCTGTAGGGGACACCTTTACCTTATACAATATTATGAAAACATGGGCCTAATGACTTGAAATTGATTCAATATCCATGTTCCGTGCATCCAAACCTCATTTAAGAGATCCTATATTATCTCCTCAGAAGTAAGCTCCCTCATTTATTGCAATTCCACAATCACTAGCACATATTTCAAATCAGAAGAATATTAAATATCATGAAAGAAAATGCACAGTTTATCAAAACCATATTTATTCCTTTTTTGAAAATGTTATAATTTTTTCATCCGAAAGTTAAACATTTTGAAATAACTTAGTATCAACTTTATACAAATTCAATACATCAAGTCAGTCATGTTCAGGCATGTACATTTTCCTGAATGCTAACATTTCCCCGAACGCACAACTATAATCAATAAGCATTTTAACAAGTTGCATCTCTAAAAATGCCAATGCTGTGAACTGCAAACAAATCTATTCATATCTTGGTCTATAAATAATTAAATTCTTAGCCTTAAATCTCCTTCATAAACAAATACAATACCTAAAAAATAGGCAGAACACACAGCACTATTTAACAAAACTGAAGTCCTTTTTGGAAATAACAGATCTCTAACACACAGAAATAGAGCATCTTACACACTGCCAACATGGCTTGAAGACTATAACAAACTCTGAAGAGCTAAATTTACTGCAGATACAATTATATTTTGTAAAAAACAAAAAAACCTGAATGGATTAAAAATATTTGACTCTGATATAACTTAAGATCATTTTATGGCATTTTTCCTAACTTCACTACAGTGAAGGAATGTTAATCATTAGTAAATTGCTTCTAAAAAGCTATATGACTCCATTCCAAAACAACTTCAAAATTGTAAATATAATATTCTGAATCAAGTGCTTAGTTTGGAGGCTACTTGACCCTAGCTTTTGCTGTCCTGTAATATAATTAGGGATATACCAGGACCTCAAACAGCATTTCCTGCAACCAACAAATACAAATCAGGTATAGTACAGGATGCAGTTTAGGCACTAGTTTCAAACGACTAGTCCTTTGGCTCATCTAGGAGAATTAAACAGTTCAAAATTAGTCACTATTACTTTTCAACAATTTTACCATGCCTCAGAGGGTTTTTTCCACTTTTTCTCTTCATGGGTTTTGTACATTCAGTAACTAATCACAGAAATTAAAAAGTGGGCGCAGAGTTTCAGTTCAGTACACGGAACCCAGACAATGCTTACCTATATAACTGCATACTAAGGCAATGTCTTTAGTACTCCATTATTCTGGAGTGAGTTAGAGAGAGGCCCCCATATCAGCAGATGATCCTTCCAGGTTCCCCTGTGGATAAGAAAACTGCAGGTAAGGGGGAACCCTATGAAAATGACAGCCTTCGCCATCCCCATTACAAGCTTCACTGAAAAACTGAATGTACAGGTATGCCTGTACATGCTAACCTCTAGCATGCAAGGAGTTGCCTGCACATGGGTTATTCAGTGAAGCAAGACTGTGTAAACAACACACACCAGCACTGACTACACAAAAAACAGTAAGGTAGTGTAATGGGTGTGCGCATGGCCCCTAGATCTATACAGTTGATCAACCTGTTCTCACACTTTCCATTTACACAAAAGTACAAGAAAAAGTAACCCCCCAAATACAGATGAGCCCTCTGCAGAAATAAAATATAATTAAATGTAAACAATATATTGTCAGGTGGTGGTGGAAGATCAGTATGTCTTCTAGAAATATTTATCTAGATCATTTATCTTGAGTATTCAATAACTTTCTTTCATAGCCAATGAAAATTATAATGAGATTGAAATGTACAAACCCTTTCCTTTAAACCAACATGAAACAATCTCGTTCAAGGTATTTTGATAGTATTGGCATTAACATTATGTTACAATTTTAACCAAAACAGAAAAATAAAATTTCCTTGAAGCTCTTTTAGAATGGCAAACATCTAGATGGAAAATAAGATTGTAAAAATCATTCACTGGCCGGGTGGAAAACTGCTACACAGGCACAATTTTTTTAAAATAAAAGAAAGTCTACCCTTCATGTAAATGAACAAGTGAATCTGCTTATAGAAACCATTATGTAGACAATCTTGGTCATTCACGTTAACACAGAATGGGAAAATATGGAGCATTATTAGGTGTGTTAATTTGTGACTGGAGAACAAAAGTGGTGAGAAAGAAAAACATCAAATCTTTCAAGGAGCCATTAAAAATATACAATGCATATAAAAATTAGAATACACTTAGTACATTCAGTACTAAGCGGCATATGAAGGACTCTTGATGAACTCTTTGCTAAGATCTAAAACCAAGAAACCAGTTTATTTTTTTAAAGGACACTTTGCAGTTGAAAACTGAAATACCGGTAGTAAGCATTGAAAATGCCAAAATTTTGAGTAGGTGATGACGTACCCCATACCTTCACCAGGTTAGCTGCAGAAACACAAACTTTTATTTTATTAACACTGTAAAGCCATAAAGTGCTATTCATGAAAATATGCCATATATATAATTTAATTATTCTGCAAATAGAAAAAATAGACCTCTAATAGCACCACAGTGTTCACTTCATATGCTGCCAAAGATAGGGATAGGTAAAGATGTGGATACATTCTCACATTTTGTTTTCTGTTCCATGAGTGCACAAGCCATAGTGATTCCCTTTTGTTGCTCCAAGCATATAGGTATCACCATAGGATTGCTGTACATTTTCTGAGAAGGACTTCTGCTTCAGTCAATTACTCAGCAGTTAAAGATGCATTAATAGCGACTGCGGCCTTACTCATTTCCTCGACTAAACAGCGTATTTTCCTCATCAACTACCAAGGATGGAGCCTCCATGTTCTCCAATAAAGTATGATGGGCCTCAAAACCCTGATAATTCAACCCTGGCTGCTTCACCGAAGAGGTCAACTGGTTCCAAGTGACATTGATGTTTTTAAAAGCATGTAGAAAGAAAATCCCTATAATTATGGTGAAGAATCCACTCAGGGTCCCAATGATATCACCAAGCTCCATGCTATTCCATTCCTTGAAGAGGATGATGGAACAAATCACCACTGTGGTTGTGAAGCAGACATAATAAATCGGTGTCACCACAGACGTATTGAACACATCCAATGACTTGTTGAGGTAGTTAATCTGAGTGCTGACAGACAGCACCAAAACCACTACCAAAAGATAGAACAACGGATGTAGAAAGACCGGTTTCCGATCCATGAAGTCTTTAATAGCAATACCCAGCCCCTTGACGGACGAGACTGAGAAGGCACCAATCACGGAACAAATGGAGATGTAAACCAGGATATTCGTCTGGCCGAGCCGTGGAGCCACAACAAAAATGAGTACCAGGGAGGTCACAATTATAACAGCCGCAAAAGCAATGAACACTGTTAAGAAAGAAACAGAAAGACTTTTACATTAACATGAATTCAGTATTGATCCAAAACATCAATCACAATTTGCTCATTTTGAAAACAAGTTAATATCACTGGATTAGGGCTCACTTTGGCTGTAATCCTAAAGACACTTTCCTGGGAGTAAGGGCAAAATCCAGAGTAACTACAGAGAGTCCTTGCTCCAGTGTAAGAACAACTTTCTTTGGATTCCCCATAGGTGTTCACTAGGTGGTGCAGTAACTATGGGTGCATGTAGGTCTCTTACATGCTCCCGTAGTTACTCTGGATTTGGGGGTATGACTCATTGAACACAATGGGATTTACTTTTGAGTAGACAATGGTAAGGATTGTGCTCATAATTTAGTAGTTGTGGCCTGTTGGAAGCAGTTGTGGGAGAAGAGCTTGCCAGGAAGCTGAGAGCAAGATCCTTTGCCATAGACAGGCTAGGAGCATGATAAAGGGGGTGATACTTACAAGTGTGAGAGCTTAGCATTAGTGTTTTAGGATTATGTTTGCATTTATTCTCTCAAATATAAAATAATAATTTTCAAATAACGTGCAATTATATTTCTATTCCTTAAATAAACCAGAAAGCAAATGGATTAAGAACCAGTGGTGGGATTCAAATAAATTATCAGGTTCTATATCATAATAACCTAAATTAACAACAGGTTCTATGTCCCATTAGAAACCAGTTCTCAGAACCAGGTGCTCATTAGCAAAGGGTTCTATAGAACCTGTGAGAACCCAGTGACGCCCACCACTGTAGGACTATGCATTTTCTGCTGCCAACACTGCATCCAATGTATGACATCAGAGTTTACACATGTTTAATACAAAATTCACAGTCCCTAATCTGTTTGCTTTGAGAAGGAACACATTCTTGACTGACTCAGGCAGTTCTGTAAGAAACTCAATATTCAGTCACCTCAAAGCCATCTGAGTGACATACCTGGATCTTTTAGCTTCATTTCCATTTCATCCAATGATCTTACTTCTTCCTCTTCAGGAGCATGGATTACCATCATGGTGGACCCCAAAATGCTGAGTATGCAGCCCATCTTCCCATGAATATTAAGTTTTTCATCCAAAAAATAGGATGATAATATGGCGCTATTTAGATAATTAAATAAAGGAAAAACTAGTATTAGACAAAAACAGTACTTAAATGTAACAAATGTCAAACAAAAGTTTACCTGAAAAGTAAAACTTCTTACTAGTACTGACCTTATAAGAACACTTAGCGCACCCAATGGTGTTACCAAAGTTGCTGGTGCAAAAGCATACGCAGCAAAGTTTGCAGCCTCTCCAATTCCCACTGCAAAAAAGAAGTAAACGTTACTGGTAGTACAGAAATAATTTGCTTCCATTCACTTTGCATTCACTGTTATACTAATGAAGTATTTTACAAAGGGAATGCCTTGAAAGAGATTCATACATTTCATGTCATCTGTTCTTGCAGGTACTGTCATAGACCTTTTTAGATGAGTTAGCTGAATGCTAACTGTGTAACCCTACAATCCAGAGTAACTACGGGAAGACGTAAGAGGCACTTACTCTGGATTGCTCTATGCATTTCCCATAGGTGGCAACTACGTCGATGTAAAAGGTCCCGTAGTTAGTCTGGATTGTAGCCTAAGACACTTTTCAAGTGGATGATCCTCCTTAATTTAGGGCAAAGTCCAGAGTAACTATGGGGAGTCCTTGCTCCGGTGCAAGAACAACTTACTCTGGAATCCAATATGAATTTCACATAGGTTTTCAGTAGGTGGTGCAGTAACTACGGGTGCACGTAAAGTCTCTTACGTGCTCCCGTACTTACTCTGGATTTGAGGGTTAGTGGAGGAGAGTAACTCAACTGGAAAAGTGTCTTTTCCAGTGGCTGTCTTATACTCTTTTGCATCTTTTAGATTGTAAATTCTTTTGGGACAGGGAGTCCCTTAGATATTTGATTATTTTTCTCTGAAAAGTGCTTTAGGAACTTTTTGAACTTAGTTCAAAAGTGGTATATAAATACTGTTGGTAGTAGTAGAATAAGAGTAGTCGGATGACTTTGCCTTAGCCAATTCAAAGGACTTTCTGAAAGATTTAGAACACTCTTGAGAAGAATGAGCCTAGGAATAACTCTTAGTATTTTGCTTTAGCACCTCCACTTTATTTTATTTATTTGATTTATATACCACCTTCTTACTTGTAAAAGGGCACACAAGGTGTTACCCATGAGGTTTCATCATTATAACAAAATCAAAACAACAAAATCAATCTGTTATTATTGTCATAAGTATGAGCAAGGATATGTTTTTCCCATAAGCCTCAGTTATACAGGTCCAGCTGAAGGCCAAGTCAAATGTACCTTTTCTGACCCTTATCCTTGCACTGTGTATTGTAGCTGCTAGCTATGGTAATGGGGTCTAAGGCAATTGTCCCATTGTCAACATTCAGTCACCACTCAGACAGCAATCAATGCAAATTCCTATCAGGTCCTACTATCAATGTAAATGCAAAAGATAGAAATGGAATCCTAAAATAGAGACTTTGAGTAAGATTATAATAATAAATTCTAGAATTATAAATTTGACATTGTTTTGAGTACTTTTTAAAGATGTTCTGTATGGGTAGCTTCAAATACCAGCACAAAACTACCTAGTAAACCAGACTCTATGATGCCGTTTTGCAGCAATCATAAGCTGCAGTCATAACCTGCAGTTAGGCTAGCCTAAGCCGTGGCACTAGTTCTGTGCTGACTTATGAATGTCATAAAGTACCATATGGCACTTCTCACCACTCCTTGGGAAGGGTTAGGCCAGTGCATAGACATGAGCTTGCCTCCCTACATCATCATGGGAACAGAAAGATCAATGTGCCAGTCTACGTTAGGATTGTACCCAAAGGGTGTGAACCTGCTCCTATCTTTTTCTGCAAATAGTAAAGTGCCTTAATACTTACTTGTAAGTAATCCTGCCCACCAAAGCCATTCCTTGAGATAAGAATATCCACCCTGTCCTAAAAAAGAATTTTCAGTGAAAATAATGTAAAATTTTCAGTAAATATTTGATAATTAGCAACTAACTATCCAATGGTTAGATTAGACTAACTAGCCAATGGTTTCCAGGTAACCCTTCTCTGATAGCTTCCCCACAACACTTTAAGTGCTGTCACTATGGATCCCCCCAGACCAGCACCACTCACGTTTAACTCAGGATGCTACCCCAAATATTAATCCCATGCCTAATTTCTGAATACCCGCTAAAATAAACCAAAAATGGGCAACCTTATAAAGGAATATCTAAACTAATAAAGTTAACTGTTTAAATATTATGTGAAAGTTGTTGTCATCTTCCACTCATGATAAAAGATCATCATGAATGATTTTCATTTTCAACAACAGTCATTAGGCAATTTGTATATACTGTACAGGTGAAGACTAATTATATGCATTTTATTTATCCACGGATCTGAGTCAATGCAATTGGCTGAGCTGCTCCCTTTAATTGTTCTCAGGCAGGCAGGCATGTTTGTGTGCTTCTCCTACGCATGGTCTTCCCGTACACCTCCACTCCATCGCAAGCTGGCAACTGTTGTGATCTTCTGTCCCACTAACTTGTAACGAATTCATGCCTATAATTAGTCTTTGCCTGTATATTTTGATTTTTTACAAGTGGGAGGGGAGAAAAATAAAACCTTCCAATGTTGTCTCTTTAACAAATTCTCTTTCAAAATATTTTAAAACTTAAAATTTATACCCCCACCTTTCCCTTCAAATAAGTGTGTTCAAGGTAGCATACAATATAGAGAAATAAAGCACACTGCAAATTAAGAATGAAACATGAGCAATAATTGAAAAAAATAATAAAGAACAGGTTGATTTACAAGAGAATGCTTTCAGTACAATTAAAAAATATAGCATACAGCCACAAAATCCAAAAGCAACTAAGGACCCAAACCTTAAATTGATCCACGGCCAGCACTGAGCCCTAGCAAGAGAACAGACAGTGCTGGCAGAATGAGGCTCTACTGGGAGTAAATGTGACCGTTGAGCAGCGGTGAGACTACAGTATAGATTACAACAGCCATCTTGAGAGCTTGTTTAGCTGTAAAAATTACGAATAAGTTATCAACCCTATATTGTAGTCCTCATAAATTCTGCATCCAATCAACAGTTATCTGCTTCTTCCAGCAATAATTTCAACGGGAAATATAACTCCAAGGGTCAGAGTGGGGTAGCAACTAGAGTGCTACACCAGACCCCAGTTGTCCATGCAGCTCACAGAGTACCTGTTAGCCAGGTTCAGAATTTGTATACATGAGCATATATTCTTTTCTGAACTCGCTCGACTGACAGCAGGATATAAACGCAATAAATTAAATTATTTACTTCTTGCAGCAATCATCCAGGAACAGCATGCTTGAAATTTATAAGCCATCACTCCTGTTATGGACTGCAAATCATCAATGAGCATATTAAAAAACCCCAGAATCTGCTTCTGGGCTTTCCAAAATTAAAAAAGAAGAATTAATTTATCTTAAAATTAAGAACTATTGAGTATTTTTACCAGCTCTAGTGGCTCCTTTTTCAGCCAATTGCAAAAGGCCCTTCTTTTTCAGTATGAAACTAGAACCCACAAAGATACTGGAGGTCACTGCCAACGCCACGCCGAAGTATAAACTGTATTTGCTTTCACTGGTTGTGGAAACGCTGAACTTGGTATCATTGGAGTATTTGCCAGAATAGGCAAAGAAAGAGGCTTGTACTTCTGATAAATTGAGGATCTGACACCAAGCATGATGGGTGCTGCGGCAAATCAGAGGAAACACTTCACCTGGAGAAAGAGGAAAATTAAGAAAAAATTGAATATGAAATTGACATATGAAGGACTCTGGAAAAAGTATTTTTTACACCATTAATAAAAGTCTAACCTCAGCCACTTTTAAATTTTTTCGGTCTTGAAATTCAACAGTCCATGACAGAAAATAGTTCTGGGTTGAAAATAGTTCTGGATAGAGAAACCTTCAAGAGATTTTCTCCTGATAGGACTGGCTTGAAGGAAATTGTGTTGCTGTTATTTGGAAGCACTACAGGTGCCCCCCCCCACTTTCTGACATCTTGTTTTCTGACAATTCTGCTCTTTCAACATCATTCAGTTATACCCAGAACTCATTCATTCCACACCTGCTTCACTCTTTCAACTTCTCACTGCTGGTCTAAAGGCTAAAATTGTCTTCACCGAGGTTGATTTGCATGTGACATGGTGATGAAACCGTTTTTGGCATTTCTTTATGACTTTCTTCACTAAATAACTATCATTCAAATACATAAGATATTCATTGCCCACACATGCCTTTTAAAATTTCAACTGTTTTCATTTTTGGAGGGTGTTCTGCTCCCTAACTCAGATGCCTATATTTCCATACCTGTTTCCCATCTCCCTATTCCCTTGAAGAGGCCTCCATGCCTATCCACCACCACCACTGAATGCGGCACATGCTCCACTCCTTGTGCTATAAAAACTATTTTGAAAACTTCTTTGTTGTTTTGTTATTATATTTCACATTTATATGCCTCCTATCCTCCAAGGATAATAAACATGGTTCCTCCTCTTTTATCCTTACAACAACCCTGTAAGGTAGATTCGGCTGAGAAAGTGACTCACTCAATGTCACTAACTTCATGACAGTAGGCTTTGGACCCTACTATTCCTGTTGCACCAACACTCAATATATTTAATGTTTTTTCCCAACAAACTGAATAATTCTGGAATTATGTTACTTGTTAGTAGGTAGGTAGAGCCCTTTCGAACATTTCTCCAGTTCAGCATAATTGTAGCATTAATAGAAGTGATGTTATCTTGGCACATAATGATGCAGATGCGCAGAAAGACAAATCACTATATTTTATCAAAGTAATTGTTGAACTGAAATACAATTTACATTTTGGGGGGGGGGGGCTCAAGATAGTGGGGCCCAGTGATGGGCTCCAGCAACTTTGCACCTACTCTATAGAACCGGTTGTTAACAAGAGATAGGACATATAAAGTTTTAAAATAGCCTTTTAAAAGTGGCTGCCAGATGGGCATAGAACTGGTTATTAATTTCTTTGAATCCCATCACTGGCGGGGCCCTAAGCCATAGCTTGTTTAGCTTATACATAAACCCGGCACTGCATACTATAAGGCTACACCCATACCTGCTTAATCTGCCTTTCTGTGCATGTCACATGCATGGGCCAAAGTCCGATCTATTAAGTGCCATTTATCAGATCCTAGGCAATTATTTACAACTCCAAAGATAAATACAGATTTAAAAGGAACAGGACAAAGGTTGCTCGTCAAACAGTGAATTGTAGTCAAGACTATCAAGGTTGGGTGGGGTTTCCAGGTAGATGAATTCTGGTTATTGCCAGGGGGAGGGGAGCACTTAATACCTTTAGCATCTTCCATCAGTCCAAAAATGTTTATATACTTTTAAGAGATGGAATCAATATTAATATTCTCTCTCTCTCTCTGTGTGTGTGTGTGATGTCAAAAATGGAAATACATGGAGGATTACTTGCACAATGAGAAATTTTTGCTCATTGCACAATTTTTCTAGTCATAAAAGAGTCATGGTTAGCACTCTTTTGCGCAAACCAATTTTGGATATTACACTGTTTTTATAAGTCTACAATGATTGCACATTATGTTATGTATGGGCATTTTGGCCTCTGCAATAATACTTGCGCAGTAGAGATCTTCACAGATACAAACTTTTATAACTGCAGATATGAAAATGCCAGTGTTTACAATGCATCATTCAATATGTTTTACAACTTAAAACTGTAGAAAAAATTGCTGCTATCTTGACACATACATATCAAGAAGTTTATCCCATACAATTCAACGGGATTTGTTTCCAAGAAGTGAATGATCATGTTTAGGACCAGACTATAAACTTAAAGATTAATGCACAAGAACAACTGTTTTCATGTTTACAGGTTTCAGTTTTAAAAATGAAGAGAAATTGGGTAAATAAGAGAAGCTGCTGTAATTACTTTTTCAGGAGGCACAAAGCAGAAATGAGATCATAGAGTGGTGGCCTTCATTAATTTCCTTTTATTGTGACTATTAAAATGTGCCTAAAATACTTTATATTTTGATAGCTATTTAATATCTATTTTGCGGTACGTAAGTGTTTTAATATCCTTATTATGCATTTGATAGTCTTTAAAAAATTTTAATAATTTTATTAAAAACTTATTACAATTTTAAAAAGATACACAACTGATATAGTTCAACTCATTAAATACTTGCGCCAAGAAAGCAAAAAGGTTTTTACTGCAGGAATGACTTTGGACGACCAAAATAAAAGAACACATGTAGATTAATACCTGAAAACTAACATATATTACTGTACTCCATTTTATTTTAGCAAATATGATTTAATGGCTAGCAAATTAATACAGACTATCTATATCTATGTCATCTGTATTAATTTTTATATAAGAGAATGTACCATCTAGCATCTAATAAATTAAATATTAATTTTATTCCTCCACACTGAAGCTTGATTTATACAGTTCAAATGTTAGGACGGCAAAACAATAACAGACTTTATCAGCTCCAGTAACAACGGCAAAAAGGAGCATGGGGAACTGTGCCAATTTATCAAATACCACAAGAGTTAATTCTTATTTCTTAATTCTTTTTCAGAACTTGAGAAATGCAACCCACAATGGCCAACCTTTTTCCCCCCAGTATTCTCCTAGGAATTGCTTAGGGACAGACTACATAATACAGACTTGTGGCCCGATGACTTTCCCCCTTGAAAATCTTTGTAAGGGAACTGAAATGAAAAAGCTCCCGAGGAGGTTTAATCATTTCCTGTGTATTGATTTCATGCGATTAAATTGAACACTACATTACTTAGAGTTTTAAATTTAAAACTAGTACATAAGGCAACATCTTCAGCGTTTGGACCGTATGGTGATGGTGTTGTCGTGTTGTGGACTGGAGTTTCATCCAAATTAAAACTGTAGTACATATAATTAATGTACTTTTAACATTTATAATGTATTTTAACATATAACTATAACAAGGCTAAAAATGTCTTTTAACATATAATTATAATGTCTTTTAACATATAACTAGAACAAGGCTAAAAAAGAGGACATGTCCTGGAAATAGAGAACATCTGATCACCTTGCTCATGGCACTGTTAAATACATATGGCAAACTACACAAAACTGCATGGAAAGATGTGGGAAGTCTCTTGCTCTTTGTGCACCCCTTGATCTCTTATCCTTCTAGGTAGGCACAAAAATCTGACCATATAAGATCTGACCATGCAAGAGATACCTTCCTTCTCTTGTTCGTTTGCTGCTCCTCTTCCTAGCATTTTACATATTATGTAGAAGAGGAGGGTTTATGCGCAAGCCTACTAAAAGGTCACTGGAAGGGGGTGATCAAAAATGCTCACATAGTAGAACCATATGATGCAGGACCTCAGAAATGAGCTGATCCGTCACAGCATTAATGCACATAGGCAAACATTTGACTTACTTAATTGATAACTTGCTTTTGACAGGTGAGGCAAGGCGCGGCAAGGAAGGTGGAGGAAACAAGGACTGGGGTAATTACTCAGTGTGTTTACGTATTTCAACTCTTCAGGGAGTTTCAACTGACGTAATACATTTCTTAACCTGCTTTGATGGCTATTCTCGGTTTCAGTACAGCGCACCTTTTCACAATAGAAGAGTGTGTGTTTTTAAGCCATTACTGCCCAATATATGCAACTAGGACCAAACCCATACACCTATGGGCTGAACAAATGGTGGGTTACATACAACAAGAAGATGGGTGTTGGAAACTTGGTTCTGCTCAGAAAGTGATAACCCTATTTTGTTTTATTTATTTATTTACATCCCACCTTTTTCTATAAAAAACTCAAGGCGGCTTTCCTATGTCATAGGTATGATACCTAGCTTCTCATAAAGCAGGGCTTTCACTGGCCGCAATCAGGATGGCAAGGCGACTTTAAAAAAAGTGCATGTGAATCTTTACACTAAGTTCAATTTCCATGAGATTTATTACAGCAACAACAACTGCAATTATCCTAGATCAGAGATCACAGGAAGTTAACACTGTTCTTGTTTCAAAGTAATAAACTTTAACTGGTTCCACCAGTGACCCTAAGGATAGGGTAGGGTGCTCAAGGGGTTTATTCTGGACTTTAATGTCCATGTCTTGCCTGAAGAAGCTAAGTGGAGCAACCTTGGCCGTGATTTGGAAGGGAGACCATTATAGTTGATGCTGAGAGGTAGAGGAGTGTTGAAGTCACCTGGGTCTTGTGATTTGTGGCTGCTCTTCCTGGAAGCTCAGAAAGTAAGCGCAGGCCAAAAGAATGACCACCGTACAGGGAGCAAAACATCTGGAAGTGTAGAGTTCTATGCATTTCTCTTTGAAGATTAACGTCTCATTGAAGATTAATTTATAAGAACGCCATTGTAAAAACTGTGTTTGCTGATAGCCTGTCTATGTGAACCACATTGCAAGACTCTCATTGTGAGAGTCAGTTAGAAAAGAAATGGAAATACTGATAGCAATGTGTAAATGTGCTAAAATTCAAAATGAGTGACAGCCTTCATACTATTTATCATTTCCCTACCAAGTAAGAGGCAAAGATCACTTGGTAACTGACCATAGTTTTGTAACTTTTGATTTTTTTCTGCTTCCTAGGCCAGTGTGACCCACAAAGTGCCTCTAACCCAGTGATTTTCAACCTTTTTCATCTCACGGCACAATTAACAAGGCAGTGAAATTGTCAAGGCACACCATCAGTTGTTTTTACCATTGACAATTCACACCAGACTGTTCAAATCCCCCAATTTTCCTATGAATGAATGTCAGTCTCCAAATTCCCACGGCACGCCTGAGGACTATCCACGGCACACCAGTGAGCCATGGCACACTGGTTGAAAATCACTGCTCTAACCTGTGTCATCTATCACAACTCCATCCTCTTTTAGTCACCTCTTTTGTAACCTTAACAATAGGTCTGAACCGGGGAAAGATCTAAGCTTTGGAATCATAACAGTGAAAATGAAGTTTTTTAAAAATTCATCCATTTAATTAAAACAATTCAATATCATTTCAAATTCCGTTTGAAAGAATACTATCTTTCTGCTTTGCTGCAGGAACTATTTTCAACAACCATTTTTCTCAACAATGCTTCAAATCAGAGTCCCTTCCTCAGTTTGATCAGCTTTGTATTTGACAATTCATTCTAATATTTTCAACTCAGATCATTTTAGTTGAAATTTCATTAAGATGTCTTGGTTTCATTCCTATCTTGGATGCTGTTTTACCATTAATGATGAGGCAGGAGGAAGAAAATGGTCAACTGTCCAATTATTATATTTTTACCAACTTCACAGCCGGACAGGAGAAGATTTGGATATTCTGACCAAGGCACCAAATGGTTTTGGGTTGTCTCTTTTGAATGTTCACCTTAATTTGTGCCACATTTTACCCAATTAGAGGGGGAAAAGAGGGCTCATTGATGGCAACAGACTAACTGGAAGCAATAGTTGTACTGTACCATTAATAATCATAGATACTTTTGCTTTAGAAATTAAGCAGATTATAATCTAAGTGATGGAGATGAAAACCTACTTGAACTCATCACTACCCAGGAGACTTATGCAGGGAGCTTGTTGTGATTAGTAATATGGAATAGACACTCTGCAGATGCTCAGAGTCAACCTTTATTGCAATCAAATAAGATCCAGAAATTAATGTAGGCACTCAAGAAGTTCGCAGTGCATATGTTAGTGAGCTCAGCTCTAAAATTAAACTCTCGCTCAAAACTGGTGGCTCCTTGGTATCAGATACCAAAGAGCCAACAAAAGGTGGGGTGGGAGTTGATCAGCACGTGCTCAAAAGGTGCTTCCCCCTTAAGATATTCCAGAAACAGGTACACATCCTGGTAAACTTGTTGGTTTATTTAAATTTCACTCAACTGCAATCACTCTCCCCAATACTCTCCCCAATCACTTCCATCTCTGCTTCCCCTAGGCAAACATGACTTTCAAGACACATCTCCAGCCTGAGTCATATATCGCATCACATCCCATCTTTGGTATCTGAATGGGTTCCAGCAGGTCTGAATTGGTGACAAGACTCAGACCTGGAACCCATTGCCAGCAATGGGGCATCATGAAAAACAACAAGACTACCTTTAAGCATACAATTGCCACAATTCTCTTCCACAAAATCAGGACAGGACCCTCTGTCCCATTTGCCAATATGTGAACACAATCCCCCAAAATTGGGATTGTCCCAGTTTTTTGGGACACATGGCAACCGTATTTACATGCCAAGTACAATTCATGTTAAAACAGGGTGACCAAATAGAATGGAGGACAAAGTGCCTGTACCTTTAACAATTTCATACAAGAGGGAATTAGGGCAGGTGCTGCTTTTTAAACCCTTCTATGCTGAACTTATATGCTGCCAAAATTACCTATTCTAGCAATGGTTGAAGGTGCAGGCAGTCTTTCCTCCATTCTGTATGGTCAGACCTATGTTAGGAGTACATACTACACTCCTAAATTACCATAACCTATACCATAATAAATTTTCAGGTGTTTCCAGGAACAAACAAACCTCTATCCAACTGGGCTTGCAAGGAATTCAACTCTCAACCTACACAAAATCCATATAGAGTTGCCACTTTCTTCTCAGACAGAGACAATTTATACATCCCACAGAATTTTAACAGGTTCACTTTTCCCCATTACTTCATCCAGATTCCTGGGAAAACTTTTGCCTGTCTGCTTGCTACACAGATAGTATGGACACAAATGCCCTGACCAAGAAGTTAGAAAACAAAGTTCCAAGAATACACAAAGTACAGGAAAAAAGGAGAATCCAAGGAAGTGAAAGCTTCTGAGCATGTACAAAGAGCATTCCACTTTGGAGATCAGATTATGATAATAAGAGGTTTATGTTTCCAGTAATACATATATATTTCCAGCCTTTGTTTAGTTCAGAGTAAAACAAAAAGTTGGTAACCTAAAATTCTAAGAATAGACAAAGTGGGGGAGGGAAGAAGCCAAGGAAATGAGACTTTTGATAATGTACAGAGAGCATTCCACTTTTGTAGCTCAAAGTAGGATAATAATTAGATAAAAATTAATTGGAATTGTTTCCAGTGAGTTACCCCAAATCCAGAGTAACTACGGGAGCACGTAAGAGACTTTGGGTGCAATCCAGAGTAACTATGGGGAGTCCTTGCTCCGGTGCAAGAACAATTTGCTCTGGATTGCAATATGAATTTCCCATAGGTTTTCACTAGGTCATGCAGTAACTACGGGTACACGTAAGGTCTCTTATGTGCTCCTGTAGTTACTCTGGACTGTAGGGTTTATGTGCACCTGTAGTTACTGCACCACCTAGTGATGCACCTATGGGAAATTCGTATCGGAATCCAGAGTAAGTTGTTCTTATATGGAGCAAGGGCTCCCCATAGTTACTCTGGATTTTGCCCTAAGATACAGATACCGTACATCCTAACTGCATACAACAGGCTTAGGGTGCAATCCTAAGCATTTCTACTCAGAAGTAATTCCCATTGTGTTCTATAGGCCTTACTCTCAGGAAAGTGTGTACAAGATTGCGGCCTTAACCTTCTGAGTAAAATAAAAAGTTGGCAATAAAGTTCCAAGAACAGACAGAATTGGGGAAGAGAGGAAAATTGAAGGAAATGAGGGCTTCTGAGCATGTACAGAAAGCATTCCACTTTTGTAGCTCAGGATTAGGGTAATAATTATAGGCGTTTGTTTCCAGTGAGTAAGATACAGCCTGCATTCTTACTGCATACAATTGGTTTACTAGTAAGTAAAATTAAAAATTGACAATCAAGTTCCAAGAATAAAGTGGAGGTGGGAGAAAATCCTAAGGAAATAAGTGCTTCTGAGCATTCCATTCAGATTCGGGTAATTGTTTCCAATGAGTAAGACAGATTTACAGCCAAAGTTTTACTGAACTCAATAGGGTTACTTCTGAGTAAAGTAAGTAACAGTAATATGTTGCTATATCTTATATATGGTGAGCGTTGCTCCTCTTCTACAGGGAAGGGAAGGGAAGGGAAAGGGGACTGACCTTGGCGGCAGGGCTGCTGGAGCTGGACGGGCACGGCTCCCTCTGCCATGGCACTGGCAGGCACCAGCCCGGCACAGGAGCAACAGGGCTGCGGTCGCTTCGCCCACGAGTCCCGCTGCAAGAACTTGGCCACGCTCTCCGCGTCCGGGCCAATCACTGCACAGGGGCGGGCGGGCAGGCGCGAGACCCACCAAACGTCTCTAAGACCTGCTACAGCCCCGGGCTATTGTGACGTCACAGTCATTATGATGTCACAATCAGGGTACATAAAAGAAAAGGCGCGCGGCTGGTTCCCACGGTCCCTGAGACCTGATTAGTGTGGACAGGACTGCACCCTCAGTGCCCAACCCTAGGCATGTCTACTCAGAAGTAAGTCCCGTTAGAGTCCATGGAACTTACTCCCAGGTAACTGTGGATAGGACTGCACCCTCAGTGCCCAACCCTAGGCATGTCTACTCAGAAGTAAGTCCCGTTAGAGTCCATGGAACTTACTCCCAGGTAACTGTGGATAGGACTGCACCCTCAGTGCCCAACCCTAGGCATGTCTACTCAGAAGTAAGTCCCGTTAGAGTCCATGGAACTTACTCCCAGGTAACTGTGGACAGGACTGCACCCTCAGTGCCCAACCCTAGGCATGTCTACTCAGAAGTAAGTCCCGTTAGAGTCCATGGAACTTACTCCCAGGTAACTGTGGACAGGACTGCACCCTCAGTGCCCAACCCTAGGCATGTCTACTCAGAAGTAAGTCCCGTTAGAGTCCATGGAACTTACTCCCAGGTAACTGTGGATAGGACTGCACCCTCAGTGCCCAACCCTAGGCATGTCTACTCAGTAGTAAGTCCCGTTAAAGTTAATGGAACTTACTCCCAGGTAACTGTGGACAGGTCTGCACCCTCAGTGCCCTGCAGTGGAGGAACAGACAAGGAGTCCCCCATGGAAACATTTTGACCCTGACCTCAGAGTTACATTGCAACTGCATTGGCAGTGGAAAATTGGCCTATTCTCTAGACTTGGATAGGAATAAATGTGGTTTAACCCATATCTGCCCATATGTCCTAGAGCCAGGACCTAAATGTTGCATGCGTACACCCACTGTGCGGGAATGTAAAGGAAACTCCCATGAGTTTGAATAGGTGCTGCTTCCAGTTAAATATTGCGTGTTATCTGCTCGTCTTATAATGGGTCCCACATTTTATCTGACAGAAATCCAAACCTTGAACCAAAACCTTCTTCTGATTCAGTTATAACATACCAAAAGTAATTTACCACTGGCTTGAATTCATGAAAAGGAAAAAAAAATTCTTCAGGAATAGTAGCCATAACTCTTAAATGACCAACTGGATCCATTGACCAGCAATTATAATTTATGCAAATTAGGCTATTTTTAGATGGTCTTCTAAGGGTCATGACTAGAGAGCCAAATATAATCACTTTATGGCGGCAGTCCTAACTACACTTTCCTAGGAGTTAGACCCACTAAACAAGGAGTAGACATGGTTAGGATTGTGCTCTTTGTTAAAACTTACTATATATTACAGACACAAATTAAGCAAATTGAACTAATTGAGCCTAAGAGTGCAATCCTAACCATGTCTACTAAAAGTAAGCTTCATTGAGTTCAATGGGTCTTACTCCCAGGAAAGTATCTTTAGGATTGCAGCCTATGAAGACCCTGCATTAGGGTAAAAATAAAAATATAATTATAATAAAATAAAAATATTATAAAAAAATAAAAATATAATTATAATAATTATATAATTATATATATATATATTCACAAATACTAATACAAGTGGTTTTGTATACCTTTCAAAGGATATCTACACATTTTGTATTTTTACTTGTAGCGATACATGATGTAGTAAGCAATTTTATATTTAAATGTGCTTATATGAATTTGCATATTTTGATTGCTTTTCATTCTTCTATAGAGATAGAAAGTCTATAAGAAATATTATTCAATCTTTAATATTCTGCATTAGAATATTCTAATTGTCTGAGTGCACTACAGTGGAACAATGGTGAAGAATTCTGTAAGAGCTTCTAATGCCTGCATGCCACCCTGACACTGAATGCCCTGAACCCCCAAAAGAGGACAAGTTTCCCCAAAATTCCTGACTTATTTTTTAAAAATGTAGGCTACCCAATAAAATGTAGGACAAATGTAAGTCATATTAAAACAAAGGCTAAAAACACCCGTATTGCTTTCCTGTAACTAATTTCAACACTATATTACTACTTTTTAAATTGAAAACCTTTTTGCAAGACCTGTTTTCACCAACAATGCACATGTAAGTGGCTCAAAGCAGACATGGAATCATAGAATCCTAGAGTTGAAAGGGACCTAGTAGGTCATCCAGTCCTACCCCCTGCCTGCAGCAGGAAATCCTCCTAGAGCATCCCCAAGAGCACACATGATCCAGTGCGTGTGAAGGCGAGAAACGAGGCAGCACTCAAGAGATTCTGTCACAAAGAAATATATTTACATGTATTTTACATAGCAGTCAGTTTAGAATCATAAGACATAACAACATAGTCATAAATCCAGTCCAAATGTCAATTTTCACAAATCACCAGAGCATGTAAAAAACATGTACAGCTATAGCGAGATCTCAGCTTGCTACCTTCTCTAAGGTAACTCTGACTTGCACTGAGATAACTCAGGTTCTGAGGTAAAATTACCTCAGGAACGAGAGACTTCTGTTAGCCAATTACGTCTCTTCTGCATATGCTCAGTTGGAATCACTGAGCTGTTCTATCAGTTTTACCTCAGCTAAGGTACAAGCCCAATCAAATCAATGGTACCTATACTCTTACTCTAACATAGTAAACCACACCTGGAGAGGACATTTACATCAGAAACATTACACAGAAGAAGGGGTAAATCTTCCCTCCCTCAGCACTGAAGTCCCAAACCGTAGCCACCCATTCTGTGGTTTTCAGGACTATGGCTGTAGCTTCAGTAGTGTTGCCAGAAAGCAGCATCACCAGGGCTTGCTTCACTTTGACTGCAATCCTAAAGACACTTTCCTGAGAGTAAGTCCCACTGAACACAATGGAGCTTACTTTTGAGTAGACATGGTAAGGATTGTGCTCTCAGTGTGGGAGGCAAGCATGTCACTCTCATGATGGACCTCCTCTCATGCAGTGTGTGTGGCCACACACCAGGCAGTGGGCATGACAATGTGTCATCAGCCCATCTTCTTTTTTTGGCTATAATTTTTGATAGAATATATTTCAACTGTTTCATTGCATTCTGCATGATATCACATATCAAAAGATATATAATATGATGTATTAAAAAACTATGATTTTAACAATTTTAGCCAATAGTGAAAGGGAGGAAGAACTAAGGGGGAAAGAGGGTGACAAGGGTGAAAGAGGAAAGTGCAAAATGTGGCCTGAAACTAAACATAAAAAACCAAGATCATGGTGTCTGGTCCCATCGATTCATGGCAAATAAAATGGGAAGAAATGGAAGTTGTGGCAAAGATTTTTTTTTGGGGGGGGGGAAGGGGACTGTGTCTATGGTAGATGGCGATTGAAGTCATGAAATTAAAAGATGGCTGCTTCTAGGGAGGAAAACTATGGTAGGACTAGACA
The DNA here is from genome assembly GCA_030015325.1 of Cryptoblepharus egeriae. NCBI lineage: Eukaryota > Metazoa > Chordata > Lepidosauria > Squamata > Scincidae > Cryptoblepharus > Cryptoblepharus egeriae. The sequence continues at coordinate 58,912,651 of JAREYC010000007.1, forward strand.
TCTTAAAACTACAGACATCATGTTGCTAACATAGATCTGTTTAGTTAAAGCTATGGTTTTCCCTGTGCTAATGTATGACTGTGAGAGTTGGACCACTGGAAGGCTGACCCCTGAAGAATAGATGGTTTTGAATTATAGTGTTGGAGAAGACTCTTGAAATTCCTTTGGACTGCAAGGAGATCCAATCAATCAATCCTCCAGGAAATCAACACTGATTGTTCACTGATGATGCAATGAGATCAGATTGTTATCCCACCACCATCCTTTGCTTTCTAGCATGATTTCCAGCCATTCAGACACCAGGGAAGGCAGGAAGACACATCTGCCACCAAACATGGCAAGAACAAGAAGCTCCTCCTGGCAGGGACTTGGGCAGTGTGTCCATTAGCTCCCCCTACCACGCTCTACCCTGGGTTGGATCTGGGGCAGTCCATCCAGCCTCCCCCTCTTAGTGACACCATAGTTTGAATCTCACAGATTGGATTCAAGTATTCGCTGTTTGGGATAAGGCTGGGTCTCAGATCCAGTGTAAATATTCCTGCACCTGTAAAACAGGACAGCTGTGTTGGCAATCCAATAAAATGAAATGCTTGCTTTTAATGTAACTGTGACAAAGGGCAGATTGTTCTATCACTTGCCAGTGCTCCACTGCTATGTCTGTTGAGCAGTTAATCTACTTAAAACCATTGGCTCTTTTGTTTTTGTTGCCAGTTCATTCTTCCAGAAATAGTCAAGAAGAGGAAAAAATAAAATCCCAAAGGTCCATTCACTTTATCACCTGCGTCTGGGAACTCAATAAGCAGAGAATGGAGTCTAAAACTGCAGGGTGATCATATAGAATCAATCAATCAATCAATCAATCTATCTATCTATCTATCTATCTATCTATCTATCTATCTATCTATCTATCTATCTACCTACCTACCTACCTACCTACCTATCTATCTATCTATCTATCTATCTATCTATCTATCTATCTACCTACCTACCTACCTACCTACCTACCTACCTACCTATCACAGTGATTTTCAACCAGTGTGCCACTTTCCTTAAGTGTGCTGTGGGAATTTGGGGATTGACATCCATTAATAGGAAAATTGGGGGATTTGAACAGTCTGGTGTGCCTTGTCAATGGTAAAAACAATTGATGTGCCTTGACAATTTCAATGCCTTGTTAAGTGTGCCAAGAGATGAAAAAGGTTGAAAATCACTGATCTATAGAAAGGAGGACAGAGTGCTGCTACCTTTAAGCACTGCCTTGAAGAGGGAATTTAAGCAGCTTTAGCTCAACATAGAAGGGTTTAAAAAGCAGCACTTGCCTAAATTCCCTCCTATGTAACTGCCTCCTAAAGATAGAGGCATTCAGTCCTCCATTCCGTATGGTCACCCTTCTAAAACCTGCATAGCATCAAACACACACCTAAAATCAAACACACACCTAAATTTTTATAAATACAGAAAATAATTGTAGAAAATTAGTCATCGTATTTTAGTTCACATTAGATTGGAAAGTCATGCTGGAGAGAGAGACGTCACTGGTTGCAGCAGAGTTAGGAGTGAAGTGATCCCAATCCAGGGACCTCTTCAACTCCAGCAATCTGCCGCTGATGCATCTTGAATTTCCTTACTTAATGGATGGTGTTCCCCTAATCAGGCTTTAGGAATGTACAGAATGGAGTCGTTTATTATAAGGATACTTCTTCACAATCTATTGTCTTAGTCTCCTGACAAAATGTTTAGGAACATTCGACAATTTTCAAGAACAAATATTGTATCATGTACAGTGTTTCTGAAAATGGAACGCCTTATTCCATTCAAATGGTGACAGCCTTAAGGAGATTGGGGAGATTATAAAAGGCCTAGCTAAGCAAAATATGGGATGAGATTAAGATGGCCTGTTAAAAAAATTACATGCTACTGTTGTTCTCTAGTTTGGCAAAGATAACAAGCTTCAAATATTCAAAAGAAACATTTTTTAGTTTTGTTTGGAACAATGATTTCCTTTTGTTTTAGATATAAAGCTTTGGCATCTAGATTAACAAATGCTAGGTATGCTATGTAGCATGGCCTGATTAAACACTGAATTGGTGATTTGCACATTACAGAGGTGCAGTGGCACAGATCATGATGTTTCTTTTCCCAACTTTGTTTTAACACACACACTCATGCTAGACCACATCTGGCTGTGGAAGCTGGTAAGTGGGAAAGCTTGAAAGCTTTATGTGCTCATTGTGTTTTATTCTTTCCTGTGGCAATGTGGCAGGGGACCATATTAGAGTGATTTTTTAGTGATTTCTACTGTTTTTCAGTAATGTGAGAATCAGATTAACCATGGGATAAGTATTGGGATACTAATGGGATACGTTTTCAGTCTTCAAAAGAAAAATGTACTGGATTGTTGTTGTCTGTGTTTGTCTGATATAAGCAATACAGGGTGATTCAAAATGAATGGGACAAAAAGAAAACACACCTGGGACTTTTTGTCCTATTCATTTTGAATCACCCTGTATTTCTGACATCAGCAATACAGTGTAATTCAAAATGAATGGGACAAAAAGATGTAAGGTTGCTTTGCCTTTTTGTCCCATTCATTTTGAATCACCCTGTATTGCTTATATCAGACAAACACAGACAACAACAATCCATTGCAGATTATTATTATAATTGCAGTTATTGCAGATTGTGTTATACAAGAACCCATTCTCCTGCATGTCTACTCAGAAATGCAACCCACTGAGTTCAATGGACCTTACTCCCAGGTAGGTATGTATAGGATTTCAACAACTGTTCCCTTTGGAGATCTTTGCAGGTCAACAAAGTAACCAGAGTGATGATACATAGAGAGTACAATCCTATCCAGGTCTACTCAAAAGTAAGCCCCATGGTGTTCAATGGGTCTTACTCCCAGGAAAGTGTTTTTTAGGAAAGTGTTTCCCAGGAAAGTGTCTTTAGGATTGCAGCCTAAGAAAAAAGAACAAATTAGCAGCAGCATTAAAATTGTAATATCATACGGAACTCCAGCATTGAGAAATATAACAGGTGAAGCTCTTGCCATTACTCTTGAGAGAACATTTGTACCTGTTGAATTTTTGCCTGATGCACAGCTGCTAAAAGCAAAAAGACTTCCTCAGAAAAAAGAGTGACAATTGACAGCCCAAATTTAAGTGAAAGATAAAGGTGATCATCACTTTTCTCAGATTCAAAACAAAATCTCAACACAGGGTCATTGGCTACATTTTTTCATTACTGTAACTAGTCTGGCTATGCTCATATACTGCCATTACAATAATATGAACACTAGTTATCTTTGGATTTTTTGGACTTAGTATTAAGGATATGAAATTGTGCTTTGGTTATGACTGGATTTTCATTGGATCTCCCTTCTACAGTGTCTTAAGGGATTTCTTTCATTGCAAGGAACAGCAGATTACATTTTCAAAGTAATCACATGCAAGCAGGCACTATAATGCCATCTTATCACATTGGTAACACTGGAATCCTTGTCCTTTAGAGTTCATTAATTCCCCCCTGTTTGTTTTGTTTTTGAGTTTACATTTGTTTTCTAGGAACCTAAAAGGAAGTATTATCATACAGGATTTACTGCAGAATGGAGGTTGGTATTGCTTAATTGGTATTGCTTCAATAGGTTGATATTTATTGCTTCAATTATTCCATTTTGTTCAGAGGATACAAAGTAGAGGAGTGGTTTAGTAAAATACACACATCTGGGAATGAATAATGTATAAAGAGTGGATAATATTAAGATGTGGTTTAGCTGAACTTGATCATTTGTTTGAAGGAAGTTGCACAAACCATGTGTAACAAATGAGAAAGAATAAGAATAAATTGTGCAGAAAAGTTATCTGTCAGACTGCTGATGAGTTGTGAATATAAAGCAATAGCTGATTTTAAACTTCAGAAATAACTGGTTATTTTTTAGTCTGTAACGTTACTGCCAGAGCAGAGTTATGATAACAGTAAGGATTATTCAGCCAAAACAAACACATTTAAGCCCCCTTGATTTTAATGGGAAGGAGTAAGAAGCTTTCTTACTGAAATCAATGGTACTTTAACAGCACATCATATAGTTCTATTCAGAAGTAACTTCTAATATATTTAATGGGCTTTACAACAGGAAAGAATGTAGCCATACTTTGAGCACAAGCCTAACCATGTCTACTCAAAAGTAAGACCTATTGTGTTCAATGGGGCTTACTCCCGGGAAAGTGTCTTTAGGATTTCAGCCTCTGCCTCATTGACTAAAATTGAACTTCTAAGTAGTCATGCTTAAAAATTGCATGATTAGAAAATCAGTTAGGCTGATTAAAAATTAGTCAGGCTCTAAAATTGCTTAACTCTGGCTAGATCAGGGGTGACCAACCTTTCAATTTTAGGGCCCTGGTCCTTAACAGTTGTATAAGAGAAGGAATTTCAGCAGAAGCAATTTGTCATTTGTGACATAAGTTGCACTTGCTGAAACTTCCTCTTCTATACAGTTGTTAAATATCCAGAAGCCCCCCAAATTGAATGCTTATTTGTTTGCCAACCAACCAACACAAAACACAAAGAAGTAGCTGAATGGTTGGTTGCACCTGGGCTAGATCACTGAACTATTTCTAGTTTTATTTCTAATTTTGCTTTGACAAGTTTTTGAATACATTATCTGTAGACCAAATAAAGTAAAAGAATTTAAGTCCGTAGATCAAATAAAGTAAAAGAATTTAAGTGAATAAAGTAAAAGAATTTAATAATTTAACTCCCCTTAAACTGGTTTCTTAATTTAAAATGGTTAATTTTGCTTCAATCCTAAAGTTTATTTTAAGGTTGGATATGAAATCCTTTGTTCACTTTGGAATTATTGTATTTCTTTTTTTCTGCCAGGTAATATCATCTTAGGAACACAAAGGAAAGGGTTAGCAAAACCCACGACTCACACTTAAGTGTCACAAGCGTGGCTGGAAAAGATAATATAGAAAGAATGGAAGACAGGGAAAACAGGTAAACTGTTCACATTTCTTAGGCTGCAATCCTAAAGACACTTTCCTGGGAGTAAGACCCATTGAACATAATGCGACTTACTTTTGAGTAGACATGGTTAGGATTGTGCTCTTAGTCTATTCTAATATTTCATTGAGTAATCTGCATTTGAACAAAATGGATCTCTTTTAATTTTCTGCCTTTTGCACTCTCTATTATGCTACCGTCATAGTTCCCTTCTATTGTGATTTATTTAAGTTTGGAGGTTGTTTTTATACAATACACAATACAATTTTGTTATTAATAATTCAATTTGGATTTCACCTTTCTCCTCCAAAGGGCGCTCAAGAAGGCTAATAAATTTAAAAATACAGAAAATGATAAAATTGAATTAAAAAAACAATCGAAACAAGCAAGCAGCAATAAAAGACATCAATAAAATGTTGATTTTATTGCTATAAACAGCCATCAAAAGTCTAAAGGCTTTCCTTAATAAAAAACATTCAGGCTCCACTAGAAAAACTAAGAAAGAGATGCTGTCCTTAACCTAAAGGGGATGTAATTCCATAATATTCAGTAGGTGTCATTATTTTAAGAAGTCCTTGTTTCTGGTTGCCATTCCCTTAATGTCTCTTAATAGTGGCACTGCCAATGGGGACCCCTCCAATGACCTAAGACAGGGATCTCTAAACTTTTACACAGAAGGGCCACAGCATCTCTCTGTCAGGGTGTTGGGAGCCAGAAAACTAATTTACATTTCAAATTTGAATAAATTTACATATATGACTGTATTGGAGTGAATTATATGGCTTGCCCAAGGGCCAATAGAGGGGTCCACCTTGAGGCTTGCTGAGGGCTGCATTTGTCCCTTGGGCCTGTGTTTGGAGAGCCCTGACCTAAGAGAACAAACCAGATTGTATAGAAGAAAGTGGTCTTTCAAATACGCTGGTCCCAAGACTTAATATGAACTCTTGTTTAGCTCCTTGGCCTCTGGCTTTTGCGGTTCCACACTATCTTCAATATCTCTATGAAACTGCTGGGGGTTCACCAGGAGGTATGAGGTTGACTGTCATTAATATGCAGATAATTCTTAGCTCTGTATCTCAATTCCACATAGGCTGCAATCCTAATGACACTTACCTGGGATCCAGTGGTGGGCTGCAAACCGGCTAACAACCGGCGGACATGCGCAGTGCATCTGCGCAGCCATTGAGCCTTGCACCGGAGCTGGAGCAGCTGGCCCTGCCTCTGGAGCAAGGCCCAATGGGTGCGCAGAGACATAGTGCACATGTCCAAAGTCTTGGACATGCGCAGTGCGTCTTTGTGCATAGTGCCATTCCTGCTAGCTCCGAGGCAGAGCAGCAGCCAGAAGCTAGCTGGAACGGGTGGGCGCCGGGAATTGGGCCCGATGCTAGCAACCGGTTCGCTAGCGATGGGCCCAATTTAACAACCGGTTCTATAGAACCGGTGCTAACCGGCCTGGGCCCACCTCTGATTAAGACCCATTGAACACAATGGGACTTACTTTTGAATAGACATGGTTAGGATTGTGCTCACAATAATAGAAGGTTGTGAATGTTCTGAATAGCCATCTGAAGCTGGTAATGACCTGGATGAGAGTGAACAAGCTGAAACTAAATCTGGACAAGAGATGGTGAGAAAAAACTGTAACCCAGTTAATGGAATGTTTGCCTGTTTTAGAAGGGGTTGTACTTTCCTTGAAAGTGCAAGTTCACAGTATGTAAGTTCTTAGTATGTGAGTATAGTATTTCATGCCCTGATGTCAGCCATGACCTGGGAATCTTTAACCCAGCTTGGTATGGCAGCTGCATCCTCTCCTGACCCAAGCCAATCTAGCCAAGATCGTCTATACATTAGAGGCATCTTGTTTGGCATGCCACAATGCACTTTCCACAAGTCTGCCCATGGAGACCAATCTGATAGCTGCAGCTGCAACTTTATTTTTCTGTAAGTCATGTATTTTCAATTTGTTGTTCCAGCAATTTGGATGGTGAGAGGGAAAATGTCACCCTGACCAAAGAAAATAAGGACAGTGCAAAGAGAAATAAAGATGAGTCCAAGAAGAAAAATAAAGATGAGTAAGTGCTTGTTAAGAGATGATAATGTAAATACCACCTTTCTTTTGCCAAAAGCAGCTTACAAGCAGCACATACACCATTTTTACTCAAATATAATGTACACTCCTTTCAGCCAAAGTTAGCCTACAAAATCAGAGTGCACATTTTATTTGATGGTGCATTACATTCAAGTAAATAAGGTAGGTTACACAAAAACCAATGAGGCTTACTATAGAAACAATAAATGTAACAGTTTAAAAAATAGGAAAAAGAAATTATTGGCCTGGTCCTATCCATCCCCACCCCAGTTGCTGGAACAAGTGTTTCAGCAGAGATGGTTTGCTTGTGGTAGTTGCAAACAGCCTTATGGAAGAGAGCAGAGCTGCATGCTTCTACTTGCCACCTGAGGGGCAGTATTCATGGTTATGTCGTCCAAAGCAACTGCACTGAGTAGATCAGTGGGTGGAGGAGTACGGTAAACAGTAAAAGGGCATCTCTGAATCCTCTGTCTTATGTACATATGCCTTCAGAGATTATGGGTGAAATCCAGAGTAACTATGGGGAGTCCTTGCTCCGGAGTAAGAACAAGTCACTCTGGATTGCAATATGAATTTCCCATAGGTTTTTCTTAGGTGCTGCAGTAACTACGGGTGCACGTAATGTCTCTTACATGCTCCCATAGTTACTCTGGATTGTACCCTAAGGCTACAATCCTAACCCCCAGTTAGGCTGGCATGAGTGCCATGCTGATCTGGGAGTGTTGCAAAAGTGCCATAAGCGTTCTTATGGTCTACTCGGGCATTGCTGAAACAAATAAAGTGGTAGTGTGGGTCAGGTCATGGGTGATCTGGGGGAAGACAGGGAGAGCTGCTGTCATTTGCAATGGCCGTTTATTTTACCATTCTTTTACTAATATAGTTCTTCTTATTCTGTAGAGAGGAAAAAGAAGTGTTTGTTATTGATCCATCAGGAAACTTATATTACAACTGGCTGTTTTGCATCACATTGCCTGTCGCGTACAACTGGACAATGATAATTGCTAGGTACTGTTAAACACAACTGGTCATAGCAACCTACTAATCACTGGATACTTTATGTTATATCTTAATGAGAAAGAAAGATTAGAAGTAAGAATCTTATACTGTAATTAAAAATAATAGGGGGGACTATGATGGGGGAACCATAATGTCTTGAAATCAGATATGATGCTTTACTAGATAGCAAACTTACATTCTTGAGGAAGTTCTTGGCTTACTGTTTTCTTTATTAACCTAGTGTTTGGTACTAGGTAAGCCATTATCTTTCGGACTAGCTCCTGCTTCCTCTTCCTATTATTTATTGATAAAATTATCATCCTAATTTTCCATGTGTTGATGGAACAGTGTCAGTGTGGTGTCTGATGCATCCTATAGGGAACATTTGGCATGCTTAGGGCTCCTTGATATAAAGAAACATCTGCTCTCTTGCCCCAAGGTAAGCCCCAAATGCCCCTATGGACTGACCACCAGATCAACATTGACCTGTGAAGGTGGATCAGAACTGGGAAGAAGGTTAGATTTCAGTGGATTCCACTGCCACCACCATTTCAGTCCACCCCACCCTATCTCCTCCACATTCTGCCCACCTGTTCTATTCTCTCCCTCCATGCCTCCCTCCCTACCCCTGTGCAGCCTTACCTGCATCTGTGGGTGGCTTTTAGTCTGTTTTTGCACAGATCTGATTCCTCTGTGTTTGCTGGCCACACAGTCTACCATTGTGTTGCCCCACTGGCCAGTGCTATCCCCCCTTCCTTCTGGGCTTTCCCCTTGCCATCTTGCCCAGCTGCATCTGCTGCCATGTCCATTGTGTTCAATGAGTCTTACTACCAGGAAAGTTGTCTTTAGGATTGTAGCCAAAATCAATTAGGTTATATAATAATGATATATCTGATTATTAGGTTATGCCTGTACTTTGTATAGTCTTATTTTGTAAATCACCTATTTCAGTGGAATGCTGAATTTAAATTTTTTTTCTTCTTCCTTTCCTTTTCAGAGCATGTTTTGATGAACTTCAGAGCAACAATTTAGAAATGTGGTTCATTTTTGATTATATATCAGATATTATTTATGTTGCTGATATGTTTGTACGAACAAGAACAGGTAAGAGTATGTGCTGTTGAACTATCTTGTTAATAGTTTAGTACAGTGGTGCCCTCACGTAACAAATGCCTCATGTAAAGTATGTTACACGTAACAAACAAAAAATTTCTTTAGGATTCTGCTTTACATAACAAACTGTGCTTCAAGTAACAAACACACTGGTTGGTAGTTGGAGCAGATGCGCTGAACGGCAGCCCTTTTAAAAAGCGTCAGGGCTGCCTAGTGCACCTGCCCATGGCAAAAGCAACATTTCCGCACTGTTCCTCCTGTGGCCGGGTGTCCGCTGGGCAGAGGGAGAGAACAACAGTGGAGAAGAGGGAAGCAGCTGAGAGTTATCCAGAAGGGAGCAGGGGAAAGAGAGGCTCAGGATGAAGAGAAGGAGAAAATGGGGAGACACTTGGAAAGTGTCTTTGATTGCAGCCCCCTTACCATGTCTACCCAGAAGTAAGCCCCATTGTGTTAAATGGGTCCTACTCCCAGGAAAGTGTTCTTTAGGACTGCAGCCTAAGTAGACTTCATAGGATTATGCACACTGAATGCATGTTTTGAATTCAGTTCCAGTGTTTTGTCATCATTTTTACATACAGTTAATATTTTTATATGAATATGTTTTGGGTTGTGGAACCAAACGACTCAGTTTCCATTATTTCCTATGGGAAAATCCGCTTCATGTAAAGAACGTTTCACGTAACAAACATGTCTCCGGAACGAATTAAATTTGTTACTTGAGGCGCCACTGTATCTGTGTTAGACACTTTATATATTTGTTCATAAATTCGGAGGTTAGAAACAGTATTAAATAAGAAATTTGGTTCAAAATTTATATCTTCTGAATCTAAAGTATATATTCCTTGAGTATGGTTTTAATACACTGGGGGGGAGGGGCTACACAGGCCAATGTTTGTGAATCCTGAAACCCATAAAGACATCAGACAGGGAACCCCAAAACCAAGAACTCAAGGAAGATGAACTAGAAAACAAATGTTTGCAAGAGATTTTGAAAAAAAATTCAATTATAAGGAAAGACAGGCTTAGTGGGTGGAATGGGAAAATTCCTTCACACAAATCACATTTTAAAAACTATTTTTGTTTAGGTTACCTGGAACAGGGTTTGTTGGTGAAAGAGGAACTAAAACTGAAGAAGAAATATATGAAAACCATGCAATTTAAATTAGATGTACTGTCCATCATACCCACTGATTTACTTTACTTCAAGGTAGGGCTGAACTATCCAGAAATCAGAATAAATAGATTACTTAGAGTATCACGTATGTTTGAATTCTGCCAGCAAACAGAAACAAGAACAAATTATCCAAATATATTTCGAATCTCTAATCTTGTCATGTATATTATAATCATTATTCACTGGAATGCATGTATGTACTTTTCAATCTCCAAAGCTATTGGATTTGGTACAGACACATGGGTCTACCCCAACATCACCCATCCTGAATTTGGCCGGCTTACTAGAAAATATGTATATAGTCTTTATTGGTCAACACTGACCTTGACAACCATTGGTGAAACACCTCCTCCTGTGAGAGATTCAGAGTACTTCTTTGTTGTCATTGACTTTCTCATTGGCATATTGATTTTTGCTACAATTGTTGGTAATATTGGTTCAATGATCTCTAACATGAATGCTGCCAGGGCCGAATTTCAAGCAAGGATTGATGCTATCAAGCAGTACATGCAGTTTCGGAATGTGAGCAAAGCCTTGGAAGAAAGAGTGATCAAGTGGTTTGATTATTTGTGGTCCAACAAGAAGGCAGTGAATGAAAGAGAAGTCTTGAAATATCTCCCAGATAAATTACGAGCAGAGATTGCCATCAATGTTCATCTGGAAACGTTAAAGAAAGTACAGATTTTTGCAGATTGCGAAGCTGGCCTATTGGTTGAACTAGTCTTGAAACTACAGCCACAGGTGTACAGTCCTGGAGATTACGTTTGCTGCAAAGGTGATATTGGACGAGAAATGTACATTATTAAGGAAGGAAAACTTGCAGTGGTGGCAGACGATGGCATTACTCAATATGTGGTCTTAAGTGATGGAAGCTACTTTGGAGAGATCAGTATTCTTAACATTAAAGGCAGCAAAGCTGGAAATCGGAGGACGGCCAATATTAGAAGTATTGGCTATTCTGACTTGTTTTGTTTATATAAAGATGATCTAATGGAAGCTTTAACAGAATATCCAGATGCAAAAGCCTTGCTGGAAGAAAAAGGAAGGCAAATACTTATGAAAGATGGATTGTTGGATTTAGATGTTGCAAATTCAGGAAAAGATTCGAAAGATATTGAAGAAAAGGTCAATCATATAGAAGTAATACTAGACCATTTAGAAACCAAGTTTGCCAGGCTTTTGGCTGAATATGCTGCTGCACAGCAGAAACTTAAAATAAGGTTAACACAAGTTGAAACCATCCTTAAATCACCAACTGATTTTTATTTCTCAGATTCAGAAGAAAATGAAACAGTTGATGGTCAATGAGTGAAAATGGTAGAAATAATAGACTGGCATGTATAATCTTATCCAACAAGATTATGACTAATAAACTAGATGGCTCAGCCATTCTACCCTTTCAGTCCTATTCTCCCTATCACCACTAGCGAAGCTGCATCCAAAAGGTGTACACTGCATCCAATGGCAGGATAGGGCAGAAGTCTTACCAAGCTCTCCTTCCCAGAACGGGTCTCTTTGGATTTGTGCCACCTCTTTAGCTGAGAAAAAGAGCAAGGAAGCTGGTGCTGGAAATCTGGCACATGTCATTACTGTAAGATTCATAGCAGTCACAAGTGTAGCAAATGATCATGTAGCCTGGTGCAAAGCTCAAAATGTTACCCCAGAAATGATGTCACAACTGACATCTCCCTCAGGTACCTTTTAAAAAAATGGGGGAAAACATGCTTCTTCCTCCTTAGCAGTTCACAACTCATTTGCTCTGCTAGTGGCAGAGCTAAAGCACCTCCTTGCTATCTGGAGTTGAAGAAGATTTGTTGCCTCTGCTATCCAGCAACATCAAAATCAAATTTAATTAAGTGTGTCCCTTATTGGTTAGGAAAAGTGTGCTGGGGCAAAGAGGAATGATAAATTTAAGAGGAGCACAACTTAGAATTGCCTGTATGTCAACTTAGCATGGATAACTGTATTATGATATATGTATATGGAAATGAGAGCTGGTTCATACTAACACCTTATTAGTTCCATACAGTATCAGAATCAGATTTCATTGGCTCTCAGAGCGATCAGTATCATGGGAAAGTACGAGTTAAGAAAATCCACTTTTTTGTTCCATCGGCTTTTATGTTTTCCATTTTCTGGTTAATGGGCCATAAGTTTTAATAGAATATAGATATTCCAATGCAGTTTGTTTCATTGCACTCTACATTAAATTACCTTTCCAGTGACATATAACATGATATACATACCCCGTTTTTCACAATATTAGCCACTAGTGTCAATATTAGTGTCAATATTAGCCACTAGTGTCAAGCTCAACTTGTTGGGCCCTAAAGCTTGTAGCCCGGTACAACTGCTACACCTGATAGTAGTCCACAGCATTCCTCCCCCTCTAGCTTACCAGCTCCAATGCATGGCCATTTACAGACTCGGTAAGCAGTGCTGGTACAGTGCTAGGTACAGCAGCACAGCAGTCCAATAAGACTGGGCTGTTGGAAGCTTTACAAAAAGTGTGAAGGTGCAACTTTAGAATTGCTTATGAGTAAAAAGTGCAGTATAGGCTGAGAGCACAATCCTAACCATGTCTACTCAAAAGTAAGCCCATTGTGTTCAGTGGTTCTTACTCCCAGGAAAGTGTCTTTAGGATTGCAGCCTGGATCAATAAAAGGAGCATAAAAAGCATTTGAAGAACAGAAAAAAATGAAGATAAAATAAAATAAAATGAAGATAAATAAAAATAAAAAATAAACTTTTTCATGTTTCAGTGTCTTGATGTTATTAATTGATTGCATTTAATGTTAATAATGTTAATGTGCAGAGTATATACTACATTTAAAATAAATTCATTTGTTTATTCCTAACTGGATTTTTTAAGTTACACTGTACAGTATGTACATCTTTGGTACATGAGTTATAGTCTCAGCTGCTGAGAAACTGCGCAAGGGTTGTTGGGAGTTGTAGTTTGAGCGAGTGAAAACTGCACTTCCGGTTGCAAGGGTTGTTGGGAGTTGTAGTCTGAGCGTGGGCACGTCGGTGGCTTCCACCGGGAGGCAGGTGCTTCGTTGAGACTGTTCGTGGCTCGTCCCTTGGCGAAGGGAAGGGGGGCCGTGAGGAGAGTGTTGCGGGGCCTGCGCGTACTGAGAGCCCGAAGCCGGCCTGGCGGCGGAGGAGGAGGATGGAGGCTGCGTGGCGGCAGGGGGGCCGCGGGAGGGCCCGAGGCAGGGCCGGGGTTGGGGGGAGCCCTGCGGGGACTGGGCCTGGAGGCCGAGGACGGGGCAGGGCGGCCGCCCCCGCCTCGCAGGCCGCCCCCTGCGGAGCCCACGGTGAGTGTCTCGTCTCGCGCCCTCCCCCTGAGGCATGCAGGGACCCCCAGGGTGGGGGGAGGAGGGGGAGGGGTGTGGCGTGCCCGGGGGGCCTGGGTGAGGGGGGTCCAAGGGTGGGTGGGGGGCTCAGGCCTCCTCAGGCGCTGCCTCTGGCCCCTCCTCAGGCGCTGGACTTGAGGTGATGACTGGTGGTCCTCAAGTGCCACCCCTTGTAACCCCCACACCATCCCCTGGGCCCCCCAGGACCCCCACACCTCCAGGGACCCTGTACTCTCCAGTGACCCCCTGGGCACCCCTGCACCCCCCTGGTGGTGGCACAGGGTGCCGGGGAGGGCCGAGTGCCCCATGTCCCTGTGCCCTCCCGTGACCCCCTGGGTACCCCCCAGGGACCTCTGCACCCCCCGGGACCCCCACGCCCCTCGGAGCGCACCTCTGGATCCCCCCGCATGTCCCTGCATCCCTGTGCCCTCCCGTGACCCCCTGGGCACCCACCAGGACCTTTGCACCCCCCAGAACTCCCCACGCCCCTCAGTATCCCCCTGACACCCTGTGCCACCTTCACCCTCTAGCACTACTCACAGCTCTATGGCACTCACTCACTTTCTCACCAGTGAACAACACTGCTCACTACTCACTACCAGTACTCAGTTCTCCTCCACCAGTGGTCCCCACAGCCCTCCCATCACCAGCCAGACAGTGCTCCTGTCTCGGGGTGTGTGTGCAGGGGACCCTCAGCACCTGCACCCCAGCAGCAGCCAGGATAGTACACAGTGCCACAAACAGCAGTGCAAAGCAAGCATTTCCATGCTCAGATGCGGTCTGTCTAATCAAGTAACTTTCAGATCTCTTGAGTGACTTTTCATTCTTAAACCTTCCAGTGACGGAAAACAAACTTTCAGTTTTCAGTATTACTGACAGTAGATCAAACTGCACAACTGGAAACATCTTTTTGGTAGTTAAACTGTTATCGATAAACAGTCCTAACCAATGCTCCAGTAACGATGCAGCAACAATTACTATCTTCCCTCCACAAAATGAGAAGCGCACCTCATCGGCAGTGCTGCATTGGTGCTGGAAAGTTAGTTAAGTTTGCACGGTAAGACTGCAGTTCTGAATATACTAAATCCTATTAAATGCAGTGAGGTTTGCTACCAAGTACAGTGGTAGCTTGCTTAACAAGTGTTTCACATAACAAGCAAAGATTTCCAAGAAATCTTGCTTCTCATCACAAGTTCCGCTTCACTTAACAAGCAAGCATGCTATGGGCACACATGCTATGCAGCCCTGACCCTCCGCATAGAGGCTCTTTAAAAGTGCTGCCGGCCAGCGCTGCTGCCTCTACCTCCTCCAAGTATCCCCCACCGACCACCTTGAACTTGCAGCAGCAGCCCAGGTAAGCCTCCCAGGAAAGTGTCTTTGATTGCAGCAGATTGATGTCTTCCCAGAAGTAAGCCCCATTGTGTTAAATGGGGCTTACTCCCAGGAAAGTGTCTTTGATTGCAGCCTAAGTAGACTTCATAGGATTGTGCACATTGAGTGCATGTTTTGAATTCAGTTACAGTGTTTTGTCATCATTTTTACATGCAGTTAATATTTTTATATGAATATTTTGGGGGTTGTGGAACCAATCATCTGAGTTTCCATTATTTCCTATGGAAAAATCTGCTTCACTTAAAGAGCATTTCACTTAAAGAGCATGCCTCCGGAATGAATTAAGCTCTTTATATGTGCCACCACTGTAACTGCATAGGATTGTAGCAAAGAAGTAAGGGGAGTGTTTAGCTCTTTCTTGACTTGAGGTGGTGCCTGGTGGTCCTCATGTGCCACTCCCGGACCCGTTGCGCACCCCCCTGTGACCTTGTGCCCCCCGCACCACCCAGGGACTCATTGCTACTACAAATTTCTCACTCCAAGTTTGTTTGCCTTTTCAAATGGCAAATGTACATTTCAAACTACAGGACGGAGACAGTTAGAGACAGATCACTTGAAACAGAAAAACTGAGTGGGGTTGGGGATCTTGCCCCTATTTCTCTTCTGTTCAAAATGAACTCTTCCTGAAACAGTTTTTCTTGGTGAGGGAGATTAGTCGGGTTTTGATTCCAAGCGTGGAATTTTTTTTTTGGAATTTGATTCCAAATATTTAGTTGGACCTTTAGAAGCAAGGCATTTGTCTCTAGCATACCACTTTTTGGCTGAAGTTTATGCACGACTGCATTTAAAAGGTTCCCATTTTCAAAAGTATGGGTGCTCTTACTGGTATGTAGTAAGAGAAGAAAGCAACTTCTCTTCCAGGTTGGTGTTTCACTTCAATTTTGCAATAAATGTAAGAAGGTGCAAATCATATTGTTAATGTGCCTTTGTTCTGTATGAGTGGTAATAACTGAAACTGCCATTTTTGGTGGTTTTTTTTGTAGCATAGGGTTTTTTTGTATCTTGGGTATTTTGGACCAAGCCAAAAAAAAAATCTGCTTAATAAACCTTCTATGTAATTTTGAGGCATTTAAACAGAATTCCTCTCTGCATTTTTTGCTTAAATACGTACTGTCATATTTTTGGGTTCTGCAAATAGAGATTCTAATGTGCATTATTTCTTTTCACAGAATTAGCATCTCAGAAAAAGTTTGATGAAATAAAAAAGGCAAATCAAGCTGCAGCTAAAAAGCTGGTAGAAGACCAGTTTAGTTCCTCATCTGAAGATGAAGATAATGATGAAGTCGAAGGAAAACATGGAAGAATATTGGCCAAAACATTTACAACTTACACTGATCAGACTGGTAAAGGCATTATCTTAGTTTTCATTATAAAGATGCTGCATTGAGAATTAACATAATGTGTATCTATTGATGGCAGGCCTCTTTCTGTTTGTCTGGATGGGTTAGGGGGTGAAAGAGGAATTCTGTGTAACCATCTGTTGCTTCTCTTTCTTACCTTTTGTATTGGGACTATTATGAATGGGGGAGTGACTGAAACGTAGTAATAATACCTGTACCTTGCACTTCATTTGGTTAGGGACCAGAGCTCTGGTACCCACCATGACCCAATTGGTGGTGGTGCATGAAACTGGCAGCTCAGACAGCTCAAATTAGGCTATGTTCATCAAGTTGGTACGGAAGTGCTAATTTTGACACATTAGTATAGAGCAGGGGTGTGAAAACATTTTGGCAGAGCCACATCATCTCTCTGACAGTGTCAGAAGAATGATTACCATTTCAAATTTGAACAAATTTACATATCTGAGCCACATCTGAGAGTAAAACAGGTAGTAGAGACTAATAGCACAATCCTAACCATGTCTGCTCAAAAGGAAGCCCCATTCTGCTCAATGGGTCTTACTCCCAGGAACGTGTCTTTAGGTTTGTAGCCTAAGCTGAATTTATTAGTCATTAAGTGTCAACAGTGCATGGAAATGAAGCTTCACAAATGAATTCTTGGTTTTTCCTTTGGCATTGTTTTGCTGTTTGTCCTTAACGTTGTCCTTAACTAATTATTACTTTCTTAGTTAAAATAAAGTAATTGTTTTGTATTCAAAGATGGAGATGCAAGTGAATTGGAACGTACAAGGCAATACATGAATGAAGCTTTTCAGTCTGGGGCAATGACATGTTTGATTTGTATTGCATCAATAAAGAGAAACCAAGCTGTAAGTATTTTACATTATGTGAGTTTATCATAGTGCTATTTTTTGTGTTGTCTTATTGAATTATCTTTTTTAAAAAATTCTAATTTTTTCAAATATTGTTTCCATGTTAATAAAAATACTAGCAGAACCAACAGGAAAAAGGGAGGGAGAGGATAAATACTCTGAGTCAAATCCTATACAATTTTTTAACCCTGGTGCAGACATGCCAGTGGAGTATGCACTGCACCCTGCAGAGCCAGAAAGCAGCTACAGTGGCTTTCTCAAGGCAGGATAACATTTGCATTCATAACTTGTGGCTGCTTCAGTGCTAATAGGACTGCATAGGTGTGTAATCAGGGTATTGGATAGCATTTTTACCAGTATACATGTTGCAGAATACTGTTTTTGCTTTACAGTTTATGTCAACAGTAGGCATCAACTGTTAGTTTGTATAGAGATAATGAGGCCAACTCCTCCAACCACTGGTGTTCAGAAGGATTAACTCTGAAAATGTTCTTTTCGTTGTGCTTCCATTGCATCAAACAAAAAGGGCATATGTGGTGTCTTAAGTCTTGCCCCACCTTTGGAACATCCCCTCAGTGTTTCTTTTTTTGTTCTTCCTGAGAGTTGAATTTTGCATAGTGAATTGTCAACAGATATACGCAGAAAATCTCTAAATATTTTTGTTTTTAGGTCTGGAGTTGTTCTGGGTGCTTCTGCATATTTCACTTGCTGTGCATTCAAAAGTGGGCCAAAGATAGCCTTTTCTTAATATCATCTCCCTTGACAGATGATGATTTTGGAAAGAGGGATTATCCATGGCCATGGTAGGCATTTAAGGCTTTATTTTGAAAAGTGCTTTATATGTGGTGGGAAAATGAGCAATGGCTTTAATTTAAAAAGTACTTGTCTAGAAAGCTGCAAAATTGACAGTTCAATGCTAAGTATGTCTTCTCAGAAGTAAGTCCCATTGTGTTCAGTAGGACTTAACTCCAGTGAAAGTTTGGTTAGGATTGTAGCGTGAATGATTTAATATTGCCTTTTATAAAAGTTGTAAAACATGGTGTTTGAAGTATCTTTCGTTACCATAATATTTTTGTTTTGTGCTGACAGTAACTTTTTATGTGCCTCACATAATAAATTTGCTTTTCTGCATGATGCAATGTCAATTGGTAGAAATGCTGGTAGGTATTTGCTAGCAAAATGGAACAGCTTTATGCATCAGAAAAATTGTTTAATGAAAAGTAAATTTAGAGGCTAAAATGCTTTCACTGCAATTGAAGATTTGCCTGTCGCGTGGGCATGATTCAGCTACTTTTACAATCTTTTAGTCTCTTTGATTTCAAAGGGATATTAATTTCCAGTTTCCTCAATCAGCATGCAGTTTAGGTAACGTTATGGTTCTGCACAAAGAAATGAAACCTGTCCATTTCAACTGAACTTAGCATAAATATGTTTCAGATTTAGCCAGAGTCAGATAGAGCTAGTCAGATAGAGCTAGAGGTCATTTCCTGTGTTTTAACTCACTTTTGCTTTGTAAAAACAAATGGACAAGATCCATTTATGCATTCAAAGCATACCCTACAATCCAGAATAACTACGGGAGCACGTAAGAGACATTACGTGCACCCGTAGTTACTGCACCACCTAGTGAAAACCTATGGGAAATTCATATTGCAATCCAGAATAAATTGTTCTTACACCGGTGCAAGGACTCCCTGGAGTTACTCTGGATTGTGCCCATAGTATCATAAGTGGTTTTACTTTTTGCTAAGATTTTAGTTTCAAGATTGGAGATTCAAAGTTCATGTCACCTTGTCTTCCTTTATTCTTTATGGTAAATACTGAGAGGAAATTGAATGCCATACTGGACTAATACACCTGATTTATATATAGATGAGTGCAGAAGAAAACATTATCAAGCACCATCCATATGCATGATGTGTTACAAGTAAAGATAAAGTATGTTTTGTTTTAAGATAGGCAGGATTTTTGTTCCTCTTAGACATGGTATTGAATTGGGACCATTTAGATATATCGTTTCTGATAAAATCATAGAAGGTTCTTTGCTTAGTGCACCTTAGTTAAACCATTTCTGATACAATATGCTGTTTTGGTGGGGAGCCTGTGTGTGTGTGTGTGTGTGTGTGTGTGAGGCATGGAAAGACCATTCAAATATGCTGACACATCCATGCAGCAGCTCCAATTGTAGTGGGTCTTTCATCAAAGAACATCTTCTTACTAGTGCCTTAAAAAGGAATGCTATCTTACTGTCTTATCTTTTCTTATCTGTTTACTATCTTATCTGTTTACTCTATTTACTCTTCTATTAACCATTTGATTGTCTTTGTCTTCCTAACTTAAGCTTGATTCTCATTGTCTTCCTAACTTAAGCTTAAATTTGTGGATACTGGGCATAATATACAGGTAGGGAAGTTGTAGAATCTCTAGGAACCAACAGTGCCTACTTTTGTGTTGCAGTGCAGTGCAGACTGACACCTACATTTGCGTATTGTTGAAAATGGTAGACTTTGAAGCATCATCGAATGTATTTTATTTAAAAAACAGCTTGTGATTATAATAAAATCTTAGGACAAAATCCATAGCAGTTACGATTCCATGCAGGTACGTCTAGTGTTATCTTATGGAAAATCATCTTAACTGCTCCGGAGCAATGGGCTTGATTTCACTTTAGGTTATAGGCCTTATACTTTAATTGCTTGCGTTTTTGCTAAACTCTCCATTAACTTTTCCCCTTCCTTGTTTTAGTCCAAAATGCAGGTTTGAGTACCAGCGAGCTGAGACCCCCACTAGATATTATTGTTACTGTGGAAAGGTGGAGGATCCACCTTTGGACCCCTGGCTGGTTCCACA
Source organism: Cryptoblepharus egeriae (assembly GCA_030015325.1). NCBI lineage: Eukaryota > Metazoa > Chordata > Lepidosauria > Squamata > Scincidae > Cryptoblepharus > Cryptoblepharus egeriae. The sequence goes on from JAREYC010000007.1 coordinate 58,932,840, forward strand.
TTCTTGTGGTCAAGTTTGTGAGAGAGATTTCAAACCACCTTGTGGACACAGATGCCTGCTACTTTGTCACCCAGGTATGTACTACCACTGTCATTATTTTGAACTCTCATGAACACTGAGCTACTTAGAATGGCATATGACAGTGTGGATTAAAAACATTTGGTGTTTGCACACATAAACACTTTGCTGCAGGCAGAGTTACTTGATGAAATGCTAGGGAGAACTAAAAAAAATATATAATGAATACAAAAGTGTGAATAACATATAGGCTTTCTCTAACTTTCTCCTCATAGCAATCCTGTGTACTAAGTTTGGGAGATAATCCCTACAATCCAGAGTAACTGCCGGAGCACCTAGGAGACATTATTTCAATTTGTAGTTACTGCACTACCTAGTGAAAACCTATGGGAAATTCATATTGTAGTCCAAGCAGTTGTTCTTTCACCAGAGCAAGGACTTCCCGTAGTTACTCTGGATTGCACCCAGTGACTGATTTAGCCTGAATGAGTGTCTTTTCTGGAATTAAATTGCATTGACTATAATTTCCTAATAGCTATGCATAGGATTGGGCACCCGGTGAGCTTTATGAGTAATTGGATACTTGATCTCAGGGTCTAATCCTATCCAACTTTCTAGTGCCAATGCAGCCTCAGTGCACTGTTATAGGATCTAGCGCACTGTCATTGTCATCTAGTGCACTGTCATGGATGTATCAGTGCTAGAAAGTTGGAAAGGATTAGGTGGCAGTTTCCCTGGTTCATTCTGTTCACTGCAGTAGTGGACTTTTGATTACTTCTGTTTAAATGACTATTTTTCCTGATATTTTCCTTGGTCTCTTTAGGTCCATGTCCACCTTGTCCAAAGATGATCACAATAACTTGTTATTGTAAGAAGGCTAAGCCCATACCACGGAGATGCAGTACAAAAGAATGGTCATGTCAGCTGCCCTGTGGACGAAAACTGCCATGTGGACAACACAACTGTGAGAAACCTTGTCATCCAGGTAGATGTGGTATTGTTTTATGTATGATGAATTTTCCTTTGTGCTTTTTTGCAGAATCTGCTGTTTTCTTCTTCCTGCCCACTTCATGAAGCGGCAGAGATTTAAATTGTGTTCTCTCAAGGTTTACTAATTATTGACTCCACCTTATTTTTAGGAGACTGTCAACCCTGCCCAAGAGTCAGTAACCAACGTTGTGTCTGTGGTAGGCAGGTAGCCAAAAGACTTTGTGCAAGTCCCTTGTGGCAGTGTGATCAGGTATGTTCCCTTAAGTTTTCTTCATGGTTTGTCATCATACTGTGAGCTTTGCTCTGCAGAAAAATCAGCAAGCTGTCAGGTTCTGCCTGTTATGTGTTAACATGAAGAGGAAGATGTTGAGATATGAAGTTGAAAAGTGGGTATTGATGAAAAAACCTACATTTCAAAAAATTGTAATCTTGGTGGTGCAGTCCTATGCATGTCAATTCAGAAATAAGTCCTGTACAGTTCAGTGCAACTTATTCATGTGTAAGTTTGTAACATAGCACCTCTTAGACTACATATTGGCATATTCATATTAGCCACTTGCAAATGTATTGTATGTTCTCTTCCCACCAGGTTTGTGGCAGAACATTGCCTTGCAGTTATCATGCCTGTGAGCAGATCTGTCATGCTGGCCCCTGTGGGGATTGCCCTCGATCTGGGAAAAGATCTTGTCCCTGTGGAAAGTCAAGTAAATGTTTCTCTTGTTCCTGTTCTTTTTAGCATGCATCTTGTTGACTAATATGGTTAATTTTCATAAAATTAAAATGGTCTGTATATAAATATAAATTATAACAATACAGAGGGCCTTCTGTATCCATAAGCTTTGCACCTGTGGTTTTGACCAGCTGTGGATGTCAAACTTGTTCCTGGAGGGCCACAGAATACTTCCTGGATTCAACTGGAAGGCACTTCCAGATCACCGGCACAATCTGGAAGTGATTTCCAGTCACATCTGGGAGGCTTCTGAGGAGGCTATGAGGAAGTGTGAAGCCACTGGTCAGGCATGGTCCTCAGGTAAGTAATAGTGATACAATGTGTGATCCCTGTGAATTTCATTATCCACCAATTTTGGTATTCCCAATGGTCCTGGAACAGATCCCCGCACAGTTAAATACTTACATTAGCATTGGCAGGTACTAAATCCCAATCCTTTATAGATTAAAGAATTTAGTTTACTGATTGTAAAAGCTGTAAATATTTCAGTATGATTCTTTTCCGATAAAACTTTATTTCTTAGTGAAAGAAATAAACAACGTGGTCTTTCCAGGTGCATATTAAATTACAGTGCTTCTTGTATTCAATGTGGTATCCAATGTGGTTTTGTTTGGGTTTCCATTTAGAATTTTCTTTGCCATGTACGGAGGATGTGCCAACTTGTGGAGATAGTTGTGACAAAGTTCTCGAATGTGGGATTCATAGATGTTCTCAGCGCTGCCATCGGGGCCCTTGTGAAATCTGTAGACAGGTTAGCAGTTTTCTTCCAGTTTGTTCTTTTAATGCCTATATGAGCCTGTCTGAGCTTTATTTAAAAGAATTATATCCTGCCTTTCCTCTGTTAAAAATAGCTGCCCAGGGTGGTTTACAATCATTAAAGAAAACTTTCTCATGGGTCTTACAAGTCCTTCTCTTTGGCCCAACATTGATACACATTTCATTGATAGGAATCCAGGGCAGGACTTCTTGCTTTAGTGATGCTTCACTTGTTCAACTATCTTTTAAATAAAAATCTGTCACCAAACTGGATTGGAACTGTTTTTAGATGAGCTGTTAAAGGCTATTTTGCATGGCTTGTAACTGAAGATTTCATTCATTTATTATTATTTCTACTTTTTATTGCACTATTTTATGGAGTGTTTCTGTATCTCAGCTATTGTGGAATCACGTTGGGAGATCTTAACTGAAAGATGTGGCATAAATCAATTAAATCAGTTTAATAAAAATTTATTCAAAATATTTCATTTTAAGAACCTTTTAGCTTGGTGAGCATCCCTGAGGCTTTAGAGCAGGGGTCCTCAAACGTTTTAAACAGGGGGCCGGTTCACTGTCCCTCAGACACTGTCGGGGGCTGGACTATAGTTTCCTCCCGGTGAGCCACGCCCCGTGCCTGTGACGCATTCCTACACTGAAGTAAATCCCATGATAGTCAATGGGCTTACTCCCAGGAAAGTGTGGCAGGATTGCCACAATCTTAAGGATCAGAGCCCCATCCATCATCCATCCATCCATTCCAAGTAATGGGCTTACTCCTAGTAAAGTGTGGCAGGCTTGCAGCATCAGAGCCCCATCCATCCTAGGAAAGTGTAACTTACAAGCTGGCAACTGAGCAGGAAGGGCGCAGGAGGGACTCAGTGGAAAGCGACAAAGCAATAAACAGCAACTGAGCGGGAAGGACGCGTGTGCCGGCCAGGGAAAAGCGGCAACAGGTGTGCGCACTTCCCGCTCAGTCCCTCCTGCACTCGTGCATCTGGCCTCAAGGCCCCTGGGGTTCCCCCCAACCCCCGGCCAAGGATTGGGGGGGTTCTGAAACTGCCCGCGGGCCGGATTGAGGGCTCTGGCGGGCCGTATCCGGCCCCCGGGCCATATTTGAGGACCCCTGCTTTAGAGGAACTGAAGATTTGCTTCCTCTTTTGACTGTTTGTTTTTTCTGAGCCCAGACATTTCCAATATTGAGTGTTTTCTATATACTACCAAGCAGGCAGTATTACTATATCCTGTTTTATAGCATTGATTTCAATAGACAGGTATTCTTTTGTATCCTTGACTTCAGTTATCAGTGGTTCAAAATTCTCCACGTTGTGCAAATGACTTCTCTGCCTGTTTCTGCAGTCTTCCTGTTCCTTTCTCTTGTGTCACACTGACTCTTTGTCTGTAAATGTCAACAGGAAATGCTCGCATGAAGTGAGTTGGAGGCCTGAAAAGAATGTAATTTTACAGAGTTCATAGTTTAGTTTCTCAGATTCTCTTTTTTCAGGCCTTGTGTTGCAAGATGTTAAGAAGCATTTTATGCAGCTTAACTGCTGTCATTGGATCTTCTGGTGTGCCATTTGTTTCTCTCCTTCAGAATTTTATTTGGGTACTATCTAGTCTCATGTGCCTTGTTGAAACAAAAACTTATATTACTAATCTGCTTAACTAATTTTTGGTTTTTGTTTCCTTCCTACCATTATCTAACAGGAAGTTGAGAAGCAGTGCCGTTGTGGAAAACATACAAAGCAGATGCCCTGCCATAAGCCATACCTTTGTGAAACAAAGTGTGCAAAAATCCGTGACTGTCAAAAACACCAGTGTAAGAGAAAGGCAAGTATTAAAAGATGTGCCAGTACTGAAAGTTTTGATTCACTCCTAAATTTCTTGTTCTTTCTAGAAAGCAGCCACCATATTTCAGACATTTGTTACTTTTTACAAACTTACCTTTTTCCTCAAGTGACTCAAAATTAATCTCTTTACTAATTTTTATTGTGTACCATATTGGAAGCCTGTTAGATAGAACCTTTGGGTAGAAAAGTGACTAAGGGTGCAATCCAGAGTAACTACGGGGAGTCCTTGCTCCGATGTAAGAACAATTTGCTCTGGATTGCAATATGAATTTACCATAGGTTTTCACAAGGTGGTGCAGTAACTACGGGTACACATAATGTCTCTTACGTGCTCCCGTAGTTACTCTGGATTGTAGGGTAAATGTACTGAAGGTGACACACAAAATTTAACAAAACTTCTCAGTTTCAGCACAATAAAAAGCACCGTAATGTCACTCTTCCCTCACTGTAAAAATGGTAAACAGAAAATCGGGCTTAGCTGAAGCTGTATAAATAAGAAATGCAAAATATTCCAGAGATCAGTATCCCTATTTTAAAATCAACAGAAACTTCATCCTGAATTATGACCTTCAAATTGTTGTTATTTAAAGAAAGGATGTTTTGAAGGTATCTCAAGGAAAAAAAAATGTTAATACAAATGCTCATTTGTCTCAGACATACTTAGCATTTTAAAAAATGTCCTTATTGCTTCCTTGTAGATGGACTCTTAAATAGCCATTAACTGATCAGCAATTTCTATCCTTCAAAACATTGTGTTTCATACAGTGTTGTTCTGGAAATTGCCCACCATGTGATCAAGCCTGTGGACGAACTTTAGGATGTCGAAATCACAAGTGTCCCTCAGTCTGCCACAGAGGTAAGAATGTGCAGGAAGATATTTGCCTCCAGAAGATATTCTGAGCACCACAGAGGGGCCTTTTTACCTACTGAAAGTGAAAAAAATTCATGAATTCTGGTTTTCATTGAAACTGGAAGTGATGATTTAATGTGTTTATCATTCTGAGATCTCAGCAAGAGTTGAGTGGACATCCCTGGTGCTGCAGTTTCACATAACTACAAGGGGTTGCAAAACTGAATCTCCATGGATACTGGGATGCTAAAATGCTTGAGGATGCCTTAGGAAGATACTTGCATTACTGCTGTGTGTTATTTTCATATGTTCTTTTTGGTTTGTTCATAAAAGTTCTGAAGTTCTCCATTTGTGCTGGCTTCGGAAGTTTTCTTTTGGTCTTGTAGAGGGTTAAGAAAGACAATTTCTATTCTACTACTTGTAAATATAATTAGCATGCTCTATGCTCTATTTAAAATGTCTCAAAGTCCTGCTTGATTGTCAATTTTTATCCTTCTCTTAACAATGTTAAGAGTTTGGTTCAGAATTGGTTCAGAACCAATCCATCCACAGTACTTGGAAATTATTTTTTTCTTGGATACAGTTTCATTATTTGTTATAGTATTTATTTATTCATTTAAGAAATTTCTACCCCGCCTTTCTCCATAGCAGACCTCATAGTAATTACAAGAGTACTATTTCTTCTGAATTGGTTACTTGTAATGTTTGTGTTAATTTTAGGTAGCTGCTATCCATGTCCTGAGACTGTAGATGTGAAATGCAATTGTGGTAAAACTGTCATCAAAGTACCTTGTGGTAGAGAACGTACCACTAAAGCGCCCAGGTGCAAAGAATTATGCAGGTGAGTGTTAAATAATATTCCTCAGATATGTGTTTGGTACTATACAGTGACTTCGCTTGGGGATGTCCAACTCTTTAAAAAAAAAAAAAACATCAGACATGAATCCATTACTGTGTCACAAACTAATTTTGGCATTACAGTACACTTTTCGGTTTCAAAAGTGATAAATTTAAACCACATCAGTGAACATTTTAAAAAAAGTAAGACTCTGTATTCAGTACCAAAAATCTACCAGAAATGTATAAAGAGTGCAGTGTAAATCTTTGCATGAAGTTACTCTTATAAATACTCCAGAATTCAGATTGTAAATTTTGGTTTATTTTAGTGAGAGCTGTTATGCCAGAGGATAAGAAAGTGGAATATGGGAGAATATAATTGGAGGATCATTAGCTGTGCAAGTAACTTGCCTTGTCCATCTGAAAGAGCTTTCATCCAGTTCTGCTGATAGTGGAGCATTTACCTAAAAATCACTATGTGATTTTTAAGGTATTAGGTGCAACTTTGAGTGCTAGAAACTTTGCCCTTTCTGCCCCTGAACTGCAAGGTGCAGTGTAAATCATGCGTCTATTAACTTGGGAGTACATTTTCTTGAGTTCAGTGGGACTTAATGGGTAAATATATATGGGCTGAAAGTTTCTCTTATGACATGGTATGTACGCCAAAGACTTCAAAGCAGAAAGGAATTTGGCTCTTGTTGAGATAAAAGTATGCGTTTTTTCACCTTTGATTCTTCGAAGAGAAAATTGATTGACAAGCAAGGTGGATCTATTGGATATAGAGTGGCAACTGCTCAGTCATTATAAGAAAAAGTGTTGTTTTTAAAAGAGAGGCATGTTAGTCTCTTTTTATTTTTTTCAAGTAAACATGCCCTGAAAGCTCATGAGTAACAGAGTTATTCCTTCTGTTGAGTGGAACTTGGAATGAAATTTTAGACTAAAGATGTCTAATGGATTCTTTTGGCTCTTTCCAGTAGGTGGAGCCATATCAACACAACATACCCTTGGCTGTTTATATTCCTAAGTGGTGGGCTCCAGCTGGTTCACACCTACTCTATAGAACCAGTTCTTAATGAGAGATAGGACATTCAAAGTTTAAAAATAGCCATTTAAAAGTGGCAGCCAGATGGGCATAGAACCGGTCGTTAATTTCTTTGAATCCCATCACTGGATAATTTATATAGTGCAGTATGAGTATATTAGCATATTATCCAGTTGCAGAAAATAGAGGTTTGCATATTGTCTCACTGATAATTGAAACTGACAAAGTTTCATTAAATTTTGTGTGTCATCTTCTGTACATTTAGTCACTGTTTGCTGAAAATCAGGTTATACTTGTATTTTCGGGGTGGGGGTGAAGGTTCTGTCTAAATGTTCCCCTTGGCCTGGCCTAATTGCTTCGGCTGGTGGCAGCAGAGGCATTCTACAAATGCTTCTCCCCATTCAGTGGTCCAAACAAGAGAATGGAACAGGAAGGGAGTGAACATGGTGATCATTATGTAATACTGCCCTAGGTCAGCCTGGAGATACAGAGTGCTCCCTACTTTCTCCTTAACTCTGGAGAATACACAGGAGAGCTGATCTACCTGATCTTACTTCATGATCTTGGTAGATGGATGATATGGCCAAAAACATTTTGGAAATTTTAATAGGCTGTTTAACAGGAGCAGGCAGTCTAGGATTTGCTAGATTGAAAAGACATTTATGACAATAAGTTTATAAATTTAAACCTTGCTAAGTATAACTCCATTTCATTTTAAGATTAGTGAGCAGTTATTTCCATTCCATTTTATTTTCATTAAAGAATTGTTGAAAACATGCATTGTAATTTGTGACCGTTCTTCTTTTAGGCAGCCACCTACTTGTCACCATACTAGTCGAGAGAAACACAGTTGTCACTTTGGCCCTTGTCCTCCTTGCCATCAGCCCTGCAAAAAAGTCTTAGAAAAGTGTGGACACTTATGCCCAGCTTCTTGCCATGATGAAGCGCTTGTGAAGCAAACTGGTTTGGTGAGATAAGTCAGCAAAGTTTTATGCTAGCACAGTTCTTAGCGAGAAGGATTAAGTAAATCTGTCTCTTTTCTACACAGCAATGGAGACTTAGTAACAAAGCTCTACTTATCTGTTAAATAAGCCTTTGTCTCTGTGCTCCAGTCCAAGGTGTTCATTGCTGGTTTTAAGCAGCTTCTCCATTTGTTCTCCTTTATATTATATTTTTTTTAAAAAAAATGCAGTTTCTAATTGGCTTTTAAGTCTGGGTTAAGACTCGAAGGCTGCAGTGGCTCAGTGGTTAGAATGCTGGGATTAGAACACTGCTTGATCTGAATTCTGATCAGCAGTTCAAGACCCGAGTACTGCAGGGTGGGGTGAGTTCCCATAAATAGCCTGTCTCCTACCAACCTAGCAGTTTGAAAGCATGTAAATGCAAGTAGATAAATAGGCACCACCTTAGTGAGAAGGTAAACAGTATTCCATGTGGCTTGGCATATATTCATGCAGGCCACCTGACCACCAAGGCATCTTTGGACAACGCTGGATCTTCGTCCTATAACGAGGATGATCACCACTCCCTAAAGTCAGACAGGATGGGCAGTACAACTTGGGAGACCTTTATCTTTAAGCCAGACTTAAGCTGTTCGGTCACATGGCTTTACAGCAAAGATCAGGGCAAATAGACTGCTCCACAGCAGCTCCACTACTGCTACCTTTTTTGTAGCCTTGTAGTGAAGAGTACAGCCCCTGACTATACTTTTTTTTATGGTTTCATTAAACCTGAAAGGACGAGGCTTCTGGTTTCTCTCCCTGAAAGGCCTCTGTAAATAGATCAGAAGTCATGAACTTCAGCTTAAGGAAAACTGCATAGGGTGCAATGTGAGAGGGGTGTGACCTGCTTCTTGCTCAGGTGAGAGGGAAGTAAATCATTGCTGCTTGCGTTGGTGGGATGCTAGAGGAAGGTGATATCCAAAATCTCACATTCCCTCACATTTTGACATTGATTCATTCTGCTTCCCTGATGTCGTGATTGGCTAATAGCGACAAAGTGGTAATCAGTTCTGCATGGAAAGGAAGGGATTCTATTTAGGTTACAATTTAAGAAATGGGGAGGCACTGAATTTTCCTTCCATCGTATAAGAAATTCTGTGTGCATTGAGATCCAGAAAGTCAAATTTACTTGTTCAGAGAGTGCAAAGTATGACTCTCTAGAGTGACTAATTTTCAGCAGCATCCATAATGTAGTAGTGTAGAGCATGTGTAATGTAGTAGTTCTAACATTTATGATGACAAAATGTGGGTAGGCGTATGTTATATTAATCTTACCAGAGATGTGGTTTGTATGCTCAGTCCTATACCAATTATTTAACGTGCAAAAAAAATGTGTTTTTTTTTCTCTAGCACCAGCCTGTCGGACCCTGGGAACGGTCCACTGAGCCTGCCTTTATTCAGACAGCATTACCTTGCCCTCCATGTCAAGTTCCTATTCCAATGTGAGTATGGAAGCATGCTTTAAAAGTTAAGTATTTCTATATGTTGTCGTGCCGTGGCTGTTTCTGGTGTCACTTTAACTGGAAGATATGAATGTGTTCTGCTGAAATATGGTCAACTATTTCATGAGAAGCAATTTAAGGCAAAATCAGATTAATTAAAAGGACTTAAAAACATTTGGGGACCATGATGGAGGTCCATCATTTGAGAGATAAGCACATGTCAAGTTTGCAGGAATTATCTTGCTGCTTATTAGAATTTCAATGCCTGCCAACTGGAATTGAGTGCAAAAAAGATTCCAGGAGGGATGTACAGGCAGTGAAATACAGATAACATGGTAGCTCATGAGACAGAATAAATTATGTATAGCAGTGGTTTTCAAACTTTTAGGGAGATTACTCCCGGAGTAAGTCATGATCCTGATGACATATGAGGGAATTAATTTCTATCGTTGTTTGGGCTTGAAAGAAACTAAGAGCAAAATCCAGAGTAACAACAGGGAGTCCTTCCTCCGGTGTAAGAACAACTTACTCTGGATTCCAATATGAATTTCCCATAGATTTTCACTGGGTGGTGCAGTAACTATGGGTGCACGTAAAGTCTCTTACGTGCTCCCGTGGTTACTCTGGATTTGGGGGTATGTCTACATCGTTAAAAGGAAAATACAATTTTTGCATTTATTATTTTAACAAATGACCTCAGAAATAAACTGTTGTGCCTATAGCTTGGCTGGTTAAACAATTTACCACTTTTTCACCAATTAACTCTTGTGTTTTGATTGGAGCATATTATGACCACCCTGGTATTTGCAGCTCCTATTGACTTCAGAACTCTCACGTGGCTGACTAATTTAGAGAGTAATCTTCAAATGGTTTGACCTTTTTCACTCTTGTGTATTTGCAGGCAGTGTCTTGGGAAACATGAGGTGAGTCATAATAGCTGTCAACCCTTGGAGTAAATCTGAAGCATCCCTAATTTGGTTTTAATAAGATGTCTCAAAATGAAACCTTAGCATTTAATTGATTTGACATGAGGTTTACTTGTAATTGCAAGTATCTTGCTTTTTGGTTGAAATATGCAAACTGATTTTCATTTGAGATGCTGGCATTTCCATCACGAGAGTATTGCAAAATTGTTTTAGGAAATTTGTAAGATTGGATTTCTAATTAATCTTAATGAGGCTTTAAACTTCTGTCATTGCTTGAAATGCAATGTGGAATTCTGATAAAATGCTCTTCTATTACTGTTCACTCGGATGTGATTTAGTTTTATAGAGCTTACTGCTTTATGGCTTTTCCAAATTGTTTAGAAATGTTGAAATGCTCTCTTCTGGTGCAGTTTATATTGCTGGCTTGATAGATTTTGTGCCTGTTGAAAGAACATCTGCAAATGATGTTTTGAAAATGGATACTAACCCTTGCTTAGGCAACCATGATGCCTGAAGTAAACTCTTGCAATAGAAGAACTCTGTAATGCAATAGATATTATAACTTGCAGCTGAATGTTAGTGAGAATTAGGGCACTTTTTTGTCTGATGTTTTTTAACATTCAAATGAAACAAGCATGTCCTCTGTCTTAAATTAAGATACTATAATGTGTTTCTCTGGGAAGCTGCAAATCATTGAAGATTGAGATGAGCTTATAATTTTTACAGAAAAAAACAATTTAGGGATTTTAGGCACCATAAATACAATAGTACTGTTCAGAAATATATGAGGGAAATTTTTGTTTTATGGTTATTAAAAAGATATGACTGGAAAGATTGCTTATTTTTCTTGTAGTAGGTCAAACTTGTATAAAGCTGCCTCAAGGAATTCCACTGTTCTATCTTCTGCTTATGCACTTGGGCTTTAATGAGCAAGTTGATCTTTTCATTGGAGTGGGGTCTTTACGTTTATGTGAGGAAGACAAACTTAATAGCCTTGGAGAACAGTCCTAACCATGTTAGGTTAATCCTCACTCCAAAGTAAACTGCATTGTGTTCAATGGGTTTTACTCCTAGGAAAGTGTCTTTGGACTGCAGCCTTTGCTCCTGGTGATGTTGAATTATATACAGTATATATAAACTTCCATTATTTGTGATTATTATATTTCATGGAATAATCATTTAAGATAGTACTTATGAGTGTCTGATTGAGGACTAGTTTATTAAACATGTACTATAGTTAGCTGTGTGTGTGCCACAGGGCATGGGGTCAACCAAAATGCTACATGGGGTGGTAGGGTATTTAAGTTTTTTTTTCTCGTGTTGCAGCCCAATACCCCACCCTTACAAAAATGCTTTTGCTATGTGAAGAAAAATGTTTTTGATTCAAATTCTGAAAAACTATATAGTATAAGTTTTTCTTGGAACCCTGGCTTGAAGGGAAAGGGTCGCCTATCTCTTTCCATGGTCCCAGTCCTAATTGTTCTCCTTTGCAGTTGCTAGTTCAATAAGCATAGATGAACTGTGGCTGCAATCCGGAAGTGCAGTTGGGCTAGCCTATCTATCACTGGGCTGGCCCAATTCCAAGATTGTGCAGTCTAGCTACAGCAGAAAGGCTAAATCAACTTAGGCTTCCCCAAGACAGATGGACCTTGGCTAACCTAGGCAGTTCAGGACAGGGCATGTTCAGCATGGCTTAGAACAGTGCAGTTAGGTTTTATCCAGAGCCTGTTTTCATTGCAGACATGCCCCCTCACAGCTTCTTGGAGTTAGGCCACCTAAGGAGCAGGAATAAATCTGGGTAGACCCATTTGGGGGGGGGGGGTCCATGAAAAGCCAGAGGATAAATGGAAGTGATGGCAAAAAATTCTGAGTTGTAGGCCAGCCCCTTCCTCTCCTCCTCAGGAAATAGCACAACTACACAGCCCACCTCAGGATATGGCACAGCTACACCAGCTCACTGAGCATGCTGTCTCTTCAGCAGCAGTTAGGCCAGCCATAGGTCTTCCAGCCCTGTGTATTTGACCTGTCATCCTAGAGGCCTCCTAACCCTGTGGATTTTGCCAAATTTAGGTCATCTTAGCTGGGCCACATTTCTGGCCTAAAGTCAGGATTGCACTGTATGTATGTTAACTTGAAATGTTCCGGTAAATGTTCCAAGCCCTCTGACTTAACAGATGAATGTCAAGTGATCTATAATGACATCACAGTGCAAATCACACAATGTAATTTCAGATAAGAACAATCTATGGGAAGATTCATCTTGAAACTACAAGCTCACTTAATCTGATCTTTTAAATCTGACATAGATTCAAACAGCTTTCATCCAAAGCTAAAAGGAGACGATCCCAGAAAGTTGTCTTGAAAACTTATGTTATCAGGGCAGCATCTTAAAAACATGTTTTTGATCTTACTGGTTATAACAGTGTTTCTTAACCAGTAGTAAGAAACCAGTCCCATCCAGATGAGACAATGTCTGATGGTACTTGCAGGACCCCTGAATTTCTGCTGCCCAGCAGCAAGTCCTGGAATGCAGCAAAGCCAACTGTGGTTGTACATGTAAAAGCATGCATGTCCAGACTTAAAAATGCTGTCCTGTCCACAGCATTGGACAGCATGTCCTGAGCCTCTTGCTGGTGTTTGTTGTGTTGTATCTGGCCTCCCAACTCAGAAATAACTTGCCATGATGTCATCACCAGTTATTTCCAGTGGCACTTTGAATAAATGTTCACATACAGCAGAGAACAAACGTTGAGAAGCACCGGGCTAGAAATTGTATTCCTTCTGCTTTGCTTGGGTAATGTAATACCTCAGTGCTTTCAAAGGATCTCTCAGGGAACCTGACAAAAGTAATTGACTGATGGCATTTCTGTATCTTATCCTGTATAATGCACCAGTATGATGAGTTTGTAAGATACTTAGCTATGTGGAATCATTGCAGTGAAAATAGCAAAGATGAGTTGACAAAAGGTGAATAGGCATACTGCTTTTATGCCATATGAGACATGTCTTAGAGCAATCTTAGACATGTTGCTAAGGAGTTGCTTTGTTATCAGACTGATTTTTGCACAGTCCTCTGCTAAAACACAGCATTTCTGACAAACTGCTTTTGTCCAAATGTTGACAAAACACATGTGTTTTGTTGCAGAGGTAGAATGAACTTCGTATCAATTCAGAAGGCAGGTGTGCCTTTTTCATCTTTAAAAGCCACCCTCTAAAGAGAAGAGTGTCAATATAGGGAGATTGATTCCAGTGTAATCATTTTGTTACTGTGTGTTGAGTATTTTTAGGGATCTCTTAATATAGCAAGGAAGCATTCAAAAACGTGAATGCTTTGGTGTAGTACATGGTCTGCCTTGGTGTAGTACATAGATTTTCTATCTTTTTAATCTTGTGGCATACTGACACGGCACTAAAATTGTCAAGACACACAATCAGTTTTTGTACCATTGACAAGGCATACCATGCTGCTGATATGGGACTCAAATCTTGACTAATAATGGGATTCAAATCCCCGGTACTAATAATGACCTTCCCCAGGTCTTGTGGCATACCTGAAGACCATCTGTGGCAAACCAGTGTGCCATGGCACAGTGGTTGAAAATAACTGTAGTGGTAGTTCTTTCTGCCTCTTCATTCTGGGACTTGTATGAACCAGATTGCATTTTTTTAAAGCTTCATCTGAGCAAATACCCTTCTCATAAAGTTTTGCCCTATTAGTTTTTCTAAAATACTTCACAAAGAATATATAGAGAGATTTTGCTTTTGCTGTTTCTTGGAACTGAACCATAAAGAACTGAAGTGAGAATTCACTCAGTACACTACTGATGTGTGCTTGTTAGGTTTGTCAGATCACCATGTTTTCCTAGCACTGTTAGAGGGCACCTCTTTACACATAGAAAGTCGATCCCTGCTATTTCAGTTGGGTTTCTCAGCTGGTAGCCTTAACTGTTCTTAGGTTTCAAGCAGCAGCAGTTGACATATCAGGTTAGATAATTCAATTATGGTCCGACTCGTTACTGGGGAATTCCATATGAAAAGTACCTTTTAGTATATTGGACTCTTGAACAAACATAGAACTGTGATAGATTTTACAGCCAAGTTTACCTTGATTCCTTAAGACAGTTTCATTCCTAGCACTGAGGGGGAAACTCTTGACTGAAATACTAATGGCAAAACTATTATCCTTTGTTAGGACAAACTAGTTTCCATTTTAACTATACTAATAGTACCGTAATTAAATTTCCAAACCATCACAGCTGGTACTTGAAACGACTCTGCTGGAATGCTGATTGCTTTTAACTTTGATTCTGTGGTGGAAAAAATATAGCTTTTTGAATTTTTAAAAAAATGTATCCTTTTGCAATTGATTAGAAAAAGCCTTCAAGTTTTAAGGGAAAAAATGAGCAGAAAAATGTCTTAGCTATACAGTCCCAAAATAATATGAACTGCTTGCTTCAGTGGAGTTCCCATTTCTTGGCGCAGAATGTGGCCTTACATTTTCATTGCAGGCTTCAGCAAGAAATTCCTTAGAATGTTCTTGAAAAGGTTTAATATGAAATATACCGCTATAGTTGACTCATCTGTCTTCTGTTCCAAATGGAAATGTATTAGGTTTATTTAAAAAATTCTTGATACTATTTGTAGAGGATAAGTTTACCCAACCCTGAAACTATTTATTTTAAGATTCTGGACTTTGACTTATAATGAAAATGTCAGGAGGGTAAAGTAATTTTAAGAAGTGAACATGTATATTTTTATAAATACCTTTTCTGTTACAATTATGCTTTCCACCTGTATAAAAATCTATGGGTTATAATTTTCTCACTGACTACAGCTCTGAGACAGTTCGAAACTTTACCTTCTTGTCTCTCTCCACTGCTAGGAGTTCCATGCTGTTTTCTTCTCTTGCTAGTTCCAATGTGGGCTCTTTGTTTTCGGCTTTCTCATTGCCATCTGTTTATACTGTATTTATTTTGCCTTCTGCTTTGACACAGAATTTTTGTTGATCTTGCCCCACAAGATTTTCTCCCTATTGCAGTGCTGCTCAAACTAGTGATTTCTGTGTATTTGGAATGTGACCCCCATCCAGACCACATCCCATCCTTCTGCCCAAGAATCGCAGTCCGCCTCATTTGGAGGACAGGGATGCTCTGGGAAGTTATTGTCTGGGATTCCAGAATGCTGCACAACAGAACATCTGGGCAGTACATTTCCATGTATGCACTATTTATTTCTGGCCCTTGACACTGTGTCAAATATACAGACCTTGTGCCAAATCGTTTGGAGTTTCCTGTGTTGCACTATCAGCTTGAAATGTCATTAATGCTACCTTCAGAACTGCTACCTTCAGAACTGATTACAGCAGATTTTTTAATATGCTGCAACTGTTTCAGTAGAAGTCATTTTAGATATTGTTGGCTCATTACAATATGGTTATTCTTACTGTCCTGAAGCTAGTTACAGTGGTGCCTCACATAACAAGTTTAATTCGTTCTGGAAGCATGCTTGTTATGTGAAACGCTCTTTACGTGAAGTGGATTTTCCCATAGGAAATAATGGAAACTCAGATGATTGGTTCCACAACCCAAAAAATGTTCATATAAAAATATTAACTGGATGTAAAAACGATGACAAAACACTGGAATTGAATTCAAAACATGCATTCAATGTGCATGATCCTATAAAGTCTACTTAGGCTGCAATCAAAGACACTTTCCTGGGAGTAAGACCCATTTAACACAATGGGGCTTACTTCTGGGTAGATATGGCTAGGAGGCTGCAATCCAAGACACTTTCTTCTGCAATCCAAGACACTTTCCAAATGTCTCCCCAGTTTCTCCTTCTCTTCATCCTGAGCCTTCTCTCTCCCCTGCTCCCTTCTGGCTAGCCCTGAGCTGCTTCCCTCTTCTCCACTGTTGTCCTCGCCCTCTGCCCAGCAGACATCCAGCCACAGGAGGAACAGCGTGGAAGTGTTGCTTTTGCTTTGGGCAGGCGTGCTAGGCAGTCCTGACGCTTTTTAAAAGGGCTGCCGGCCAGCGTATCTGCCCCAACTGCAAATGAGTGTGCTTGTTAAGTGAAGCAACTTATGAAGCTTGTTATGTGAGGCAGAATCCTAGATAAATTTTTGCTTATTATGTGGATCACTTGTTAAGCAAGGCACTTGTTAAGTGGGGTACCACTGTACATGGAGTTAGACTTCTGTTTTAGCTGCAAAGCTCTTTTTGAATAATGTCCTAATTCTAAACATCCTAACTTCATTTTTCAGTGTTTTATTTAGTTTTAAATTTAAACAGCTAAGAGAATTACTCTTAATCTCAACTAAGAGCTGCTGAAGAATATTAGCCTTCTGCTGCTCTCTCCTAGTAATAAATGCATACTTTAGTAATAAATGCAGACGTTCCCTGCTCTTGCAATTGGCAGTGAGTGGAGAAATTTTTATTGTATTGAATGATTTCATGGTGCCCAGTTAATTGAACAATTAATAGACTATTTGAAGGACAATTCACTAATTTTTTTCAGTTGAATTTACTCTTTTGATTTATAGTTTTTACCAAACTCTGTTGACTGATTTTGTGATGTCAAGTCTTCTACAACTTGGTTTCTGTAGGAAATAAACTGTTTATTCTGATCATTATTATATTATTATTATTTTGATTATTCCCTTATTGCTCAGCCAGTTGTAGCTCAGTTCAGCTCTACTGCTAGTCAAGGATCCCTGCTAGATTCTGCCTTTGTTTTGGGGTGCTGCAACTCTTGGGATTTTCCCTAAACAATAGTATGGGTAGCCATCCTGGAGCCTTGGGAAAGTTATATTCCCACCAACACTCCTGGGTTTTTTAAACTGAAAAATAAATATCTGTGGTCTCCCCCCATCCCTAGTAATGCCTAGCCTCTTGTTTGCTCCCAGGTGGTATGAACAATGGTTGGAGTTGCTTGCTGGTCTCTCTCCTTGCTCTGCTGCCTCCCACACCCCAATACACAACAACTTGCACCCCAAGCAGTCACCCTTTGAGTCCCAGGGCAAGGAGAGCAAGCGGCCTGAGGCAACAGCCTTTCTTGCAGGAGACCTGAATGGTGATTGCT
Source organism: Cryptoblepharus egeriae (assembly GCA_030015325.1). Lineage (NCBI taxonomy): Eukaryota > Metazoa > Chordata > Lepidosauria > Squamata > Scincidae > Cryptoblepharus > Cryptoblepharus egeriae. The sequence goes on from JAREYC010000007.1 coordinate 58,950,362, forward strand.
GGAGCAGAGTGCAGTCAGACAGGCAGACAAATATGCTCCAGCCAACCTGCAGCCCAGTTAAATTACTGCTAGCTAGCTATGCCATTGTTCCTAGACTGGAGCTTAATAAAGATGTTGAAGACCTTTGGAGGTGTGAAACTTCCTTTTGTCATGCAAAAGAAAAAGGCTTTGATCGCAAGGTACAAAATAATATGTTGCAGCAGAATTTGAAGTAGGAAAGCATCTGTATTTTGAAAGAGTGAAAATTTCATTTGCATTTTTGAGTAAACAAGTCTGTATTCAAATTTGGAGTATTAGGCTCTATGAATTAATGTGTATGTTTTACACGTTTTAATGAAAAATTGAAATTTCCTGGCCTCCTGCTGTCAGCCGTGTAACGTTCTTGGTCTGACAATTTGCTCTCCAGGCAGATATCTATAACCAAGTGCGCATGAATCTCCTGCATATCTGGAATTAAAGGAATTAAATATCAAACATATAACATATTTATGAAACAATTTTTAAAATGAACATGTCTGCTCTTGTAATACACACTGCACAATTTGCTTGATCACGTCAGTATTTGTTAACTATTAAATGATATGGGTCAGTACTAGTATAGAGGGAGAAAATGCTGAATGTTGTTGGTAGGTACATAAAACTATACAGTATTCTTTTATGCTTTAAGATGGTCTCTAAGGTTTTTTAAGGTTTACCATGTTTACCTTTGTGTGTCATTTTAAGTTTTGCATGTTATGTGTCTTTATGTCATGTGGAAATATTGAAACTCCAGCCATCAATACTAAACATTTGGCTGTATTTAAGAGACACCACTTATTACTTATCATATAGTTTGCTACGGTTTCTTTCCTTTAATAAAAAAAGATTTTCCAGAGTTTGAATCATATGATACATTAGATTAGCAAAATCAGGCCAACTTATATCATATCTGTCATCTCTATTAAAAAAAATCAGAATCCAGTTATTATGTATCTTTTGATGTTTCAACTCATGTTAGAAAATATTTAGAAAGCTATCTACCATGCAGCTATATTTTTCATGCCTTTTTCTTTCCATCCTTTAGGTGAGTCCATTGCCATGTCATGCTGCAAGACCCTTCTCCTGTAAAAGAGTGTGTGGAAGACTGCTTGATTGTCAGAACCACACTTGCATGAAAGAATGCCATAAAGTTACTGGCACAGATAGTGATGAGGATGTTCAAAAGGTAAGGTTAACTTTTCTTGCAACAGAGCAAAAACATCTCAAGGATTACAAAATATGGCTTGATTTTATTGTCTTTAATGGACTTAACTTTTATTCTTGTCTACTGTTGGTGGGATTGGATAAATAATAAAAAGGATGACTTAGGGCGAAATCCAGAGTAACTACGGGGAGTCCTTGCTCCGGAGTAAGAACAAGTTACTCTGGATGCAATATGAATTTCCCATAGGTTTTCATTAGGTGGTGTAGTAACTATGGGTGCACATAATGCTCCCGTAGTTACTCTGGATTGTAGCCCTAGATAAGTGATTTAAGCTTTAATTTAGCTATGGAATTAAAAGGCAAATTTAAATTATTTACTCCAAATCAAATTCCCATTTATTATTTAGATACTCTTTAAACTAAAAGGATGCAATCAGCATTAGGAGTTGTTGGTTCTTTGCAGTATTCCTTTATTTTAGTGTGACCGCTGACCCTCTCCTTTTCACAAAATTGCTCTGCCTTAATACCTATCAGGAATGGAAGCAGTTACTAGTTGAGTGTTTTTCACGAGATGGAAAGTGTTTAGGTTATGATCATTCATGTTCTTTGGTAGGTAGAATTTTATAAATGTGAATAATAAATAAATCTGAATAATAAATCCTAACTATAAATCCTAACTATAATCTTAAACTATAAGTACATAACATAAAATAGGGATCAATGGATAATTTACTATGGTGATTTACTAAACCTTAGGCCCCTGTGAGCCCTTTTGGGACATAGAGCCATTAGTTATTTCATTTTTTTCTGCAAACAGTTTTGTGAACTTTTAAGTGAAAAGTGGTATATAAATACTATTGTGTTTTGGGATTATTTTAAAGTAGGAGTAATATCAGAAATCAAGATCTGTTTGCTATGCATTACTATGGAAAATTCAATAGGGTGATGAGAATATGGTATCTTTTTAAAATTTATTCCATGGTTATGCATAATTCTCACAAATGTATAACATTAAAATAATTTTAATCTTGGATTAGCCATCCATACCATTGTTTGAAATATTTTAAACAATGTGTGCAATGTCAGGGAGAAAAAAACTGGGCAGTTTTTTTTTGGGGGGGGGGAACATTTTTTAGGAATGAAAGCCAATGGCAGTTTTCTTTTAAGTGTCCAGGTCTCTAAATAACTGTCATTCCTTAATGAGGCTTTAAAAAAAAACACTGGTGGAAGTAGCACTTTGTTTCCCAGACAGTGTGCTAAAATAGGTTAGAATCTGTTTGGCAATTTACCCATTGAAATAATTTTAAACCTAGTTACTGTAGGTACAAATAAAGATATGTAACCTTTGAAAGGTTATTCTCTGTCTATGACACAGAGCTGCATGTAAAAGAATTATACAATAACTGTGGAATTTACCTTTTCAGCCTTATGTAGAACAGATTCCCATTCCAAATAACATTTTTTTGAAGACATTACAGGTACAAAATAATAAGTTCACATTGATATGAGCAATATTTTAAAAATGCTTGTGTTGTCATTCACAACTCTTTAATGCAGCATACTCTTGGCAGAAACTAAATACAAAAGATGTGCTAAAATGGTGATTTGTTTTTAAGCTTCTCACATCCAGTGTATTTGAATAGTGGCACCTTGTGATTCAAATTAATGTTTGCTCAGTACTTTGCAGATGAAAAGCAATAAATTAATGCTTGCTTTGTGCTCAAATGCCATAGTCAAGGTTGCATTATGGTTTTGTTTTAACCTTTCTGAGACTGGCATTTTGTGGCATTAAAACTTACTTGCTCAGTCTTCATGTAATGTCAGCCCTTCTAATTATTCTGTTGGAAGTTGTTAACTGAGCAGTTCAGTTATTTCTGAATTTAAAGCATTCTCATATAATGTTATTACCTACCTTTTACATAAAACAGTTTAAAATTTCACTTATATCCTAGTCTTTCTCTACAAAACTTCAGAAATATATACTTATTCCCAAAATCCAGAGTAACTACAGGAGCACGTAAGAGACTTTATGTGCACCCATAGTTACTGCACCACCTAGTGAAAACCTATGGGAAATTCATACTGGAATCCAGAGTAAGTTGTTCTTACACCAGAGCAAGGACTCCCCATAGTTACTCTGGAATTTGCCCTTAGGGTATCTCATTTCATAGGGTTTCTTCATAGGGTGTCTTCATGTTAGGTTTAGGTAGTTCTAGGTAGGACTTGGGTAACTGCCACAAGGCTATCCAGAGAATATCATTGGCATGAGATGCTATCTCAGTTGAAGTCCAGTTGTCTATCCACTGTACCAAATTAGAACCATACGTTGTTGAAGGAATTGTCCTGTTTCCCCATTGCCATGGAAATGAAAGCTGGGACTCAAATACTCATGCGTAGATAATGTGCCTTGATATAAGCAATAAGCATGACCTATGCAGTCTCTTCTACAATTGGATTTGCAGTGCTTATAATGCCTGGAAAAAGAGCCTTGCTTAGGGAAGTTGCAGAAGCTGTCTTCCAGCCTTCAAGACCTGCCAATGCAAAGTCCCATGGAGAAATTATTAACAAGACTGCCAGACGATTGTGAAAAAGAGATCGCAGCTGGCTGGCTGCACTTGCCACTCTGTGTGTGTTTTGAGATAAGAGAATTAACAAGTTTTGAAAGTACATGAAAAAGAAGGAGGAATCAAAATGGGATTTCAACTGAAACATGGATCGTCCTGAGTGTTGTAGTATCTTTCAGATAGATCCATTCCTCATTTGGGGATTCGCCTTCCCAAAAATCTAAATGAGCAAGTTTGTAAAAATGTATACAAAATGTTCTCAACCTATTTCAAGTAAGATAGTTATCATTAGAGAGTTTCATTATAGATTTCCCAGGTGCAGGCCACCTAAATGTTATGTATTTTTATTTTCATTAATTCATGCATATCTCACCTTCCCCATGCCAGCACAAATGCCCAAGGTGGCCAACACAGCTTTCATTCCTCACCACCTGCTGTCTTCACAACCCTGTGAGGTTGGAGAGGCTGAGAGTGAATGACTGGCCCAAGGTCACCCAGGAAGCTCATGGCCAAGGAGGGATTTAGATTTGGATCTTCCAGGCCTCAGTCTAACTCCTGACCTACTGCAGCTCAGCACTCTGGTTATAAGGAACCAGATGGTTATAAGGATACCATATTTACTTGAATCTAATGTGCACCCTTTTAACCTCGTCTCCAAAATCAGCCTGTGCATTAGATTTGATGGTGCTCTAGATTCAAGTAAATAAGGTAATGTTGGGTGGGAATTCCCCCTGCCCCTCGTGAAAGTTCATAGTTTTACCAGGGAGAAGTGGGTCTACTCTTGTCGTTAGTTATTAGAATGCCATTTCTTCGATATAACCAAATAAACAATATGGAGTAACTAATAACTAGTAACTAATAAGTAGTCAGGATGCTTGGACCTTGACACAAGTCTACTATGGTCCATTTAGCTTATGGTCCATTTCACTATCAACAGGTTTTTGTTTTGGGTTTTTTTTACATTTTTTCTCATTTTCTATAAGGAAATTCTGAGAGTCCTTCTGTAATAGGCCTTTCTGTGTGTTTTTTTAAAGTGTTTTCTCAATAATAGGAGCATTATTACCTTTTGAGAGCAAAACTCCATTTAGATATTGATGGTTTTTGCGGGAGTGAATTACCAAAATACATATAATGCCATCAATTTGGCTTTTACTCTGTTATTACTAGGAAAGTCAGTGTTTTCAGTGTGAAGAAGAATGTTCCAAGCCGCGACCTCCTGGCTGTCCTCACTCCTGTCCTTTGCCTTGTCACCCTGGGGAATGCTCACCGTGTGCCCAGATGATTCGGATGAAGTGTCATTGCAAACTCACAAGCCTATACATTGAATGCATGTAAGTAATTAAAGAACACAATTTTGAAGAAAAAATAATGTTTGTGGCCGAATTGGGGTGGATTCTCCCTCCCAAATGTTGGAACTGAACAGAGAACCCTTCAGATCAGCAGAATTGGGGGTACGTGCAAACACACACTTGTATTTTGCATGGGATGTCATGTTAAATGGGCCAGTGCACAAGTGTCCAATATATGTCCAATCCATGGTGCATGGGCAGGATTGTAGGCAGACTTAATAGCCTGGTAATCCATGTTGGGGCAGGGCTGTGGTGCTGCAGGGACACAACTGAGGACCACACTGGCCCCTCCAAAGGTCTTCAGACGATGTCTTGCATATGACCTGAAGTCACGTCTGGTTTGCATCCACAACTTCCAGTTGGTTTTGGAGGCCCTCTGAGTCACAGCTCTTCATTTGTGGATGCCTAGACTGTGGATGAGGAGGGCCCATTCTCTCTGTGCTTTGACATATCAAGGCCAAACTTACAGTAGAACAGTAAAGAAGTTGCTGATCTTTGTTCTGTAAAGTATGATGACAAAGTGCAACACATAACTTCGTTTTATCACCATTTTTTGTTATTCAGAAAAATCACTTCTGCTGATTTAAAAGACAAGGTTGAACTTGGCTCTTGCAAAAATCAGTGTCCAAAAGAGGTAAGCTGTGAATATACCAGTACCTAAACTTATTTATTTTTGAGTATTAAGGAAGACTCAAATCAACTAATTTTCTGGGGTTTTTTAAGCATAGTTGTTTCCCTAGCAGAGAAAGGGGCATTCTTCCAATACAGTGGTTTGAGACATTGGGTGGTTGCAACTTCATTAGCAGGAGGGAGTGTCTCAAAAATCTGGATGCCACCATCTTGAAATCTGGCACTGGGCACTGCCTTCTTTTACCAGCAAAGTTTAGTTTTGGGCTACCCAAGTTATAGCAATTACTGTAATATTTTGGTGAGCTGAATTGCTCTGGTTTTCTTACAGTAGTGTTGGATGCGAAAATACTTTGATTGTCTGCTGCTAGAGTTACTTGTTCCACATTCCCTTTTGCTTTTGGGAACAAGCATATCTTGTGAGAGATTTTTATTGCAGGAACCAAATATAAGATATTACTGATGTTTGCAGAAGTCATTATACATGTTTAGAACAAATCTTTTAGAAGATACGGCTGCAATCCTAAAGAAACTTTCCTGGGAGTAAAACCCTTTGAACACAGTGGGGCTTACATTTGAGTGGACCTGGTTAAGATTGTGCTCATAGTGTCATATCTGATATTCTTTTGTTTCTCATGTAATTACTTTTTTCCAATCTTCTAAGATGGGGAGCCCTGTGGAGGTCTGTGTGGGGCTCCCCACATCTTTGGTAGCTTTGCCAGCCCTCTGAAGTAAAACACCACCTTTTGCCTCCATTAGTGACACAATCCTAGGAATCGGGTTGCTCCCTTCCCCACTCCTAAAAGTGTAAGGGGCAGCATTACATAAGTTGGTGGGTCAAGACCTACCAGTTTGAATACCACTGCATCGTTACTGACAGCAATTTTCAAACTATCTTCAAGAGCAGCACTCTGTATAACATGTATACTTACTTGTCTAACACAGGGCTCTCCAAATCCATGCCTGGGGCTAGATGTGGCCTTTGGCAAGCCTCTTGTTCAGTTCACAGCCAACCACTGGACCCCAGAAAAACTTTCTGGCCTCCAGAAAGGTCCGGCTCTGATGAATGCAACCCCCAAAAAGCATTTCTGAAGGAGCTGAAAAATATACTAAGCCCTATGAAAAGCAAAACTAAATTACATGTTTGCATTTACCAGAATGATTCCAATTTGATGAAAATGGAGCTCAGCAAATACTCCAGAATGCAGCTTCACCCCCACGAAAAAGGGTTAGAAATGTCTTGAACATCTGATGATGTTTTTGTCCTTTTTCAGAGGTGTGAAACTAGGTGGGTCATTTTTAACAGTGGATTCAGGTGCTAATAGATTTGGAAGCAATTGCGTTATTGGAAAGAGTTGTTGCTTTTTCCAGATACCCCTCCTGTGGAGTCTCATTTCCTTCCTCATCATTCTGGGTTTTTAATGCTAGAGGGAAGCTTTGAATCTAAACCAAGCCCAAACAAAGGAAGTTGGTTTTAAAACTGCTTTCATTCCAAATCCTGCTGAATTGGTTTAAATGGGAGTATGTATTTAACTGGGCACGGGATAGGGCTGAAAATCTTACTGATTTTTCTTTGGGGAATGGGGGGGGGGGGATCCAGTGGTAATTAGGGTACAGAAATTGTTTTACTTTAATTACTTTAATTTGCTTGATGTTACTTCTGGCAAGTGCTTCCAGTGGATATGAGTGTTACTGATTAGATTTTGGCTTGTTTGTAATTAAATCATAGAAAATTTAAATGTATTTGACAGAAGGAGTTGGGATGTGTGACACTGCATACACTATACTGCCATATGTCCTGGAAATGAATGTTCACAAAAACATGCATATCATTATGTGTTTCTGTATTCAACATGCCCATTCACAGTGGAGCCCAAAGCACATTTTAAATTCTATTGATTTTCCGTAATTGATCATATTGGATCTTAATGTTTAAGTTCTGTTACATTCTTTGAGATGACAACTAAAGCTTCACAAAATGGTATGGTGGACCTTTGTTGCTCTTTCTTTAGACCAGTGATTTTCAGTCATTTTTAATCTCAGGGCTTACTGAAAAGGTGCTAAAATTGTCAAGGTATACCATTAGATTTTTGACCATTGACATGGCACACATGCCATGGGGCTTGAATCCCCAAACTCAGCGCACCTGCAGAACATCTATGACATACCAGTGTGCCACGGCACAATAGTTTTAAAATCTCTACTTTAGAGAAAAAGAATGGGGCTGATAGACTCACAGAGGCTAAAGACACTTTAAGGGTGCAATCTGCCGGCACAACTCATCAAACTTCTCATTCCCATGGTGAGGTAGGGAGGCAAGTGTATGTTTGTGCACTGGCCTAACCCTTCCCCAGAAGTGGTGTACAAGTGTCTTAACGGCACTTTTGTGACACCCCCAGGTCTGCCCAGGACTTATGCTGGGGCTTCAGCTGGCCTAACTATTTTGGATTGTGGCCTAAAAGATAATTTTTTTAATAAAGAGAATCATTTTTTCACCAAATGATACAGGCATTTGTTAAGGGGAGTGGGTGGAGTTGGAACCTGCTGTTTATTGGTAATGGTAGTGTTCTGTAGGTGCCTGCCACTTGGACAACCATGTTCGACATGGCAATCATAATAGAAAAGAGCTATGGTAAACATGAAAGTCTTGCATTTTTCCTGGTATAGAAATATAGTTCAACCAATTTATAAAATGCAAATTCATCATTGGCAAATTCATCATCCTTCAGTCTCGAAAGACTATGGTGTCATGCTCAGAAGTAGAGGTCCTAAAACAGTGTCTTTTATGACTAAACATGCCAACTTGAGAGTGGCAATCCCTTCCACACCGAGGGCAGATACAGTCAGTCCTCTGCCCAGCCCCCAGATTTTGCTGTTTCCGGGACTGCCTCTTTGTCTCAGCCTGCTGAATGAGTGTCTCTTTGAATTGAAGAAGGCCATGCTGCATCTTTTGCCTCCACGCTGAATGATCAGAGGTCAGGGTTTCCCAGTTATTGATGTCCATTCCCAAGGCCTTTAGATCCCTCTTGCAAATGTCCTTGTATCGCAGCTGTGGTCTCCCTCTAGAGAGCTTTCCCTGCGCTAGTTCTCCATACAGGAGGTCTTTTGGAATCCGACCATTGGCCATTCTCACGACATATCCAAGCCAGCGTAGATGTCACTGTTTCAGAAGCATGTACGTGCTAGGGATACCAGCACGTTCCAAGACTGCACCATTTGAAACTTTGTCAAGCCAAGTAATGCTAAGAATACGTCGGAGACAGCGTATATGAAATGTGTTCAGCTTTCTCTATTGCCGCGCATGAAGGGGCCAAGACTCACTGCAGTACAAGAGTGTGCTCAGGATACAGGCTCTTTAGACCTGGATCTTTGTATGTTCCGTCAGCTTCTTATTAAGCCATACTCTCTTTGTAAGTCTAGAAAACGTGGTAGCCGTTTTACCGATACGTTTATTTAGCTCGGTATCTAAACAGAGAGTGTTGGAGATAGTTGAGCCGAGGTACACAAAGTCATGGACAACCTCCAGTGCGTGTTCAGAGATTGTGATACAGGGAGGTGAATCCACATCCTGACACATGACTTGTGTTTTCTTCAAGTTGATTGTTAGTTATATGATAATTGTCAATTATCATACATTAAAAATGCAAATAAAAGTGAAACTATCATAAAACTTGTAGAAAAAGACATGAGAAGTTAGACACAAATATGTAATTATTACCTTAAAACAGATTATGTAAAAATTCTTGACACCTTAGCTTTAAGAATTTCAAAGAATTAGGAATAGGTTATGCATGGAATATGAGACAATGGAAACTACACAGTTGTTATTAATTTAGTGGATAAGCACTATTTATGACTCACTTTGTCTTTTATATGTGGTGTAGAGGACAAATTATACTTGCAGATCAGATTTTTTTCTATGTTGTAGTTGCTCTGTGGTCATCGATGCAAAGAGATCTGCCATCCAGATGACTGTCCGCAAAACTGCAACCAGAAAGTGAAGGTCCGATGTCCTTGCAAGAGACTCAAAAAGGTTAATATTGTGTTGTTTTTGTAACACTGTACTTCCTTTTTTTACAAGATTTATTTCAGTCTTTGATTCCATACAGCTGGCTTTTCACTCATATCAGTACAGCATTGTCAAGAAATGCTTTGGAGCAAATGGAACTTTTTAAACCAAAGGATTTTTGAAATTGAAAAGTACTAATTCAGATATTAACTGAACAAATATTTGTGATCATGCAGTTGTGTTAAATGTGCTCAGACTTCAAAACTCTGTTGGGAAATATGTGATTTAGTTTAGCTAAACCATGGTCCAGAGTAAAGAGAGGAAATATGTTTTCCTGATGAGTGATCAGGAAAAGGCATATTTAATTACATAAACGATTGAAGCAAGAATGCTTGTTAGACTTGTAAATCCCTAATGTGTTTTACTGCAGACGTTCTGTAAGTCTCAGTGCAGCTGTGGTGTCATAATCACAGCTGAAGTAGACAATATAATGAATAAATGATTTCCCTTTACATGACTTTATTAATTTTTTGCCAGAAAGCATATGTTTTTATTTTCAGTAGTAGTATTCTAAAAAATAACTCAAAAATTGATTGATTTAATAATATAGCATTTTAAAAGCACTCAAAATTAATAAATACAATGGGCCCACTGCAAGTTTGGAACCTGTGGCTTTCACTATCCACATATCCCAAACCTATGGTGTCGTCTGGACGTAAACCCTCCAGAAGTGACTGGTGTCCCTGGCTTCCTTTCTAAGGGCAATGTCCCTGGTCCTTAGAAGGTCACTTTTGGTGTATTGCAAAAACCAGAAGTGAAATTAAAGGCCTTTTGAGAGCCAGGAAGGGCTGTTAACCAGATATAACTTTCTAAGGATTCTCAAAGCGCTCAGAACATCCTAAAAAGTCTTTTTAAAAGCTTAAAGGATGTTCTGTGAGAGCGCAGCTCCAATTGCCTCTGGAAGGTTAGAAGGCCTAAGACCTGTAGATTTCATAATCCACAGGTTTCAATATCTGTGGGAGGTCCTGAAACAGATTTTTCCACAAGGGCCCATTGTACAGTAAATAAATTAATAAATTGGTAAATTGTAATAAGTAAGTAATTGTAATTGATAAATAATTAAATTGTGTAAAATTAAATGCTTGAGATAGTTCTTTTTCACATGGGATGCACTTTTAATCCCATTCTGAAACCAGAGACCCATTCCCAATTTTTTTGCTATACAAGTTTCTTTCAATTCTTGTGCTCATATTCTCCTCTTTTCAACCACATGCAAACCATTTGAGAAGGCTGTCAGTCTTTCTGTCTTCCTTCCTTCTGCATTTCTGTACCACCTTCCTCCAAGGAGCTCAGGGAGGTAGGTGAGGTTGTGAGATAGTGACTGACCCAAGATCATCCAAGAAGCTTCATAGCTGAGAAAGCCTTTAGTCTTATGATTAGGTTAATTTAACCAACTTTAATTACTATACATTTGAGTACTGCTGAAGTTGCTTCAGTAGAAAGCGATGAGCTATGAAATCATTTTAAGATGTTGGCTGCTTGACAGGTATTTTGCAGTTGATGTAATTTGACTGGAGGAGTTTGAATCAGCTGAAACCATGCACTTTAAACTCACTTTTGTTGAAATCACTGAGACATAGAAATGCTTAACTTGAAGTAGGCATGACTAGATAATGCCTGAACTGACTTAGATATTTCAGACCTTTAATCTTCTTCATCCCAAGTAATGGACAAACCTGATACAATACCCAGAAATTGGACAGGCATCCACTTGCTAGCAGTGGTCTCTGGCAAATGCTTCTCTGTAATGGTGTTTTCTGTTAACCAGAAAGCCTTTTCAAAGCACCTCTGTGCACCCCGGTTCCTTGCAGGCTGCTTCTGCCCTGAAGCTCAAACAAGCTGGGGTGTCAGGATCTGGAAGCAACTGGACACGGCAAGAAATGGAGGTGCACGGAGGCACTTTGTTGAGACTCCCATACAGATACTAAAAACTTGGCTAACAAACTCTTGGTAAGAGTATTAGTGTGCCTTTAAAAATTCAAGCAAGGGCTGGCAGTTAACCCAGTGACCAGTTAACAGATGAGAGGGGATTACAGAAATTCTTTGCAACCACCTGAAGATGCTTTCCATGCTGAAAGTGAAACGTTGCTACTAAATCATACATAGGGTGCAATCCTAACTCTGTCTACTCAAAAGTCAGCCCCATTGTGTTCAATGGGTCTTACTCCCAGGAAAGTGTCTTTAGGATTGTAGCCGTGGTTTTAATAGGCAATTTCTTCAGGGTTTGTACTATATGGTGACTGTGTCCACTTGTTGTGGATTGGAGTTTCATCCAAACCACAGTGGATGTGACCTTGGGAAACCTGGCCTGCCTGTTGCGGGGCCCTGTTGCCAGGACATTGACTTCCCACCGAAGTGAAACCTATTTATCTACTTGTGGTTGCATGTTTTTGAACTGCTAGGTTGGCAGGAGCTGGGCTAAGGATGGGAGCTCACCCCATCTTGCAGTACCCAGGTCTTGAACTGCTGGCCTGGTGAGTGGAATTCTGGTCAAGCAGTGTTCTAGCCCCAGCATTCTAACCACTGAGCCACTGCGTTATTTTAATCCGTGGCATAATAACTTGAGCAACATTTTGAAATTGTTTAAATTAACAAATTTAACTTACTATTGAATGGCGCTAAAGAAAGCATCTATTAAAATGTAGGAACATAGGAAATGTGAAGTGTAGGAAAGCAATATTTAATATAGTTCTGATAGAATGGTAACCTAGAACAGTAAAGTCTTGTCACAGAAAAAGGAATATTTAAGACACTACACATTGATAAGACCAAAACACACTTCTGTTTTCGGTATCAAGTGAATAGTTTTGTGTTTATGCAGTAATAAAACTGTATGGTATTTATTAATCCAGAGATGGCAAATATACAAGGCGACAACAGATGGATAAATGCTGTTATAGAATTTAATCCAGCAGAACATTACCAGTGATGAGCAATTTGACACATTCATTATTATGACGCATGTAATTTTGAGAGTTCTATTTCAGTCATCCATCTTCTTGTCTTCATCAAATCTAGCCAGAACAAATTGAGGCATTTAGGCAGGCTGAATTTAAAGTAACTTGGAAGCTAGGCCACATTTAATCCATGAGGTAACAGGGCAGTATCTTCTTTGCAGAAGACTCCTCAACAAAGTCCAAGTTCTGTATGAAAACTCTGCTTTTATCACGTTTGAAGAATGATATATAGGATTTATATACTTGTGGATACAAGAACAGAAAACACAATCTGTATCAAGTTAGGTATTTTCTGAGTTTTTGGTACACCAAAAGATTCATTATCACTGCTGTAGCTTAATTTCTTTTCAGAGCTAACTCCTTCTAAGGTGACCTAAGGTGACCATTTGTGCTTTATTCATTGTGGAGTATTTTGAGGACACTGATTTTATGCATAGTCATTGGCTCTAGGAATAAAAAGGATAGTAAATTATATATCAAGAGATGAAAGTTGTTGTGCTTCAGTTAATAGAAAACAGTGTTTAGAAATGTTTGAGCAACCAGACTAACGAAAAGTAAAACAAATTGGATATAGAGATGTATACTTTAATTTGTTTTCTTTTTTGCCTACAGGAGCTGCCGTGCAGCAAGGTGCAGGAAGTCCAAGTTTTGGTAGAATGTGATGCTATATGTAAGGAAATGAAACGGAAAGCTTTTGAGGTAATAGGTCTCTTGTGGTTATGATATATTCTCACTGCTTCAAGAGAGACAAATGAACACACAATTATTTTTCAAGATTAGCAGGCATGAAATAGAATGCAATTAAATCTGATGTTCATGTTCCACAGCTGCCACATTCAGATCTTACAGTTTTGTTTAATGTGAAACATTTGTCACTGTCTTAATGTTTTATCACCAACTGTTAAAGCTGTGTACTTCTACATGTGTTGAGTTGGAATAATGGTCTAATAATTGCTCATGAACTTGAAACCTGTTGTTCTTTGGGTTTCCTTCTTTAGAAAACGCCTTTTTGTAAAGCTTTATTTCAGTGGTAAAGAGACAGGTTATCTTGTTTACTGAAGCAGTTTATTCGTCATTGCCTGATCTACTTTTTATGAGGCACTGGTATAACACAATTAATAAGCACACATATTCAAGTTTTCCTCAAAGATCTGTGATGTTGTTTAGTCACAGTGATTAAATATATTTGTACATATTTATATATCTTTTCAACAAAATAGGTCAGTTTACAAAGCCAGTTTATGGAATATTAAAAGAATAAGAGCCCAATCCAATGCATGTCTACTGAGACATATTAAATATCTCAAGTGGTTTATCCTTAAACCCTCAGCATTTCTGCATATATCACAAAGTTGTTGCTGTTTAAGTGCTAAGTATTTTTTAATATTTGCACAGATTAAAGAAGCAGAAGCAAAAGCTGCCATTGAAGAAGAAAAACGAAAGCAGCAGGTACTTGAGCTCCTCTTTCTTTCACTTTAATGGAGAAAACTCCGGGACAGTGTTTTCAACAGGATTTTTCCCCACATTGGTGTGCCATGAATTTTCTGCAAGAGTGCCACAAGGATCTGGAGAAGTGTCATTTATTAGGAGGGCCAGTGGCAGGTGTGAGCTTCCTACGTATAGCACTCTGCCCTGTCAGCCACTTATAGCAAAAAGACAACTTCTTATATGATTAAAATCTCTGCATTTAGTTTATCAAGTGGGTGTTTAAAAAAAAAAACCACGTAAATAAATCTTAGTGAAGATTTGCAACCCAAATTAGCAGTAACTGGCATGGCATGACTTTGCCGCCGCTCCATGCTCATGTTGCAGTTGCTTCCTCCACTGCAGCTCTGTAGAAAAGTTGCTTGCAACACACTTCTTGCACATTTTTGTTTAACTTGGAGATGTGAGAATTCCAGTTTTTATTTCAACTGATGGAACTATACTTTCTTTAAATAAAGATGGAAGTTCTGCATTTGCAATTTAAGAAAACTGCATTGTGAGCAAGCTAAGGGGATCTGCTTCTTGCTTAGGTAAATGGAAAGCTGGATTGCAGCAGCAGCAGCAGGCATAGGGTGAGGAGCCTCCCAAATTAATCACACCATCAGACCTTGTTTAGACTTTTTGTTCATATCTGCCACATAAGTTCCATAATACTGAAGTACCATGCACTGTGTTTTATTCTAATTAATAACTGCTGAAGGATTGAAATTTAGAGAATTACTTTCTTAATTGTATTTAACAGGAATTTTTGGGTAAAGAAACTTCAACTTTCCTTCTTAAAGACTATTTCTTAACCTGCATATTATATAGAAATCAGCTGGGGCATGGATTGGTTAGTATAGATATTTCACTAAAGGATTTTAAACACCTGACCTCACCAAATTCTGGCTCCAGTAAAAGCATTTTTAAAAGGTGTTTCACACCTTTCTGAGGCACTGTTTTAAAAATTAATGATTTGTGTTCTGATTTTACACAATACGGTTCTAGAATTATTTTTCATAATTCTGTTTTTTTTCTCCAATCCAGGCTGAACTGGAAGCTTTTGAGAATAGATTAAAAGGGCGTCGAAAAAACAAGAGAAGAAAAGATGAGGTTGAAGTTGAACCATCTGTATGGCAGAAGTATAAGAACATGATTGTGCTGCCAGTATGTGGAGCTGCTGTTGTGATGTTTGCCTGGTTCATAGCCTACAAAGACTGAAATAATTAATATTTATTTCCACACACCTCAATCTGAGTGTAGGTAGCTGCTAACTGTTGTGATGTTTTATGGAATACATTAGGATGTAATCAGTTACAGTTTTAATAACAATTTCCCTGTTTTTCTAGAGAAAAAACAAAGTCAAACCCCATCTTTATATTTGACCCAAAGTTCTATTTATAACACCAAAAGTTAATAGTGTTAAATCTTGTATGCTGTCATGTACAGCATCAGTCACAACCCCTTGTCAGACACATACACACCTCATTGGCTGAGATTCACAAAGTATTGTTTTTGTCAACAACTATTTGTTTTGTGCCATGTCTAAAAATTCCCATGCAGGATCCAGTTGAACAGCTGGTATTGTTATCATCTGTAACAGTGCTAATCATCTCCTTGGTTGTTGGAAGAATGAAGCAAACAATTGAGGCTATCAAAGCCTACTTGCTCTTTCATCAAATAACTACTTTATACAGAGCTCCTGAGCTAGACATTTGCTATAGCATACATGCATAGCACTTGTGTTGTAATGATCCCCTCTCTTTATTCAAGACATTTGACTTGCAATGCAAGTACTTCCTTTGATTGGGTTGTTGATCAGGCTATTACCTGAATAGAAGTCAACATTTTAATATTTTGCTTAGCTAAATAAAAGTAGATCTTTAAATAAAATATGGAACTACTCTTGTTGCGTAGAAATTTTGTTTATAATTTGTTTATATCGGAAAGTTTCCTGATACAATTCAGACATCCTGTAATTCCTTCATACATTTTTGTTAGATTTCAACAGGAAAACAAACTCTTCCCTCATAGATATTATTTCAAAGCCAATTTCATGCAAATGGCCAGTATTTAGCTTCATACACTTGATATTTTGCTATACTCCACAGATTCTCCCCCAAAGAAAATTGGTTTTACACAAAGAACAGATAATATACACAGTATGAAGAAAAAATACAGGCCTTTAATTGAATGTTGTGGTATGTACCAAAATTTGAAATGTTGGCTAAAACATGTGTTCATAAAATTATGTTAAGTGTAAACCCAAATAATTGTTCCAATGTCTAACTACCCTTGTAAATGTTTTTATTAAAAATTGGCAGCCTTATCTCAATCTCAAAAATGAGTGTTCAAGATAATTGCATAAAACATCAAAAATTTTAGTAATTATATCGCAAATAGTGTCACGTTAAATGAGAGAGTACATGTTCATTTGGCAATCTTACTGATAATTAAAGTGGTAAATTTAAACCTTGATGATGCTCACTTTCCCCATAAAAACTTGCTAAATCTGGCATCTTGGGCAAACATTACAGGTGAATCTATAGGTATGGTGCTTGTAGTAGCTCCAAGTTTAGTTTCTCATTACTTTCTTATATTGCCAGTAACAGCAACATTGAACAATGCAAAATCATCTTTATACAAAACATATCATTGTCAAGGTTATTGGCATCAGAAATATACTTTGCCAATTGTAAAATCTTTTATTGAAATGAATTCTTAAAAATTTGCAGTTTTGACTGTTCTTTTTAATGTAAAACATTTATTTTAAATATATCATTGTTTTAAAATACCGGTAAGTGGGCTGCAAACATTTTGGCAGGAGGCCCACATCATCTCTCTGACACAGTCAGACCAGGAAAAAAAATTAATTTAAATTTCAAATTTTAATAAATTTTCATAATTACATAAATGAATGTCTGAGACAGAGCTTACAAGAATGAATGAATTTTACTGAGCTTATCTATATACAGTATATAAAATTGAAGACGGACCCACCCACCAACACCCAGTAAATGTGAAATTTGGGGAGGGTCTTCTTTCTGTGACGTAGGCATCTACTAAGAACTGATTTGTGGAAATTTAAAGTGGAATGGTGTGAAAAGGGGCGCAACGTGTTTTTCTCCCTATACATTGAAGAATCCCTGATCATCAACACCCAGACCCAACCCCTGGATCTAGAAGAAGCATGAAATTAAGCACTGTTATACCTCCTGCGATGTAAGGACCCATTAAGAACCAGTTTGGTGCCCAATGGTATTTTTTGCCCGGGGTCCACTGGTGCCTGGTGGTGCTTGTTGCCTGGTGCTCAACAGAGGTGCTCAGTGCCAACTGGAGGTGGTGTACGCTGCCCATTTCATGGTGCTGCCCAGTAGGGATGCCTGGTGCTCACTGGTGCTCACTGGTGCCTGCTGACCATTGCACAGGGGTGCCCACTTGTTGCCTGGTGCCTGACAGTGCCCACTGATACCAGTGGCCAGGTCTCACTAAACTTGAATTTTGCTCCTGCAATTAATTTTGGGTTCATTCTGCTAACCAAAATGGTTTTGATACCAGAAACAGCCTAAGATAGTCTCAGCAGCTCATGTTAATTAAGACTTGTTATTGCCTTGTTCTTATAAAATTCAGCTTTTGAAGTTGTTAGTTGATAAGAAAGCACTTTAGTTGATATTGTTCCAGGCAGGCAACTGTTTGTCTGCTACCAGAAGCCCAGCAAAGGTAAAAAGGTTTCTACCCAATATATGGCTCACTGGGTTACTGAAAGTTTGTGGCTAAGAACCACCACCTCATTTTGAAAGCCCACTCCATTAGAATAGCCTCATTACTACCCTGAACTGCTGATGCTCTGCTTTTGGAACTGTGCAGAAATGCAGTGCATTTCTGTTTACCCTCTATTGCCCTGGCACTGAGATGTCTATTATCTCCTGATCCACCTGCTCCCACTTCTACCTTAAGAGGGAAGCTAGTGTCCACTATGTGTCCGCATAGGGTTCACAAGCTAGTGTCCACTATGTGTCCACTGTGCATGACTTCACAGAGACCACAAAGGAGAAGAGCAATTTGTTTACCTGTAACCTTTGAGGAGTCATCTGTGCATTCACTCAATCCTCCTGCTAGCCCTCACTGTAGGTCTCTGGCATCAACTGTTGGATCTCTTTAAATTAGACAGTAAGCAGACCTCAAAGGAACTTAGGCTATGGCATTGTATCAATGCTTGAAGCATATTGCCGTGTATATGGACTCCTCACTGAATACAGGGGAGGGGTTCCATCATATGTGTCTGCTCTGATCGCCACTCTTAAGAACTATAATTACAGGTAAGTAACTTGTCCTAATTCCCCAGCTAAAACCACATCAGTGCAATGATTCTTGAACATTTCAGCCTGGAACCCCCTTCTGAGAGTCTGTCCAGGACCTCCCTGCAAGTGATGTCACAGCCAGAACAGAAAGTCACACCACTGTGATGCCTACTTACCCTACAATCCAGAGTAACTGCAGGTGCACGGAAGAGACATTACGTGTACCCGTAGTTACAGCACCACCTAGTGAAAACCTATGGGAAATTCATTTTGCAATCCAGAGTAAATTGTTCTTACACCGGAGCAAGGACTCCCCGTAGTTACTCTGGATTGCGCCCTTAGTCTCCTTAGGCTGCAATACTAAAGACATTTTCCTGGGAGTAAGCCCCATTAAACACAATTGGATTTCCTTCTGGGTAGACATGGTTAGGAGGCTGCAATCAAAGAACAGTTTCGGTTTCCCTTATTCCCTAACCAATAAGGGGCACAATTTTCATTTTTTTTACTTAATTAAATTTGATTTTGTTTTTGCAAGAGGAAATTATTTTTTTTAAGTATCCCAGGATGACATCACTTCTGGGGCAACATTTTGAGCTTTGCATGGGACTACATGATCATTAGCTACACCACTGGCTGGCTGGCTTAGGTGTGAAATATTCCCATTCTGATTCTCTTCCCAGATGAAATAAATACAAGAGAACAGAGAAGAAACACAAAGAGCACAATCCTAACCATGTCGACTCAAAAGTAAGCCCCATTGTGTTCAGTGGGTCTTACTCCCAGGAAAGTGTCTTTAAGATTGCAGCCAAAACTTAACATCACAATCCTACACGATATGTCTAATGGAAGTAAGTTCCATTGACTGTTCAATAGGACAAGAATGTGGGTATCAGATTGCAGCTTTAAGATCTTTTTATTGAATAGCTTCATTAATCATTGTTTTCCTGTTTTAAAGCTCTTAACAAGTTTCCTAAAGAGGGGAGGGACAGGCATTGGGAAGGAGGGTTGTCTAGACAGAATCAGCTCTTCCCTGGGGATCTCTGCTGGAGAAGGACATGTAGTCGTGCAGTCTGCCTTGCTGTCTGATCCAGGTGCTGGCTGGGATTGGAGGACACGCAAGAGTGCCAAGACCTCCAGGTAAGAGAGTGGGGGGCAGGCAGCAGGGTGACCAGATGTCCCTTTATCCCCCCCCGCCCTGATGTGTCCTCTTTTTGAGACTTGTGTCCCGAAAAAAAACCTCTTCCATTTCCTTGTGAGCAGGCAGCACAGGGCTTTCTTGTAATTAATAAAATATATAATAGTTTTAAATTTAATAATAACCAATATAGGCTGCAATTCTAAAGACACTTTCCTGGGAGTAAGAAGACCTATTGAAGACAATGGGGCTTACTTTTGAGTAGGCATGGTTAGGATTGTGCTCATAATACAGTATTTAAATTAAATTAGGCTGCAATCCTAAAGACACTTTCCTGGAAGAAAAACCCATTGAAGACAATGGGGCTTAATTTTGAGTAGGCATGGTTAGGATCGTGCTCATATTACAGTATTTAAATTAAATTAGGCTGCAATCCTAAAGACACTTTCCTAGGAGTAAAACCCATTGATGACAATGGGGCTTACTTTTGAGTAGGCATGGTTAGGATCTATCTATCTATCTATCTATCTATCTATCTATCTATCTAGTGTTTTCAGCTTTTATTTGGTCTTGTTCTACATTTTTCTTGGGGTTCTACATTTTAAAGGAGTCTTGTCCTCTCTTCTGGTTACGACATCTGGTCCCCTGGAGGGCATCCTTTCCGCAGGATCCATGGTTTGGATCCTACCCTTGGCATCCTTGGGCTCTTAGGTGGGGGAGGCCAAGAGGGGGCTGGCCCCTGCACACTCCCATCGCCTCCCCTCTGCCTTTGGGATGGGTGGGTCAGGCGCTGGGCTTGCCAAGGAGGGGATGGATGGCAGAGCTGCAGGGAGTTGTGATGATTGTGCTGAAGGGGGTGTGTGGGGGGGCTGGGGGTGGACTGCTGGGGGTGGGGGTGGGGGTGGGGGCTGGGGGTGGACTGCTGGAGGGACAAATTGCCCAGCCAGCCACCCCCACTCTGGACCTGCCAGCCAGCAGCCCTGGGGCATCCCACACTTGCAGCCAGGAGAGCCCCGGAGCATGTTAGCCCTGCATCAGCTCCCTCCGGAAGGCGAGCCCTACCAGCAGGTCCATCAGCGGGTAAGGCAACCCCTCTTTTTCCAGGACATGTCCTCTTTTTTGTTTTGTGTTCTGGGCAAAAATCTTCACTGACTTCCTTTTCCTAGTGAGCAGGTAGTCTGTAACCTCTTTGGAATTAATACAGTCTATGTAATAGTTTTACATTTAATCAGAAGTAACATAGAGCACCATCCTAATTTTGTCTACTCACAAGTAAACCCCATTGTGTTCAGTGGGTCTTACTCCCAGGAAAGTGTCTTTAGGATTGCAGCAATAGTGTTTAGATCAACTGCATAAAAGCAATATATATGCGTGTTTTAGCTTTTATTTTGACCTGTCCTACCTTTTTCTTGGGTGTCCTACTTTTTGTCCTCTTTTTGTGGTTAGGACATTCTGTCACCCTGCCCTTGCAACCAGAGGACATGCACCCTGGACTGCCTGGAGGTTCAGCCTCCTGGAGTGCGCCTGGAAAGATGAAGGAGAGCTGCGCAGGGATGGGGTGGACTGGAGGATGCCCAATCCTAAGCATGTCTACTCAGAAGCAAGTTCCATTATAGTCAATGGAACTTACTGCCAGGAAAGTGTGGCTAGCATTGCAGCCCTGGAGCCCAATCCTAGGCATGTCTAGTTAGAAGCAAATCCCGTTACAGTCAATGGAACTTACTCCCAGGAAAGTGTGGATAGTATTGCAGCCTCAGAGCTGAATTCTAGGCACTTCTGAGTTGACATGCCTAGAATTCCCATATAAAGTCCCATTATAGTCAGTGAGGCTTTTTCCCAGTAAAGTGTGGATAGATAGGATACGGCTGTAATAGGATTGTGCTTTGCCCCCTCTAGCTATGCCACCACCTGAACCTCACTACATCAGGCTGACCATATAGAATGGAGGACAGAGTGCTTGAACCTTCAACCATTGCATAGGAGAGGGAGGCAGGTGCTGCTTTTTAAACCCGTCTATGATGAGCTAAACCTGCCTCAATTCCCTCTTCTATCTAGTGGTTACAGGCACACTGTCTTCCATGCTTAATACTATTTAAGATGGACAAACTATAGCTACTAGTTTTAAATGCTGCAGTGGCTGGGTGGGACAGCTCTAAAAAGTCTCCCCGCACACTCTCTTAGGGGTTGGGTGGGATGATTTTGACCAGCATTTAGGACTGGGACCAAGCAGGAGGGAAAAGTTATTTCAGATGAATCAGTGGGGACTCCAGGAGGGAGAGCTCTTGTTCTTCATCTCAAATTAAAGTGTGACAGCAGGAAGTATTATTATTGACTTTATTTATATCCCCAATTTATTTGTAAAAGTCTCAAGGCAGCTCACAACAATAAACATACAGTCCATTAAAAACATCATCATTAAAAACATTGACATCAAAAAAGTACATTAAAAACAATTAAAATTGCATTACATCAAATGTGACATATAAAAACAATGTATTTATAAAAGAACAGCACAGTAAAATAAAATAAACTATGAAAACAACTAAAGATTGGGTCTCGTCCATTCCAGCCAGGAGTGGTTGCAGAGTCTGTGAACTTCTTCACCTGGGAAACCCAGGTCTGTTGCTGTGTGATGTGTGTTAGGGTTGCCATATGTCCCCCCCAAAACAGGGACAATCACAATTTGGGGGGATTGTGTTCACATACTGGCTAATGGGACAGAGATTCCTGTCCTGATTTTGTGGAAGAGAATTATGGCAACCCTAGATGTGTAGAATGCTCTGGGGTTGAGGACACCCCTTTCTTCTTGCAGCTTTATGCAAGGGAAATGCAGAATCCTATTCCTAAGTATCCTTGGCTTTCTTTTGATTCCAGGAGGGCTTTAATTGGAAGCAAGGGGTTCATCTCTACGATGAATCCCAAAGCCTGCTTCTCTGCACCCTGACAGACTGGACAGCTACATACTAATCCTATACCTGTCTACTCAGAAGTAATTCCCATAATAGGTAAAGATGGCCAGGTTGCAGCCTTAATCAGTTGCTTTGGGAATCAGATTTCTGTGCTGTCTCACAGTGAGAGTTCATTTATTTATGGGTGAGTTTAAGTACTGTATATCTTTTGGGAGCCTTAGAGAGTGCACTTGAGCCTCAGTGGTGCAACCAGCGAAGAGCCCAATCATATGCATGTCTACTCAGAAGTAACTCCCACTGAGTTCAGTAAGGATAAGTAACACTTTCCTGGTATATGCCTCACTGACCGTAATGACATTTACCACAGAGTAGGCTTTCAAATGCTCCAAATTCTACTTTTAATAAGCCTCTCTCTGTCCATTGTAATTGGGGGGAAACTCAGTGGCCCATATGGTGGTGCTGAATTTTAGGGGCAGTGGAATCTATTGCTGGGAAAGACTGAGACAGAAAGTTGCAGTTTCCAGCAGCTCATCCTACCCTGGTGATTGTGAACATATGGAACCCAAAAGACGCACAGGGAAATTAAAGGTGTGTGTGTGTGTGTGTGCTGTCTATGTGATCACAGCAAACTCAATAGACCAAATTCCAGAAATATAGGATCTTATCTACCCAGCCTTGTAGCATCAAAAAAGTTCATGAATATTATTTAGATTGAAAACTGTAAAACCTTTGGGGACTAGAGGCTATTTCATCATAGGCATGTTGCTTTAACAGCAGGAGCTTGGCCCCCCCGAAACTACTCTCGGAAGGGGGGTGACCAAAATATTCAAAAAATGCTGAAATCTCTATAATCCTTTGCAATAATCCCATCAAGTCATATATCATTAGATGTGTACTTTCCTCCAGAATCCAATGCAAAAAACAGCTTTGAAATATATTATTCCTATCAAAAGTTTTGGTTAAAAAGCAAAAAATGCATGCATCCTATAGAAAATGAAAGTGAGCGGTATCGTGCTTCTACTTGCAAGCAGGCAAATGTGCCTTAGTACATTGGAAAGGGCAGAGGAATCCAACGCCCCTAGAATGGTCCTAATCCAATAAATGCCACCCCCATAAATCAACTCAGAAGAAAGTCCCTGATAATTGCATTGAATGCTATGGAAAGCAGAATTGAGCTACATAAAGCAGGCCTCCGTCAGTCTTGAAAGACTATGGTATCGTGCTCGGTGCTGCATACGCTGCATGTGAAGCATGAAAACCTGGGTTAGATTGTTATGGAGGATTGGTTGTTACCCAAGCAGCAAATCCCCCCTCTCCACGCCACTGAATTAGTCCAATGGAAAGGCAGAGCCAATACGATTGGATCCAGCTGGCGTTGCAGGGCTGGGCTAAGGACAGGAGCTCACCCTGTCTTGTGAGGCAGACCCGGGTCTCAAACCCTGGCCTGCTGGTTAACAGGCACAGTGTCTTAACCACTTGCACCACCCACAGCCCCTGCTGAGCTACATAGCCATTCAATTAATTCTGATAATAATTTTGATGTTTGTATTTGTCAAAAAATGGGTGAGTCCTGGATGCCAGGTATGTCACTGGATTTGAGGCCATTTCATCACATCACATTACCAGTTCTGTTTCTGTACGTATGTTTGTTGTAGCCACTGTGCAAAGTTAGAGAGGAAAGCAGAGGCACCTGCAGCATCTATGATGCATGGAGCCCTCTTGGCTTTGTGGGTGCTGCTGGAAGCCTTTAGGAAGTCCGGGGAACCCAGAAGTGTTGAGCAGATTTCAGAAAGAAACTGATTTTAAAGGATCACATCTATATCATTGCAGGCTTCAGATGGAGGTAGGGAATAAAGAGCCAAGTGACTTCCATCCCTTAGTGCATGGGCTTGGATCTGCTTTCTATCTTCCTGCAAGGACAGATTCTTCAACCAACCTGGTCTTGCATATTTCAAAACAATGTTCCTCAAATCCCACATAATTTGAGGACTTCTTGATCTGGCTGCAGTTTGTTGTACAGGTCAAAGAACGACTACAACCGTTCCAGTGACAATTCTTTGAAGGAAGGAGAGGAGAAAATGGAAGATGTTGCCCAACACAAGTTGACCTTAAAGCTTTGCATTGTGAAGCAAGAATGTCATTAGAATTTCTTTTGCTGTGATTGAAGCTATTGTGGTTTGCTTTCAAGTAGCCAGCAATACAGCTGTCTTAAGTGGGATTGCATTCGATCATACCTATCCAATCAAGTGAAAGGACCAAATTAAATATTTAGATTTAATATTAAATATTAAATATTTAAATAATTAAATATTAAATATCCAGAAGCAAATAACACATCATCACTCCAGTTTGAAATAATCAGAAACTGGTTTTTTTTACCAGTTTGGCCCATGGACTCAAGAAATCAAGACTGGGACTAGTATATTTGATGTTTACATTGATAAAAATAAAGTCAAGTGTATGCAGAGTGAGAACATGATGAAATTCAGTATTTTAGGTCTTGCCTGTGGTGACTTACTTCACTTCAGTCATTCCCTTTAGCAATTTCAGATAATCAGCATTCTCAATTTAATATTCTAGACCAAATAGATTCCACAATCTACCCCAGCAGCTATTATTGTCTTTAAATAATCTTTCTTTAAAGGAGACGTTCTTGCCCCAATATTTTCCCTGAATATTCAACCGCTGATCTAAATTTCAAACATTCAGTGGGAAAAAGGAATATTCTGTTTTCAACCACAGTCCGCAACTGAATGTTTATGCAAGAACCCAACAGTAAAAACTATTTGCTTTCTCGTAAGGCATCTGTAAACATGTCTAGAGCAGTGATATTTCAACCACTGTGCCATAGCACATTGGTGTGCCGTAGATGGTCTGTAGGACTGTGAAGAAGGTCATTTATTAGTAGGACAGTTGAATTTGAGGCCCTTCCTACAGCATGGTGTTCCTTGTCAATGGCAACAAACAAAAAAACTGATGGTTTTTTTTAGTGCCTTTTCAGTGTGCCGTGAGATGAAACGGGTTGAACATTGCTGGTGAAAAGTTGAAAAGTTATATGGTGCAAACCTAACCAATTTAAGTCATGGTTTTAGTGCACCAATTTGGCCATGTGTGTGCACTGGACTAACCCTCTGAAGAGCAGCACAGAAGTGCCTTTTGAGACAACCCCAGGTCAACACTGGGAGGGTACTGGGCTGGGAGTAACTGAGGGTACCTGGGGGTACAGGGCTGCAGTGGCTCAGCTGGATAAAACACTGTCATCTGGCAGACCAGGGCTTGAGACCAGGGTGCTACAAGAAGGAGTGGGCTCCTATCCTTAGCCGATCTCCTGCCAACCTAGCAGTTTGAAAGAATGGGAATGCAAGTAGATAAATAGGTACCATCTTGGTGGGAAGGTAAATAGTTCCTGTGCAGTCATGCGTCACAGAGGCATCTTCAGACAGTGTTGGCTCACAGCCTGAATTGGGGATGAGTGCCGCACCCAACAGCTGTGGCTGGTGCCTGCCAGGTCCTTTTACCTTTACCAGCTAGAGGTTAGGATTGTAGCCATAGTTTGTAGCTGTCTAATATTTGCCCATATACTATTTTGTTCTCTTTGCCCATTAATCTTGTTGCAATGACTTGTATTCAGATGAGAGTAATCAGTTGCTAATATTATCTCCCTCTGCTTCAAGTGTCAGCAGCAGGGGTAGGTGAAGAGGTCCCAGCCCTCCTTTTCCAGCTTTTGAAGGAATCTCTTTTCCTTCTGAAGTTCAGCAAATATTTCAATGAGTGAACAATATGTAGGCATCTAAACTTTGAATAATGCAGACACAGACACAGGATGCAATTTCTCACGTATGAAATTGGTCTACTGAGCATTTGTTTCCCTCCCCCCTACATATTCATTCCAGTTCGTGTAAATAGCAGTCAAAACTGAAGGTTTGTGTGTCTCAGTCTAGGAATGGACAAATTTATTTATTTCAATTCCTGAAAGATTCATTGACTCGTGTATTCATTGACTTCCTCCACAGAGGCTGATAAGCATTCATCTATTGTCAAGGAGGATCCGACTGATCCTCCAGAGGACTTGGATTTCTTATTCACAGTTGAAACCATTTATTAAAATTACACAAGTTAAGAAAACGTATGAGAAATTTGGATCCTTCCCAGCAGAATGTTTATTGCAATATTTTATGGCAAGTTTTTTTTTTGTTTTCCACTTCTGAACACTTAAAAGTGAAATGTAATCCCCTGTTCCTTTGTTCTCATTTATTTACTGTATTTCCCCCCTATTATGAGTCTTTGTTATGCTGGGATAGTGTTATTTAAAAAAAAACATTGAAAGTTAACATTTGTTTTCTTGTTTGTAGGGAAATGAAATATTTAATATTTCAAAATAACCCCCACCACGCACTGGGGGACGACGACATTGATTTCTTTACCAGTAAAGTTGTATTTCTTTGTGACAGCTAGGCTAGAATATGTATCAGCTGTCAAATACTGGAATGCTCGTATATGCTTCTGAATGGCCTTATAATTATGGTAATTTGAACCTTGTTCTGCCCTGCCATCTTCTCTTTTCCTGACACAGGATATGTGACTTTTAGCAGCTGAATGACAAGTCACCAATTCAAATCAGAATAGTTTTTAATGTTAAAAGTCACAAAGCCACCTGTCATGGAAGCAAAAAATTAAGATTGGCAACTCAACTTCAGAAGCGGTAAGAAGTATGTGAAATTATAAATGGGGTGCACAATCAGCAACCCATGAGCCACATGCATCTCTGTGACACCTACATTCAGCTGGCTGAAATAGGCTGGCTGTGCTCTTTTTTCATTACAATTAAGATAAAAGGCAAATTTTAAAAAAAGTTTCAAGCTTTATAATTATTTACCAGCTGTAAACCAAGAGTCCACTGAATTGAAATGTAAATGTTAATGGTCAGTAAATATATTTAGGAATTTTAATGTTTCTTAAATATTGTGGCTCTAAAGCATCTCTTTTGAGTAGGGGTGTACTTTGTGACAGGAGGGCAACATTGTCTCTCTGACATGGTCAGGGCTGGAAAAAATTTCAAATTTGAATATATTTACATAAATGAATATATTAGCGATGGAACTTGTATAAATGAATACCAACCATAAGACAGAGAGAAAAGAAATGCAGGCAGCCTTCCTGACCCTAAGAACACCCTCCAGAGGCTAGGGGAGCAAAGCTTCCCTGGCCTCTATAGAATTACAAGTCACGTGGAGGGGGCTTGTTGCGGACCGTATGGTCCAAACCCTATGCCAGAGGTTGGCATCCCTGCTCTTGAGGCTCTCAAAACATCTGAAATATGATTGGTGGCAATGATGTTCAGGAGCTTTGGCCACCTCGTAATAAAATGACTTCTATTCAACTGAGTTAGCCACAAGTAGCTTCTACATATCTGACATTGGCATTGGGAGGCCTGGGCAAACTGTACGCTTAGATATACTATACACATCAACACCACATGAAGCTATGAAGCTTCCTGGGTGATTTTGGGCCAGCAACCAGGGGTCTTTTGAGAGGGTTTGCACCCCTACAGAGTACTGGCACTTTGGTGTGAGTACTGGCACCTCCATGGGTGAGTACAGGCACCCACCCACACACACAGAGGTGAGTACCTGTGAGTACTGGCACCTATTTTCCAGAAAAATAGCCCTGCCAGCAACTTCACATTGGAGGGTGAAGTTTCCACCCTTCGTCAAATTAAGGCATCTGAGGAGTTCCTTGATACAACACACACGGAACTTCTCCAGAGAGATGACACCAGTGGGGACCCCAGCAACGATGTCTCTTCATGGAGACACGTGACAGTCAGGAGAAAAAAGGGCAGGAGCAGTCGAGAACCACTGGAGCTATACAACCGATTCCAGAGTCTCTCAGATTCCACCATGCTGGCAGAAGTTCCTCTTGCTAGCACACCTACACCGGATCCTGGCATTGCCCATACTGGCATGCCTACAGATCCCCCTCATAGACAGCAGCCACAACCAGTTAGTGTGGGGGAAGCTAGACACAGAAGGAGAACATGGAGGAGGGTGGTGGTGATTGGAGATTCTCTCCTGAGAGGCATGGAAGCTGTCTGCCGACCAGACCCGTTTTCCCGTGAGGTGTGCTGCCTCCCTGGTGCTAGGATACGGGATATCACGGAGAGGCTACCGAGGATGATCACACCTGCTGATCGTCACCCGTTCTTACTCATCCACGTAGGAACAAACAATACAGCTCGGGAAACTTTCCAAAAGATAGTTGGGGATTATGAAGCTCTGGGGAGGAAGATTAAGGACCTGGGGGATACCCAGGTGGTATTCTCATCCATCCTCCCAGTAATTGGCAAAGGTCCTCAGAGAGATAGCAAGATTTTTCAGGTCAATAGCTGGCTTCGAAAATGGTGTCATCGGGAAGGATTTGGATTCTGGGATCACAGGATGAACTTCCTTGAGGAAGGACTCCTAGCAAAGGATGGACTACATCTTACGGGTTGGGGGAAGAGTGTCTTCAGACAGGAGATGGCCAACCTGATCAGGAGGGCTTTAAACTAAATAAGAAGGGGGTGGGTTACGTCCAAAGGGAACCTAGGAATAAGGAAAATGCTCTGGATGGAAATTGCCAGGGCACAGCTGTAACTCAAAAATCTTTAGAGGGGCCTGGCCTTACAAAAAAGGAGGGAAATGCATTGAGTTGCAACCTCCAGGGCTTAAGTTGCATTTACACAAATGCACAGAGCCTGGGAAATAAACAAGATGAGCTGGAGCTTTTAGCAAGTGAAGGGAAATTTGATTTGATAGGAATAACTGAAACTTGGTGGGACTCCCATGACTGGAACACACAATTGGAAGGCTATCAGCTGTTCCGGAGGAACAGAAGTGGCAAAAGGGGAGGTGGAGTAGCATTATATGTCAAGAACATATATACTTGCTCTGAAATCCAGGAGAGTGGTCCGGATATCCCTGTAGAGTGTGTTTAGGTAAAAGTAAGGGGGGAAAATAAAAAACAAAACATTGTGGTGGGCGTCTACTATAGACCGCCAGGTCAAGGAGAAGGAGTAGACGATGTCTTCTTGGAGCAACTGGCAGGCATTGCAAGGAAATATGAGGTAGTAGTAATGGGGGACTTTAACTACCCAGACATTTGCTGGGAGACAAACTCAGCCAAACATGGAAGCTCCAGTAGATTCCTGATGGGCCTGGAAGATAACTTCATGGTCCAGAAAGTGGAGGAAACGACAAGGGGAGGGGCCATCCTTGACCTGATCTTAACAAATCGTGAAGAACTGGTTGATCAGGTCAACATAGTGGGAACTTTAGGGGAAAGCGATCATGAGCTGCTGGAATTTAGAATAATGTGGGAAATAAAAAGAGTGCAGAGTGAAACTTATATGTTGGATTTCAGGAAAGCTGATTTCAACAGGCTTAGAGGAGTCATAGGTGGGATCCCATGGGTTGATGATCTAATGGGGAAAGGGGCCCAAGATGGGTGGGAGCTCCTTAAGAGGCAGCTTCTACAAGCACAGTCAGAAACAATTCCAATAAAAAAGAAAGGGGGGAAAATGCTGAAAAAACCAGGTTGGCTCCACAGGCAACTTGGGGATCAGCTGAAGTTAAAGAAAGAGAAGTATAGGGAGTGGAAGACTGGAAAGATCACCAGAGAGGAGTACAGGCAGGTAGCCAGGTCCTGTAGGAAGGGGGTCAGGGATGCTAAAGCTCAGTATGAGCTGAGGCTGGCCAGGGGAGTCAAAGATAACAAAAAGAGCTTCTTTAGATATGCCCAGAGGAACAGGAGGAGAGACGAGGAGGTGGGGCTGCTCTTGGACAAGGATGGACAGCAGGTGTCTGGAAACCAGCAGAAGGCGGAGCTGCTCAACTCCTACTTTGCATCTGTCTATTCACAGAAGGAGGGCTGTGCAAATGGGGGTGCGGGATCATTGACTGATTCGGGGATGTGTTTACATCCCCAAAGAGGTAATGAAAACATGGATGGTGCAGAACAGCAGATTAAGATTGACAGAGAACTGGTTCGAAACCACTTAACTGGCCTAAATGAATTCAAGTCATTTGGACCGGATGAGCTGCATCCTAGAGTTCTGAAGGAACTTGCAGATGTCCTTGCAGAGCCTTTGTCGATCATCTTTGAGAAATCCTTGAGGAGTGGAGAAGTGCCACTGGACTGGAAGAGGGCAAATGTAGTCCCAATTTTTAAGAAGGGGAAAAAAGAAGACCCGGGAAATTATAGACCAGTCAGTTTGACTTCAATCCCGGGCAAGATATTAGAGCAAATCATAAAACACACAATTTGTGCACATCTAGACAAGTACTTGGTGATCAAAACAACCCAGCATGGATTTACCAAGAATAAATCTTGCCAGACAAATCTGATCTCCTTTTTTGATCGGGTTACGAGCTTACTGGACAGTGGCAATGCTGTGGATGTCATTTATGTTGACTTCAGCAAAGCATTTGACAAAGTCCCACATGACATTTTAATTAGGAAGTTGGAAAAATATGGGCTAGACAGGGCAATTGTTAGGTGGATCTGCAACTGGCTCGATGGCCGCACTCAAAGGGTTTTAGTAAATGGTTCTGTGTCAACCTGGAGGTCTGTTTCTAGTGGGGTACCCCAAGGCTCTGTCTTGGGACCGGTTCTCTTTAACATTTTCATCAATGACTTGGAGGAAGGGATACGGGGGAGCCTGATCAAATTTGCAGATGACACCAAACTGGGAGGAGTAGCAAACACATCAGAAGATAGGAGAAACCTCCAGGAGGATCTGGATAAACTGGAATCCTGGGCTGTAACAAACAGAATGAATTTCAACAGGGAGAACTGCAAGGTTCTGCACTTAGGCAATAAAAACCAAAAACATAGGTATAAAATGGGGGATACTTGGCTTGGCAGCACAACATGTGAGCGGGATCTTGGAGTCGCCGTGGATCACAAGCTGAACATGAGTCAGCAGTGTGATGTGTCTGCAAAGAAGGCAAATGCCATTTTAGGTTACATTAAGAGGACTGTAGCTTCCAAGTCACGAGAAGTTATAGTTCCTCTTTATTCTGCACTGGTGAGACCTCACCTTGAGTACTGTGTTCAGTTCTGGGCACCTCACTTTAAGAAGGATGCAGCCAAACTGGAGCAAGTCCAGAGGAGAGCGACAAGAATGATCAGTGGGATGGAAGGGAAGCCCTACGAGGAAAGGTTGGGGGAACTTGGGATGTTCAGCCTGGAGAAGAGGAGGCTGAGGGGAGACATGATTGCCCTCTTCAGATACCTGAAGGGCTGTCATAGGGAGGAAGGGGCCAATTTGTTCATAGCTGCTTCTGAAAGCAGAACTAGAACCAATGGGTACAAACTGCAAGAAAGGAGATTCCAGCTGGAAATCCGGAAAAAATTTCTGACTGTGAGGGCGGTTCGGCAGTGGAACAGATTGCCAAGGGAGGTGGTGGACTCTCCCTCACTGGGGATCTTCAAGCAGAGGCTCGATGAGCACCTGTTGGAGATGCTCTAGGGGGAATTCCTGCTGCAGGCAGGGGGTTGGACTAGATGACCTACTAGGTCCCTTCCAACTCTATGATTCTATGATTCTAACTATCTTTCAGTCTTGCCTACTTCACAGGGTTGTTGGGACAACAAAAGGGGGCAGACACCACGTACATAACCCTGAGCTCCTTGAAGAAAGTGTGGTAGAAAAATGGGGGGAAAGGAAATTACAGTTGATTTAAACCTATGGTTGCAGCATCCCTGTAGCATGCTCTTCATGCCAAAGGCCCATCTAGTCCAGATTCCTGAATCTCATAGTGCCCACCAGGGGTGTCTGGGGGCACACAAGGCCTGAATGCTTGTGCCCTGCCTTGCACCTGGCATTGTGAGGTATCCTACTCCTGAAACCAGAGGGTTCCAGAGGGTTCCAGGAGTACATTCATCACTGCTTGTAACCATGGTTTGTGATGGGCTGTTCCTCCTGAAATTTATCCAATCCCTTTTAAAGGCATCTAGGACATTTGCCATCACTCCATCCTGTGACAAGGAGTTCCACAGACAAATGACACACAGGTGCTTTGCCTTTATACCAATGACAATGGATGCAGCTATTTAAAAAAAGGCTGCAAAAATGCCTCCCAGGTCCTCTCATGTCAGAAACCGTTCCCTCAGCATTCCCCTTTTCTGAGAGATAAATGGATAAATACTGAGAGGTCAGTTGTTTTGGATAGAGGCATAAACAGCAAAATAAGGCTGTAATCCTATACAGTGGCGCCTCAGGTAACAAGCGCTTCACGTAAAGTATGTTTCATGTAACAAATAAAAATTTCTCTAGGATTCTGCTTCATGTAACAAACTGTGATTCACATAATAAACACACTTGTTGGCAGTTGGGGCAGACATGTTGGCCGGCAGCCCTTTTAAAAAGCGTCAGGGCTGCCAAGTGCGCCTGCCCATAGCGAAAGCAACACTTCCACGCTATTCCTCCTGTGGCCGGGCTTCCACTGGGCAGAGGGAGAGAAGAGCAGTGGAGAAGAGGGAAGCAGCTCAGGGCTGGCCATAAGGGAGCAGGGGAGAGAGAGGCTCAGGGGGAAGAGAAGGAGAAAATGGGGAGACACTTTGAAAGTGTCTTTGATTACAGAAGAAAGTATTTTTGATTGCAGCCTCCTAACCATATCTACCCAGAAGTAAGCCCCATTGTATTCAATGGGGCTTACTCCCAAGGAAAGTGTCTTTAGGACTGCAGCCTAAGTAGACTTCATAGGATCATGCACACTGAATGCATGTTTTCAATTCAATTCCACTGTTTTGTCATCATTTTTACATCCAGTTAATATTTTTATATGAATATTTTTGGGGTTGTGGAACCAGTCGTCTGAGTTTCCATTATTTCCTATGGGAAAATCCGCTTCACATAAAGAACGTGTCATGCGACAAACATACCTCTGGAACGAATTAAATTTGTTACATGAGGCACCACTGTATATGCTTTTCTGTATATGCTTTTTCATAGAATGAAATGGTACTTGCTTCTAAGTAGACCTAACAAAGTTGGCCCTCTAAGGTTGCCTTTTCTGAGGGGCAGAGAAGGCAGTGCTTTGATGTTCCTCAGCAAAAGTTTGGGAGACAGTTGATGGAAAAATGGCCTACTGCAGGGGAAGATGCTCAGGGAATTCCCCCAGAGATCATCATCATCTTAGTGTTTTTCCCACCCAGGCAGGGTCCACTTGTTTGGCTAGGTGTAGCCATTGATACAACTGAGATATCGTTCAACCAATGTATCACTCCATCAGTCATTGAAGGCATTTTATACCTACTGCCAGGTACCTATTTATCTAATTGCATTTACCTGTTTTAAACTGCTAAGATGGCAAGAGATGGGTGCTCACTCTGTCTTGAAGAACTCAGGGGTCTTGAATTCGGGTTTTAGGCTGCAATCCTAAAGACACTTTCCTGGGAGTAAGACCCATTGAAGACAACGGGGCTTACTTTTGAGTAGACATGGTCAGGCTTGTGCTCTTAAACTGCATTCTAACCACTGTAGCACTCCTAGGGATTCCCTCAGACATGTCAGCTGAAATAACTCGGGGGGAGTCATGGGGGAAAGCCTGCAACAACATCCAGGCATGGCTGGGCTTTCCTCCCCTTCCCCTTGCCACTATTAATAGTGAGTTGTCAGATTCTCCTGGCTCAGTGCATCACTGAGCAATGGAAAGTCTGAGGCAAAAATACCACCATAAAAATAGAGCAGCTGGAAAGGATGCTTGGCGCCTTGCAGGAAGAGGGGAAATCACCAATGCCTGGCAGGCAACAAAAGGTTGCGGTGAGGAAGGTAATTTCTCACCCAGAGTAAGGTGTTCACACCTGGGCTACCTTCACCTCCATCTCCCACCCCCAGGACTAGCTCAGAAGATGTCTTTTTCCCCTTAGGATTCCCTCCCTGATCCATCTGACTGAAGCGGGGATGTAAGGTGGGTGGTGAGGCAGTTGAGGTAACTCCCCATTGGAGTACTTCAAAAAGGTCACCACTGTAAGAGATGCCCAAGCACTTCCAACCCATGGGTTCTGCCTCACACATAGACCAATGACATGTGGTGGGTGGTGAGGCAGAGCTTCTGCACAGGAGTCCTTCAAGGTCACAGTGTGAGGCGCCCAAGCACACACAACCTATGTGTTCTGCCTCACATATGGATTAGGGTAGGGTAGCCATATGTCCCGAAAAGCAGGGATAATCCCAATTTTGGGGATTGTGTTCATATACTGGCAAATGGGACAGAGGGTCCCGCTTTTGTGGAAGAGAATTATGGCAACCCAAGATTAGGGATTTGTGGTGGGTGTTAAACTTAGTATGGTTAAAGGTATAGGCACTCTGTCTCAGTTTGAATCTTGTAATTCTCATTTATGGCCTTCAATTCCCCTAATTCTTCCTGGGAAGGCTTTTGTTTTTCATAGCTGTGAGACAAAAATCCAACAGAAATCCTGCTCTAACTGTCCCCATTTACCAGAGACAACCCATCTTTTGGTATCTTTCCCCAGGAAATAATTGCCCTAGTTGTGTCCGCGTTCTTTTCCAGTACTGAGCCTTCTTCAGGGCTCAGCTCTTTCCCTAAATGTAAAATTTCTGGGTAGGCAGCAAGGCTAGGGTTCCCAGATACAAAGGGTACAGAGTGCCTATACCTTTAATCATGTAGAAGAGGGGATTTTGGCAGTTGCAGGGGAGAAGGGGGCTTAAAAAGATGCACTTGCCAAAATCCCCTCTTGTATGCATGGTTAAAAATACAGGCACTCTGTCCCCTTTGTATCTGATAACCTTACAGCAGGGTGACTATATCTGGGGCTGGTGCCAGGCTAATTTGCACCCTATGCAAGGCCAATTATTTGCACCCTCAAGACTGTAAGATTAAAAATTAATGAAACAATCCAAATCATGTTAACTCAGAAGTAAGCCCCGTTGTGTTCAATGGCTTTTATTCCCTGGAAACTGTTTCGGATTGTAGCCTAAGTGAATTTATTTCACTTTTTATGTTTGTTTTGGTATTTAGCTTATCACGAATAATTAAATTGTCAGTTGCGATTTTTTGCATGGGTTAAATAATGAATTTGTATAAAATGCTGTCCCTCAAAGGTCAAGATCTGTGCCTAGTTGGCCTACTGATAACACTGGCCCTGGCTATATCTTGTTTCAAACATACATGAATGCAAGCACCCATGCATGAGCATTAAGGAGTCAATAATGTACAGAGTGCCATTTTGAGATTATTCCAAGGTAAGTAAGTTTAAATTGCTGGTATGTATTGTAATATTGTTATTTTTTCTGATTCTTTTTACCTAAAGATGTATACTTTTTCTCAGGCTAGTGGTCTAGGATACTATGCATACTTACGTGAGAGTAGGTCCCACTGAACATACGCAGTTTTCTTCTGAGTAAATATGTAGTGCGTTGGGCTCTTAAAAGCCGAGCGGAGGACACGTTATCACAAAGTAAATCAATGTTGCAAACATCAGAAGAAGTTGAACTTTCAGCAATGTGTAATTGGAGGTGGAGAGGCAGAAATTTTGCTATGAGAATTAGGACATTAGACTCATATTCCTGTTCTTCTTTGTGAAATACTGGAAAGCATGCATTGCTGTGCTTTAAAAAAGCTTTATAGTTGAATTTCTGTCTGTGGTGGAATTGTAAAATCCAGGGGTTCAGGCAAAGTTTCACGCGGTAAGATTGTTTTCTTTCTTTTCTTTCTTGTAAATGAAATGAGAATTAAAAACATAATAAAGTGGTCAAGCATGTGAGGCCTAAATTTCATTTATTTGGTGGGATAGAGGAAAGCATGCTTTTTTGCTTGCTGCTATCAAATGCTGCTTGATTGTAAAGAATATTGTATGTTCCAATACTATAATGCTGATATCTTACTAGCATATTTTGGATATATTAATAAATGAACTTCTAATTCATCAGAATTGCTAATTTGAAATTGGTAGAAGCGTAGGAATGAGTAATGCTTTGAGGGTATGCATTAAAATATATTGAGGTTTTCTCAAGAGTCATGGACTGGTGTAATACAAATGAACCATTTGATCATCTATGCTAGAGAGAAGTGCCTTCAGACTCAGATGTTTTTCTTTTAAATATCCTTAAACAATAAACATACAAGCAAAAAATTCTGACAGGGCCCAATCCTATGCATGCCAACTTAGAAGTAACCCCATTGTGTTCTAGAGCAAGGGGCTTCAACCTTTGCAGGATCCCAACCTGCTTCCATAGGAAAAAAATTTTCACTCACTGGCCGGGGACTGTGCATGCTCAGTTCACACCAGACAGGAGCAACAGGGCATGCGCAGCCCAGCATCCAGACTGCGCCCACACAGTTCACTTTAGGCGGGAGTTATCTGGGCATGTGCAGCCCTGCAATTAGGCTGCACATGTCCACTTCATTCCTGGTCAGTAGCAAACTTGGCAGGCTGAAGGCAGCAGCACTCTGGCGTTTGGTCTTGGTGCAGCCCAGCCAGTAAGGTGCTACAGATCAGCAGTGGGCCACGGACCAGGGGTTTAGGACCACTCTTCTATAGGGCTTACTCATAAGAAAGTGTGTATTGGATTGCAGCCATTCCTTTATTATCAATGGAACTTACTTCCAGAAAAATGTGGATAGGGTTGCAGCCTCAGTCACTCACTAAGTAACGTATTATACCACTGCAATATTGTAGTTGTATCCCTAGATTCGTTTTATTTTTTAAAAGAGACTTCCAGTTCCTTCCACTGGATACTTCATACAGTACTTTGCTTTCCTGTTAAGTGCTCCCAGGTCATTCACTGGACATGTCCCTACAGTGCAATACAAATCATGATCTGACTGGATTCTTATGCTAAACTGAAATAGGAAAGTCAGCCTGCAGCCAGTTCCTAACACTGCTGTGATACTGGTACATACTGGCACTGGAACAGCTTTAACACATTTAGCATAAGAATTGTAGCTGCTGGAATAAGTGGACATTTCTCACTATATGCTGGGTAAAGCCCCTGCAGCTAAGTAGGGCTGCTCAGATGTGCTGCAGCAATATTGCTGACACAAATCTGAATAACACCATGTTGGTGTTCCTAATCCTGAGAAGCAGTATTGGATAAAGTGGTAGCTGCAGCAGCCATTCCCAATCCTTCTGGGGCCTGATCCACATTCCTCCATATACTCCTCTGCCCCATTTAGTCCCCAGCCTCAGTTCTTTCCTCCCCACCCTATGGTGGCCAGCAGAGCTCCTAATTCTTCTGGCAGGCACAGGCCTCTGACGGCAACCTTATTGCCAGTGTGACAATCCTTCTGCACATGCCTTTCCTGAGAGTGATAACTGACCTGTGATCAGGCTGTTGTAATCACCATCTCTGTCTGTCTGCCTGTCTGTTTGTCTCGCTCTCTCTTCTCCTTTTCCTCTCTCATTGCTTAATCACACAGTTCCATGTGGATCCAAATCATATCCCTAATCTTCTTGACTGCAATCTAATCCTGTTGATTGTATAAACAAATTGGTTAACCTGTATCTAACCATCTCATGAATAACCTTGTGGACTTTGCCTGGCAGGTAAAACAAGGTTATCAAGCCCATTTTTCTGCTGATTGAGAATCTTATTATTGCTTATTCCTGGATGTTTGTTCTTCAATAAGAAAAAGAGAAAAAAGAGAGTTTTCTCCAGTAGAAGTTTTGCTCCATTCAATTTCATTTCTAATTTCACTTTTCAGGAATCCAACCATCCAGCTGTATTTAACTGGAAATGTCTCTGTTCATGTTTGATATGTTTGCTGTTCTATATTTGCTTAAGGCGGCAATTCTAAAGACACTTTCCTGGGAGTACGACCCATTGAACACAATAGAGTTTACTTTTGAGTAGACATGGTTAGGATTGTGCTCTCAGTGTAAGGTATCTAATGTAGTTCAGAAAGACAATGCATGTAACCAAGCAAGACAGAAACGAAGGGCCATGCTAAAGATAGACATGATGAAATGTTTTCAAAAATATGGCCTGCAATTCAGGGAATCTGGGCTCGGCTGAGAAGAGTATGGGAAGGTGAAGGACCCTGAAGGCTATTTTGGGGTTTTTTGGTTCATGTTATCATGGAGATTTTCCATATACTGTTTATAAATACAAAATGTAGCAAGTGCAGGAAAACATTTCACTATTTTTCCCCTACACTATAACTGAGCTGATTTAGAAAGCAAATAAATTAATAAAAATAAACAAACCTATTTCTTAATAATCTATACAAAACAAGCCAAAAACTGTTAATATAATTCTAAGTTATGGAGAAAAATCTTATTTTGCTCAATTATTAGTTTAATATCTCATGTACATCTTTTTTGGAAATGTTTATCCAGATAATACTCATTACTTATCCATATTAAATTGTTAATTTTATTGATTTGCAAATTCTCCAGTTTTTTCATTTTGCATTTACACAAGAAGGGCATCCACTGGATCATGCTAAAGGCCCATCTAGTCCAGCTTTCTGTAGCACACAGCAGCCCACCAGATGCCTTAGGGAGTGCATACGACACCTGTTTTCCAGGTGCCCTCCCCTGCATCTGGCATTTTGATCTACACACACCCCTCTTGGCTTGGCATATAGAGGCTATATGCCATCACCACATCCTGGGTAAAGAAATATTTTCTTTCTCTGCCTAACTTTCCCAAAATTCAATTTTAGTGGATGTTTGGACTTAGAGGATTTTGACTTGACCATTAACATATCCTATCTTTAACACAGATCGTAATATTATTTTGTAATATTATCCTAGTTAATTAAATTGACCACTTTCCCCCTCTAGATGTGACTTTCTTGAAGGACCACCAGTGTTGAATAACTCAAAATATTTGCACTATCCATTTGATATATTTCCCCTAGTTAAATGCTGGCTAAGAACTTATTCCAAATTTCTATTTAATTTTGGAAGTCATTTTATATATAAAATCACTCACTCGCTCACTCACATAGGTACTAATCAATGCCTAGCCAAAACCACCAGACCTAGAAGCATGAAATTTGGGAAGGTATTCCTTCCATGATGTAGGCATCCTGTCATCTACTCAGAACTGATTTTTAGAAATTCAAGTATAGGGACAAAAACACGTATTCCTTTTCACCTCCTTAGGGGTTAAATTTCAAAAAATCAGTTCTTGAACCTTTACCAACTTTTATTAGGCATAAATGTTTGGTAACTTGTCCAAGCAACAGCATATGAAAAACAATAATACTAATATTAGGCTAGTATGTGAGTGCACACGCACACAGATCCAAAAATTATATATATGTATGTACACACATGCACACATACAGAACATACATACCCAAACCTTTACCTTGTGCTATGACTTGGAATACAATCCTAACCATATCTACTCAAAAGTAAGCCCTATTGTGTTCAATGGGTCTTACTCCCAGGAAAGTGTCTTTAGGATTGCAGCCTTAATTTCAGTTTCATAGAAGTGAAGAACTCATTTCAGACATGCAT
The DNA here is from genome assembly GCA_030015325.1 of Cryptoblepharus egeriae. Lineage (NCBI taxonomy): Eukaryota > Metazoa > Chordata > Lepidosauria > Squamata > Scincidae > Cryptoblepharus > Cryptoblepharus egeriae. The sequence continues at coordinate 58,990,397 of JAREYC010000007.1, forward strand.
TTTTTCCACTCACTGGTGAATCCAGTGATAGTATTCCCCTTTAACTGTTTTGTTGGAATGGTACCAAAATGGAACTGCACACTAAATATATTCTGTGTTTGGGAATCCCTAGTAGGTATTTCCCTGATGGCATTATTCCAATAACATATTTGCAGAGTAATTTCAGGCTTCCAGAAATGGGATAGCATCTGTGAAAGGATTCTAATTTAGCTACCGCATCCTCTAGAGAGGACAGTAAGCATAAGAAGTCTGTTATCCTGCACCAGTGAAAGTATTTCCTTTGCTTTTCATGGACAGAAATCAAAGCAAAGCCTGTGGAATAAGAAAGTTTTCAGAGGTTTATCGGACAACCAGATAAATTTATTGCAGTTCATACTGATTACCTATGTATTTATTTTATTCACATTTTTAAAATCATCTTTCTTCCAAGAAGCTCAGGGTGGTGTGCATTGTTCCTCCCTTTCATATGTCCCCCCCGACAACCCAATGAGGCTGTAAAGAACCAAAGATTCTATGGTTGGACTCCATTTTGTGGAGTAGCTTCCATTTTGTGTCAGAAGCAGATTCCCTGAGGATTCTGTCACCCGACCATGACAGTTTTCCCTGTTAGAAAGGCAGTTGGTTCTGTTGTGGAGTTTCAGTTAGGACCAGGGTTGAGAGCCAGTAATATCTGGTTAGTCTCTTGGGTGGAGTATTGAGTTGGTTTGGGATTAGCTTTGTTATACAGTGGCGCCTCACATAACAAATTGAATTTATACTGGAGGCATGTTTGTTACATGAATCGTTCTTTACGTGAAGCAGATTCCCCCATAAGAAATAATGGAAACTCAGACGATTGGTTCCAGACCCAAAAAATATTCATATAAAATATTAACTGGATGTAAAAATGATGACAAAACAGTGGAATTGAATTCAAAACATGCATTCAGTGTGCATGATCCTATGAAGTCTACTTAGGCTACAATCCTAAAGACACTTTCTTGGGAGTAGGACCAGTGGTGGGCGGCAGCAGCAGGTTCGCACCTATGCTATAGAACCGGTTCTTAAAAAGAGATAGTACATATAAAGTTTAAAAATAGCCATTTAAAAGTGGCTGCCAGATGGACAGAGAACCGGTTCTTAATTTCTTTGAAGTCCATCACTGAGTAGGACCCATTTAACACAATGGGGCTTACTTCTCAGTAGACATGATAGGAAGGCTGCAATCAAAGACACATTCTTCTGTAATCAAAGACACTTTCATAGTGTCTCCCCGCATTCTCCTTCTTTTCCTCCTGAGCCCCCCTCTCCCCTGCTCTCTTCTGGCTAGCCCTGAGCTGCTTCCCTCTTCTCTATTGCTGTTCTCTCCCTCTGCCTAGTGGACGCCAAGCCACAGGAGGAACAGTGCGGAAGTGTTGCTTTCGCTATGGGCAGGCGCACTAGGCAGCCCTGACGCTTTTTCAAAGGGCTGTCAGCCAGCGCGTCTGCCCCAACTGCCAACCAGTGTGTTTGTTACATGAAGCACAGTTTGTTATGCGAAGCAGAATCCTAGAGAAATTTTTGTTTCTCTAGGAACATACTTGTTCTAGGAACAAACATATTTTGTTTCTCGTGGAACATACTTTGCGTGAGGCGTTTGTTACATGAAGGCGCCACTGTATTTGGTTTTTACAGTCTCTGAGTATACCTTTTATGGTGAAATGTAACATGTTTTGATTTTAAAAATAAATAATTTTAATATTTAAGCTGTGCCAGTATTGGAACTGAGACCATACTAAATCCATTTGAGCTCCTCAGTGGTGGGATTGAAATAAATTAACAACAGGTTCTATGTCGCATTAGTAACCGGTTCTCAGAACCAGGCGCTCATTAGCAAAGGGTTCTATAGAACCTGTGAGAGCCCCCTGAAGCCCACCATGGAGCTATTGGTGGAGAAATAATATTTTTTACAGAGGCAAATAAGGCTAAGGGCTGCAATCCTAAAGACACTTTGTTGGGAGTAAAACCCATTGATCACAATGGGACTTACATTTCAGTAGACATGGTTAGGATTGTGATCTTAGAGAGGGGATTTGAACATGGACCTTCAAACCACTGCACCATACTATCTCACATCTGTAGCTTTATATATCTTTCTCTCACTCATCAATGTCCAACCAAAACCACTGGACCTAGTAGTGTCCTAGAAATTTGGGGCGGGTGTTCCTTCCATGACTGAGACAACCACCAAGAACCGGTTTTTGGAAATTCCAACCAGAAGGGGGTGAAAAGGGGTGCAATGCATTTTCCTCCCTATACTTTGCATTGAAGAATCCCTGACTGAGGGCCATGGGAGAGCAATCAATTGCTGGAGCAGTCCACTTTATCTCACATTGTGGTTGCGCAGAAAGTGGAGGTGCCTAAATAGTGGCTTGTGAATCACATTTCTCTAAACCAAGGGTCTCCAAACGTTTTGGCAGGAGGGCTACATCATCTCTCTGACACTGTGTTAGGGACCAGAAACCTAATTTTCATTTCAAATTTGAATAAATTTACATATAAGAATGTATTGGAGTGGATTACAAGACTTGCCCCAGGGCTGGATAGAGGGATCTTGCTGGGGGCCACATTGAGATTTGCCAAGGCACCCAGGCTGGGGTTTGTAGACCCCTGCTCTAAACCATGGAGTCTCTGTTCAGTTTTGTTGTATTTTGTTGTTGTTGGATTTTCGTTCTTAACTGTTAGTGACAACAGGGGTATATGTGATTACTTGGACTGGGGAAATACCCCCGTTTTTATAAAATGGCCTATGTAAGAAAGGAGTTGTTCCTACAGTAAAACCTTGGACTGAGAGTAACTTTGATTGAGAGTGTTTTGCAAGACAAGCAAAATAAAATGAATGTTTTGCAAGACAAGCAAAGCAAAATGATTCAAAATGGGTGGGATGCTTGAAGAGTGATTCAAAATGAAGGGGACAAAAACATGCAAGGTTGCCTGCCTTTTTATCCCATTCATTTTGAATCACCCTGTATATAAAACTGAAAAGTGTCTGACTCATCAATGCCCAGCCAAAACCGCTGGACCTAGAAGCATGAAATTTGGGGAAGGTGTTCCTTCCATGATGCAGGTACCCCCTAAGAACCAGTTTTCAGAAATTCCAACTGGAAAGGGGTGAAAAGGGGCACAAAGCATTTTCCTCCCTATACTTTGCATTGAAGAATCCCTGACTGAGGGACACTCTGCCCCATGGGAAGAAATGAATATTTTTGTTGTATTAATACACCATTCTACCATCCTTTACAATTTTCTTGATGCTGTTTTGTTACATTTCACAAAACCTGATTACATCTCTTATTTACAGTTCTATATACAAGGCTATGTATGCTTCTATTTACATTTCTATCTACAATCATGTAACCATCTAAACCCATATACATACAATTCAAATCCATAATTACCCAACTGTTTACTTTCCCGCTGCTGGCTGTTTTGAGCTGATGAAGCTATCTGACACACTCTATGCAGCCATTTTTACTGGCTTGGCGTGCCTGGTGTGTCTCTAGGTGATGGGAGTTGAGTTAAGCCATCCCCATTTCTCTTGCCACCGTTGTGTTCTCAAGGCTCCCTTGACTATCAAGGCTCCCCTGCCCCTCTGCTTTTTTCCCCATATTGCAAAATCTGTGAGTTTTTTAGTCATCATGTCTGCCTGGATGGTGGCGAGGTTTATTAACTGTACCAAGTCCCAGGGACTTTGGCCTGGTATGTGGGACCAAGTTATGTATATTGCAATGAACTAAGTACCTTTGGCCAGCTCTGCGACGCAGCTGGAACCATTCGTAACAGCTCTGCTGTTCCATTGGACTATTTCAGTGGTGTGGAGAGGGGGGATTTGCTGCTTGGGTACCAGCCTACCCTCTATAATTATCTACCCAGGACTTCGTGCTTCACATACAGCGTCAAGCACGATACCATTGTCTTTCGAGACTGATGGATGCCAATGCAAGTACCTTTGGTGTTTGTTAAGGAAAACAGCAAAGTGAAACTTGGAACTGAAAAGGAATCCTCCATATGTTTATAAATCACTGTTTGCGTGCATGCAACACAACAGAAATGTGTTTTACTGTGAATGAATTTCCTGATGCTTTCTAAGTTGAATAATTGCTCATGAGTACTCAGCTGGTGACTCACTGAGATGCATTGAGAGACACATTGTCTGCAATTAATAACCCTCCAATCCCAAAGAGATTATTGAAGATTTTGTATTTGTCCTAGGTAACTATTAAAATTTTTAAAAAGTCTTTATAAAGAAGTAAGTATTAAACACCTCCAAAAATAAACCCTTTAGCACAGCTGGTCCAATCTTTTGGAGAAACTAAAAAAATGTGTTTGTTTTGTGTTTGCTTTAAATCACAATTTTTTTAAAAAAAATTGAAGGACAGATTTCAAAGCAATTCTAGCATGTAGTTCTTTATATTGAACATTTTTCAATCATGGCATTTTTGGCACATTAATTTCTTCAATATTTTGAAAGACGTACCACTGCGCTGAAGTAGCCATACTTATTGGTAGTTGTTATTTAAGTGAGAAAAGTCAAAACTGTGCCTTTCTCTTCTGCAGGCTCCTATAACAGATGAAGACAATATGGAGGATGGATGCTGTCAAAAACTGGTCTCTGCCAAATATTTTCGACTGTTGTTACTAATATTGATTCCATGCATTTGTGCCCTTGTACTCTTGTTGGTAATTCTTTTTACATTTGTAGGTGAGTAGTACTGTAGAATGAAAATGAGAACAAAAGCGAAACATGCTAAATTTGATGGTGTAAACAGGTGCTTAAAGTGATTTTTTAATAATGTAAGAAAAATCTCAAAACGTCAATATGTTTATTTGGTGAGTAAGAGTAGATGAATAACCAATGGAGTGTGTACACACATGCATGCACACCCACCACACCACATACATGGGGAGGAAGTGTATACTTGTGGGACTTTTTCTTCAGTAGAAGCAGTGATTTAACTGTTTGAAACTTTTTCAGTAGAGCCTAAGCTGAGAAGCATCAGACGTAGCAGGAGGCAAAAGAGTCTACATCTCTTCTGAGCAATATTTGAGGGATTTAAGTAAGCTTATGTTACCTTAAGGTTAAAATCTTATATAAATTTACCCAAATCCCCCAATGCAGAGAGATGTAGCCATCTTGCCAAATGTTTTTCCACCCCTGCTCTACATTATTATGTATGACACAGACACATATAACTATGGCTTTTTAAGTTAAAGTTCTTGCTAATGAAAGAGATAATTTATTAAGTCTGGGCGAAGTTATAGAAATGTAGGCAGAAATAACACTGAATGCAAAATAATACTATACGAGCAAAGGCAGTCCTATGCATGTTTCTTTGAAGTTATTGGAAAAACCCCTAAAGCAATGTGTATGGATTACCTTGAAACTTAGCATGTGTGGAAACAAAACAAATGCATTTTTAGCCATCGCCTTTACATCTCACTCTATTGGGCAGGAACAGGGGATGATGATTTGCAACTGGAGCGTTTTATAGCCTCTGGTTTCAATATTATGTTTAGGAGAGAACCATTGTTGGGCAAGCCAACATTTTAAAAGTAATGACTGTACTGGCTGATAACTTGGAAAGTTGTTGGATTTGCCTTTAGCCAAAGAACAAGCTGAAGTGGATTAAGATAATGAAGCTTACCAAACAGGAAGCATGATATTCAAAATTTAATTCTGGGTATTTAACATTCCATCTGAAGCCTTCAAATCCTCTGTTCTGTTCACGCATCTATGAAGTGAAAACATAGATCAGAGAAAGGTACTAGAAACATTTACACTGTTTTGCTCTCCAGAGAAAGAGGGCCAATTAACTATTCAGTTAAATTCATAAAACTAGGAACAAAACACCAGTATCACTTAACTTAATTGGGAAATATCCCAAATAAAATTAAAAGCCAGTACACTGTTGCAAAACTGGTATATACAGGAAAGTCAAATTGCCCAGTGCCAGTAAAGGGTCCTACTGACTAAGAGCACAATCCTATCCAAATTTTTAGTGCCGATGCAGCCACAATTCAGCCCTTAGGTAAGCAATTATTTCTTTCCTTACCTTAAGGAAACCTATGTGACTGCCCCGCGATGGCAGGATTGCATTGGCACCCATCAGCATTGGAAAGTTGGATATGATTGAACCTTCAGTTAGCAAACATTTTTCAAAAAAAGTAGTTTTAGATAATGTTGATTAAATATTGTTTTTTCCCACTTATTTACCAAGCTTGCTGGGGGCAGCCCTTACCACCTACCACTACTGCTCATTCAAAAGTGAGGAGAGAGAATGAAGAGAGTAGTCAACTGACCCTGGCAGTTTCCCAATTCCTATTCCAATTATTTACCATTTCCCCTTGCTCCTGTCCTTCCTACTGTGGTGAAGACCCGAAGGTGCTAAGGACAGATCTACACACATTTGGCCTTGACACTGCGAAGCGTAATCAGCCCAACAAGAGTGTACCAGAGGACCAAGGCATTGTTGGAGAAGAGAGAAAAACATTTTAAGAACTGAGTTTTGTATGGTAGAGTGGCAGTTGGAAAAAGCAGTTAGGATGACAGTTAAGAACAGTTAGAGGAGGCAGTTTGGGCAGGGCCAAGAGAATAGGGACAGTTAGAGCAACTACAGTTGGGGTGTTGGAGCAACTATAGTTAGGCCAACAGAACAGGGACAGTTGGAGAAATTACAGTTGGGATGAGAAGTCCAGTGTGATAAGAGTGAGGACAAACTTGGGGATCAGTACCCATCCCCAGCTGTGCAGGTTAAAGTCCTGAAGCACAGATATGACAGAGCCACTTCATTCTCAGAGTGTTATTTACTATTACAACCTGTAAATAAAGTTAATCACCTGTGACTCACTGTCTCTTCTGTCCTGAGTCTCTCAATGACATGACTAATGGTGCTCCATTTAATGTCCTCCTCTCCCGGTCTGAGAGAAGAACCAAAAACTGTTCTTCTCAAAGAGAAGAACTACCCTTCTCACACTACCCTTCTCAAAGAGAGAGCAGGATTGTGCTGCCTATATTTCTCTATATCTTTCTCAGTTCTTTTTTGTTTCTCTTTCTCTATATTTTCCTTTAGAAGTGGTGGCACCACTAATTTTAATCATAATTATAATGTAATATACTTGTTTTTAGAACCCATCAGATTAAGACAAGAAGTTTTGAGAAGATATTGTTATTGCTTTATGTATGAAAAAGTGGGGAGGCAGGACAAGTAAGCCAGTCCAACCTACTTTCTCCTCCCTGTTTGCTCCCTGGGACTTGAGCTTTTGGACTTTCATTCCTTGGGAGTCAAGTGTCCAGACATGGGGTTAGTTCTGCACTGGCTGGCAGTATTATACTAGTAGTACTATAGTAGAACTATATAGACTATAGAACTATAGTCTACCATGAATGTTTAGAAATCAGATTGTGTCTTGTCAGAAGCCTAGGTCTGGAAAAGGTGGCCCCAGAGGGCAGTCTCAGAATGAGAGCCTAGCCCCCAAATCCAGAGTAACTACGGGAGCACGTAAGAGACATTATGTGCAGCCATAGTTACTGCACTACCTAGTGAAAACCTATGGGAAATTCATATTGGTATCCAGAGTAAATTGTTCTTACACCGGAGCAAGGACTCCCTGTAGTTACTCTGGATTTTGCCCTAGATCTATCTACCTGAAAGATGTGGCTCCAGAGGGAAGTCCACAGGGCAATCTTGGAATGAGAGGCCATGTCTACCTAGAAAGTAGATCAAGTCCAGATGGGAGCCATCTGGTTGACCAGGGCTCTAAAGTTAAGGTAGTGCTCATGCTTAAACACAAACTCAATACAAACTGAACACTGGATCTAGCCCAGTGTAAACCTCTGCAGGGTGTCCCCTTTGCTAACACCTTATTGGGTCTGTGTTATAATAAAATTTCATTGAGTCTTCAAATAATCAGACTCATTGGGCCATTCTGAGTTAAGAAAAATACTTTTTATTTAGGTTGTAATCCTGAACACACTTTTCTAGGAGTAAGAACCATTGAACACAATGGGGCTTACTTTTGAGTAGACATGGTTAGGATTGCATCCTAAGATAGATTTTTGTTTTTTGGCCATAACTTTTGATAGAATGGAGATATTTTTTATTTTTTATTTTTTGATATTTTTTGTTTTCTAATTTTTTAATTGCATTCTTTCATTTTCATGGCATCCTGCAATTTCATTGCAGTTAAGCATCCAGCAGTACGTAGCATGTACAACTGCAGTTTCAGCAATATTGGTGATTTAGTGTCACCCCTTCCCAAGAGTGGAACCTGGGGCAAACTACCCCTGCACCCTGCTAGCTATGCCACTGCTTTCACACTCCTTTTAAAAGAACCGTATCTGATTTGGTGTCCCCAAGATGACACCGAGATATCTTTGGAAAGGCATGGCTATTTTTACAGTGGTCTCTGGCGTGATCTGTGGTAGAAGCAACTATTAAAAGAGGAATTGTTTAGCTTATGAAATCGTTTAGTTCTTGAATGAGAGCAGGGAGGAAAAGGAATGAATATTATACTTTGCTTGTTACTTAAATGTATAAGTTTAGAAATTAGTTTTCCTTTAGTAAATTTCCTTTTATTATCCTTTGCTATTTCTGAAATGTATAGGTTTAGAAATGAAATATAAAAATTACCTTGTACTTTTCAAATTTTTTCTTCAGCTTTCAGTATCTCACACATGTGCTGCTCTGATAAATAGCTCATGTGATGTGACCCTTTGGTTATATATTTTGAAGAATAACTGAGTTTAACTTTTAGAAGATACCAAAAATTGTGATTTGCACAGAATCACAGTATGTATTCATTGGTCTTAACTTTATTTTAAGGAGAAGAGATAGACATCAAAGTTTGCAACTCTAAACACTCTTTCCTGGGAGTAAGCTCCACTGAATATAATGGGACTGAGTAGAGAGGCTTTGGATAGCCCCCCCAAACAGCTTGCTTTCTGCTAAGAGACAAAGGGTGGAGATCACTAAAAGCTATTGATATTGCAAGCTTTCTGAGGATTTATTGAAATTCTCCTTGCAGTAAAATGAGTCTTGTGACAGCTTAAAGACTGGCACATTTTTTGTAACTGAAGGCTGCAATCTGAAAGACATTTTCCTGGGAGTAAGTCCAATAGAACATAATAGGGCTTACTTTTGAAAAGACATGCTTAGGATTGTGCTCAGAGTGTATAATATCTGGTCAGATGCAGGATATACAGTGGATAGATTATCTACCTATTAATGCAACCCTAGCAACAAGATATAATAAAAGTGGTGGGAGGCTTGGCACAGCGGGCAGAGCTCCATGCTTTTTACATACTCTACCGTCTACTACCCTGAGTCTCTTATTGTCACATCTGGTCTCTCAACCCAGAACTGGTGAGGGTGTCATCACCAGTTACTTCTGGTGGTACTTTCAAAGGATCATGCAAAGTAGTACACAGGGGGATAATAGCTAGTACAGAAGAAAAAAATTGAAACATGAAATTGCTTAAAACTCAATTCATTGAGTTTTACTAAGAACTTTACAGTAACAAAGAAAGAAGTACAATTGCTGTACAAGCAGAAACAAGACGAATAAGAAACTCGAAATCTGGTCAAAGTAGAAAGAACATTAAACTAGCCATAAGTTAGATTACAGTTTCCCTACTGGTAGGGATTATTTAACCTAACGACATCCACATACTATATACTGGATGATTCTGCTCATATGCTGTCAATCTTCCAACATCTTTAGACTGTAGACAATTTGTAGACAATTGTAGAAATTAGATTGTATCAGTGGCATAATCAGGGAAGGTGCAGGGGGCTATAAGCTTTAGGGGGGCTGCAAGTTGAGCTTGACACCAGTGGCTAAAATTTGAAAAACGTGGTCTGTGTGAGTGATAATACTATCAAGTTACATATCATTGGAAAGGTAATTTAACACAGAATGCAATGAAACAACCTGCATTTGAATATCTATATTCTATCAAACATTATGGCCAATTAACCAGAAAACACAAAAGCCTATAGAACAAAAAGTGGATTTTCTTAACTCAAAATTTCCCATGATACTGATTGCTCCTAGAGCCAATGAGATGCAATTCTGATACTATATGGAACTAATAAGGTGTTAATATGAATGAAATTCATTTCCATATACAAACAATATGGTTACTCATGCTAACAATATGGTTACTCATGCTATGGTTACTCATGCTAACATGCAACCCCGGACACATGCGCAGTGCATCTCCTCCAGGAGACACACTTCGCAATCGCTGCGGTTGGCGCATGCGCAGTGTGTCTCCTCCAGGTGGAGGAGATGTTCTGCGCACGTGCCGATGAACTTGCAAGTTATTAGTAAACCTTTTATTTTAAAAAAGCGTTTTAAACAGGGCAGAGGGTGGGGGGCAGTGTGTTATTGTTTTATTTTATTGTTTTAACAAATGTCTTTTAGCTTGTTTTTAATTGTTCCAGTCTAATTATTCTAATTGTATTTTAATTGTATTTTAATGATGTCTTAATTTGTATTTATTAGCAATTTTAATCATGTTTTATTCTTCTATGTTAGCCGCCTTGGGCTCCCCCTTATGGGGGAGGAAAGGCGGGGTATAAATTGAGTTAAATAAATAAATAAATAAATAAACAAACAAACAAACAAACAAACTGGGTATACAGGCACTTCTAAGTGGTGCTCCAGTTATATTTAGCAGGGAAAGAATAACCATTCATCATTGCCCCTGCACAGTTTCCCTAACCAACAATGGACATAATTTTCATTTTTTAAAACTTAATTAAAGTTGATTTTGTTATTGTGGGGTGGAGAGGCAACAAAATCTTCTATGACTCCAGATAACAAAATAGGTGCTTTAGCTGTGCCACTAGCATAGCAAATGGGTAGCATAGCAAACACAGAGGAAGTAGGTGTTCCCCCAATTTTCTTTTAAAAAATACCCAGAAACGACATCACTTCCGGACGATATCACTTTTGGAGCAACACCAGGCTTTGCACCAGGCTACGTGAGCTTTAAGCTTTGCACCAGGCTATGTGATCATTAGTTATCCCACTGGATCAGGGATGGGCCCGGGCCACCCCAACAACTGGTTCGCCGGAAGTTGGGGGCAGAGCCGGGGTGGGGCGAGGGTGGGCCCCAACCCCAGCACACTGCGCATGCGCCAACCCCGGACACATGCGCAGTGCATCTCCTCCAGGAGACACACTGCGCAATTGCCGCGGTTGGCGCATGCGCAGTGTGTCTCCTCCAGGTGGAGGAGACGTTCTGCGCACGTGCCGATGTCAGTGCTTGCTGCGGGAGGAGACGTATAGCGCGTGCACTGACCCCAGGAGGGGATGCATTGCGCAAGCGCCGACGTTGGCGCATGTGCAGTGTGTCTCCTCTTCCTGATGCCCGAACTGGTACACCGGGTTTTCAGGCGACCCCACAGCTACCAGTTCGGTAGCGGCAGGGTCATGGGAACAACCGGTTCGGGTGATCCAGCCTGAACCGGCTTGGGCCCATCCCCACACTGGATTGTATTATTAAAAATAATTGAGTATCAAAATAGGAATCTAAACAATGAAGCTGATTTTAGTAATGAATTTTAAATTGAAAAATGTTGCACATGGTAAACAATATCTACTTTGACTTTTAAATAGCATTATGGTAATTGCTCAGCTATAGAACTGTAAAACAGCTTTTTAAAGATATAGCTGACAACGTGAAGACTAGTGTTAAAATGGAAGGACATCTGTTTCTAACCACATCTTAGTGATGCATAGAGCTCCTGTCATTTCTTTCATGTAACTTCCTGCCTTAAATTACAACATTTGAAAAGTTTTGTAAAGTTAGGATTATAACACTTATTTTTGTCATGTGCTGTATTTAGGTGAGCTTATCAGGTTGTGGATTTTTAGATACTAACTGATTGCATTTTAATTATTTCAATTAAAAAATCTGAGGTTTGGAGAAATGATTTATTGCAAAAGTTTCCATAGTATTCAAAAATCTTGCAACAGTATTGTGTGGTACGTTTGTGATAAATTACAGCATATCAGATGGTGTTCTTTTTTCTTATTATGCAGGTGTGTTGGGAAAAAAATGCTTTTATTCAAATGGAAGTGACTTATTTGGTACTGTTGGTCGCACTGAAATGCCTAACATTCCCTTTCCAAATATTACTGAAAGTGCATCAAATGTGGTTCCTTCCATGGACAACAAAAGGACACCATCTTGGACTGCAAACCCATTATTCCATGTTGACCAAATACATACAAACTTTAGTGTACGAAAGGGAACTGCCCAGGTTGCTTCGCAGACTCCAGCACTGAAAACAAGTCATACTGATGAAAGAATATTGACCAAAGCACCTGCTGGCAATGCATGGTCATCAGCCAGTATAGAAGAGGAAACTCTATTGCCCACAGACACATCCATCAAGGTCATAGACAAGATATCTTCTGTGCCTATGCTAAAACCTACCAGCCCATCTACTCTGCAAGGAGTAGATTTGAAAAAAAGTAAGTTAATTTCAATGTGAACCATCAATTATGACAGAAGAAATGCAAAAATATACAGTTATGTTTGTCATGATAGATGCATATTTTCCAAACTCATGGAAACAAAGGAAAATTGGTCAATTTGGTTATATATTATACATGTATACATTAGTGACAGGTGATAAGATACAAGGCTGGGAAGGCACTCTGCCCAGAGGTTGATGATATAGGATCCAGATGTGCACTTGGGCAACCTGTTTATCACTGGGCTGACCCAACTCCAAGATGGGCCACCCTAGTTGTTCTGGAAAAGGCTTAGGGCAGCCTAAGGCAACATAGGCTGCCCCAAGACAAGTAGACCTGGGCTGCCCTAGCCTAGGAAGTTCAGAAGAAGCATGTTGAGGGCATGTTTAGCACTGTCTAGGGCAGAGCAGTTACTCTGTATCCAGAGCCTGTTTCCAGGGCAGAAATGCCCTCTTCCAGCTCCTCAGAGTTATACCACCTCAGGAGCAGGAATAGTAATAAGAAGACCCATAGGGGTCCATGGTAAGGCAAGAGTAAAAATGGCAGTTTTGGCCAAAAATCTGAGTTCTTGGCCAGCCTAGCTGCAACCTTAGCCACTCAACATCAGGATATGGCACAACTACGGCAGCCACTAACCTGGGGATACAGCAGGCCACTCCAAGAGGCCCCTTGTATTCACTGTAGACTGTACTGGCATCTCATCAGGGACTCCTTATAAGGCAGGCACCACAGCTGTGCCTTGTTCAGGAACAACAGGGAGGTCCTCCCCAGGTGTCACTTGGTGCCTTCTTGGCATACTCTGGAGCAGCTAGGACAACCCAGGCTTCCTAACTCTGGATCCAGCATAACTTTCTGCTCTGGATTCAGAACAGTTGGGGAAGCCCAGCTAAGACACTTCTCACTGCCCTAACTCTGGATTGTGCCCTCAGGCTGCAATCATAGTCTCCAGTTAAGCCTGCATAAGCCTTGGCATAAGTCCTGTGCAGACCTGGGGGTGTCACAAAAGTGCTATAAGGCACCTCTGCTCCACTCGGGGTTAGGTCTTTTCACACTGACCTCTCCACATCACCACAGAAATAAATGTGATGTGAGTTAGGCCAGCCTAAATTTGTTAGAATTGCGCCCTTGATGCCTTTGTTTTTCAGTCTAGTCTTATCTAGGCCAGCCACCAGCAGAACATGGTCAATTTGAAGCGACTGCCCAATAGCAATTGTAAAAAGTACTCTAGCAGAGCACAACCAAGTTGTGGGATGCAGGAGCACCAGCAGGAAGGCTGTAGCCTTTCTACACTTGCCAGAGTGTAGAGAAGTGGGGGTGGGGGAAGGCACAACAAGGGAGAGAAAATGGGGTGGTTAAGGGTTGAGTCTACAAGAATCCAAGGTACTTTCCATACATAAGTAAAATTCATATACCGGCAGAATGGACAACAAATGAAACTTACAATAGTGCCTTGAAAATGTGACCTAAAACATTACTTCCTAAAACTTAACTTCCTTCTCATTTTTGTCTCATAATTGTCTCATAATTTCGATCTTTATTATGAGAAAAAGTACCGGTATATTAGCCATATGAATCCAAGTATTACAGTTCCTTTTTAGTGATCATCATGTAACTTGCAAACTGAAGGGGAAAAATGTTTATACTGTTGTGAACAACTGATGAAGAACAAAGCAAAAGAAAATGTGAGTTGACTGTAACTTGATCCACAAATGTTGCTTTACGATGGAGCAGAGTGACTGCTCTCCTAAGAGAGTTGCGCAGGCTAAACTACATTAATAGTTTCAATAAGCAATAATCGATAATAGTGCCTTTTTTATATGAATGACCGCCCAATCCAGTTGGATTAAGAAGGGACTACCTCATCTTCCATCTTGCAGTATTCAGTAAAGTCAGAATATTCCAGCTGAATATTATATGGGAGATATTAAAAGAGTGCAAGGAATTTAGGAATCTGGCTCCACCTGTTGGAGATCTGCTCTGAAGATGTTAGAAGCTCTATTGTATAAGATAGGAAATATTGACTTCCAATGATTCTGCAACAAGCCCAATACCAAAAAACCACCATGTGTTGAAATTGCTTCAATCATACCTGTGTTCCTCCTTTCTTGTGCAAGAAATCATTTGTCAGTTTTGTTCCACTCTGAGCAAAACAAAAGGGCATGTTAATTCTCCCACAGCAAACACAGCTGCCTGATTTCTATTTTGGGGAATAACTGTCCTTGTTGTGCACGTGGTGTTTTGTTTTTGCAATTTCTGCTGGTTCTAATATGTGTAGAAGGGATAAAATTTTATTTTTCATTTAGCTTGCTTTAATTTCTTGTAACATCATCAATATTTTCTCCTTGCTATCATCTGTTACACATACAGACGTAATAAATAAACAAAAAAAATATCAATTTCCAATTATCCCCAAATACACATAAAGTTGCATCTACAAAAAGCTGTTTTTGTTGCTTCACTCTCAACCATGAACTTGCAAGTTATTAGTAAATGCTGAAAACCATTATTGACAGCAGTACAATCATTGTATTCTCAACGTGTGGCAGGAAAAAGAAATTTACCATCTGTTTCTCCATAGTTATGGGAAACTATATAAGCAAGCACGATGGTAGAAAAAAGAGGCAACTTACAGCACAAGTTTATGCATTTCTACTTAAAATTAACTCTTATGTCCAATAATCCTTCCTCCCCAAAAAGCTTGGAGAAGTGTGCACATTTACCTGAGAGCAGTGGCATTGCTAGGAGAGCCTGGAAGTGAGGGCTGCACCAGATTATGTTCACAGGGTGTTTGTGACACCATTACTGTCCAATGATGAGTAATTTAATGCAGAATGTAGCAAACCATATATCTCTATGCTATCAAAAATTATTGCAAAAAAACCCCAAAAAACAAAAAAAACCAGCTGGACAGGACAATAGAGCGTTACCAAGCCCACTGCCTGGAGAACCCCTGCCTACTGCATGGGAGGAGGTTGCACTGGTGATCTCATGTGGGTGGTGTCCTAGCCTTCCGCACAGGGTGACACAAACCCCAGTGATACCACTGCCTGAGAGTAAACTCCACTGAGTGGTGTCATAGCTAATAATCACATAGCCTGGTGCAAAGCTCAAAATGTTGCCCCAGAAGTCATGTCACAAATGGAAGTGATGTCATCCTTAGGTATTTTTAAAAAGAATATTAGGGAAAAGCTTGCCTCCTCCTCCTCAGCATTTTACCACCCATCTTGGCATATCTTGGCATAAACACCCATTTGTTATCTGGAGAAAAAGACGATTTTGTTGTCCCCCCACTCCCCAAAACAACAAAATCAAATTTATTTAAGTAAAATAATGAAAATTGTGTTCCTTTTTGGTTAGGGAAACTGTGCTGAGGCAGAGGAATGGTTATTCTTTCTCCACTAAATATAGGAGGAGCATCACTTAGAAGTGTCTGTGTAACCATTTAGCATGGGTAACTGTATTATATAATACTAGCAAAAAGCGTACCCGCGTTGCGGGAGTAACATTTTCCCCTATGCCATCCCCCCATGGCGCAGAAACACCCCATGTGCATCATCCCCCATGCGCATCATACCCCCATGCGCATCATCCGCCAATACGCAACTTTCCCCCATGTGCAACTTTCCCCATGCGCAACTTTCCCCAATGCACATCATCCCCATACGCATCATCCCCCATGCGCAACTTCCACCCATGCGTATCATCCCCTCATGCGCAACTTTCCCCCATGTGCAACTTTCCCCATGCGCATCATCCCCCATGCGCATCATCCCCATGCGCAACTTCCACCCATGCGCAACTTCCACCCATGCGCAACTTCCCCCATGAGCATCATCCCCTCATGCGTAACTTTCCCCATGCGCATCATCCGCCGATGTGCAACTTCCCCTCATGTGCAACTTTCCCCATGCGCATCATCCGCCGATGCGCAACTTTCCCCCATGCGCATCATCCGCCAATACGCAACTTTCCCCCATGTGCAACTTTCCCCCATGTGCAACTTTCCCCAATGCACATCATCCGCCAATGTGCAACTTCCCCTCATGTGCAACTTTCCCCATGCGCATCATCCGCCGATGCGCAACTTTCCCCCATATGCATCATCCCCCCATGCGCAACTTCCACCCATGCGTATCATCCCCTCATGTGCAACTTTCCCCCATGCGCAACTTTCCCCATGCGCATCATCCCCCATGCGCAACTTCCACCCATGCGCAACTTCCAACCATGCGCAACTTCCACCCATGCGCAACTTCCCCCATGCACATCATCCCCTCATGCGTAACTTTCCCCATGCGCATCATCTGCCGATGTGCAACTTCCCCTCATGTGCAACTTTCCCCATGTGCATCATCCGCCGATGCGCAACTTTCCCCCATGCGCAACTTTCCCCCATGCACATCATCCCCCATGCGCAACTTCCACCCGTGTGCAACTTCCACTCATGCACAACTTTCCCCATGTGCATCATCCCCATGCGCAACTTTCCCCATGCGCATCATCCCCATATGCATCATCCCCCATACATATCATCCCCCATGCGCAACTTCCACCCATGCGCAACTTTCACCCATGCGCATCATCCCCTCATGCTGAACTTTCCCCCATGCACAACTTTCCCCCATGCGCACCTTTCCTCCATGCGCACCTTTCCCCATGCACATCATCCCCCATGCGGAACTTCCACCCATGTGCAACTTCCCCCCATCCGCATCATCCCCTCATGTGCAACTTTCCCCACGCGCGTCATCTCCTGATGCACCACTTCCCCCCATGCGCAGCATCGTTGCCAGTGCAACATCTTCCTCCAAAAAACATCCCCCAGTTCACCAGGGTCTGAGCACCAAATTGGCTGGATGTTGTTCAGTCTTCCATGTTAAGTATAGGACAAAAACACGTTGCCCCCTTTTCAGCCCCTTAAGGGTTAAATGTCTCCAGATGGTTCTTGGTGGGTGTTCAGGTGACAGAAGGAACTCCCAGAATTCCATGCTTCAGGCCCAGCAGTTGGGGCAGAATGTTGATGAGTCAGCAATTCTCAATGCAAAGTATAGGGAGGAAAATGTGTTGCGCCCCTTTTCACCCCCTTCCGGTTGGAATTTCCGAAAACCGGTTCTTAGTGCACCCCTCAGTCACGGAAGGAACACCCACCCCAATTTTCACACTTCTAGGCCCAGCGGTTTTGGCAGGGCGGTGATGAGTGAGTCAGTCAGTCAGTCAGTGAGTCAGTCAGTGAGTGACTTTTCTCTTTTATATATATAGATATGTATATGAAATGAGAATTGATTAATACTAACACCTTATTAGTTCCATACAGTATCAGAATTGCATCTCATTGGCTCTCAGAGCAATCAGTATCATGGGAAAGTTCAGAAAATCCACTTTTTGTTGCATAGGCTTTTGTGTTTTCATTTTCTGGTTAATTAGCCATAACGTTTGACAGACTATAGATATTCCAATGCACCTTGTTTGATTGCATTCTGCATTAAATTAGCTTTCTAACAATATTTAATATGATGGTATTATCATTCATATATACCCCATTTTTTTACCATTTTAGCCAATAGTATCATATTCAGATTGTTCCCCACCCCCCAGATTGCCCCAATGCAACTGCAGCTCATGCACACAATTAGCTATACCACTGCCACTGAGCATAGTTGGACTTGTTTCAGGGTAAGCATAGACATTTATAATTTTTTTTCCATGATAATTCCCATAAATAATTTTGTATAGAAGTTTTGGGTGAACGTATTATAAAGAAGTTTTATAAATGAAAACTTGTAACAACAGCACTCAGAAAATGACCAATGCACAGTGAGTGCCATTAGCAATCACTTTACGTCAGCAGAACTCTGTTCTTCTGTCAATAATCCATCCACTGGCTAGTCTGTTATTCCAAATGATGGCTCTTAATCCACACAGGATGGAGGTGCTTTTAAGTTATTTACAGTCAGAATTTACCCGTCATTGTGGGAGTTAAATTTCAAGAATATTTGTGGGCCTTGGTGCTAGTGGGCACTGCTGGGCACAGGCATTGGCACCAAGTAGCGGGCACTCGGTGGTGTGCACCACTGTGCATTGGGCAGCAAGCACCAACGAGCAGCGGGCACCACCTCCAGGCAGTGGGCGTTGATCAGTCAGTCAGTCAGTCAGACTCTTGGATTTTATATATCAGAGCTCAGTATTTATACTGCCTTTCTCTGTCTATACAACATTCCAGGCTGTTTCTATTGGCAGGCTAGTCTTAACCACCATTTTTCAATGGTGTTTTTACAAATATATTAAATGAATCACACAAACCTCAGTCACCAGGTGTTGCCTTCACAGTGTTGTGTTTGTGGTTCGTAGGAAAGCTGATTTGGGAATGAGGATGCATCCTGGTCTTAGTATAATTCATTTATATTTACCGGTACTTAAAAATATTTATACTCTCCTTTTTTCTAAAACAATCAAATATTTAAAATACATTAAACTTATTAATATTTTTTGCAAATGCTGCACATCTTACAGACCAATTCTACAGCAGCAGGACTGCCTAGATGAAGAAAGGTGATAATGGTAAAGGAACACTGTGTTCCCATATTTATTTAGTAGGAAAAAGTGTACCCACGTTGCGAGTGTAAAATTTCCCTCATGACATCCCCCCAGCGTGCATCAATTCTGCACGCACATCAGCCCCCCGTGCGCATCCACCCCATGTTCATCCACCCCATGCACATCATTCCCCCAATGCATATCAACCACCCATGCTCATCAACCCCCCATGTGCAAATCTCCCATGCACAACAACTCCCCATGCAAAACATTCCCCAGGTGCATCAATCCCCCAGGCGTATCAACCCCCAGGTGCATCAACCCCCCATGCTCAACATCCCCCCATGCTCACCATCCCCCATGCTCAACATCAGCCATGCGCATCAATCCCCCATGCGCAACAATCCACATATGCAACTTCCCCATGAGCATCAACCCTCCATGCTCAACTTCGCCCCATGCGCCACATCCCCCCATGCATCACATCCCCCATGCACATCAGTCTCCCATGCGCAACTTCTCCCCATGTGCAACTTTCCCCATGCGCATCAGTCTCCCATGCGCATCAGTCTCCCCATGTGCATCAGTCTCCCCATGTGCAACTTCCCCCCATGCACATCAGTCCCTCATGCGCATCAGTCCCCCCATGCGCATCAGTCCCCCATGCGCAACTTCCCCCCATGTGCATCAACCCCCATGCACATCTTCCCTTGTGCAGCATTCTCCCCAGCGCAACTCCAAACAACGTCCCCCCAGTGCACCAGGCACCAAATTGGCTGGATGTTATTCAGTCTCCCATGTAAAGTATAGGACAAAAACATGTTGCATCCTTTTTCAGCCCCTTAAGGGTTAAATTTCTCCAGTTCTTGGTGGATGTTCATGTGACAGAAGGAACTACCTCCCAGAATTTCATGCTTCTAGGTTCAGGAGTTGGGGCAGAATGTTGATGGGTCATCAATTCTCCAATGCAAAGTATAGGGAGGAAATCGCGTTGCGCCCCTTTTCACCCCCTTCCAGTTGGAATTTCAAAAAACCAGTTCTTTAGTGCACTCCTCCATCACGGAAGGAACACCCACCCCAAATTGCATGCTTCTAGGCCCGGCGGTTTTGGCAGGGCGGTGACTTTTCTCTTTTATAGTCAGTGACTTTATATATATATAAAGTCTATATATATATATATATATATATATATAAAGTCTCTCTCTCTCTCTCTCTCTAAAGTCTATATATATATATATATATATATATATATATATATATATATATATATATAAAGTCTCTCTCTCTCTCTCTCTCTCTAAAGTATATATATATATATATATATATATATATATATATATATATATATATATATATATATATATAAAGTCTCTCTCTCTCTCTCTCTCTCTCTAAAGTATATATATATATATATATATATATATATATATATATATATAGTTTTTAACAAACTGGTTTTAAGACCAGCTGCTCCAGCAAGTGGGATGGCTTCTATCAACTGCTGTTCCATCCTGATACACAGTTAGGAACATATGCTAAAAAGGCATATGGAAATAGCCTTTTTATTTCCATATGCTAAATAATGAACATATGCTAAAAAGGCATATGGAAATACTGCTAGTGTTGTAAGTTAATTTAGTACATGGTTTATTTGTGAAAGGGAGCTTTTCAAATGACAGTGTTCTGCTGTCTGGGAGCCAACTCACTTTGAGACTTTGGAGACAGTAAAAGCAAGAGAATGACCACTGATGAATTTCAATAACCCACTGAGGAACAGGCAGCCCATCCTTTGCCTTCCACGGAGCAAGGGTGCCCTATCCAATAAGCTCACAGAAAGCCAGGTACCTGCTGCACCCCGGCAAGCAAGCACTGGGAGGACTCATTGAGAAGGACAGTGGTGGAAGCAATGAGCACCCTTATAGATGTGCTGCAGGTTCAGCAGAGGGCTGTACACCAAGGCAGGAAGAGATGTAACAACTAAATTCCTCTTGGAATTAAAGACAAAGGAACCAAAGGTCTATAGGCAGAGTGGAGAGAAGTTTCAGAGTTTGTAGCAAAATGAGAAATCTGAACCAAAGGAAAGGGCAAGTGAAATAAGATTGAAGAAGAGAACCAAGGAACTGAGACACAAAATTACAGGTACAGTTCAAAGGTAAAGGTGCTCCCTGCAGGTTGCCCTGCTAGTCGTTACTGACCCTAGAGTGCGGTGCTCATCCCAGTTTTTAAGCTGAAGAGCCAGTGCACACTGACATGAACTAGCTAACCATATTTTGGATGTAGGCTATTAGTATAACAACATTGTTGATTCATGCTCCACATGTGTTTTCCTTTCACAGGTTCCTGCATAAATATCACCTACAGCCAGTGCCAAATGTTGCCCTACAACCACACTACTGTAACACCAGTTCTTTCCATTGTCAAAAGCATTGAAATGGAAAAATTTCTCAAGTTCTTCAGTTATCTCAGCCGTCTCAGCTGTTATCAACACATCATGCTGTTTGGCTGTAGTCTTGCTCTTCCTGAGTGCATAAGTGATGGTGATGACAGGTATTTGGGAACCAATTGGTCCTTGGTTTAGAGTTAGTTGTCACAAAATATTCTATATCTTAGCATTGTGCAGCATGCTGCTAGGATTTGTGGTCTTATTTTATAATAAAAAATTGATTGGTTGATTGATTGAGTCTAAAAAACCAAAGACATACAAATAATGAACTGACACCACTGTGTTATTAGCTGTTACTTGCACTGTCTCCAATATATCCAAAATGTTTAACAATGTACACTTTCCATGTTGCGACTTTTAGATATGCTACTACAACTCATTGGAAGATGAATAAATATGTAATTTGCAGAATGATTTATGCTGATTCATATGTACATGTCTTGTGCTTACGCAATGATGATTGCTTTATGCAATAACCCTCTATGCAATTGTATAGTGATTGCATAGAGGTGCAATCTTGAGGCTCCACAGGTAAAAGTTCTGTTCCCAAAGTCTTCTAAACTTTAATAAAATTAAAGAGATTGAAAGGAAATATTGTTTGGCCCAATTTTCATGAGTGATTTTTAGGCCTTACGCATAGGCAGATACACATAGACACCAAGCCGTTCTAAATTCTTTCACCCTCCCAAAGCCTATCTATAAACTGGAACAGCATTTTTAAACAACTTGCTCTGAAGAAGTGTCACAGGCTCAGATAACACAGCTTTAACTGGCAGGACAGCATGTTGGCAACACAGTGTGTATGGTTATACTGAATTCAACAGCCCTTATCAGTGGGAGAACTTACAAGTGATTTGCTGTGCAATCCGTTGTGAAAGCAATCTTTACTTCTGAAATACCAATCTGAGTGTTAAAACATATGGCATGTACACACCTGTAGCAGTTCCTCAGTTCCACTGATGGTAGTGCCATTAATGCTGCATCAGTGTTCATATAACACCAACCCAAGTGCTACCATCTCCCAGTGTACATCATACCATTGTGCCAATGTAGCAACAACTGCAGTGCAAATTTGGCACTGAACTGGATAATTGTTGTTTTTCCTTCCGGAGATGGAAAAAAGTTGTTGAAAAGATGGAAGAAAGTTGTTACAAGAAGTTGGAATGGTTTGTGTCATCACATCACAAAATAGTGATGAAGGATGCTATTTTAGAGCCTTACAGACAAGTAAGCTGTCGGCTGAAGAGAAACACAGGGTGTCAGCCCACACAAAGTTTGAAAGAAGGCTCTTATCTCTCTAATATGTGATAATTTTACCACTTTAGTGTGGAAAGGACTTAGCATATATGAAAAGTAATATTTTCACCTTCTCATTTTTAAAAAGTTCAAAGCTGATCAGAAAACCTCAAAATAGTTATTTAAAAATTCAACTCCCCCCCAAAAAACCTCAACTATAGTAAACAAAAACAAAGTCTTTTGGAACAAAAATTTTAATAATGGGAGGGCAGAATCAAGGGGGACAAATGGAGCTCACTGGGAGTAGTTCTAAAAGCTGAGCACAATGGCTGAAATGTTCCTTTCCAGGAACCCACCTGCCTGACTTTTGATGGGTGCAATCCTAAAGACACTTTCCTGGGAGTAAGACCTAATGAATACAATAGGCTTACTTTTGAGTAGACATGATTAGGTTTGTGCTCTGAATGTACATATCCTGCCTAAGTAACATAAAATATTGTGCTTTATAGTCTTAAAATTACTTACTATAGATCAAGCCCTGAAAAACCCAATAAACCCTACAAGCATAAAAATACTAAGGTTCAATGTACAAGAAGATAAGAAGTCCTATAGGGTCCTTTGGAAACCAACTAGGAGCACAGTGCTAATTTGTGCATAAGCAGGTGAGCCAGTTGGCCTGCACTGTATCCTGTACAAGTTTGGGGCTGCTGCTGCACAACTGTGAGGCAAGGGGTGGTGCAGTTCTGAGCAAACCAGAGTTGTCCAGGGCTGCTCAGAGCTGCTGGGGGAAACAAAGCTTGGTTCCAGCAAAGGAACCAGGTCCCAGCCACACTTTCCATCCACTTGCCCCTAGAAATACCCTCTACCTACTCTTCTCTCACCCTGAAATGCATCCTGTCTGCCTCCTGCCTACCCCCATGCTAACTTGAGGGGTAGAATTAAGGAATAATTGAGGGGCAGAAGCCGGTTTCCTGAATTAATGTTCTTGCAATGTTGACATGCAACTATCTTCCTATAAGGTTCTACAGAGCAATCCCATGAGAATCATTGTGGGAATGTTTTCGTGACAGGAAAAATATCCTGTGTTACTAGATTATGTTTTGGAATGTATCAGAGATAAGACAAACTGAACTCTTGACAGCTGATTTTATCTCTGATAATCTTATTTTCCAGTTACATTTTGTGAGAGACTGTGTAATATTAGCAAATATCCTAAGATGACTGCATATATATAAATAAAGAACAGCAGTGGTTGTCTATTTTTTAAAGGAATTTGGTAAAGAAAGATCAATCAAGATGTAAATGCTTAACCATAATTCCGTTGCCGAGGGGGTAAACAAGTAAGTCTGCAATGTACAGTATTTGATTACTGCTTAAGATCCAATAAATTTAGTTTGAGCTTACGAGCCAACCCTATTTTTCTTCCAAAAGTGGTGCCAAAATGACTACCACTGTATCTTGGAATAGAGATCACTCCAGGAGGTTCCCCTCTCAGGAGTAAGGGAATTTCCCCTCCTTGGATCAATGTTAGCTAAATAGCTGGTGGAGGTGTACATGAACCTCAATTGGGGGATATGGTCCAGGAAAGGGATTAGGAATCGGTGGCAAATATGTCCACTGAACCTACCACTTCTCAGATGATCAGCTCATCATTGCTCGTTCATCCTTTCCCCACCTGTCCCCAACTACCATATCTTACTTGGATCAGAAGGGGAACTCAAATCAGAAAGGTTCCAGTAATAGAAAGGTTCCAATAAAAATTTTTAGCAATTTAGCAGCTTTGGCAGCCCTGTGGAGGTATAAGGCTGCTTTTTATCCTCAACAGTGGCATGATCCTGGAGATTGCATCGCTGCCATCATCATGCTCCCCACAAGGACTTAATGTGATCTCATAGCAGAGTAGGACTTTGGGAACTTGCTATTCATTGTATAGGGTACTGAGTTTTTCACTAGAATTATGTGTCTTCCCCGGCTAGTTTCCATGATTCCCAAGTTGGGTAACCAGTGTCTTAAATAGTCTCAATACAAAAGCATACTGTTTGTTCAAGTCTGATATTTTACATAAAGTAACAACATCAATTAAATTTTATGACGGATTTGAAGTTCAGAATATTTTTCCTACCAATACTGGAAATCTGTCAATCAAATTCTATGACTGGGACAAGGTTATTCTAAAATAGAACATTTTCCCATCAATATTGGTAGGAAATTAAAAAAAAATTAGTTTACTTGAGCAGGTATGGATGACACATGACTGTGAGTAGCTCTTTTAAATTACATTTATCTATAAATTGCCTGCAGTACATTTAGGTCAAATGATTAGGTATAATTTTCTTTTTTAAAAAAATTAAACCTAATTTATTTCACAGGATATGAATGTATACATTTTACCACTAATGCCCACTATTTCATAGTCAAACTTGAATTTACCATATAAAATGGTTTTCAGTTGTAGGATAGATATTGTTATGACATATGGAAATAGAAAAAGCCTGGTATCAGTTTCATTTAAAAAGAAACTGCTCAGATTTGTGCCTTTCATTTAAAAAAAAAAAGTTGATATAATTTTATACACTGACACAGAACTCTAATCTTTGGTACCCCCCCTCCTTTCCAGTCATGGACTCCTGCCTTGTAGATCATTTTGTGAGGCTGCAAAAGAAGGATGTGAACCAGTTCTTGGGATGGTAAATTCTTCATGGCCAGAGTTCCTTGCATGTTCCCAGTTCCAAAACAAAACTGAAAATGACAACATCACCAGAGTCTGCTTTTCTCCAGAACGAGAAAAAGGAAAGCATTGTAAGTGCCCTTTAACATTTGTTTGTAAGCTGGGAAGAAACTAATGTAGCATGGGCAGGTTTTACATAGTACAACGAAATTTAAGTTACAAAAGTCATGTATTAGGGCTGCTGCTCTTCTGGGGACCAGTAGTGCTTAGAATTGGGATTTAAGCTCAAAACGTGAACCCAGAAAAATGTTGGTTTACACCTTGGTTAGTTTAGTTTTGGATTTGATAGACTCAAATGAGTATACTGCTTTAATGTCTTGTGTTATTTACAATAAACTGCTCAGAGACGTAAACAAATGAGCAGCTTAGAAATGAAATGCTTCATTAAGTTTGAGAAAGTTGTTTATTTAAATGAAAAAACAGGAGTTCTTACCATGGGTTCCTGTTCTCTGTAGGAGGGAGGACGGGTGCTCAGAACTGATTGGGTTGTGTCCAGTGGTGGGCACCAGCAGGTTCGCACCTACTCTATAGAACCGGTTCTTAACAAGAGATAGTACATATAAAGTTTAAAAATAGCCATTTAAAAGTGGCTGCCAGATGGACAGAGAACCGGTTCTTAATTTCTTTGAAGCCCATCACTGGTTGTGTCCCTCCCCCACGCAGGCAGGCTGGATGTGAAGTCTTCTCCCTCTAGGGGTGGGTACCCAGGATCCCAGTTTCATAACCGAGCTGAGAGTAAGGTACCCTCCAACACAGTCCTCAGAAACCAATGTCAAAGACTGAAGACTAAAGATAAGTTAACAGACCGGCAACCCTTGCCAGGGTCACTGGGACACCAGAAGAATAAGCCACGAGGCAACATGAGTGAGGTAAAGAGACCACTGCCGTCTTCCCCCTACCAGCACTCTGAGACCACCAAACAGAGGTGATCCCCACTCCAGGTCCGCAGTCCAATCTGATGGGGCAGGTTGAGCACTCTTCCTCCCTCCTCCCAGAACAGGAGTCCACAGTAAGAACTCCTGTTTTTCTCTGTAGGAGGAAGGGTGCTCAGAACTGATCGGGATGTTCCAGAGCCATTCTCATCCAGAAGGGGTGGGAGGATTGCAAGGCCCTAGGAGGCTACCACTTTTTGTAAGATCCTCCGACCAAAGGCAGCTAGATTCAATCTTATAATGTCTAGTGAAGGTGGAAGGACTAGACCAGGTAGCCACCCTACAAATGTCCTAGAGAGAAGAAATTTCTTGAATGCCGCAAAGGCGGCTGCGCTTCCGACAGAATGAGCTGTAATGCTCGAAGGAGGGCTCTTCCCAATGGATATTTATTTTATTTTATTTTATTTTTATTTAAACAAAAAGCATGCTTTCCTAGTGATAAAACTTGGAACAAGATGAACAGACAATCAGTCTTTTCTATATGGTATTTTAGTACTCTCAGTACTACCTTATGCCAACTAGACTCCATCTCATAGGAGGACTTTGGGCAAAATGAGGGCAACATCAGGTCTTAATTTCTTTGAAGCCCATCACTGGGTGTTAACCTTCAGAATGAAACCAGGTGTTAACCTTCAGAATGAAAGATGGATCAAGTCTCAATACCACCTTGTTGTTGTAGAAAACACATGGATTCGGATTAGTAGACAGGGCTCCCAAATCCAAAAGTCTCACAGAAGTAACTGCAACTAGAAAAAAACAGTCTTAAAGGTAAGATGTTTAAAGTCAACAGACAACAAAAGCTTGAAAAGTGAACCCCTTAAGGCAGACACAACCACTTGGAGATCCCCAAAATGGGAATTGGTGGACTTGGGGAAAATATTGCCTACCCCACTCAAGAAACAGTTCACATATAGCTAAAAGCAGGCCTCCGTCAGTCTTGAAAGACTATGGTATCGTGCTCAGCACTGCATACACTGCATGCGAAGCACGAAAGCCTGGGTTGGATTGTTATGGAGGATAGGCTGTTACCCAAGCAGCAAATCCCCCCTCTCCATGCCACTGAATTAGTCCAATGAAAAGGCAGAGCCAATATGATTGGACAGCTGGCGCTGTGCCTGAGGTGCTGTGCCTGGGGCACTCCTCAGTAGGATGCACTCCTCCAGTCCTCCACTGTCTCCTTGCACTGCCCTGTGAGCGGTGCCTGGGGCGCTCCTCAGTAGAATGCGCTCCTCCAGTCCTCCGCTGTCTCCTTGCACTGCCCTGTGAGCAGTGCTGGGGGCACTCCTCAGTAGGATGTGCTCCTCCAGTCCTCCGCTTATCCCACGTTGCTCCCCCTCTTCAGCCTGACTGCTGGGCCAACAGCACGATTGTGCATGCCAGAAAGCCTCCGGAGAAGTCAGAGGGAGTGAAGAAATAAGGAAGAAGAAGAAAGGAGCAGAGAGCTCCAGACACATCCTGCTCTTGGTTAGGCTGGACAAGACTGGGATCCTGGGTGCCCTCCTCTAGAGGAAGAAGACTTCATGTCCGGCCTGCCTGTGTGGGGGAGGGGCACAACCCAATCAGTTCTGAGCATGCTTCCTTCCTCCTACAGAGAACAGAAAGAACTGAGAGTTCAGTTGCAATCCTAACCCTATTTGGGCTGCCCCAAATATTCTGAATTCAGAGCAGAAAGTTATGCCGCATCCAGAGTCTGAGGAAGCCTGGGCTGCCCTAGCTGCCTCAGAGCATGCTAAGTAGGCACAATGATAGCACCACCTGGAGAGGGCTTGCTCCCGAGGAGAACCCCATCAGTTCACACTGAATAAGGACCATCAGGAGTCCCTGATGAGATTGCCAGTACAGTCTACAGTCTACAGTGAGTACAAGGGGCTTCTTGGAGTGGCCTTCTGTATCCCCAGGTTAGTGGGATGCCCTCGTTGTGCCATATTCTGAAGTTGAGAGGCAGGGGCTGCAGCTAGGCTGGCCAAGAACTCAGATTTTTGGTCAACACAGCCATTTTTACTCTTGCCTTATCATGGACTCCTATGGGGCTACTCATTACTATTCCTGCTCCTGAGATGGTATAACTGAGTTGCTGGAAGAGGACATTTCTGCCCTGGAAACAGGCTCTGGATACAAAGTAACTGCTCTGCCCTAGGAGGTGCTAAACATGCCTTCAATATGCCTCTCTGAACTGCCTAGGATGCCACAGCTAGGGCAGCCCAGGTCCACCTGTCTTGGGGCAGCCTATGTTGCCTTAGGAAGCCCCATGCCTTTTACAGAATAACTAGAGCATCTTGCAGTTGGGTCAGCCGAGTGATATATAGGGTAACCCAAGTGCACTTCTGGATTGTGCCCTAAGTCTGGCCTAAGCCCCAGAATAAGCCCTGTGCTAACCTGGGGGTGACATGAAAGTGCTGTAAGGCACTTCTGTCCCACTCCTGAGAGGGTTATGTCAGTGCACAGAAATATGATGACCTCCCAACTTGAAGATATGCCATGTGAGTTAGGCTGGCCTAAATTGGTTAGGATTGCACCTTTCATCTGCTTTGGTATGGAATAAATACCATAGTTCCATAACTTTTTCAGATGAGTTGTTAGCATGCAAGGGAGTGAAAGTCAAGTTTCATCAATTTTTCTCCCTACTTGATCCCTCTAACCTCTAACCACTTTGTCCACATATTTGAAAAAGCAATATTTAAATGGCATTCTTGTGGGTTAGAAAAGTACCTCCCTAGCAATGAAAATACTTCAGTTATATTTTCCTTCTAGTTCTTGTATTTTTTTAAGTCGCCAAAGCTGGAAATGGTGTAGGTAACTACAGTAAACAACACAGAAATAATGAAGAAAGTGGAACAAATGTTGGTTGATTTGATTTCTGAAGATGCAAAGCCTAAAAAAGTTGCCAACCTACTGATTAGTGTATAATTCAGAAGTTATTTTAGATTAAACATTAATAGTAATGCTACAGTGAAACCTACACAAGTTATAGTTTTGAATAGACAGGATGAGAAAGTTGATTACATACAGAGTGTCCTGTTATGGGAAGATAGAATACAAACAGTTCAGCTTTATATAATAAGAATACAAAGGCAATATAAGGATTTTATTCATTGAGGGAGGCCCTAAGTAAACAGGCATGGGTGAAGATGCCATTGTCAGAAATTTTTAATTTCACCTCTTCTCTCTACCATGACAAACTGTGTAAAGGTCCTTGGTA
The DNA here is from genome assembly GCA_030015325.1 of Cryptoblepharus egeriae. NCBI lineage: Eukaryota > Metazoa > Chordata > Lepidosauria > Squamata > Scincidae > Cryptoblepharus > Cryptoblepharus egeriae. Next base: position 59,019,976 of record JAREYC010000007.1, read on the forward strand.
CAAAGGAAATATTATCCTCCCTTGTTAATATATAACCTTAAATATTTCAGGGTGTGTGATTGTTGGTGACTTTCACTTATTTGAACAGAATGCATGAAATATGTGAAATATGAAATATGTTTTTCTGACAGATGAAATAGTTCATTACATCGTAATGCTGATCTACCACTTTTTTAAGTTCTTTTGGTTATTGCTGATTCTTTCTGTGGCAAACTAAATGCAATCTGCATTGGGACAGCAAGCAGTAGCTTTGTATCAGTCTGTCTGCTGGAACAGGCAGGCCAGTGCGCTTGTGTGGTATCCCTTGCAAATTTGGGGCTGCTGCTGCACTATTACAGGGAATGGGGAACCTTTCCCCTTTTTCCAGGTAGAGCTGCAGCAGCCCAAATGGTTCTATTCAGTTTTATGCCACCTTATTCTGTGTCACTTAAAATATATATGTTATGTATTCTTTTACATTTGTCCTGTTTGCTGTAAGTAAACTGCAACAGAATATTGATGGAGCCCTTATTCATTTTTTATGATTCTGTTTGATTCTTCAGTCTGTAAGAACAATTTAAATAGTAGCTGTGAAATTTTGCAGAACTAGATCAATACTACAAGAGTGTTGGAAGCACTGTAAATGTATCTGGGGAAGGGGCTATGGCAGCAACAGGATCCCCAGAATTGCTCTGCTGTAGGGTTTGGGAAGGGCAGGGGTGTCACTAGGGTTTGTTACACCTGGTGCAGGAGGGAAGCGTATCGCCAACTGCAATGTGCGTGGCATCAACTGGTATGGTTGGCATGGCTATTTGCCATTGCCCCATCCCCACTCATTTTTTTAGCCACACATTTTAATAGAATAAAGATATTTCAGAGTGGTTTGTTTCACTGCATTCTGCTTAAATTATGCATCCAACAGTATATAACATGATGGGATTTTTTTCCCAACAAACCATGCTTTTAGCCATTTTGATCAGGGGTGGTCACTCTCCTCAAGGTTTCCCCCTTTCCAATACACTAGTGACATCCCTGATTGGGACCATTTTGGAAGCCTTTGGAAGACTGAGCTTGCACACCAGGCAAGGCATGCTTGCTTACTCGCTAGTAAACATGGCTGTGCAGTTCACTTTCATTTTCATTGCATTTCAGTGCTATCTTCAGAGTCCTTCTGGGATAATTTGTGGGGGCCATGTTTATTGGATCAGAACATTTCTAGTGTCCTTGGAATCCTCTCACTGTGCCCTTTCCAATGGACTATGGCACGTTTACCTGCTTGCGAGTAAAGCCGCAATATAGTTCACTTTCTCTTTCCATAGAGTTCAATGCATATTTTAGTTTTATTTTTTTTGGCCATAATTTTTGATAGGAAGGTGCTATTTCAAAACAGTCTGCAATGTGGTTCACATACGTACAGAACACTGTTAACTTTTCTCACCAAAGTGGTACCTATTTATCTACTTGCATTTACAAGCTCTTTGATACAAATACAACAGTATATGACATGACGAGTTTTCCACACCATTGTGAAGTTGAATTTTTTGGGTCTCCCAATGCATGTCACCCCTGTAGTTGTGTTACCTGGTGTGGAGTGCACCACTTGTGCTACCCTAGCAATGCCCCTGGGGAAGGTTTTATTTTTACTCACCAGCCTTCAGTGCCAACCATGAAACCAGAAGTGTCTTTGTCTATTTTTAACATGTTTAGTGGTGTGGGAGGTCCCCATAGCCCCTGGAAGCTGCAGTACTCTGGTGCAGGAGACTGGTGAGTAAAACCTCCCTGTCATCTGTGGCACCAGTGGAGATCTGGGGACTATGTTGATGCCTTCTCTCCTCCTGGGCAGGAATGTACTTCTTTGGCTGGAAAGTCACAATCCATTAGTTTGGGAACCACTTGTCCTAATTAACAGATCAACTGGCATAAGGTGTTATTTTAACTGGTGATAAAAAGTGTTATTTTAACTGGAAAATTGGCACAAAGTGTTATTTTAACTGGAAAAAAGATTTTGCTTTTTGATATGACAACACAGTAAATTTCCTTCCTTGTTCTTCATTTTTCCCCCAGTACTTTGTGAAGGAAATGAGAGCTTCTTGTGCAGAAGTGGAATTTGCATCCCCAGAATCCTCCAGTGTAATGGCTACAATGACTGTGATGATTGGAGTGATGAGGCACATTGCAGTACGTCACTTAAACACATTATATAATGTATGCCTGGAAAGGACAACACTGCCACTGTTCAGATGGGCTTAGAAATCAAAGTCACCTATTGTAACAGGATAATCCTTTGCGTAGGATTTACGTATTCCTGCTTCTGACCTTCCTCTTAGAAATCAGTGGGAGCTATTTACCTTTTCTCAGTTTAACCACAGAATGTGTTTGTAGACCTTTAAAATTTTATGTTTTTAAAAACATGATTTCATTAGTAGTTCAAGAGCTAATATTTCTGCAACAGCACACAGATTCTGAGACAGTTTTTTATTTTTAAATGTCTGAGCAAGGCTTTCACAAAGACTATCTTTGTAAAGAGAACCTTTTTACATGCCACAGTTTATAAGCTTTTGGTGATCTAGCTGGCAGAGTTTTACAGGGCATGCAAAACAACTTTCTTACTAAATTCTTTCTGATCTGCTCCTGAAGATGATCACAAAAATATTTGTTGATGAAAGTCTGGAAAAGATGTAATCTCTCCAGGCACAGTACATTCTGATACCACATCTGGTTTCTCTGTGTTGCTGAGAGAGAGTGACTTAGAGATTTGATTACACATTCCACAAGTGGGCACTTATAAGCAAATCTCCCACTTTGAAATCCTAAAGTAATCTCCTTCACATCAGCTGACATTCTTACAGACAGCCAAGAGTGGAGAGGGCATTTGGCTGCCCTCACTTTTCCCTAGGCTATGTGGGTGACGGAGGGGCCCTCACAATCATACATGCCTACAACATGAATGGCTTCTCACTGGGAAGAAGAAATAATTTCATTTTGATATTTTGTGGCAGATGGAAAAGGGAAAGGGAAGCACAGCAGCAACAAGATTATAGGGGCAGAGAAAAATAAAAAATTGTGTTCTCCCTGCCAGCTAAATAAAGAAATAGTTTTCTGCATCTTGCATCAGTGGTGCATGATTGGGTTACTTGAGGGGGAGGTGAATTCAGATTGCTCTTCATCCAGATACTGCTCTTGCCACTTCTGCCCAGCTTACTGGAGATGAAAACCTTATTTATCATCTTCCTTCTTGCTAAAAGCGAGCAGAAAATGTATCACCTAATTCTCTACACTGTGCCCTGTCATGAAGACTTTTCAAATATTGAAATACAAGGCTTCAATGTTTTATTTAAGGGGCCATGCAAACTGGAAGCCTTGCACTTCCAGGTTTGGGAAAATCATGTGACAGAGCATAGTAAAGAAGCAGGTGATCTGTACGATGCTTAAAAAAAGTTTCATTGCAGTGTTTGGAGGCATTCCCAGTTGTGCCATCTCTTGATCTCCTGAGGCATGTAATTAGAATGAAAGGTAGATAAGACTGGAACAGAAAGCTTTGCCAGTTAAGAAGTTGCTGAAGTGTGATTGTGATTTTCCTTTTAGCAGGACTTTGGAAATCACTAGACAGATCACTGATTTAGAGGGAAAATGTTTCCTTTGTATTTACTAATTTCCTTTATTTTGCTCCTTTATGTTTTATCAGTGGACAATGAGTTCTGTCAGGAAGGCTGGCAACTTCATAATCCTTAGAGCAAGGGGTCATATTAGTCATGTCCTATGACTCCCCCTGTGAAGGCATGTGTGTAAATATTAATTCAAAGTATGATGTAAGTCAGAAGTGGTAGTCAGAGGACATGATAGCCTTTGAAAAAGCAAACAAGGCAACTACTATTGAGTATATTAAGAAGAGGCACTCTTATGGTTACAACACCAGGGGTGAGTAAACATAGAGAACTGCCAGGCTGCCTCATGCTGGGTCAGATTCCAGATAAACAATGCATTGAATTTTAAACATAGCAGGGTGCCGCATTACTCAATATAAAATTATCTTAAGAACACACATTTTTCATTATAACTGTAAGTGCTTGATATTTCCTATTCTTTTAAAGCTAAATATAGATCACTCTGGAAAATTCACGACAGCATGAACAATATATTACTTCCTCTCAACCAGCATTGGAAGTTATTTTAATATGATGTACTAGATAAATATGTTAGACTTAGATTGGAACATCATGTGTAATACAGGTCAGGCAACGATGTCTTGGGAGGGGTGACTTGGAATGAAGAAAGGGGGTATCACAGAGGCCTCCTATGGGTAAGGCCTCATGGCCTTACATTCATGGACACAATCTGCCCCATTGTTATGCTATTCTGCCTTCCCTTGCCCCCATCACTGTCTCATGGGCAAAATCCAGAATAACTACGGGGAGTCCTTGCTCCGGTGTAAGTCAAAATATTCTGTGTTTGTTTGACAGATTGCAGCAAAGGGATCTTCCGCTGTAACACTGGAAAATGCCTCAATAATACCTTTGTCTGTGATGGGTATGATGACTGTGGAGACCTAAGTGATGAGCAAAATTGTGGTAAGAAAAAATTATGGTTTTAAAAAAGGTTTACCAGGGATGGACGTCATGTGGGTTGACTCAATTTGAGTTGCGTTAAATGGCTGTTTTTGACATCTTGAGTTGACTTGGGTCATGAATGTCACTCAGGGCACAATTCTAACCAATTTAAGCTGGCACAACTCACCTGTATCCCCATTCCTGTGATGGTGTTGGGAGGCTAGTGCATGTCAGTCCTAACCATCCTTCTAGGAGTGGCGCCGAAGTGCCTTAAAACTAGAGCTAGAGGGTGGGCAATATGGGCAATATGTTGCTGAGCCAGCAACATTCCACAATTGAGGTGCCACCATCAAGAAGGAGTTTGCTAAGAGATTTATAAGAAGGGTTGTTATGAGAATTACAAAACACTGTATTTGAGATGTTAAAACACTCTAAAGCAGCAATCCTCAGACTGTGGATTGAAAACTGATTTTTTTTGCTGGTTCTAGTGCTGGTATTGCCTATAAACTTCAAGGCATTATGGGGTGCCCCTTCCTCCATATGACAGCCCTTCAGGTATCTAAAGAGGGCAATCATGTCTCCTCTCAGCCTTCTTTTCTCCAGGCTGAACATCCCAAGTTCCTCCAACCTTTCCTCGTAGGGCTCTTGTCCCGATCAAACATACACATATTTAATTGAAAAATTTAGTTATACAACATTTTACCCTATGTAAGATTATTGAAGTTTGAAGTCTGCTGAACAACTTTGTGTCTGTAAAGTTATTCTACTTTGAAAGTCAGTTTTTGGCTTAGTTTTTCCTCTGCCAGCATAGCATTTAATTGGGCTACATAATAGCAAGCTTTCTCACAAATACAACAAAATACTGTGACAAGACAGCTGAAATTAATTTACATGACTGCATTTATTTTATCTGTCTGCAGTTATTTTAACCCAGTGTGTCCTCCTGGTTGGCAGCTTCCAGGCTATAGAATTCTGCAAGAAAACTAATATGATTGTCCTTGAAAGGTTCCTAAGGTTGCCATAATTCCCCTCATCAGAACTGGGCAAAAAGGGAATTGAGAATAAAATGGCCTGCATTATAATGCCATTGTACAAATTGATGGTAAGGCCACATCGGAATATTGTGTTCACCACATCTCAAAAAGAATACTATACCTTACCTCTGGTCACCACATCACAAAAGAGAATCATTGGGTCATTGGCATCCTTCAGTACAAAAGAGAATAGTGGAATTTAAAAAGGTACAAGTTTTTAAGGGGGTGTGTCTCAATCATTCCTTGGCCAGTTCACAGAAATGCAGCGGCCTCTCCACACTACTATGGGAATTGGGACCTAAATTGCCAACCAGTTTAGATGGCATAACCCACCTGGGCATATCTTCATGTGGTGGTGTGGGGAGGTGGGTGTATGCCTGTACACCAGCCTAACCCTGCCAGGAGTGGGGAAGAAGCAGGGCTTTTTTCCTGTGGGTTACTCACAGGTACTCACTACTCGCAGATTTTCTACTTCCCCTGAGCAAGTATTTATTAAAGTCATTTGGGGATGACCTTGCTATGCCAATGTGGTGAGTACTGGTACCTTTTTCCCCAGAAAAAAGCACTGGGTAGAAGTACCTTATGGCACATTTGTGACACCCAAGTTAGCATGAAACTTATGCCGGCCAAACTGGAGGTCAGGATTGTAGCCCAAGATGGTAAAAAGTATGAAAAGCACTGTTTTAGGTCATTAGTTGGCAAATCAATTGTTAGTTGAATAATTCAAGGAATTGTGTTTATTTTTCTTTTTGTCAATGTTATTCTAATAAAGACTGTAATCCAGTAACTCAACATCGGTGTAGTGATGGAAGATGCATAACAATGGACTGGGTGTGCGATGGTGACCATGACTGCACAGACAAATCAGATGAGGTCAATTGTTGTAAGTTATCTGAATATGTAAGTCTTGATACTAGCATTTTTATATGCAACAGAGAAGAATATTGCTAGAAATATAAATGCTAAAGATTTGTGAGTTGGTTTCTGGTATATTTTCTTGTAACCCTTACTGGAAAAATAGTATCTAAACAGCCAAATACAGTATTTATTACTGTCTAACTGTTTCATTCTGCCCTCCACATCTGCACCTGAACTTCCTCAGAGGCCCCTGAAATTAGGCAATAGCAATTTTAGGAATTATGTGTGGGGAATGCAGGTAAGAAAGATCCGTGGATACTCCTCTCTCATCACAATTGGAGCACTAATGGAAGAACACCCTTAAATTGTTTTTTGTCTTTTTCTTGATCCCTTTTTGCTGAGAAATGAAGAGAAACTTACCCTACAATCCAGAGTAACTACAGGAGCAAGTAGGAGACATTACGTGTACCCGTAGTTACTGCACCACCTAGTGAAAACCTATGGGAAATTCATATTGCAATCCAGAGCAAATTTTTCTTACATCGGAGCAAGGACTCCCCATAGTTACTTTGGATTGTGCCCTAACTTGGAGAGCACTTCTCAGTATCACTGGAAGACTGGCACTTTCCAAGTTTACTCTGTGGGGTGGGGGATATACAGAACGTGTTGTGGTTATTGAGGCCCTAGCTGCCCAGGAACAAGCTGTTTTGCCTTACCAGCTCAGCTCTGCAACCTCCAACTCCCTGACAACATCCTGTCTTCTTATTCCAAGACAAGTTCCCACTGTGCAGTTGCAAAGAATCCCTCCTCGGCAGTGGCATACCTAGGTCATTTGGCACATGGGGCCCACAATTTTTTTGTCACCTCATATGTCAAAATCATTTAATTATCAGTATTGATTAATACAATTAATTAGTTAATTTCATATTTAGAAATCACCTTACCAAACCTTTTTTATTTTGGGGAGAGGGGTCAGGTGACCTTCTGGAGCACTTTTTGAGCTCCACTTCCACTGAATTGGGACCATTCTGGTGGCCTTGCATTCCTCTGTGCCTGACCTGAACATGAGCCAAAGCACCTTTGCTTATTCATAAGTAAACACAACTGTGTAGCTGTCCCTACAATCCAGAGTAATTACGGGAGCATGTAAGAGACATTACATGCACCCGTAGTTACTGCACCACCTAGTGAAAACCTATGGGAAATTTATATTGCAATCCAGAGTAAATTGTTCTTACTCCGGAGCAAGGACTCCCCATAGTTACTATGGATTGTGCCCTAAGTTTCACTTTCCAAAGGGCTCAATTCAATTATCAAGGTCTTCTGGTTTGATTTGTGGAGCTGTTTCATTGGATCAGGATCATTCTGGGGTTGAATTTCTCTCAGTATTCCCTTTCCAGTGGACTAAGGCACATCTGTCTACTCATGAGTAAAGGCGTGATGTGCCTCAGTTTCACTTTCCATAGGGCTCCATCCATTTTTTTGTTTTTTTCTGTTTTTTGGCTATAACATTTGATAGGAAGACGTTAATTCAAAGCTACTTTTTGCACTGGATCTGTTGGAAAATACACATGCAATGGTATATGACTTGATGGGGTTAATGCAAATTCTAGCAATTTTAGAGATTTTTGTAATTTTGATCACCTTCAGTCCGTCATCTCCCTGAGGGTAGTAGCAGGGACCCAGGGCCTCCCAATCCACCCCCCTAGGAATGCCAGTGCTCTTTGGCGGCCAGACCAGGATATAGAGATAACATTGAGATACAATGTTCAGGGCTCAGCAACACATGCTACAAACAAATGCCTGTACTATCTTGCTTTGAAGGTCTAACAATACTTATGCCTGGTCACACGAACAGGCTCTTCGCAAACTATCATTCGTGCAGGAACATTTACCAACTGAACAACTCCCTTTCTTATAGGAATTAGATCTTGCCCATCAAAATCCTGAGCCAATCTGTGGCTTTTGCTGAGTCATAGCATTTCAGGCAGAAGAACGTTCCTTAACTTCCTACACCTGTGCTTCCCCCACATTGTTATTCCCTAAGATTCATACTGCCCAGCCCAGTTTATATATTCAGCCTATTATTATAACCCTTATGATCAGGGGGGTTGTGTGTGTGTGCGCGCGCGCGTGCACTTGTGTGCAAGTACATACAGTACGTATAAGTCGAAAGAGGCTCAGAACCTGGATTAGCCCAAGGACCCCCATCTTGGTATAATACCACTGCTATATACACAGAAGTAATTAGTGACAGCTTTGCAAATCTAGGAGAATTTTGTTAATTAGCCCTGAAATCAATCAATCAATCAGTCAGTCAGTCAGTCTGTCTGTCTGTCTGTCTATCTACAGTATTTATATACTGCTTTTCAACTAACAAGTTCACAAAGTGGTTTACAAAGAAAATGGAAAAATAATAATAGCTAATTAATAGCTAATGGGTCCCTGTCCCAAAATGGCTCACAATCTAAAATGCAAAAAAGAACACCAGCAGAAGCCACTTGAACAGACATTGCTGGGGTGTGGAGGGCCAGTTACTCTCCCCCTGATAAATAAAAGAGAAACACCCACTTGAAAGAGTGCCTCTTGCTCGGCCTAAACTCGGCCCTAAACCTAAACTTTTAAGGGCCAGCCAACATAAATATTTAATATAACAAGTATTTTGATCTTAAGATGCCACATGAATTTTAGTTTTCTTCCACTGAACGCAAGAGAACTTGGTTCAAGGTAAACACCAGTCAGTTTGTACCATATATGAGTTTTTAGCAAATGGTGACCTTTTCCAAATTATCAGAATAACTTCCTGTCTCTTTCAGCATGCCACAGTCAGGGACTAGCAGAATGCAGAAACGGACAATGTGTACCTAGTGCATTCCAGTGTGATGGGGACAACGACTGTAAAGATGGAAGTGATGAAGAGAACTGCAGTGAAAGTAAGGATGTACCGCAAGTCACTCAGCATTTCCAATTGAAAAAATCCAGGATATTCTTGTGGGAAATAGTGATATTTGCATATTTTTACAGAGAGTTGGGTTTTTCTCTTTTTCTTTTTAGGAGGAGGATGCAGAGTATCCTTCTCTAAAGTACTATTGTTAAATAAAAATTATTTTCCACAGCATTTATCCTCTTAACTTCTAACCAGCTCTTCATTTCTTTGGGCAAAGTAGGATTTCCTGTGCAGGTCACAGGTCACACAATTCTTAGTAGTTAAATGAGGGATTATGGCAGAGAACTTGCCAGGGAACTGTTGTCTCTGCACGGGAATCCCTTTGATTTTACACAGCATTTTGTAAACACATACACACACGAACGCATACACACCCTCATTGGGCAGCACTGGGCAGTGGCAAAGCTAGGTCATCTGGCACCAAGGGCCCATAAATTTTTTTACACTCCCCCACAACAAATGTATTTAATTAATTATTATCAGTATTAATTACTTAATAAAATATATAATTAATATTTTTCACCACTTGGGATGGTGAATGTAGTTCCTCCCCTTTTTTGTCCTTCCATTGACCCTGTGATGTACAGTAGATGAACTGGAAGCCAGGCACTGTTGCTTTCTTGCATGTGAACACAGCTGTGCAGTTTGCTTCCACTTTCCATAGAGCTCAATCCAGTGGAGCTTGGAACAGGGACTTCTGGGGTGAATGGTAGGGCCACATTCATTGGATCAAGACCTGCATCCTCTTAGCCTGATGCAAGGCAAGTTGGCATACTCACAAGTAAGGACACGATATGGCTCCATTTAAATTTATATATGGTCAATGCAATTAAAAGGGACATTATATGGTGTGATTTGGGGGGCTGCATTCATTGAATCAGGACCATTCTGGTGTCCTTTGATTCCTCTCAGCTTGCCCTTTCCAATGGATGATGGCACATTCATGTACTTGTGGGTAAACCAACAATGTGGAAGGAACACCCACCCCAAATTTCATGTTTCTAGGCCCAGCGGTTTTGGGCGTTGAAGAGTGAGTCAGTGAGTGAGTCAGTGAGTGACTTTTCAGTTTTATATATACATAGACTAGGAAATTTAGTACTCAAACTTCATATAGAACATATTGTATTCAATATATATAGATGGAATATATAGTACAGGTATCCCCACTTATTGGACAGGGTAGGGACCAGAGTACCGTTCAAAACAGCACTTTTGAAAAGTGGACCCCAATCTTTTTTTAGTGTTTAAATATTGCTTCCAATGGTTTTTAATTAGCAAATGCCCCTTTTATCTTGAAAATTCCTGATTCCACACAAAGATTTCTGTAAATGGATTCTAATTAACTTGTTAGGGAATGGGATTTGATTAGGATCTACATTTTGGGGGATGGCAATTTTGGCCTTTAGAACAGCAGAGAGAGATTGAAAGAGCAGAACATGAATTAAATGAATGAGTTCTGGATATAATTGAAAAATTTTGAAAGAGTGGATCATCAGAAAATGGTCAGAAAGCAGGGAATACCTGTACTCAAACTTCAGATGTTTGAGAGCTGCAATTTTTGAGAAGCATTTAAATTCCTCGTATTTACTAACCATGAATGTTAAACTTATGTTTCAACCATGAATGTTAAGCTTATGTTTCAATGGATTCTCAGTTTATACAATTTATTTACCTTTTGTATTAATTTTGAAGCAAAAAGGAGCTCAGCCAACATCTTTCTTTAAGGCTCCAATCCAGAAGTGCACTTGGGCTGCCCTAGCTATCACTGGGGTGGCCCAAGTTCAAGATGGGGCAGCCCAGTTATGCTAGAGAAAGCTTGGGACAGCATAAGGCAACATAGGCTGCCCCGAGACAGATGGACCTGGGCTGCCCAGGCTGTGCCACCCTAGGCAACTCAAAAGAGGCATGTTGAGGGCATGTTCAGGGTTGCCTAGAACAGAGCAGTTATTTCACAGACAGAGCCTGTTTCACAGACAGAAATTCCACCTCCTCAGAGTTATACCACCTCAGAAGCAGGTATAGTAATGAGTAGACCCATAGGGGTCCATAACAAGGCAGAGTAAGAATGGCAGAGTTGACCAAAAATCTGAGTTCTTGGCCAGCCTATCTGCAACCACTGCCTCTCAACCTCAGGATATCGCACAACTGTGGCAGCCCACCAACCTGTGGATACAGCAGGCCACTTGCATCCAATGTAAAATGTATTGCAGTCTCATGATGCAGCTCTTACTGGTTGTCAGGGACTCATTATAAGGGTAGCAGAATATGCTTAATGGTTTTGTGACTCCTGATTCAGTGATGCTCATAGCTGTGTTCTTTTGGGTCATTGATACTGGAGGCCCTTTGTGGGAGGTAGGGGAAGAAGGCCCATTGACTTTGGAAGTTGTGGGAGTGAGTATAATAGGCTGCAATGGGAGAGGGCTAGGGGTGGCACCTCAGGGCAAGAAGAGGTGGCACCTGACATAGGTGATTTACCTTCCTGGGTAAGCTGAGTAAGCACCTGTCTGAGTCCAATAAGACCCACTGGCAATCAAGGAACATATGAGGGATGTGGAAAATATTTTTCCTTTCCCCTTTCAAGCCTCCTAACGTCCCCTTCCCCTACACTAAATATATTTTCTAGATTGAGCCTAGAAATGGCAAGGGAGAAAACAAGTTTATATGTGAAACTTTTGAGTAGAAATGGAAGGACATCTTGCCAGTATAGTCATGGTATTTCATGGTATTTCATTCCAATGGACATTAAGGTCACCACATCTTTGAGTGAGAAAGCTGTCTTCTTTCCACATGCCTTCTTAAGGAAATGCAATTAGGTTGGGTTGACATTACTACCATCATTCATTCCGTGGAAACAGAAATCCAATACTGAGATCTCAGTGGGTGTATTTTAAAGCTGTACAGAAACTTGGGTGTTTATAGGAATTCTAGTTAGGCGGTGCTGTGAATAGCAAGATTCAGTGTGCTGTTTCGTGCAGATACTAATGGATAATGATTTGAGAAGGGAACTCCCTAGGAAATAGGGTGAGAGTGGTGCATCAAGACCATATAAAACGTTTCAGTGCACAGATTCATGGTACCTTGGGGCCTGTCTGCATAAATAATTTTATAAGTGTGCATATATAATTTTGGAAATGTGAATTTAATAAAGGTCCCCCAAATGGCTGTCCTCTAAAATGCTGCCAATATCTTTGCCAGTATCAATTATATTTTCCCCATGGCAGGCTGACCAGATGTCTGGCTTTAGCTGGACGTTGCCAGAGATACAGCTTTTTCGCCGGGCATCTGGACAACACAGCTAAGAGCTAATTTTTCTGGGGCCAGCCGCTATCATGAGGCGTTGCTGTGACTGCTGCAGAGTATCTTAAAACAGCCCCTGGAGGCGCAGAAACCAGGCAGGGGCGGACCATCCACCTCTGCCCTGGCTGCGCTTCCTGCATGATTTTTAAAAGGCCAGGGGCAGAATTTCTGCTACTGCCTGGTTTCTGTGCCTCTAAGTGCTCTTTTGAGGCACGTGGTGGTGCGTGGTGGTGCAGCAGCAACAGCAGCAAGCTGGTTGGTGCACCATGTGCCAACTGGGTTCCCTGGATGAAGTTCATGCCTACTTTGAGCCACCTCCTGTGAAAAGGTGCTGGAAACAGGTACAGTGGCGCCTCCCATAACAAATTTAATTTGTTCCAAAGGCATGTTTGTTACGTAAAACGTTCTTTACGTGAAGTGGATTTTCCCATAGGAAATAATGGAAAATCAGACGACTGGTTCCACAACCCAAAAAATATTCATTTAAAAATATTAACTATATGTAAAAATGATGACAAAACACTGAAATTGAACTATAATAATTATTGAATAAAGCCTATCTACTTCAAATCCTGATATCCAGTAGGATATCAGGAAAAAATTCCTGACAGTGAGGGTGGTTTGGCAGTGGAACAGATTGCCAAGGGAGGTGGTGGACTCTCCTTCACTCTGCTCACTCCCTCACTCGAGCAGAGGCTCGACGAGCACTTATCGGATATGCTCTAGGAGAATTTCCTGCTACAGGCAGGCAGTTGGACTAGATGACCTACTAGGTCCCTTCCAACTCTAGGATTCTATGATTTCAGCTCTTTCACCTTCCCAGTGACTATTCCCTCACTTCTGTTTCTCTCTCAGTCTATAGCAACACACTGGTAGAGTGTGACTAAGGGCAAAATCCAGAGTAACTACAGGGAGTCCTTGCTCCAGTGTAAGAACAACTAACCCTACAATCCAGAGCAACTACGGGAGCACATAAGAGACATTACGTGTACCCGTAGTTACTATACCATCTAGTGAAAACCTATGGAAAATTCATTTTGCAATCCAGAGCAAATTGTTCTTACACCAGAGCAAGGACTCCCCATAGTTACTCTGGATTGCGCCCTTACTCTGGATTCCAATATGAATTTCCCATAGGTTTTCACTAGGTGGTGCAGTAACTACGGATGCACGTAAAGTCTCTTACGTTCTCCTGTAGTTACTCTGGATTTGGAGGAAAGAAACAGAATATTGTAACCTGGCTTTTGAACTGTAAAAATTATTCCACCATCCTTCAATTGTTGCAAAATTTTATTTTGTCCTTCTAGGTCAGATGCCATGTCAGGAGAAAGAACAGAAATGTACATCTACTTCTTGTCCTGATTCCTGTAGCTATTCTTCTCTGTGTGACATGAATAATAGCCACACCAACTGTAGTGAGTGGGGTATTGATTTCTACCATTATTATCTCTCATGTTTGCATCCATATATCTTGCACTGATTATAGTGTACTTTTGGATTCAGAGTGTTTTTGTTTTTGTTTCTTCTGACAATTAATGGTTTCATATCTCAGTGTTGAAGTTGTTTTGATTAAATCAAACAAACAAACAAAAAGGTACATTCAGTCTACATTGTACGTGATGGTAATGTACCAGAGTCAGTGCCAAAATTGTGTATAAATTTACTTTGAAAATCCCTTAAAATGAAAAATATGTATCATGTCTTTAAATACTATGAGAGACTGATGGAACTGAGAGAACAGCAGCGTCATTCTCTGACTTCAAACACATTCCTGGCGATGTATTTACTAAGTGGAATGGTGGTGGAAATGCCTGAACTGTTGCTTTTTTATTGCCAACCACATGTAGCTCATGCAAGTAAAGTCTGCATGAGACTAACAAATTTATTATTATGTGTGAGCAGGTCAGACTAGGGGCAAATGGTGCCTAAAGTCCCCCCCTCACTGCAGCCCTCCTGCTGGTAGAATACATGCCTCTGCTTTCTTATCTGGTTCAATGTAGAAATGGCAGTGGTGGTGAAGAAGCACCCTTTTTGGGTTCTGTTCTAAAGAAACAGTCATGCCATTTTTCTTTCTCATACTTGCCCTTTTTCACATGCATAGGATGAGTACAGCATTCTGGGAGTTAAAAGGAATTCTGCTTCACCTAGTCGGTGTACATCAGGGGTGGGTAAACCCTGACCCAGGAGCCATTTGTGGCTCTCAGGAACCCCAATTCAGTTTGCCAGTCGCCCTGCCCCACCGTTTCCAGTAAGCATCTGATTCATTTGGAGTCCATGATAACCTATGGGTATTATTTTAGCCCTTCCCCATTGCCTCAGAACAGTGGTTTTTGAAGAGGGAGTCAGGATCATTCACATAACTTCTGCCTCTAATGTATTCATTTATGAAAATTTATTCATATTTAAAATGTAAATTAATTTCCTGGCCTGTGACATAGTGACAGAGAGATGATATTGCCCTCCTGCCAAAATGTTTGCCCATCCCAGTGTTTGCACACCTCTGGTGTACATGAAGAAACTGGTCAGGAAGCAGCAGTCAGCAGGGCTAGAGATAACGGGTGTGGAAAGGTTGTGGAGGAGGTGAAATGGTCCTGTTTTTATTGCTTGTGGAAGCAAGTAATCACAAATGGGATCACTGCTTCATCTTCCTGCAATACCATCTCCATGATTGCTTGTAGCCAGGGGCTCTACAAGGGTGTGCTTCATCTAGTGGAGAGGCCAGTGTATACCCCCATCTTGCTCGTGGTCATGCATGTGCACTGTGCCTCTGAAGGCTCCAGCCCTGATTCACTTCAGAAGCAGAGTGCTCATGAGCAACCATCATGCATTCCCCAGCTTCACAATGTGCAGGTGTGCTCGGCACTAGGTTGACGAAGCCTAATGTGTAGGTGTATCTATTGCGCATGTCTATTAGGCTCACCCAGCTTACCAATGGACACACTTGCCTGTCACTAGGCTGGGGAAGCTAATACCAATACCACACCTACTGGGGAAGGCATGACTATTGCATGTGCACATTAGGTTTCCCCAGCTTAGCAACGTACAGATTAGGTTTTCCCAGCCTAGTGACAGGCAGGTGTACTTGGTGTTAGACTGGGGAAGCCCAGGGCGGTGGTCACCAAAGATGAATGGAATGCCAGAGTGGGTTTGTCAAATCCCCCTCTGGCACAACACCCATCTAGACCGCACCAGCCACACCACCCACACTACCCTAGTGACTCCCCTGCTTGCACCATCAGCAGTGTTGGAGGAAAAGGTAAACTGCGGCTTCCGTAATCATCCTCTTGCTCACTCTTGGAATGTGGAATGAAGCATCTAGGTTGGTGGTGGACTGGAAGAGGGTGGCAGACAACTGCAGGATGCAGGGGACACCTTGTTAGTTTGCTGTCTTACTGCCACTTGAGCAGTCACTTCCATTAGCTTCATGGGTAGTCTTGGTTATGGATTATTATTCCACATATGAAAAGAAAGACTAGAATCTTCACGTAGGTCTTTTTTCCATTTAAGTATAAACATCACCGAATGTTATATACCCCCTCAACTGCCTATGATGTGTGTTAAAAGATAAATCTGTTTTAACTAAAGCTAAAAAATTTAGTTAAAGGAATTTTATTTCATAAACAAGTTTGATTCATCCAGAAAAGGCTTTTCTTTAGCAGTAATGTTTTGAATATGGCTTCATCTTGTAAAATATATTTGAAATATAGTCTAATTCTTCTCATTACGGGGAAGAGCACAGATGTTCAGCACAGATTGAATGGTCTCCATTCAATCTGGATGAATATAATGGTGATGGAATGTAAGTCCATCACATTAATTTACAAGTGAAACATGTTCTGCGTTCTTTGGAGATTGCTTTCAAGGAAGCTAAGTGATAAGATTATGTTTACATATGTGTTGTTAATACTTCCAAATTTCACAAGTCATTTCATTTGTAATCAAGCTTATGAACAGCTTTCAGTTGTATTTTTTTATTTTGTATTGGAATGTACGATGCATGTACATGTACATGATACTCGTACATGTCTGAATGTGGAAGAAGATTGTATGGCACATAAAGTGTCTCTTCACCCCCTACAAATGTTGATTACATCCACTTAGCAGTGGATTACATACACCCCTGCTAAAAGGAAAAAGAGGCACTTTTAAAAGTGGTTTTTAGCAGGGAAAAAGCAACTATCCTTCTTCACCCATGCACAGTGTCTTTTCTTGTAGGAGTTTCAGTGCCTCTTCTGTATTTTATTTTTTAGTGCAAGCCCTGTGTGGGAACAGGATAATTTACTGATTTCTTTCTATATAAACCACTTTGTGAACTACTGGTTTATTGTGAGATGTACAGCTTTGTGAACTAGTGTTATATTGTGTAAATAGTGGAATATTCTTTAGTTATTTTATTTATATTTTTAATAATGTTTATACACACACCGGTATATAGTCAGTGGTTTTTTTTCTAGAAATAAAGGTGAGGGTACTCACCGTGAAGATTTTATAAATGTGAGGATACTCACCATGAAGATGATAGGCATGGGTGCCACAGAGGTCTTGTTCTCACCACAGAGGTGCTGGCACTCACACAATGTCAGTACTCAGCACTGGTGAGTACTCCCTCCAAAAGACCATGCTGGACCAATGTGGTCCAAGTAAGAATGGTCTCCCCGGTGGTCTCCCTGGAGGTCCTTCAGATAAGTGGTCTCCCCAGTGGTGCAAAGTGCCTTATAGTACTTTTATGACAGCACTCAGCCACTGCAAGTGCCTTGTGCCAGCTGAGAGGGAGCTTGTGGATTGTTCCCTTAATATAGTGATTTTGGCAGCAAATATCCTTAGAAATGCACTGTCAGCTTTTACGAAAGCTGGTTATTACCTGTTTGCCTAGCAGAGGCAAAATGGAGGGAGATGCTCTGATTGGTGGGGAGGTGTCCTCAATCCTGAGAGAAATTTAAAAGGTGTAACAGAACATGTTTCACCTCAGTGTGAGTTGAAATCTCCTCAGGGTAGGGTGTAAGTTTAGAGTCTCCTCAGGAAAGGAGTTGAGACCTAGCCAGAGCTCTATATGATTATTAAATGGTCTGAGAAGTGATCTGTATGGATTTGATGAAAGGACTGGATATGTGCTATATTGTCTTCTGATTTTGTATTGGCTGCTGTAACGCAAGCGGTTAAGACTGTGCTTGTTAACCAGCAGGCCAGGGTTCGATTCCCGGGTCGGCCCCACAAGACAGGGTGAGCTCCTGTCCTTCACCCAGCTCTGCGACGCCAGCTGGATCCAATCGTATTGGCTCTGTCTTTCCATTGGACTAATTCAGTGGTGGGGAGAGGGGGGATTTGCTGCTTGGGTAACAGCATATACTCCATAACAATCACTAACAAGGCACATCACTTAGTAGTTAAATGTCATCATTAACAAGGCACTGAAATTGTCAAGGCGCACACACCTTCAGTGGTTTTTACCATTGACAAGGCACACCAGGCTGTTCAAATCCACAATTTTTCCTACTGATTAATGGCCTTTACCAAATTTCCACAGCACACCTGAGGACTATCCATGGCACACCAGTGTGCCATAGCACACTGGTTGAAAATCACTGTTCTAAAACATAGTTACGCGTTGGTGTAGCACCATATTCTGACATGCACATACAGCCATCCACACCTTATGTGCAACTGACTTGTGTGAATTCAAGTATACATACCCTACCCAAAAAACAAATAGATGTATAAAGAGTGGAAGCAATTTTGCCCACTATTTCATTTGCTTTGTTTATAATGAATATTGAAATGGGAGAACAAAGCTGCTGTTTCCTCAATCCTTCCAGTTGCCACATGTCTATTGTACCGGTTTTTTTAGCTCTTAAATAGTCGGTACACATTTGTTCAATTTATTCAAGGGGATTTTGAATATAACCCTCACATACGATGCAGTCTGACTGTATTTTGATTTGGAATTTTGTAAAACATATTTCCTGTTAAAATATCCATTTAAAGTTTGGCAGTTCCATGTGCAAACTGTTATCCACTCTTCTGGTAATTATTGGATTCTTTCTGTATCTTATAACAATTTCTTTTTTCCTCTTGTAGGTCAGTGTGAACCAATTACACTGGAGCTGTGCATGAACCTGCCTTATAATTATACGAATTATCCCAACTATTTAGGCCATCGAACACAGAAGGAAGCTTCCATCAGCTGGGAATCCTCTCTATTTCCAGCCTTGGTTCAGACTAACTGTTACAAATACCTTATGTTTTTTGCCTGCACAATCTTGGTGCCAAAATGTGATTCTCAAACAAATCAACGTATCCCACCTTGCAGGTATCACATGTTACATTAAAAACAAAACACAAAACTTCAATAGAGCTTTACTTCTGCTGTAGTGCGAGATGGTACAATGATTAGATTGGTATTGTGTAAAATAAGCCCTTTTGATATCTTGCCAGTACTTAGTAATGCCTAATTTTATTGTAGCTGTCAGGATAGGTTCAAAGTGGTGTCACTAGGGTTTGTGTCACCTAATGCAGAGGCTAGCACATCACGCCCATGATGGAGCAATGCCTCAAGTCGTGAGAATTTTAGGACTTAGGCTGCAATCCTAAGCTCCACTTAGGCAAGCCTAAGCCCCAGCATAAGTCCTGTGCTGACCTGGAGTGTCACAAAAGTGCCTTAAGATGCTTCTGCCTCACTCCTGGGAGAGGGGATTAGGCCAATGCCAATATCCCCACACCTTTGCGGGAAGGTATGCCAGTTGAGTTAGTCTGGCCAACATTGGTTAGGATTGTGCTCTTAGTTATGCCAGTCAAAATCCTAGAAAATATTTCAAAATATGTTTTAGAATTTTGATTAAGTTATTTAATTTTCTTAACTAGTTTTGGTTCTTTTTGTCAATTGTTTTTGGTAAAAAAATTATATCTAACCTCTTTCCACATTTAAATTAATCTCTTTAGGGCTCTTTGTGAACAGTCGAAGGAACGATGTGAGTCTGTACTTGGGATTGTAGGTTTACAATGGCCTGAAGATACTGATTGCTCTCAGTTCCCAGAAGAAAACTCAGGCAATCAAACTTGTCTAACACCCGATGAAGACGTAGAAGGTTACTTTTTCCAAAATCTAAACTTAATGTAGAATTATTAAAAAAAATGTAGGCTGATGTTGTTTAACCTGATATTTTGTCTCCCTTTGCAAGTCAAATAATGTGTAAAATACGATAATTTAATGAACACTGGTGTAATTAGGAGGAGAAATAGGACATTTTTGGCTTGGAGGAGTTGCCTCTTAATCAGAGAACTGATTTTAGTGTACAAATGATAGCCAGAATGGGAAAACAAGTCACCTTGTGATATGCTTTTCTAAAGCTCTTGGATATAGGATAAGCATAATAAAACAAATAAATTGCTTTAATATTCATAAGTCCTTAAAATTCTTATGAATATTAAAGCAATCTGAATTTGTCAGTGGAAAATTTGTCCTGGAAAAATAGCATGCAATTTGCAAATACTTAACATCATCAAAATGGCAAAGTAGTTGCCCTTCATATGATGAAAATCTCATTGAAATGAATGGAAGATAAACAAGAGCATGACAGTCCATTTTATAGGGTTTGAGCTGGAGGTCTTCCAGATAGATAGTGCCTTATGGGTGGGGACCTACCAAAGGTCAGGTTATTTTTCCTGACAAACAGCAAAAATTATTTTTTGTCAAGAAAAAATAACCTCGCCTTCTTAGGTCAATACTCATGGGTCATTGCTATGTGTCTCCTACTCTGACTTCCTTAGGGTCAATCTCCATTTGATTCTTAACATGTCATTTGTGTTTTCTTTTGTTCTGTGTAATAAAATATCAACTGTTTTAAAAGCATCTAATTTACTAGTTAATTGAAATTAGATAAATATGGGTGCAATCTTAACCTAGGCCGGCACAAGTCATTGGTCTTCCTGTTCCCAGGGTGATGTAGAGAGGCAAGTGCATGTTAATGCACTGGCCTAACCCTCCCCTAGGAGTGATGCAAAAGTGTCTTACAGCACTTTTGTGCCATCCCCAGGTCAGCACAGGACTTATGCTGAGGCTTAAGCCAGTCTAACTGGAGATTAGGATTGCAGCCTGTGTGATTTTTTTTGTAATTTTTTGAATAGGCACACCTGAACCATGGGAGTAGAAGCAAGAATGATGTTCTGTATGCATATCTATCATTTGAGCATCTGGGAGAAAGTTGAGCTTAGTCCATGGCTGAAGGACACATTTTTAAACTTTTATGTCTGTTTTCACTCTATAAAGGCAAAAACATTTTACCTGACTGGATTTTGTAAATTTCCTGACAGAGTGCTCACCCAGCCACTTCAAATGCAATTCAGGGAGGTGTGTTTTGGCTTCCAGAAGATGTGATGGGCAAGCAGATTGTGAGGATGACAGTGATGAGGAAGACTGTGGTAAATACATTAACATATCAATTTACTACTGTACAGTAGTTGGAATATCAAGGTCAATAACTTGAATGATCATAATATGGTATCTTTCCTTCTATAACTATAATTAAGTTACAGAGGAAATCAAATAACTAATGGCTTTCTTTTGTGAGCCAAAAGGGCTCACAATCCAAAACATTGCAAAGGAACATCAGCAGACAGCCACTAGAAAATACAATGCTGTGGTAAAGATGTCCAGTTACTCTCCCATCCCCCCAATTTAAAGAAGAGCACCCTTTAGAAAAAGTGCATCTTACCTAGTTAATAGAGGTGTGTATTAGGAAGTAGGTTCCCAAGCTTTTTTCCAATGTTACAAAAGTATCATAAGTTATATTTATGATACACATGCATATAAAACCTTTCTTTTATATATTCCAGTCCTAAATTCTATAGGGATATATACAGTGGACCTTTGGTATCCACAAATTTGGCATCTGAGGATTACACCATCTTGGATGCTGAGTCTGAACCTCTAGGACATGACTAGAAACCACTTGCATTCATGTTGAGAACACTTTATGAGGTATGGAAAGATCCATGGCCCACTCCATGAACCTCTGGGTACCTCAGAACACCTAGCTACAACTGGAAGTTGTAGCTCACAAACTGGAAGTGGCATCCAGATGCGTCCTAAAGGCCTTTTGAGGAGGCAGGGATGCCTGTGGAGTGGATCATAGGCACTGAATAACATGAATAACTGTGGAGCTGGAACCGTGATCCCTGTGGACTCCGACATCTGTGGATACTGAGAGCCCCCGTATTTCATACCTCTCAGGCATCTGTATTTTAACAGTTTTTTTCACTAAGTGTTGTTAAGTCATCTATAATAAGCCAAACTCTGACTCATTTGTCACTGAAGCTGAATTGCTCCCTCTTTTTTTCTCTCTTTTTCATTTCTCTCCAGGCTGTGAAGAAAGAGGTCTTTGGGAATGTCCATCAAATAAATTGTGTATCAAACATACAATGATATGTGATGGTTTTCCAGACTGTCCCGACAAGGTGGATGAGCGAAATTGCTGTAAGTACTTTATACTGTATTGAATGAAGTGTACATTCTGCACAACAGTGTTAAGAGCTAACATTCAGAAGAGCAAGGATGCAGCGTAGAACAAACATGTTTTGTCAGATAGTTTTTTTTTGTCCTTTTATGTCTTTTTCATTATCATGTTTTTCTTTGGCAGGTATAATGTAATGATCAGCAAGTTTTTAACCCAGAGTTTTACCACATTGTAAATAAAATTAGTCTGTTAAATTAAAAGATAAATGTCTCTTTAGATTTAAAACTAGCCTGCTTACCATGACAGCCAGGCTATCATCAATTTCCCTCTCCTCTTCCCTCTCTGGAGCTCAGGGCAGCTTCTTGCAGCCAGGAGGCAGATCCCTCCCTTCCTCCCTGGAGTGAAATAATCCAAAAGTGGCAATCACCTGCCTGCTACAATACCTTGTTGAGTAGGCTTTATAAAACTGCTACCTAAATAAATGTGTATCTTTTTCTTTCTTTTGTTTAACCTGAAAATTGGCATCCACTGATGTCCCTAGAACAGAACCCTCTTAGATACTAACAGTGCAATCCTAAGCATGTCTACTCAGAAGTAAGTCCCATTGTGTTCAATAGGACTTACTCCCAGGAAAGTGTGGTTAGGATTGCAGCCTAAGACTATAGCTTAATTTCTCTCTATTATGCTCTTTCCTCATATTTCTGTTCCTTATACTGTCACGTTAACTGCTTTTCTTTTTTCTCACTATACTGGGGTCTATTAACCGGTCACAGGAAATATTTAGATTCAGGGTATTTTTTGAACTTTGAACCCAAATTCTAAAATCCAAATGCTATGATCTAGAATCCAAACTTATGTGATGAGAATAAACTATATATTTACCTAGTTTTCATAACTGTTGACAGTTCTGAACATTTTGAACAACAAAGAAAGTGAGAAAAAGGGTATATATATGCAGGTATATTTCCTATAGTTAAGCTTGAAGTCTTCTGAGAGAAAGAGTAATGTTTACCTGAGAGCCCAGGTTCCTTTTGAATTCATCATAGCCCAATCTATGTGATAGTCTGGCAGCAAAATACAGCAAAGAACCTTGCTCCTTATTAGGACTGAACTGCATAACTCTTCAAAATGCCTTGCTTTTTACCACTAAAACCTGTATGTCCCATTTGTATTTTCATGGCAGCATTTTGCGAAAAGGATGAGATTGCTTGTGCCAATCACGTCTGTGTGCCCCGTAAATCTTGGTGTGATGGTCAGATAGATTGTGCCGACAAATCAGATGAATGGAGCTGTGGTAGGTGTTATAGACGTCTATGCAGGTGGTAAAAATGTGAAACTTCTAGAAGAAAATAAAAATAATAATCCAAGGAAACATTTTGGCAGTACTGGATTCTGGCTTGTTCTGCAAATTAGCAAAGAAAGGCAGAATACTCCAATAAGGTGTGTATAGATGAAAAGAAGTAACCCAGATGCAGAAAACCATTA
The DNA here is from genome assembly GCA_030015325.1 of Cryptoblepharus egeriae. NCBI lineage: Eukaryota > Metazoa > Chordata > Lepidosauria > Squamata > Scincidae > Cryptoblepharus > Cryptoblepharus egeriae. The sequence goes on from JAREYC010000007.1 coordinate 59,043,572, forward strand.
AATGACTATGCAGAAACCTAAATATCCAGTTGGACAGTATAAATGAATGGTACATAGATATGTTTCCTGTTACGTGCATAAACTCAGTAAAATACTTGCTTTTCTTAGTATGTTTTACTGAAACAAATTGTCACAGTAAGGGTCTCTTATCAACAAATGAAATCCAAAATATAACATTCACATATGGGAAAAGAGGATGGTTTTATGATCAGTATTTCCTTTCTCTGCCAAATAATTGGATCCATTGTATACAGAATACTATCGGAGTCAACATTTTTCCTACATAAGGCCTCTACTGTGTTAGTCAGATGGTGGGTAAATTATTTTTAGTATAAGATATTCATTTATCCTACAGTTTATTGAAAACAAAGAATCCTTATTCATAAGATTGGAAAACTTATTCTGAATAAATAAACTTTTGAAGCGAACCAAATGGGAGATAGAGAAAGATTTTAAAAAATGAATGGAAGATTTTTTTTTGAAGAAAACAACAAATAAACCAAAAAAGAAGCGACCCTCCACTGCATTGGGAGCATTATATATAGCTTTTTATAAGAAGTGACTGATGGGCAAATAATCTGAAGAAATGACTTTCTTTCAACATATAAATAGCATGACCATTTGGTTCACATGCTACTATCAGAAACAAGTGGCAAGGTATTCCAGTAGGTTAGTTTTAAGTAGTGGAACTTTATTTTTAAGCCTCATCTTTATTTTTGCTGTACCCATGAGAATTTACAATACTTTACTGTGGAGTAATTACTGGTAGTAGTTTTTATTATAAGCCCACACACCCCTCCATCCTTTGGATTGAAATGCAGGATATGAATGAAGAAATGAATTAGAACTACTCTTATAGGATGAAAAGTGAGATAATGTTTTAAATAAAAAAGTTCATATTATAATTTCCTTTTTGCTTCACAGCAACTGTGTCTAAAAATTGGAGCTCCTTGATGTTCCTGACTGTTCACAGGTCTGCTAACGATTACCATGTATGTGCTGATGACTGGGAAGAAAATTTGAGCCATTTGGCATGCAGACAAATGGGTTTAGGGTAAGGTCAGTAGTTTGTAGTACTGATAACTTTTCTAAGAATGAAAATGTCTATGAGTAGTCTTTCTGGAGTTCAGATACCCAAGTGTAAGATAAGCTTATCAAAGGGCTGTTATCTGGTTAGAAGCCCTTACCCTTGTGGAGAAGAAAGTTGGAAAAGCATTTTGGAACATTCTGTGCCAAGAAATTAGGATCTCTGTGTTGGGAACTGGCACTGGATTTGCATATTTCTATATCCCCACAATAACAGCTTAACTAATATATTTGTAAGATTATGTTGAAGATGCAGGCCTCCGGTATCCATTAAAGAAAGCTGATTTTACAGTCCGTAGTGAACATAGTTGGAGAAACAGAACAAAAGGCTAATCTTAAATATGCTCTAAGTTATCCACTGGTCCATGTCGCCCAGGCACTAGTAAGTTAGTGTTATAACCTAAACAGTTTAGGCCAGCACAACTCACCTGGTATAACTTTCTGTGGTGGTGTGAGGAGGCTGGTGAATTCCTGTGCATTGGCTTAGCCTCCCCCCCTCACCCCATGAGCATGTGCCAGCCTCCCCACACTACCACAGGGAGTTATGCCAGGTGAATTATGCCAGCCTTTTGAGGACTGCACCCTCAGTGCAAAAGGTGGGAGGAAGATCAGGAGGGGGCAGAACAGGGCAGGGAGGAGGAGGAAGTGGGAGGAGACTGGCATGTGGACAGTATCTGTGGCTTTTCCCAGCTGCTTTGCCAAGTCTGTAAGGACAGACTTGCTCTAGCAGAAACACTGGGACAGGTCCAAGTAGACATATTCCAGTCTTACCCCTGGGTAAGGGACCAGAACTGCCCCCCAAAAGATGCAGGACGCTCTGGCATCGTGGGTGGATTGGTGAGGGAGAGAAAGGATAGGATTAGGGTTCTGTAGACAACATGAATGACTGTGCTGCAACTGCTTCTCAGAGCACAGTCCTAATCATGTCCACTCAAAAGTAAGCTCCATTGCATTCAGTGGGTCTTACTCCCAGGAGAGTGTCTTTAGGATTTCAGCCTTAGATCAGGTGTGGCCAGCCTTTCAACAACTTTTCAGCATCTCACAGATAGAAAACTACACCTGCTGAAATTGTCCTCTGGTGGCGCAAGTGGTTAAGACACTGTGCCTGTTAACCAGCAGGCCAGGGTTCAAGATCTGTGTCCCCATAAGACGAGGATTTCCTGCTACAGGCAGGGGATTGGACTAGATGATCCACTGGGTCCCTTCCAACTATGATTCTATGATTCTAAATTTCCTCCTCTGTACAAATTGTTAAAGGTCTAGAAACCTTAATGTTGAAAGGTTGGCCACTTGTTCTGCCATCCAAGCTTGAGTGCTGCAGGTGTTTTTTAAATGACAATGAAATATGTATCCAGCTCTTTAAAATGTAGTCATATTTTTAGACCATTTGTGTATGTTTTTCATGTCTTTCAGGAACATTAGTGTAAGAAAGTAAGGGGGAATATCTGGAAATTTTTTTTCCTGAAGACAGGAAAAACACATTTAACAGAGGCATGGCGGGATGGGCCAGGAATGCCACCATTTACCTATCCTTTCATTGAGTATGATGAGGTTTCAAACTCTGACTTGTAAATGGTTTTATTGCTGTGTGTAGGATTGATGAATTACCAGCATATAAATTTTCTTTTGTTATGAAACTCTAGATTGATTATCTAGACCGGGCTGTGGGTAAGACACTGTGGGTAAGACACTGTGCCTGTTGACAAGCAGGCCAGTGTTCAAGACACAGGTCCTTCAAGCTCCTGTCCTTAGCCCACTCCTGTCATCCTAGCAGTTTGAAAGCATGTAAATGCAAGTAGATAAATAGGTACCACATTGGTTTGAAGGTAAAAACAGCGTTCCGTACACCTTCGGTAGTCATGCTGGCCCCATGACCACAGTAGTGTCTTTGGACAACGCTGGCTCTATAGGCTTAGAAACAGGGATGAGCACCACTCTTAGAGTTGGTCACAACTAGCAATATTACCTGTGGGGGACACCTTTACCTTTATTGTTAGATTAATTATCACTGGTTTTCCATGTCATGACTATTTCAGCATAGTTATTTATTTAATTTAGAATATTTTTATATAATTTTTCAACAAATGTAAGTGGCTTTAATAAAAATTAATTAAAAATAAATATAACTATATATAAAATACATGGGAAAAATATATACATATTTATTCAAATCTAACATGCACCTTTTCAGTTGAATTTAGGCTGCAATCCTAAAGACATTTTCCTGGGAGTAAGACCCATTGGACACAATGGGGCTTATGTCTGAGTAGACATGGTTAGGATTGTGCTATTAGTCTCCATAATTAGGGTGCACATTAGTTTAGATGGAATTAGGTTTGAGTAAATATGGTATTTTGATTTTAAGTATAGATCTATATTTTGTTTAACAGTTTATGCTATTGTTATAAAACTAATATATAAACCCATTGTTGTATAAAGTAGTGCAATTAGGTAAAAATCATAACATAAATCCCATTGTCATATCATTATTGTCATATGGTAAAATTAAATTTTGCAACTGCTTTGCAACAGGTGCAGTAAAATTGCCAGTATATGTTTTAAAATCTCAAGCCTTTTAAAACTGGGGTGTGCTTTAGATTTGATGGTTCATTAGATTTGAGTAAAAACAGTTTATTCAAAAAATATCAAATGTGGTTTGTAGTATATGAAAAAGGATTAAAATATAATTCTATTGTCTTAGACTATTTTCCTTTCTTCTTCATATAAATTCTTTTGATCAACTTTATTCAAGACAATCACTGCTGTCGTTTATTTCTGCTTGTTTTGTGAATATCAGGAACACTGGGAAATGTTTTGTGAATATCAGGAACACTGGGATATTCTGGAAAAGTACAGTTCTCAGTCTCTGGGCACTTCAACTTTAGTATTCCATATGCCAAGGAAGAATGCAGATCTCACAGAGGTGCTGGCTTAGACCCCACTTTCATTAGGGCAGTAATATTCAAGCATTTCAGCCCGGGACCCTCTTCTGACAATGACAATCTGTCCAGGACCCTTGGAAAGTGATGCCATTGCTGGAAGTCTGGTTAAAGGTATCCAATGCCAAGAATCCAAGATGGCTGCAACCAGCTTTTCGCAAAACCTCTGAAATGAAATTGCAACCCCAAACAGGTTCCTGAGCCCCACTTGGAAGACCACTGTCCTAGGGGAGGGAAAGGAAGAGCAATGATGATAGGGAGTTGAGGGTGATGATGACATGATGATGATAGGGATACTGCCAGCAAACTCCAGAGAGTTTTGGTTGGTAATGAATGTAATGGATATGAATGGAGGGCAAACTCTTCAATTCACCATTATGAGCCCCAAATTGTGAACTTCATAACAATTATCAGCAGAAATTTTTGAAAAAATAAACTGCATTTTTCCATATGCAGGCAAGGAACAATTTGTCATGTACATGCTGAATACAGTTAATGGAACATGCAGAAGCAATAATGTAATGTGACAGAAAAATGCATGACAAATATTGTAGTCAATAGCGTTCAGAACGAGGACCTGACTCTAGTTCATTTTGCCAGTCCTGCATAAATTATTTCCATCTGGCTGCCTCAACAACAAGCCTTGCCAAAATACCACTTTTGTTCATTCATCTGCAATTTGTATGGTGAAAGGCTAGTACCTGTTTTAAATCATTCTGAAAGGAATCTAGTTGAATCTGAGAAATCAGCTCTGAAGAGCTGCAGCATGTAGTGTTTCCTCATGAGAAATGTCAAGGCTTTTAAGAGCATTTATTCATGATTCTCTTATTTTTTTTCCTGGACTTTTCTCCAGAAGTATAGTTATTGAGAACTTAGGAGGTACACATTTTAGGGAAAAATATGTAGTTACTTTTGACATGGCTCAAGTCTCACATCATCAGTTTTTGCTATTGGTTTTTATGGGAAAAGATCCACTACATTCCTATCCCTCATCATTGGTGCTCCACACTGGTGGAGTGTTCACTGCATCTGATTGTGGTTATGAGGAGATGATAGGGTAACCACCAGGATATTAGTAAATCTGTTTTTTAAAACATCCACTAATTTAGTACCCATGGTACCATAATCTGCTGGTTCCTAATCCTTGGGAAGTGTCCACCTGGACTAAAAAAATGTGATCAGAGATCCTTAAGAGGGTTACCTGCAGTCAACTCCAGAGGAGGTTCAGAGTTTTCGGTTAACCAAAGGCATAAGAAACTAAAAATTGAACTTGCAGACTTGTCAGATCTCATTATTAGCTTCTGAGATATCTGAAAAAGAGACATATTTAAATATAATGAGAGATATCCTTCTCTCTGAATAGTTCCCCCGCTCAGCTTACGGGAAACAGAACTTTCTATTCCATGAACACACTTGCTAGTATCTTATTTAAAAAGCAAGAGGAATTAGATTGACAGATACATAATGACTAAGGAAATAATGGCCAGAAAGAGGAAACCCATGGAGAGACAAACACTGAATGTGACCATTAACATTACAACAAAATAGTAATGCATTATGCAGATGTAACGTAAAATGAGCAGTGTATTGAGCCTCTGGAGAAAATGCTTGCAGTTTCAGTTTCCCACACTCGCTGCCTTTCCTAGAAGACATTCTCACTAATAATACAATAAAATATCTTGTCCAACTATTTGGCAAAATCTTTCTCTGAAACATAGAATTAGAATTCTTTTATTTAAGAACTATTTTCAATGTTTAGTTTCACCACATGAAAGGCTAGGGGAAAATCCTTATTACTGGCAGTACACAAATTGTAATGTTGAAAACCATTTAATGTGCAGCAATTGCCTGCCTGTGTTGTATTGCTGAAAAATTGTAAGCACCAAGGACTGTGTACATGGTAAGTAACTTTTAAATGTTTTAGAGCGCAATCCTAACCATGTCTACTCAAAAGAAAGCCTCACTGTGTTCAGTGGGTTTTACTCCTAAACCTAGGAAAATTTCTTTAGGATTGCAGCCACAATCTCCACGTGCAGTCTCCAGATAAGCAAGGGTGTTTCAGGGCTTTTGTGTCAGTGATCTGGAGACTTTGAGAAATCTTTTCTTGTATGTTTCAGGTTTTGATAACGATAAATATGATAATCTACTGCCATCTGTGTTTGTTTCAGGGGGCCACCTCTGACAGAAATTGTCCCAGAGTATGATCTGCCACACCACAAGAAATGGCTGAATCTCTGCTCTGACTGGGAGAGCAAAAACATGTCTACATTGCAAGCCCTTTTAGTAGCAGGGTAAGAAACAACTAGCTTTCTGCTGCTGTATTGTATTTTACAACAAACCTTTAGCTCAACTGCCCTCATCCAGAACAGAAAATCAGTATCTTAAAGGAGACTTTGCATGGAGATTCACTTGCTATATGGGTGTAGACAGACTGGACACGGATGCTTAGCCATGCTGTGATCCACATCTAGACATAAGGCATCCAATATGATCACACTTACATTCAGAAATTTCATTGATTCTGCAAACTGTGAGAAACATGGATATCAGCAGTCAAAAAGTCTATATAAAATAACTAACGTCACACTGACCATTTCAGATTTATAACTTACTGATTCATATAGAAATCTGACACTTCACATTTGTTCTAGCAAGAGAGTAATTCCTACAATGGGAGGTGAAAGTTCTAAAATTTCTTACATCCCATTTATTTGTGAAGAGCCAGTGTAGCCCTCGTATGGACTAAGTGGACTACTAATAAAAAACTTTTTAGAGGTATTAATAGAGATCTTGCCTACCATGTATCTGGTGTAGGTGCAAGATCACTTCTTTTAGACAAATTAGTAAAACACAAATATAAGGCTCTAAAACTAGGAGTCCCCATGTTTTTTAAATCCATGGTTTAATGAGAGAGGAAGATCATTTGTGCCTATAGGAGCTATTCAGCAGATATATTATGCACGCAATTAAATAGATGCAATGTGAGTGGAATTGTTCATCATGAAATCTATTATTTCTATATTTAGGTTGCCATGCAGAAGCAGAAGCATGATTTCCCTTCTCTGTACCAAAGAAGGTATGATTCATCTAATTGTAAAGGATGACATTATTTTGATGGAATCTGATTCCAATCACATGCATGCCACATCCATTTAAAAAAATATGTGAAGGCCCAATCCTAACCAATTTACGTCAGCATGACTTACTCATGTCCCCATTCCTGTGGTAGCATGGGACAACTGGTGCATGTATGTGAACCGTCCTAACCTCCAGGGAGTGGCACAGAAGTGCTTTACAACACTTTTGTAATGTTCCCAGACAGTGCAAGGGACTTCTGCTGGCCTAACCAGAGGATAGGACTGCAATTGTAACTCCCAGTTAGGCCAGCATTAGTCCAGTTCAAGTCTTGTGCTGGCGTGGGGGTGTCACAAAAGTCCTAACCTTTATGTAATTTTTGTGCGTTGCAATCTCAATTTAGGGAAAGTTGTTGGGTGTTTTCTTAAGAATTTATCTGAGAAAGGAATTTATTCTAATCGTATGACCAAGCCTTATTTTTGTAATTATTCTGTTTAATGCCACTGCCCTCTGTGGATTGAATCTGGATTGGCTACGATGTAATGGGACAAAGTTTGGCTTATTTGCAGTGTATTTCATTTGCAGCAGTCCTTTAAATATCTTTCTTCACAATCAGCTTATTGAGCATTAAAAGCTTATTTGGTCTTAGTTTGTTCACATGTTCCAGAATGGAACACTGTTACAAGAATATTGCATTTTTATTCTTTTTCTCCCAACTGTTCAAAGTTCAATAGTTTGGGAGTATTAACTGCTTTGAATGTTTATTCAGGGGTTTTAATTATCTGCAGAGAGGTAGGTGTTGCATGTTGTATCCATCATCAGATTTTTTTCACCCATAGAATTTATGCTACTATTACGTACCTTGAGATTTCAGGATTGAGACAGTCTGTTAATATAAATAAATATTTAATGTCTGAATCCTCCTGCATAAGGTGATCTTTTCCTGAAAGTCAGATATTGACTACAAAGTTATTTGCAGGAAAAAGGAAACTTTCTATAAACTGAATACTAACCTAATTCTAAGCTAAATGCATAAAAATTTCAGTCTCACTGTGATCATCAGGAGAGTGGCCAGCCTCTCTCCTGGCGATTGTGCTGAGAAGGGCTCCAGGAGTGGCCAGATGAACAGTATGTTTATAGTTTAAACATAGTTTATTTTTCCATGTTTTATTCCTAAACATAAAGAAATTTCTCCCTGATTAATCATTATCTTCTTTAGAAATATGCCTAAGTAGTGAAAATGTACCCACGTTGCGGGAGTAAAATACTCCCTGTACGCCATCTCCCATGTGCAACATTCCCCCATGCGCATCAACTCACCATGCACAACATTCCCCCTATGTGCATCAATCCAGCATGTGCAATATCTCCCCGTGTGCAACATTCACTACATGTGCATCAACCCCCCATGCACATCAATTCCATGCGCATCAACCTTCTATATGAATCAACCCCCATGCACAACATTCCTCCTATGTGCAACATTCCCCCCATGTGCAACATTCTTCCCATGTGCATCAACCCCTCATGCGCAACATCTCCCCGTGCACAACATTCCTCCCATGCGCAACATTCCCCCATGCACATCAACCCCATGCGCAACATCCCTCCTTGCACAACATCAACCCTGCAGGGACATCATTCCCCAGGCACATCAAACCCCATGCACAACATTCTCCCATGAGCATAAACAGCCATGTGCAACATCCCCCTATGGGCATAAATCCTCATGCATCAACCTTCATGCGCAACGTCCCCCACGCGCAACATCCCCCATGTGCATCAACCCCCTTTGCACATCAATTCCCATGCGCATCAACCTCCCATGCGCAACATTCCCCATGCATAACACCCCTCTTGTGCATGAACTCCCTGTGCACAACACTCTCCCATGTTCAATACCTCCCCTCACAATGGTGGGCATCTCTATTTACAGGTTCAGGATTTTGGGCTGAGTATACAGGCCAAAAATATGTTTTACCCTTTTCAGTCTCTTAGGGGTTAAATTCCTCAACATCAGTCTTTGGTGGGTGTTGGAAGTTACAGAAGGAACATCCTCCCCAAATTTCACACTTGTAGGTCCAGGTGTTGGGGCAGAGTATCCCTCAGTCACAGATTCTTCAATGCAAAGTACAGGGAGGAAAACGTGTTGTGCCTCATTTCACCCCCTCCTGGTTGGAATTTCCAAAAACTGGTTCTTAGTCGGTGCCTCCATCACAAAAGGAACACCCTCCCCAAATTTCACGCTTCTAGGCACTGCGGTTTTGGCTGAGCGTTGATGAGTCAGTGAGGGAGTCAGTTAGTCAGTGACTTTTCAGATAAAAAAGGACCATATTCCATAAAAATTCTGTCCCATATGAGCCTAAAGTTCCTGTTTTCTTATTAGATTGTGGACGTCGACCTGCAGCTCGCATGAGCAAAAGGATCCTCGGTGGCCGGACCAGTCGCCCTGGACGGTGGCCATGGCAATGTTCTCTGCAGAGTGAGCCAAGTGGGCACATATGTGGTTGTGTCCTCATTGCAAAGAAATGGGTATTGACTGTGGCACATTGTTTTGAAGGGTAAGTGGTACTGAGAATGCCTCTTTTCTTATTGCAGTTAGGACATTACATTTAGAGAAACAGTTCTTAAACAATAGTCTTTTACAGCTTTTAACGAGTCCGTTGGTACAGGGATGTCAGCAAACTGCCCTTCTGATTCTGAGTTGGCCATTAATGTTAAGCATTTATTACATGGAGCTCAGACATTGGTCTCATTGACAGAAAAAAGTGTTCCTTTGACTGTGGGAAGAATGAGAGGACCCTACTCAGTCGCACCCCCTGTGCTGATGTATCTGCAGACAAATTTTGTATGCAGAGAGAAGGACTTAATGGCATCCCAGTCCTATCCAGAATTTGGCTGTCAGGAGCAGGGAATTTAGGTCGGCAGAAGTCTTCCACTATCTTGAAATGGCTCTGAAGTGGTCACTGGGGGAGGGGGGGGGCTTCCACAAGTATCAGTGCTGCAGCCCTGCCAGCAGACCGGCAGGTATACAGGAGAAGGCAAGGCAGCAATAGGGGTGGGGATGGTTGGGGTAGGTGAAATTGGGCAAAGAGGGTGAACACGGTAGAGAGGTTGAAGAAGCACAAAGGCAAGCTCAGGATCCTATCCCCTTTTTCCAAGCCTCCATGCCTTTTCTTCTTAGACTTGCATGATTAGTATGTTGAGAATTTCCATGGGCAACCAGTTCATCTCCCTTAACCACCCAGAGCTGTAGTTTCTGGAAGATGTTTCTGGCTTGAAACAATCAACATTTAAAATGGTGCTTCAGTCAACTGAGTTAATAAAGTTGCATTGTGTAGAGCAAATAGATCCAAAGAATTAGACTTTAATTTTTAAACATTTATTTATTTAGGCAGGGAATGCATACATAACGCAATTACGGTATATCTTGCTCAGTCTAATTCCCAGGTTAAAAATCAGCCCAATTCAGGTTTTTCCTCACAAGAAAATCAATCACATTCTGTCTCAAGACAGCAAGGCCATACGTGTTTACCATTTAAATAAATATATACATGCAAAGGATTACACTGCTAGTCTGGTCACTGAAAGATGGTATTTTCAAGTTCAGTTTGAAATGTCTCATGATATTATGCCATTTTTTAAATCTGTGGTTATTTTGCTCTTCTTAGATAAGACTAAGACTGTATAACTTTGTATTGCTTCAAGGATGCAATAAAATTCAACTTAAAAACAGTACTTCTCATAAGGAATTAGAACATAGTTCAGGGTACAAATCAGGCTATCTGAGAAGAATCATAGACTGAGTCATGGTTTGAGTATAAGCATAAAAATATCTTTATGGTTTGAAATGCCAGTCTTTGTATGCCATGTTATTTCAGTCAGTTAATAAATAGTCTCTGTGTTGCCATAAAACATTTTAAAGGTGTTCAAAACACGAGTGCTGCGTCATAATGGACAATGGACATTAATGTCTTTATCCCAGTATTGCCTGTAGCTTAAACCCCATTGATGCCAATTGGCATTCAGCTGTTTCTGGAGAATTTGTTGTATAAATCCTGTTCAAAAAGAAAAAAAAGTGAAGTTATGAAACCTAAGAAAGAACAGTTCACATCACTATTCATAGCTAAATGGACTTGAGACTAATCTGCTATGCAGTAACGTCTGAAACTTTAAAGTCCCTTATCTAAACACACTAAAAACATGAAGCTCCCCAGTCCCCCCGCCTTAGTAACCACTTTAATAACCAATGCAACAATGGAATTTCCAAAGGCATCCTTTAAAAAATAATTAAAATAAATAAATAATTCATTAAAAAATAAATAAAAGTCAGAAACTTATTTAATAGAAAATGTGGAATTTTCTCACGAAATAGAAAGGGTTATGATATTAATAATTTCTCATATTTGGCAAAGCTTAATTTCCTTTTCACCTTGAAGGATCAGTGGAAGTCAGTGGAAGTCAGGCTGTTGTACATAGTGAATGAAAACTAGCATGGTGCTGTAGTTTAATGTGTTGGTCTTGATTACTGGGGAAATTCTTACTCATGCCATGAAGGTCTTGGGCAAACTGCTCTCAATTTGCCTTGCCAGTTTACATATGATTGGGAGGATAAAATCAGCTCTTGCACACTGTCCTGTGCTTTTTGGACAAAGAACAGGATAAAAATGTTGTATTAAATCACAACACAATCTTATGTTTATTCAGAAACAAACTTCATTGAGTGCAATAAAACTTACTTCCAGGCAAGGTGTTCTAGGATCACAATATCTTATTCTTAGTATATTTATCTGTTGCATTCTGAACTGCAAATTGTTGTTCAATATGGTCAGTAAGACTGCAATCCTAAAGACACTTTCCTGGGAGGAAGACCCATTGAACACAATGGGGCTTACTTTTGAGTAGAAAGGGGTACTTTTGAATGGGGTTTACTTTTGTGCCCAAAATGAGCATACCATTTTAGGTTCTTATTATTTTCCTGAGTGTATCATTTTATATGTTCTTCATCGCTTTTACATGACAGAAAGTGTGCAAGCCATACCTATTGAATTGTTCAATTAAATTTTGTTCGTTTTAGTATCTGGAAACAAACCCTGTTTCTATCGTATGAATGTATTTATTACTTTTATAGATTAGAGGCCTGGCAAGGAACTAAATTCTAAGTGCATATCTTATTTCTTTCCTGTTCGCCAGGAGGGAAAACCCTGGTGTATGGAAAGTGGTATTTGGTATCAACAACTTGGATCATCCTTCAGTCTTCATGCAGACCCGCATGGTGAAGACTGTCATTCTGCACCCCCGCTATAACCGAGCTGTGGTGGATTATGATATCAGCATTGTTGAACTTAACGAAGACATCAACGAGACAAGCTACGTAAGGCCAGTCTGCCTTCCCAGCAGAGAGCAGCATCTTGAGCCAGATACCTATTGCTACATCACAGGATGGGGACACATGGGAAACAAAAGTAAGATAAATGTTTTCCAGATTGTTGCACAAATCTATTTACCATGCACCAGTCTGTCGGTTAGTGGCTCAAAAGGAAATTTTGTCATTTTCAGTGAAGAACATGTGCAGTGCCTTATGAAATATCTGAAAATAGGAAATACCCCAGTCAATGTTTGCAGCTTGTTGACACTTAAAATGTCATTTCATGTTTAAATGTGACATCAGGACTAGGATCTAAAGAAGGGATATGTACATGAGAAAGAACTTGTACTTGCAGCTGGGTTTTCGTTATTGTTTAGTTACACTGTTTCTCAGAGCCATAATTGAAATTTGTTTTTTAAACAGAATAGCAATAGCTCTTCAGCAGAGCTGTGGCTGAAACATACAAACAACACGGCAACTGCACCTGCAGTTCTCTCCCATATACGAGTGCAGTGTAAGTACCTTCGTACTTAGGTCTCGTAGTGTAGGTCCCTTCTTAAAAATCTTGACTATAGTTACTTAACCAGCAGTATTCTCTTACCAGGAGTATATGGCCAGTGGGACTTGAACACAATCTCCTGATACTTGAAAGCATACACCAGATGCTTCTCGCTTGACCTTGGTCTAGTTCAGTGTCACACAACTAAATTGCTGTGATCCCACAACTGGGGCTTCTTAACCCCACTGGTGTCACACACCCCACTGGTGTTCTTTGACCTTAACCCCAAGGTCAAAGAACACTTATTTACTGCCCAATCCTATGCATGTCAACTCAGAAGTAAGTAATAAATCATAGAATCATAGATTTGAAAGGGACCCAGTGAATCATCTAGTCCATCATCTAGCCTGTAGTAGGAGATCCTCATCTTGTGGGGACCCGGGTCTCGAACCCTGGCCTGCTGGTTAACAGGCACAGTGTCTTAACCTCTTGCACCACCAGAGCCACTAGTCAATGGGGCCAAATTATTTAACATGTGTTTTAAAATGTGTTTTATTTAACACATTTTATTTATGCTTTTATTTAATACTTTTATTGATATCAGCAGGCAGTCTTTGAATCAACCCCATGTAGCTGTTGAGGAAAAATCTTATTCCATTCGGAGCAATGGAGGAGCATGAAACCTGGAAGGGGGGCTGCAATCCTAAAGTCACTTTCCTGGGAGATCCATTGAACACAATGGGGCTTCCTTTTGAGTAGACAATGTTTTTTAATCCACTGTTATTTTTTTATCCAGAACTTTAGTGAATAATGAGGGACACTTGTATAACATTACATGTTCTCCACTACCTCAAAATGTGGGAAGTTCCAAGGACCCCTTATGAGTACTGGAGACAGATGGTATCCTTGAAATATGTGGTTGGTTTGTTTTTAACAAATATTGAACAGGTCATATGCAATGGACAGACAGCGAGGGACAATGTCTCCCTTTGTGAATCTGAATCACCTCTTTTGTACTGGGTGTGTGTGTGTGCTCTCTATGTCTCCCCTTTCAGTTGATCATGATCCATAGGTCATGATCCATAGACTCAAGTTCCTTTCCTTTGCAGGCTCCTCCACTGATGGTTTTGTTGTCTGGTAAAGATTTTTCTTTTTGTTTCAAGGTTCCCTCTTATAATTTGACCATTATTCTGTCTTTTCTCCATCTGTAGTGCCTTTCAAACTTCAAGAGGGAGAGGTTCGAATTATTTCCTTGGAACAGTGCCAGTCATACTTTGACATGAAGACCATCACGACCAGGATGTTATGTGCGGGTTATGAATCTGGTACTGTGGACTCTTGCATGGTAAGCTAGATCTAGACTAATGTGTTTTTGTGGTTCGCACATGTGTCTTTTATTTGTTTTAAGCTGGAAGGAGTAGCAAACACAATAGGAGAAAGTGGAAGCATTCAGGAAAACCTTGACAAAAAGAAATACTAGGCTGAAATGAACAAGATGACATTCAACAGGTCTTCAACCTTTTAATGCCCAATCCCAAAAAATAAATAAATCTTTAAATAAATTTAACAAATAGGATTAAATTTACCGTAATAGTCATCATTATAACCCATTACTAACTTGGTGGCTCTTCTAGCAGAAATAACAATATGGAATAATTTGCTGTGTCATTACAGGGTGATAGCGGAGGACCTCTGGTGTGTGAGCAGCCTGCTGGACGCTGGACTTTGTTTGGCTTAACTTCTTGGGGTTCTGTCTGTTTTTCAAAAGTTTTGGGACCTGGAGTTTATAGCAATGTGTCTCATTTTATTGAATGGATTGAAAGAGAAATCTACATTCATACATTTCTCCTCCACTGAACAAAAATTCTGACTGGCAGAAGGCAGAGTCCCAGGGCACTAGAACAGTGAAGATGGTAAAACTGGAAAAAAACTGATGATTTATAAATGTCATGGGTTGTAAATGACAGATAGAAGAACAACATGAAATGATTTGTAAGCCGCCTGGCACCAAAGGTAACAGTAATATTTTTGTAACCCTTTTGACTTCTTTCTTTAGTAGTGTTCTGTTTCACATATACATGCACTCACAGAAAAATGCATAACCAACCAGTTTCTAATATAATATGAGGCATTTACAACCCTTAAAATTTGGGGTTCTGCAGACGTATTGGTTTTCTAGACTCACGAGCAGGCGTCTGTGACTATGGGGCAAAATGCAAGCCTCCATCCAGCCCTCAGCAATCCCCTTCCATCTAGATGTTGGTTCCATCTAGTCGTATAATCCTTCAGAGGTGAGAGTTCTGCTCTCCGCACCTCAGGAGAAATTTGCGGGGGAGACTGCTCCCACCTCCCCTCTCTGTGTATGAAAGTGCCTATGAAGGGGTTTGAAGATCATCCTCTCTCTGTGTGTTGGAAAGCGTTTATGAGCTGATTTGAATTCATTCATGCATAAGTTCCATCACTAATATATTCATTTATGTCAATTTATTCAAATCTGAAATGTAAATCAGTTCTTTTTTCCTTTCTGGCCCCTGACACAGTATCAGAAAGACAATGTGGTCCTCCTGCCAAAAAGTTTAGACTCCTGATCTAGAACATCAAAAGAAAAGAAAATATACTAGTGAACAAGCAGTTTCCGCTTCCATTGTTTACAACAGAGTCTGCACTTCTGAAAGGTGATGGACACATTTGACTGTGTTAAGTGGTCCCTTTTCTTTTAGCTTCAGTTTCCCCATCCCCGCCTAGTCAATGTGATTTTCACCTTTTGGACTTTGTATTCCCTTAAGAAATTTGTTTAGGAACTTCAGACACTGTCAAACCAAGCATTGCTTTGAATCCAGATTTATTGTTTAAACCAAAAGACAGCAAATACCAGTATTCTATTCCGATTCCCTTGCATTTGGCATTCAGAAATAGACTACACCTAAGACCCGGGGGGTTTGTATACTCATCATAGCTTGTAACCTGTGATGGATTTTACCTCTCTACATCTGCCCAAAACCTTTTAAATATGATCTATTTTAATTGTCATCATTATAACCTGTTGGCTCTCCTTGGGACACACTGTTTTTCACCTACTCCATTGTGAAAAACACCCATTTAAACCCATGTTTTGTTTCCTGTTCTTCAGCCAGTCCTAATCCAATAAGGGAATTTAGCCTCTGATTCCTGGACTACTGAGTTTTCTCAGAAACGTTTAGTGGGGGTCCAGATTGGGTCACCCACTTGCACACGCAAGTTGACATTTTCTCAGAATTCTAAAAGATTCATGAAGCAGTGCAGAAGTTCTGCTTTACAGAAGCAGTGCAGATGTTCCCTCAGCAAACTTATTCTTCTGTATATTCCGAGATTTTATCCTTGATTGGCTGATACTCGAAGTTGCGGGAGTAAGATACAAAGGATATTTTCGGGGAGCAGGCACCGCTGGTCCCTGGTGGGCAGCAGCAGGCACCAGTGGGCAGTGAGCACAGTTTAGAGAGATTAGGCATGGTTTGTTTGGGACAGATGATAGGCTGACTGGCCTGTAGTTTCACAGGTTTATTCTCATTTCTTTTTTAAAGACTGGTATGACATATTGAGTCCTCTGGCACAAATTTGTTACCTCTAGGTAACAAATCTAGTCTTAATATTAATCTGATCTTAATCTTAGTGCACAATCCTAATCTTATCTACTGTATCGGTCTCACTCCCAGGAAAGTGTCTTTAGGATTGCAGCTTTAATCTTGTTTACCAAATCTAGGAAGGAACCTTGCCTGACACATGACAGAAATGTATCTTTTGCTAGGTTAGAATACAAAGCGAGTGTTCTAGGAGGCCCTATGAAACAACATTGCATACTGAAATGCCATTTTTTCAGATTGTATCAGGTGTCTGGGAACCCTGTGCCTCTTCCTTTTGCCTTCCAGATGTCATCTGCCTTAGTGTTTTGTTTTTTTACTCTCGCTGGCCTTAAAGCTTAGTCATTTCTAATTTCCAATTAGAAACAGAAGAACAGTATTCAATTAACATCAGAAGCACTCTGAAGGGCAAGCCCTCAGCAAGTGTTCACTTGATCTCATGACAGAGAGATGGCTTTCCATGATTTCTTCACAGATGTCTATTCTTCTTTGCGAACTGTATACATATTTGCTGCTACGCCCTGGACCTGGTGCCAGAGAATGAGTGAAGCACACCAAGACTATCTTTGTGAGGATTGACTCGTTCATAAAACAATAGAGGCCAAGATAACTCCAGCACCATCCACTCTTTCTGTTATCTTCCTCTATGGTTAAATAGCAAATAACATCTTTCATCTCATGGTCAATCATTTCTAACTGTGATAATAAACCTCTTTCTCTCCACACACAATAGGAATATTGAGAAATTCTTTAGTGGAGAACTTGGCACTGCAGCAACTTGCTGACTTGGAACTTGGTCACTGCAGCAAATTCCTTATCTCAAGAGTAACCAAGAAGGTTGACTGGCCTGTGCCATAGGTTAGGAGGTGGCTGTGGCACAGATAGGTTTCAAAGGCTGCAATGCTAAAGATACTTTCCTGGATGTAAGGTCCATTGAACACAATGAGGCTTACTTTTGAGTAGACATGGTTAGGATTGTGCTCTAAGCCTCAAGGAAGAGATTTGAAATTTGACAGCAAGTTCAGTCATACAGTGCTGAAATGTCGCTTCATCGTACTGTTAGGACCGAATATGTAACCTTTGCTTTTTTATGCAGATTGAAAAGCTATATTTAATTTACTATTATAGCGCACTTCTTCAACGACAACAAAAGCACTATAGCTTTATACATTTGTGTTTATATTGTGGGACAACAAAACTGAGTGAATTCCTCGCCTAGATGTCAAATATCAAATAGAATAACAGCACAATCCAGAGTAACTACGGGAGCTCTTACATCGATGTAAAAAAAATTTATTCTGGATTGCTCCATACATTTCCCATAGGTTTCCCTATGAGCCATTGCTTTCCCTATGAGCCATTTTCCCTTTGAGCCATTGCTTGGTTTGTGGTCGTGTTCTTTGTATACAAGAACAATACTTAACTGCAACCTGTCTTACAGCACAATCCAGAGTAACTATGGGAGCTCTTACGTCGCTGTAGTTAACGGCACCACGTTAACTGGTGCTGTTAACTACAGCAACGTAAGAGCTCCCATAGTTACTCTGGATTGTGCTGTAAGACAGGTTGCAGTTAAGTATTGTTCTTATATACAAAGAACATGACCACAAACTAAGCAATGGCTCAAAGGCCCAGTTCAGTTTGAGAACTTTTCATAAGGAACTGTGGCTACAATCCTAAAGACACTTTCCTGGGAGTAAGAACCATTGGACACAGTGAACACAATGGTTCAATTCAAAAGGGCTAACCTTTGAGTAGACATGGTTAGGATTGTGCTCTGTGTTTATGTGCAGGAATGCTACTGGTGGCAAAAGACTAGTGTAAATTTTTCAAGCAGATTGCATATGGTCTGAGATCTTACAGAAAAATGCTGCCATGCTTCTGGAAAAGGTAGTGTCCTACACGTACCTACTGTTTCATGCCAACATTTGTCAGTTGTATATCTGATACAAAGATCATGCTAGTAGGCATTAACTGAACTCTTAAGCAAGGATGGACAGGGTAGCCAATTTTCTTCCTTGGATAGATTGAATCTGTGCATGGCATGTTGGTGAACTGTCAAGAAGAATTATTGCCAGCATGCATACATTGAAATATATCCCCCAAGCAGTTGGATGAATTGTGTCTCCTGTTCCTTCAATATCTGTGTGCCTCAGAGCTGAAATTCATTTGGGTAGGCTGGACGATATGCAACTCAGCTAATTTCTCCTCTCTCATACTTTCGTTCCAAAAAATATATATAATTTGCATTTTGTTGAATTGGAAAGTTTCTCCCATGATGGAGTAGCAAAATATGGGTTTTTTCTTTCATTCTTTTTAAATACAAAAAATTGAATTTAACAAGTCTATTCAACATTTAGTATTATCTTGAAATTTTAAGTATTCGTCAAGGTCAAATTGAAAAGCAAAATTTCGATGTGCTCATAATCTAAAAGTCACCCTCGGATTCTGATTATTTTTTAGTATTCATTTTGAATTGGTTCAAAATTTTATTTTAGATATAAGCTCAGAACTAAATAGTCTGGCTAAACTAATAATATGGTTAAATGTGTACATCAGGTTGAAAAAAATATGCGCCATGCCAGCAAGGTTGCAACTGCTATCTTACAAACCATTTTGGTCTGTTATATAACACTTTTTTGTTAAAGAATCCAGTGATGTTAGTAGCAGGCTGCAGGGAGTGCAGGCTATACTGGATAATGTGCACCACTATTGGGCAAAATTTGTAAAATTGCTGTTTTTAGGAATACCGTTATATAGCCTTGGATGCATAATTTCATGCAGAATTCAATGAAACAAACCACACTGAACTAATTTCTATCAAAAGTTATAGCTGCAAAACAAATGGGATGTGGCAATAATGTGTTCCCACCCCCATCATCTGGAGTTTTGCCATGTCCAGTGCATGGGCGGAGGTCCATCATGAGGTGAATTGCTGGCTTTCTCACTGGATGACACAAACACCAGTGATGCCTCTGAAAGTATCCTAATTGAAATTATTTTACTTATGTTACTTAACTCAGGTCTTCCCTACCCCATTTGTCTCTTTGGTTCCCTTTGTCAGGAAGCCAAAAAGTCCCATAAATTTATTCATTGACTTTCCCATAGAATTTATGGTCCAATAGCCTTTATTCATTTACTAGCAACTAAACACAAGTGCTCCCAACCCAGTGTCCCCCAACCTATTTTTCTGGAATTCTTTTTTTCTCAGCTATGTCTCTCCTTCCATTCTTTAAAGTAAATGATAGATTGAGTTTTGCTGCAGAACACAAACATATATTTTCCCCAATAATTTCCTCCACATTCCACGTAGAAAAAATATTTCTATAATTTTATACATGTATTTTTATACTGTTTATTTTTTCTATGTATGCTCATTCAAATATTGTATATGGGTTATAAAGAACCAGGTGTCATCTTTCCGACACAGTAAATATTTCTACTTGTATATGGTCAGAGATAAGAAATAAAATGTAATAGGGGACAGTTCTCTGATGGGCTTTATAGTCTAGCATTGTTTTACTTCCAGAAGTGAAGCAGCATATGTACCCCATGTTGTGTCAACAAGCTGGTTTGTTTATTTCAATCCATATTATGAAAAAGTGCACATATTTATTTTTTCAAAATAAACTCAGTGAACAAAAATAGTCTTGGCTCCCCCTCTACAAACCTTGAACAGGCTTTCCACATCTTTCCTTCAGAGCTCTCATGAGTACAAAGGGTGTCTTTCTTGATCTCAGCCTCGATATGATTGGTAGCCTAGCCTAAGTTAAAAGTATCTAAAATACACCGATTTTTGTAATGAAGTGCTATGTAGCAAAATGCTCATTTCCGTTATAGGAATTATCATTACATCTTATTAGCACAACACCGGGAGTCTGAGGGTGAAATCCAGAACCGGCATAAGGACAATGCATCTCTAAGATGAGAGAACAAACATGGCTTTACCTTGAGGAGGCCCTCAACTGTAGGACACACTCTGTGCCCCACAGGTAGCTATGCTGAGTACAGTTGAATATGGAAAGTTTAAAAATGTGGGCAGAAGAAAGATTGATGCCTTTGAGCTATGGTGCTGGAGGAGTCTGCTGCAAATCCCGTGGACTGCTGGAATTACCAACAAAGAGGTATTAGATTGTGTCAAACAAAGGATATCACTTGAAGCCAAAATCACAAGACAGAGATGGTCAAACTTCGGCCAGTTTGGTCAGGCAAGCCAATTCGGTGGAAACTTCAGTCATGCTTGGAGCATCATGCTCAAAGCAGTCAGTGGGGGGAAAAAAAGGGATGGCAGAGGACACGCTGGCTGGACACAGTGAAGGCTGACACTGGCATGAAAGTGATGCAATTCCCAATCACCTAACCCAGAATTATGGAATTGAAAGGCCAAAGCAGCCTTGAACACAGAGGGGTTTCACATAAGAACTGTCCCAGTTAATAGCCTTCTTTTGCATCATTTGAAATCTTCCATATAAGATGGAGTCAGACACCCAAAATGAAGTTTCACAAGGGTTTAAATTGCCCCCCGACACAGACCTAGTGTTGATACCATCTCTGCAGCTGCTGTTTAAATGGCAGTGGGGGAAGATGTGGCTGCAAGAACAAACTACACATTGAACACTCACCTCATTTTGCTTTTGTTTTGGTGTGGGTGTGTGTGTGTGTGTGTGTGTGTGTGTGTGTGTGTGTGAGAGAGAGAGAGAGAGAGAGAGAGAGAGAGAGAGAGAGAGTATAGGAAACAAATACCTTTCATGTGCACTACAGCCCAACATCAAAACAACCACAACTGTAAAACTCTCTGAGCCTGAATAAAATGGATTTAAATGCTTCAATAATCCTCATTTCAAAACATTTCCCCGTATCAAACATCCCTGACATAATAAATGCAATATCCTTAAAACATTGTGTTATTTATGGAAAACATTAATGAGTTCACCATGGAGAGACCATTTTGGGGTTAGTAATTGTTTTCTTCTCCTTGACACTGGCCATCCTTCCAGCAAAGATCTGTACACTTAAATCTCTTAATAACCTTCAGTTTCCCCCTCCTTCTGCAACTGTGATAGTGTGAATCATAGGCTGCAATCCTAAATACACTTTCCTGGGAGTAAGACCCATTGAACACAGTAAAGTTTTCTTTTGAGCAGACATGGTTAGGATTGTGCTCATAGTTTCATCTATAGTGGCCTTGCAGAAGTAGATAGTTCTCGGAAAAGTGACCACACAAGATGGACAGATTCATATGTAATTGATAACATGAAGCTAATTATATGGTGCAAGATACATTTCTATATGTGGCAACGGGAAAGATCTGAGATTGACACATGAGATTACACAAGATTGTCCCAATCCAGTTAAGTGCTTCCATAGAAAGCACTGGGACTTGAGTTGGTTGTGACATATAAGATTCCATTGCTTTCAGTGAGTTCTGCTGGAATGAAACCAAAAGGAATAACACATGGGGACCAACATTACTATGAACTTCAGATGGCCTTCACCATCAGTTTAGTGTTCCTCAGACCTCACAAGGTTTGTTTACATTCCTTCACAGCCATATGTAGCCATATTCCTTAAGAGAAAAGCCTTGCCTACACCAAGAACTCCTTTGTCTCCTGTTTAAAGGATATCTATTTAAAAAAAAAACTCCTGTAATTGGAATTTTGGAGGCATATAAAAACAAAATTCAAAAGGGGCTCAATATTTAGTTATACAGTTTGTGTGTCTTCTGCAGAAAGGCAGTATTCTGTTTTTAAACAGGTAACAGCTAATCCTGTAACAGACTGTAGATCCAAGCCCCTGTAATAGATGTTATAAAAACTACTGGATCGCTTTGCTTCATGCAGCTTTTATACCAAGAATCTGGCTATCTGTAGATCCAGCGAAGGGTCTCCTTTCTTGTTTTTTTTTTTTTTGTAGCATCAAGCAAAGCAAAATGGTATGACTGTGTGGCATTGGTGCAAGATGTGCTAAGTAAATACAGTGCAATCCTAACCACATTTACACAAAATTAAGCCCCATCGAGTTCACCTAGGAAAGTGTGTTTATGATTGCAGTCACAAAGAATGCGAGTAGTGTATCCAATAAAATAAACTGGTTACTGCAGTCATTTATAACTAGTCACCTTTAGACAACCTGTTATTGCCTCAATAAACTACAGGAGGCTAAATCACAAAGGACTGTTCAAATCCCATTGCGACTTCCCTTGCTCAGGGACAGATCTGGGTTCTGCAAATGGTGCCAGTTCATGGAGGAATGATGTGTTTTGGGCCACCCACATATCTTCAGTAAATTTCTGAAGCAGAACAGAACGTGTTGACAGATATACTGCAGTGCCCTTTCTGTCGTAGGGCCATACGATCGGTTTTTAGGATGACATATGCATTAATGCAGTAAGCACCCGACTGCCTGAGATAAACAAGACAGATCTGTTTTTGATATCTATCGTCTGGCCAGTTTAAAACACTTTTGAATCTCATTCACTGAAACATGAAAATCTTTTGGTTGGATAGCACCCAAGATGCACTGCTCGTCCATGAAAAAGTGAGATGTATTGTTAAGCCATATAGAGATTACTTAGATATATGCCTTGTACCTCTCAAACCACTTACACCAGTGGTTACCAAAATGGATACTACCTTCTTAGGTCAAAAGGCCCAATAATGGGTATCCTGACACTGCAGAGGTAAACATGGTGTTGTGGAGAGCCAAGGCTTTCCTTACTCTATATTAAGTCCCATCAAAAGCTTTGTGGGTCAAGTAATGAGGAATAGTTCATGATTTTTCATGCATCCAAAATGCTTCTCTTGGTCCATATTCATTCAGAAGAATTGATATTAATGCTGTTGGCTGGAAATTGCTCGTGTTTTCTGGATGATTTTGAAAGTGGCTAAGACAAAACGTTGTGGGAATCAACACTTCCATGCCCTAATAAACGGAAAATCCTTTTCATCTAACTTGATAAGCATCTTGTGGCACATAATACTAACATTTACCTGTGGTTATAGCATATACATTTGTGGGTTAAAGCCCACAATATCAATAGGCAATAAAAGCCCTAATTTGACTTTATCTGAATTAGGAACACTTTCGTAGCGATTAGGCTTTTATCCAAATCTTCATCTCCCACCCTGACATACAGCTGAAAATGGACACTGAATGAATCTACAGAACGGAGATGTGAATTAACAGGAGTTATAAACAGGTCATAATGTAGGTGGGCCTGAAGAGGATCTGGCCAGAGATATTTCTTTAGAAATAATTTTCATTATTCTGGCAATCGCTGAGCGATAGGCCAAAGTATAAGAGAAATATGTAAACTGTAAAATAATTCACAATACAGTGACACCTCATGTAACAAATTTAATTTGTTCCGGAGGCATGTTTGTTACATGAAACGTTCTTTACGTGAAGTGGATCTTCCCATAGGAAATAATGAAAACTCAGACAATTGGTTCCATAACCCCAAAAATATACATATAAAAATATTAACTGGATGTAAAAATGATGACAAAATGCTGGAATTGAATTCAAAACATGCATTCAATGTGCATGATCCTATGAAGTCTACTTAGGCTGCAGTCCTAAAGACACTTTCCTGGGAGTAAGCCCCATTAAACACAATGGGGCTTACTTCTGGGTAGACATGGTTAGGAGGCTGCAATCAAAGACATTTTCCTGGGAGTAAGACCCATTCAACACAATGGGGCTTACTTCTGGGTAGACATGGTTAGGAGGCTGCAATCAAAGATACTTTCCAAGTATCTCCCCACTTTCTCCTTCTCTCCATCCTGAGCCTCTCTCCCCCCTAATCCTTTCTGGCTAGCCCTGAACTGCTTCCCTCTTCTCCACTGCTGTTCTCTCCCTCTGCCCAGTGGATGCCCGGCCACAGGAGGAACAGCGCGGAAGTTGCTTTCGCTATGCGCAGGCGTGCTAGGCAGCCCTGACGCTTTTTAAAAGGGCTGCAGGCCAGTGCATCTGCCCCAACTGTCAATGAGTGTGTTTGTTACGCGAAGCACAGTTTGTTACGTGAAGCAGAAACCTAGAGAAATTGTTGTTTCATATGTGGAACATACTTTATGTGAGGTGTTTGTTACGCGAGGTACCATCACTGTATTTTCAATTGGTTGTATATCTGGTAGAGATATACAAGCAATTTATATGGGTTTTAACGGATTCCTTGTTGAGTATGCGAAGTTCAGATTCTTGTCAAAAGAAAGCACACCAGTCTGCTTACAAAGAGAGGCAGGGGGGTCAGTTTATAAACATCTATTTTTCAAAGAACGCATTTAACACTGGTCTTTAATAAGGAAATAGAAGCATTGACTGAAGAGTTTTTTAAAAAAACATTCACATAATCATCATATTTACAAAAATGTTGTACTTGGTAGAAATCTGCTCCCCCTGCCAATGAATGATCCAGAGAAAAGGCTCCAAACACGCCATATTTTGTCTTTTTCCCCTATTACAAACTTTGCATTGTTACAAGTGTGATTTAGCAGTGTCATTCACAGCCCTTTTCAGAAGCGCCGCCTGTACCCGTTACAGAGAGCTGTTCTAACCTTGCCCCAGACTGACGCATTACAATACCAGGGAGATGAAAGGCAAAATTCAGCACGCATCATTTCTGTGTTCTCAAGGATCTTATTAAACAAGTTCTCATATAATTTCTCCATTGTAAAGCAAGGGATAAAAGGGTTATTCTAGCACTTTAATAATGCAGAATGGCCCCCTTATATCTTGAATAAATTATTGCAAATACCTAAAAATAAAAAAGCAAGAAGGCATGGTGGATCATATGAAAAGGAAAAGTCATGAGAGACAAATAACCAACCACACTATCCTCCCTGTCTTGGATATTATAAAATAAGTAACACAATTTTTTGGCAGAGGCTGCTAATGCCTGCTATTCACCTAAGGCAGAATTCATACAAAAAATATCATTGTGGTCCTCTTCAAAAGCCTCCATCTTAAGAATCATTAGCTCCATCTGGGATTGAAAAGAATTCCTCGGAGGAGCTTAAACATTTCCAGCACCCTCTCAGATCAGTCTGCTGGCCTTGCGGCAATGCGTCCCAGACATCAGTTCTGAACGGGCACAGCGTTTCTCTCCAAAACTGTTACAAAATAGGATCGGGCATATTGGCAACAGCAACAAGCCTTGGTGTTGCTTTTTTACTGAACTAACGGAACTGGCAGACCTAGAGTTCCCGTTTCATCCTTGATGATCCATTACATCCTTCATATTAGGCTTTTTCTTGCGGTGGTCAGCTGCTTTTCCGGTCCTGAGGGATCCGTCCTTCAAAGAACCTGGCACTAAACAATTGAGTTGGAAATAATGACCTTTGGAGCACTCGGAACATGAACCTAGAATGCAAAATGGAGATGCATTTGGGAAGGATTGAAAGACTTTATGTAGGCTTGGATTAAAGAGGTGGTTTCTTCTGGCTAAAGAGGGGAAAAAAGATATTCACTTGGACACTTGTGAAGCTCCTTCTGTCTCTTCCCCTTACCTCAACCACGAAGAAAAAGGTTTTAAATCACAATTCAGAAAACATTTAATTTATTGCCAGTGGTTACTGAAGGAAGGGCAAGGGGTGCAAATGTTTCAGATGCCAGGCTTGGAGGGGCCACCACTCTCTTCCTTGATAGTGCCCCCATGGCACTCAGCTGGAGTGCTGTGCTGATATGAGGGCTCTCCCCAGGGGCATTGTGAGAGCTGGGAAAGCTCTCTGGCCCTCAGAAGACATCATTAAGGTCTTCTGGTTGCTGAAAATTATCACTTATGGTTTTTGGTCCAAAAACAATGGGTGTGGGTGTGATGGGTGTGGTTTTGAACAGGTTTCTGCTTCTCTGCTGACTCTACCTCACAGGCTCGCTGTAAAGATTTAAACTTGGCATCCATCAGTCTTGAAAGACAATGGTGTTGTGCTCGATGCTGCATGCAAAGCACAAAGGCCTGGGTAGATTGATATGGAGGATAGGCTGTTACCCAAGCAGCAAATCTCCCCTCTCCACACCACTGAAATAGTCCAATGGAATGATACAATTGGTTCCAACTGCGTTGCAGAGCTGGGCTAAGAACAGGTGTGCTCACCCTGTCTTGTGGAGACCTGGGTCTCGAATCCTGGCCTTCTGGTTAACAGGCAGAACTCTGGCCTTCTGGTGTCTTAACCACTTGTGCCACCCACAGCCCCTTGTGGGTTAGTCCCTTGTAAGGACTAACCAGGAGACAAACTGCTGCTATGATTTCCTTGCAGAATGTGGCACATGACAAAAATATTTCTACATACAGAAGACTAAACATTTTGGGGAAGAAACAGACCCATCTTCATTTAGTCTTCTGTGTAGAGGAAACATTTTGTATAGAAGACTATTCCAACACGTAAACCAAGTGGTACAGTACAGACCAAATCAAGACTTAGATCCAACCTGAATCAAACCTCATCCACACAGCTTTCCTGTTTGTCTTAGATTGAAATCCTTCTCTGAGCACACATCCTATGTATGCCAACTCACACCTACTGATATCAATGGAATTTACTCTCAGGTAAATGTGTACAGGATTGCAGCCTCTGCTGAAATGATTCTGGGTCAGGAGAAAATGAATTTATTACGATGCTTTCCAGACTGCTTTTGGGAACTGGGATACTATAGGCATTTTAATTTATGATAATAAAAGACTTCAATCCAGACCATATTATACAAAGGCCTTTATGGTCCAGTATTTTAGGAATTGTTTACCACATAAGCTCCCATTGCAGGCTTAGAAGAACAGTTGTGCTCTTACACAACTTCTGTTCACTTTAATAGGGTCTAAATAGGAACCTTTCACAGTGAACTGTAACCAAGGCTATGAATTTGTAGGCCTACAAAGGTATACTTACACTTTTTTTTCCTTACTGGAGTATGTGTTGCTTAACACAGCCAAATGTCCAGAGAGCAGTTCTAAACTTTATGATGCTAGTTACAGAAAACCTACTGCTAAGTGGGTTTTTTAAAAATTTGGGCAAGGCAGACTCTTGTCATTTATCAATATTATTAGCAAAAAGTGTACCCGCATTGCGGGAGTAACATTTCCCCATATGCCATCCCCCTATGGCGCATCAACACCCCATGCACAACTTCCCCCATGCGCAACTTCCCCCATGCGCAACATCCCCCCATGCGCAACATCCCCCCATGCGCATCATCCCCCCATGCGCATCATCCCCTACTTTCCCCATGCGCATCATCCCCTATGCGCAACTTCCCCCATGCGCAACATTCCCCATGCACAGCTTCCCCCCATGCGCAGCTTCCCCGCATGCGCTTCAGTCCCAAATGCGCATCATCCCACCGTGCGCATCATCCCCCCGTGTGCAACTTCCCCCGTGCGCAACTTCCCCCATGCCCAATTTTCCGCCCATGCACATCATCCCCCCATGCGCAACTTTCCCCCATGCGCAACTTCCTCACCAGTGCAACCTCTTCCTCCTAACAACGTCCCCCCAGATCACCAGGCACTGAGCACTGGTGAATAAGCACAATTGGCTGGATGTTGGTCAGTCTCCCATGTTAAGTATAGGACAGAAACACGTTGCCCCCTTTTCAGCCCCTGAAGGGTTAAATTTCTCCACATGGTTCTTGGTGGGTGTTCAGGTGACAGAAGGAATCCCTCCCAGAATTCCATACTTCAGGCCTAGCAGTTGGGTTGGAATGTTGATGAGTCAGCAATTCTCAATGCAAAGTATAGGGCGGAAAACACGTTGCGCCCCTTTTCACCCCCTTCCGGTTGGAATTTCCAAAAACCGGTTCTTAGTGCACCCCTCCATCACGGAAGGAACACCCACCCCAAATTTCATGCTTCTAGGCCCAGTGGTTTTGGCAGGGCGGTGATGAGTCAGTCAGTCAGTCAGTCAGTGAGTCAGTGACTTTTCTCTTTCATATATATATATAGATTAATCCAACAGTGCAATCCTAACCTTCAGTTAGACTGGCACACGTCCCGGAACAAGACCTGTGCTGGCCCAGGGGTGTCATAAAAGTGCCATAAGGCACTTCTGTGCCACTCCTAGGGGGGTGGAGGGTTGGGTCAGTGCACAGACATGCGCCAGCCTCCTTGGAAACTGAGAGATTTCTGAGTTGCACTGGCCTAAATTGGTTAAGACTGTTTCCCAAATCAAGACTGCTTCCCATGACTGCTTGGTTAAGACTGCTTGGTCTTAGACTGATTGGCTAAGGGTGCAATCCAGAGTAATTACGAGGAGTCCTTGCTCCAGTGTAAGAACAATTTACTCTGGATTGCAATATGAATTTCCCATAAGTTTTCATTAGGTGGTGCTGTAACTACGACGACGTAAATGTCTCTTACGTGCTCCCATAGTTACTCTGGATTGTAGGGCAAGACTGCTTCCCAAGTCAGCTGGTGCCAGGCAATGGCCTAGAGGCTCAATCAGCACCTGCCAGAATCCATCCCCCAAGGGAATAAGGTTAAAATTTCACCAGAATACCTCCATATCACACCACAGATCATCTCCAAACATCATGCTGGCCAGCCACTTCTGGGTTCAGTTGTCCCAGCAGGCTTTGTGCCCAGACTTCCAGGCAGACATGGCTGGCTAGTGCAATGTTTGCGGGGTGATCTGTGGTGTGAAAAGGAGGCTCCTTGGTGGGATGATAAACTCAGTTTGTATCAGGAAAGGCTTTCCCAGTGCACAGCTTGTCCCTAATTTGGTGACCACTGATTCAAAAGAATAGACCTGAACAGTGATGGGCTTCAAAGTAATTAACAACCGGTTCTCTGCCCATCTGGCAGACACTTTTAAATGGCTATTTTTAAACTTTATATGTCCTATCTCTTGTTAACAACCGGTTCTACAGAGTAGGTGCGAACCTGCTGGAGCCCACCACTGGACCTGAAGGTCAGTTCACCTAGCGGTCTTAAACCTGAAAGTATTTAGATTTCTTAGGCTACAGGTCTCCACAATCCTCAAAATCTCTTCTGGAATGGCCCTATTTGGACAGCATAAACCTGATCTGAAGGCTGTACCTTACACAACATACAAAAATTTTACACAAAACAAGAATGGAAAATATTTTAATATCTATAGTACAAGAGATGCACACATTCTACATATATACCCTTATATTTTGCTTTCTGGGGTCTCTTCACACATTACATTTGTACATCTTAAAATGTAAAGCATGAATAGGACACAAAGATCTTTAAAAAATGTGTGTATCATATGGTAACGCTCAGCAGAAAGGTGGAATGAGTTGTAACTCCCTGTCAAAACATATTGTACTCTAAGTGGCCAGAATTGTGCAGCACAAGTGGCCCTTGTGCAGTATTTCTCAGTGTGGGCCCAACACAACCAGGAAGCTGCAGGGGAAAATAGCATATGATCAGAAGTTGCTTTCAGTTGCACCAGCAGTTCATTGGCAACAGTTTACCATGTTTCCCATCTGCATGTTGTGCCAGTGGATAGAAACACACAGCTTGAAAATGCAGCATAAAGCAGTCAGTCAGTCAATCAATCAACAGTATTTATATACCATTTTTCAGCAAAAAGTTCACAAAACAGTTTAAAGAGAAATTGAAAGTGAATTGCATGCTGATGCATGACCTGAAAGCAGCTTCCAAGTCTCATGCACCACTTTACCCTGTAGCTTCTTGGCTTCAGCAGGCCATGGATCAATCATGCACATCACAGTGGGTCATGAAGTTCAAAAGTTTGAGAATCCCCTGTACTAGCATATAAAACAGCATATAAAACAGAAGATCCATAGAATGGCAGAACCATAAAAGATCTTCAAAGTTTGGTTCTAAACTGGTAAAATACCTGGGGAAAAGAGCAAGAGCAGCAGTGATGGCGCAGATCAGATAATATTGTAAACCACTCATGTTAGTTTGTAGAACCCAATATGGATTGGCTGGCGGGTTGCAGACAACACAGGTAGCTCCAAAAGTCAGGGAAATAGCGAAGTATATCAAGAAGCTACCAGCAATGACGGCTGAATGTATCCATGTCTGAAATGTAAGAACATACATAGGAACAAGTGAATGAGTGAAAAATAATCTACAATTATATCCAAAGAACTGAAAGGTATACATAGTCCAGACAGATTATTCATCTCTCTTTCTCATACACACACCATTCCAAACCAGTACTGTCTTCATGTTCTTGCTATAAGGTACCTCCTATGTTTGGGTACCTTAAGTATTTAAGTTAGCTCAAAGCAATTAAGCTTAGCATTGCTATCCCTGTGTCTCTCCACGGTTCCAAGTGGGACAGCTATCTCCTGACTGATTACTTTGACAGAGACCAGAATGCACTGTTCTAGTCCTTAGGCACAATGAAGATTAGACCAGAAAACAGAAATTTTTGATGAGAAACTGGGACTTTGCAGAAATGGACAGAAACATGAAATGAGTTTAACTGTGTGATGGGCATGTGTGTGCGCACAAACATACACAAGCAAGTAACACTGGCTTCATTAACTCTTCCTTTAGTCTGATTCACCAAAACCTATGCTGGTGACCAGCTTCAGAACTTGGGAATTATAAATAAGTAGATGGACTTACCCATTGTTGTGGGAGTAAAACTAGAATATTTGTCAGCACTGGCAGGCAGTGGGCACTGGATACCAGTGGACACTGCTGGGCGCTGACAGGCACTGTTGGGCACAAGCACCAGCAGGCACCGCTGGGCATCAATAGGCACTGGACAACACCAGGCTCTGGCAGCCACCAATGGGCAGCAGACACTGAGAAAACCAGGCACAAGCAGGGACCAGGCACCACCAGCAAGTGGTAGGTGGCATGTACTAGCAGGCACTGGAGGGCAGGGGACACTGGGAGGCACAAGGCAACAGGCACCCCTCCACCACAGAACACTCACTCCCACTTACAGCCTACCCTTCTTAGTGAATGCCTATATCACGGAAGGAGCACTCTCCCCAAATTTTACACTTCTAAAGTCCAGTAGTTTGGGCTGGGCATTGATGAGTCAGTCAATGACTCTTCAATTTTATATATAAAAGTTTATTATTTATAATTAAACAAATAAATTTAACTAATAGGATTAAATAGGATTTAACAGGATAACAGTTAACAGGATTTAATAGTCATCATTATAACCCATTTCTACCTTGGTGGCTCTCCTAGCAGGGATAACCATATGGAATAATTGCCATGTCATTACAGGGTAGCACTGGAGGACCTTGGGACATTGGACTTTGTTTGGCTTCACATCTTGGGGTTCTGTCTGCTTTTCAAAAGTTTTGGGACCTGGAGTTTATAGCAAAATGTCCCATTTTATTGAATAGATGAAAGAAATCTACAGCCATATCTTTCGCCTCTGAATTATCAGAACAAAAATTCTGAGTGGAAGAAGGCAGAGCAAGTGCACTAGAACAATGAAGATGTTAAAACTGGGGAAAAAAATCTGATGACTTATAAATCTTATGGGTTGTAAATGACAGGAGAACATGAAATAACTTGTAAGCTGCCTGGGGTTTGAGTGGGTGCTGATGAGTGAGTGAGCAGGGCTGCAATCCTAACCTCAACCTTGGCCCGCATTAACCCTGGCATAAGTCCTGTAATGACCTTGGGGCACCACAAAAGTGCCATAAGGCATTTCTGCCCACTTCTTGGGGGGGGGGGGTTAGGGGTAGGGCAGTGCACATGCATAAGCTGACATATCATCACAAGAAGATATACCAGCTGAGTAATGCCAGCCTAAATTGGTTAGGATTGTGCCTTGAGTGACCCTTTGATTTTATCTATGTATTTCGAATAATGATACCATCTCCCCTTCCTCACTAAAGATCCAGACCCATTTATTATGTCCAGCTTTCACCATGAAACATATTGATTCATAAGAAAGTCCCTGATGACATGCACAGAATCTACCATGCAATCAAGTTAACGTGCACAAAAATAACTCCTCCCATATCTTCACACAATGAAAGAACTTGGTTTTGATAAGATGAAATTTTTAGGTCCAATTCCTACACTTGCTTTGTGATGTGATAAAGTGTTGTAAATGGTGTTCATTTTACATCCTGAATGCTGTACATTTGCATCACTCCAGACAAAATCCGGAGTAAGTACGGGGAGTCCTTGCTCTGGTGTAACAACTTACTCTGGATTCCAATATGAATCCATTCATATGAATATGAATTCCATAGGTTTTCACTAGGTGGTGCAGTAACTATGGGTGCAAGTAAAGTCTCTTACGTGCTCCCGTAGTTACTCTGGATTTGGGGGACCATCTGTTTTTTTACGATAACAAATCAAACTTTGGAAGGCTGCTTGCTATGGTGCTGTAAACGTAACCACCACCTCTCGCATGGAGCTCCATTTAAAACCATATATTTACCATGTCAAGAGTAAATTGCTAAATTGCTTATAATGCTTAAAAACCATACTCACCAAAGAGTTACTTTCAATCATGAGGTGTATTACTATTACAAAGAAGATGGAAGTGTTGATAGGACTCCCAAAAGAGTAGATGCCCACATCTGTATCATACAAAGTCTAAAAAAGTACAATAATTTATGATTTACAAATTCAATAGTCTTAATGTGCAGTAGTAAAACACTCTGGCTGCAAACCAGAGCAAATTCAGCCTGCTCTGACCTAACTGCACTCTCCTAACTATTCTGTATCCAGAGCAGAAAGTTATGCTGAATCCAGAGAGTCAGGAAGCCTGGGCTGCCCTAACTGCTCCAGAGCATGCTAAGTAATTGACACAAGGGGAAGACTTGCTCCTGAGGAGACACCCCTCAGATCACACTGAACAAGGAACAGCTGTGGTGCCTACAGTGGTGACATGACTCTGCACATCACCTGGTGCGGAAGTCTGTGCGTCATCCCTGGGATGCGCGCCACCCCCCACCTGGACTGCGCAGTCACCAAAGTCACCAAAGCACCATCTCTGACACCTGCGCAGTACTTTTCTGAAGCCTTTTGGCTTCGGGGGAGACTGTGCAGGCGTCAGAGTTGGTGCCTGTGCAGTACTCTTTCTGAAGCCATTCGGCTTCCGCTCCGCCTCCTGAGTGAGGCCGAATGGCTGTGCAGAGGCGCGAACTTTCTCTGCTCTAAGGAAGTCTCCTCTGAAGCTGTTCGGCATGCTCAGTCTGTTTCTGCGCAGTGCACCTCAGATGGCCGTTCAGGCCAGCTCCTCAGACAAGTGGCAGCTTCTGGCTGATTCTCCGCCTTGGAGCAGGCCTGAATGGGGGTGCTGACGCCCGGGGCCTGCCAAAGGACAGTCAAACTCCTCCGGGACATCACCCCATATGGAGCGTATCCCCAATGCAGCCCACACCAGCCGCACCAGTCTGGTGATGCCACTGGGTGCCTGCCATATAAGGAGTCCCTGATGAGATGCCAGTACATTCTACAGTGAATACAAGGGGCTTCTTGGAGTGGCCTGCTGTATCCTGAGGTTTGTGGGCAGCCGTAGTTTGTTCCATATCCTGAGGTTGAGAGGAAGGGGTTGCAGCTAGGCTGGCCAAGAACTCAGATTTTTGGTCAGCACTGCCATTCTTACTCGGGTCTTATCATGGACTCCTATGGGTCTACTCATTACTATACCTGCTCCTGAGGTGGTATAACTCTGAGGGCTGGAAGAGGGCATTTCTGCCTTGGAAACAGGCTTTGGATACAGAGTAACTGCTCTGCCCTAGGCAATGCTAAACATGCCCTCAACTTGCCTCTCCTGAACTGCTTAGGCTGCCCCAGTTAGGGCAGAGCAGGTCCACCTCTCTTAGGGCACCCTATCTTGCCTTGCCCTGCCCTAAGCCTCCTTCAGAGTAACTGGGCTGGAGCATCTTGCAGTTGCTCCAACCTAGTGTTAGATAGGGCAACCTAAGGGCTCTTATGTGGACAGATTAGTTGCTCTGGATTGGGCTGTCTGGCTGCAATCCTAAAGACACTTTCCTGGGAGTAAGACCCATTGAATATAATGGGGCTTACTTTTGAGTAGACATGGTTAGGATTGCGCGCTGAGTCCTTTCACACCCCTAAATCATTTGGCACCTGGGACCCTATATTTTTGGCATGGCAAAATTATTTTCAGTAACACTCATGATATGAAATGAATAATAACAATGGCCAGAAAATAAGTGTAGACAGTGAACATTTTCTTTTATTGAACAATATATAATAGGTTCACCATTTGTTTGCCACTCATACAAATGAATATTCTTGTTAGTCTGGTGGAAGTTCAACAAAAAGCAGGTAAGACAAGACCATCACAAGGGGGCAATATTTCATGAATACTTACAAAGTAAGGGATAGCAAAGCAAACAATGCTTTGGTAAAAACCATCTATCATATTGATCCAGAAGGTTGAAGTCACATATGGCTGAAAAAGGAAAACAGGAGATGTGCTTTTGGCTTTTGGGATACAAACAATCTGGACATTTTGCATTATCAGTTTATTCAGATGCCCAAAACTCGATCTCGTCAGCTTCCCAAGGTTTTGCTTAGTGGACATACAGACCAAAACCCATATCTCAACACTAACTGAGTCTATCTCCTGCATGTCATATTGTTTACAAGACTCCAAAGCAAGAAAATAAACCAAATAATAACACCCTTATTTAGTGGTGCATGAAAACATCCATTAAGCCCCACAATGAAAATTCTGTCACCTGTGATTTTTGTTCTTCTTGCCGGAAGGAAGATGGCTACCTTATGAAAGGCTCCTCCTGTGAGGCCAGGAGGCCAACTTCATTGCTGAATATCTGGAATAAGAGGGGGCTTCTCTCATTTTCCAGCTGTTTTAGCCAGAGGTGTTTGAAAATTGTTTTACTTAACTGTAGTGGCTCAGTAGTTAAGACACCATGGCTGTCAACCAGCAGGCCAGGTTTCAAGACCCAGGAGCTAAAAAAGGGAGTGAGCTCCTGTCCCTTGCTCAGCTCCTGCCAACCTAGCAATTTTAACACATGTGAATGCAAGTAGATAAACAAGTAACACTTTGGTGGGAAGGTAACAGCGTTCCGTGTGCCTCATCATATAGTCATGCCAGCCACATGACCATTAAAGTGTCTTTGGACAATGCTGGCTAGTTTCACATTGAGCTTCACAGCATGTCCACCTTAGTAGCTTACTGTACAGTGAGGCTCAAATCTCTGCTGAGTCTTCCTATATTTGTCTCTAGAACACAAATAAGCAGCAGTTGATGATAACAGGACTTCCAGAAACTGTCTGCTATTTAACCTACTGTATATTAATCACTGAAGGCCACTTGCATGGGGTGGAAGTCTAATGAAAAATGCCTTTACGTCTCTACATCCCTACCAGATACCTGAACAACAGAAAATGTTTGTCAAAATTCAGCTAACATGTCACAAATAGCATCGGAGTTAGATCTACA
Organism: Cryptoblepharus egeriae; assembly: GCA_030015325.1. NCBI lineage: Eukaryota > Metazoa > Chordata > Lepidosauria > Squamata > Scincidae > Cryptoblepharus > Cryptoblepharus egeriae. The sequence continues at coordinate 59,079,517 of JAREYC010000007.1, forward strand.
TTGAAGCATTCATGACAAGTCAAGAAGTACCTCAGATCTCTGACCAAACTTGTAAAGTTCTGGCTTATTCATGAGAACTTCTGCAGGGACATCTTGGTCCAAAATACCATAAATGATGGGTGGTACTGAGGTGTAGAGAAGGTTGAACAAAATCAAACTCCAGTAGTCGGTCATGGGTGTTCCTGAAAACCCACAGAAAAACTGGTACCAAAACAGGAGGTTTACATATACCTGTTAAAGATCAGAGGCAGGAATGAAAGATGAGAATCCGTAACTGAGAATCTGTGACAAGGGCCAAGAAGACTAATGCTACAATCCTAAAGACATTTTCTTGGGAGTCAGACCCATTGAACACATTGGGACTTACTTTTGAGTAGACATGGTTAGGATTGTGCTCTAATTATGTTTGCAGTGTGAATACATGGATGAAACTTATTCTATGCATAGTGCTGTAAATTTATATATCAGGGTTTTACTCCCCTTCCCCCCCACAACCTCCTGAAAATGGTCATGAGGGGATGAGGAAATGCTAACATTTCTCTGTACCAAACTTCTAAGTGTTTGTATACAGAAGCCATGGCAAATCACAGCCTAATCCTATGCAAGATTGTTCCGCTGTTGTAAAATGGTTTCTGGTAGAATGGCGACAATAATTTTATGAGTGCTAACTCACTTGGCAGAAGTATGGACTGTTGCCAGCTGGGTAAGGTGGATGGATTGACAGAATGGAGAAGAGATCATGGCAGGACCTGTATGTGTGGTGACAACACTAATATCTGCCTCCATTCACCTTCCTGGGTCCAGTTGGAGCTGTGCAACTAAGAGCACAATCCTAACCATGTCTACTCAAAAGTAAGCCCCATTGTGTTCAATGGGTCTTACTCCCAGGAAAGTGTCCTTAGGATGGCAGCCTATATCTCTGGTGAAAGTCTGAGTAAACATGTTCAGGCACCAGATACCTTACCTCGAAATCTCCCAAGACTATCCCATAATTGGATGCAGCATTCACAGGTGCGGCTGCACTGGAGGGAAGATGGAATAGATAGGACTGCACTGCTAGGTTTATATCTTTATGGGTGCAATCCTAAATTATGACAGCACAACTCACTGGTCTTCCTGTTCCTGTGGTGATGTAGTGAGGCAAGTATATGTCTGTGCATTGGCCTAACCCTCCCCCTGGAGTGGCGCAGAAGTGACTGCAGGCACTTTTGTTACATCCACAGGTCAGCACAGGAGTTATGCTGGGCCTTAGGCTGGTCTAATAGGTTAGGACTGCAGCCTAAAACTTCCAAGTTCTGCTGCACCACTTCACACAGTCCACCTATTTAAAGTACCCCTGGAAGTAACTGGTGAAGACATCATTGCCAGTTACTTCTGGATTAGAAGGCCAGATGCAATGCGAGGCTCAGTAGGAGGCTCAGGTTGGATAGGATGCTTTTTTGAGTACAGAAAGGTATACTTTGGAGTTCTACATTAGATGATTGTGCCAATCTCCCTCCTTTCTTGGAATTTAAATTGCTACAAGAACATTCTCATTGCATGACCAGAAGTTATAGACAATTGGCTCTCCCCGGGTGACAAGATGCCGAACACAAAATTCCCCCCAATTACCCCAAAATTCCTGACATCCAAGCCAGAATTCCTCTCCCGTTAAAAAAAATTTAAGACACCCATTTAAGACATGTTAAAATAAAGCAAAAATACTTGTATTGCGTTCCTGTACTTAATCTCAATACTTTTAAAATTGAAAACCTCTTTGTAAGAGCTGTTTTCACCAACAATGCACATGTGAAGGGGCTCAAAGCAGGCATAATCTTGTCCCAGAGATCCCAGCCCCAAAATACCTGCTCCGACACACACTCCATGCACACACTCATTCACGCACACACACACACCATGCACGCGCTCACTCACACTCCGTGCATGCACTCATTCACACACACACTTCATGCATGCACTCACTCACACTCCATGCATGCACTTATATACACACACTCCATGCATGCACTCACTCACTTCACTCATACACACACTCACAGGTTGCCAGGGTCTCACCTTTCTGGAGCAAGAGGGAGACCCTGGCCAACTGGAGATGCATCAGAGATAGTGCGGCCAGCCACAGGAGACTCAGGCCTCAGCAGCAACTTAGGCGTGCTGCTGCTACTGCCCACGAGGCAGCACAGGACCTTCCTCCTGGTCCTGCCCCTCTTCTCTTTCCCGCTCTGGGAAGCTGTGCGCCATAAATTTAAATGGCCAGGTGGAGCTAATGGAGAACAGGGGGAGGGGTTTTTCTCCTTTCCCGCAAACCCCCCTTTTTCCTAGTTTCTCTGGGGAAGTCTGGTTATCTGGCAACCCTGGGCTCTCCATATGATCAGCACTATCAAGTGTAAATATTTTAAATGACTTGTAAAATGGAAGAATTTTGCAAGGATTACACAAATGATTAAGGGTTTTCATGCTCAATTCATTACATGAAGAAGCTCTTTCTGAGTCCTTCCTGCTCAGGAGAAAACCCATCGTCTTCACTGTGGAAAAGCTGACCTGTTTCAGAAACACTTCCTCAGCAGAAACTATAGGAAAAGATCCCTTTGATAATTCAGAGCTTTCACTAATGGAGCCAACTTGTCACAATCTTTTATTAATGCTGACATATAACTTTCAGAAACAGACCATATTTAATTAATTGTAAATGCCTCTTGTGCTGTGATCCTTAACCCAAGACAGATGGGCAGACTCAACCTCTGCCTACTGCATCTACTAATATCCTCCCCGTTTCTAAGCATTATGAATCTGTTCTCAGCATAGTCCTCCTACACTCTCAAACGTCTCACATCATCCCCGGGAGGTACATACCAAATTCTTGTAGAAAAAGTAAAGGACCATGTTGGCCAGTCGGTTGTAACACCAGTGACCGTGAACAAACAACAGCTTCTTGAGATGACTGAACTGGGTAACTGCAAAATCACTCGCCAGCACAGCCTGAAAATAAATATAAAGAGAATGAAATACAGATGGCAAGCAGACAACTAGAGAGTGAAATTAGATGCAAGCACCTTTTTATCCCCTGGTTACCTACTACTTGCTCTCCACACTCTACTGAAAAAATGCTTTGTGTGAAGAAGATCCCATGTTCAGTCCCAGCATCTACAGTTTGTGCTCCCAAAGACCTTAGCCTGAAGCACTGCCAGTCAATACAGACAACACTAATCTTAACAGAGAAATTGTTTGAATCCGTCTAGCTTCATATGACTATTAGTGTGACAGCGACTGGCTGCTGCAGCCAAAAAGAAAATAAAGAGTATCAGAATTAAGATTACTTTGATCGTTGGCTTCCTTCAGAAACAGCTAAACAATGTAGCGATCCACTAATAGCACCCATAACACTTGAGGTCATAGACAGAAAGCTGCCAACCTGAAGAGCTAGAGGAGAAGGAAAGCAACGAAAAAAGGTGTGCAAGAGATGTATGGGACCAGGTATGTCTTTCTAGACACAGATCTAGAAAACATGTCAGGGAGAAGACTTAAAGAAACAAAGAACCTAAAACCTTAAAGAGATACAGAAAATAGCAAAAATTGGGACAAATTGGAACTGAAAGCAGAGAGTATGATGAAAAGGAGGAAGTGCAGAGCAAGACAGAGAGAGAGATATGGGGAGGATAGAGCTGAAGTAAAGGTTGGAGAGAGAGTGAATGTTGGTGCGAAATACAGAACAGAAAATTTTAAAAAATAGAAACCACTACTTCGTCCATTATGTCCTAATAATATAAGCAAAAATTCAGACAATTTCTTTTAAACTGATGGTGTGTTAAATAATGCAAACTTTGGCTGAGGAGGACCCTGGCTTCTATGGTTTGATTGCCTAGAAACTGAAGTGCAGACAAGATGGTTTTCAGGGCTCTTCTGACTCTGTAAAGTGGCCCCACCTTATCTGTAGTTTTGGCACCTGTGGATTTGATTCAACAAGGGTGCATATAGTCTGCATATAGTCAACAATGCTGCCGTGTACTGTTCTCTGAATCTATCCTACCTGCATGCCTTCTTGACCAGCTATGCCAATTCCAACATTCGCAACCTGGATCATACTGACATCATTTGCACCATCACCTTCAAGAATTGAGAAAAGAACAACCTTGAGATGAAATTGGTGTGCAAGGCCATTGGACTGTTTGCTGACTTATTAAAAGAGACAAATATAGCAAGCTCAGCTAGAACATCAAGGAGTATGGTTCAAATATTATAGGCTCCAAATATCCCTTGCATTTCTTTTAGGGGTATCACTTGGCATCACAGAACAGAGAAGCTGTCAGAAGACTGGCCATACAATGCCATGTACACAAAGGGTCTAACTACACAAGGAATACTGTGTAACACAAAACGCTGTTATTTTCCCACAGAAGTGGTACTTACTCATCTACAGTGGTACCTTGAGTAAAGAGCGACTTTGAATAAAGAGCGTTTTGTGTAAAGAGCAAAATTTTCCTCAGAAATTTTGACTTGTGTAAATAGCACTGTCTTGAGTTAAGAGCACTTCTGAGGAAGTTTGGAACAGGCTTCCATTGCAAGGGAACTCACAGACGAGACAAGGGGACTAGCTTGAGCTACAGTGGGGCCCTGGGCAAAGTTTGGAATAGGCTTCCATGGCCAGGGAACTCATAGGGGGTCTGGGGGGGGGGCAGCCTGAGCTAGGTTTGTATGTGGGATCTGTGTGTGGCAGCGTGGAAGGTGTGCCTTATCAATGTTCTAGTGCTGCTCCCCATCAGCTGCTTAGGAATGTTAAAGTTGCACAAAAAGACAAAGATTCTATTGAGCCAATGGATAGCAGTGATTCCATTAGTGATTGTGAAAGAGCACAATCCTATCCATGTCTACTCAGACGCAAGCCCCATTGTGTCCAATGGGTCTTACTCCCAGGAAAGTGTCTTTAGGATTGCAGCCAAAGTCATCCCCCTCTCTGTAACCCTTACACCAGCCATGAAGGTATTCAAAGGTACAGTACAGTTCAATACTGAACAGTATTTTCTTTATTGCAATGTTGTGTGTTACTGTATATTACAGTGTTTTGTACTGTGTTATATATAAACAGTTAATATTTTTATATGAACAGTTAATATTTTTGGGGTTGTGGAACCAATCATGTGAGTTTCCACTATTTCCTATGGAAAAAATCCACTTCACGTGAAGAGCGTTTCATGTAACAAGCATGCCTCTGGAATGAATTAAACTTATTACGTGAGGCGCCACTGTACTTGCATTTACATGCTTTCATTTATTGCTAGATTGGCAGGAGCTGGGCCAGATATGGGAGCTCACTATATCTTGCACTACTCAGGTCTTGAACTGCCAACATGCCAGAATTTTGGTCAAGCACAGAGTTCTATCTCCAGCATTCTAACCACTGAGCCATATACCATATTTATTTGAATCTAATGCTCACCTTTGTAAGCCAAATTTAGGGTACAATCAGTGGTGGGCTTCAAAGAAATTAACAACTGGTTCTATGCCCATCTGGCAGCCACTTTTAAATGGCTATTTTTAAACTTTATATGTCCTATCTCTCATTAACCCCTCCCCCTAAACCTCCCTATTAAATGAAAGCTTTTGTCCATAAGAATGTTTTTAGGCCCCACCGAAAGCTAGGTGGGGAGGGAGGAGTTCTCAAGTCCAAGGGGAAAGAGTTCCAGAGCAGTGGTGAAATCACCAAAAAGGCCCTGCTCATAGCCACCCCACGTCTCACCTGTCTCAGTGGCAGCATGGTGAAGAGGGCCCCCCAGTGATCTAAGTGATGGGTCGGATTGTATGGACAGGCGGTCCTTCAAATACCCTGGACCCGAAACGTGGAGGCCTTTAAAAAGCATACAATGTACCCAAAGGGTCTAACTACATAAGGAATGCTGTGTAACATGGAACGTTGTTATTTTCCCACCGAGGTGGCACCTTGGTATCAATCAACAGTATTTATATATTGCTTTTCAACCAAAAGTTCAAAAAGTGGTTTACAGAAAAAATAAAACTATAAAGTAGTGCAATTAGGTAAAAATCATAAACATAAAAATATTCTTGTATTATTAAATTGCTAATTGTTGCACGGAGTAAAATTAAATTTTTTAAATTTTTTAAAAATTTATTTCAGAAATGGAGACAGGGATATTGGGTATACAACAATGGGGAAAGGTATAAAAAGGTACACACATAAGGTTCTTCAGGCACAACTTCTCACAACATTTCCATAATTCTACTTTGCATACATCTAATTAATCAATTACTATCATTTATCCATCTTTAGTAATATTTAGAACTCATAGGGCAAAATCCAGAGTAACTATGGGGTGTCCTTGCTCTGGTGTAAGAACAACTTTGGATCCCAATATGAATTTCCCATAAGTTTTCACTAAAAAAAGCCGGCCTCCGTATTGTGCTCTGCGCTGCATACGCTGCATACGAAGCACGAAAGCTTGGGTTAGGTTGTTATGGAGAATAGGCTGTTACCCAAGCAGCAAATCCCCCCTCTCCACACTACTGAATTAGTCCAACGGAAAGGCAGAGCCGATACAATTGGATCCAGTTGGTGTTGCAAAGCTGGGCTAAGGACAGGAGCTCACCCTGTTTTGTGAGGCTGACCTGGGTCTCAAACCCTGGCCTGCTGGTTAACAGGCACAGTGTCTTAACCACTTGCACCACCCACAGCCCACAGGTTTCACTAGGTGGTACAGTAACTATGGGTGCACGTAAAATTTCTTATGTGCTCCTGTAGTTACTCTGGATTTGGCGGTTAATCTCTTATCTAACGTAACAACATATTCTCTACAATATTCTATTTACAACTTTAACCATATATAGAATGAGTTCCAAGCTTTTTTAATTTCTTCAAATTTTCCATCTTTCAATTTTACTTGAAATTGAGTAAAATTAAATTTTGCACCTCCTTTGCAGATGAGCATTACAATTGTCAGTCATTGCCAGTAAACATTTTTTAATCTCAAATCTTTTAAAATAGAGGTACGCATTAGATTCGATGGCACATTGGATTCAAGTAAATGGTATATACTGTATAACATGATTGTATTATTTGTACATACCCATTTTTACACTTGTGCCCCAAAGCTTGTTGCCCAGTGCAATTGCTACCTGCTTAGCTGCACCACTGTCCCCAAACAGTACAGAAATCAGCTCTTGCCCAATAGCCATGGCCGCATCAGTGTTGGGAAGTTGATTAGGATTGGGCTATCAGGACCATAAGTAGTTGTCTGCTGGACCACAAAATTTGTTTTGAAGAGAAAAAGAGATGAACAAAACTCTTAAAGCTAAGTCAATGATTGTAGACAGGCAACTGACCTACTGCTAGCGTCATCACTTTCAGCTCCTTTCGCACCACCTTCACCACTTGGCTCTTCTGCAGGGGGGTTGCTCTGCAGCAGACAACAGCCCGCACCAGTCTGGTGAGCTGCACAAACCTGCTCTGCAAACCTTCGTGCAAGGCAAAAGTCAATGTTTTTCCTTCTAAAACAAGGGCAGCAGTGAACTGGGAAGAGGGGTGTTCAGACGTCACGGAAAATCTCAAAACATTTCTGCTAGGGATTGCTTGCTTCAAAGTGCCTCTCCGGATGTCTTCTAAAATATTGTCCATTTGTTCTGCACACTCAAGCTGGGGGTATAAAAGAAAGTTGATAAGATATTAAAGGTAAAGGTGTCCCTCATAGGTTAAACTGCTAATTTTGACGAACTATAGGATGCGATGCTCATCCCTATTCCTAACTTTTAGAGCCAGGATTGTTTAAAGACACTTCCATGGTTACAGGCAGCATGACTACCGAAGGCACAAGCAACACTGTTTTACTTTCCCACCAAGGTGCTACATATTTATCTACTTGCATTTACATGCTCTCAAGCTGCTAGGTTGACAGGAGCTGGGCTAAGGACGGAAGTCCCGTCTTGTAAGACCCGTGTCTCGAACCCTGGCCTGTTGGTTAACATGAACAGTGTCTTAACTACATTGCACAACCACACCAAAAGATTACTTACATCTAAGTTCAATATAGATTTCATGTGCTGACTTGGGGTTGCTTTCGTGAGCAAGATGAAACTGTGCATTTGATAGATTAAGAAGAATTGAGACAGTGTCATCCCCTTCATTGACTCAACTGTTTGACACCTCCCTTCCTGGTCTCTTGAAGTGACCATCCCTGCAGGTCAGGCCAGAACAGGTGTGGCCCCTTATCTGCTAGGGTTCTGATCTGGAACCGAAATTACAGATAACAAGCCAATGGCCCTTCCAGTGGCCTGGATCCTCTGGAGGTGAGGCAAGCTGGACACTCCACACCTTTAGAGGAGCATCTGAGCTCAGCAGAGGCTGTTTACAGATACAGGACCTCCCCATATAAAAAGTTGGTATTCTCTTCTTGGCATCCCAATCCTTTCCCCTTTTACCATGTCTTACAGACTATAGGCAAAATCCAGAACAACTACAGGGAGTCCTTGTTCCGGTGTAAGAACAATTTGCTCTGGATTGCACTATGAATTTTCCATAGGTTTTCACTGGGTGGTGCAGTAACTATGGGTACATGTAATGTCTCTTACATGCTCCTGTAGTTACTCTCGATTGTAGGGTAAGGCTGCAATCCTAACCTCCAGTTAGCCTGGCATAAGCCCCTGCGTAAGTCCTGTGCTGACCTGGGAGTATCACAAAAGTGCTGTAAGGTACTTCTGCTCCACTCCTGGAGGGTTAGGTCAGTGCAGAGATATACACCGACCTCCCCACAACAACATGGGAAGACATTCCAGCTGAGTTAGGCCATCATAAATTGGTTAGGATTGTGCCCTTAGTAAAACATTACTAAGGATTTACTAAATTACTAAGGATTTAAAAAATGAGAACATCTTGCGTGCTTTGGCAGAAAGGCAGAATAGAAAGTGTTGTGAATAAATAAGTAAATAGGGGTGGAAAGAAGATCTCATCTGGATGAATTCTGTAGTTTGCCATAGACATGTGTTTTATGTGTTCTGTAACAAGAATGATCTGACATTTATAACTATCTGTGGAAAAGATATAAAGTTATCTCTGTATATAAAGTATCGAAAGTATTAAGTGTGTATAAAGATACCCACAAAAGATGTAAATAAAAAGAGGATATAAGTTAAAAAATCAGCATGATAAACAAGATGGTGAAATGCTTAACAATGCTTTCCAAAATGAGCCACACACTTGGTTTTGATTTAGTTTAGAGCAAGAAATAATGTATAAGAGCACTGAAAATCCTAGAAAAAAGGATAGAAAATCCTCTCTCTTCCACACCTGAACCAACATGCCCTATTTGTCCCCTGAAGTATCCCTGATTCCACCTTCCTGCTTGGGTTGGGTGATCTGTTGGTGCCCATGCAGAGCATCCAGCTGATTTTGTTGGTAACCCCAAAGCTCACACCAGCAGCATGGCTTTTGCAGAGCCAAACCAAGAGGTACAGTAGTGTATCACAAAATCCACTGATTTCGGCCTTTAACAGGATTGGGACATTAAATGTGGCATTATAAAAAGGTCTGCACAAACAGGTCTGCAGTTTTTATTTTTTAAAATCCCCTTTATAAAAAGGCACATAGCACCCAGGAACATTACTCCACTGAAATAAATGAGATCATATAACATGCCCTTTAAAACCTAGAACACACCCCTCTCTGAAATAAACAGAAACTGTGTGCAAAGTTGTGCGCTAGATTCCAGTGGTGTAGCTAAAGCACATACAAAACACTGAGGGCACAATCCAGAGTTAAGGCAGTGAGAATGGCAAAATTAGCTGTATTCAGAGCTGAAAGTTGTGCCAAATCCACAGGCTGCTGAGGCTGCTGAACACCAAGTGGCAGCTGGGGAGGGCTTGCTCCTGAGGAGACCTGCCTCCGATCACACTGAACAAGCAACAGCTGTGGTGCCTACCTTATAAGGAAGCCCAGGAGTTCCTGACAACCAGTCACAGCTGCAGCAAGAGACTGCAGTACCTGTAGTACAGGGTGGATGCAAGGGGACTGCTTGGAGTTGTCCTGTATCCTGAGGTTAATGGGCTATTGTAGGTGCGCCATATCCCGAGGTGGAGAGGCAAGGGTTGCAGTTAGGCTGGCCAAGGACTCAAAATTTTTTGCCAACACTTCCATTTTTACTCTGGCTTATCATGGACCCCTATGGGTCTACACTACTCAGATTTATTCCTGCTTCTGAGGTGGTCTAACTTTGAGGAGCTGAAAGAGGGCATTTCCCGCTGGAAACAGGCTCTGGATACAGCCTAATTGCACTGTTCTGAAAATGCTCTCAACATGCTTCACCTGAACTGCCTAGGATGGCACAGCTAGGGCAGCCTTGAACCAGCCTATGTTAACTTACGTCAGCCCGAGCCTTTCTGGTGTAACCGGGCTGGCCCATCTTGGGACTGGGCTAGCCCAGTGATAGGCTAGCTCAAATGCATGTCATGATTGCAGTCTAAGTTTGCAGGGAGCCTCACTGGATCAGGCAAGCAGTTCCTTCCACAGCCCTTTGGAGCCATTCTGGGCAATAGGGGGGAAAAGGAGGCAAATGCTTCCATTTTGCTTCCTCCTGCCTAGATTTAGAGCTCAGCATTCCCTCCAGCTATCCCACTGATAGATTCATGTAAAAGAGAGTGTCTCAGAGCATAATGTCTTCAGGTGCCTGCACTTTAAAAACTCACACAAAAGGGTCTTCGTTTTCAGCAAGGAGGCTCTATTTGAAATTCAATTAAAATGTTGCTATGGAAGTAGCAGTATATAATAGAGAAATTATACTGTCTGGCTAATCTATTTCATAATGTATCATTCCATTAATTCATCAGTGAGTCATCAAGGGAAACAAAAGACCTGAATTTTTAATCAAGAAGCCAGCAAAATACCCCTATCTGCCATCTATAAAAAATGGAAAAAAACATTTGAACAGTAGGCAACCTTGCCCCCCTTTTCCGATTCCCCTTATTTTTAAGTATTTTTAACTATTATGATTATCATTGGAGTCAGAATCAGTAAAAATAATTTCCACCAGAGGGCACAGTTATCATAAGAAAAGGACCCAGCTTCTGACAGAGCATCATTGTCTTCACCAAAAGACTGAATTATGTTCAAAGTGAATACAAAAACATTAAGATTTTTCATCATTAGAAAGCATAAGTAGATTAATTTTCCGGAATGTTGTGTGTAAGGCCAATTTAATGAGATAATTCTTAGCACATTAATGCTAATCGTTGCAGACTGTTGGAAGATATGACAGAATGCAACTTGCAAAAATTACATTTGTTCCCATTTTCAAGACAAAGCTCACCAGCCTGGCATCTCTACAGCTAATATAATTTAACATTCGGCTCAGGAAAGCCTTTTGCAAATATGTTAAAGTGTATCAATTGTATAACCAAAGGCAGTGAGACAAATGCAATGCTGGATTAAATTTACAGCTCAATTCTATCTCCCCACCCGCCCACCGGATCCTCCCTCCTGTGCTCACCAAGCAGAAAAGACATGCACTGTAGCCAGTGTAGGGGGGCAACAGGAGGCTTTAAAGGGAAGGAAGCCATGATGAAGAGGGCAGCAGCAGCTGTGGGGTGAGACTGAGATGAGAAAAAGGTTTTCTCATATACAAAGTTAATTATCCTGAAACAATAGACATTATCCTGTTGGTTTCTTTTTAATATGAATACAGCCATCTTGGTTATGGTAAAAACCAAAACCATCAGCAATGCAATTATACAATTATGCAATTATACAACAAAACAGTTATTTCCAACAAAAAGTAATTTTTACACACACCTTATTGTCTGCATGGAGGAGGAATATTGTGTCTGATGGGTCGAGTAATTTACAGGCATATCCTATATTGATAGCTGTCTCTTTTTTATCACCTGTCAACATCCAGATGTTAATCCCTGCTTTCCGGAGTTTCTCGATTGTTTCTGGAACACCGTCTTGCAATCGATCTTCAATCCCAGTGGCACCTATGATATTCACCACATTGATCAGGTCAACCAACAGCCTCCTCCCCCCTCAAAAAACAAACATGCAAATGAATTTGGAAACTATCCAGAAGGCCAGAGAAACAATATGAAGAGCTAAAAATGTGGCATTTCCTAAGCATGCAATGGTAGGATCTGAAATTTCTGGATTTTTCAGACGGGATTTTAAAAATGCATCTCTGACTCTGATAACAGCGGGTTACAGGAGGTAAAATGGCACACAGAACAGAATATCAATTGACCACATTATTATGTGCATTAGGGTGTTTATTAACTTACTAGAGCCCTCAGCTGTTGCTTGTACAAGGTATAATATAACAACACATCAGTAAAAACCATTCCCTTTCCAGCATCTCAACTGCCTTTTTGCCACCTCTATAATCAATGACTCTCCCCAACTGTCCCCTTCAACTACCCTTTTGCCAGCTTTCCAGCTGCTCTCTCCAATATTCTTCTAATCCAGATGCACCTGTGAAAATAACCCTCAGAAGGTGCTTCTCCTCAGTTTGATTGATTGACATGGAATGTCGGCCAGAAGATGTGGACACCCAAACACAAAGGTTAAGGCTCTGATGTAGAAAGATTAGTTTCTGAAAATGAGTCCTACTGCCTTCTGCTCTTGCACTAACTTTCAAAAACCAGCAAAAGGCAAAAACCAATTTTTAATTAGTTTTGGAAAAAGCCAATTCTGAATTAGTTTTGCCACTTAAGGGAATCAAGTGATACCTTCATTAATTAGATTTGAGCTTATACTTTCAATTATTTAGTGAATGACAATTTTTTCTCCCATACCAATCAAAATCAATTCGTTCTCAAGTTTTGTGAATGACTCAAGGATTAACTCTTCTCTTCTCTCTATACTTTCTTCTGCTAAAAGATGTCCTTTTAGCCATTCCTCATATTCCTCCTCAGACAACACCTGAAGAATCAACACAATTAAATACGGGTCAATATAAAACCATTTTAAAAATCTGAAAATTACAGACAGGTTATATATGATCCAATCATCAACATCACACCCTTCGCCCACATGAAAAGCGTTCTATACTGATCTGTTGTAGGGTCAAATGAATCACAAAGTATGTCACAGAAACAACCACCTTAGTGGGTTGCCCTGAGCATGACATCAGCTGCAAAGAATAAACAAACCAAAGTCTTCACGGAATACTGTCTTTTCCTTTAGCAATGCAGAAAAATAGATGAATGTTAATGTTAGTTCAATGAACTTAGGGCTCAGATGACCTCAGTGCCATAGGAGTATGCAATGCAATTTGTAACAAATTACAAGAGGTCAGTGGCATCAAGCACCATAGGGAAACCAAACACCTTTGAGTTGAAGGTTACAGGCAATATGGAATTAAAAGATAGAAATCAAAGGTTAATTAATTTTTCTCCCTCTTCTCCAATCCGTTGTTTGGATGGGAGTTCAAAATTAAATGTGGAGGCCAATCTTAAAGGCTCGTTGAGCCTGGACAAGTACTTACACAAACTCAGGGGATCGCAAACATTCTGGAAAACATGTTTGCACCTATTCCTGAGTTAATTGAGCCAGTGCAAGGATCTGACTTTGGCCTACATTTGGCCAAAACTGGTCCGGGAGGGCGGGGTGGTTGAGGGAAGGAGAGAGGTGTTTCAAAGCAGGAAGCTGTTGATCAGTGGTTCTTACAGTGGATATCAGGACCCTCATGCAGGGTCACAACTTCATTTTGGGGGGTCACAAAAAGCTGGGCACTACCATCTTGGAATGGGGCACTCTGACTGCAATCCATACTTTCCTGGGAGAAAGTCTCATTTAACACAATAGGACTTAAACTTCCAAGTAGATATGGAGAAGCTCTGGCATCAGTGTTGTCACTTCTAGATATTACTTCTGAAGGAGGGTCTTGGATAGATTGACCTCAGAAGGAGGTCCCATATTCAAATGTTCAAAAACCATTGATTTAGACAATGCTTGTTGCTTGCAATTGGTCAAGATCCATATTATTTGGCATCTCATGAGAGAAAGAAAGCAAAAAAATAAGGTCTCATGAATTCACCAGACTGCAAATTCATTGTTCATTGAGGTCTCATGTCTTCATCAGACTTCAAATTAAGTGCCTCAAGAATAAAAACCATGAGTTTTAAGCAGAGTATTTTGTGGTAAAGAAAGAGAAGTGTGAGTTTCAAAAGGTTTGGCTATAGAACTATACAACTAGGATGAATTGCATATACTAATCAGAGTACTGAAAGATAGATTGGGGAGACAGTGGCAAGCAGTGCTACCTGTTATCCTTCACTGCCACCTACTGAAATGCTACACACTAAAAAATAGGCCAGCTTGCTCCCCATATGAAAATTTGTTTAAAGAGCATTGTAGCTCCTGCTTAACTAGGTAATGAAGCCACATACAAATAGATGCTCCATTTAGCAGGGGAATAGTAATTCTCCCTGTTTACCCCAACATACCCCCAAATCCAGAGAAACTATGGGAGCACGTAAGAGTCTTTACATGTACCTGTAGTTACTGCACCACTTAGTGAAAACCTATGAGAAATTCATAATGGAATCCAGAGTAAATAGTTCTTACACCGGAGCAAGGACTCCCTGTAGTTACTCTGGATTTTGCCCATAGTGTCTATTCTAGTGACTGGCTGTTGGTGTTCCTTCTGCATCTTTCTTGATTGTGATCCCTTGGGGGAAAAGAAATATCAGTTGGTTTTTTAAAACATGGATTGGATCCAGAATAGCACACCCTGCCATAGTGTGGGGAAAAAAGCTAGGAAGAAGAATTTTTCTCCTATGGAAGCTCTTGGGGAATTTTTTTTAAACTGAGGAGAGCTATGTAAGTTTTCTTAATAAGAGGAAGGAGGAAGAGGAGAGGGGAAAGACTGAAAATTAAGAGGTTAAAATAATGTGGGGTTCCCCATTTGGAACAGTTATACCAGCTTTAACAAAATACTGATATGAAATACATTGCTAAATGCTTCCTATGTATGTTGTGTATATAGGAATTCCAATGAGCACACACCAATTGTCTGCATGCAATTTGGGGTGGAGTGGGGAAATACATAAAGCACCTTACACAATCAAGAGTAAAAATTGTTTTCTTAACTCTATATGGCTAATCTTGTTAACATGTTACCTTTGAAGCAATACAGAGAGTTCGCAACCCTGTACTGGCGTACTCATCTAAGTGTCTCTGAGTTCTTTCTTTAATTCTTTTCCTTTGCTTATCTATTGCTAAGTTACCTGAGGGTTTAAAAAAAACCAACACATGTAAAAAACTTATTGTTCATCAATATAAAAGGCATCAGCTTAATAATATGACTACTATTTTCTAGAATAATAGTCTTCAACCTTTTCAGTGCCTCAACCCCAAACAATCAATCAACTGGAGACTCAACTATTGATGCCATCCCTCTCCATGATCCTATCAGCCCACCCTACCCCTGTCGCCAATCAGTCCTCACTCCTGCAACATCTTCCCAGCACTGTTCATTGTAATAAATTTTTTTCTTAAGAGAGCTCAGAAAAAGTTACCATGAAATCAGACATTAACAAAAAGCTAATTTAGCACAATGGCAAGAACATGAGCAGGACAGGGACACATTTTCCTGATACCTAAAAGGATTCACCAGGTGCATCCCCAGATGTGGCAATACTCTTGTTCAGTGGTCTTCAACCTTTTTCATTCCTGTTAAGTTGCCATGACCCCACAATTGAGATTTCACGATCCCACTGTGGTCCCAACCTCAAGGCTGAAGAACACTGTTCTAGAGCAAGAGAAATCCTCTTCAGGATTGCTTTGAAAATGTATGCCAATATTTGTATGTGCTGCACTCCTGTCCCTCTCGAACAATCCAAAGCATGCTGACTTGGAAATAAGCCTCATTGTATTGAATATGGCTTATTCCTGCACATAGAATTGCAGCTTTACAGCCAGTTTTATGATTGCTCAAAAATTAGTTCTACTATGTTCATTTGGACATGGGTTCTGTATATACTTGCTAGTCAGCCCTACTAAATTCGGTGGAACACTTCTAAGTAGACATACCTGTAAGATTGTGCTGCTCCCCTTCAGTGCTGTGAAGAGTTCAGTTTACAATTGGAGAAGGAAGAAGGAAGAGTGAGCAACAACTATCCCTATCCCAGCATACAGCAACTGTATGCTGGCAGAGCCAAGCCGTAAAGCCCCTTGCCCTTGGTTGGTAGCAGAGGCTGAATCTGGGACTGCTTTTGCTGAAACGTAGCACCAAGACCACAAACCCCTTTCCACACTCTTTGTGAGTTCAGAGAGGGCTCTAGGAGAAAACAGAGCTAAGCTAAGATGTCCCTTGCTTTCTTTCCCACTTGCCAAAGGCTGGACCTTGTTTTGGGCCTATATTTCCAGGCCGTTTGGAGCACTTCAGAAGGGAAATATCAGAACAAACTCAAGCATCCTTCAAACTTCACATTGGAAAGGCTAGGATAAGGCCCTTCATCCAGCGTCTGGGTTAGGAGATGGCTTTGGTCTTGCTCTTCAAAGGCTGCCTAAGCATGCACCATAGGGTGCAATCCTAACCATCACAGCTCACCATCTTCCTGTTCTCACATCTCCCCCCCCCCCCCCAGCAGTGCAGTAATGCCTTATGACATTTTTGCAACATCCCCAGGCCAGCATGGGATTTGTGCCGACCTAACCAGGGATTAGGATTGTTCTAGCAAATTGTGAAAGCCTACACTTAAACAGGGAGACTCAGGTCAGATCCCTTTTTAGTCAAAGCGTGTACTGATCAATCACATTTTCTCAGTCTAGCCTACTTCACATGGTTGCTTGTCAGGAGAAAGGTTGTATTGCTGCTGTAAGACTGCCTACACCAAGCAGAGGTTTGATTACTAGATGGCTTTCAAAGTTTCCTCTAACTCTGACTTTCTATGAAAAATAAACCCTAAACCAGTGGTGGGGTCCAGCAGGTTCGCACCAACTCTATAGAACCAGTTGTTAATGAGAGATAGGACATACCCCCAAATCCAGAGTAACTACGGGAGCACATAAGAGACGTTACGTGCGCCCTTAGTTACTGCACCTCCTAGTGAAAATCTATGAGAAATTCATATTGGAATCCAGAGTAAGTTGTTCTTACACTGGAGCAAGGACTCCCCATAGTTTCTTTGGATTTTACCCATATAAAGTTTAAAAATAGCAATTTAAAATGGCTGTCAGATGGGCATAGAACCGGTTGTTAATTTTTTTGAATCCCATCACTGCCCTAAACCCTTTGGAGTTAAGGCAAGACAAATCAAAGCTCCTTTTAAAATGCTGGAAGGAGCTATCTCTACAAGGTCTTCTCTTCAAAGAAGGGAATTTTCAGATTTTGCCTGCAGTGGATAATAATGTTTATCTGAAGATTAAGAATCCATTTCAATTGACCGAAAGAATTTAAAAAATGACAAAATCTACAATAGTACAATGTAAATCAGTGAAGAAAGAGCACCTAACTAAGAACTGGAAGTGAAATGGCAAATTTTTGCTTTGCACATGACTCAACCAGTCTTGGAAGGTGTTTTTTTTAAGTAGTCTGTATGAAGATCAAAGAGCTGTGGTGGTGCAAGTGGTTAAGACATTGTGCCTGTTAACCAGCAGGACAAAGTTTGAGACCTGGGTCCTACAAGATGGGGTGAGCTCCCATCCTTAGCCCAGTTCCTGCCAACCTAGCCGTTCGAAAGCATGCAAATGCAAATAGAAAAATAGGTACCACTTTGGTGGGAAGGTAAAACCAGCATTCCGTGCACCTTCAGGAGTCATGCTGGCCCCATGACTACAGAAGTGTCTTTGGACAACGCTGGCTCTAAAGGCTTAGAAACAGGAATAAGCACTACACACTAGTTGGTCACGTATAAACTATAGTATAAACTGGGGGGACACCTTTACTTTTATGAAGATCAAAGGCTTTTTGTATTCACACTTTGTCCATACAAGTGTTAACTGTACCTGTTGATTCCTCCTCTAGCAAATTCATAATCACAGAGTCTGCTCCTTTTGTGTACACAACTATTTGCTCTGTGAGAGGGTGCCTGACCACGACGGACATCCGTTTGCGAACTGAGTCAAAAGGCAAGATGCGCAACAATTCAAATTTTAAGGTTCCCAAATAATCCAAATCAATGGTCACATGATCAGGAGTCCTAGACTGCAGGGTGCATCTGTAAGCCCTGGCAGCATAAACAAGTGCAGCTTCATCGGGGCTCTCTGCCTCATAGCACAGATCGGATGAAGCTGATTCTGCAGTTGGCAATGAATCGTCACTTTCATGGGGTAGGTGCAGGTAATCCATTTCTACACTGTCTGATGGTTTCTGGTCTGAATGAATGCTTGCTTGAAGGCTGCCTCGGCTACCAAATGATGGCAACTTGACTCCAATTTCAGAAAGCCTTTGTACAAATGTTTTGGAGGTCCTTGTGCTTGAGGTTTCATCACTAACTATGGGGCTCACTCTCTGAGTTTTAAACTTTTGGAAGATGTTCTTAATATCTTCCAGGGGTTTCAAAGGTACCTTGGGGATGGATGGCCACTGTTTCTGTAAGAGAATAAAGTGCAATAAATAATGAATCACAAAGGACATAATATACATGGTTTAAAGAAAGTTTCTTTCCTGCAAGCAAACATGTCAGGTCAGTGGAGGAGAAAGATCATCTATATATCTTATCTTATATCTTCTATATATATATAAAAGAGAAAAGTCACTGACTGACTGACTCATCAACGTTCTGCCAAAACTGCCAGGCCTAGAAGCATGAAGTTTGGGGTTAGTGTTCCTTCTGTGATTGAGGGGAGCACTAAGAACTGGTTTTCTGAAATTCCAACCGGAAGGGGGTGAAATGGGGCTCAACGCGTTTTCCTCCCTATACTTTGCATTGAAGAATTGGTGACTAAGGGATTCTCTGCCCCAAACCCTGGACCTAGAAGCATGAAATTCGGGGACGGTGTTCTTCATATCACATGAACATCCACCAAGAACCTATGTGGAGAAATTTAACCCTTAAGGGGCTGAAAAGGGTGCAATGTGTTTTTGTCCTATACTTAACATGGAAGACAGCCAATTTGGTTCTCAGTGCCTTGTGCACGGGCAGGGGATGTTGTTTGGAGGGAGGGGTTGCACTGGAGAGAATGTTGCGCATGGGGGGATGATGCACATGGGGGTTGATGCTCATGGGGGAAATGATAAGCATCATTTGAGCATCATGATGTGCATCATGTAGAGATGATGTGCATGGGGGTTGATACGCATGGGGAGTTGTTGCGCACGGGGATGATGTGCATGGGGGTTGTTGTGCATGGGGGTTGTTGCGCATGGGGAGATGATGTGCATAGGGAGATGATGCCCATAGGGGACTTGTGTGCATGGAGGGTTGATGACCATGGAGGGTTGATGCGCATGGGGAGTTGATGCACATGGGGGGATGTTGCGCATGAGGGACTGATGCACATGGGGGATGTTGCGCATGGGGAACTGATGCACATGGGGGATGTTGCGTATGGAGGACTGATGCACATGGGGGGATGTTGCGCATGGGGGGATGTTGCGGCGTTGGGGGATGGTGTACTGGAGAATCTTACTCCCACAACACTGGTACGCTTTTCGCTAGTCATTTATAAATGACAGTTCTTATACTCTCTCAATGCAAACAAGACTCTACTGCACCAAAAAAAGTTATTCATATTCTGCAACGGGCTAAAGTGTGCTGCACAGCATCTAAGGTTTCCCTCTTCCTGCCTCACCTTTGGAGATAGTTGATCAGATGATGAAACAACTACAGTGTTGCAAACTGCGAGAGAAATGAAGAATTCAGCGATGTACATGATCTCTGGGATTGGAGTATCTCTTCTGGATTTTGTGTAGGAGCTGCTAGAGACTCGACTAAATTTCTGCACGAGTCGCATGTCTGGGACCACATCTGTTTCCTGTTACCCAAGCAAGAACAAGATTCATAAGATTTTTCTGTTTAAAATATAATTTATAACCACATCAAGTCATATTGAAGGAGTTGGAAGTCCCAGGTTTTCAGCACAGATATGGAGACAGAGCAAAATGCTTAAGTTCCAGTCTCGGACAACAGTGTCTTCATTGTGAATGTGTTGTTTCCTTATAGGTAGCCACTCCCCTGGGTCACATATAGTAAAGAAAAACTGCCTTCATTCAGTAGACATTGGGCAGGATGCAGGGTTTACTCAGGGTTTTGAAAAAGCTTTATAGCACTTTTACACCACCACTGCCCAATCATAGGAGTAGCCTCTTATAGCCCAATTCTATGCATGTCTACTTGAAGTATGCTCCACTGAATTCAATGACGCCAGGAGAAAAATGTTCACTGAGCTGCAGTCTTGGGGCCCAATCCTAAGAGCCTACCACGAGTTCATGTTGACAGTGGAGTGTCACAAACTCTACCGTAGGGCTCCCACTGGTGCTGGCACAGTGTGGATAGGTGCTGTGCCAGTACCAGCAAGGCACCCATTTTCCTACAGTCTGCAGTATTTGGAGTGGCAGAGAAACAAGGGGAGAGAACAAGGGAGGTGGAAGGAAGTGTTCTGGGTTGAGGGAGGGGACAGACAGGAGGCAGACCATGGGAGGGAGGCCTGTCCTGAGGAGCTCCACTCCTCTAAATTCAAAGCCTCCATTAAGGGCATTTCACCCTTACTTGGGAACTGATACTGAAAGGAGTAACCCCATTGCGGGGCTGCTTTTTTTAAACAGGGGAAGGGGATGAAAGTCTCTGTCTACTGAGAAAATAGCAGGCAGCCACCACTTCTGCAGGTAGCTCAGGATTGGGCTGTTAGTGAATTTATATACAAAACAAATAGAGTCAGGAAAACACTTACGATGGGGCTACTGAAAGCCACACTGAAGTTCATGCGAGATGCTGCAAGGGCAATACTGCTGCCACCAGTCTGTACAGTGTCAAAGAAAGATGGGGTTAACATGGATGGACGATGCAAAGACCGCCGGTGAATGGATTGGCGATGAAAGGATTTGCTACTTTTCTGGAAGCTTGACATTCTTGCGCTTGACAAGCGATGTCTTGACAGATACCTATAAGAGGAACGTTGAAACAAAGCTAGTTCTTCATCATCTGAGTCAGCGTCTTGATATGATTCCAGCCTCTTAGCTAGAGAAAGAGAAAAACCAGAGTGTTCAGAAGAATGAATCAATGTATCTCACCTTCTCAATTCAGATGGCTCCCAGAAATCAGTCTAATACCAGGAATTCACTTTATACGAGCACAATCATACTCATGTCTACTCAAAAGTAAGCCCCATTATGTTCAATGGATCAAACGCCCAGAAATGTGTCTTTAGGCTGCCCTAACTGCTGTCGATCATGCTCAGCAGGCACCAAGTCAGTGGCACCTGAGGAGACCTTGCTCCTGAGGAGACCCCCCCCCTCAGATTACACTGAACAAGTGTAATTCAGATTACAATGAAGCCCAAGTGGACACCCACCCACCCACCCACCCACACACACACACACACACACACACACACACACCATAGCTTGTAACCTGTGATGGTTCCCTCCTCCAGGAATCTATCCAAGGTGTATCCAGGGCAGTGGACCACAAGGCAGTAGATGCTGCCCACTGTTTTTCCTTTTATTGTTTATTGTCTGTAATTTTTAATTTTAGTAGATATGCTATGGCTAACAGTGTTCCATGCATCTCGGTGTATAGTCATGCCGGCCCCATGACCACAGAAGTGTCTTTGGACAACGCTGGCTCTAAAGCTTGTAAACGGGAATGAGCACTGCACCCTATAGTCGGAAACAACTGGCAGTTAACCTGCAGGGGGACCTTCAAGGCCAAAGCATGGAACCTGAAGCTCAACAGGTTTTTATCCACCAGCAAAGATGGAATCAAATCAGCAGATAATAAGATTTTGGGTTTTTTTCTCTCGAGCCAAGTATCCCTCCCAGGCTTGTTTCCCTAATGAAGTTCTGAAAAAGTTACTTAATGAAACATTGGACTTTTCAACAGCATGGTTTTCAACAGCTTAGGAAATGGCGATCACATACAGCATTCCCTTTAATGGTCTGCTCCAGTGCTCCGTGAATCAAAAGGTGTGGCTTTCCTCTAAGGTTGTGGATCTGAAGCCTCTCTCCATTAGTTAAGGACAGAGGTGTCCAACCTTTGTCCTGGGGCCGAATGCGGCCCTTGTGAAGCCTTAATGTGGCCCTCAGCAAGACCGTTCCATCTGGCCCACAGGAAACCCTTGTAATGTCAGTAAAACATTCATGTAAATTTATTCAAATTTTAAATGTAAATCATTTTTTCAGCCCCTAACACAGTGTCAGAGAGATAATATGGCCCCCCTGCAAAAAAAATTGGACACCCCATTTTAGAAAATTGTGATATTACTGGCCTGGATCATGATACTTGAGCAGAAATATAGCACCAACTAGATGTACATGTCCCTTACTCTAGTCAAAAAAATATAAAAGAATGTGCCATTTGAATAAGCTGGTCTTAAAAGGGATGGCAAGTCCAATACGGTTGACAGTATTATCTTCCCAAAACAAGAAGGTTGAGAGAAAAGTGGTGAGACACAATGAAGATCCAACTTATAGCACAATCCTGAGCTGCCTGGCTTGTGGGGCTGCCACAGCATCCTGAGTGCATTGGGCCGCCAGGTGTGGCTCCTCAGGATAGGGGACTTTTGGATTGGGACCAATTCTATCAATTCCCTGTTGCTGACACACATGGTATATAATTAAGGCAACATGAAACAATGGGGTAAAGCGTTGAAAAATGCCTAACAGCCCCTCAACTCTATCCACTATCAATATATGGTGGCTTTCTAGGTGCTTGATAGTCTTCCCTGTTTCGTCTCAGAAATCGTAAGAAAATGCAGGGCATAATCCTAACCCATTTAGGCCAGTAAAACTCACCCATCTCCTGTTCACACAGTAGTACCCCCAGGAGAGGTGCAGAAGTGCCTTGTGGCAATTTTGTGACACCCCCAGGTCAGCATGATACTTGTGCCAGTCTAACCAGGGGTAAGGAATACGCTGTGAGAAGTTTCTTCTGTTACCAAGTAAAGGACTAATAGACTCTGCATTTGATTCATCAGGTTCCCCTCCTTATTGACAGGGAGCTAAGAAGGAAACCTTATGCATGTTTACTCAGAAATAAATAAATACACCAAATAATTTTCTTTTTTCTTTAGTGTAATAGCTTAATAATTCACAAGCTTCTACACCTTAATAACAACAGCTTAATACTACAATAATACATCTTTTTCCATTTTTTTTTTCTTAAAAGAGGCAAGAAACTGGATCACAATTTTTACACAACATTCAGTGGTTCTCAAACCTTAGAGTGCTGGGAACCACTTTTTAAAATGAAACTCTGTTCAGACCCCTCTACCTTTCTGAGACTTTAAAAAGGTGATCTATGCAGACACACAAGTAACGCAACACACGGGTATTTATTTATTTGCAAAGAAATCAATCTTTCTTGTAACGTGAAAGAAATAATAAATATCACTGAGAAGCTGGGAGTGCTATCCTAATGCCCCAGTTAGGCTGGCACATGTTTCAGCAGAAGTCCCATGCTGGCCTGGGGATGTTGCAAAAGTGCCATCAAGCATTTCTGTGCCACTCCTGTGCATGGACATGCACCAACTTCCCCACGCCACTGTGGGAATGGGGAAATGAATGAATTATGCTGGCCTAAATTGGTTCGGATTGTGCCCTTAATTATGTGAACCAGTTTTCATCTGACCCTTACGACTGATGGACGTGGAGAGAAAACAGTCAAACACCAGAAATTAAACACTAAAAACACCTAAACATTCATGAATTTGCGACCTCCTGCACTGAAAGCACCACACTATCAAAAAGCTACAAATCTATCATAAGTGATGGCAACAGATGACTCAAACATCTCCCATATCTGATGTGTGTCATCTCTTGTTATATTCTCCACCTACTGAGCCTGAAACATCCTAGTGAGATAAAGGAGATGTTTTTAATAATATCAAATCCTGTGGATGTAGAGCTCAATCCTAAATTATCTTAGTTCTGGCACTGGCTTCTAGTGCCAGTGCTGGATATTAGATACATGCTTTAAGGCAGGGTTTCTCAACCCCTGGAGGTCACTGGCAGCTGCCTGACTTGTCCTCAAGGGGACTCCTCTAAGTGCATCTTCCACTCCTCACAGCAGGAGGGCTCTGTTGGATGATTGCAGCCTCAGAGACCAATCCTATGTCTGTCTGCTCAGTAGTAAGTCCCATTGTAGTCAGTGAAGCTTACTCCCAGGAAAGAGTAAACAGGATTGCAGCCTCAGAGCCCAATCCAATGCCTTACTCAGAAATATGTCCCATTATAGTCAGTGGAGCTTACTCCCAGGAAAGTGTGGATAAGATTGCAGTCTCAAAGTGCAATCCAATCCCTGTCTACTCAAAAATAAGTCCCTATATAGTCAATGAGGCTTATTCTCCAATAAGAGTGACCAGGATGGCTTTATGCATTTTCAATGCATCCTGCATTGAAAAAGGTTGAAAAACCCTGCTCTGAGTAGATGTGCATTGAGACATTGGGTTCTCACCTGCAATCCTATCCACAGTAACCTAGCAATAGCTCTATTTATTATAATGGGATTTACAGCTGGAGGCAGCTGTGCAGTGCTCTAGGTGGAGAAGCCCTCCCTCCAGGTCGCCAGAGGCAGAACTCTCCGCCCACCCTTGGCCTGGTCCCTGGAAAAAATTTTCCCACAGAACTGGTCCCTAGGGCCAAAAAGGTTGAGGACCACTGCTATAAGATATGCATGTGAAATCCTGCAAGTAGTCAGTACTAGCACAAGCCTGATGCCAGTCGGCATTGAGCTCAGCACCACCTGAAGCATGGTAAGAGCTCAGGATGGCAGGAAGGGCTATGGGGACAGGCATTCTGGGGTGTGTAGAGGAACCAGGGCAGGAGGTAGCAGGACTGGTGCAGCCCTGCTCTACTGTATCCTATGCTCTGTGTTAGGCTGAAAAGCCATACATGCAGCTCCTTCAATCTAAACAGCTGGCACAGAATGGAGGAGACCCATTGAGGTCTGCACTTTAACTTTGGGAAAGGAGGCAAAAGTCTCCTTCATCTGAGGATGCCTTCAGCAGCCCGTCAGTCCCGCTGGATGCAGTAGTAGCCATTTTGGCACTGCTGCACCCACTTTCCCTTCCAGGGAAAGGATTGGGCTCTTATTTTTCTATGACATATTTCTGACTCAGTTCTTTTCCATGATTTTAAATGGTTTATCTGAACAAACACCAGAGGGCATCACGGGCTTTCTGAATAACACATCAGCTCTCCTGGTCATAGTTAATACCCAAGTCCTGTCACACACATTGGAATGAGTCATCCTTTGTTGCCATGGATTCAGCTTTTGATTTCATGCAGATTTAGGGCTTGTTGCTTAAAAGGGCAAACTTCTGCAGTGATCACCAGGGAGCAAGAACGAACTATAAACCAGGCACTTGCTTGTTTTTAATCTAGCCTAACTCTGATAAAACTTAAATGAATGAAAACTGTGATATATTCTACGTATTTCGGTATCATTCATTATGTCCCAGCTTATTCAGGGTTCAATGTTGAACCTCGCTTTCCACATGGGAGTCTGGATTGTGAGGCATGAGGCTCTAGGACAGTGGTTCTCAAAGTGGGGGTCGGGATCCCTTTGGGGGTTGCCTAGAGCTTTCCTAGGGGTCGCCTAAAGACCCCTGGTGCAGGGGGCCAGGTCAAGCTTGCCAGACCTCCAGCTGTAGCTGCGCGTGCAGCCTCAGGGTTGCCTCAGGACTGACAGCCTCAGGGCCTAATCCTATGCATGCCTACTCTGAAATAAATCCCATTATAGTCAGGATGGCCTTTACTCCCATGTAAACGTGGATAGGATTGCAGCCTCAGGGCCCAATCCCATGCATGCCTACTCTGAAATAAATCCCATTGTGTTCAATGTGTGCATAGAACACACATTTCATTTGTAACAATGAAAATACATCCTGCATATCAGATATTTACATTACAATTCATAACAGTAGCAAAATTACAGTTATAAAGTAGCAACAAAAATAATTTTATGGTTGGGGATCCCCACAACATGAGGAACTTATAAAGGGGTCACGGCATTAGGAAGATTGAGAACCACTGCTCTAGGACCTGAATTTCTTAAAATGGAGTAGATTAAATGAGGAATATACATGAAGCCCCATACCCGCTTCGCCAAATTCACAGGCCACTTAAAAGGCAACTTCTTCAGCACTGAGGTGGGGTGTGCTATTCTGGATTGGAGTCATCCAATCCATGTTTTGATGTACAGCCCAATCCAGAGCAACTAATCTGTCCACATAAGAGCCCTTAGGTTGCCCTATCTAACACTTGGTTGGAGCAACTGCAAGATGCTCCAGCCCAGTTACTCTGAAGGAGGCTTAGGGCAGAGCAAGGCAAAATAGGGTGCCCTAAGAGAGGTGGACCTGCTCTGCCCTAACTGGGGCAGCCTAAGCAGCTCAGGAGAGGCAAGTTGAGGGCATGTTTAGCATTGCCTAGGGCAGAGCAGTTACTCTGTATCCAGAGCCTGTTTCCAAGGCAGAAATGCCCTCTTCCAGCCCTCAGAGTTATACCACCTCAGGAGCAGGTATAGTAATGAGTAGACCCATAGGGGTCCATGATAAGGCCTGAGTAAGAATGGCAGTGTTGACCAAAAATCTGAGTTCTTGGCCATCCTAGGTGCAACCCCTTCCTCTCAACCTCAGGATATGGAACAAACTACAGCTGCCCACAAACCTCAGGATAGAGCAGACCACTCCAAGAAGCCCCTTGTATTCACTGTAGAATGTACTGGCATCTCATCAGGGACTCCTTATAAGGGAGGCACCCAGTGGCGTCACCAGACTGGTGCGGCTGGTGTGGGCTGCATTGGGGATGCGCTCCGTATGGGGTGATGTGCCGGAGGAGTTTGACTGTCCTTTGGCAGGCTCCGGGCGTCAGCACCCCCATTCAGACCTGCTCCAAGGCGGAGAATCAGCCAGAAGCTGACACTTGTCTGAGGAGCTGGCCTGAACGGCCATCTGAGATGCACTGTGCAGAAACACACTGAGCATGCCGAACAGCTTCAGAGGAGACTTCCTTAGAGCAGAGAAAGTCCGCGCCTCTGCCCAGCCATTTGGCCTCACTCAGGAGGCGGAGCGGCAGGCGAATGGCTTCAGAAAGAGTACTGCACAGGCACCAACTCTGACGCCTGCACAGTCTCCCCCGAAGCCAACAGGCTTCAGAAAAGTACTGCGCAGGTGTCAGAGATGGTGCCTGCGCAGTACTCTTTCTGAAGCCAGTTGGCTTCAGAAACAACTGCGCAGGCGCCAACTTTGGTGACTGTGCAGTCCAGGTGGGGGGGGGCGCATCCCAGGTATGACGCACAGACTTCCGCACCAGGTGATGTGCAGAGTCATGTCACCACTGTAAGCACCACAGCTGTTCCTTGTTCAGTGTGATCTGAGGAGTGTCTCCTCAGGAGCAAGTCTTCCCCTTGTGTCAATTACTTAGCATGCTCTGGAGCAGTTAAGGCAGCCCAGGCTTCCTGACTCTCTGGATTCAGCATAACTTTCTGCTCTGGATACAGAATAGTTAGGAGAGTGCAGTTAGGTCAGAGCAGGCTGAATTTGCTCTGGATTGCAGCCGTAATGTTAAAAACCTGGCTGGCCTGCAGAGGCGTACCTAGGCAAAGTGGCACCCATAGCAAGGACTGAAATTTTGCCCCTATCAAAACACCTGAAACCCACCTTTTAGCTAACGTTACAAGTCAATAATATCAAACTATTATAATATCAAATAATATCAAACACAAATCAAGCCTTTCAACTTTTCATTAAACTTTGGTGAGTTTGCACAAACTATTTGCAGTTCCTTTTCTACACCTTGCATATATCAACCCTTCCAGGACCACAACCAAGAAAGGCTACAATCCAGAGTAAGTACGGGACCTTTTACACTGACATAGTTATATTGCCACCTATGGGAAACCTATGGGAAATGCATACAGCAATCCAGAGTAAGTGCCTCTTACATCTTCCCATAGTTACTCTGGATGGTAGGGTAAGTCCCATGCTGGTCAACAGGCCTTACCTTCAAGCTAACCTGAAGTTACACATCCACACACACAGGATCTGACAATTTCAGCCTGGAAAAGGGAGTAGGGGAGTCCTGAAGTTACACAGACATCTGTCCTCCCCAAACCTAGATGCTCCTAATCAAGGTGATCATATGTCCTCTTTTTCCAGGAAATGTCCTCTTTTTTAGCCCTGTTTCCTGGAATAAATCTCCATTGTCCTCCTTTTTCTTGTGATTGCAGTATGTAGCCTTCTTGTAATTAATAAAGTACATGTAATAAATTATATGCAAAATTTTCAAATGTATTAATAAGTAATACAGTGTTTAAAATAACCACATGAAAGCAATGTATATGACTCTAGCTTTTATTTTGTCATATCCTATATTTTTGGGGGGTTTCTACATTTGGGAGGGAGCTTGTCTTCTTTTTGGGTTTTAACACCTGGCTATAATGGGACTACTTGTGAGTAGAGCTGTGGAAGGCTGGGCAGTGTAATGCTCCAATCCTATTCACTTTTACCTGGGAGTAAGGCTATTGACTATAATGGGACTACTTGTGGGTAGAGCTGTGGAAGGCTGGGCAGTATGATGCTGGAGTCCTGTAAAGAACAAATGCAAACTGGAGCTGGAAGGGCTACTGTCCCTTTTCAAGCCCTTCGGGGTGATAAAAAGAAAGAAATGCTGGAGACGTGTATATGTCTTACCTAGATCTGGCCCCCTTTAGGAGGGACAATGAGGCTCTCTCCTGGAATGCTGTTCATTTCAATCTGCAGGGAAGGAAAGGGAAGTGCCATAGTCCAGCATAGCAGCCCCTCCCCTTTGAATTGGGACAAGTGATGGGATTTCTTTCTGTCATGTAGTACTTGGATCTCAAACTGATCTCAACAAGTGCAGACTTTAACCACTGAGCCACCAATGGCAATCTCACTCTCTAAAATACTAGAATATTAGTAGACAACTTAGCAACAGGAATTTTTCAGTTTCACATCAGTGAGGATAGGTTTACAAGAAGGGAAACTAAAAGAAGAAACCCAGCAGAGAAATGCAAACCTCCAGCATTAACCTTTTCAGAAGTTATTAAAATCGTGTTTCCTCCACCAGGGTACAGCATCTGTGAGGGAGAGCTCTGAAGCCCATCCCTGCACTTCAGAGTTTGCCCCTTGCTTGACATAATGTACAACATTTATCTGATGAGACAAATTCTGTAGTAGGGATCATCTCAATGATAAGAAATGCTGGGAATTCGAGGGAGTGCATCATGACGCTATACCTGGATACAGAATGTATAAGAAAGGATCATCCTTGTATCTCATCTCTACCACTCTCTGGTGGGAATTCTAGTTAAAATAAATATGATTTTCATCTTGCTAGCTGCCTGAGCTAGCAGGGATGACTTCAGAAAGTATTAAACTTTTAACCTCTTGCTAATATACAAAAAGTTCTGAGGCTTCGCCATGCCTCTGCCTTACCATTTTCTTCATGGCCATATTCCTGCCCTGCAATGCTGCACCTCCGAAAAACCATTTTGTTCTCAGTGAGGGTGCCAGTCTTATCAGAGAAAATGTACTGAATCTGCCCAAGATCTTCAGCGATTGTCAGTGATCCACACTGAATCCTGGAGTCTGACTTTTCATGATACAAATCAAGATCATTATTGATAAAATAGATTTGTCCCAATTTGACAAATTCAATGGAAGCATAAAGAGAAATTGGGATCAACACCTGTCAAAGCAAAAGGAATTACTATTAGTAAGGCTTGTACATGAAACCAAATCCTGCTCTCAATTACACCAGCAAAAGTCAGGATGACTTTCACTAATTCAGTTTATCCCATAGAATCCCAACATGGTCCATTCGACATTTTCAGAAGTTAGTTTTGTGTTTTTTTAAATGGAATCTATTATTATTATTATTTGACAACAACTATGACTTTTTTTACTGTTAGTTAGACAGTTATAAATCCAGAAGTATGAATGTTTTGAATTTACAGTTTTTCTTTCCCACATGGTCCATTGGACTTTTCATTGGCTATTCCATAGAAAGGTCCATTGGACCTTGGTGGTCTTAGGTGAGAAAAAAACCAAAATTCATAGGTTGAATATTTTGCTAGCTAGAATTATAATCAAAATTCATAATTTCATAATTTCACAATATTTGTTCATCTCACAACATTTATTAATTATATGTACTAAACTATACAGGGTTGTACAGGGTCCATTTATTGGCCTCAAGGTCCATTGGACCTTTGTGGTGTTCAGTGATAAAAAAGTCAGGTTTCTAAGGGTTATTCTATTCTGATTTAAAATATTTATATCCTTTCCATTGCATGTAGTAAGGTACAAATCAGCTGACAATCCATGTACACTTTTCCAAGTTTATAAGTATCTTTTCTGTATCTTCTATGCAGATTGCTGCAACTAATCCCTCATAACCTCAAGATTTTCCATATAAGGTCTGGGTATGGTGAGGTTAAAATAAGGACCAAGTATCTCATAGAGGCAGGGTCTACCTCCTATCTTACCCAATGGTAAATTTGTCTTATGTGCCCAAGAGGGAATTCGAGGAGGCTGTATCAAATTTTGGATTTTACTCTGTGGTAAGATATAGGTCCAGAAGTGCCCCCTTTCTTGGGGCACTTTCTCAGCTCACTTTGTTCCTGTGAGCTATGCGGGAAGTATTCTTCAGGAACCTTGGAGGACCATGCATTGCTCAAGAAACTATATATTAATTTCCAATTACTGTCTTCTTATCCAGTACAAAAATGGACGATCCAGTATATGTCCTGGCAAATGGGTGGCACAAAATATGGAGAATTCCTAATTATCATGAAGCCATTAAAGTTATCAGATGAGATAACTTTCGCAGCTTTCTAGTGAGTGAAGTACTATAAAACATCTTGAAATCACCTGTAATAAAATTATTGTTGACCAAAACCTAAAAAACCCTCCCAATACTGGATTCATTCGTTTTCCATTGTCTTCAGGGACCTCATAGAGGGGCATATCATCAGTATTCAGCCAATATCCATGGCCTTTAAAAAGAAAACAAGCAATAATTAGCATCATCAAACGACAAATGACTTTGTTCAAGACTGTGAGGCTGAACAAGCAAAGCAAGCAAAATATCAAAACAGCCCTCAAACTATCCTTTATATCTTAAAATAACTGGGGCCCACCCAAGGTAAGTTATGTTTTACCCTATCAGCCTCTGGCGATAACAGTGACTGGGCAGCAGTGCTCCCCCCATAAGTAGCAGTAGTTAACCCTTGATACACATAATCTACCCTATCATTTATGCAAATCATCCCAAATTGTGACATGACCCATATGGCTATGGACCTACAGTTTGGGAAGCCCTAAAAGAGGAATATTCTGATACTTAACTTTTAAACATTAGCCACTTTGGATTTCCTTTTTTAAGGAAGAAAGGTGGGAAATAAATCAAATCAAAAGTACGTGCAATCTTATTCTAATTTCTTTGGAAATAAATCCCACTGAACTCAGTAGGACTAGTTTCTAAGTAAACATAGGGTGCAATCCTAGCCATGTCTACTCAGGAGTACACCCCATTGTGTTCAATGGGTCTTACTCAGTGATGGGCTTCAAAGAAATTAACAACCGGTTCTCTGCCCATGTGGCAGCCACTTTTAAATGGCTATTTTTAAACTTTATATGTCCTATCTCTCATTAACAACCGGTTCTATAGAGTAGGTGCGAACCTGCTAGAGCCCACTCCCAGGAAAGTGCACTTAGGATTGCAGCCATATTTACAGAACATTCATTCATTCATTCCCTTCCTTTCCCAAACCAAGGCAAATTCCCAAGGCAGCTTACAAAGATTGTATCCTATAAACGTGTAATGGTTGGTAAATCACATTAGTCATCAGTCAGAGGACTCTAGTGGACGCAATATCAGACAGAGTTTGTGTTACAAATTTCTATATTAACAACGTAATTTAAAAGGATTTAAGGAAAATAGAAATTTAAAAACTGCTTCAGCTGCATTTGTATGGTTATACCACAAAGGATCTCATTTACACATGTGAGCTACCGTAAATTCTTATTGATTTATTCTTGATTAGCAGTGCCTAATGAACCCAGAGTAATAGACTTTATTCTTTTGGGGTAAGGAGCTATCTTTTTATTCTATTAAAGTGCTATATTTACTGAGGGGGGTATATAAATATAGTCAAAATAATGAAAAATGGTATCCAAACTGGTTAAGGCAAATGTAAAAAAAAGTAGAACAAAGATTTTAGTACAGTGCTTAAACAGAAGTCATTTAAGTTTTCAACTAGGAACTAGGAACAGTCAAACTTCATTGAGTGTTACCTAAAACGTGCCATTTAAACAAGAAAGACAGAGAAATAGCAAGAGCAGGGTTCTCCAAACGGATGCAGGTGCAGCACATGATCATTCTCTGGTCTCCGGCCAGAGAATCCCCTGCAATCCCCTCCGGCCTCTGGTCCCCTGCAAGCTTCTGGCTCACTTGACCAAACACAACTGCTGTGAACATGTCCGGAGGGTGTTCTAAGGGCATAAAAAATTACATCCTGATTTCCCCAAATCCAGAAGTAACTTTTTGTGCCATCTAAAGGCCTTAGAAGGTACTTGGGAGGTAGAGAAATGGGAATCCACTTGACTATGTGCTTTATTTCAGTGCTTTATATTGATGCTTGGAGAAATCCTAGAAATTTGAACCCATTCATTTATTCATTCATCTCAATTCTAGCTCTAATGTATTTATTTAAATTTTACACTTTATTATTTTTAGGCCTGCGACACTGTACCTGGCATTTGATGTGGACCTCTGGCTGAAAGGTTTAGAGACTCCTGAGCAAGAGGAAAGTTACAGTACTTTAAATGTGACGTGGGAAAGCAAGATATCATTAAAAAAACAACTTTTGTGGTCTGCACTACCAGAAATCATTATATGCATTGCAACTCTATTCCACTCTTGTTGAAGCCTTAAATTGGGCTTCCAGAAAGATAAAATATACTCATTTGATTGGATCTTTCTCTTAACTTACCCACTGCACATATTAAGCACATCAGAAACAGAATCACAACACACCACATGATATCTTTGTTTAGTCTCTTCTCTAGTTTACTTCGTTTGTAACGAGATGATGCAGTGTTCAGCATTGATTTGGTTTCATGACCTTTCAAGATAAAAGCACATTGCAACTGTTAATGCTATCTACTCATCAAATGACAAAATGAGATTGTTTAGGTGATGCCTACATTAAATATTTTGAATCAGCAAAATTTGACTCCAACCCTCTTAAACTAAAGCAAGCATGAAAAAAGAACAGAGGGTGAGTATGACCTGTCCGTACTAGCCAAAGAAAGGGGCAAGGTACTAAATGACCCCAAGGTGACTCCATAGTCTTCCTGCTATTGGGATTGCCAAGTCAATTCCTACTTTAGTATAACAAAGAACTAAAACTAGAGCAAGGCTATGTGGATAGGAGTGACTTCACTCCTCCACTGGTTCCCTTCTCAAGGTAAGAGAATGTTTGTCCCCTTGCAGCTGGATTGCAATTACTGTGGTACCTCTGTTCATGAACTTAATTCATTCCACAATTCTGATTGTGAACCGAAATTGGTTGTGAATCAAATCAATTTCCCCCATAGGGTTCAATGTAAATTTTATTAATTTGTTCTGAACCGGTTTTTGGTTGGTTTGTTTTAACCACAAAAATATGAAACAAAGTACTGTACAGTACTGCATGAAGAGAGTGAACACTAACTTCGTTTGAGGCAACTTCTGGCGTGGAGAACAGGAAAGTGTTTGGGGAGAAGGTTACTGTTACATTGGGGAGATCTTCTGCAGGGGTTTCCTCTTGTCTCCCTCCATAAGGACCTTAGGGACTGGTTATTTTCTTCAAAACCTTCTTGACAGTCATGCTGGACAGTAAGTATGTACAGGTCTCTAAAAAGCTTCACAGCAAGCATACAGAGTTCACAAAAAGCTTCATAGCAGGTATGCACAGGTCATTAAAAAAAGCTTCACAACAAGTGTGCACAGGCCTAGAGGAAGCCACAATCATGTGACAGAGTCCTAGAGGAAACCATGACCAGATGACAGATCAGTTCATTACCCTAGGCAGAGTTCACGAATGGAGGCAAAATTATGTTGACTTACCTGTTCATGAACTGAATTGTTCACAAACAGAAGCATTCATGAAGCAAGGTACCACTGTACATCAGTGCTGGAAAGTTGGACAGGATTGGGCCCTTGGGCACACATGGGCTTTGTGCTTGTCAACTCAATGGCAGTGAATAGTTTCCTTATCTATATGATCCCATTACAAGCTCAGACAACCACCATGTTGCATGTGAGACTGTGCCACCCAGCACTATATGCCCAAGGTGCTGACCTGCGTATACAACAATACCCACGACAGCTTCTGTATTTCTGATAGTGCATCCTCGCAGCAGCAAGTTTTCTTTATTCAAACCCACTCGCTCATTTTTTGAATTCTCCCTGTAAAAACATACCAGACCAGCAAGTTACAATTGACCCAGAAAATCTCTCTCCAGTTAGGAAGGAGCCACTATAGCCATTAAAGCAAAGCAGTGGCAAAACGTAAGCTGTCTGGTGAGTGTGGCAACCCATTCCTCCCATGTGAACTGAGCATAGGTGAACACAAACATAAACGTAAAAGAGAATAAATCAGCTGATAAATCCAAATAATGAATGCAACTGCAGGATATGCCTAACTACTAGGCACTGATCAAGGAATCAAAAGGGACAGGCAGTCAGCAAAGGTTGGCATGGAAAATTAAAAAAATAAGCAGAAAACCTGATGCCAATAGCTGGCTCTTTCCCTATCCAAGTTATTCATGCCGTGCTTGGGGGGGGGGTGGCAGAGAGGGGGCACCTAGTCCCTACAATCCTCACATCCCCATGCAACACTGGTAATGGACAAGACTTTCACAAAATAGTAGTTGGTTCTGATAACAAGCCTGGGCATACGTCAAAAGGGGTGTGCGCCTTCCCTTTGTATAACCACTGGGCATTAACCCTGCTTTATTCAGAGGGCTAATCATGGAAGAAGTCAGCTGGGTCAAATGAGTCAATGAGTCAAATTGGTTAAACTGGGTCAAATGGTTAAATGAGTCAAGAGACAGGTGCAGATGCTCAAAAGAACAACATTCAAGGATAACGGTTGCATCAGGAAGGCCCGTCAATCATTTTAAAATACTCAGGCATGCCAGTAGCTTTGGAGGAGGGGAGGGGAGAATGGCACAAACCAGAGGGTTAATACCCCCCCATGTGGAATTTCAGAGATTTTTTAAAATCACATATACTCATGCAAACAAGCAACAGATGAGCTTATCACATATATTTGCATAAATTATAATAGCTGTGGATTTTTGCAATGGATTGTTACAAATGCTGGTGCATCTTTCCCCACTTTAAAATGTTATAAGTCATGAAACAGGCATTGACAACATTAGAATTTAGACTTAAATTACTTACAGAAAACCCCGAAAAGAAGTAAGATCATTATTAGGGGGCTCACATTCTATTACGCATGATAATTCTTCTGGATCAATTTCAGATTCCTATATGCACACAAGGAAGAAAAGGAGGAAAAAATGAAGTGCAGAGAAGGAACACAGCAATATCTAGAAAAAGCAAATTCTCTTTGTCAGTATGCTGTATTGTTTCTGTTTCTACTGTTTCACACTTGTCCAAGCCAGTTAGCTTGACAGTCTGATGTAAAGCCCAGTATTGCCAAATCCTGATCCTTGGACTGCTTAAACGGTTCACAGCCAGTACATGAAGGCCTATTTTAATGCCTCTGAGAAATTTCCAGAAGTGCCATTTTTACCTGTCCAAATCCTTTTACTACTAGCCTCTGTTTTAGATTGGTCTCTCCATCTAGGCTCGATGTTTCAATGTGACAGATCCCGTTTACATCAGTAGAATATATCAGCAGCAAGTCAGCAGGGATTTCCTCATTGCACGACAGGCGGATAATATTACCAACTTGAACATCTTTCCAGAATTTTTCAACATAGGACTTGTCTTTTCTGAAAGACAGAAAAGAAACCAACTTTAACAAAAAATCCATAACTTTCAAAATGCTTTCAACAAATGATGGCAAAGACCAAGAAGGAGAGACAAATAACATGTGAATTCTTTCTTGTGGCCATTTATATCACTGCTTTCCCAAAATGCAAGCAGGACCAGAAACAATACTGTACAAAGAACTGCTTAAAATATTAAATACTGGTCAGTTGCCTACTTTCTTTTCTAGATGATTATCAGCAGTTTTCTAGGAGGACATAAAGATCAATGGGCAAAATCAATACAGCAGTACAAAACACAGCTGAAGCTGGAGCCTACTGAGTTCCAAAACAATATCATGTTAAACTGTAATTACCACTTTTAAGAAGGGCAGCTTTCTTAAAATGTATGAATGAAATGCCCTATCAAGAGCTCATCATAAAATATTTCCTTTCCACCTTATATTGTCAGCAGTGTACATAGAGGTCTAACCTTGTTATATAAGGCTTTTTTATACACGGATTTCACTCACACGAATGGCCACTGCAAATCACCTTTTTAAAACTGCCTTTCTTCCTGTTGAAGATAGGCAGTCATACAAGGGATCATTCAAAGGCAGGGGTTCTTTGCATTTCTAATTGCTGACTGCCTCTTATAACAGTAAGAAAAGCTGTTTTTAAACAATTGTAAAGGGACACACTTTATTTTTATTTAATACATTTTTTGCAATTAGCAGGGAATCCTTGAATCAAACCACTGCAGATATTGAGGCACAACCATTAGGACCAATGGAGGTGCAAGAAACATGTTGGTGGGTCTTTAAATCTACTTTTCCTTTGTTTTTTATCAATCCACACAGCCATGGGGTCGGAGGGGTTCGGAATGGAACCCTAGTGGATAACAAGGGACACCTGTATTAGTAATATGATCCCAAACAGGCAAGCACAAGAGCAACTCAGGTACCAAGAACAACTTGCTTGTGATATTTGGAACCCAAGGTTATGGGGTGTGAGATGTAATGTGCTGCAGGAGCTAACTATGTAATGAGAGATCTGCAGCTCAAATCATAGCTGCTTGGTGATCATGTCATCATCAGGGACCTTGGGCAAGAGAGGGCACTCCAGTCAGCCTTCATGGGTTCCTGGTCAAGTCACTACCCTCTTTAAGGGGGTAGTGTCATGGCTAAAATGCACACCTATCCTCTGGAAGATATTCCCTATAAGAATCTGAGTAAGAGGACAAGAGGGACACACAGAGTAAGATAAAAAAGGAGACCTGAGAACATCAACACAATTGAAAACAGACTGTACAGCCAAACATTGAATAAAAGCACAATGAGTAGGGTTAAGGGTTTTAAGGGTTAAATTTCTCCACATTGGTTCTTGATGGGTGTTCATCTGACATAAGGAACACCCTCCTCAAATTTCATGCTTCTAGATCTGGGGGTTGGAGCAGAGCATCCCTCAGTAAGGGATTCTTCAATGCAAAGTTTGGGAAGGAAAATGCGTTGCACCCCATTTCACCCCTTCCGGTTGGAATTTTTGAAAACCAGTTCTTAGTGACTCCCTCTGTCACAGACGGAACACCCACCCCAAATTTAACACCTCTAGGCCCAGCGGTTTTGGTTGGGCATTGATGAGTCAGTGAGTGAGTGAGTGACTTTTCATTTTTACATATACAGAAGAAGACGACGACTTTGGGCGGATCCCAGATAGATGAGCTATTGGTCATCTATCATATTGAAGACCATTGGTCATATTGAAGAAGGCAACAGCCACAATTATGCTACTGTATTCGATTTGTGCTGTTGTTGTTATTATTTACTTACCTACTATAGACCTGGGTTATTATATGGTTTATCTGTTTGTCTAATCTGTATTTGGAGTAATCCTCTAGGCCATCTTTCACGGCAATAACTGTGAGAACCAAGGTGAGAGGCAACATTGTGATCTCTTTCTTGAAGGCTTCCACTACTGGAATCCAATTTAGCACAACGATAAATAAGAAATACAAATTGGCAGTTCTGAAACAAAGCAAAAATACAGAAATACATATTGGCAGTTCTGAAACAAAGCAAAAATACTCAGGTAATGGGTGTCAATCACTGAGCCACCTGTATAACATCCACAATTTGATATGTCACATATAAAGGAGTAGACTTTAACTTCAGATTTTTATTTAATTCCTAGCACAATCCTAAACTTTGCTGTATACATGGTTTGCACTGGATCCAATGTAACTCAGGAGCAGGTCAGAGGTCTCCTTGGGATACGATATATTTCCCCTTACCCCAAGAGCAATCCTATAGGCCAGTAATCCTATAGGCCAGTGAAGTGGGGGTCACAAAATGCTGGGCACCGCCATCTTGGAATGGGGCACTCAGGCTTCTTTCCTGGGAGTAAACCTGGATACTTCCTCCCCCATTATGCCCTCCACGACCTCAATCACCCCCTCTCTACCTCCAAAACACTCTCCTGCCACTTTCTCCTGCCACTTTCTCCAATTCTGCTTGTGCCAATCAGCATGAGGTCCAGATTCAGCACTGCAAGGCCAATGTGGGCCTTTGTGCCAGTCCAGCTGACTCTGGAGTAGCTGCAAATGAGCCTTATGGCACATTTGCAGAATTGTGAACCAGTGCGGGGATGGCCATGTCAGATTAAGAACAAATTTAGACTGCACTGGTCATTTGTTCAGGATAGCAAGTTGGCATTTGTTGGTCCCTTAGCTATGCACTGTACCTCACCCAATGTGAGGGGACAAGGTCAGCTACTGCCTTTGCTTGTCTACCTCCAGAATACTTCTGAACACTTAACACAACTGAGAACCATTTCTCACTGAACTGGCACTGAAGGATCAGTGGTAAAGATGAACTCTGAATACAGTGGAAGCCGTCTCTGACATTCCCAGTGTTTGCCAATGAATTGCCTAGGTAAGGATGGAGGAGAGGGGCATTCCTGGCGGGGCAGAGGGAAGGAGGTACCAGTATTTTGGGGGAGGAAGGAAGCATATCCAGGCACAAACAACTTGCACTGAGATACCATCTCATCTGGCACCTCCTGATATGCCCCCCTTTTCCTTGGACCTGCCACCTGTACAATTGGTACAAGTCCGAGGACCCACAGGTAATCAAGGGGCTTATAAAGGGGTAAGGAAAAATATTTTTTCTTGCCTCTCCCAAGCCTCCCAATCAGTCCTTCCCACAGGGTGGCCATATAGAATGGATGACAGGTGCTGCTTTTTAAACCGTTCTATGTTGAGCTAAACCTGCCTAAATTCCCTCATCTATGCAATGATTAAAGGTACTGGTACTCTGTCCTCCATTTTACATGGTCACCCTGTTCCCCTCCCCCGCAGAGTATTCAGTGCTGTCTATTTTGCACACATGCCAGTTATAGTGTGTATAGTATACAGGGCAGATAGGACTTTGCAATAAATACAAAAGGAAAACAGAAGAGGGAAATAGTAGAATACTTCCAACACAGGGAGATTACTGACTTTAAAAATTAAATGGACTATTGTAGAAACAGATCATATCGTATGTCATTTTAAAAATTAATTTTGTTTTTATAATGGTTTTAACATTATAGCCAGGATGAGAGCCAGGATGGTATTAGGAAGCTGCCACTAGGATAGGAAGTTGAACTGAGACCAGGAAGATCCATGTTTGAATCCCTCCTTGGTCATGAAGCTCCTTGGGCGATCTTGGCAGCACAATCCTAACAACCAGTTAGACCCAAAAAAGTCCTTTGCACCAGCCTGAGATGTCACAAAAGTGCAGTAAGGCACTTCTGCACTACTCCCAGAGTTGGGGGTTAGGCTGGTGCATGGATGTGCCCTGGCCTCCTCATGCCATTACAGGAAAGGGAAGATGGGTGAGTTGCACTGCCCTAAATTGGTAAGGATTGTGCGCTGGGTCAGTCATTCATTCTCAACCTAACACTTCATAGGGCTTTTGAGAGGAAAGCAGGAGGGGAAGAACTAAACCTTTGCAAGATTTAGGTAATTGCCTTGGGTATTTGTGGTGGCATGGGAAAGAGTAGGACATAAATCCTTCCAATATATTACAAATAAATAAAATAATGAGGTCAATAAGAATTTTTTTTTGTAATGCAGAAAAATATAAACATATTTATATTAAGGTACAAATGTCTCCTTCCTAAATGCTTCCACCAGTACTATTCCCAACCAAATATTAATTTCCCAAAGTGGACTTTACCTGTGGAATTGTTCAAATAAATTTTTTGGTAAAAAGTTCAGTAAAGTGTACTTTGTAGTCCGTATTCTGTTGTTCCTATACTGTTGTGGTAATGCTTCACGATCTCCCAACCGTGGTGTAACTATTCTGTGCTTGATGGATTTCTTGGCTGGCGTACGGAACTCAACTCCTCTTTCTGTGTTAGATCCCCTTGTCGTAAGATCAAAAGAGGTCTGGTTCTGCTGGTCACGTCGGATCCATCGAAGAAACCATGCCATGTCCTCAATTGACGGTGTGCTCTTTTAAACTTTAAAGGAAGTTATTAAGTAAGTTTGGTGAATTAACACATTACAAGCAAGAAGAAATCACATTTTTGTTTTGAGAAAATACAATACTGACCCACACACACCCTGGTATAATATTTTTAGATATTGCCATATAAAAGAGACCAGAACCCTTTGATGGTTTTTTGGAATGATTTTCAGATCTGAAAACAATGTCTTCTGTTAGAAAAGTAAACTCCAGGAAGTCCCAAGACATTTTTGAAGAGACCAGACCCAGGGTGTCAAATATAAGTTACCCTGGCCAGATATGGCTCCTGGTAGATCTTTATCTGGCTCTCAGGTACCCCCAACACCATCATCAGCTGCTCTCAGTGACTGACCTGTGCTAAGGTGTAACCACTGAAATGGCAGCCCTCATGATAATTGGTCTCCCCCAGAACCTGCAAATATGATCAAGATTTGCATATTTTCTGTCATTTGCAACTAATGTTTCTAGGACTGCAATCCTTACCCCCAGTTAATTCCTATGCTGACCTGGGGGTGCCATTAGGTATTTCTGTCCAACACTTGGAAGGGTTGGGCTAGTGCATATATCAACCTCCCCCTACCACCAAAAGAAGATATGCCAGGTGAGATATGCTGGCAAAATTGGTAAGGATTGCACCCTAAGTGTGAAAAGAATCTTTATTTCTGGTTAATTATATTATGTCCTTAATGACATCACTTTCAACCTCAGTATATATCATGAATGGTCCTTGGTCTGTTTCCCCTCCCTTATCAAGTGTAATCTTCAGGTGGCCCTGATGGGTCATTCTGGATGCAAGCCTGCTATTGAGCTGGCACAGATTTGAGGAGATTAGTGTCAGGACTCCAAGGCAGACATAGCTGCTGGCCCAGCTAATATTTTCACTCCTTTGCCCCTCCATACCTTCCCTCTGACCATCCTCCCTGCCCCTGAATGCCCCCCGCCCGCCTGATTTACCACCCACTGTCCAGCAGTCACTTGGAATCCACCTGGTGGTGGCTCAGTGTTTGGCATCAGGCCCGTGCAGCTTTGGCATCAGGCCAGTGCAGATTGTTGCAGGTGTGCCTTATAACACATTTGTGACACTGCACACCAGTGCTGGACCAGTATGAGATGCACTGGATTGGGCCCTAACTGTACCTAACTGTGTCCACTGATTAAACATCAGAGGTTTAACAGTGAAGGGTTTGAAAACTGCTCTCAGCCATAAAAAGATAAACAATAAATAATGTCAAGGAATGCACCTTATACCAAAACATATACTTTCCCCAGTGCATATACTATTTCTCACATCATAGTTATCAGGAAATACTGATTTAAAAACAGTGACAAATGGGATTTTTGTTTCCTTTGCAGCAAAATGTATCCTTTTCACTATATCTTGACATGAACAGCCATTATACTCCCAGCTGCTCTGATAGCCTGCTGATACTCTTTATAGAATTAGACAGAAAATAACACCTCAACAAGACATTCCTGCTCCCTTGGCTTCAGTGGATAGCACAACCTGAAAAACTGCAAACCTGAGCTGAAAGCAGCATTTTGAAAGGAAAAACCATTTAACTTCACAGCTGGTCATCCTGATCCATGAGTCAGCATCAATGCAAGAGTTGCTTTTGAAAGTAACAACTATACCCGGTGACCCATCTGTGGAAAGCACACCAAGATCATGTCACCTAATGCATTAGAAACACCCAAGGAAGTGCTGACTGTTTGATACCTACAAAAATCCAAACCTACAATGCAAAATTTGTTTAATCCAGCTTCTCTGGCTGTTGCTAAGTAAGTCCTAGCCATTTGCTCAGCTCATGGATTCGCACTCGTGGTCTCACCTCATTTCCACTGATATTCATGCCTCAG
This sequence comes from Cryptoblepharus egeriae, assembly GCA_030015325.1. NCBI lineage: Eukaryota > Metazoa > Chordata > Lepidosauria > Squamata > Scincidae > Cryptoblepharus > Cryptoblepharus egeriae. Next base: position 59,121,982 of record JAREYC010000007.1, read on the forward strand.
TGGTTAAAGATTCTGAGCACAAAGACCCTTAAGGCCGACTGTTTGGGAGTTTTGAGAACTAAGTGCCACATTATGGAAATTATTCCAGTCACTCATCATGGGTCCTGCCAACTTAGCAATTTGAAAGCATGCAAATGCAATTAGATAAATATTTACCATGCCACACACAAAATACATGGGAATGTAACAGTGTTCCAGGCCTAAAAAGGTAAAGTCATGGTGACCACAGAAGTGTCTAAGGCTCTTCTTTGGCCTTAGAAACAGAGATGATCACATCCCCCTAAAGTCAGTCACAACTATAAGGCTCCTGCAGGGACACCTTTGGTTTTTCCCTGGCAAAAAAGATATATGTGGTCGAGAGGATAACTGGTTTTCCAACCTCACTTTCATACAGAGAGGTATGACCAGCTCAGATGCTTGCAACTTCTCTATACTTCATCTACCCACTGTTTGTAATACACATAACATTCACAGGCTATACTACATCTGGCTTGTAAGCCAGGTTTAAACCACAGTTCACACAGGATTGCATGGGAATGTGGGTTTGTGATTTTATATAATAGGATGTTTGTGTCACAGCTCTGCACCAGGGGAGAGAAGGAAAGAAGAAAGCACAAAGGCTTAGCAGTAAGTCAGGGCACATGTTTGATCCAACAAAACATGGTTTGGGGATCACCTGAACATGGTCATATGTTCCATAGGAATGTGGAATGCCTAAATGAAAAGGTCTATACTGGAAGACCAACTTCTCTGAAAGACAATCCCTGGAAATGTGAGTTTGCTCTGCACTCTCTGTTCATGCTAAGCAGGAGGGGGCCAATGGTCCTAAATAGCAATCTACAGTGGTACCTCACTTAACAAGTAATCCACATAACAAGCAAAAATTTCTCTAGGATTCTGCCTCACATAATAAGTGTTACTTCACTTAACAAGCACACTCACTGGCAGTTGGGGTAGACGTGCTGGCCAGCAGCCCTTTTAAAAAGCGTCAGGGCTGCCTAGTGCGCCTGCCTATAGCGAAAGCAACACTTCCACACTGTTCCTCCTGTGGCCGGGCATCAGCTGGGCAGAGGGAGAGAACAGCAGTGGAGAAGAGGGAAGCAGCTCAGGGCTAGCCAGAAGGGAGCAGGGGAGAGAGAGGCTCAGGATGAAGAGAAGGAGAATGTGGGGAGACACTTGGAAAGTGTCTTTGATTACAGAAGAAAGTGTTTTGATTGCAGCCTCTTAACTATGTCTACCCAGAAGTAAGCCCCATTGTGTTTAATAGGGCTTACTCCCAGGAAAGTGCCTTTAGGATTGCAGCCTAAGTAGACTTCATAGGATCATACACATTGAATGCATGTTTTGAATTCAATTCCACTGTTTTGTCATCATTTTTACATGCAGTTAATATTTTTATATGAATATTTTTTTTTTGCTTCTGGAACCAATCGTCTGAGTTTCCATTATTTCCTATGGGAAAATCTGCTTCACATAAAGAGCGTTTCACATAACAAGCATGCTTCCAGAACGAATTAAACTTATTATGTGAGGCACCACTGTATATACATTGAGTGCAGCACTTAGAAATTCCCAATAATCCTCTGCAGCATAAGGCCCAGATGTGTTCTCTGGAAGCTCTATCCAGCTTCCATTAAAATTAGGCTCTCCAGGAGCTACCCATTCAGCAGTACCAAGTCTATCAAGGTTCAGTGACTGAGGTATGCATGAAAGCCCCAGAAAGCAAGGAATGTTACATGTGGGGAGGCCCGTGCATATAGACATGCTCAGTGATGGGATTCAAAGAAATTAACAACTGGTTCTGTGCCCATCTGACAGCTACTTTTAAATGGCTATTTTTAAACTTTATATGTCCTATCTCTCGTTAACAAGCGGTTCTATAGAGTAGGTGCGAACCTGCTGGAGCCCACCACTGGACATGCTCCAAGATATCTCCTCCAAGAGTGGTGTAAAAATGCTTTATGGCACATTCATGACATTCCTGGACCTATATCAGCCCAAATGAGCACTCAGGATTGTGCCTAAAATCTAATTTGTGCAAATTACAAATACTATAGTATTTCTATAGTATTGTTGTTGTATTATAGTATTATTTATAAGATTTATATCCTGACCTTTGACAGGTTATCGTCAATAAGTTCAGATACAACCACAACTTTAAATTAAAGCACCAATTAAAACAAAAGGAAGCAAACAAGCCAGAGTAAAAATGTTCAGTACTATTGCAAGCAATGAAAACAAGGCAGCCTTCACCTGGAACATAATACAACAGGCAAGGGCAGCAATTTAAAAATCCACTACACAAAATTAAAACAGCCAAAATATTGTGTTTCCTAAATTAGGCAAACCATTTTAGATTCTCAGCAGAACAATTCAGAGGCCTCATTTGCCAAACTGAATGCACAGCATGGATTAAATGGGAAAGTGGATCTGGTACTGCAGAGTAATGCAAAAATATGAGAATCCCTGTGAAAATCTGCAGATAAAATGACTCAGGGCAATGTTCCATCTTGTCTTAGCAAGCCACAAATCTGGTATTCAAAATATTAATTAGCACCAATTAGGGTTTGCCTATCTATAATGAAGGCAATCAATATAACACAGATAATGCCCTCATATAAACCCTCTTAACACGCTTGTAAAGTTTTTTCCCCCAAATTAAATTTAAGCACAAACTGAGCAAAATTGTCTCTGAAAAATCCTCATCTTGACCCTAACTATAGTGCAATTACAAGGACCACTGAAATCAATGAAACAGGTAGCCCAATCCTAAGCTAGTACCCACTGGTGAGATTGGCACATGCACCATCACAAACGTGCCCCGTATCTGTGGGTCCTGCATCCATGCTTTCACTTGTCTGTGGTTCACAAATTCCCCAACCTTTGGGCAAACTACTTATATTTAATTACAGTCCTCCTGTTCTCTCTTCTACCTGACTCTGTGCTGCCTGCATACACGAATAAGAGGCAAGAGGATCTAACTGAAAGTGTACTGTGATGGGATTCAAAGAAATTAACAACCGGTTCTATGCACATCTGGTAGCCACCTTTAAATGGCTATTTTTAAACTTTATATGTCCTTTCTCTCGTTAACAACCAGTTCTATAGAGCAGGTGTGAACCTGCTGGAATCCACCACTGACTGGAGTGCTGCAAACAACACAATTCTTCCTGTTAGCAATGGCTGACATGAGGCCTGAGAATAACTGCCAGCTGCTGAACCACAAAACACAAAATTATGAGTCCCAGGAGTAATGGTATGCCATCCAGAGTGAAGGTGTAGGCTCCATTTCCATGTGGTTCCAGTTGAGAATGCTGCAAAGTTTTTGTGTCCCATCAAAAACCTCCCACAGTTTGTGAACCACTGTACTACTACGTCTTAAGGGCACAATCCTAACCAATTTTGGCCAGCCTAACTTGCCTGGCACATCTTCATCTGGTGGTGTGGGGAGGATGGTGAATGCTTGTGCACTGGCCTAACTTCTCTAGGAGTGGGGCAGAAGTTTTGTGACACCCCCACGTCAGCAAAGCACTTATGCCAGGGTTTATACCAGCCTAACTGGAGCTGAGAATTGTAGGCTTTAGTTTATGCACAAAAAATATTTGATTCACACTGATGCATTGAACAGTGTTTGTTTTCTTTGCAAAAGCATTGCATTGAACCGGAAATGTTACATTATAAAGCACCTTCTGCTTAAGGGACTCTGCTTTCAAAAACAGGGCTGTTCTCCAGTCAGCAGTGCAGAACTTCCTCAGGAAATCAATATGAGGAAATCAGTAGCTCATATACTGTATGTCCCTTTCCTAATGTGCCCCCACATGAACTTTTATGCCCTGGAGAATTCTATTTTTCAAGTTTCCCAGAGGAGGAAGAGAAACAGCTGACACATTTCTGTACAAAATTGAGTGTCTCTATATGGTAGACCTCACTCTGGATCATAAGCATTTAAGGATGGCATTTAAATTTCCTGAAGATGACCCTGTGCACAAAATAATAGACAACTAAGATGCAGGTTCAGGAATTGGAGTAATAGAGGGAAGCTGTTACCTTCTGACTTCTGCCGGAAATAATAATAATGATGATTAACTTCTACCCAGCTTATCTACCATAGTATTCAAGACTTTGACATGACACACTGAACCACTGCTGAGACTCATAACCATATTATGGAAGCACATTTTTTTTCATGTACAATATTAAAAGGTTTCATCCAAAAGCCTGTTTCCAATGGAATCTCCCAGGCAGTCTGAAGACCTGCCCTACAATTCACTCACTTAGAGCACAATCTTAACCATGTCTACTCAAAAATAAGCTCCATTATGTTCAATGGTTCTTACTCCCAAGAAATTGTCTTTAGGATTGCAGATTTAGACTGCAATCCTAAGCATACTTTCCTGGGAGTAAGATTCATTGAACACAATGGGGCTTACTTCTGAGTAGACATGGATAGGATTGTGCCCATAACACCACAAGGATATTATCCAAAGCCAGCTCAAAGAGATATTATGCAGCACCCTGTTTTGGCAAGGAAGCAATCTTGAATAATCCTTACCAGTAGCATCCACTGGTTTTTCAAAAGATTGGACAACAAAAAATGCTGATGTGCCAACACCTTATTTTAGGTTAGCAGGTAACTAATATTTCTCCAACCTCATTATTGCTACATGAAAAGGTGATATAATTACCATAAAAATTACACTTTACCTGTTTTAGATATTTAGATCAACTCCAATGCTAATAGCATAAGTTTTATGCAATAAAAGTGTAAACCAGTGGTTCTTTGGCCACTGTTGCTGAAGGTATTTATAAATAAGTTTTTTTTAGAACAAAAAGACTCTGTTATTATACACTACAGCTGCCTTTCTCAAGCTAAAGACTTCCTCATCAAAAAATCCGGAACACCACCAACCAACTCCCACTGTTCTCAAGTTCTAGAACAAGTCTTGTGAGCTCAAGACGGACAAAACAGAATTCAGCTCCCAGCTCTGCTTAGAATTATCCGGCTATAACCAGGAGTCTCCTAACTTTTTGGCCCCAAAGCTACATCATATATCTCAACTATGGCCTGATGTGGCCTGCTGGCAACTGGATCAAAAAATACTGTTTGACCTAGAAGAGAGATCATTGAAGCGTAAGGCTTCTAACTCTAACGGAAATTATTCCTGGATATTTCTTTTTTCCCCAACTTGATGAAATGTCATTTATCTAGCAAAGCCTGCTCATATTTCCAGGATGCCTTTGGGCGCAATCCAGAGTAACTATGAGAAGTCCGTGCTCTGGTGTAAGAACAATTTGCTCTGGATTGCAATATGAATTTCGCATAGGTCTTCACTAGGTGGTGCAGTAACTACAGGTGCACATAATGTCTCTTACGTGCTCCCGTAGTTACTCTGGATTGTTGGGTTTATGTCAATCCTGGAGACTGTGGATTTCTGGAAACTCCTGCAATTCTGGAAGGTTGGAAGAAAACCTGAAAGAAGAGGAAGCCTAGATGTAAATTAATCTCTGGAAATTACTTTTGAATCAGAAAGTTCTCTTTCCCAAAAGCTGATGTCAAACTCAATGCAGTCTAAGGTTTAATCATAATGCTGAACTAGAAGGAGTATACAAAGCCCTCACTAAACCAAAGGTTTATGAAACTAAACCACAAATGTCAGACTTTGAAAAGATGCAAATAATTTGTGGTTAAATAAACGAGAAAGCTCCAGTGTTTATTCAGACCGGAGCACATAAATTACAGGCTGGAACAGGGGTGTCAAATTCATTTCATATAGTGGACCGAATACCACTAGTGGTGTCTGTGACATAATTTAGCAGGAAATTATATCATTAAGCAGATGATAGCCAGAACACAGAAATTAGCTGCAAACAACATAAGAGAAAATGTGCAAATCCTGTTTATATGTTCAAGATATGACAGAATCCAATTATCACACTGGGAGAGCAGAATTAAAATGGAGGGCAGAAAAATGGCGTCTGGGGGCCACATCTTCTCACTCACCACTTGCTCCCAGATGCCCTGCAGCCCACTCTTCTTTGTTCTGAAATGCCTCATCCCCACCCTCCTCATGCCCCCAGCCTGATTCTGCTGTCACAGACTTACCTCTTCCACCAGCCAAATGGCTTATAGCACTTTATAGTACTTTTGTGACACTCTTTGCAAGGGTCTTGCGCCAGCTGTGGATGCTCTCTGGATTGATCCCTTAGGCTATTCTATTTATCATTTTTAAAAGAAACATAGCCACAATCAGTTCCTAACAATTTTTGAGATTACATATTGAAATTGCATGATATCTGAAAATATCATTTTAGTATTATGCCAAAACTTTGTATTGTAGATTGAAGGCAACAGATGAGATTAAAAGATGTGGGCTTTTTAAAAATGAAAGTGGTCAATAATGCAAAGTTAAAAATTAAAGAACCAAATGTCAAGGTTAAGTCCACAGCCAACTGTGCACTTAACAGACTTGAGAAAAAATTGTTTTCTGCTTCATTGAAACTAGTCATATAGGTTTTGTTGAAGCATGGGTCCATTGACTTCAATAAATTCAGGTTTTTTTTAAAGGTAGACATGCTTTCTTCACAAAACTCCATTAAATTAGGGTTAGCTGTATCATTTGAGAGGCTGCAATCTTATGCAACCTGCTACTGTGTGCTCTAATTTCATGCACCCAGTAAAGTGGGGAAAAGTCCTGTTGAACTCATTTACCTAAGGTTGCAATCCTAACAAGCACTTTCCTATTAGTCAGTCCCATTGAACTAAATTTGGCTTACTTCTGAGTAGACACAAATAGGATTGCACGGTAAATTTCAAGAAACTCGGACATGATTAGACAGCAAAGATGGAATGCTTTTATAGAATTAAGCTGCAATCCTAAAGAATGCTGGGAGTAAGCCCAATCTGACACAATGGGGCTTACTTTTGAGTAGACATGCTTAGGATTGCAGCCTTAGATTGCTTTCCCCTACTGAAGTCAGAGGGTCCAAGCAGTCTAGTGTGCACAGAATCACAGCTTTAATAAGAAGCAGTATAAGATATATTTCCTGTAGAATAATTCAAAAATAGAATTCACTCAAGATTTGGCAAAGCAATTGAATATCATCAGCACTTTGCTTAACAAAGCTGAATAAACTGTCATTATGCTAACAACGGCAAACCAAATTTATTTGGCAGTTTTTACACATAAAATACAAATAGCAATATAAAAATGCATTTAACATAACAAGCAAGACAGCAATAAAATATATGCTTATTTATTCTTGGCTAGTCCTCTGCATAACCATAAATGGTTAAAGCCACTTTGTGTCTATGCCATCAAAAAGGGAAGATTTAATGACGGGAATGTCCTATATAATATTAATCTTCCAAAATCCTAAACACTCATTTAGGGCAACATTTTTGGGTGAAGAGGTAAATTAAGATTAGTATGGTGATTAGTGAAATCGGATTTAAATTACACCCTAATAAACATTTGGTTATCAGGTGCAAAAAAAAAGTTGCTTTCTATTGTAAAGTATGTATTGTAGGAATACTCTTGTAAAGCAATCTTAATGCACCATAAAATAACAGAAATTGAGATGTCTCAATTAAATCAATACTAAAGATGACCTGATGACCTTGTTGACCTGAAGGCTGGCAGGTGGATGGTTTGAGACCCAAGTTCTGCAAGGAGTGAGTTCCCATCCCTTGACCAGCTCCTGCCAACCTAGCTGAAAGCATGGAAATAATGCAAGTAAGACCATAAAAATAATGCAAGTAAGACCATAAAAAACTGTAGCCTTTCCTCAACCCCAAATGCTGTACCCTTTCCTCATATGAAAGGTGTCCCAGACCAAAAATTATTTTGGTTGCTGTTCTTTGAACAGGTTGATAAATAGGTACCACTGCAGTGGGAAGATAACAATGTTCAGTACACTTTGGCATTTAGTCATGCTAGCCACATGACCACGGAGATGTCTTTGGACAACGCAGGCTCTTTGGGCTTGTAACGGGAATGAGCATTGCTTCCACACAACTATCCAGGCAACTTTTACCTTTAATCATAGCTATTCCTTGATTTTATAAGAAAAATCTAGACTTGTTTCGCACTTGTTCCATATGGCAAGCTGGCAGGGGACAGATTTTATCTGTCCTCAGTGTGGAAAGGATTGCCACTGTTGAATTGGCCTTTTTAGCCATACTAGATGCTCTTTTTGGCCCTCCATTTGGAGCATGATACCATAGTCTTTTGAGACTGAAGGATGCCAATGATGAGATATGCCATAAAGAAACATTCACCAAACCCTTTACCAGCTTTGTTTCTGACTTACTTAAGACAGAATATGGATGTTTATGTCTGCAGACAGTGGGAATTTCTTGTACAATCGGACAAGAACAAGTGGGTCCACAAGCCTACCACGATAAAGATTACACGCCTACATTCATGCCTTCTTTTTTATGCAATAGATCAAACATAGGCAAAATCACACATAAATGGGGTGAATGTTTGTGATAACCAAGATCCCCTTGCTCCCTTCTATTCCTCTTAAGAAAAGTCTCAGCACAAATATTCAACAGTGAATAGGCTTCCCTGAGAAAGACCACAGGGCAAACAGATCATTTTGTGGATTAATTTGTCTTCTTCTGGGTCAACCAAGGAAAACAGGCTGTAGCCTAAGCCAGCTGACCAGCTGAGATGGGTATATATCTGCCATCTAAGCTCACCTGATCAGCTCAGAGGGCAGGCAGGGATGAAAGGCTGCTTTTCTGGTTATTCATCCAGTATAATTTTGGAGGTGTTGAGAAGGTTCTCTTCTACTAAAAGGCCAGAAATTCAACAGCAAAACAGATAGTCTCTCTGAAGAATGTATATAACATATATTGTTTCTTGCTGCCCCCAAGGGTTTTTTTTAATTTATTCCCCATCTTCCCCATGCCAACACCCTTCAGCAGCCCTCACACAACCTTGTGATGTGGGTTAGGCTGAGAGTGACTGTCCCAAAGTCAACCAGAAAGCTTGATGATTGGGGAGGGATTTCAACCTGGATCTTCCAGGTCTCAGTCCGATTCTGGAACCACACTGCACCACCCTGGCTCAAGACAGGACTAATCTCAAAATTTCCCTCCCATAACAGGTTGAATCATAGATCATAGAATCATAGAGTTGGAAGGGACCTAGTAGGTCATCTAGTCCAACCCCCTGCCTGCAGCAGGAAATCCCCCTAGAGCATCCCCGACAGATGCTTGTCAAGCCTCTGCTTAAAGATCCCCAGTGAGGGAGAGTCCACCACCTCCCTTGGCAATCTGTTCCACTGCCGAACCGCCCTCACCGTCAGGAATTTTTTCCAGATTTCCAGCCGGAATCTCCTCTCTTGCAGTTTGTACCCATTGGTTCTAGTTCTGCTTTCAGAAGCAGCTATGAACAAATGAGCCCCTTCCTCCCTATGACAGCCCTTCAGGTATCTGAAGAGGGCAATCATGTCTCCTCTCAGCCTCCTCTTCTCCAGGCTGAACATCCCAAGTTCCCCCAACCTTTCCTCATAGGGCTTCCCTTCCATCCCACTGATCATTCTTGTCGCTCTCCTCTGGACTTGCTCCAGTTTGGCTGCATCTTTCTTAAAGTGAGGTGCCCAGAACTGAACACAGTACTCAAGGTGAGGTCTGACCAATGCTGAATAAAGAGGAACTGGAACTTCTCGCGACTTGGAAGCTACAGTCCTAAAATGCAGCCTAAAATGGCATTTGCTTTCTTTGCAGACACATCACACTGCTGACTCATGTTCAGCTTGTGATCCACAGCAACTCCAAGATCCCGCTCACATGTTGTGCTGCCAAGCCAAGTATCCCCCATTTTATACCTGTATTTTTGGTTTTTATTTCCTAAGTGCAGAACCTTGCACTTCTCCCTATTGAAATTCATTCTATTTGTTACAGCCCAGGATTCCAGTTTATCCAGATCCTCCTGGAGGTTCTCCTGTCTTCTGATGTGTTTGCTACTCCTCCCAGCTTGGTGTCATCTGCAAATTTAATCAGGCTCCCCCGTACCCCTTCCTCCAAGTCATTGATAAAAATGTTAAAGAGGACTGGGCCCAAGACAGAGCCCTGGGGTACCCCACTTGCAACCGATCTCCAGGTTGATGCAGACCCATTTACTAAAACCCTTTGAGTGCGGCCATCAGCCAGTTGCAGATCCACCTAACAATTGCCTCGTCTAGCCCATATTTTTCCAAGTTCCCAATTAAAATGTCATGTGGGACCTTGTCAAATGCTTTGCTGAAGTCAAGATAAATGACATCCACAGCATTGCCACAGGTTGATGACCAACAAATAAAAACAAAATTTAATGACAATTGAATTAAACTCATGCAATTCCATCTCAATCCCATAAACTGCTTCACATAGCAGGATACAATCCTAAAAACACTTTCCTGGGTGTAAGACCCATTGAACAAAATGGTTCTTACTTTTGAGTAGACATGGTTCCCTGCCCCAAAGAGTTTACAATTATATTACAATGTAAAAGGACACAGTCAACAGCTACTAGAAAAGATGCCACCCTGGGGTGAAGAGGGACAGTTGCTTTCCCCCTGCTAAATATAAGATGATCTTAAAATATAAGAAGACATAAGAGGACATTTTGGAAGGTGCCTACTTGCCCAATTAGGGGTGACCACAAAGCACAAATCCAGCACAAAGGCGGCAGAGAAAAGCAGGACAGTCAGGTTGCAAACCTATCTACTCTTGCACAGGAGTAAGCCCCATTTATTATGATGGGACTTACATCTGAGTAGAAAAGGCACTTAAGATGGGACTTAAGTAGACATGTAAGTAGACTTCAGAGTAGACATGCCTTACTTAAGTAAGATGGGACTAACTTCTGAGTAGGATTGGGCTCTGAAGTTTGGAAGGGCTCTTTTTGCTAGTTGTCCCTCTAAGAGCATCCCAAGAAGAACGGCTCCGATTCTCCCAACACGTGCCCAAATCACTCAGAAGACAACTATACCGTGGGAATCCTCGTTGCCTGAACCCCAGATCTCTGTCAAGATCACAGCAAGCAGATCACAGACCCATCTTCCCCTTTGGAGAGGAGAGGAACAAGCAAGAGGGGGTGCAAGAGCGAATCACATTCCTAGGATCTCTTCCTAGGATCCAGCTTCCTCCCAGCCTGGCCAATCCTAGGAGCCCCCCCCCCAACTCCAGCATTTGTAGATCAATGTATCCTTAGGTTTGCTGTATGTATGTTGCTTGCATTTTGTGGCATCTTTGCTAAGATCTTTTGTGTTTGCTTTCCTGCCACTGTCAGGCTTGCAACCTTATCCATACTTTCCTGGGACTGAGACCCATTGACTATAATAGGACTTACATTTGAGTAGACATGCACAATATTGGATTCTAAGGCTGCAATCCGAAGAGCACTTTCCTGGGAGTAAGCCCCACTGAACTCAGTGTAACTTAATTCTGAGTAGAAATGAACAGGTTTTGCACTGTAAGGTTGCAATAGTATCCACGCTTTCCTGGGAATGAGGCTAACTATAATGGGACTTATAATGGGATTCTGAGTAGTCATGTATTGGACCTGGCTCGAAGGCTGCAATCCTCTCCATACTTTCCTGGAAGTTAGCTCCATTGACTATAATGAGACTTAGAGCACGATCCTAACCATGACTACTCAAAAATAAGCTCCATTGTGTTCAATGAGTCTTACTCCCAGGAAAATGTCTTTAGGATTGCAACCTTCTGAGTAGACAGGGTTAGGATCAGTGGTGGGCTCCAGCAGGTTTGCACCTACTCTATAGAACCGGTCCTTAACAAGAGATAGTACATATAAAGTTTAAAAATAGCCATTTAAAAGTGGCTGCCAGATGGGCAGAGAACCGGTTCTTAATTTTTTTGAAGCCCATCACTGGTTAGGATGGGCTCTAAGGGCACAATCCTATCCATGTCTACTCAGAAGTAAGCCCCATTATGTTCAATGGATCTTACTCCTAAGAAAGTGTGTTGTAAGGAAAGTGTGGGAAAGCCATTGTCCCACTGAAATTAGTAGGGTAAGCATTGCAGACATAGGATTGTGGTGTCCAGCAGTGATGAGTCTTTCCCAGATTCTTCCATGTGACTACAAATCTCTGCTTTTTGCTCCACTCACCCTACTCCAATAGTAAAGTTCCCACCCAGGCATTATATCCCACTTATATTTTTTCCTGGTGGTCTTACCTAATCATGGATGACCTCCTGGTTGGTCCTCTTCAGCAGGCTTCCTTAGAGAAATCTGACACTATCACAGCACATTAGGAATCATTACTGCAAGAGATCAAGGCTGGCCCCCAAGTCATTTTTTTTTCTGGAGTGAAACAGCAGCAATCCCAGGAATGAAGAGCAAAAATCCAACACTGCAGTTCTGCAAGAATTCTTCTTCAGACACTCTTCCTCATGAGTTATCAGCCTTCTTAATCTTTGAACCCCCCCATGATGTCCAAAGACCCTACTGTCTAAGCTTATCTTGCATCATAACTGGAATATATATATATTTCTTAGAGTGGCTGATAGCATCTCTTTCAGGGTGACCATATATCATAACAAAAAAAAAAGAGGACTGGTCCCTCCAAAATGTAGGACACCCAAGAAAAATGTAGGGCATGACAATATAAAAGCTAAAAACACAGATATATATTGCTTTCATGTGATTAATTTTTAACCATGTGAGGTAGCAGAAGCTGAGAGTGAATGTCCCAAGACAACATTTCACATGCGCCATGTTCCAAGGAATTTGGGGTGCTGTACATACTTGCCCCCCTCCTTTTTTATCCTCATAACAACCCTTTGAGGTAGGAAAGGCTGAGAGAATGACTGGTCCAGGGCAACATTTTATACACCGTTCCTCCAAGGAACTCAGGGTGGTGTACATAGTTCTTTCCCTTCTGTTTACCCTCACAACAGCCCTCTGAGGTAGGAAAGGCTGAGAGAATGACTGGTCCAGGGCAACATTTTATACACCGTTCCTCCAAGGAACTCAGGGTGGTGTACATAGTTCTTTCCCTTCTGTTTACCCTCACAACAGCCCTCTGAGGTAGGAAAGGCTGAGAGAATGACTGGTCCAGGGCAACATTTTATACACCGTTCCTCCAAGGAACTCAGGGTGGTGTACATAGTTCTTTCCCTTCTTTTTACCCTCACAACAGCCCTCTGAGGTAGGAAAGGCTGAGAGAGTGACTGGTCCAGGGCTACATTTTATACCCCCTTTCTCCAAGGAACCCAGGGTGGAGTCCATAGTTCTTCCATTTTTACCCTCACAACAACCCTTTGAAGTAGCAGAGGTTTAGTGACTGCCCCAACGCCATATTTTATACCCTCCTCCTGCATGTACACCCCAGAGTTCCTCCCCTCCTTTCATTATCCTTGTAACAACCCACTGAGGTAGGAAAGGCTGAGGGAGAGTAACCCGGCCAAGGCCACATTTTTAGCCCCTTCTCTGAGGAGCTGAGGGTGGTGTACATAGTTCCTCCCCTTCTTTTTATCCTCACAATAACCCTGTGAGGTAGGCAAGGCTGATCCAAGGACTGGCCCAAGGTCAAGCTTGTCTGATTGGGAATGTGGTCAGTCCAGGCCTATGAATGTCTACTCAGAAGTAAACCCCATTGTAGTCAATGGTGCTTACTCCCAGGTAAGAGCGGAGAGGGTTGAAGCCTGTGTTCAGGTCCCATACCACTGCGTGAACCATCATTTTGGACTTGCAGTACTATCCACACTTTCCTGGGAGTAAGCCCCATTGACTACAACAGGGTTTGCTTCTGAGTAGATATGCATAGGATCCATGTCCCCTTTGGCTACATGTGTAGGTACAGTCAGGATAAACAACCAAAAAGCAGCTTTATGTTCAAATCATTTATTGTGGCTTATTCTTCAAGGGCAAAAGTGCTTGACATACATGTGACACAGTCTACATTAGTTTTTTTAGGGGACCAGGTGTGTGCATGTATGGTGGTTGACATACATGTAACACGGTCTACATTAGTATTTTTTAGGGGGCCAGGTGTGTGCATGTATGGTGGTTGACATACGTGTGACACGGTCTACATTAGTATTTTTTAGGGGGCCAGGTGTGTGCATGTATGGTGGTTGACATACATGTGACACGGATGGTCTACATTAGTTTTTTTAGGGGACCAGGTGTGTGCATGTATGGTGGTTGACATATGTGTGACACGGTCTACATTAGTATTTTTAGGGGGCCAGGTGTGTGCATGTATGGTGGTTGACATACATGTGACACGGTCTACATTAGTTTTTTTAGGGGGACAGGTGTGTGCATGTATGGTGGTTGACATACGTGTGACACTGTCTACATTAGTTTTTTTAGGGGGCCAGGTGTGACATGTGCATGTATGGTGGTTGACATATATGTGACATGGTCTACATTTTTTAGAGGGCCAAATGTGTGCATGTATGGTAGTTGACATACATGTGACACGGTCTACATTAGTTTTTTTAGGGGGCCAGGTGTGTGCATGTATGGTGGTTGACATACATGTGACACGGTCTACATTAGTATTTTTAGGGGGCCAGGTGTGTGCATGTATGATGGTTGACATACATGTGACACGGATGGTCTACATTAGTTTTTTTAGGGGGCCAGGTGTGTGCATGTATGGTGGTTGACATAAGTGTGACACGGTCTACATTAGTATTTTTAGGGGGCCAGGTGTGTGCATGTATGGTGGTTGACATACATGTGACACGGTCTACATTAGTTTTTTTAGGGGGACAGGTGTGTGCATGTATGGTGGTTGACATACATGTGACACGGATGGTCTACATTAGTTTTTTTAGGGGGCCAGGTGTGTGCATGTATGGTGTTTGACATACGTGTGACACTGTCTACATTAGTTTTTTTAGGGGGCCAGGTGTGACATGTGCATGTATGGTGGTTGACATATATGTGACATGGTCTACATTTTTTAGAGGGCCAAATGTGTGCATGTATGGTAGTTGACATACATGTGACACGGTCTACATTAGTTTTTTTAGGGGGCCAGGTGTGTGCATGTATGGTGGTTGACATAAGTGTGACACGGTCTACATTAGTATTTTTAGGGGGCCAGGTGTGTGCATGTATGGTGGTTGACATACATGTGACACGGATGGTCTACATTAGTTTTTTTAGGGGGCCAGGTGTGTGCATGTATGGTGGTTGAGATACGTGTGACACGGTCTACATTAGTTTTTTTAGGGGGCCAGGTGTGTGCATGTATGGTGGTTGACATAAGTGTGACACGGTCTACATTAGTATTTTTAGGGGGCCAGGTGTGTGCATGTATGGTGGTTGACATATATGTGACATGGTTTACATTTTTTAGAGGGCCAAATGTGTGCATGTATGGTAGTTGACATACATGTGACATGGTCTACATTAGTTTTTTTAGGGGGGCAGCATGTATGGTGGTTGACATACATGTAACATGGTCTACATTAGTATTTTTTAGGGGGCCAGGTGTGTGCTTGTATGTACACATGTGTCCATGAATGGCAGAACTTGGACACTCCTCTGGCTTTAAAGCCAGGGCTACATCATGAAGGGCTGTGTCACCACCGCGCATGCGCTTTGTGCTTCCCTCTCTGCGGAGGGAGGAGAAATGCAAAGGAGGAAGTGTCTTTCTGCGGAGGCTGTGATAGGGCAGTGGGTTTGCTGTTCCTTCCTGGGGGTTCGCCTCCCGCCGGATGATGGGAGGTGGTTCCTGGTGCGCATGCGCGCTGTTGTGGAATGATGAAGCTGCTGGAGAAGTTACCTGGGGATGGAACGTTGAAGGTAAGAAGGGGGGAGGGCTCTGCAGGCTCCCCTGTTGAGAAGCCTCCCCTCTTGCAGCACTTGATTTAGTGCAAATGCTGGACATTCAGCCCCTTCCTCCCCAAAGCAGGGGGTCTTTGAGAAAGAGATGCAAATCTGCCCCACCTGGATGCAAAGGAAAGTAGGTCTACCCCATGCAAGTCTGCCCCACATTATTGAAAAGAGATGCAAATCTGCCTCATGCAAATCTCCTTCTTGGATGCAGAGGGAGTCAGATCTGCCCCATGCAATTCTGCTCCACGTTATTGAAAAGGGATGCAAATCTGCCCCATGCAAATCTCCTCCCTGGATGCAGAGGGAGACAGATCTGCCCCATGCAATTCTGCCCCATGTTATTGAAAAGGGAAAACCTGCCCCATGCAAATGTCCTACCTGGATGCAGAGGGAGACAGATGCAAGTCTGCCTCATCTGGTTGCAAAGGGAGGTAGATCTGCCCCTTGAAAGCTTATAAATGAAAATTTGTGTAAGAATTTATATGCTTCTTATATGCTGTTACTTGTTAGGCATCTGAAGTTAGCATTATGTGTCCCTTGAGTTAAGCAACTTGGATCAACTGTGGTATATGCACTGACTTTTCTTGTGAAAGAGCTGTCTTGAACAAGGACGGCTTGTGATCTTGGTTCCATAAACATCACTTGTCAGTAATATACATCTATTAATTATTGTATTTATGTGATAGTTTTATACTTCCAGAGCATGTGCCTGCAAACTTACTTAGGATGCAATCCTAAGCTAGGCCAGCCTAACTCATTGGTCTTCCTGTTCCCCTAGTGATGTAGGGAGGCAAGTGCATGTATGTGCACTGGCCTAACCCTCCCCCAGGTGTGGCGCAGAAGTGTCTTACGGCACTTTTCTGACACCCCCAGGTCAGCCAAGACTTATGCCAGGGTTTAGGCTGGTCTAAGTGGAAGTTAGGAATGCGGCCTTAATATAATATTTGAAATTAAGTAACCTGATGTGACATAATTCTGTACTGATGCTAAATTAATTGACCCATAACTTGCTTATACCACTTGAATCAATGGAACTACTAGTACCTTGCAGTGTATTTCTGTTGATTTTTTTTTCTAGTTCCTTCACAAAGTAGTCGATGGTGTGTGTGGCCAGGCATACCCTCGATATCAAGACTATAACACTGTTTGGAATTTAACAGAATGGATGGAAGTTCTAGAACAAGCAACAACTTATTTCAAAGAAACAGTTGGCAAAGATCTTCCTGATGAAGAGGTACAAATGCTTGTTAAACAGATGGGAATTTGTTATGAAAGTTCACATTTTTGCTGTTTCAGGCTGAAGGCATTAAATTGTAATGGAGTCAAAGCAATGACAAAGTCTTCATGCATCAACTGCAGGGTTTGCAGAATTGGATGCAATGCATAACTCACTTAAAGCAAATTATATGTTGTACATTGATATTTTAGACACTTTCTATGATTCCCATTTATTGTCTTGTTAACAGGTCAACTTGTTTTAAATCTCCATAATGGTTGTATCTCTTTTGTAGGCTCTGCTGCAACTGGGTGAGCTGAGCTCTGACTCTCAAAGAGCAGTACTGACTTGCCTGAAAGGCAGAAAGCAGGATATCAGGCATTCTCTGATTGAAAGAACAAATGCCATCTGTTCTGCGCAGCTCCTGGATTTTGACTGGCAACTGAAGGTTTGGCAGTGTTTCCTTAATGGCATAAGAATGCCTAAAATATGCTGACTAGAAAACTTGCTTATAAAATCTGTGCAGAAATATTCCAAGTGAAATCAATTGGGGGGTGGTGGTTTAATCACATTAATGAATGAGCACTAAGGTCTGTAATTCGCAGAGCATCCAATCATAAGTTGTTGTTTGTTCAATCATTAAGTTGTGTCCAACTTTTGGTGACAGCAGCACACCAGGCCTCCCCTTATATTCCACCAATTTCAAAGTTTGTCCAATTTCATGTTAATTGCTTCACCCTATAATCCAGAGTAACTACGGGAGCACATAAGAAACATTACGCGTACCGTAGTTATTGCACCACCTAGTGAAAACCTATGGGAAATTCATATTGCAATCCAGAGCAAATTGTTCTTACACCGGAGCAAGGATTCCCCGTAGTTACTCTGGATGGCACCCTCAGTGACACTATTTAACATTTCATCCTTTACCATCTCCCATCTCCTTTACCTTTAATTTTTCCCAACATCAGGTTCTCCCTTATGATGTGGCCAAAATGAGCTTCAGCATTAGTATCTCTTCTTCTGATTAATTGTATGCTTAAAAGAGTTTGCTCTTCCATTAAACTTTTATGTTGTAAATGTGTTCTGTGTTGTCTTAGCAGGTTTCACGTTTTGTATAATGCAAACCTTGAATGAAGCTCAAACATTGAGGCAATCTGTTGCCACTTGTGACTTTTCATTTTTTGAAGAACGAACTGCGTCACTAGTGGTTCAAAGATTAGTTTATTCACAAAATTTTCAGTTTTCCTCTATCTTTCTCTTTAGTTTGTCCAATTTAATTTTCATTGCTTCAGTGACACCATCTAAGAAGAAAGTGAGTGTACAGATGACAAATGAGAAACACTCTACTGGACTGTTAATATTTTTTCATATTTCACTGATCTGAATATGAGTGTTTTGGAATGTTAACTTCTAGTTACTACTGGGCAATTTTGAATCCAGTACTGTATGGGTTTAATGCTTTCCTATGGTTAACTTTTCTCAGTAAGGAAGATAAAACCTTGCTTTTTCATGGAAATTTGCTGATAGCTATGATTGAGCAAGCAGTGGTTGAACAAGGACTGTGGGTGGCGCAAGTGGTTAAGACACTATGCCTGTTAACCAACAGGCCAGGGTTCGAGACCCGGGTCGGCCCCACAAGACAGGGTGAGCTCCTGTCCTTAGCCCAGCTCTGCAATGCCAGCTGGATCCAATTGTATCGGCTCTGCCTTTCCATTGGACTAATTCAGTGGCATGGAGAGGGGGGATTTGCTGCTTGGGTAACAGTCTATCCTCCATAACAATCTAACCCAGGCTTTCATGCTTCACATGCAGCATATGCAGCACAGAGCACGATACCATAGTCTTCCAAGACTGACAGAGGCTTGCTGGTTGAACAAGTGATGTCTGGCTCATTTATTAGCAGTGTCTTTGAATATTTGGCAAATCCAAGTTCATTCACTGTGATTTAACAGAACCATCACACCTAATAGAAATTAAATGCCTTTTGTTCTCACATACAGCTTGCTCTCTCCAGTGATAAGCTTTCCAAGCTGCAGATGCCACTTCTAAATCTTGATCTGGATGTGTCTGAGAACGGTGACATCAAGCTGTTGTCTGTTGAGATGAATAAGGAGGAGCTACATAACTTAATAAATGCATTGGAAGCAGCTAATAAGGTTTGTCTTCCATTCAAAAGACCATGGTAAATTGAGGCATGGAATTCTGTATATAAAATTTTGATTTGCTCCCTAGTTTTTAACTTCTATCATGGTGCTATGATAAGTCATTGTTGATAGGAAGCTTATTTGGAGGTTGGATGCAAGAAAATTCTATAAGGCTGCAATCCTAAACACTTTCCTGGGAGTAAGCACCATTGAATATAATGGGACTTACTTTTGAATAGGTAGGCATAGGATTGGCCTCTAACCCCCAAATCCAGAGTAACTACGGGAGCACATAAGAGACTTTACGTGCACCCGTAGTTACTACACCACCTAGTGAAAACCTATGGGAAATTCATATTGGAATTCAGAGTAAGTTGTTCTTATACTGGAGCAAGGACTCCCCATAGTTACTCTGGATTGCACCCTAAGTCACATATGTGGATAATCTTTTGGAATGGATCATTTGGCATGCTGAAACAACAACAGATGTTCCATAGAGGAGCTATGCTACTTATAGCAGCGTTCTGTTCATTTTTTTAAGAAATAAGTCCCACTGTGTTCAGGGAGGCTTATTTTTGGGGAAGTATGCATAGAAGTGTAGCCTTAATGTGGATGTGATGGGAGGGCTTGTTAACTGAATCATCCTGTTCCAACATTATCTTGTTCTAAAATAATTAGGTACCTGTGGAAGACACAAAGTTATTCTGCTTTTGGTTAACTGTGATCTTTCAAATCACTGCTGACTTTCTAGTCTGGAAGAAAGGATCTATTATTTAAGTGAAAATCCACTGGTTTCCTCTTGGGAAAAGCCACTGGATTCACATATTGTATATGTGAGAGGGGAAGATGGAGAGGCAAAATTGTGTGGACATGCAGTAATTTTTTTTCTGAAGTATTCATGTATCGAAAAGCTTTCTTAAGGCATTTTCTGAGGTTTAGAAAGTGCAAATTTTGGCCTATATCCTAAAGTGAAATTAAGCCCCTTGCTCTGGAGCAGTTAAGATGACTTTCCACATAAGGTCTAGACTTTCTAGAGCAGTGTTTCTCAAACTGCGGGTCGGGACCCCTTTGGGGGTCACCTGACCCTTTCATGGGGGTCGCCTAAAGACCCCTGGTGTAGGGGGCCTTGCAAGGTATTTTGCATCTTTTTTATTTGTAATTAGAAATAAATATTTCACAATATATAATAAAATATTATTCTGTGATTAATCACTAAGCTTTAATAATATTCAGTTTGTAACAATGAAAATGCATCCTGCATATCAGATATTTACATTACGATTCATAACAGTAGCAAAATTACAATTAGGAAGTAGCAACAAAAATAATTTTATGGCTGGGGGTCCCCACAACATGAGGAACTGTATTAAAGGGTCACGGCATTAGGAAGATTGAGAACCACTGTTCTAGAGGGTGACATAACCATGGGGACCCGTAACTGTTATGGATTTTGCCTTTGCTCTTTTTCATCTAGACTGATATTTTGTTTTTCCTCTTGCAGGTTGTCCTGCAACTGAAATGATCCCAGTTAGTTGTAATGCCTCACAAAAATGACTGGAGACAAAAGACTTCATTGCTTGAACTCCTATTTTTTCTGTATTTGTTCAGTAAAGGACAGTGGAACTCATTTGTGGAAACACTGAAAAGGGATGTCACTGAGAGGTTGCTGCACCTTTCAGGAGAAGCCTTTAACACCATGTCACTGAAGATATTGAAGATACACTGAACACTGTCTTGTATTGCTAGCCAAGGAATAAAACACTATCTCAGAATAGAAAGTCAACAGAACATTTTGACTTTTTGTATGAAGCAATACCAGGGATAGTCTCCAATATTTGGATAAATTCTAAGCAAATTAGAAAAGGAATGTTCATTATGTTTCTTAGGATGCTGCATAAACAAATACTTTTCCTGTGTTAAATAAGTAAGTTTTAAGCAACATAACTGCATAAGATTTTTGACCATGTTACTGATATTCTATTAGTGCATTCTTCTACACTACCATTGGACTGATCTAAGCATTTCAACAAACTCAAACTTGCAGACCATCATTCTTCATTTTTCTATCTGTAAATGACATTGGCTGATAATTTTACTTGTTGAAATTAGATTGTCTAGTGGACTACCAAAAATAAACAAAAATGGTTCTTTTGGCATATTAAATTTTGTGTCTAGCCTTTGTGAACCTCATGAATACAGAAATATATCTAATTTCTCATGTAGAATCTTGTATACATACAATATTAACCTATAGCAAATTATAGATTCTTGGGATTTGTATTATACAACGCCAAAAAATGAAATAAATATTTAAAGCACCTTCCATCAACTTTGTGGTGTTGATCAAGAATTCTTTTTTTTTTTTTGCTGACTTGCTGGATGCACAATTTTCATTTTTCTCCCTGGGAAGATGGGTACGTTATCTCTTAAAATTAGATGTCTGATCATAAATTACAAGAGGTATAGGAAGGGGAGAGTGTAGAAGAAGAAAAAAATTCATTAAAATCTATTCTAATAAAGGGCAAGTGGTTTGTAATTACCAGTTTAATCCTAGGTACGTGTAACTTGAAATAACTTTTAGGCCAAATTCTACTCACATTCCAACACTGATGTACCTATGCCAAAAGGATGTGGGCCTCCTATAGTGGTGGGGGTTAGCCATGGAGGCTTCTTCAAGGTAAGGGAGTTTGTGTTCCCTTTTCTCAGGGCTGCATCCATGCTAGAAAAGGACAAGACGAAGACTTTATTTTGTTTAATGAGACCTATTTCCTAGTAAGTGTGCTTAAGATTTCAGCTTGAGTGTTGCACACTTGTAGTTTGTTGGCTCGCATGCAATTCTAGGAACATGGACTTGGGAAATAAGCTCCATTGAATAAAATGGGACTTCTGAGTAAAAAAGCTTACAGCCAAATCCAGAGTAATTACGTGAGCATATAAGAGACATTATGTGCACCCGTAGTTACTGCACCACCTAATGAAAACCTATGGGAAATTCATATTGCAATCCAGAGTAAATTGTTCTTACACCGGAGCAACTCACCATAGTTACTCTGGATTTTGCCCTTAGCCTTTTGTAGTAGTCAGCATATAGCTATCCTCTTCTGACTATGACCTTTGGAATGATTTTATGTGCTAAGCTTTGGAATGATTTTATTTCTCAGATCAATATTATTCCATATGACTGACATACCTATATAGACCTGCTAGTAAAAAATATGATAACTTTGTGCAAGACTATAGTAAATAGGTGTGTGTTCTTTCTTTAAAGTATAAAGCTGTTCTATACAGGATCAGGCCAACAGATCATTTAACTCAGGGGTGTCAGATATAACGCCTGGAGGCAGAATGCTACCCCCAGAAGCAGTTTATCTGTCTCCCATTATAATTGGGCTCTTCCAATTATTACTTTGAAATTATAACTTTGAAATTATACTTTATAACTTTGAAATTATGATTTGCATATCTCTTCTGTCATTTGAGAACAAATTGCTTATTTCTAGCCATCTGCTCAGTGATTCTAGTTCCTGCTTAATATTGTCATTTCTGGACCCAGAATTCAACATGAATGCAATTTGGCCCCCTAGAAGAAACTAGCTTTGACACCACTGATTTAGCTAGTAATGTCAAATGCTGATCAGTAGTCAATCAAAAGTACTGACACCTACTCAGATAGGAGACTTTCTTTGCCCTGCCTTGTAACTTGCAAGCAAATCTATGTGCTGTATGATTGAGCTTTCTCATACAGCAAATCTCTGAAGCGACCATCCTAATGGCAAAACTTTGGTACTCCATTTGTGAAATTGATATTCTGTCGTAAGCCCTGCACCAGCTATTTTTTATTGGCTCACAAAAACATCTGGATAAAAAAGTAATGCCACACATTTTGAAAGTTGGTTTTTATTAACATAACTTTTCTTTTTAATGATGTAGATGGAGAAAAAGGAGTTACAAAGTCGCAAATACTCATTGTATGCATTTACATTGCTGAAAAATGGTGATAACACGACAACCGCATTCACATGTGTAGGTACATAGTAAAACATCAGTACTTCAGAAGTGGTTAAAGTGGCTGTATTGATGACATGATCAGAGAGAAGAGATATTCCAATATCTCTTTCCAGGAGTTTTATTTTTTTTGTGTGCTGGTGTGTTCAGAGACCAAAACCTGTACATGGAGCCTGTATTGCAAACAAATTTTTGTCAAAACACAAATGCAGACAATTAATGCACACAAAAAGCCATATAACAAATGCTTGAAGTCTCCATTATATAAAATTTAAAAATTTGATGTCTTCAATATGTACAAAGGAAGTCTGTACAACATCTTTTTTTAAAAAATAACATTTATTTTGGTTACTAGGAATATATTGGCAGACAGAATTTACATTTTATTATGCACTTGCTATGAAACAATGATTTTAAATAATGATGCTACTTTTTTGTATCTCCTTGGATTTTAACCAGCCATTTTCTGCAGCATTTAATAGGAACATCTAGAGAATAAACATGGCAACCAGAAACAAGTTGCTCTGCTTTTCTACGGCAATAATCAAACATTTCGCTGAGGACTTAAAATGTTTTGAAAGCTGATGGCATTGTTTCCTAAAATAAATAGTAACTAATATTAATGTTGATAAATCAAAGATGAAAGTGGATGAGAAAAGCAACAAAGCTGGGACTTTGGGAAAATTGAGGCTTATCATAGAAGCTGTATTTGAAATGCTTGCTTTTATAGTTACAAGAATGTCCTGCCAAATCTGTGTTCCTAAAATATGTTTAATACATTATGTGAATGTACCTGATGCCTTGCAGACCTGTGTGGTGTTCTGATGGGGTTGAACTCTCCCAGAACTGGTGGACATCCCCTTCTTGGATGGCTTTTGGGTGAGGAATCTCACCCAAAGAAGGACTGCCTTCTAAGAATGAGAATCTGTACAGGACCCACATGGAAGTAATGTCATGGCCAGAAGTGACACCAAAATGAGCTCCTCCATGTCTCCTCAGAAGCAAGTCTCACTGTATTCAAGGAGACTTACACCCAGGAAAGTATGAATTGCAGCTCTGAGAGCCTCATTCAAAGATAGCAGGCCTCCGTCAGTCTTGAAAGACTATGGTATCGTGCTTGGCGCTGCATGCGAAGCACGAAAGCCTGGGTTGGATTGTTATGGAGGATAGGTTGGATTGTTATGGAGGATAGGATACCCAAGCAGCAAATCCCCCCCTCTCCACGCCACTGAATTAGTCCAATGGAAAGGCAGAGCCAATACGATTGGATCCAGCTGGCGTCGCAGAGCTGGGCTAAGGACAGGAGCTCACACTGTCTTGTGGGGCCGACCCAGGTCTCGAACCCTGGCCTGCTGGTTAACAGGCACAGTGTCTTAGCCACTTGCCCAGCTTTTCATAACCACCATGAAATGAAGTTGTGACCCTCTAAGGAGACCTGCCCCCTACTTTGAGAACCACTGCCCAATACTAATGGCTCCCAAACTGTGATGTGTGGCTCCCCCAGGTCTTTTGAAAAGGGGTGCAGCAGCATCCTTGCAAAAACTCACTACCATAAAGATCGTATATGACTATAGCCCTAATGAGGAGTAATAGTTAATGGCCCAATCAGTCAAGGGAGCTGTCAGTCAAAAAAGTTTGGGAACCATTGACCTACACCCTAGGAAGCGGTCTACCCTGTGAGAAGGAGTGCATTAATATTTTAACTAAATTATAAAATATTCTTAATGCATGCTCCAAAGACAGCACAATTTAGGGTTGTTTTTTGTGTAAGCAGTGTTGAACTACAATTTAAGGCCCCTGTGATAATAAGCCATTTTAGCTTTGAAAGGGATTTCTTAATTATGGGATGCTCAGAATGCCAAAAGGAAATATATACTCTGATTGAAGCTATGGAATAAAATGAAGAATAAAAATGATATTAAAAAACATCACAATCCAGTACTATGGAGAAAATACTAAAACAGGCATGTGCTTTGGTTAACAAAAATGATATGAAGGTGAGAAGGTGTAATTTCTTTATAGGTTTTGCCAAACAGTTACAGGTAATTCTCTTTATCTGCAGATTCTGTATCAGAAGAGTTGACTATCCACATGTTCCAAACCCATGGGTGGGGACTCAGAATGCCTTCTGAGGCCTTCAGAAGACCATAGAACATCATTTCTGGTTTTCAGGAACCAGAAGAAAAAACCTTAGGCCTTAAAAGGCATTCTGAGTCCTGTGGAGGTTGTGCCTGGCCTCCCTGTGTCATAAATGAACTCCTTCCACATGTGACAAAAGCCCAGACCCATGGATTTCATTATCCAAGGGGATTCAAACATGGAATCCCTGTGGATGCTGAGGCACTACTATATTTAGGCCATAATAAATGCTGCATATGTCCACTCATTTTCTGGCATGGTGTAGGTACAACAACCATTTGTAGCTACTATGATGCTACATAGCGCAGTTCAGTGTAAAGGCATGATTTGGTTTTCATGGAATACGTAGCTTTTCTTCTGTTGGTTGGTCATAGTTTGGGGCTTGCAGATTGTCTAGTATTCAAAGAAACTTGTAGGTGACTTACTCGAAGGAAAGCCATATAATCCAGTGGGAAGTTCCACATCACAAAGCTCTCCATAGGAGGCACCCACTATGGTGCACCTACCTGTGTGTTCCCTACTGCATGCCCAGCTACATACCAGTTTTGCACACCGAATACACATTTTCTCATGTGCAATTTAATCTTGAATACATAAATGAGTATTTTCTGAAAGTTGCCTTGCCTCCAAACCATGATGAGAAATGGTCCCCAATGAAATAAATAAGGTCAGAGAACAGGGATTGCACAGAAGTTGTTGGGGTAGGCTCTTGGCCTATTTTGATCAGTTGAATCAGCATTTGAAAATCACAGTATTGTGATTAACAATACATATCACAGTATTGAGGGCTTTACAGATTTTTAAAAACTTATAAAAATGTACAATCGAGTCCAGGAAACTCCTTTGGAAAAATATCTCAAAGAACATTTGTGTTACACCAAGAGATTTTTTAACACTTACGTTATGCAGACATGTGAAGTGTTTGCAAAGACAATAAAAGGCTCGGTTTACCTTATATATACAATAAAGAAAAGAAAAAGTTATAAGAAAATGTTACACAAAACATAGAGACACCACTCTCAAAAGTTAGACTTGCATGTGTAAAAAGCATATACAGATTCATATTGCGTGAACAGATCAGGAATTTGAATCAGAAAATGCAGCATCTTTTTATACAAAGTAGAAAAGTTAATCATAAAAAATTAGTCTGTTTATTCCTCCCTTGGCAGTTAGTTATCTTTATTTCATAGTAATCTTTCCTTTCATTTTGGAAAATAAACATGTTTGAAGAAACCCTTTTGGCATGGCAGGAAAATGCATGGAAACACCAGCAATCTTTGTAAAGAGAATGTTTAGGGAAAGTGTTCTAATGTGTTTACCAGGAAGATTCAGACTTAGAATCTGAATTAAAAGACTTCTTTACACAATTATTAATTTACAATCCAAATTTTATGATTTTGTCAGAACAATAGGAGTGATTAATTTGGGAATGGAATGAGCTGTGGAAAATGTTTGGTTTTGTGATATGTCTGTGTTCTGTAACAAGTGCAATTATAATGGGGTATTTAAAATTTAGATTGATATTCAAAGTATGAAATGATAAACAAAGCCTTTTCACTTGTTGGAAGAAGAAATTTGATAACAATTTCAAACTAGTCAATGACAATGCATGGTTTGTCAACTTCTGTTTTGGAGGATAATTTTTCTGTTTACAAGTACTACAATGTATTTAGATTGTCAAATTATATGTTAAGTTTGATTCAATTACCCTTTATACATGGGTCACATCCTCACTGCAGTCATGAATACCCATTATTGTAAATTTGGATAATGTAGTATACATAAATGTGAATAAAAATTATAATAAATATTACAGAGCAGTCTTTAGATAGAGCTGGCTCTTGGCTTTGAATTGGGGGATGAGCACCATACCCAACAGCTGTGGCTGCCAGGATCCTGCCAGGAACCTTTACCTTACCTTTACAAATGCCCATTATTATTAACGTGTTTTCTTGCCTAACTGATTTAGGGTGAAATCCAGAGTAACTACGGGGAGTCCTTGCTCCGGTGTCTGAATAATTTACTCTGGATTGCAATATGAATTTCCCATAGATTTTCACTAGGTGGTGCAGTAACTACGGGTGCACATAATGTCTCTTATGTGCTCATGTAGTTACTCTGGATTTGGCTGAGTGTGCATTGTTCCTGCAATTTAGACATATTGCCATAGATTCCAATCCTGACACACTATCTGAAATACATGTATAGTAAGTAGTCCCCATTCTTTATTCAGGCTAGATGGCAGGGATTTATATGTAAATTGAAACATAACACAGTTAGTATGTCTGCCTTGTATACATCTGCCTAGTATGACTGAACCTACATGAAAGCACCAACGACATACTGAATCTATGGGAAAGAGCTGTTGCTCCTGTTGTAGAAGTAGGCTCACCCAAGAATGTCAGGTACAAGGGAGGGGAACAGGATACAGATCTCTTGTGGTCTTGTGTGCTCCCTCTAGCACTCTGAGATACAGTAAAGTGGACTAGATTGGCCAGATATAGTAGAGCTCTTCTAATATTTTTGCTTTGCGTTTAATTAGGATATTCTGGCCTTGTTTTATGGCTTTTAAAAAATTGTAAATCTAGTGTTTTATTTTTATCAAACTGTTTATGTTGTGAGCTGTCACAAGAGTGGAAGGGCAAGAATTAATACAAGTTCTTAAATAAATAAACTTGCTCTCTCCTACTTTCCTGGGATCCTTAATGCCACACGTAAGAGATTCTAGAAATTTTTTTCAACCACCTTATTTCCGGCAAAATTATGAATCTGTAACCCTTAGATGCCCATCCGGATCCAGAGTCCGGAAATGCAAATTTATGCAAATTGGGCTATTTTTAAATGGGCATCTATTAATGAAATTTGCTGAAAAAATATACCCATATGGAAGATGAATATTTGCAAGCTCAACACAGTCCTGTTAAAATAGCAAACAGATCTAAAAATGGGACTACCGTTTTCTACTTTACTGCACTTTGACTCTAGAAGAGGTTTGTGCAGCATCCTAGGTGCTTCCTGACTACCTGCAGAGATTCTCTTGCATTCATTCTCATGCAGCCAAAGTTTTAATGAACCTTTAAAAACAGGTAATCTGAATGATAAGGAGAAAATTGAAAGTAATGGTGGTGAAAAAATGGCACATTTTTTAAAGAGGGGTTGTGGGATCACTAGAGTTTGTATCACTTGGTATTGGAGGCCTCAGGAGGAACCTCCTCCTATGCCTGGGGCAGTGGGTGTAGTGATGTGCCATTGGCCCACTCCACTGTTTTGTTTTTGCTATGATTTTTGATAGAAATATTTCAATGCAGTTTGTCTCACTGCATTCTGTCTAAAATTACACACTGAATGATATGTGCTGTGGGTTGTTCCCAGGGTGTTTTTAATGTTTCTAATATATTTTAATGTGTTTTTAAAATGTTTTTACATTTTAATTGCATATTGTTTTTTATTGTATGTTTTAATTGTTGTAAGCCACCTTGAGTTCCCGTTAGGGAAGAAAGGCAGGATATAAATATCATCATCATCATCATCGAACTGCAACAACTTTGGTATAAGCCTGCACAGGTGGTCCCTGTGGTAATTGGCACACTGGGTGCGGTGCCTAAAGACCTTAGCAGGCATTTGAAAACAATTGGTATTGACAAAATTTCCATCTGTCAATTGCAAAAGGCCACCTTGCTGGGCTCTGCACATATTTAATTGGCATGACATTTTAATTGGGAAGTTGGAAAAATATGGGCTAGACGAGGCAATTGTTAGGTGGATCTGCAACTGGCTCGATGGCCGCACTCAAAAGGTTTTAGTAAATGGGTCTGCATCAACCTGGAGATCGGTTTCAAGTGGGGTACCCCAGGGCTCTGTCTTGGGCCCAGTCCTCTTTAATATTTTTATCAATGACTTGGAGGAAGGGGTACGGGGGAGCCTGATCAAATTTGCAGATGACACCAAGCTGGGAGGAGTAGCAAACACAACAGAAGACAGGAGAAACCTCCAGGAGGATCTGGATAAACTGGAATCCTGGGCTGTAACAAATAGAATGAATTTCAACAGGGAGAAGTGCAAGGTTCTGCACTTAGGAAATAAAAACCAAAAATACAGGTATAAAATGGGGGATACTTAGCCTGGCAGCACAACATGTGAGCGGGATCTTGGGAGTTGCTGTGGATCACAAGCTGAACATGAGTGAGCAGTGTGATGTGTCTGCAAAGAAGGCAAATGCCATTTTAGGCTGCATTAAGAGGTCTGTAGCTTCCAAGTCATGAGAAGTTCTAGTTCCTCTTTATTCGGCATTGGTCAGACCTCACCTTGAGTACTGTGTTCAGTTCTGGGCACCTCACTTTTTAAGAAAGATGCAGCCAAACTGGAGCAAGTCCAGAGGAGAGCAACAAGAATGATCAGTGGGATGGAAGGGAAGCCCTACGAGGAAAGGTTGGGGGAACTTGGGATATTCAGCCTGGAGAAGAGGAGGCTGAGAGAGACATGATTGCCCTCTTCAGATACCTGAAGGGCTGTCATAGGGAGGAAGGGGCTCATTTGTTCATAGCTGCTTCTGAAAGCAGAACTAGAACCAATGGGTACAAACTGCAAGAGAGGAGATTCCGGTTGGATATCCGGAAAAAATTCCTGACGGTTCGGGTGGTTCGGCAGTGGAACAGATTGCCAAGGGAGGTGGTGGACTCTCCCTCACTGGGGATCTTTAAGCAGAGGCTCGACGAGCACCTGTCGGGGATGCTCTAGGGGGAATTCCTGCTGCAGGCAGGGAGTTGGACTAGATGACCTACTAGGTCCCTTCCAACTCTATGATTCTATGATTCTATTTTACGCCATTACATCACACAGTCAATGCTTGGGAAGGGTCCGACTTGTGATGTTACAGAAACCAGCATGGAGAAATTGTTCACTGTGTATTACTGTTGCTTTTGAATAAAATAATAATATAAATAAATACCAAGATTTTAAAAATATTGGCTAATAGTGTATGTCACCTGGTGTGACACTCACTCCCAAGTGATGCCACTCTATTCATCCCTTATGTTCTCGTGTGTGTGTGTGTGTGTGTGTGTGTGTAAGTTCAAGACAAGTGCCAAGTCATCTATTCAGCATGACTGAAAAAATCCTAGTGCTAGAAACAATGATAAATCTTTATATAGCCTTAAAATCACAATTTAAAGTTTAACTCTGCCAATTACTACATTTTTGTGTGTGTCCAGTTCTATGACTTGAGGCATCAACTATTTTAAGACAGGGCCCATGAGCCTTAATCCCGGCCCATGAGCCAGATGTGGCCCTCAGCAAGACCCCTCCACTGGGCTGCAGACAAGTCTGTTATCCTCCAGAAGTGAAGGGAGCTCTTCTCTCCAAACCTCTGGAGGGTATTCTGAGATCTGGGGAGGCTGTACTCACTTCCTCTCTCTGTGTATGAAGATCTCCTCTCTCTCTCTCTCTGTATGCGTGTGTGTGTTAGAAAGTGTTCTTCAACTGATTTGAATTCATTCTTTCATATAAGTTCATCTCTAATATATTCATTTATGTACATTCTTTTTTCCAGCCCCCAACACAGTGTCAGAGAGATGTGACCTTCCTCCCAAAATGTTTGTTCACCCCTGATTAAAAAGAAATTGTTATCAACATGGGTTCAATAGACTGAAAATATATAAGTAGTATATCCATAGAAAAAGTCTATGGAAATTTTAAATAATCTCAGATTGACAAAAAATATATATTGTATTTAAGAGCACCTTATGAATGTTGGGGATGGAGTAGTCACAATAGTAAATATCAGCTACTGTACTGAAATCCTGGTCAGGATTAGGAGACCCTGGGAGCAATCTTAAGCAATTAGGTCAGCCTATCTCACGTGGCATATCTTCTGTGGAGGTGTAGGGAGGTCAGAGCATGCCTCAAAGAGTGGGAGAGAAGTGCCTTACTACACTTTGGTGATACCCCCAGTTCAGACAGGACTTATGTTGTGGCTTAGGCCAGCCTAACAGGAGGTTAGAACTGCAGTTTAACAGTGCAATCCTATAGATGTTTACTGAGAAGTAGGGCTATCATCCTATGCACACTTTCCTGGGAACATAATGGGCTTGGTTTTGTGTAGACCTACTAGGATGGGACTATAGGTTCCACTGAATTCAACAGGGTTCTCTGTCTGGTAAATATTAGTAGGATCCCATATACACTTGCCTGGGAGGAAGCTCCTTTTAACACAATGAGGATTATTTCCAAGTACAGGTAGACATGCATAAAGATAATTTTGCATAAATTTTGCAATTATGCACAATAACATGCATAAAGGAATTTTTTTGTTCCATAGTAAAGGTGTTCCCTGCAGGTTGTACTTGTTTATGACTCTAAGGAGCATAAAGGAATTTTTTTTGTTCCATAGTAAAGGTGTTCCCTGCAGGTTGTACTACTTATTGTTTATGACTCTGAGGAACGGTGCTCATTCCCATTTCTAGGCCAAAGAGCCAGTGTTGTCCAAAGACACTTCCGTGGTCATGTGGCTAGCATACACTGACATGCATGGAACACTGTTACTTTCCCACTGAGATGGTACGTCTTTATCTACTTGCATTTACATGCTTTAGAACTGCTAGATTGGCAGAAAGTCATGCATAGGATTGCAATATTAGATTGTCTGCTACCTTTTTGAAAGAGAAATTAAAAGCAAAAGTAATTTGGCAGGAAATTTCAGCAAAAATAGCAAAGCTACAGTATACACATTTTATCATATAGAGTAGCTTTACACAGTTTTTAACTGCATTGTCTTCTAAACTTTCTGAGTGTCCAGTATGTATATATCCAATGCAATCCAAAATTGCAGCTTAATGCAGTAAATCAACTTTTGATAAAATAATATTTTATATATTGATGGGTATCTTTTTACAATCATTAAAAAAACTCTTTAGTACTCTCTTGCAGCCATTGTAGTCTTCATTTTAAAAGAAAAAGTTTGGCTCAGTTCAGTGGTAATTCAGTCAAGTGTTACGTAGACAAGGCACTTTTATAAGCAGGTTATTTTCATGGATTCTTTTTCATGGATTCAGATACTCAAGAAGAGATGTATAGAAAGGCACTGTGTGAATATGTTTTCTCAAGTCAACCTTGGTGCAGCTTTAGAAAGCAACTTTAAATTCTGTTTCCCATTTGGCACTTTGGGTCTTTAGATTTAGAAATTTTAAAGGGGCTTTTGAAAGATAAAAAAGGAATTGTTTTAAAAGATGAGTCCATGGTGCTGAGCTGAGAGCTGCAAGGGAGTTTGTTGAAATAATGTATATTGCGGCATCAAAATTTGGTTGAGTTGAGATTTTTGGGAAGGGGATAGAGAGAAGAAAAAAACAAACAGAAATGTTAAGATGTCTGCTGGGCTGAAGTCTCAGAAATTATGCCAGTCAAGGTGATGTGTTCTACAGCTCTTGCTTTATGAAGAACATCCAAGCCAAAGACTGACTCACATTTCCAAAATATATGTTTTCGGTCTGTTGTTTTGATCTGGTAATTCTAGGCTGTGATCAGTGATTGCATGTAATTGGCATCATTGCATTGACTCAAAAACTAAGATTTGCACTTCTCTTTCAAGCTGTGCATTGGAAAAAAATAGTAATGCATGGGCATTCTTAGCAAAGATACTGGAATACAAGAACTTTGGAGGAGGCAACACAAGCTTTAGCATGCTGGATTTGTTTCTTGTTTTTCAGTGTTGCTTATTGTAGTGAGGCTCTTCCCAGTAAAGATCCTATAGATAGGTTCTCTAACTATATTGTAAACACTGTCCTATAAGTGGATGACAATTATCTCTAGTCTAATTATATACATACCAAACAGCAGTTGTTCACATTAACTAGCAAGTGTTATATACCCCTATACTATAAATCTTTGGCATGTTAATCCTGCATGCACAGGGTATATTACATGTTATACTGAGTACTCAGAACCATGAGTAACTAAAGTCCCATTGATTTGGTCATAACTAAAGGTTTAATCCTATCCAACTTTCCAGTACTAATGCTGCTGTACTAATGCATCATGAACTGGAGGGGCATTCATGGACAACCCAAAGGTAAGGGAACATTTGTTCCCTGACTAATATTTTGTTCTATAGAAAAATAGGGTTGCATCCCATGTTTAGGACCCAGTCCTAACAAATTTTCAAGTGGTGATGCAGTCCCCAAGGCAAGGGAACATTTGTTCCCTTAGGGAGCAACCCCATGTTTACTATAGAATGAAATGGTTTTGTTTGTAGGTACATACCCTATTTATAGGGAGTGTTAAAAAATTTTCAGCTTCATGGTATCGCTTTTATCCATGACATCACTTCCAAGTTAATGACATCACTGCCAGTAAGTCCTGACAAATTGTAATTCTAAAAAGCAGATCCTGATACTAAAACATTTGAGAACCACTAACATAATAGGCACTAAATGTTTGGAATAAAAAAAATTTGCTCTGTTTATGCGCTCTCCGCAGACTGCTAATTAATTGCTTATCCACCCATTGTTTCATTCTATGCAGATTTACACTGCTTTTTATTGCACTGCTGCTGGGAATCAGCAGCTTCTAAACATGTGTGAATAACTGTATCCTGCAGCTTGGTCCTTGCTATGATAATGTGGAATTGTCTCACTGTGTTTAATGGGGCTTATTTCCAAGTAAATGCACGAAGGATTATAGCCTGGCAGCCTGATACTATCCTGTGCCAGTCCATAGTGTTCAACAGCACTGGCACAGCTTGGCTAGTCATGGACCATGAAACAAAGGGGTGCTAAGTTTAAAAAAACACAAAAACCTTCGCTCACCTTACCTGATTTGCCCTTCGGTTGATATAAATACAAATGAGTAGAGGAATCCACAACTTTCAGTTCTGGAAAGTTGGAAAGGATTTGGTCCTAACATTATTAATGGCCCGATCAAATTTGGCTTTCATTGACAGACATGCATTCCATTGATAGAACTTCTTGTTCTCTGATCAGGCTGCCATAGTGGTGGTTCACAGTCCAAACCATCAGTATTAATGACTGGCAGCTCTGGGCATGTGCCAACTGAGTACTTAGTCCATTGTAGAACTGGTCAGTGCAGGGGTATTCTTGGGCACTTCAGGGGAGGATCGGGAATAAATTGGTGCCAGTCCAGGGCAGGCTAGGCCAGGTATAGTGCCTCAGAAATCCTATACCCCATTCCTGGCCTTCATACAACTAATTTCATATTTTGTATGAAGTTGTATGACTGTCTCCCTGTTTTTGATACAGTAAAACTTGGGGTTTTTTATTACTGTTATATGGTTTTTAATAGTATTTTATTGCCTGATTTTTAAACTGTTTTTATTCAGTTTTTTAATTGTATCTTAAACTCTATTTTAATTGATGTCACCTGCCTTGATTTTCCTCTTGGGAAAGAAGGCGGGATACAAATCAAATCAATCAATAAAATAAAATAGTGATTAAAAGCATGTATACAGTCTTGGGATAAATGTGCCATATGTATTTATAAATGTGCCTTATGCATTTATAAAAGTAGTAGATCTCTACATCAGATAAATCTTTGGGGTCGCATGATTGGAATCACTCACCCCTATCAAAGTAAAGACATTCTGGATGACACTTCATACTAAAAAAATAGAGTTTTACAAGGACTACAGATTTTTTTGCAGGTCTCCACCAGTCCCATCCCTCTTGCCCGGGTTCCAAAATCCAACCCCCACCCCCATCGCCCTCACTGCCAGCTAGAGCTTCCAATGTGCTCAGGGTGTGACTATCAGGCTGAAGCTGACTTCTCACAAGTTGTCATGGGCATGCCTTACAGTATACCTTACAGGAGCTCAGTGCTGTCATTGAGGTGCTTTAGGACTGGGTCCTAAATCTCTCTGTGTTCAGTGGGGCTTACTCACACAGCTTTGTTCAGAATTGCTGCCTAATAATACCATTAGTATTAAGTGATCCAAGTATTACAACAAATATTGGTTGTGCTTAGGGTTTTTATCCAGTTAAAAAATTCCTAGGCTGCAATGCTAATCTTCAGTTAAGCTGGCCTAAGTCCTGTGCTGAGTTGGGGGTGTCACAAAAGTGCTGTAAAACACTTCTGCATCTCTCCTGGGGGAGGGTTAGGCCAATGTACAGACATGTGCTTGCCTCCCTACATCATCACGGGAATGGAAAGACTGATGAATTGTGCCAACCTAGGTTAGAACTGAACTAATTAATTGGTTAGTTGATCAATTATTGATTAATTGCATGAGTGTTAATCAATAATGGATTAAGTTTGTATGTGGGCTGTGGGTGGTGCAAGTGGTAAAGACGCTGTGCCTGTTCACCAGCAGGCCAGGGTTCGATTACCGGGTCGGCCTCACAAGACAGGGTGAGTTCCTGTCCTTAGCCCAGCTCTGCGACGCCAGCTGGATCCAATAGTATTGGCTTTGCCTTTCCATTGGACTAATTCAGTGGCGTGGAGAGGGGAGATTTGCTGCTTGGGTAACAGCATATCCTCCATAACAATCTAACCCAGCCTTTCGTGCTTCGCATGCAGCGTATCCAGCACCGAGCACAATACCATAGTCTTTCAAGACTGACGGAGGCCTGCTTTTTTGTATTTTATGCAACTAACTAAGCAAAAGGGAATTAATGGACCTTAAAAAATTATGCAGTTTAAATCTTTTCTAGTATGTAAATGCACTGTTATCCTAACAAGAAAAAAACTGGATTGTCTACATTCCCAGATCTTGAAAAAGTTGGATATCTGCATTCTAGTTTATATTACTGCTTACATAGAGGTACAGTATAGTGTCCTCATCTTCCAGTGCTGGCCTTATGTACACATTGTAGTATGGATGATGGAAATAAATATTTATACTCTTGGGGTGTAGAGGCACGTGCACAAATGGTCCACATACAAGTGGCCACCCCTTTCCTTATATTGACACAATGGGAGACGGGAAATAGATGGAGATAGATGTTAGTATGCACACCCAAGCCTGGGAAAGGGCAACGCATTGCAATCTGCAGTCTATTGTCTCCTTTTACATTTTTAATCAAATCCTGGACTTGGGCATAATACTAGATATAATATTAGTATAGATATCATAATAGTAATGCAGATACTATATAAGCTTCATGAGAGTGGAAAGGGCTTAGACTGACTGGTGTATTCTTCTTTCGTCAGCTAACCTTAGGCAATCATTTTTAGACTAGTGAGAGGCCCAGATCCTAACAAGATACCTGATGCATTTTTTTAGGGTTATTATCTGATTAAAGGAATCTCTTTTGATTAATTAACTGAGTGTTAATTAATGATGGATTATATTTGCATGTAAACAAAAACGTGATCATAAAGGGAAAAAATTCTTTATTTTGATTATGAAAGTGCATACTGCACCTATGACTATTTGGAAGAGGCACAGTGCAATCCTATGCAAGTCAACTTAGACATAAATCCTTATTGTGTTCAAGAGGGCTTATTCTCACGAATGTTTTACAATTTCAGCCTTCTAAAATTTGATGTACAACCCATAATTTTTAATGTAATATTAAATTTATTAGCAATTTTTAAAAAACTGCTCAGTTTATTCAGGGCACCATTTTAATGAGTCAAATGCCTAAAATCTACTAATCTAACATTACAGTAATATATCCAACAATAACACAGGAAATCCCTCTGGAGTTGGGTTCAGAAGACCCTCCAAAGCTACCCTCACCTCTGGAGGGTAGGGTGTGTGTGTTCCTTCATATCTGCTTCCACTTAAAGGCGGGAGATCTGGAACGAGAAATACCTGTAATAAATACTTCCATGGTGCGGACCTTAGGAATTCATTTATGGTGGAAGGATATGGCCTACCTTTCCTTAAATAATATGGATCTGTATGTGGCATATGGTAGGATGGAACTGTTCAATTCCAATTTGTGTTGGAAAATAAGACAAGGTTTCATTTCACAATTTTAAATGCTACTGTCAAAGGAAAGATAACCAGAAATAACCTTAAAGCTGAAAATGAAACAGAAAAATAGCACTTACATCTTCAATGTTGTTTCTCCTTCAAAAGCAGATCTAATGGATGATAATATGTTGAACAGACACTTTCTTCTTTTTGAAGTAAACATGATTTAATTTTTGGATGTGGTTCAAAGGACACCCTAACCCCACTGAATGGCTGAATATTGTACCTTGAACATGTAGCGGTGCAGCTACAGCAGTCTTTAAGGTTGACAAAATTGAGGGGAGGAGAAAAAGGAGTCTGGATTGGATGGACAGGGCAGAGGAATCACAGCATCACTCAGTGCACATAATAAAGCCAGTAGACGACGTTAAAAAGAATAAAGGTGATAGGAAAGACCATCCTGGACCATTTGTCTATGGAATTAACATCAGTCAAGTCTGGGATTTTGACTCTGAGCTGTGATGCTCTTCTCCTTAGGCGTCCCTTTTGATGGGCTGAATGCCTATCCAAAGTGCTTCTGCTGTAGAGGTCTCGTGTGGAGGGCGGCCTCCTGTAATGGATGCTGGCGCTGTCATAGGAATACATGGTTGCTCGTGGGTCGTTCATACTTGAAAGCATATCTGCGCTGCTCACTTCATTTCTCATTTCCAGGGTGGTAAGAAGAATATTCCCATGCGCATTGATCTGCAGAAGGAGCATATTTTTAGCAAAAGTGTCTATTTCGTTGATACCTAACCCAGGCTTTCATGCTTTGCATGCAGTGTAGGCAGCGCCGAGCATGATACCATAGTCTTTCAAGACTGACGGAGGCCTGATTATTTTGCTTTACACATGTGCAAATTAGCCCATTGCAATTGCTCAAAAAGTCAGGGAGACCATGTGTCCTTTTTCCAGAACATGTCCTCTTTTTAGCCTTTCCTGGGAAATTTTTTTCATTGTCCTTTTCTTTGTGAGCAGGCAGCATGTAGCCTTCTTGTTATTCATAAATTATGTGTAATAATGTGTATGTAATAGTTTTAAATGTAATAATAAAGCATATAATTATAATTATATTATAAATTATAAATAATAATACAATTATTATTATACAATATAATTATACTTTTAATAATTTCAACAGGGAGAAGTGCAGTGTTCTGCACTTAAGAAATAAAAACCAAAAATACAGATATAAAATGGGGGATACTTGGCTTGGCAGCACAACATGTGAGCGGGATCTTGGAGTCGCTTTGGATCACAAGCTGAACATGAGTCAGCAGTGTGATGCGTCTGCAAAAAAGGCAAATGCCATTTTAGGCTGCATTAAGAGGACTGTAGCTTCCAAGTCACGAGAAGTTCCAGTTCCTCTTTATTCAGCATTGGTCAGACCTCACCTTGAGTACTGTGTTCAGTTCTGGGCACCTCACTTTAAGAAAGATGCAGCCAAACTGGAGCAAGTCCAGAGGAGAGCGACAAGAATGATCAGTGGGATGGAAGGGAAGCCCTACGAGGAAAGGTTGGGGGAACTTGGGATGTTCAGCCTGGAGAAGAGGAGGCTGAGAGGAGACATGATTGCCTTCTTTGGATACCTGAAGGGCTGTCATAGGGAGGAAGGGGCTTACTTGTTCATAGCTGCTTCTGAAAGCAGGACTAGAACCAATGGGTCAAACTGCAAGAAAGGAGATTCCAGTTGGATATCCGGAAAAAAATTTCCTGACGGTGAGGGTGGTTCGTCAGTGGAACAGATTGTCAAAGAAGGTGGTGGACTCTCCCTCATTGGGGATCTTCAAGCAGAGGCTCGATGAGCACCTGTCGGGGATACTCTAGGGGGATTTCCTGCTGCAGGGAGGGGGTTGGACTAGATGACCTACTAGGTCCCTTCCAACTCTATGATTCTATGATTAATATTAATAATAATATTCATGTGTTTATTATGCACATGAAAGCAATATATTTGAGTAATTTTAGCTTTTATTTTGTCATGTCCTATCTTTTTTTGAGTGTCCTACCTTTTGGAAGGGCCTTGTCCACTTTTTTGGTTACGACATATTGGTCACCCTTTCAAAACGTGCAACAACAACGTCAAAGAAGGCAGAAAATGGACCACCTTAAGGTACCAATTCTGCCCATCCAGCGCCAACACCGCTGAGACAATGCAAAGAGAATTCTGAGATACAAATGGCATTGTAAGGATGCTGATGATAGATCATCCATAGTCAAAGGTAGTATATCTGAGTATTGGATATTGGGAGCAACGGTAAGGGAGCCACTGCTTAATAACTTGAATTGGTGTAATAAGAGGAGAATGGATTGCCCATCCATAAGCTTTCAACTACAATGGGTAAATGTATGATTTGTCATGTGTAACAGAATTGGTAAGTTGTGACCGGAGTGTAAATATCATTAATGTTGCCCTATTGTTTATACTGCATTATAAAGACAAATAACTCACAAGTGCTAATAGTTTAAATGGATGATTCATGTGGGGCCCATTCATTTTAAAGTGCTGTGCACTCATTGCTTATTACATGGTAAGAGGCAAATGAATTACTGCTTTAAATTAAAATCTTATGAACAAGGTTCTAACTTTTTACAGTGTGCTTGTAAATCACTTCAAGCCTCCTGGTCTGTATGAATCATCAGGGCTAGTCACTTGCTTTGAATTATGTTCTTGCAATCCATATCCGAGTTTATCATGATTGCTAACAAATGTAACACACTTGGCAATTTGCATCTCTAATTATTTATCTTTTTGCCCAGGTTTTATGCATGTCCAATTCTGTAGCCACTTGGGGTCCAATCAAAAGATAATTCTATCCTTTTTGTGACAAAGGAATAATACAAAATCTTCTAAAGTGAAAATAAAAATTCCTATTAAGGTGCAAGGACCTGGATACTGGGGGCACTGAACAATCATTATTTGAGTGCCTAAATACCCCACAAAAGAATCATTATGTTGAGGGAAACATTTCACAAAGAACTGTAAAGTCAATGCAGCCTTTGGGCCAAGTTACAGTGCAAACCTATGAGCACAATCTTAACCATGTCTACTCAAACGTAACTCTATTGTGTTCAATGGGTCTTACTCCCAGGAAAGTGTCTTTAGGATTGCAGCCTTTATATCTCTACTCAGTAGTAAGTCCCACTGTATTCAGTGGTACTCCTAGGAAAGCATGGTTAGGATTGCAGCCTTAGACATCACTGAAGGCTAAAATCCCATGTATATCTACCTGGGAAGAAGTCCTATTGAACATTCTGGGGCTTGCTTTTGAGTAAGCATGCAGAGGTTAGTGCTCTTAACATACATTTTATACTGTTTAATATGTTTTTTAAATCATTTTGTTTCAATTTTTATACATTTGGTTTAGAGCAGCCATTTTCAGCCACTGTACCAAGGCACATTGGTGTGTCGTAGATGGTCTGCAGGTGGGCCACAAGAGTTTGGGGAGAGTCTTTTGTTAGGGTCACTGGGGGATGTGAGCCCCTGATGTCAATGGGCGCGCCTTGTCAATTGTAAAAAAAACGATGGTGTGCCTTGACAGTTTCAGCACTTTCTGAGTGTGCCATAAGATGAAAACATTTGAAAAGAGCTGGTTTAAAGAACTGCAATCTATTTCAATAATTTGGGATCTATACAAGTACACGTCACCCCATATCCACAGGGATTCCATTCTGCCCATAGCAGATATAGAAACGGTAGATATGAAGGAAACCTATATAAAGCATAATACAGTATTCTGCGATTCCCCCCTTCCCTGTGACCATTACCTTTGTTTTCTTTACTAGGTATGGAAACAAGTACATTTTTACTTAACTTTGAGCACAATCCTAACCATGTCTACTCAAAAGTAAGCCTCAGAATTGCAGGATTGCCATTGTCTTAAGGATTCAATGGCGTCGCTAAGACTGCAATCCTAAAGGCACTTTTCTGGGAGTAAGACCCACTAACCATAATAGGACTTAACTTTTGAGTAGACATGGTTAGGATTGTGCTCATAGAAGAATTTCTTCTGTAACTCTTAAAGGCAGGGTGCACTTTTCTCCTTTTTCCTTTGAGCAGACAGCATATAGTCTTTTTGTATTAATAAATTATGTGTAATAAAGTATAAGTATTTATAGTGTTTAAATTAATCACATTAAAGCAATATACTTGAGTGTTTTTAGCTTTCATTTTGTCATCGCCTACATTTTTTTTGAGTGGGTGGCCTACATTTGGTGGAGCCTTGTCTTTTTTTGCTTTTATGATATATGGTCACACTGTGCTTGCTATATGAGGGTGATGGACAAAAGTGGGGTGTTTCAGGAGATGCATAGATAGTGTGGGGATGGAGTTCCCCCTTTTCTGTGGATCCTGTTTTTCACAGGGGGCAGGAACATATCCCCCACAGATACCTCTGTTATAGCTCAGTGTGCTCTGCTTCCTCCACAGCACCAACTTTGACCAGATGCAAATGAAAATACTTGTTCATATTTTACCTGGACTTTATTCATTTCCAGTTTTCTCTTCTCACTCGTGGCTTTTTCCGCTGCTTTTTTCTGATGCTGTGGGCCTTTCCCAAAGAATGTGTAATTTACAAAAGCATATTCCAGTAAGGCCAGAAACACAAACACAAAACATCCCATTAGGT
Organism: Cryptoblepharus egeriae; assembly: GCA_030015325.1. NCBI lineage: Eukaryota > Metazoa > Chordata > Lepidosauria > Squamata > Scincidae > Cryptoblepharus > Cryptoblepharus egeriae. The sequence continues at coordinate 59,163,834 of JAREYC010000007.1, forward strand.
ATATATCTATCGCCTTCACATAAGGAATCTTTGGCAGTGTCTCCCTGAGATGAGTGCTGATAGTGGTCATCGTCAGCACAGTGGTGATTCCTAGGAAGGAAGAAGAAACCTGCATGAGACAACTCTGTGTGTGGGATGCCTTCAATACAATTTTGCTAAAAGGTATTTGTAATGAATTTATTAAAGTAATACCAGGATTCCCAAAGTTAGAAGCACTGCTTGCCAGGAAGGTTTTATGGGAACCTCTGCTGAAATAAGTTCTCATCTCAACAATCAGGCAAGCACAGGGCTTTTTCTGTGAAGGCTTCCTAGGAGATGTCAGACCTTCTCTGCTTTGAAATGGTTCCTGGATATCTACCTTTCCCACCAGGCTTTTAATTAATTCGCATATGGTAATACCACTGCCAGTTTTTCTTTTAAGGATAGATCTTTCTGCGGCATTTTATATTGCCATGTTGATATTATTATTCTGTTTTATATTTTATTATACGTTAAGGTTTTAAAATACAGTGGTGCCTTGTAACACAAACATAATTAGTTCTGGAAGCATGTTTGTCTTACAAAGCGTTCTTTATACAAAGCGTATTTTCCCATAGGAAATATTGGAAACTCAGACAACTGCTTCTACAACCCAAAAATATCCTTATAAAAATATCAACCGTATGTAAAAATGATGACAAAACACTGTAATTGAATTCAAAACACTGTAATATAATACAGAACACAATTACTGTAATATTAATTAAAAAAACACTGTAATATACTGTACAGTAAAACAGAAAAGAAAAACCTTTAGGCCAAGGATGACTAATTTTCACTAAAAGTCTGTTTAGTGTAAAAGACTAAAAGTCTGGTGTCTTTTTGAGCAACTAACAAGGTACCTATCTAATTATACTTTTGTCTCTTTTTGAGGATTTCACGGAAATGTGACATTGCATTGTCATTCAACAGATTCGTTGCTTGCATTGCTACAGCCTTATTTGGGTGGTGCTTTTATATAAAATTTTGCACAATTTCTCAAAGTTTACAAATGTCATTAATCTCATTTGTTTTGAGGGATTCTCCTCCTTATTCTCCTCCTCCCCTGCAGGTGAGATCTCCTCCATAACCTATTACTGTTGGTCACAATGTAGATCCATCAATTCATTTGTTTTACAACGAATTTTCATTGTAAAACTGTTTGTCATACAAGGCAGAATTCCTGAGAAGTTATAGTTTGTCTTACAAAGCGTTCATCTTACCAGTTATTTGTCTTAGGTAAGTATATTTTAAGTATATTTTGTAAGTATATTTTAATGATGGTTTTATTGTTTGTAAAAGCTATTCACTAACTTCTAAAGCTTTTGAGCGTCAAGGATAGGTTCAAAATCTCCTGAGTGAATGAATTCGTAGAGGTGTTTGTTTCTAGTGAGTAAGAAAGCCAAAGTCTTACTGAACACAATTGGTTTACTTCTGAGTCAAATAAAACATTTCTTAAACACCTCTGTGAATTTGACATGATAAACTAAGGTGTGGACATGTGTAGCTCCAATTCAGCTGGATTTTTTGTGTGAAGATCAGTGGTGGGCTCCAGCAGGTTCGTGCCTACTCTACAGAACCGGTTGTTAATGAGAGACAGGACATATAAAGTTTAAAAATAGCCATTTAAAAGTGGCTGCCAGATGGGCAGAGAACTGGTTGTTAATTTCTTTGGTGCCCATCACTGGTGAAGATATGTCTTATTGGACTGTCCACCAGGCTTTAATTACTGCTCCAACATGTGAATTGTGTGTGTGTATCTGAAAACACATTGCTGTTCTCATGATTAGAGAACGGGTTGTGCTTGTGACGCACCCTTTCCCAGCCCTAACTGAAAGGAAGTACTTAGTTCCAAGCCAGCTAAAGATACTTAGAACTAAGCATTACTCAAGGAACGGAACTCATGATTTGTGATTTAAGAGTTCAATTATTGCTGCACCAATACATGAACATAAACATATGTCATGCTGTTTCAAGGTTGCTGTGACAGCAGTGCTGGACAGGCAAATTTGCTGGCAAATACACTTAGGCAGCTCCTTAAATTTTCTAAGTTGAAAGAGTAAATTACCTAATGCAACTCTTGCAGCCGATGCATCGTAGTTGATCCAGAAAGATACCCACGACAGTATAGTAATCAGAGTAGAAGGCATGTAGGTTTGCAAAATGAAGTAGCCGATATTTCTTTTAAGCCGAAAACTCAGTGATAGTCTGGGGTAAGCTCCTATTTTAAAAATAATAATAAAAAGTGATACCAGGAAATCTTGCTTCTTTTCAATGGCATCGCTAAGATTTGCGTCATATGGTGGAAGAGGCCAGTGCATTACTCTTATGATCAGTGATTTTTGACCTTTTCCATCTCATGGCACACTGAAGTGCCAAAATTGTCAAGACACACCATCAGCCTTTTACAACAGTCAAGATACACCATGCTGCCAGTGGGAGGGTCACATTCCCACTGGTCCTGCTAGTAAATACCTTCCCCCAAATTTCTTTGGCACTCACAGCACACCGGTATGCCACAGCACAGCACAAAGTGATTCTTTGGATCACTCACAGCACACCAGTATGCCACAGCAGAGTGGTTAAAAATGGCTGCTAATGATGGACCACGTCCCATACAGTGGGCAAGACAATGCCCAAATACTGGGCATGGTGCTGTACCATTGCCCACCCCACTGTTCTTTTTTGCTATAACTCTTGATAGAATAGAAATAATTCAACATGGTTTGTTTCATTGCATTCTGCATGATATAGTGCGTCAATTGGTGTATAGCATGATGGCATTATTTAAAAAACCGAGACCTTAAAACTTTTGGTGAGTACTGTGTGGTGTCACACCCACTGTGCATATCTCCCACTGTGGCCCGTACCTTCTTGCAGTGCCACCATTATTTTTCAATGTTGTTTCAACTCAAGTATTTACTGAGATGCTGTACTGCTTACCTGTTGCAAATACTACTTTTTTTGAGATCATCTTGTAATCGATAATTGAGAACTGGGGAAGCTCAATTTTATTAACTCCACTAACAGCAGTTTCTCCTCCATTCCAGTAGAACTCAATGTCATCAGTTGTATAACCATCTACAATAGATGAAAAAACAAAACAGTAGATGAAAAAACAAAACAGAGAACATCAGCCTTTATCTCAATCTCTTGATAGCAATGGTTCAATGTTAAGAAATGGTCAGTGCAGGCTTTACATGATTATTATTGAATTAACATTTCATTGTAAACTATATTATTTTTAAAGAAAAATGATAGTTGCAGAAAAAATGTTTTAAAATTGCAGATTCAATTACATGGAAAAATCAAATTAAAAAATACATTTATTTTTATTTTTTGGGCAGATATGCTCAAACATGGAATACAATTCACCATGCTTTGAGTGCTGAAATTCTTCCAGAAGTTATAAACTCACAGAGCTTAATTGTTTTTTATTTTTTTTAAAGGTATATGGGAATGCCAGAAATCAGGTTTATTTCTTTCACATGAGTGGTGGGAAAAAGGGCATGGTCATTATCCAAGCTGGGAGAGGGTTGTTAAATATGCCAAATTAAAGGTGAAGAGATGGAGCTACAATTTCAAGACCAACAGTGCTTTGAAATGGAATTGTGTGTACATGCGCAGAAATGCCCAGTAGTGGGGTGCGTCACTGTGTGTTTATGTCAAGACATTCCCAGTGGTGGTACATGTGTGTGAAGAGATGCCTGCTAATGGGGTGTGTGCAATAACAAGACAGCTTTCGTGCCTTGAGTCTCAAATGACTACATAAGAGAAAAACAATTTTTTCAACTTGACGATGCTGAAATTGTGACTTCTGGTTCATGTTAGCAGGAAGAGGGAAGAGAACCATAGCAGTGTATTCTGAAATAAGGATTCCTCTGTCACAGGAGGATGTGAAGCCACAGAGCAGCTGTAGGGGGCAGACAAGACTTGCAGGATAGCTCTGTGCTATCAGCTAGAAATAGCTGACATTCCCCCCCCCCCCCCAGAAATCCCTGCAGGTTTGAACTTCCAGTTTGCTTATTTATCACACCTATTTTTCACTCTTATGCCACATATGTGAATGTAGCATCACTGCAGCTTGCAACCTTTATGTTGTCAAGGAAATTTCATATTTATTTATTTTGTGTAACAGCAGCAAAAGTATAAGAACACAGCCAGATCAAAGGACCAGTAGTGTAGCTACAGGGGGTACTGCGTAGTGAGTATTGCAGGTGCCACAACACGTGTAACCGGGCCCTCCCACTCGCCATCAGAGCCATTCTGTAATTTTTCCTGGGGCTGAGCACACATTGTTTTGAGCGAGGAATGTTTCGAAGTTGCTAAGTATCACGTGGCTCTTTGCAAGGAATGGTAACAAACACAGCTGTTGCTGAAAACAGCAGCCCCATATATTGGGTCGCCACTCGTAATTCCCCCAAATTAGGGGATTGTGTTCACATATTGGCAAATGGCACAGAGGGTCCTGTCTTAATTTTGTGGAAGAGAATTATAGCAACCCTACCCATATAGGACCCAAATCTGTGATGGGGAAAGGAAATCTTTTTCTGGATCTAGAGCAGTGATTTTCAACCTTTTTCATCTCATGGCACACTTAACAAGGCACTGAAATTGTCAAGGCACACCATCAATTGTTTTTACCATGGACAAGGCACCCCAGACTGTTCAAATGAATGTCAGTCCCCAAATTCCCGCGGCACATCTGAGGACTATTCATGGCACACCAGTGTGTCAGGGCACACTGGTTGAAAATCAGTGATCTAGAGGTTCAAGGGTCCTAGCTGGCTACAATCTCATTATCAATACTAATTGTAGCTAAAGGATCTGGCACACAGGGGCAAAAAATTCGTTAACACTCCTGGGTCAATCTCCAGTGCCATATGCTAAACATAAATACCTACCTACCTATCTACCTACCTCCAATGGGCAGATGTCCAGAACACCCACCACGGATAACTGGGAGGTAGTCTGGGGAGTATCCTGGAGGCCTTAGAAAGGCAATACTGGGTTTTGCTAAAACCAACACCATTCTCTGCACTACACTATCCAGCTGGATACACTACACTACACTAATCCAGCTGCACTACACTATCCACTTCTACTATCCAGTAGGAGGAAACTGGCATGGAAACCGCCTCTCCTGGACCTGTCCTGGAGGTCCCTGCTGTTAAGTTGAATGGGAACTATTCATATATTGTTAACATATATATATATAACTATTCATATATTGTTATAACTATATATAACTATTCATATAACTATTCATATATTGTTAACAAATATATTGTTAAGATATATGTATTACCAGAAGTTTTTCTTTTCCACTAGAAAAAAATGGCTGACAAAAATATTTATAATAGGGTAGACATACTGAATTCATTAAGTAAACATTTTGGATAAAATCAGAAGATGAAAATGTGTCCACTGCAGCATGAACTGGACTAATATATCACATGGTGAATTAAGTTTACCAACAGATGAATCTGTGCATTCATTCTTTGCTTTGACAGTCTGTGCTCCGAGCAGCTGTTCACACATTGGCAGAAAACCAGTAAATGCATAAACTGCGCCAAAGGCCAATAATATGAGAATGAATGCATTACTGCCAAACAGTCCGTGCCTTTTTTTCTTTCTAAAAATGAAACATGTCAAGTCTCACAATTTCAGCTGCTTCCACGTGGAGAGATTTAATTTTGACCTGACTGAATACACAGTTGCCAAGAGCCATCACAACAAGCGGGCAATTCCAGAGTTCTGGTGACATCACAGTCTTGCCTGCATATTCACTTTGAAAGTCAGGACTTGTTGAAAATATGAAAGTATTGGGGCTTTTAGGCTCAGCTGGAGAAACTCTGTAGGTTGTGCAGACTTTGTGGTCTAGTCAAGGAGTCTCATTGCAGAACCCACGGAGTGGTTGCAGCACCGGAACCTCCCCAAAACTAAACTAAAATCTGTATCATCAATTCCATTGAAGGATTTTGGTTTATGGTGGTGTTATTGTGTGGCCTTCGACCTTGGAATACCACTTTGCAATTATGCAAAGCTGGGATCAGGCAGGTTGTGATGTCTGATCTAATCTATTGTTTAATGAGGCAGAGATGTCTGTATTGACTATATTGTCTAATGAGGCAGAGAGGTCCAAAAGCAAATTCATAGTTTTGTCCATAACTGATGTATTGAACCATTGAGAAATACACACAGAGGATTGCAAAAGTAAATACCGTATACAGTTTTTATTATGAAAAAACAATATCACAATAAGGATGACATAAAAAATTGCAGTCAAGTACAATCTCTTAAGTGCTCAAATTGCCTGCCTTTTGCATTTACAGTTTCTTAACTCTAAATTGCCAGGCTTCTACATTTACACACTCTTAAAACTGTGTGTGTTATATATGTGGAATACACACACATACATATATTTAAAAAATTGTTTTCTCACCCTCCATGGGTGATGTATGTATGTTAACCTTAATCTCGGGTCCTCTACCAGAGGCCTGGGAGTTTGAGGGTTCTGCGCAGTATCTTAGCTGTTCCTAGCAATGCACTTTTCTGGATCAAGTGTTCTTGTGTACATCTTGGAATCTGTTGGAGCCATTCTTCCAGCTCAGATGTCACAGTTCTGTCACAGTTCCAAGTGCTCCAGTCACTATTGGGATCACATTCACCTTCACTTTCCACATCCTTTCTAATTCCTCCTCCTTTTCCACCTTTTCATGCTCTTTTTTCCTGATGTTGCTGTCATTCGGTATTGCTATATCTATCACCAGGGCTGTGTATATACACACATACACGCACCCAAAATCCAGCTCAGTGTACATCGAAAGCTCCCCCTAAGAACTGTATAGTGTTGTGTCCAGTATGATAGCTATGGGGGTGGGAGATCTGAGTTCAAATTTCTTCTCACTAAGTATCTCAGGAAGTGAATCTGGTCATCAAAGGTTCATTCATTGTCCAAAACCTTTATTGGCATATAGGTCATCAAAGGTGACTGTGCAGGATTTTTGTGAGGATAAAACTGGAAAAAACTATTTCTTTGAGCTCTTGGAAGAAGGGGAAGAGGACTACATGAAATTTTGGGGGCTTCAGTGGTGGTGAAATAGGCAACACAAAGCAGGCCTCCATCAGTCTTGAAAGACTGTGGTATCATGCTCGGCGCTGCATACGCTGCATGCGAAGCATGAAAGCCTGGGTTGGATTGTTATGGAGGATAGGCTGTTACCCAAGCAGCAAACCTCCCTCTCCACACCACTGAATTAGTCCAATGGAAAGGCAGAGCCAATACGATTGGATCCAGCTGGCGTCGCAGAGCTGGGCTAAGGACAGGAGCTCACCTTGTCTTGTGGGGCCGACCCGGGTCTTGAACCCTGGCCTGCTGGTTAACAGGCACAGCTTAACCGCTTGTGCCACCCACAGCATGACCTCACAAATTTCCAGCAACATAGCCTCACTGTGGCCAGCCATACAGGATAGAGAGCCTTGAGAAAGCATTCAGCACACCTATCTCGACCCTAGGAGAGCTATTCAGAACACCAGTCCATCTTCTGAATGGTATTCCATCTTTCCAAGATCAAGTCAAGGTTTTTGATGAGTGGCTTGTAATCTTTGATGACTTTTCTTCCACAAATCTGTGCAACCCCCCTTTAAAGGCATCTAGGCTAGACACTATCACCCCATCCTGTGGCAAGGAGCTCCCCAGATCAATTACCTGCTGGGTAAATACACATTTTTTAATGCATGTAACTCTTCTGATGCTCAGTTTTAGTGGCTTTCCCTAGTTCTGGTCCAAGTTCTGTTCTAGGTCCTTAGAGAGAGCAGAAAGAACATCAGGCAGTGCTAGCCTCACAGTGATAATGGAGGATATAGTGCCTGCCCTCTTCCTTTAAACATGGTATATTAGAGGGAATTTTGGCAAGTCCTACTTTTTTAAACCCTTCCATGCTGATCTGAACCTGCCTAAACTCCTCTATGCAATAGTTAAACTTACAGGCATTCTGTTCTCCATAGTACTGTATATGGTCACCCTGAGGTAGCCCTCTTTTTTCTTCAGCTGTACCCCATCTCGGCTGAGCTGACTAAAATATTAGAGAGGGCTAAGGAATGTGAGTCTAGGGAGGGGGCTTGCCCCACATCAGAACATGATCAGAAGACAATTGGGAAAATGTAGTGATGCACAGAGCACAGATGCATCATCTATCATCAGGTGGCTAGAAATAAAACTTCTAGAAGGAAATAAGAAGTAATTTCCACAACCAGGAGATATAATTATTGCTGTGGGAGTGAGTGGATGAAGAAGGTGGCTCTAGACCAGTGATTTTCAACCTTTTTCATCTCATGGCACATCATCAGTTGCTTTTACCATTGACAAGGCACACCATTCTGTTCAAATCCACAAGTTTTCCTATTAATAAATGTCCCTTTCCAAATTTCTGTGGCACACCTGAGGTCTATCGCGGTTGAAAATCACTGCTCAGACAGTAGCCTGTTTAAAATCTTAGCTGTGTACTCACCAAGTAGCCCTAGACAAGTGACTCTTAGAGCTGCAAGCTTTCGTAGTGACCATAATTGAGACCTATCCCGCGAGTGCTATGTTCTTTGCTCTATTAGTATATAGGTATGTGCACCCAGGGAGTGCTTAAAAGGTAACGTGCGCATAACGATCATTATGGCAAATGTATTAAAAGTGTTAATAGCATCAGTAAATCCAATATGGCAAAATATCTGGAGAGATTAAAGCACATGGTACTATGTGCAGCCACAGCATACAAAAGCCATAGCTGTACTGACACTGTACTAGCCTTGCCTGGACAGTATGAAGTACTAGCCTTGTACTGGACTCATAGATTTACAGCTTTACTGTGACACTCTTCCAATCTAATATGTATCTGATACAGTCTTCTTATCCAAAGATGAAATGCCAGAGCTCATCGTTGTACCTTTAACAGTGGCAGCCCCCATAGCCATGCCCAATCAAAATGATACATCAAAACCAAATATAAATGTTGAATTTCTTTGTTAGGGTTTTCTTCTTTGCCACTTTGTCCTGCCTTTTTGACTTAAGATTATATTTCATTCCACATCTAGCTCGTTCATGTCTTCCCAAACTCTTAAAGTAGGGGATAATAATAGAAAAAGTAAAGGTCACCTGAGTGTTCATGCTAAACATCATTATTGTTGCTGTAGGAAAACTCCAACAGCTGCACTCCCCCCATTCCCCATTTAACTACACTAATTGTATCACCAATGCACCTTTGCTTCAATGAGGTTCTTTAATCTATCTGCTCCAATCTCATTTTGTCAGAACATTTTTTCCCCACCTCAGGGGTTCTGATATGAACACGGGGAGTTTTTTCCCCTTACTGGCAACAAACCACCAAGAGAGTGCACTGGACTATTTTTATTGATTCACACTGATGCCTCGTCAAATCGACTCTTTGTTTTCTTCCAACATCTATGTTTAAAAATGGTTCTATTTCTGCAGAAAGGATAAAGCACAGCACCAGACTGTTTTGATGGGAAACATAAAATCCCTTAATGAGACATTTTCTATTCCTCCCACGATACCTTATTTAATGTGGGAGCCAATTTTGTGGTGTCATCTGCTGAATGCTCAAAATTTGATATTTAGCCTTTTACATTTGACAATTAGTATTCAGTAACTGAAGTTCTATATATGAGAGTAATTGATGGTGGTCGTTAGTATTGTAAAGAGGACAAGGAGGCTGAAATCATTCTAAACAGAAGAGATACTCATTGGGACCAACACAGACTCAGAGATCTGCTTATCAGGCAAGCAAAACTTGTGATCCACTGAGTCATGTCTGCCTGGGTGCTACAATTTTTATATTCCTAGGCAGGTAGCAAAAGCTTACCCAGTGTATGGTTTGGTAGATCATCAGTTGTATAGGCCTGTGTTTGTTCTGTATGTATGATAGTATAGCAGTGCTATACCACTTATTTATTTACCGAGTCCAGAGTTTTCTGGTGGTGGAAGGATTAAGCCTCTGGTGGAGTTTCCTGTTGTCCAGGGCATGCCTGACTGCTGGGAATGTCATTCATTTCCACAGTAGTCTTTGATGCTCCTTCCATGTACCCCCCTTTTTGTCCCCACAACAACCCTGTGAGGTAGGTAATTGTACAATGGGCAGCTCATAGAACACTTCTATCTCAGGTGGAATCCTTCACAGTGGTTAATTCATTGCCAATTTAGGCCAGACAACTCACCCACTTTTCCCATGATGGCATGGGAATGTCAGAGCATGGCTATGCACTGCTTAACTTCTCAGAATGGTGCAGAAATGCCTTATGGCACTTTTGTGACACCCTCAGGTCAGTATGGGACTTGTTGGGTTAGGACTGTACTGTCAATGCATAACCCTATTCCTGATTTCTCTGACTAAGGCTGCAATCCTAAAGACACTTTCCTGGGAGTAAGACCCATTGAACACAATGGGGCTTAATTTTGAGTAGACATGGTTAGGATTGTGCTCTTAAGCTCTATTATAGTCAGTGGGACTTACTTCTAAGTAAGTGAGGTAAGGATTGCAGCCATAATGACATAAAAAGAGCCAAAGATCCACTGATCCAGCTTACTATATCTTACAGTGGAGAAACCGGTTCATGTTTGTGCATTGGCCTTACTCCCTCAGGAGTGGTGCAGAAGTGCCTTATCGCCCTTTTGCAACACCCTGACCAGCAAGAGACTTGTTCAGGACTTGTGCCAGCATAAGCAGGGGTTTTAATTTCGTTGCTAATCATGTCCCCTCCTCAGGCATCTTGAGTGAAGAGTTGGGGGAGAGCAAATGAAGATGGGGAGCCCTGAACCTTCTGTCATTTTGCCATCTCTTCCACCTCATGACTCACTGAGCTCCCCAATGAGAAAGAGTGAGCAGGTGGAGGATCAGGAAACAGCAGCCCACTTCTTCCTTCATCTCTGCCTTCAGGCTGCTCCTGATCACCAATGTGTGGGGTGCAGCTCCTGATCACCAACATGCCTATCCCGTATCACATGTTTGGGGCTGATAATACAGTCCACGTCCATTGTGTTCAATGGTGCTTACTCCCTAATGTCAGCCCAAGGCAAGGGGAAACTTTTCTCCTTACATGAAAGAGAGCCAATGGCTCTCTCCTGGATCTGAGCAGAATGGAGTAGCCTGGAGCCTCTCTGTGCCACCTAGGAATGGGTCTAGGATCCAGCATAACTGCCAGGTCCTGGCCCCACCTCCTGACCCTGGGAATGCCCACTGCAGAAACATTTTCCCAAGCAAGTGTTTTACAAACCATGGAAAATGTTGCAACAACTTACAGCTTTCAATTTCCAGTGTGCAGTTTTGTTCATCCAGGGGGTACCTGCGCAGATCCATCATGCATGCAGCTGTAGTGGTGATCCTGAAAGGAGACCAAAGTATGATCAGGAAACAATATCATGTGGACTTCTGCCTTTGCTCACCTATTTTAACATTATAAAACAAACAAAAAAAACATGTTCTGTGGGACATGAATGTGGTTAATGTAAAGTAAATTATGAAATATCCTTGTCATAATATTTCCTCTAGCCATGGCTCGCAACACCACACTAAACAAAACCAACTTTACATTATAATACTAGAGTGTTTTCTTCACCTGCCATTTCTTGCTGCTTTAAACCTTACTACCCGTTTAATTAAAGATCTAGTTCAGATCTAGTTCTACTTCTCCAAACTTTCATTTTCAAGGCTCCATGACCCTAAACAATTGTGCACAGTGGGAAATTTCAGCAGATGAAGCTTTTCATCTCAAAGATCACAAGCTATACCTGCTGAAATTCCCTCCTCTACACAATTGTTAAAGGTCCAGGAGCCCTGAAGATGACAGTTTGAAGACTCCTGATTCTAGTTCATGCCATCCCAAACTCTTGGAGTGGATAATAAAAGTTTAAAGGTCAGCTGAAAAGTACGGTGCAAATGCAAAAGACACTTGCCTGGGAGTAAGACTGATTGAACACAATGGGGCTTACAGTTGAATAGACATGGTTAGGATTGTGCTTTGATTTTAGCCTTTGATTTTAGGCTCAATTCTGGTTTGGGGCTTAGTTTTTAGTTCTTTATTTTTAGATTGAGTTTTAGATTTTAGTTCTCAATTTCAATCTTCAGTTTTAGTATGGTGGAAGTTAGCACTTCCCTTTTAGGACTGGTCTAGGTCAGACCAATAAAAACGTTGGGGGCACTCAGCCCCCCCAAAACTGTGTCCAGTTCACTAGGGATTCCAGCCGTGAAAGTCTTAGCATGTTTACTGTTACTGCCTTACAGCACAATCCTATGCATGTCTATTTGCTCTTGAAAGTCAGTTCCAGTAGGCTTACGGTTGAATAGATGTGTGTAGGGTTGCATCCTAAAAATACAGTAATTTGATTTTATAGATTTTTAAGACAGGCAAAATATTTTTTAACATATGAAAAATGAAATACATTTCCAGAGTAAAAAAAGTATAAATTCCATCAACTGAAAGTTCAATACAAGAAACAAGAAACAAGAAACCTTTGGCTTGTGCTTTCAGTTCAACTTGGGAATTGTGTGCATAACACCAATTTATATGTAGTTCCCTATATATCAAAGAAAACACAATCAGTGTTTTATTTCTGTACACTTAATACCCATGGCTTGATCAAGGCAAACTTAATATGCAGGACAGCATGAAGATTCATTCTCTTTAGCTCCACTTAAAGTTGAAAATATAAAGCAACATTGCACTATATTTTATATTAAAAAATATGGAGTTGAAGCCTATCAAAGAAATTTCAGCAACCTTGCTGTTTTTCACTGTGGGGCTATAAATTCAATATAATAAAATTTATAACCAAAATTCTGACAGAGCTCTAACAACAGCCCTGCAAACAAGATGCTATTAAAAAATGTTGCCCATGAACGGGAAGTAAAATTTATTGCAAACAGCAGTTGCATTTGACAGGGCAAATACACTGCACATAAAAAACCAAAATGGAGTGGAAATGGCAAATTTAAGGAAGCATCCAGGGAAAAACAAAAAATGGTAGTTCATTCCTAAACCCAGGTCGTGGTGGATTTTTCTTTATTGTGTGCTAAGTTTGCCCAGAAAAGTGCCAGCCACTAGTACTAAGAGAGAATATCCCATAAAGCAAGGAGGGAACTTGAATTCTTTATCCCAATGGTATTCAAAATGGGGGTTGAAACCCCTTGGGGAGTTGCAAGAGGGTGGGATCCCCCCCTCTTTCCTGAATACTGTTGCTTTATCCCATTTTTTCCTCAAACTGTTGATAAGGACACACTAGTTGGATCTTGAGCCAATTTCAGGTGGGTCTTCATTCATTTCAATGTGTATTTTATTTTTTAAACATTAGGCTTGATGATACTAGTGCTAAAAATAAATGTCACTGCATATAGGGAAATGTTACAGATCTGTAGATTTAACAGCCTACAACATATAGAATAGTCAATTATAATCTTTCAGATTATATTGGCAGAGTTAGAAGGTTTTTCCTTGATTTTCAATAATTACTTTAAATTTATAATTGTAAACTTTTAAATTTTTATTTAATTGATTTTATATGTTTTGGTCATATGGTTGATGATGTTACTTCCAGCCATGCCTCACTTTTAGGTAAATGACATAGCTTTAAAATGTCATTCTAAAAAGTGCATCCTGGTGCTAAAAGGTTTGAGAAACACTGATTTACCCCCATATTATGTCTTATGTATCATATTTTATAATAAATGCAAATAATTTACAGGCTCTTACTGTCATAAAGCATTAAAAATGTGGAAGTCAACTTAGAGTGATTTGGTCTACTCTACTCAATCACTGCCAGACCCTATCATTCATTACCGCCTCATTCTTGTTCACATTTTGGTCCCAGGCCACCCTAATAAATGAGATGAAGCTATGACAAAAAGAACATTCTGGAAACGTAGACCTTGGTAATTTATGTTCACTTTATTTTATGATGGAAATATAAGTGGTAATACAAGGCAGAGTGCAGCAGGCATTTCTCCAGTTTTCCTTTTAGTAAATGATAACTTAGGCCACTGAAATATCCTGTGCAAAGCTCTCCTTGATTTTATGACGCCCTGAATTTAGACAACAAAACTGCCTGCAATTTTTTTTCTGCAATGTTAAAGCATAGTGTTTATTAAGTTTTTTTTTTAATAAAATAGCCTCGTTTTATTTTTCTTTCAAATTTACCCATCACCTCAAGGAAAGTCTTCAAATAAAACCAACAGAGAGGATGTTTACTATGTTTAATTCTCATTTGGGTATTGCTCCATTACATCCTTGGTGATATTTCATGCCTTCCAGATGTATTCAATAGATATTTAAAGGATTTCACTTTCTCCATTCAAGATGAAAAGGAAAGCTACAGAATATTGAAAGCGGCTTACCAACCATTAAACAATATTATTGCCCTCCTGTGGTTTCCTGGCTTCAGTACATCTCCCAAACCTTCCATGCCTATTCTTGCTTCCAAATGCTTTGGAGTACTGAAAGAAAATGTTTTAGCCTTCGGAAGGGGTAAGTCTGGGCAATTTTGCTCTGTTGTTGACAGCAATTTATAAAGCACTTTTTAAAAATGCAAAATTTGTTCTTACAGGTAGGGATATTACAGTACTCTCTCTTTGAGCTCAGTCCTATCCCTGACTACTCAGGAGTAAACTCCATTATAGGAAATGGGACTTACTCCGAGGTAATTGTGGACAAGATTGTAGCCTTTATTATATTTATTTCTTTATTATATTCATTTATAAATTTATTATATTTATTGTAGCCTTTATATATATATATATATATATATATATATATATATATATATGGTCACCATTTGGATATAATTAATGAACTACACTATCCCCCAACTCCAGAGTAACTATGGGAGCACATAAGACACTTTACATGCACCCCTAGTGAAAACCTATGGGAAATTCATATTGGAATCCAGAGTAAGTTGTTCTTACACTAGAACAAGGACTCCCTGCAGTTACTCTGGATTTTGCCCTAATTTACCTTCTTTTCTAACTCCAACAAATTCTTTCTCTTTTCTAATCCCAGTTGATCCTTCTTGAGTGTATTTGCAGTGCAATCCTAAGCATATCTCCTCAGAAATAAGTCCCATTGTGTTCAATTGCACTTTCTCCCAGGAAAGTGTGGTTAGGATTACAGCCTTGGTAGGCCTGGGCATTCATTTAGGAAAAAATAAAAGATTGAACTGAATCAAACCCATTCAGCCAAATTTCATGTGTCATGAAATAAATGCTTCTAAGGCCTAAATAGCATATGGCTATATTTGGTTCGTAATTTCCTATTCATTTTCACAGTAGTCTAGCAGAGTAGTAGGTGTTTTTTAGACAGTTTTAAAGACATTAAATGAGTGTTAAAGCTCTTTCTAATGGTTGCCTCTTAGGATCAGGACACTGTTTTTCCCCAGTGCCCTGGATAAATGCAATATTTTAGGCATTGTGGGGCAGAAATATGGTAGCCACCAGAAGGAATTTTGAAGATCCTTTTGTACTGAAAAGATTATTTTTTTTAAAAAAACTCCAGCTCTATAAAACAACACTATTTGATTATATGAAAATAATGGTAATTAAAACGAGAGTTATCTAAAATGACTGATGTTTCAGTGTCTGAGGGTTCAATCCTAACCTACGTTGGCACAACTCATTGGTCTTCCCTTTCTCATGGTGATGTAGGGAGGCAAGCACATGTCTGTGCACTGGCCTAACACCCCCCCAGGAGTGGCACAGAAGTGGCAGCATGGGACTTTCCTAGAGCTTATGCCGTCCTAACCATGAGGGGTGGGTTGGTTTGCAGCCATAATGTGTGATTAAATAAACAGGACCTTAAATGCAAATGGAATGCTAAATTGAGAAAAATATCTTGTACACTTCTAATGTTTAGTCATCCGAGAAGTCTCAAAATTATAAGCTAGAGTTTTGGAAAATGGGATGTCTTTCTGGCATGACAAATACGACGAATTACAACTACATAGATGAAAGTGCCCATATGTCTATTGAACAGCACATCACTGTGTAACGGATGATGATTTTATTGGTTTTGGAAAATGTATAGCATTTGACAGTGTTACTATTATTTGTATTAACGTGGAATTGCTTCATTGTCCTTGGCTTTCTCATTCTGAATCTGGTTTGATATTGTATGCTTGACCTAAACAATTGAGTTCTTCTTTTCTGCCCTACTATTAGAGGCTATTATAACTTCAGATGCTGTTTGTGAGACAAAAGAACCTGCATTTTATTCTCTCAGCAGGCCTGCATTTGAGCTCAAAAAAGGTCACGGTGTTTCAGGGAAAGATGTAGTTATTCTGTGGATGTATGAGAGTACATATGTAAAAAGAAGATTCACATTGGTCCCTGATCCATGTGTGCCTGGCTACTGTCAATAGCTACTATGAATCTATTATCAGCTGAACATTTCCTGTTTTATACCATATGGTTATGGACTAGGAAATTTGCAAGCTGAAGCTGCCTCACCCCAGATTATGCATAGGAGGTTTACTCCCCAAATCCAGAGTAACTACAGGAGCACGTCAGAGACTTTATGTGCACCCGTAGTTACTGCACCACCTAGTGAAAACTTATGGGAAATTCATATTGGAATCCAGAATAAGTTGTAAGCAAGGACTCCTCGTAGTTACTCTGGATTTTGCCCATAGATTGCTAGTTGGTCTGGGTGGGGAAAGACATCTTTTAACATTTCATCTGGAAAGCTATACCTATTGGCTAATTGTTCTGATCTTCAGAAGCAGATAACCTGTGTTAATCTTAAAATTAATTCTGACTTTTAGCATCAGTATGTCTATTCTGATTTGTGGCTTTGTACATATTTTGGTATATTTATAAATAGCAAACTTTTCTTCAGCTAAGGTTTCACTCCTCAAATTTCTTACTTAAAAGAAGTCCCATTTATTTTAATGGATTTCCCTTTATTGCCCTCAGCATTAATGGCTTGAGGATTGTGGCTCTGGGACTCATTAAGAGCATTGTTTGAAAAATCTATTGCAGTCTTGCAGAAATAAAGATGAAAGGGACAGTAATTAAAGTTGTACCTTGCAGTGGATTTCCAATTTGCATGCAATTAGCTGGCACACTGATGACAATATTAATATATATCAAGAGAAATCTTGTAACATAGGTTTTGGGTATGAATATGGAGCGAGGCCCAGTTTTACTTTCTCTCCACAAGCAGGGAAACTCATGTGCAGCAACCAAAATTCAAATGAGTAGCTAGAGTAAAACCTGTCTTAACTGCAAGTCAAAGAGTACTGATGATAAATAAGGTTCTGTCTAGAAGTAAATTACAGGGAATGTCTGAATAAAATAGGAACTAATTATTCATGCTTGGGTTAAACCCCTAACAGCACAATATTATTATTGAGGCTTACTCACAGAGGTGTGTATAGGATTGCAGCCTGAGAACACAATCCTAAACATATCTATTCAGAAAGAAGCCCTATTGTGTTCAGTTGACCTTACTCCCAGGAAAGTGTGTTAGGATTGCAGCCTCAGTTTCATCGACTTTTGAACAGAACAGCTGTAAGGAAATGTAAGTATCATGTGACTTGTGCCCCCAAAACTATCAGGGGATGGACAATGAAAAGCTACCTTCTATGGAGTCAGATCATTGGTATATCACATGCAGGGATGTGGAGTCAGGGAAGGCAGACTCTCACTTATACAAGGAAAATTGCAGCATCCCCTGTGATTGCACCCATACTCCATCTCCTTTCTGAGAAGTTGTGCGATTAGAGGGGAAGTGGAACTCTTGTCTTCTGCAGATCCAGGTCTTCATAGAGCTGTGGCAACGAAAGCTCAGCTTCTGTTACAATTGTGCATGCACTATGTAAAAATAATGTCATCCAGATATTTGGCAGTTGATGTCATCGCAACTGGGATGTGATGATGTCATTGTGTCACCACCATAACTCCAGGTCACCAAGCTCCATGCACCAAGCACCAAACTCCATGCACCAAGCTCTTCTTCAGCCTTGGACCTCACCATACGTCACTGAGAAAACTCAATATTGTCAACACTGACTGACAGTGATGCACCAAGTTGGAGGCATGAATTTTTATATGCTGTCCTTGAAGATGCTTGAAGATAGTGGAAACTTCTGCATGCAAAAAACTTAAGTTGCTCCCCCTTTGGAAACAATAGGCATTTTCCTCTGGGATTGGTGACAGTTTTTGTCAGTACCGGGGCAGGGTAGAAAAGGGCAAAATACTCTCCCTGTGCAGTGCAGAGCAATCCTTAATCCCACCTCAATGCTATTTACACTTAATAAGTAAAACAGACAGAGCCAAATTTAATGCAATGTGCAGATTGACCCTTAAAAGTCTGATCAATGAGTGATGAACATGCGCATTTGAATCACCCCCACACTTATCAACCCATGAAAGTTTATGTACGTGAAGATACAAAGTGTTCTGCTTTCAGCTGTATATTATGCAATTTTTAACTATCCATGCCTTTTTGTGCTTGAATAATATACCATTTTAATATCATAGCTAAAAATATAATATATTCCCATCTTAAATATCAGAGTCAATGGGTGGTTGTCCAGCTATAGAAAGATATGTCCCATATGAATCTGAAGCATTTACTGTGTCCAAAAATCCCTCTAAGCATCTTACCACTTATAAGCTTATTTTGAGCTGTCAGTTTGATGGAAAGGCGCCACAACCATGAAGATGGAAGGCAATTAGAAAGACACATTCTCCTCATGCTCTGTTTAGCAAACGATAACCACATTCAGGAATTTATCAACCATTTCTTTATGGGTTCCTTGCTTTCTCTTTTGAAGCTGAAAAACTTTACCTTCCCCCTACAACACAAATGTCATTTATCTCCACCACTGAGGTCTACTATTTCTGGAGAGACCTAATGGCAATTTCTGCTGGAATCACTCAAAGGGGAATTGAGGAGTGCTGTACAAAATTAATGACAGCACAATCCTTTTACTTGCTAGCATGCCCAATTTCACTAGATAACCATGCTTTTCCTTCCTATTTTGGTTGTGTGGGATAGTATTTTGCTGGTTCTCAAGATGGTTTTGCATACGGGGTGGGTGTGATGTCTTACCACAGGGCCAAACTTGACATGCAGGCGAAAGGAAGATTGACAGCAGGCAAGAGGCACTCTTTCAAGAGAGTGTTTCTCTTTTATTTAGCAGAGGAAGCGTAACTGGCCCTCCTCACCCCAGCAGTGTCTGTTCTAGTGGCTTCTGCTGGTGTTCTTTTGCATTTTTGATTGTGAGCCCTTTTGGGATAGGGACCCATTAGCTATTAATTAGCCATTAATTTTTTTCATTTTCTTTGTAATCTGCTTTGTGAACTTTTTAGTTGAAAAGTGGTTTATAAATACGACAGACAGACAGACAGATAAATGAATTGTGGGACAACTGCATTTTTTCCTATGAATAAGCTCACAAAATTCTGGTGAATGTCATGTGTGGTCATAAATCTCACACAAGTGGGTAGAACCTGATGTATGAAACTCATTGTGCAATCCTAACCAATTTAAGCCAGCACAATTAACCAATTTCCCATTTCTGTGGTGGCATGGGGAGGCACGCACATGTCTGTGCACTGTTCTAACATTCCCCCCATGAGTAGTACAGAAATTCCTAAATGACACTTTTGTGACACCCCCAGGCCATCACAGGACTTGTGCTGGCCTAACTGGGTTGAGGATTGCTCTGTTATTGATGTGTTTTATTCCAGAATGCAGTGGCACCTCACGTAACTAATTTAATTCCTTCCGGAGGCATGTTTGTTACGTGAAACATTCTTTACGCGAAGTGGATTTTCCCATAGCAAATAATGGAAACTCAGACAATTGGTTCCAGAACCCCAAAAAATATTCATATAAAAATATGAACTAGATGTAAAAATGATGACAAAACACTGGAATTGAATTCAAAATCTGCATTCAATGTGCAGGATCCTAAGAAGTCTACTTAGGCTGCAATCCTAAAGACACTTTCCTGGGAGTAAGACTTAGACACAATGGGGCTTACATCTGAGTAGTCATGGTTAAGATTGTGCTCTTTCACTATCACTAATGGAGTCACTGCTATCCTTTGGCTCAAAGGAATCTTTGTCTTTTTGTGCAACTTTAATGTTCCCAAGCTTCTGATGGAGGGCAGCATTAGAACATTGATAAGGCACACCTTCCAAGCTACCACACACACATCCCACATACAAACCTGGCTCTGGCTGCTCCCCCCCCTGGACCCCACATGAGTTCCCTGGCCATGGAAGCCTATTCAAAACTTTGCCCAGGGCCCCACTGTAGCTCAAGCTAGTCCCCTTGTCCCCCCTCGTCCCTTTGTCCCCTCTGTGGGTTCCCTTGCCATGGAAGCCTGTTCCCAACATCCTCAGAAGTGTTCTTTACCCAAGACAGTGTTCTTTACGCAAGTCAAAATTTCTGAGAAAATTTTGTTCTTTACCCAAAACGTCCTTTACCCAAGTCGTTCTTTGGGTAAAGTCGTACCCAAGTTGTACCCAAGGTACCACTGTACTTGCATCTTTGGTGTGGGAATCTGTCAGTTTTAACAACCCCCTCCCTAAAGACATTAGAAAGGTACATCCAGCCTTTGACAGGACATCTGAGGGTTGGAAAGGCAATGCATGGCCTTCACAGGGCACAAAAGATAGACTGGAAGCTTTAGAAAGGCTCACCGGGTTTTAATGAAAACTGGAAATGGCTTTCTAAGGCCTCTGGCAAGACCTCTGAAGCCTTACCAAGAGACCTTATTGGAGAGGCCATGAACAACATCTCCAGCCTCACAAAGGTATCCTCACAAAGGGATTAATTGAACTATCTTGACTCCACTAAGCTACATCACTGTTGCTGGCTGGAGTTGGGAAGAGAGACGTTTCTGAGATAGAAAGTGTTTCTATCTTACTTTTCTGAGATAGAAAAGTTTCTGAAGGGATAGGTTTCATATAAGGGCTGTGGGTGGTGCAAGCGGTTAAGGCGCTGTGCCTGTTAACCAGCAGGCCAGGGTTCGAGACCTGGGTCGGCCCCACAAGACAGGGTGAGCATCTGTCCTTTGCTCAGCTCTGTGATGCCAGCTGGATCCAATCGTATTGGCTCTGCCTTCCCATTGGACTAATTCAGTGGTGTGGAGAGGGGGGATCTGCTGCTTGGGTAACAGCCTATCCTCCATAACAATCCAACCCAGGCTTTTGTGCTTCGCATGCAGCGTATGCAGCGTTGAGCACGATACCATAGTTTTCCAAGACTGACGGAGGCCTGCTGCTTTATATATATATAAAGCAGCAGAATATATATATATATATTCTATGATAAGATTACTTCTTGGCAATGGAACTGGTTTTCTTGCATTGTCCAAGTCACCCGACAGAGCCAATGCCACTCGACGTTCTCCACATTTCTCAGAGCCCCCAGTGAAATTACAGTAACAAATCTACTTTTGCTCTCATAAAAATCCCATAATTGACCCCCCTATTTTGGGTGCCTGTGATTTTGGTCATGAAAGAGTTTCTGAATAGCCCTTGACTGGCTGTGTTATTGCTTGTGGGATATATTTTTAGGCCGGGTTAAAGCTTAAGCTGCTGAAAATTTGCAGCTAAAGGCACAAGAGGCATTTAGAAAAATATAACTTTGCTGAAGCATTTGGGCTGATTTGGCAGTACCCGTGCTCTGTTTAATATAAACGTGCTTAGCCTGGACGAGAGAAGGCTGAGGGACCATGATAGTGTTCTTCAAATCCCTGAAGGGTTGTCACATGGAAGAGGGCAAAGATTAGCTCTTTGCTTCCCCAGAGAGTTGGACTAGCTCTATCGGGCTTAAGCTGCAGGAGTTGAGATTTCAGTGAACTATCTTAAAAAACCTTAATCATAAAAGCAGTTTTATCAATAGAACTGATGCCTGAGGAAAGTGGCAAGTTTTCTCTTGCTTGGAGGTCTCCAAGGATAAGCTGAACAGGCGCCTTATTGGAATGCTCTATACTAGAGCAGTGATTTGCAAACTCTGAGGGAGCTTTACTCCCTTAGTAAGGCTGCAATCATAACCTTTAGTTAGTCCTGTGCTGACCTGCAGGTGTCATAAAAATGCAGAAAGACATTTCTGTCCCACACTTGCATTGTTAGGCCAGTGCTAAGAAATATGCTGACCTTCCCGCAACATCACAGAAAGATAGGTTAAGTGAGTTAGGTTTAATTTAAATTATAAATTAATAAATAAATCCTAAATTTATTAGGATTGCTCCCGAAAGGTAAAATCCATAGCAGTTACGGGTCCACGCAGATATGTCACCCTCTAGTGTTATCTTATGGAAAGCCATCTTAACTGCTCTGGAGCAAGGGGCTTAATTTCACTTTAGGAAAAAAGGCCTATGTCTTTTTGGGGAGAGGGTAGCACAGTAAAATGACCCCTAGGATTGTAGGGAATCCTTTCATTCAGGAATGAGGGAAACCCTTTACATTTACTGGGGATCCTGCCAGGGTCAGAGGAGGTTAGGGAGCCCTGAGGAGCACTTGCAGG
This sequence comes from Cryptoblepharus egeriae, assembly GCA_030015325.1. Lineage (NCBI taxonomy): Eukaryota > Metazoa > Chordata > Lepidosauria > Squamata > Scincidae > Cryptoblepharus > Cryptoblepharus egeriae. The sequence goes on from JAREYC010000007.1 coordinate 59,186,394, forward strand.
GCTTCCCACAGATTGGAAACAGTGATAGTTCCAGTCATGATGGATTCAACTTTTCACTCGGTAGCTGAAATAGAGATACATCCACAGTCTTTATCCATGAGAACCCCAGTCCATCCATCCATCCATCCATCCATCCATCCATCCATCCATTTATTTATTTATTTATTTATTTATTTATTTATTTATTTATTTATTTATTTATTTATTTATTTATTTATTTAATTTCCGTCCTTCCTTCTTTCCTTCCTTACTTGCTTGTTTGCTTGCTTAAAGTGCAATCCTATTCATGTCTACCCCATTGACGTAAATGGGGCTTACACCCAATAAAGTGCAGATAGGATTGCAGCCTTACTTACTAACTTACTGCAGATTTCCTATTTTATTCACATATTTTTTTGGGGTGGGAGTGTGTTTGGACAAAATTGTGAAGTGCAGAAAGTGATGCTGTGTGTTTTTATTGCATTAATACTGAAAAAAACCACCACACTGTAAGCCATCACTTACGTATATCATTGGTGTCGTTATTGCAGGCTGCACAGTGTGGCTGCACAGTGTGCAAGCAGCTAGTCAGCTGGTGGTCTGTTCCATCATTAAGTTCTGACATGGAGGGTGGTTCAATGGGTGGATTGGGCCACGGAGAGGGCTAGATGTAGCGGCAGTCTTTGCCCAGCGTACTGTGCCTTCTCCTAGGATGGGAAACTTGATATGGCTGTCCTTTGTTCTGTGCCAGCAAAATAGCTGGTACAGCTCCAAGGAGATCCATTGGTGCCACTGCCACAATGCCTTTACTCAGGGTAAAGAAACATCCTTTCTTTATGATAAAGAAACATCATAAAGAAACATCCTTTCTTTATGAGGTATGAGCAGGCAAACTAGTAGCAATATTTGTGGGCAAGTAATCTTTATAAGTTTATTGAAACCTAAAATTTTACATTTGAAAACTACACCAAGGAGAATTTTACACCAAGGATAATGCGTTCTTTTCCATCTGCTTCTCCACAGAGTAAATTGATGGCTACGAGTGTAAGTTTTACCCACCACTTTGACCTACTTGGAAGTGGCCATGCTCCAAAATAAAATTGGCACAATGCAAGAGGTAGGATTTGTTTGCCTTCACCACCCTTGGGCAAAAAATTTCATGAAAAAACATACCTATTACATACAAAATAAAAAGAGATGTAATATGGACTCTCTCTGTTTCTAATGAGTATAAAACATCTTTCTTTTGATTGTGAGTAAAACAGCAGTTACGATCCACTTTTTGTCCTGTGCTGACTACCATTTGTTATGGCCACTCAGAGCGAGATAAAAGTGCTCAAGGGGGACTTCCTGAGAAGGCTAAAGAAAATAGTTTTTGTGATAATTCATTCCTGTCTGCCATTTCTTCTTTAGAAACCTATTCTAGTAAGCAGCTGCAAAGGAAGATTAAATATTACATACCGCAAACCATAAAGGACTGTTCCATCTGGATGTAGCCGAATCATTCGATTCTTCACAGTAACTCCATGAACAAAGGATTTCTTGTCATTCAGAAAGTATGTATCTGGTACCCAGAGATAGTCAGCCACTCTGTTATCTAAAGTCAGATTCAAAGGTATTCCCGAGTATGATAGTCTTTTATCCCTCCAGGATTGTTGGAAATACATCGTGAGCGTGTAGTCCTGGAAACAAAGCAAAAAAGGAATCGGTATGCACACTTCACATCTCCTTTTTGAAGATCTGGAGATTGCAAGCGATGCCACCATATTTTTTATGCTTCACAGGAAATATCAACATTTCATGGGATTTGCTGGAATTGGCAGGTTGACATCAGTTTTCTGCTTGTTGACAGAAACAGAATTACAGCCCAGTCTTATTCATTCCAATTCCTGTTGATGCAGCAGTCCCAAAATGGCAATCAATGGTGTGATACTTGATGGCTTGACCTTTTTCCTTCCAAAGATAAATCCTGCCTGGTTTTGTGAAATGAGAGCCAGAGCAGGGTGACCCTATAGAATGGAGGACAGAGTGCCTCTACCTTTAAGCATTGCATAGAAGAGGGAATTGAGGCAGGTGTTGCTTTTTAAACCCTTCTATGATGGGCTAAACCTGCCTCAATTCCTGCTTCTGTGCAATGCTGAAAGGTAGAGGCACTCTGTCCTCCATTCTATATGGTCACCTTGAGCCAGGGACCAAAATGGAGTTAGGTTAGACTGTGTGCATTAGGAAAAAAGCATGACTAGTTTAGCCCCATGAAATATCTAATGCTGCGTTTAGCCTGGTGGTGCATCATCATAAGAAGTGAAGTCCTGGCAGTGCACTGCAGGCCTGACATAGAGCACAAGCCTAACCATGTCTACTCAAAAGTAAGTCCCATTGTATTCAATGGGTCTTACTCCCAGGAAAGTGTCTTTAGAATTGCAGACTTAATTTAGATTTTCATATCACAAAAGCTTAGAGTACAATCCTAAACATGTCTACTGAAAAGTAAGCCCCATTGTATTCAACAGGTCTTACTCCCAGGAAAGTGTCTTTAGGACTGCAGCCATAATCAAGCTGTTTGAATACCACTCAGTCAATAGGTTTATGTAACATACATGCAGGATTACAGCCGAATTAAATATTTTTAATAAGCTGTTTGCACCATGTTAATTACTAGAGCAGGGATTTTCAACCTTTTTCAACTGACAGCACACCACCCAAGTCACTAAAAATCCCAAGGCACACCACCAGATTTTTTTAAAAAATTACATTGAATTATTACAAGTTCATTTAAATTATGGGAATTATAATTTAATTTAATTAATACATAGAAATGGACAATTTACATGTATTAATTAACATCACAAACACACACACACACATATGGAAATTACGGAAATTTACAATCAGCTGAGACTATACTTCTCTGAGTTTGAAAGGATCTTCCTCATAAAGTTATCTGGAGGAGAGGAAATTCCACTCCTTGTTTATCTGGTACTCCTGATAGAAACAAGTCCCCTCTCCCACTTTTAAACATAAAAAAACTTCTGAAAATAAAAAAAGTTTTGTAGCAAAAGTTTTATCAGCTGTATCAGATAAAGGAATGGGATTCATCTAGGGATGTAGGGAGACAGATATAATGAAAGGCAATTCTATACATTTGGAAACTAAGGACTTGGAGCATGGTGACCATCTGCCCTCTTTTTCTAGGACATGTCCACTTCTTTAGCCCTATGTCCTGGAAAGAAATTCTTCATTGTTCTTTTTTTCCTTGTGAGCAGGTATCATGTGGTCTTCTTGAAATTAAAAAATTAACACTGCAATCCTAAGCATGACTATTCAAAACTAAGTCCTATTGTTTTCAATAGTACTTATTCCCAGGAAAGTGTGGTTAGGCTGCAACCTAAACACACTTTCCTAGTAGTCAGTACTATTCAACACAATGGGACTTACTTCTGAGTAGACATGCTTAGTATAGCACTGTATGTGTAATAAATTTAAAAGTGTTGCAGAAAATTTAATACAAACATAAATATAAAAGCTTTGATTTTGTCATGTCCTACATTTTTATTGGGTGTCCTATTTTTTGGGGTGCCTTGTCCTCCTTTTGGTTATGATACATAGTCACCCTGACATGGAGGGAAATGAAGGAAGGTTTTAGAGAGATGGAATAAATTGTTTATGTGGCAGGGAGTGGGGTGGTGGAGGAGAGAAATGTACAGCCTAAGTCTTCAGTCCTACACATCCTTACTGGAGAGTAAACCCCACTGACATAATGGGGCTTATTTCTGAATAGACCTGTCTGGGATTGGGCTGGGGTAAGCACCCTGCTTTGGCACTATAGGCTTTAGCTACGCAAGTGCCCTGTTGGTGATGCAGTGCAGAGGGCTTTGCCTTCGGGGTTCTCACCCTCTTTTCCAGGAGCCACTCCTCAAGGCCTCTGCTGCCCAATCTTTCCAGGCAGGCTTAGGCTTAGGTTGCAACCTGATCCTCATTGACCTGGGAGTAAGCCCCAATGCCTATAAGGGGGCTTCCAACTGAGTAGACCTGTTTAGTGTTGGGCTATCCCCCATCAGCAGCAGGAGCTTTCTAGGAGTGCTGGCCACTTTCAGAACTTAAGGACTGCCACGTCTTTGTCCCTTTTGAAGCGGAGGCATCTGCTCCTTCTGCACGCAGCTCTGTAGGTTCTCTCCAGTTCATGGCACACCTAGGGTTCCTTCATGGCACACCAGTGTGCCGTGGCACACCAGTTGAAAACCACTGTACTGGAGTATTGAAGGCAGAATAGCTTGTTTTGTATGAGGATGCATTACACCCGCTCCACCTGCCTCACACATTGTTGAACTTTCTCCTAGTAGTTCTTTATGTGAAATGGTTCTGCGGAAGAGGCAACAAATCCTCCCTGTAGCCAAAATCCTCAGCCTGTACTGAGCAGAAAATAATCGCCAGACACATCAAAACAACTTGATTGGTAGCGTATTAGAAATCAACCAGCGGGAAGGTGACGATGTCCTTGGTATGGAATCTCATAAGAAGCCTTGAGGAGATTCTATGAAAAACTACCTAAGGAATCTCAGTGGCAGAAATTGCTATCAGGAACAGCAGGGGATGGTTGGGTTTCCTTTTAAATTGGCCTGTTTTAAGTCATTCTCAGAGATCTTAAAAAATTTTAAGCTTTTGTACAAGAAAGAACACTCAGTCACATTGCAGAATATTCATTCTCAGAGATCTTGTCAGATATATCAGGTGGGCCACGGAACAGTAGTCTGCCAATATAGGTGCCATACTGGAGGCAGGCTACTTTTCCATGGTCCACTTGAGTACAATGTGACTCTTGTGCCAAAAACGTTTCAGACCCCGATCTTTAGGAACGTTAACTTCTGAGTAGTCTTGTACATTAAAAAGAAAACTTAAGTTGTGGGGGCATAAGATTCAGACCTATGCTAAGGAAGCAGTTGCCAATGGGCTACATGCTGTACTGAAGAGCGATTGTGAACAGTGTGTGCAGTTTTGGGGGCCCAAGCATTCTTTTCTGTTATAAAGTTCAGTGCAAGTGATACTACATAAGACCATAAGAGCCTTGTTGGATAGGGGCAAAGCTACATGTAATCCGGCTTCTTGTATTGCTTAGTGGCCCACCAGGTGCCCCTGGGAGCACAATCTTTGATATTCTGTTATCCCTTTCACACCTGGCACTTATTAGTCATTATGGCTTGGAATCCATGATGGCCTTTTCCTCCATCAATCTGTCCAATCTGTCCAAATACAGCTCTTCAAGCTTCTCTGCATGTCTAGTTAAAGGCCTTATAGCCATACAGCTGTCAGTTCCTTTCCCTTTTGGTTCCCAATTGCCTTTCCAGCCCCAGGCAAGCTGGCACAAAGCAGATGCCATGCCTACTGAGGCAGAGAAGGCTGTCAGGGTGGCAAGACCTGGTCCTCAAGTCCCTTTTCAGAGGAAACCTGAAGAGCCGCCATATGGCAGCAGTGAATGTGTTTTGTGCGTTTGCAGGCAATTAAAAAGCTTGTCATGGTTGCATAACATTAACAGACATCTTTCCAGGGAGGCCAGTCCAGCATCACTGTAACAAGTCCCCTGACCACTTGTCGTACAGATTCTATCGGGGACCACAAAACACCAAGTATAGCCATTTATAGAATCTGAATTAGGTTTGGCTTTACTTTTTTCTCCTGAAGTGAAGTGGTGGCTAGGAATGAACACTGCTAGAAATGCAAACACAACAAGCTGTAAACCGCCTTAAGCCTAATGAGTACTGTCTTCAAAGTGTTGTCTTATTGGCTACACACTGTTAGCCAATGTGTAGCTAACAGTACACATTTCAAAGACTTTTGAATCACTTTTCAAATGACAGTTCTAATATGTGGTATATCAACATTCCTCAAACTGTGGGTCGGGACCAATGATGGGCTTCAAAGAAATTAAGAACCGGTTCTCTGTCCATCTGGCAGCCACTTTTAAATGGCTATTTTTAAACTTTATATGTACTATCTCTTGTTAAGAACCGGTTCTATAGAGTAGGTGCGAACCTGCTGGTGCCCACCACTGGTCGGGACCCACTAGAGGTGTCATGAGCCAATTTCAGGTAGATGGCCTACTGGTTAAAGGTGACCATATGCCATAACCTAAAAGAGGATAAGATACCCCCCAAATGTAGGAAACCCGTGACCGACAATAAATGTAGGACAAGATAAAATAAAAGTTGAAAACAGTCACGTAGTGCTTTAATGTGATTAATTTAAAAATTTAGGCTGGCTGAGCTCACATGTCATATCTTTTAGTGGTGGTGTAGCAAGGTTGGCATATGCCTTATGGAACTTTTGTGACATCCCCAGGTCAGCATATGCCAGGGCTTATCTGGGCCTAAATTTGGAGGTTAGGATTGCTAAATTGCTTATTAAATTTCAAATGCTTACATATAATTTATTGTATATACTTTATTAATTACAAGAAGGCTACATGTTGCTTGCTCACAAGGAAATGGAGGACAGTGAAGATTTTTTTCCAGGACAAAAGGCTAAAAAAGTAGACATGTCCTGGGAAAAAAGGGACATATGGTCACCCGTATCTGGTCTGGTAGGTGTATTCCTCTGGGTGGCAGTGGCAGGACAGGAAAGACTTGTCATGAGCCTCTGCACAGCCACAGTGAGCATTATCAGACAATGGGCACAATCCTGAGTAACTACGGGGAGTCCTTGCTCCGGTGTAAGTACAATTTGCTCTGGATTGCAATATGAATTTCCCATAGGTTTTCACTAGGTGGTGCAGTAACTATGGGTGCATGTAATGTCTCATACATGCTCACATAGTTACTTTGAATTTGGCTGGATGGTGACAGCATGAGTGTTCATTCTGCTGGCATTAGCAATCACTGGATTGGGTTATGTTTTTCAATTTACAGCTTCTAAAAAACGTTCTACAAAGTCTGCCTCTTTTCATCCCTTTCCATACTTGACCAGCATAGTCAATCCAGAGTTTGTTCCCGAAAGACAGAAGGAATCACTGCCATATAGAGTTGCCAATATCCCCCAAAACAGGGACAATCCTGATTTTGGGGGATTGTGTTCATATACCGGCAGATGGAACAGAGGGGCCTATCCCAATTTTGTGGAAGAGAATTATGGCAACCCTACTGCCATATGTAAATAAATAGTCCCAGATAAAAACTTTTTCTAGCTAAGGCTGGAATTCTCCAGGGATAACTGGTCATATTGCTAGTGCGCCTTGCTCTTTAAATTCTATCAGTCTTTGAAGCTTAAGCTCATAGTTTTGTTTGAGAAGCAAATGCATTCTAATTAACTTTTGGGATCCAAAAATGACAAAAGAGGAATGGATGGGATTTTCTCTGAAGCGGATCCCTCAATGAACAAATCCTTTGACTTGTTTTCCATAACCTAGGAGCTTACAATTTTATTTGCTGGGATCCAAAAATCAGCATCCCTCTTTGAGTCTCAATGAAGACACTATTCTGAGTTTGCATTTCATCCTTAATTTGATATTCAGAGTATTCCCATCCATATTTAATGTTTTCACATCAGTGCCTTTTCATATCAAAGTCCCACCAGTATGAATTTTCACAAACAGTTGTAAGCTAATTTGATAACATTTGGCATGTTCCCTGAAGTTTTCAATGAATAACAGGCTTAACTTGGATATCAGTATTCACCTGTATTCTAGCCTCTAGCTAGCATGATGTCTACACATGTCTTCCTTTCCCATAATAACAGAAACTCAGGTAAGAAGCAAAGATATGTTTGACTGCATGAAAGCTTGTAAGTTGGTGTGGAAAGATCCACAGTGACAAATAACAGAACATATCAAAGGCGATGCAAGAATTGAGATGCAGTTGCAAAACTGGATATTTTCAACACCACGCATTGCCAGGAGCAAAACATATGAGAAGTCAAACATTCAAAGCAAGCATAAATTCTTCTTCAGAGCCAAGATAAAGTCAGAGTGAAAAGATAAAACCAATATGATTAGAATGCAGTCTGATCCCAACTCATCCACTTTCTCTCAACTGCTTTTGTGAATCAGCAAAGTTCTCATTTCTACTCAGTGTTTCTTAATTCAAATTGTTAAAATATTAGACAGGGGCTGTAATCCTAAGAACACTTTCCTGGGAGTAAGACCCATTGAACACAATAGGGCTTATTTCTGAGTAGACATAGATAGTAGATTGTACCCATACTTAGCTTTTGCTCATGGTGACCAGATGCCATAATTGCAAAAGAGGTCAAGTCTTCTTCCAAAATGTAGGCCATCCAAGAAAAATATAGGACTTGACAAAATAAAAGCTAAAAATTTATTTATTTATTTATTTATTTATTTATTTATTTATTTATTTATTTATTTATTTATACCCCCGCCTTTTTCCCAAAAGGGAACTCACGGCAGCTAACAGCAATTAAAAACATGCAATAATAGACAACAACATAAAAATGGATTAAAACGATAAAAAACATGAAGACAATAAAATACCATAAGAACTATGTATCTTGAGGGGCATCCACCACATCCCAGTCCAGAGCAGGCCAAGATGTTCTTCACCCAGCAAACTGAGCTTTGCCGCTGCCAGTGGTTAATTTCATGTGGTTAATTATTTTATTGTTTTCATGTGGATAATTTAAACATTACACTGAAGGCGAAGGTGTTCCCCACAGGTTGTACCGCTTGTTGTGACTGACTGTGGGGTGCGGTACTCATCCCCATTTCCAAGCTGAAAAGCCAGTGCTGTCTGGAGATGTCTCCGTGGTCATGTGGCCCACGTGACTAAACCTCAAAGTGTACTAAATGCTGTTACCTTCCCACTAAGGTGGTACCTATTTCTCTATTGGCATTTGCCTGCTTTCAGGTTGGCAGGAGCTGGTCAAAGAATGGCAGATCACTCTGTCTTGTAGCATCTGCTTCTTGAACCATGCTGTGCTGGTTGACAGGCATGGTATCTTAACTGCTGAGCCACTACAGCCCTTTTATTAATTTTCATTAAATCCCAAACTATTTCATATATTTATTACCTCCAATTTATGAATGAGAAGAAGGACCAAGTAAGATTTTTTTCCCCGGGACACAAGGCTAAAAAGAAGACATGTCCTGGAAAAAGTGGAGATACGGTGATTTCCATTTGCTTCTATCATGAAATGAATGCAAGGGTGTCAAACTCGTTTGATATAGCCATATAGCAGTCATGGCACCTACTGTGGGCTGGAAGTGACATCATTGCCCTGTGAGGCATACACCCTTCTCTTGATGGGTTCTATTTGGAATGAAGAAGAGTGACATGCGCTTCCTTGCATGTGCTGATCCGGTTTATTTAAAACAGAACCCATGAAAAGAAGGGAGAGAGACTGCACATGGAGTTCTGGTAAGCAGTCATGTAGTGATGCCATCTGGCACATGGGCAAAAAAATTTTTGATGCACCCCCTCTGTTGCACTTCTAGCAAAAACTGTTAGTGTGTGTGGCATCTGGCAGGCTTGGTAAGGGCTTCTGAGGCTGGGGGGCATGCATGGCCTCAGAAAGGCATCCACCTGACACCCCCAGGTTGTTGGGTACCACTAGGGTGCAAATGCGCCACCCCTTGGGAGCACACTGGGTACACATGAACAGTGCATTCGGACAGCATGGGGCACGAGAGAGGGAGAGAGAGCAAATTTCCATGGTTTGGAAGTTATGCAACAGGTGCTTGATGTGGGAAGTTATGCAACAAGTGTCTGATGCATGTCATATTCCCCAGAATAAACCAAAGGCAGAAAATCTGACAATGTCCTTCAGCAAAACCATACGAGGTTGCTGTAACTTCCATCACGATCGGGTTGCTATGGAGACTAGGGTTTCTAAGACAACTTTTCAACCCTACTGGGAAGTTGTGAGGATGATGCTGACGTTCGTCTGCATTCATGACTATTATTTACTGGAACAGTGAACACTTTTTCTCTGGCAAGTGAAAGCTTAATATGGAATTGTTGCAACCAACACAAGCAGCAACGAGGGTCCATTTCTGTTTCTATAGTGTCTATCTAGACCAGTACAGCACAATATAATGACGCCTTTCTCATGATCAGTGCATGATACGAACACGGTGTGTTCACAGTTTAACAGGGTACGTCCCTCCTCTGTCTTTCTCAAACAAATCAAACATTAGGAACATAGTGTTTAGCAACAGCATCTAGATGATATATTCATAAACCTATAAGGGCACACAGACCAAGGGAGCAATCCAGAGTTACTACAGGGAGTCCTTGCTCCGGTGTAAGAACAATTTACTCTGGATTGCAATATGAATTTTCCCATAAGTTTTCACTCAGTAGTGCAGTAACTATGGGTGCACGTAACATCTCTTATGTGCTCCTGTAGTTACTCCGGATTGTAGGGCAAGCCTACAACCAGGAGAAATGGCGCCAGAGATCCAGAGTAGCGGACCCCATCAGTGTATGGGATACATGCTGAAGAAAAAGAAGAATGAATCTATAATGACCAACCTTCCCATTTGGCTTATATCTCCATTAGTATCACAGCACAAAGTATTTTTCTGAAGGTCATGGGATTGCAAATTATACCTTTTGAGATGGGGAAAAATCAACCATTGCAGCCCATATTATCTCAAAGAAAAATGTATGGATCATGTGTGTCAAATGACCAATCTATGCCACTGATGGGACTTACTTACCAGTAAATCTGAATGGGTCTTCTTAAGTGGATGTTTGCATAAAGAGCTAGTTTGATTTAGCTTGAAATTGCGATCTATTTGTAGGCTTCGAAAAGCTTTAAGAACTCTAACCTAAGAACTCTAGCAGGCTAGGTAAACATTCATGCCATTCTATACAAAGATAATTAATTGCCTATAAATTTCCTACCCCGATGACTGAGTTGGAGTAAGGCCATTCTGAAGATGTTTATTGCAACTCTTTGATTGAAATCATTATGGACAGCTCTTAGTAAAGATCAGAGTTCAGTGATTAAATGGTTTCACAAACATTTGCCAAGGCACAGCATGACCAGTAAGATTATATAATGCTTTTGTAAGTGCCTTCCATTGTTGTATGACACGTAGCAAACATTTTTACTGTTCTTCAAAGAGCCAAATGACATGATCGGCTGATCTATGTCACCTATTTGACTAGATTGTATTGCTTCAGACTGTGTGTTTATTCCGCCTCATTAATGTAAATGTCTCACATGCACAAAATTAGCCGAGGAGAGAGGAAATTTGCTTAGAACAGGCAGAAACCAGTCATGGGCATACGTTTTCAATGCAAAATAGACATGCCCCATTAGTTTTAATTGGTCTTGCTTTGAAAATAAAAGTAAGTTTGGCATGGATTGAAAGCACATGGGAATCAATTCATTTCCATGTATTTTGGTTTTGTATTGATTTCTGTGGAGGCCTACCCCATCGTCTGATGCATATACATTTGACAGAAGTATACATATGCCTTTGAAATTTTCCAGTCAAAATTCCATGATGTGTCCTAGCTTAATTTGGGGATATGACCTAATGATGTGTAAAATGATATATTTTAAATTTTATTTATTTTTTAATTGTCTTGGGGTAGTGTTGGCATAATTCTCTTCCAAAAATCAGGACAGGACCTTTTGCCAGTTTATGAACACAATCCCCCCAAATCAGGATTGTCCCTGTTTTTTGGAACAGATGTAAAAGTCTCAAGTATCAGATATTGTTACTGGCAATGAACAAAACTGAATAGCCATCACACACATCTTTAATGAATATGAGGATAATTCTTTATAGAGGGATACAGGAAGAACACACTGAACACGCTTCAATACCATATGTTGAGATGTAGACAGCTTTTGAACATGGAAGCTCTATTTTTGGTTCATAGCTGTTGATATGCTTGTCCACCATTAATATATCTAATCTTTGATAAGGAACTTGAGTAGCCTTGCAGGATCAGATCAGAAACCGAGCTAACCGAGCAGATCAGAAACTGCTAACCGAGCAAGAGGCACTCTTTCAAGTGGGTGTTCCTCTTTTATTTAGCAGGGGGAGAGTATCTGGCCCTACACACCCCAGCAATGACTGTTCAAGTGGCTTCTGCTGGTGTTCTTTTTTTTGCATTTTAGATTGTGAGCCCTTTTGGGACAGGGACCCATTAGCTATTAATTAGCTATATTATTTTTCCATTTCTTTGTAAACCGCTTTGTGAACTTGTTAGTTGAAAAGCGGTATATAAATACTGTAGATAGATAGAAAGCATTCATAAGGTGCATCATCTTGTTTATTGTAGTAGCCACATTCTTGGGCAATTCAATCATAGGGCAGCTACGGAACAGTGATCAGGATAAATGCTTGTGTGATTTGATTTGCTGCAGCCTTTTCTTGATATTCAAGAATGGAGTGAAATTAAGCAATCTGGGTAAAACTGGGGCTGAAGACCCCCGTTTTGCACATACAAGTGCATCTTATTCTTGGTTCATTCCCAACATACACATTTCTTTTCCCCCTTTACTCTTTCCTGTATTTGGAAAGCATCCTAACAAATTCATACATTCTGTGAACATTTCCAGGTCTTACAAGGTACTAATTGCTAGAATAAATGAACATGCTGAGGCTATTGCAGGTAATAAGTATCTGGGCCGTGAACTGAAGGCTGAATGCAAATAAAGAAGCTGGAAAGCAGTAATATGCAGATCTGTGGATTCAAAAAAGCATACAGCCTCTATAACATATTTAACTTAGATATTCCAAATAATATATATATCGCTTTGTCTACTGAGCTGCACTGAATTCAAAGGGAGCTATTGCTATGTAAATGTGTATAAGATTGCAGCTTTATACACCAGTCAGATGATGGTCTTATGTTAGCAAATCTCATGATCCACTAGCACAAAAGCAGGAGCAATGATGCAACAGCTGCTCTAGTATTTAAAAAAAAAAACCAATATAATCAACTCTACTAATAGCAAACTCAGGTGATGCCTGAGGGTTGATCAGATGCAAGACAAATGGAGCTACATAAGGTAGTCATAAAAAATAAAAGTTGATGTGATCCCTCCAAACCCAACACAATAAAGCATGAACATGTTCAGTGGCCTATTGCGTGGCAGTTGAAAAACTAATAGCAGCAGCCTCTGGAAGCTGGGAGGGTTTGACCTGCTTGAACCTATAACAGTTGGGGTAGGCATTTGGGTCTGGCAACTGCTATCCCATCACAAAGTGTTCGATGGAACTGTTGTGATGGTTATCACAAGTGCAACATTTACTGCACCTGCCCGTGCACTGCAGAGGATTGCAATATCATCCTTCCCACCCCCCGCAAGTTTTGCTACCACAACACCACTTTTTTCCACATCTCTTTTGCTTTTGGATTGTCAGAACGAGTGCAGGAAATTGCAAGCAGTCAACAAGGTAGAATTTGACTTAAAAGCCTTCAGTTGCTAGTATATTTAATTCATTAAAATACAGTTATAGGATAACCTCAGATTGAACTTCAGCAAATGAATAATAATTAACAGAAAGTGTAACCAAACACAGAACAAGAAATTTTACATAGAGCACAATCCTAACCATGTCTACTCAAAAGTAAGCCCCATTGTGTTCAATGGGTCTTACTCCCAGGAAAATGTCTTTAGGATTGTAGCCTTAAGCACAGAAATTCCTTCACCTAAAATGTTAGATTTGCTTTGTCTTTTTCCATTTTATGTAACAATTACCACAAATTAATAATAAGTTTATTTGATGAATGTAATTTTTCTGAAGAATGTATCTTACGATGTAATGTTTCTTGATTTTTATGGCTAACAGTTTGTGGTAGGTTCAGTTTTTAAAAAAACCCAATCAGCCGATGATTCTGAACTCAGACGAGGGTGAGAGAAAATTATATTTTTTCCTAGTGACTTTTTCTTTCTAGTGCCCTACTCTTTTTCACTTCTTAGCCATATTGTTGTTGGTGGAAGGAAAAAGTCAAAGACTAGAGTCTCATGCTTGAAATGAAAGGTAGAAAAATTTGCGACGGCATCTCTGAGTGTCTAACCTGGAATGCCTTTCTTTTGAAGCTGCAAATAATGCAGACATTTGTCTTATGGATTCCAAGGCTCGTGAGAACCATGCACAGGGAACTCTGCCATTTTGCCACAGATGCAAGAGGAATCTACAAATTTACGTATTTCATATTGGGTGACATTATTTGTCATATAGGATGATTCAAAATGAATGGGGCCAAAAAGGCAAGCCAGAGAATCTGGCATAATTTATAAGTAAGTGAAATTAAGAGTAACCATAATTTCAGAAGAGTAATCATGCAGGAAATATTACAAATCCTGTGTCACGGGAGGGGCCCACATCGAACATCTTTAGAAACTTGTATAGTTATAGTTTCATGTTAAATTAGTATTTCAAAAATAAACCCATTACAGCAGTCACAGGTATGTTTTCTTTTTGTCTCATTCATTTTGAATCACCCTGTATAGTGACTTCTTTGGTATCTGCAGGGAATCTGTGAAATATGTGGGTCCAAAATCTGAGGATACAGAGGGATGACATCTCTAAAGGCTTTGTGAGATTCAGCTTCTCTAGAACTGCAGCTATTCATGAAAAAGGTTGTTTATAGCAGTGGTGTCACAAGGGTTTGCATTATCCTACACCAGTAGGAGACCAGTACATCACCCCTTTGATGGGCCTCCTCCAATAAAGTGTGCTGGACAAGTGGGATCACCATGCTGGCAAGGTGATCCCCTGCCATTTTTCTGGTTGTTAGATAGATAGATAGATAGATAGATAGATAGATAGATAGATAGATAGATAGATAGATAGATAGGTAGGTAGGTAGGTAGGTAGGTAGGTAGTGTAATGTTTGATATAACAGAGGTATTTCAAGTTGGTTTATTGCATTGCATCTATCATAAAATTGTGCATAATTTGATGTATAACATCAAATAAATATTATTCAAAAATATCAAGATTTTAAAACTTTTGCCAAAATATAATCAACCCCCCTCTATCACTTGGTGCAGCCATCAACCAAAATAGAAAGTTGATTGCAGGTCTTTCCTTGTACACAAAATTTTACATGGGCTTTGAGATATATACAAATTCAGTTGATGTATACATATTGAACTCTACTGTTAATAGTTTATGGTCATCATATTTTTATAACTTCATAATACAACAAAACCTTGACTTTCCTTCCATTGCTCTTCTAACCATTTGGCATTCGAACCACATTTCAAATTTTGTTCATTTGCATTCCCTTTTTATAGAGTTTCATCCAAACTTCTATAATGATCGTCAACATTCTTATTTCTGCTTATTTAGGTTTTGCATGCAATCATTGATGTCACTGACATTCTACAGACATTTTTTCCACCAGCCATAAGAACTTATGGAGACCAATGCTGGATCAGGCCAAAGCCCCATCTAGTCCAGCTTCCTATATCTCATGGTGGCCCAGGAATGTCCAATGTTACATTATGTTGAAAGAAAAATCTTCAGGTGTAAGTTAGAACTGGCAACTCCAATCTTGTGATATATGTGATAGTCTCAACACTGCCTCTAGTTCTCTCCTCTAATCAAAAAAAGTTGGGAATCAGTGTCTGCCCTTCATCACTCTAACCTTAACTCCCTGATGCTGATTCAGGCCTGACGCTTACATATGATGTCTCTAATATTGAATCATGTGTCTTAAAAAAATTGGTAGTGTTTTGCATTGCCTTATCTTAAAATGACCCAGACCAGCTTTGAATTGTGGGCTATTAAAAACACAACAGTAACAGCACTGGATTTTCAGCATTTTAATTAGCTTAGACTGCAATCCTAATGACACTTTCTTGCGAGTAAGACATATTGGGCTTATTTTTGAATAGACATGGTGAGAATTGTGTTCTTTCATATTATCAGTCAGACCATTTGCAATTAATTATCCAATTAGTTATGCTATTCCCAAGGTAAAGGCAAGACAATTCCCTCATGATTAATGCTCTAAAAATACCCTATTTTACTCAGAGGATTCACCTCCAATGAGATGTATTACTTTCATTATTGCATGATAACTGCAGCTGCATTGCATGTTCCTAACAGAAGATATACATTGGACTTGCAAACATTTTATACAATGTGAAGTTGTATTGGGCACATTCCAGTCAAATCAAATTGATTCCAAAGTGGGTTTAAATTTTTTCTCCTATTGCCATCAATACAGTTTTTGTTGGATCGTGTCCTAGGTTTACTTAGGTAAAGATGTCCTCCACAGGTTGTACTGCTAGATGTGATCAACTGTAGGGATTCCCGTTTCTAAGCCAAAAAACCAGTGTTGTCCAAGGACACTTCCATGGTCATGTGGAATCATAACTATATACCAAGGTGCATGGAACACTGTTACCTTCCCATCAAGGTGGTACATATTTATCTACTTGCATTTACAGTCTTTCGAGCTACTAGGTTTGCAGGTTGGCATTTACTTACTTACATGCTAACAAGTTATTAAAATAAGAAACAAGTTACTATAGGAAGAAAGCTTGTCACCAAAATGGCTCTTATCTTGATAGGGACAAAATAGGTGCAAATTGTCGCAGAGAAGTAATGAGGGAAGAAAAGGTTTGACTCTTCCATGGACTTGCTGAATTCCACATTTTGCTTTTAGAAGATTTAAATGCAAATCAGTCTTCAAGCCCTTCTTGGATTGCATAGTTCAAGTGTGAGACTACAAAGCTGCTTCCTTCCAAGTAATTAAAGTAATTGCTATGGCAACCTTAAGGCTAAATCAATCTAAGAGTTCTATCAAAATTGCTAGGTGAGAGATTTTGCTCGGAGAATTTTCAAATTAGCAAACACTGCAATCAGCAAAGGGTTAGAGCAGCCGTGGCTCCATTAAACCAGAAGCAAAAGACCCACCAAGTCCGACAGGCACAGAGTAGGGAGCGAGAATTGGAACATTCCAGTCCGTGTCCCAATCTAAGGGCAAAATCCAGAGTAACAATGGGGAGTCCTTGCTCTGGTGTAAGAACAATTTACTCTGGATTCTAATATGAATTTCCCATAGGTTTTCACTAGGAGGTGCAGTAACTACGGGTGCACGTAATGTCTCTTACGTGCTCCTGTAGTTACTCTGGATTTGGGGGAAAACCCATCATCCCCTTACCCACCACTCCAGAACCAGAGAAGCCAGTCTGATTCTGGCCAGCTGTTCCTATAAGAGCAATGGCCTCAGTGATGAGGAAGAGGTGAAGGTCAAGAGATTTTTCACACATGCTGCCTCTTCTCACTTATCAGTGAGACTATTATTACAGCTGGAGCAAAGTGTGGAATCAGGTCTCGTTTTGTCATGCCCTACTCCAGTTACAAACTGTGATCTCTAGTCTAAAGCCTTGGATTATGGAATTAAGGAAGCTATGAAGAAATCCATGAACCTCCACCAGATTTCCCCAGTTTTAACTAAATCATGCCTCTTTGTAACATTCTAAAAACAATAGGTAAGGGGACTATCAGAATAGGAAAAGGAGAGACAGTCCAACTACTACTAATTCAAAAATGCTTCCCCTCATTCTGTGTCAAAAACACTCTGCATTTCTGAATGTGTGTGTTTGTTGTATTTCAAAAACATATTATCCCCACCAGTGGTGGGCAGCAGCAGGTTCGCACCTATGCTATAGAACCGGTTCTTAACAAGAGATAGTACATATAAAGTTTAAAAATAGCCATTTAAAAGTGGCTGCCAGATGGACAGAGGACTGGTTCTTAATTTCTTTGAAGCCCATCACTGATCCCCACCCAATCCTTCAGAAGGGAGGATAGGAAGAACCTTATATAATCTTATATATGGCGATGGGTAGTTTTGCTGCCAATGCAAAGTTGTCCCTAAGCTCCACACAAGCTCCCCGTATGAATGAATGGTAGCCATTAACACATATAGCAGAAAATTCTATACAACAGAAAATGAAATTCCAGTTGGGGTACATTCTGGTTCAGGATCAATCTGTGGGGGAAAAAAGACATTCATTTACAGTGAAACTACACCCCAAGTAGTGATATGGACATGCATTATCACCCTGTCCCCAATGGGGTTTTTTGCCTATACCGTTCAATAGATTAGATATATTTCAAGGCTGATTGTTTTATTGTATTCTGTAAATTCATTGCATTCTGCATTCAAGGCTGATAGTTTCATTGCTGTAAATTACACATTAAATGATATATAACATGATGGTATTAGTCCTTAAAACTGTGAAATGAAAATTAAAAACTGAATAGGCGTCTGTTTCCCCTACTGCGGGGGATGAACGCATACATAGCCACAACTAGTTACTGTACAATCTACATTGTGTGCTTTTGTTCTTTCAACACACAATCTCTGACTCTTGGTACACTAGCCAGAAAAGTAAAACTTCCAAATCTAGCTGGTATTTTTTGTCTCACAGTCATGTGTCAGATTGTCCAGAGAGAAGTAGGGAATGTTGGCAATTGACTCACATGTATATGATGCACAGATAACCAGTAACTTAAATATGTGGGACAGCATTATCCTGTTCATATGGCACTCCACTGAAAGTTCTGTGGTAGGTTATAAAAAAGCATTCCATGTCAGAAATGTTTCCATTTCCATTCTTGATTAAATTGATATTAGCTCTGGCTAGAATCCTGCTCAGCTAGGGTGCTTAAATACCATGAGTCCGACGCAGCCTATAACAGGCCATATTGCTTCTTCTGAAAGTGCCTGTTAAAAAAAAATCTTGGTTAAAACTGCTGTAAGCCCTGCTAGATTGTCTCTGCTGCTTTCAAAGCTGGGTTCCATGATGTGGCTCTAATTTAATTGTGTAGTAATAAAGAGCGAGAAAGTTTATGACAAATTCCTCCAGAGTTTTCATTGGAGCTACAGACCTCCTTGCAAAAAAGGAAAGGAAGTCACATCTTTGTCTCATTCAGAACAAATATGTAAGAGTCTTATGCTGGAGATCACTTTCTATTCTTCTGCACTGGTGGCCAGGTCCTCTGAGAGGAGGGTGCAGTGGGATATGACATATGTGGGCTTACGGTCATAAAACCAAAGAGGTGAGCAAGAAATTTTATGGGATATTATAAGACAATTGCACAAATTGTATGAAGAGTAGGATTCACATTTTGGGTTTTATTTCTCCGTATTGAAATTTGGAAAAATTCTGTCTAGTTTTATTGCAAGTTTTATGAAATTACTTGCAAATTGACCTGTCATTGTGGGAGTAACGTTTCAAGAATATTTGTGACCTTTGGACACTGGTTTTGTTTTTTGACTATAACTTTTGATAGGAAGGAGATATCTCAAAACTGATTTTGCATTGGATTCTGCTCTTCAATACGAATCCAACGACATATGCCATGATGGGGTACTGTCACTATCACGAAGTTTCAAAATGAAGCCAAAATGTAGGACAATGATGCCAAAATGTAGGACACCCGGACAGGAGGTTAAAATCCGGACAAATCCAAGTTTTCCCGGTCTTCTGGTCACCCTGGTGGGGGGGAGAGTGTGGGTTTGCAGAGCATCAGACTATGTTTCCCCACTGGCCCTACTGGGTTCTGGGGCTCTGACCCTGGCAGGGAGGAGGCCTTGCTGGAGAAGGAGGCACTGGGAGGCCTGAGCCAGGGAGAGAGGGAGGCCCGGGGCGGGTGGGAACAGGAGGCCCAGCTGGGGATGGAGGTGGTGGGCCTTGATTGTAGGAAAGGATGGATGGAGGGATGAATGGGGATCCTAGTTGCACAGGCTGCAGTGGGGAAGCCTGGAAAGAAGGGCCAGCCAGCCTCTCCTTCTACCATGAGGCAGGAGGCCTTGGTTGGACTAACAGTCCCAATCCCTGGTTCAGGACCTTCTTTGGGTTCCCAATCCTGCAGAGACTGGGAGCCCCCAGCTTTGCCTCCCCCATTAAACCACCTCTTCTCCTGAGGGAGGTATTAGGGTGATGGCTGGAACCTCAGCCGTGTGTGCGTAGAGAGGCCAAGCTCCTTTCCCAGCCAAGACTAGGCTGCATTCATATTTTGGTTAGAAAAGTGTTCTTCAGCCATGGGGCTGGGACCGTAATGGAGTTGTGAAGCCTCACTTGTGGGGTTGAGGCAACATATGGGAAAGAAAAGCATCGGAGTCCACTGGTCTGGAGCACCATCAACTCAATTGCCATTGCATAGGTCAGCAGCCCCAAGTGAAGTCCCTGGCATGCCTTTAGCGTGCTTCTGGCGCAACTCTTTACAAACAGCAAATGGCACCCAGTTAAGGAACTCATCATACAGGATACATCAGGATACAGGTGTCTCGTCTGGTGGCACCCTGAGGCATCTGGGGGCTACCTTGAGATACAGGAGGCTGGACTGGATGGGCCTTTGGCTTGATCCAGTGGGGCTCTTCTAATGTTTTTATGTTGACACCCTTTTTTTACCATAATCCATGAAGACTGCCGTGTTTTGATCATGAATGAATGTAGCTGTGGCTCCTGCTTGCACTGGGCAAACAAGAATAGAAGGGTCTGCTGGACTTTCCAACTGTGCCCATTGAGGGAGGCCTTGCTTGGAACTAAGATCCCTTAGTTCAAGATCTTCCACTGCCCTTATTGGGTTCTGATTCCCCCAACAGTTTGTTTTTATTAATTTGAGTTGTGGCATGGAAAAGGTTGATGCTCATTGGGTAGGAAAACAGCCAGAGGTTATGTCACTGGCATGCCTGTATCATGCTTCCAACACAATTCTATTTACAGACCACAAAATGGTGTCCAATCATGGAACACATGGAGGTTGCCATTTTTTTTTACCCTAATACATGTTTCTACCCTTTAAGACTGAAAGGCACAGAGGCCACCATGTTGTTTTCTACAAAAAAGATAAATAACATGGTAAGCTTATCTACAAAAATAACATGATGAGCTTATCTACAAAAAAAATAAATAACACGGTGAAAAATTAATTAAAAAATATTAATCCTTCTTGTGTTGCTAGAAGGAGGTGGGAAACTGGGTTTCTAGGACTGGAACCTGAAAAAGGAACAGAGATTACATTTAAAGTTAGCATTGAACCATCAGGAGTAAGAGCCGTGATGTTCCTCTGTGAATTTGCCTAAACTCTATCAAGCAGGTATATGGATCAGGTGTAAAAAGTAAAAAAAAAAGAAAAAAAAGAAAAACGACTATAGGTTTCCTATTTCTTTCAGTTAGTAGAAAACAAGATCAAAGTAAAGGAAACCCTGTGGAGGAACAGAAATGTCTGCTTCTCAGTCAGATGAGGTAAGGAAGATTTGCAGGAGACAGCTTGGACTTCTCCTCCAGTAACATATCCAGCTGCAGCCGTTTTGCCTCAGTCTGGGCCCTCGGTAAGCACAGCTGTTTCCTTTTTATAATCTTCTGTTCCTATACCCCTGAAGGTAGATGTGAAAGTTCAGAGGAAATGTGTACAAAAATGTGATTTCAAATGTTTTTAGAAATGTTTGCTCCTTTCACAGACACAGTTCTCCCTCTGGATTGCAGTCATATCCTAGGCCAAGCTGCTAACAGGACTTTTCCCTTTTTCTTGCAGGATCCAATTTCATTTGCGGACATAGTGCTGTATTTCAACCATGAGGAGTAGGCTCTGCTGAGTCCACATCAAAGACGCCTATACGATGGACAACGACGCAAATGTCATCTTTGTGGGTAAGGAGGAGACTTCCTCATGTCGTATAAGTCAGGGATAAAAATGCAAGCACAACTCACCCATCTTGTTCCCGCATTGGCATGGGGTGGCCAGTGTATATCTCTGCACCAGTGTGTATCTCTGCACTGGCCTAACACCCCAGGAGTGGCATAGAAGTGCCTCATGGCAATTTTGGGGCACTCCTAATCTGGTATGGGTCTTGTGGTGGGACTTGTGCTGTCCTAACAAGGGATTAGGGTTGCACTGTAAGCTTCTGCCTTTTGGGAGTAGACGTTTCAAATGTTCCTTTGGTTTTCCTTTGATCCTGTCTCCTTAATTGACCATGCTGAACCCACTGCTGCCTATGTGGGGTGAACTGAGTCGCTAATAAGGAGAAAGTGGTACCTCGCCTTGAGGTGCAGGTGACAGCTATCCTCGTCACAGAGAACACCATCCTGCATTGTGGACAGAAACTGTCCCTAAAAACCTTTCTCAGAGAAAGGAAATCTCTTACTCCAGTGAGTCCCAACTGTGAAGTGTGGTTCTCTGGGGTTCCATTGGAACAAGTGAGGAGAGTTGTGGCACTGCTATGTTCCTCTTCTCCTTTCCAGCTAAATGGAAGCTCAGGGCCACCAGGGCAGAATCTCCTGCTGTGTCTGGAACAAAGAGTGTGAGTGTGAGTGTTTTTCATTGAATGAGGCAGTGCCAACTCACCTGGGCCAAAAGTGCACAGTAATGGTGCTCAGCCCTCCCCAGTCAGACACACCTGCCTGAGGTCCTGTCCCATTGCCTCCCAGTAGGAAAGTGTTGCTGACACCAGTGGCCAACTTAGATCTCCTAAATTGCTAATGGCTAAGCAAGTGATTTGGGAGGGTGGATAGATGGGGGACAGAAGCTACGGCTAAAAGTGGAGGTGAGTGCAGGCAATGGCAGCTTAGCCCAGGATTGGGGAGCTGGAATATCCTGGCAAGGAAGAGGAAATTGAGGGGAGGGAGAAGTTGTCAACTGAAGTTCAGCCTCTTTATTGCCAGGTGATATTCGCATCCACCTCCTCCCCAACCCTGCCATAAATTCACTGGTATGTTAAGAACAAAAGGAGGGAACTGTTCCAGCCCCATAGATTGATGCACTCTTCACACTGCCTGTGTGCGCACATGTTTGTGTCACCCTATTCAATTCGTTCTGCTACATAGTCTTTTTGCCAGGCTTTAAATATGAAGGAAGGCTTTTGCCCTAGAGTTTGTTTTCAGTGGCAGAGCTTAGCCACTGGGCATGGGGAATATAAAGTTGTGTGTGTCTTTACACAGCATGAGCAGACTGCCTTTCTCTTTCTGCTCATTGGTAATGAGGATAATATGCATCACATATCTAGAATAGGGATAGCCTTCAAGTCTGTGGGGCCGAACAGTTCGTTCACTATGACACCCCACTCTTCAATAGGCACTCATCCTGCATCAGTCTCTTCTTCTTAGCACCCACTAAGTTTCACAGGGAGCAGATAATGCCTTTTATAAGGTTGTAGTAAGTGCAAGACTTGTGTTACTACAAATTTATAAAAGGCCTTCCACAAGCTTGTGACTAGCCCTTCCATGCTGCTAGCAAATGAGTATGTTACAAAAGGCCTGGACAGCATGTAAAGGCCAGGGAGCAGCAGCTGCTACTACACAGTGTGTGCAAAAGGGAGTGTACAAGCATCTTGGACAAGCTCCTTAGGCACACTGCTATGCTCTATGGTCACCTCTATCTCTTCCTCGCCCAGCCTACTTGCATGCTCCCATTTCACATAGTGTGCGAAGCAGCAGCAGGTGTTCCCAAGCTTCCCCCTACTGCACTCCTCAGCTCAGGCAAGCTCCTGAGCATCGTTGACGTACTTAGCTGCCATTTTCTCACCCTGGGAGCCACAGTCCATGCATGGCTGCTTAGATATACATAACATTGCAGTCCATTGGTCTTACTTGCAGGAAAGTGATTAGGGCTGGATCCTGGGTGGCCTCAGCATCTTATTAGTTTCTGCCTACAAATATTTTTTCAGCTCCATTGTAATGTGATGCTTGCTGTGGGATTTTTTTTCTTTTTTGATTAACTAGTTGAAGTTTCTTCCATTGGTCTTCTAACTGCATTTCTTTTCTTTTTCAACAACGTCAGTTTGGGACCAGATTGGAAGAAAGAGGGAGGAGACTCATCCTTCACAGCAAAGAGCATGCTTGGGGTTGATAACATATAAGAGCAAAGATTGCAGAAAGTCCTTCAGTTGGAGCAGTGCACTTAAGAACCACCAGAGAACCCACACAGGAGAGAAACCCTACAAGTGCCAGGAGTGTGGAATGACCTTCAATTGGAGTAATATACTTAAGAGCCATCATAGAACCTACGCAGAGGAGAAACCCTATAAGTGCCAGCAGTGTGGAAAGACTTTCAGTGATCGCAGCACTCTTATGTGCCATTTCAGAACTCACACAGGAGAGAAACCCCATAAATGCCAGGTGTGTGGAAAAAGATACAGTGATCACAGCACACTCAGAAAGCATAATAAAACCCACCCAGGAGAGAAACTCTATAAGTGCCAGGAGTGTAGAATGACCTTCAATTAGAGTGAAAATCTTAAGCACCATAACAGAACCCACACAGGAGAGAAACCCTATATGTGCCAGGAATGTGGAAAGATCTTCAGTCATATTGGTCCCCTTATTACCCATCATAGAACCCACATGGGAGAAATCCTATACATGGAAAGAGTGTTGAATGACCTTTAGCTGGAATGGTAATTTAAGATCCACCAGAGAATACACACACATGAGAAACCCTAACCCTATAAATGCCAGCAGTGTGGAAAGACCTTAAGTCACAATAGGTCACTTAAGATCTACACGGAACGCACACAGAAGATAAACCTTTTAAGTTCTGTAAGTTTAGAAAGAGCTTCATTGATCGCAGTCCATTTATATACCATACCAGAATCTGTACAGAAGAGAAACCCTATAAATGCCAAGAATGTGGATTGGCCTTATAATCCATCTTAGAAACCACACGGGAGAAACTCTATAAGTGTTATGACTGTGAAACAATCTTTAATCAGAGTAACTGGAGTAATTGGAATAACTTTAGCACCATCAGAGACCCCCCCCCCCCAGAGCTGAAACCCAACAAGTGTCAGGAGTATGAAACGTTTTCATGCTCACAGCATACTAATAAATCCTAACAGAACCACACAGCAGAGAAATGCTATGAGTGTCAAGAGTGCAGAAAAAGCTGAATACCAGCAACTGCCTTTTACTCCATCACAGAACCCACACAGATGATAACCCTATAAGTGTCAGTAGTACAGAATGACCTCCAATCAAAAGGCTTATCATATAATCTGTCACAGAGGTCACGCAGAGAGAATCCACTTGGAGAGAAATCCTATTAACTATTAGTAAAGCAGAATGACCATAATTTAGAGTGGAATTCATATAATCCATCGTTATCAATCATATAATCCATCACCTACCCATGCAGGAGAGAAACCCTATAAGTTCCAGGAATGTGGAAGGGCCTTCAGTCAGAGCATTCTTATTATTATCTACCAGAAAATCCACTCACAAGAGAAGCTTTTCAGAGCTTAGTTGTGTTAAAATTAGTTTTGTGTTTGGTTAGGCAAGAAAAGTTGATACTTGTTTGCATCAAATAATTGATGTTTGAAAAATTCCTGATATTGCTGCAGTGTTCACTGGAAATGTTGATGGAGTATGTTGCTTGTTCTGGTTTTTCAACAAATAAAAAAAGCAGGCCTCCGTCAGTGAAAGACTATGGTATCGTGCTCGGCGCTGCATACGCTGCATGCGAAGCACGAAAGCCTGGTTGGATTGTTATGGAGGATAGGCTGTTACCCAAGCAGCAAATCCCCCCTCTCCACGCCACTGAATTAGTCCAATGGAAAGGCAGAGCCAATACGATTGGATCCAGCTGGCGTTACAGAGCTGGGCTAAGGACAGGAGCTCACCCTGTCTTGTGGAGCCGACCCGGGTCTCGAACCCTGGCCTGCTAGTTAACAGGCACAGCATCTTAACTGCTTGCGCCATCCACAGCCCTTTCAACAAATAAAACTGAAGAAAAAATACTCTCTGATGGCTGCCATGACCCTGTGTGACACCTCAGATCAACACCAGGTCTTTCACTGGTCCCTATGGGACTCCGCAGATCCATACCTGCTCTTTTGCTGGCATAGATCTGAAGAGCAGCAGTGGGTGTGTCTGGGGACATGCCAGTGGGATATAATTTGGCAATCGCTGCTCCCACTGATATCCCCCCATTACACCCTCATTACACCCTTGATCTACCCCCGCTGTCAGCTGACACCAGTTGACAGTCAGTCTGTGGAACGCTGCTGATGGTGTGAGATTCAGAGCACAATCCAAAGTGGTTACGGGGCTGACCTAAGTTCCAAGGAGAACACATCTTTCTGATCAGGATTGTACTGAAAAAGCTCTTTGAAAGCAGTTGTTTAAGATATTTTTGTATGGACAAGGCTAATTTTAGAAAGCTTCTTTCAGGTCCTTTTAATAATACATTCAAAAGAGCATAGTTTTTTTTATAACTTGGCCAGTGCTCGTCTGGAGCAGAGAATAGCATATAACTCTTAATAAATCAAAGACCACACAGGGATGAGATGGGAAGGGAAAAACAAGGAATAAATAAATAACTACACGGAATTCAGCAGGGCACAGAAAAGCAAATCAAATTTCTATAGTTTAGTGGCTCTCAAAATGAGGGTCAGGACATCATTTCGGGGGTGTGTGTGCAAAAAACTGGGCACTGCCGTCTTGGAATCGGGCACTGGGTGGAATGGGAGACTCAGGCTGCAACCCATACTTTCCTGGGAGTAAGTCTCATACACTTTTGAGTAGATATGGAAGACCTCCGGTATCACAATGATGTTACTTCCAAGGTGTAGTTTAATGTTTAATTACTTCTCTTTCAAGGGATCCCAGATAGATTGTCATTCTCAGAAGGGGGTCCTGGGCTGAAATGTTCTAGCCGATGCAAGTGATTGAGTTTTGGATGGTTATCATCACTCTATATGGCATGACATTGGGTTATTCCACTGTTCATAATTTGCAGAAATTGCTTTAGGATCCAGCCTGCTGTACGTAGAAAATGTGGATTGAGTTCGTATTTTGTTTGTGAAATGAGAATGATCAGGCCCTACCAATCAATTTATTAGCTTCCAACTCTAAAAATATGTGTTTGAGAAAAAGGGCCACTGGAGACTGTAAGGAGCTAAAACCAGTCTTAAAAAACCTGTCTGGGGGGATCCTTTTTTTCAGAAACAGGGAACTTTGTCACACTTATTCTTAAAACTGGAATTGCTACAGAGGAACAATTACAACTTAGCTATTTTTCCAGTAGTGTTTTTGCTAATTCAAAGAAATAAAAGGATATGTTGAGATACTTAAGATTCTGCTGTGACTGCGTTAGTCTCTAATAGTCCACTAATATTTTGGACACAACTGATGCCCAATTGTTGGTGTCCCTGAAGCCAAGATCTACACTGGAACACCTATGGGAATCTTGCTTACCCACTGGTAGTATGTACATTGAGCACTGACATAGCTACTGATAATGAAGGGCACAGGTGAAAGGGCCTTCTGATGGGTAGGGGTGCTGCCATCTCTCATGACAGAAGAAATGGTTGCAAAGACTGTCTATACTATATAGGTGAAAAAATAACTGTGGACTGTTTTAGTAAATAATATAGATTGTCTGTAGCTGTAATCCATTATACAATATAGATCAAGGAATCCAGCACTGCATGAGACAGATGCTGCTTTGCTGCAACAAACTATTGACTTTCCATGCCTTTTGGTGTATATTCTATCAAACTATTCTATCTATTGTGCTTTTTCATAGGGTCAGGAACTCATAAACTAAGGACCACATCAGATTTCGCACAGACTAGAAGAGAAAACAATATTTACCTGTAATTCTTATTCTTGACTGAAAGCATTGGAAAATATAAGGGGAAATTATATAAGATAGATTTATGAAATGTATATCATTCTACTAGCTGAATTTACCTGTTGTTGCGGGAGTAAAATTTAAAGAATATTTCTGGGTACAGAAAGCTAGGGGAGGCAGTATGGGTGTTGGCCTCTTCTGAGCCAGCAGCCTGCCCTTCCTAGCATTTTTCACAGACCTGTTCCGGTTTTTTCAGCCTCTGATATTTCCAATGTCCTCAGTTTTGTTTTTTGTTCCCTGAGCATTCACCCCCCTACAGGTAGTCTGGTTCAATCAGGTCAGGTCAAGGACAAGAGGCCATCAGTGATCCCCTTTTGCATTACAGGGGGGAGAACTAACCCTACAATCCAGAATAACTACGGGAGCACGTAAGAGACATTACGTGTACCCGTAATTACTGCACCACCTAGTGAAAACCTATGAGAAATTCATATTGTAATCCAGAGCAAATTGTTCTTACACCGGAGCAAGGACTCCCCATAGTTACTCTGGATTGCGCCCTAAGTCTGCTGGCTGCTCTGCCTTTCAAGGAGCGGCAAGGAAGATCATGCCCAGCCCACTGTATGGTCCTGCTTCTCATCTCTGGCCTTCAGGCATCAGTTGGCATGAGTTAGAGAATATTTGATTCTGGATCATGCAAATAAATTATTACAAAGCTATTGATGTTGAGAGTGGGGTGGGAAGAAATGTTTCTCTTTGGATATATTTCTGCTTTCAGATATATTTTTAAATTTAATGCTTGCTTGGAGGGGGATGGGAATCCCATCCGTTGAGGGACGACATGCAATCATCTGGGGCCTTTTCTTGGCTTTGACCACTGAATGTGTCTTCTGCTGGGGGGATGACGACTGGTGGACAAGGATCCTTACATATACGGGACCACATGGAATATGGGGCCTTGGCTTTTGTACTTTTGTAGGGATGCAGGCCTATGTATTATGTTGGTGTGCAAAATGAAAAGATGTTGCATGTTATTTCTATGTAAACAAATACTATATACAGAGATGCATTTATTAGATGCAAATTATTGTTATATTGTATAGATATACACAATGGTGGGATTCAAATAAATTAACAACAGGTTGTCAGAACCAGGTGCTCATTAGCAAAGGGTTCTATAGAACCTGTGAGAACCCCCTGAAGCCCACCACTGGCCAGTGTAGATACTTTGCATAATTGCCCCTGCCCCGAAACAATTCCCCCCACTTCTACAATTCTGGCTATGGCCCTGATTTGGCCTGCTCCAGCGGAGCAATTATGTTCTTATAATGGGCAGCAGTCATAAGTAGTTCTCTGTAATTTATATTCATTTTGTTTATTTTGCAGTTCTAAAATGTGATGCCTTTGGAGCTATATTTCTGTTATTTTTCTTAATACTTTCAACTGAAGTTGGTACTCTAGCATTACCTACTGTAAGATGAGAAAGGCAGATTATTATAAATATTGTATGCAAATACATAAACTCTGAACCATAGATAAGTCCAAATTGCTTTTTGCGTTATCTACCACTGGCAGATGGAAGGGGGAAGGCAGCTCTCATATTATCTATTATTCAGCAGGTAGATTATTTTGTTCCTTAATGAAATGGGAGCAACAGGTTGGGTCTGTGTTTTGTGTCTTTGGTTCTGTGTTTTGTGTAGAATGAAGAGTTCACAGAAGAGCACTGGTTTATATTCTCTTGTCCCACATTCACATTTACAGTGAGCTAAATCTATACGGAACATTTAACTGAACACCGACAATAAAATGGAAACCTATATGTACCAGCCATAATGTTTCCCCAGTAAGCCATGAAACTCAGCTCTGAGTAGAACATAATATTGGCAAATCTGGTTCAGCCAGACTTGGGGTGCAATCCAGAGTAACTACAGGGAGTCCTTACTCCAATGTAAGAACAATTTACTCTGGATTGCAATATGAATTTCCCATTAGTTTTTACTAGGTGGTGCAGTAACTATGTCGATGTAAATGTCTCTTACGTGCTCCTGCAGTTACTCTGGATTGTAGGGTATGTCAGATTAATCAGATGCGCCATCTGCATCTTCTGACTTATCTACCTATCTAAGTATTTATATACTACTTTTCAACGAAAAAGTTCACAAAACGGTTCACAATAAAATGAAAAATTAATAGCTAATTAATAGCTAATGGGTCCATGTCCCAAAAGAGCTCACAATTAAAATGCAAAAAGAACACCGGCAGAAGCCACTAGAACAGACATTTCTGGGGGGTGTAGGGCCAGTTACACTCCCCCTGATAAATCAAGGAGAACACCCACTTGAAAGAATGCCTTTTGCCCAGTTAGCAGGGGTTACTAACAGTTATGACTGCTTTTCTAGTCAAGGAATGCTTTTCTAGTACAAATGTACTCCCATATCTGCAAATCTAGTATCTATGGCAGTGATTTTCAACTAGTGTGCTGTGGCACACTGGTATGCTGCGGATAGACCTCAGGTATGCTATGGGAATTTGGGGATTGACATTCATTAATAGGAAAATGTAATTTTAATCTCTTTTCGTTGAGCTGAATTTATGATGTCTCAGATTCTTTTCATGTATAAAACTTGAAAATGTCTTTCTCAAGGGACTGTTCATGGGAGGACGCTGATGTCAGCCATTTTTATTGCAAAAGCATAGGGTTGCATAATTCTCTTCCACAAAATGACCCTGTGTCCCATTTGCCAGTATTTGAACACAATCCCCAACTGTTTAAGCGACAGGAAGGCAGATTTTTGAACTGCAGATAACTGAAACCATACATCAGTGATTTTCAACCTTTTTCATCTCTCAGCGCACTTAACAAGGCACTGAAATTGTGAAGGCATATCACCAGTTATTTTTACCATTGACAAGGCATACAAGACTATTCAGATCCCCCAATTTTCTTTCTTACTCAGCGGTGTCACTCCAGAGATGATTCTGAATTGAAACCCATAAACAAAGCAAAAATATAGTGTAAGTAGAAAATAAATACAGTAGTCCCTTGGGACCCATGGGGATCTGTATCCAGACTCCACTCATGGAACCCATGGAGAAGCAAATCAATTTTTGGCCACAGAGAGCAATTTTCAGGTCCTTTTTGGAGCCATAGAAGACTTCTGGATGTGATGAGATGTGATGTCGCATCCCCAGGTTTTAAAAGTCCCTTTCATATATGACTGGAAGCCACTTCTGGTTGTGTCTAGGTCAGGTGGGACGGATTCAGAACCAGTGGTGAATTAAATCCATGGCTCTGAATGCATGGATATGAGGCCCATCTGTACCATGTTGCTAGGTAGCCTGCCCAATAATTATGACTGCAATCCTTTACACACCTGGAATTACTAAGAACCTGAGCAAGACTGGGAACTTGAGCAGTCTCCTGGTATCCAAAGAGGCATGGAATCTTATGTGAAAATATTTTTCCAATGGAAAAATAGTTTTCAGTATGTGTGTCCTATTTGAGAATGAGATCAGGATCTGACCAAAAGTTGGCTGGAGCAGTGTTGTCCTCCTGCTAGGACAATCTTGGAAGACTGGTAACCCTTGGGTCAGGCTTTAAAATGTTCAAGACCTGTTTATTACTGACCCAAAGAAGATTACAAGTCACAACTTTTCTACGCTTGTGGATTCTGGAATCTGGTTCTAGATCCCTCTAAACTAGTATGAGTTGATGAAATGTATGACCCACCAAGGAGATCTTAGCTCAGCAGAAATTCGCCACACCTGGTGTGGTAGACCACAAATTTTTCCTTGTACTGGATGGAGATTATAACCTGTATAGGCCAGCTTTCAATAATGAGATTGTATGTTTCTCAAGCTAATTCGATTGCAAATCCACAGGGAAAATAAAACCATACTCCTGCACTCAGCAAAGTGCATATTACATTATTGCACAGTTCTGAAAATGTACTTTGATGGCTTCTTTATAAGGTGCAAAATATGCAAATGCAAATGAAGTATGACAATATTTAATGAGATAGATGAAAATGTATAAATCACTTCTTGAGATGCTCTAAGGGTGAATTCCGACACA
This sequence comes from Cryptoblepharus egeriae, assembly GCA_030015325.1. Lineage (NCBI taxonomy): Eukaryota > Metazoa > Chordata > Lepidosauria > Squamata > Scincidae > Cryptoblepharus > Cryptoblepharus egeriae. The sequence continues at coordinate 59,217,965 of JAREYC010000007.1, forward strand.
TTCACCCTTTTGCTTTTTTTTCCTGGCACACACAATGCTTTTTGCCATTAAAAAAGATTATGGAAGCCCGACAAAAGTCTGGTGGCCTCAGGGCCCATCACAGAACTGACCCTTTGATATGACACTTTTTCACAGGGTCTCACCTTTAAGTTACAATGTGCTAGGAAAAAAGTGGGTCATCTGAACATACTCCACAACTACAATTCTCCTCAGCTGCATTAGTCAGTATTAAAATTTTTGCTTCTAAAGTTTCATGAACATAGTGCAGTTGGTCCCAAACTTTTAGCTCTAGGACCCACTTTAAAAAAAAAAAACACATATGAGGGCTCACTCAGGCATACCAGAATTTTTTTAAATAAAAGATAATCTATAAAGAAATTGTTTATTTAGACTTAAAGAAAAAGATCCTCATCTCCCTATATTTATACAGATTTGCAAGCTTCAGGAGCTGAAAAGGAAGACCAGTTGTGCTGACTTAGGTTAGGATTACACCCTAAGGCTCGATACTTGTGGGATGCTCCAGGTGAGTGGCCTTTGTTATAAAAATTACAATTTTTAAATGGGTCTCTGCATTTCTTGTCAAGTCCAAGAACTTGAGCCCTGCGGTTCTTGTAAGTGGTACTGTCAGAATACGCAATTATCTGAAGTTCATGTCCGTTTCGCAAAGGAGGGCCCCCTAAATGATTATGCTGGTAATAATTCTTGAGAGCTCATTGGAACAATTTAATAATGATTAATGCATCTGATTTTATAACTGGTGACATTACATCCTTGCCTAGGAAATAATGTACTGTATTTAAGCAGCAGAGAAACCTCCTGGAAAGGTCATGCGTAGATTTTTTCCCCATGGCCTACTGTCTAACAAAAACTGTCTTTGCTAAGTATTTTAATTATAATCAAGCAAATATCCATGATGGAGAGACATATTGATGCTCATGAGGAAGTGAGAAATTAGTGAAAAACAAGCCCCAGTTCAACCTCTGTATCCCAGCATATGTCCAAAATTAAACTGTATGTTGTAGCTGCCAAATGCACACACTTTAAGGACTTCTGAAATATAAGTGGCAAAACGCTCCACATCAGATCCCCCAAAATGAGTGCATGACTGAAGGAAGGAGAAGCATCATTAAAAGCATAGCTGCGCTCAAAACAGCCAGTGTGCCTTTGTGACTTTGGATTTATTCCCCACATTTATTGTGCTGAAAAACAGAATCTCGTGCCACAGGGAATTTTCACTGATTTTCCAAGTAAATGTGCACAGCAAGGACATTCTAGCAGACATTGTTAGTAGATTCAAAAGACTGCCAAAATCTTCCAATTTTCTTCTTACCTCTGAGCGATGCCTGAGAGTTTACAATGCAGCTCTCAGTAGTTACAAAAGAATCCCTGCAGTCTTTTGGCCAATTAACATGTTGTTTTTCTACCTTGGTTTTACTTCTTTTAATTATAGGGCAAAGAGTTAATGTGAGCCTTAAAAGTCTTCTCCCCAGTCTCGAGGACTACATAGGAGTACTCAAATTCCTTGGGACCAAGGTAAGAACTTTGGTAAGAGAATCAAAGGAAGTGTGTGGAGCAAAAGGTAGGTATTCCCTGCAGGTTAACTGCCAGTCGTGTCTGACTCTAGGGTATGGTGCTCATCCCCATTTGTAAGCCTTTAGAGCCAGGGTTGTCCAAAGACTTTTCCGTGGTCATGGGGCCAGCATGACTAGATGCTGAGACACATGGAAGGCTGTTATCTTTCCCACCAAGGTGGTCCCTATTTATCTACTTGCATTTACATGCTATCAAACTGCTAGGTTGGCAGGAGCTGGGCTAAGGATAGGAGCTCACCCTGTGCTGTGTGGATCTGGGTGTCAAACAGTGTCTTAGAGCACAATCCTAACCATGTCTATTCAGACGTAAGCCCCATTGTGTCCAATGGGCCTTACTCCCAGGAAAGTGTCTTTAGGATTGCAGCCTTAACCACTTGTGTCTTAACAACCTGTGCCACCACAACCCTTGTGTAGCAAAACAACTCCTAGTTTATTTTTTTAACGTATCAGAACTTATCTATTACTTAGAAGTAAATCCCATTGTGTTCAGTGGTCCTTAACCCATGAAAATTTGTAACCTAATGGTCCAAAGCTACTGGAATGAGCATTCTGGCAGTGCAATACACTTTTTGGCTGAGGCAAGGTGACAAGCCAGAAAGGGTAATGTAGTAAATTAAGTAAAAGTAACTCCTTCCTTTCATTCATAGAATCATACAGTTGGAAGGTACCTAATAGATTACCTAGTCCAATAAACTGCCTGTACAAGAAAATCCTTCTAGAGCATCTCCATCAGGGGCTTGTGGAGCCACTGCATGAAGATCCCCAGTGAAGGAAATCCACTTGACAATCTATTATATTATTAGAGTGAAATCTATTTCTATAGATTCTATTTTAATCTATTTCTATTATTTTTGGGAATAATGTATTCAACTCACTGAAGTAATGAGTGGCTGGCTCTGCATGGCAATAGAACAAGATGCCCATTTCCCCAGGAAGAAGCATAAAGGGGGGCAGGATGGTGGTGGGAGACGGAGGAATTAGGCAGAGAGGGACAGAAGGAGGTGGCAGTGGTGAGTAGGAGGTTGTATTAGGCCAGGGAAGTGGGTAGGCTTGGTGGCAGCTGTGTCAACCAAATCCTCATAACCTTCCTGGTTCAATCCTTTCATGGGTCCACATGGACTTCTGTCAGTGATATCATTGGCACAGGACTGAGTAACTCACTAGGCCCAGCAGAGGCATTTGCTGGAGCAAGAGATCAAATACTTCCTCACCCTTACACGATAACTGCAGGCTAAAACTCCTGCCACATTGGCACAGCTACATCATTATGTGAAGAATTTGGTGGTATTGGTCTTGTCATGTCCCAGACTATGGTCTCCCTCATAATTTAAATAAATGGGATTCATAGAAGTAATGGCCAATTGCAACTGGACTAAGGTTTGACTTATGCATATTGTAGAAATTCAGAAAAATATGGAGGAGAGGAACAACTTAAATAAGAGATGTGTTTGGCTATAAATGTCAAGGAACTTCGAAATTATTAATGTGTGTAACAGTTTTTTTAGTTGACTATCTTGGCATTGAACCATAGTTTAAAGAAATGCTGTTACTCAAGAGGCCTTACTCATTTGCTATGGCTCATGCAGCAAGAGTCATCTGAACACAAAGATTCCCTGTTGACTCATGTTTGTAGTCTTTTGTATTCAGTGGTGCAGTGATACTTTTTAAAGTGCAGGAGCATCTCATGACATCTCCACATGCCCGAACCCCAAAAACATTTTAACCCTTCTTTTAAGAAATTCAGCTTTATGTGTCTTCATTAGAAGATACTTTTGCTTCTGTCACTTATTTTGACTTTGAAATGGTGTTTATTCTTTAAAAAATCCAGCTCATTTCATTCCAAATGTCTGCAATGTGTTGCTTTGGTATAAAATAAGTGTATAAAAGCTGAAGAATGGCCTTACAAATATCCTAAATAGTTACATCTCAAACAAATATTCTCAATCAATATAAAAAGTAGGTCTATCCTCCAATGCCTCCAGGTAATAAACTGGCAGGTAGTGGTACTCAGTCAGAAAGGTATCTTTCCAATTCCTACTACCTGGAATTACTTCCTGTTCCTACTACCTGAAATTATTTTCACTGGAGAGCCTAGGCAATGAATCTAGGACCTTGGCCATGATAACCACATGCCCTCCCAGTAAGCTTTCTTTCCCACTACTGAGTTGAGTTGAGTCTGAGCTGGGACAGAGTCTACCCCAGACAGTAAAGTGCACCAGCATAAGCATAAGTTTAAGCTGAATGTGCAACCTGGTGCAGAAAGACTGAGACAAACACAGAGAGTTGAAGAGTTGATCACAACTTTGTATTCCAGTTTAATAAGGGATAAAGCAACATCAGAGGCAGTTCAAACAGTTCAGAGATCATACACAGATCATTCTGTTTCCATGCTGGTAGCACATGACACACACAGCTTCTGGAACATTCTGGAACCATCTACAAACTGTGATATACCAGTTTACAGGCCATCAACCTTTACAGACCTGACAATACATTCTGTGTGTAAGTTTATATAAATGTTATATATGAACAAACACACACATCACAACCTTTAAAAAACAGTTACAAGATGTCTGGAAGACCATACTATTATGTGGCATCAGTAACATAGGTGATGCCTCTCCCATAGATGCTGTAGGTGATGCTCTCAATAACCACACACAAAAATGCCACTTCAATTGCTATAAAGAAACTGGATTTTTTGATCAAGTGTGAAGTGCATTATTACTGGCATCATACCATGCCCAGAGTACACACCAGACAGTACACACCAGATGCTTTTAGCTTGAGTATAAAGCTCTCTCTCTCTCTCTCTCTCTCTCTCTCTTTGTGTGTATGAGCATATGCTTTTCTTCTGGTGTTTCTTAAATGCGAAAATAAATGATATTATAAAATAAATGGCATCCTTTTCCTGCCATGTAGGAAAGAGATATTGATTTTGGGGGAAATTATGTAATTTTTATGGCAAATTTTTAAAGACTGAAGTGCACAAAAAGCCTGCAAGCGAACTTGTGATGGGACAGCACAACAAGCAACGGGGCAAACAAAATGCTCTGAAACAAATTGTTTTTGGGCAAAACCTCAGTCTGTACCATCTTTCTTGTGATGTATCCTTTTATCCTTGTTATTGACAGCTCTGGGCAAGAGTTATGAGAAAGCTGAAGGATTGTCATAGTTCCAAATCCAGGTGGTAAATCAAAGCTGCTTCATAAGGAAAATGTTTGCAGCACTATTTTATTGGCATCCCTTTCCTCTTCTAAGGTGGGAGCACAAAGAAAGAAAAGATATAAATATGTGTGTGTGTGTTGTTATGAAGTGTTCATATTTGTGAGCAACCATGTGTTGCTCACTGAGCATAAATCTTATTTACCATTTATCTTATTCACATCTATTGCCATTTTAAAATGTCATCCTCCACTTCCCTTGGGGCCAAATAAAACCACTGAATGTCATTCAAAATGTCTCACAGGAGGCCAACCATCTTTGCAAAAGCTGTAACTTTTGTGCTGAGCCTTTTAAAAAAATATTGCCAGATTATTTTCCTTCTTCATTTGCCAGGTAGATGTTTTACCCTACAATCCAGAGTAACTACGGGAGCACGTAAGAGACTTTACGTGCACCCGTAGTTACTGCACCACCCAGTGAAAACCTATGGGAAATTCATATTGCAATCCAGAGCAAATTGTTCTTACACCGGAGCAAGGACTCCCCGTAGTTACTCAGGATTGCGCCCTAAGTCCCACTTCTCAAGCTAATGAAGGCAAACACATGGAAACAGTCCTCCCATCTTTTGCTCTTATCCCCTTCTCTTCTCCCATTATGATTACATTGTATATAGGAGGCTGGTAATAGGAGAGCCATCTATGCTAAACAAGGCGAAAGACCTGATGATAACATGTGATGATCAGTGAAGCAGATTATGCCCCAAATCAGAACATCTCAAACAAATTATGTAAAAATAGCTTTATGGAAGCATAAAAGCTAAGTATGGACAGGGTCATAGATCAGGGTCATAGATCAGCTTCTTCATTCAGAAGCCCCCACGCTCAATCTGGATTGGTTCACCAATGGGGCTGCTAAAACAAGAGGCACCCACATCTGCCAACTGCCCTGCTGTGTTATTTGCTGACTGCTATATCCCTTCTTTACTTATGGAAACTGCTGCTCTTCTTCCTCCATTTTCCTCCTCTTGGATTCCTGCTGTTTAAAAGGCATACAGTACTCACTGAAGGAAATGGTAGCATCATCCATTTTTCCCCAAGTTCCAAGCCTTTTAGAGCAGAAAATGGACAGAAAAGTGTAGTGGTTGATGTGGCAGGAGAGGGAAGGTATGATGAGACAGGATGAGATGATGTGGTGGTTAGGGAGTTGGACTGAGACCTGGAAGATCCAGGTTTAAATCCCTTCTCAGCCATGGAGCTTCCTGGGTGAGTGACAGTCACTCTCCCTCATTCACACCTACCTCACAGGGTTGGTGTGAGTACAAAAGCTTGTAAGCCACCTTGGGCAATTGCATTGCCTTGGGAGAAGATTTGACAATGGGAAGATGGTAGGTGCAAGGAAAAAAGACATGGGGGAGACTGAAAGACTGCAGGACTGGGGGAGAAAGAAATGAAAGAGGGAACAAGACAGACGGGTAGAGATATCAAGGATGGGAAGAGGATGCGAGAAGAGAGGTTGTGGGAGCAGAGGGTGGACTAGGGGGAGTTAGATAATGGATCTGTGCAGAATCAGAAGGAAAAAGAGTGCTGTGTGGCACACAAAGTATAATTGGGATGGAGGAACTGGTACACATTGCATGTTGCTAGAATTAGAAGCTATCAGAAAAATAAGAATGTTAAGATCCAAGTTGACTTGGACACAGCTAGCACAAGCAAGCAAAGTATTGAAGATCCCCACCACTTCCCAGGGTGCACTGATCTGTTCCTGCTTTGGCTGTCCTGGCTGACTGTGCCAACACCTAGCATCAACTCCTCTTCAGCTGTGTGTTGCCAGTGTGTTCCCTTGGAAGCACACTGCAAAAGTGCTCACCACCATTGCTTGTTGCTATATCACACCATGTCAGCACCACATAATGATCCAGCAGGTTTGCGCTGCTTTGGAATCTCTTGTGCTATCCTGCTGTATCCCAATCAGTGGTGGGCTCCAGCAGGTTCGCACCTTCTCCATAGAACCGGTTGTTAACAAGAGTTAGGACATATAAAGTTTAAAAATAGCCATTTAAGAGTGGCTGCCAGATGGACATAGAACCGGTTGTTAATTTCTTTGAATCCCTTCACTGATCCCAATTCACTGGGGTAAGTACCAATCAGCGAAGGGCTGGTAAAGGCTAGAATGGATGTAGTGAGGGAGTGTTTGTGGGCAGGGGAGGGTGGAACAGGGGATGGATCAGGCCCAGGAGGTGGGCACGTTTGGCAGAGCAGGCCTCTGCTACTTCTTATCCTCTGTCCTGTGCTTGAACGCCCTACATGAGACTTCTCAAAGTAAATTGATGGAGCAGATCTAAGTATTCCCCTTGGGCAGCAGGCTATGGCATTATTTGGAGCAAGGGGAATACTACAGGCATCCCCCACTTACGGGATGGGTTCAGAACCAGAGCACAATCCAAAAGTGAAAACAGTTGAAAAGTGAAACCCAGTCTTTTTCAGCTTACAAATGCAAAACGGCCACCAAAAAAAGACATAAATATAACTTTTATTTTATTTATTTACTCAATTTGTACCCCGCCTTTCCTCCCCCATAAGAGGGAGCCCAAGGCAGCTAACATTAAAGAATAAAACACCATTAAAATTGCTAATAAATACAAATTTAAAACATAATTAAAATACAATTAAAATACAATTAGAATAATCAAGATTAAGAACAATTAAAAACAAGCTAAAAGACATTCATTAAAACAATAAAAACACTAAAACACTGCCCCCCACCCTCTGCCCTGTTTAAAACGCTTTAAAATAAAAATAAAATAAAACTTACAAAGCCTAACTACTGCATATTTATTAACACATGTCCATTGAGTGGCTTGAGCATTGCTCTTGCTCGTTTTGGAGGGAACTTCCCTTAAACATGTCTTGTTCTTTGCTATACTGTAAACTGTTTGGTATAATAAGAAATGCACGGCATTTTTCTCCAATTGCTAAACACTGAAAATTATGTTCTGTTCCAGTGCTTTAAGATAATAACTGACCTTTCCCATCATTCCAATCATATCTAGTGAATTTCTTGTTAAATGATGGCCTTGAGTTTGGTAACTGATTCATGAAGGTGAGTACTGTTGAGGGAGCCATACCATTTTGTTTTCAGGCTCAGGAATACTCAGTAGGGACATTTGCTTTGTCACATCGTGATTTAGGAGTGTAATTGCCTACAGTGGCCTCTAGACTGCCATTGATTTGAAAGACTGTTTTAAAGTAAAACTAAGTACAAATTTCTGGACCAGACCCAGCCTGCCTCTGGAACTGCCATGATGACCATTGGGCACAATCCTAACCAATTTTGGCAAGCACAATTCACCCATCTCTCTGTTCCTGGGTGGATGTGGGGAGGCTGGCTTGGGGAGGAGTAGCACAAATGTGCCTTATGGCACTTTTGCGACTCCTCCAGGCCGGCATGGGACATGTGCCAGCCTAAATGGAGGTTAGGATTGAAATCTTTGTCTGGTAATGTCTTCCAGTTGCTCATGAACAACAGGGCTGAGTGCATCTGAGCATAGGCAGAATTCTTTTCTCTCAAGGGAAAAGAACTCTTTAAAAAAGGATGCAAGTGCAACATGTGCAGAATGTGTCTCCGTCACTTTCTCACTTGTCTGGAGACATCGGGTTATGCTGTGGAATTGGATAAACCACACCACAGCTGTTTCATTAGTTGAGAAGATGGTTCTGATTACATGGGAAATATATTAGAATGCAAATTAATTCACCATATTATATTACTCGTATATTAATTCACCATATTATATGATAGTAGAGGCAGTGGTGGGCTTCAGGGGGTTCTCACAGTTTCTGTAGAACCCTTTGCTAATGAGCGCCTGGTTCTGAGAACTGGTTACTAATGGGATATAGAACCTGTTGTTAATTTAGGTTATTAGGACATAGAACCTGTTGTTAATTTATCAGAATCCCACCACTGAGTAGAGGCCACTTAGATGGTGCATTGTGACAACTGCAGTATTTACCACACTGCTCCTCTGTACCTACGCAACCAATGGGAAGGATCTCAGTTTGAGATCCTGCAGTGTATCTGCCAGTCACTATATCAGTGGTTTCCAACTCATTCTGTTTAGCAGGCTCAAAATCATTCATGGCGCAGGTGCAGTAGGCTGGATCTCTGGGGAAGATCAACGGTGGGGAAAGATGGTTCCCTAGCCAAACTGTGATTGGGTCATGTCAGGAATGCCTTTCACATTGCAGTTTTTCAGTGTGATGGTTCTCCAATCCTGTGTATTAAGACCAGATTTGCCTAGTACAGTCTACCCAGTCTACAATTTTAGCTACCCAGTCTACTGTTTAAAATATGATTAGCTCCAGAGTGTCTGCCACTGTCCTTTATCAGACCACCATGTTTCACACCTTCCAACTTCTGTCAGCCACAGAAAAAGAACACTTTGCTATTGCTTGTAACAGCATATCTCCCCAGTTCCTGCCAGATCACATCTGACAAGTTTAATCTGGATTTAATGTTACCACATCTAGTGGAGAGCTACTGTTGATTTGTGCTGTTCAGTTAGAAGTGCACACCTTAAGTGGGACGATCTAGTACAGGGGTGTCCAACCTTTTAGCTTCCCTGGGTCGCATTGGAAGAAGACGAGTTGGTTTGGGCTGCACATAAACACTAACAACTTTTTAAAAAAAATGTAAGACAAAATGTAGGATATCCTATATTTTGTCCTACATTTTTTAAACCTTGGAGTAAGTTTCATTGATTTTAATGGGGCTTATTTCTGAGTAGACATGATGCATAGGATGGGCAGCGATCCTCTCCAAGTTAAACCTTGGAGTAAGTCTCACTGATTATCATGGGGTTTTCTGCTGAGTAGCCATGCATAGGATTGGGCTCTCAGACTGCAACTTGGGAGTAAGCCTCATTGACTTTAATGGGGCTTACTTCTGAGGAGGCATGATGCATAGGATGGGCTGTGATCCTCTCCAAGCTTAACCGTGGAGATATGCTGCAATCCTGAACATACTTTCCTGGGAGTAAGACCCATTGGGTACAATGGGCCTTACTTCTGAGTCAACATGGTTAGGGTTGCAGCATATCTCCAAGGTTAAGCTTGGAGAGGATCACAGCCCATCCTATGCATCATTGGGCTCTCAGACTGCAACTTGGGAGTAAGCCTCATTGACTTTAACGGGGCTTACTTCTGAATAGGTCTCAAGGGCAGCAGGCAGCAGTTGGAATAGAGGCTGAGGCTACTTTTGGGGGATGCGGGTGAGCGAGCGCTGCAAGGTCTGCAGGGGTCTGAAGCTCTCTGAGTGCCAGGAGGCAAGTAGGAGAAGGAGCCAGGCAGCCCAGACCAGCTTTGTGGCGGCCGCCCAGGGCAGTGCACAGAGAAGCATGCCAAATCTGAAAATGGCTGCTGCCATAAAGCCGGTTTTTCCAATGGTGGTAGCCAGTTTTGCAGGAGGACCGCATCCACCCTCATCCTGGGCCGCATGCGGCCCCTGGGCCGCGTGTTGGACACCCCTGATCTAGCACAATCTGGCAAAGTGTACAATCTAGTACAATCTGGCACAAAATGTCCCAAAATAAGCTTTGGGAAAGGCTATTGCTCAGTAGAAAACACATGCACTGAATGCAGAAGATAGCCAGTTTAATCCCTGGCATTACCAGCAAGAGCTAGGAAAGATCTTGTTTGAAACCTGCCTACTGATAGTTTTATGCCAGTCATGAGAACATAAGAAGAGCTCTGCAGGATCAGGCCATCTCATCCAGGTTCCTATTTTTAATTTAACAGGGTATTTTATATATTGTGTTACTATCCTACAGGCTGCACTTGTTTCTTAAGAGTAATATATTTTGGTTTCTGGGAATGAAATGCACACTGGACTGACCAAGTGGCATATCAGGAGAAAGTCGGAGTGGAGAATACCCCTGGGCGCCCTCTACCTATCTGTCCTATAAATACTGTAGTAGTTATATACCACTTTTCAACTAAAACGTTCACAAAGTGGTTTACAAGAAAATGAAAAAAATTAATAGCTAATAAATAGCTAATGGGTCCCTGTCCCCAAAGGGCTCACAATCTAAAATGCAAAAAGAACACCAGCTGAAGCCACTTGAACAGACATTGCTGGGGTGTGTAGGGCCACCTGGGAGGATGCTGCCACAGTTCCTTCGCTGCTGTCCAATCTTAAAAAACCGAATTTATAGGCTATTCTAAAGCCTTTTGATGATCGGGAGGTTTGGCCCTTCCAAAGCCTCCAGATGGCCTAAAAATGTTTTTGGCAAAAATTGGAAGTGACATTCATAGGCCTTCTGAAGACGTCTGAAGGCCTTCTAGGGGCCTGAAAGTCAGGGGAAGCCATGCCTCTCTGGCTCTCTAAAGACATGTGGATATACAAAAGGGGAGGCATGGGGATGGCATATTGTGGTCTAGGCCCCGGGTGGCACCAGGGACAAGACTGCAGTTGGACTGACCAGCATATTTCATAAAGGGCTGTTCTGACTAAAACTTTATTAAATCTTTTCCTCAATTTTTCCAGTGAACTTGACTACAAGTAAATACCAGTGTGTGTGTGTGTGTGTGCGCGAGCGTGTGTGTGTATGTGTGTACACACACATAGTATATATATTGAAAATGTCACTCAAGCATGCTTTCCATACTGATATTTTCCTAATCTCTGTTTAAAATGTGTGATCACATGGCTGGAAAAGTGTTGAAACTCTGATTTACAACTTCTGAATAAAGACAGAGTGCAGTTTGGTTTTCATAAAATGTCACGAAAACCAAAGTTTTGCCCAAAAATGCACTGGTTTTCAGATGTTGCTTTCAGGAATGGGGTCTTGAATTTCCCATGTTAAATAACATTGTGGCAAGTAACTACAGTTCAGTCCTATCTTCCACCATACTATAACATAAAACTCTTTTATAGCATAAAAGTCTTTTATGAATAAGGTGAGATATAAGATCACTCACTCAAAACCGCCAGATCTAGAAGCGTGAATTTTGGGAAGGAGGTCCTTCTGTGATGGAGGCACCCACTAAGAACTGGTTTTTGGAAATTCAACCACTCCATAGGGTTTTGGCTTGGCGTTGATGAGTCAGTCAGTCAGTGATTTCTCAGGTTTATATATATAAACAGGGAGGTGTTTATATATATATATATATATATATATATATATATATATATATATATATATATATATATATATATATATATATATATAAATGCTGGATCCTAACCTCATTATTGGGCAGCCTGGGGCAGTTCTGAGCCTTTTGTATTTGCACCATTGATTGAAGTGGTGCAGATCTGAGTAGCCCCATTGGGTTTTGAGAGCAATGGCTCTCCATGGGGTAATGGAAAAGTTTCCCCTTGTCTCAGAGGAAAGCCACTGGCTGCCTGAAACTTGCGCTGGATACTGTGCAGGCAAGCTGGCTTACCTGTTCCAGCACAAGTTAGGATAGGGTGGTGGAATGGTATGATGGAGGTGGGGAGTGGACATTTTTGGGTGGGAGAATGGAGGCTGTCAAGGTATGTTGTGTCTAGGGGTGACGTTGGCTGCAGCAGCCCACACCAAATCCATTGGCTGAGCAGACTTACTAAGGTGCTTGAATTTTCAGATAGTGCAGATATGAGTAACTCCATGGGGTGGTTGGTGTATGGTGGGGGTAAGGAAAAATCCCCTTACTCTGAGTTGCCCCCAAATCACCTCCTAACCTGTGCAGAAAGCAGTCAGTCTTCCTGCTCCTGTGCAGGTTGGGATTGGGAAGTTCAGTCTGTTATTGTGATGGGAACTCAAAGTTATCTCAGGTGTTCTGATGGTTGTTATTCTCTTTATGATCTGCTAGAACTGACACAGACATCCAGTAAGTGGTTTTTTTAGTTGGCTCATGAATGAACAACTACAGAAGTGAATAGCAGAGATGATATTTTTAATTTTGGGAGATGGAATGGAAAATTACAAGGCTTTACTTTGCGTAATCTAAACTATACTTTGTGTCAGTGATTTTCAACCAGTATGCTGCCACAAGCAGTTCACAGATGTGTCGTGGGGGGTTGGGAAATTTATTTATTTGATAATGGCTGCAATTCTAACCACACTTTCCTGGGAGTAAGTACTATTGAATACAATGGGACTGACTTTGAGTAGACATGCTTAGGATTATCCTGAAAATTATTTATTAATAGGGCTATTAAGGGATGTGAAACCTTCACCAGCAACATGGTGTGCCTTGTCAACATACAAAGGACTGATGGTGTTCATTGACAAGTGTGCCATGAGATGGAAAAGGTTGAAAATCATTGCTTTATGTATTTGATTCTAAACATGTTCATAATTGCTATATAAAGTGAATTTTATAGATGAAAAATCAGTATATAAATACTGTAGATTCTTTATTTCTATTGGGCTCTTTTATCCAGGTTATGTTCATAAATTGAGTTAGCAATTTCTACCCTGTATATCCATTTGAATTAACGTGGGTTGCAATATTTTCAAAGACCCTTGCACAAACACCCTTGCATCTCTCTTACACAGATGTTGATGAATATTATTACAGCAGGCCCAACTGTTAACACCTTACAATTAACCATACTAACCCTACAATCCAGAGTAACTATGGGAGCATGTAAGAGACATTACATGCACCCGTAGTTACTGCACCACCTAGTGAAAATCTATGGGAAATTCATATTGCAATCCAGAGCAAATTGTTCTTACACCAAAGCAAGGACTCCCCGTAGTTACTCTGGATTGTGCCCTTTACCTATCAAATCCAGGTATTGAGTAGGAGATTAGCACTACAGCTTCACACACATGAAAACTCATGCCAAGGTATCCCTCACAAAAGTGTTCCTATACCCCAGGGGTTTCCAGGCCTTTTGGCAGGAAGGCCACATCATCTCTCTGACACTGTGTCAAGGGCCAGAAAACTAATTTACATTTCAAATTTAAATAAATTTGCATAAATTTACATATCAAAATGTATTGGTGTGGATTACAAGGCTTGCCCCAGGGCGGATAGAGGAGTCTTGCCAGGGGCCAAATTGAGGCTCACCAAGGGCCACACCTGGATGCTGGGCCAGGGTTTAGAGGCTGCTGGTATACCAATAACCATTTATCCCACACTTGTTCAAGAGCCTTCCCTCTCCCCTGCACAGATGTGGATGAAAATTATTAGGCCACCTTTCATGAATACAATACATAATTTTTTTTATAAAACTGTGACATTTCAGGGAACATTTGTGCACAGTTCTTACCAAGAGCAGCATGCAAGCATTCTTTCACATCTCCTCTCAACACCCCATTTAACTTGGCACCATTTGTTTCAGAGAAACAGACATCTCATGTCAATGGAGCCTAATCGACTTTGTCGTAGTCATACCCTTGCTTCTGATGAACTCATTTCATATTGTAAATGTTCCACAAGGGTTTTGTTATAGCTAAATTTGGTTATGTCCCCATTAATTTCCACATTAATTGATGCAATGCCAAAGGGTCACCTTGTAGATCTGTAAGATGCTTTCGTAAATTTCAGACGGTTGGTAGGGGACAGGGGTGAAACAGAATATTATTAACATATCTCATGGTAGGTTAGGACACAGACCTTGACTAAGGCAGAAGTCCACAACTTTTGCAATCCATTTTCATTCTGACATCTTTGGACATTAACATCTGATTTACCATGAGTCACTGTTTGCCATATACTAAATAAAATATATTCACTTTTGACTTAACAAAGTCATATAGGATAGCTCAGCACAGTTTATCTACATGAACAGCAAACCCTACATGTACAGAACCCCTTACAGTAAGATACTGGTCTCAGGCTAATACTTGACTTTATTTGACAGTGCAATATACACTGAACTTGGAACATGGAGAGTTTCTATCCAGACAGGCTATCAATTAACCAGTCTGTGAAAGCAGTATCATACTTGATACATTAATTTGATTTGCTGTTTGGGTGTATCAGTGTATTTGGGTGTATTGGGTGTATTGATTTGCTGTTTGGGTGCTGAAGTGTGCAACACTTCCTGTAGCAAGCACATGACATGTGAGGACAAACCTATGTCTTCCCATATATGCACATCAAGGTGTTATAATTAGGCCATAGTACCCTGGATCATTAAACAGTTTTTTGAAAGATACAAATGTGCCATTTATGTTTCATAGGTTTGCTACATTGAACATGGAGGTGTATGAACTGTTATTTAGGGCCAGGTTGCACGTTGTTGTGCTCACTCAAAAAATACTAGATATTCAGCATTTCAGAATGCCATGCTTGTTATGGGATCCATTTTCTGACTATCATAGGTTGAATATTTTTCACCAGTTAACAGAGATGGGAGCTTATTAGACTCTAAGACAGAGGTCGGGGAACAGGGTTAAATTACCCCAATTTGGGTAACAATGGAATTCCTGGGGGTAATGGACCACCTGGGTTTGCATATGAATGGCACAGCCAGGTATGCATGACCACACAGAGCAGGGCAGGCATTGCAATCACTGTGCCTGCCACTCTGCAGCCTTGATGGATTACTCTTAGCACCTAATCAGCTCCAGCTTCCAAAGATCAAAACAAACAAAAGGTGTGAATCCCTGTGTGTGTGTGTGTGTGTGTGCGCGCGCGCGTGTGTGTGTGTGGAGGGGAGAGAGATCAACAGTGTCTCATCTGCAGGCTGGGATTTCTCAGAGCTCAAGCTTCTGCTTGCTTACTCAGAAGCAAGAACCATTATTTTCCTTGGGGCTTACTCTTAGGAAAGTGTGCATTGCATTGCTCCCAAAGTTATGGACCTAAATGCTAGAAACAACTTGAGCTGCCTGATAATAAAGCAAAGCAAAGCAGGCGTCCGTCAGTCTTCAGAGACTATGGTATCATGCTTGGTGCTGCATACGCTGCATGAGAAGCACAAAAGCCTGGGTTGGATTGATATGGAAGATAGGCTGTTACCCAAGCAGCAAATCCCCTCTCTCCACGCCACTGAATTAGTCCAATGGAAAGGCAGAGCCAATACGATTGGATCCAGCTGGCGTCGCAGAGCTGGGCTAAGGATAGGAGCTCACCCTGTCTTGTGGGGCCGACCCGGGTCTTGAACCTTGGCCTGCTGGTTAACAGGCACAGTGTCTTAGCCACTTGCGCCACCCACAGCCCTTATCGCCTGATAATAACTGCTGCTGTACTTCAACTCCTGCTGCAAAGAGAGAACTGAGCCTGAGAGCAGAGTTGCTTCTTGCAGTCATGATCCAAACTGCTTCTAAGTCAGTGGGGAGAGAGAGAGAACTACTGCTAAATCAGCAGTCAGGACAGGAGTGAGACCTGCAGTCATCTGCCTTGTGTAGCTGCACAAAATTTCCATCTTATTCAGCTGTCCAGAGCAAAGAAGCAGGTGAGCAGGGGGACCAAGCAGGATTTGGAGCCATGCAGACATGAAAAGAGAAAGCATCCTCCTTTGGGTGTTGTTGAGGTCTGCCTATATTCTAAACAGCCCCCTTCCATCCAGCTCCCTCTGGTAAGACCATTTCATTGCTCCTGTATCAGGGTGATCATATGTCATAATCATAAAAGAGAATCCCAAAATGTAGGACACTCAAGAAAAATAAAGGACATGACAAAATTAAAGCTAAAAACGCTGACCTATGTTGCTTTCATGTGAACACTTAAAACACTATGAGCACAGTCCTAACCATGACTAAAACGTTAGCCCCATTGTATTAAATGGGTCTTATTCTGAGGAAAGTGTCTTTAGGATTGCAGCCTATATTTACTTATTACATTTACAACTATTACATATAATTTATTAATTACAAGAAGGCTACATGCCACCACACTTTCCTGGAAGGAACACCCCCCCCCCCAACTATAATAGGCATTAATTCTGAGGAGAAATGCCTAGGATCGGGATCTGTGGCTGCATCCCATCCACACTTTCCTGGAATGAAACCACACTGACAGTAATGATTTGCTGCTCAATAGAAAGGCACAGGATTGGGGTCTGAGGCTGCAATCCTATTCACATTTTCCTGGGAAGCCCAATAACTACAATGGGTCTTACTTCTGAATAAACTTGAATAGATTGGGCTCTCTTCCTCACTCCAGTTGAATTCTGCACTTGTTTCAATCATTTGCAGGATCTTGTCCTCTTTTTTATTATGGTCACCCTGACCCCCACATTTCTCCAATATGCAGTGACTATATGTCATAACCACAAAAAGAGGACAAGCCCCCCAAAATATAAGACATCCAAGAAAAATGGAGGACATTTTTAAAAGCTAAAAACACTCATATATATATTGTTTTTATGTGGTTAACTTAAACACCATATTACGTGTTAGTACTGTATGTTTAAAACTATTACATATTACATATAATTTATGAATTCCAAGAAAGCTACATGCTGCCTTCTCACAAGGAAAAAGAGGACAATGAAGATTTTTTTTCCAGGATACATGGCTAAAACAGAGGAAATGTCCTGGGAAAACAGACTATATGGTCATCCTGTCCAATCCAACACTATTTTATCACCTACTTCAAGCTTTTCTTCCAGCTCCCCAGAAGCCACATATTTGAATTCAAAAAATTAAGTCATATTTTTTCCTTCCTTTCAAATCAAGGGGGTAACGTCCACATACCTAAATATATTTTGGGGTAAGAGGTAAAAAAAGTTCCCCGACCCCTGTTCTAAGACAAATACG
Organism: Cryptoblepharus egeriae; assembly: GCA_030015325.1. NCBI lineage: Eukaryota > Metazoa > Chordata > Lepidosauria > Squamata > Scincidae > Cryptoblepharus > Cryptoblepharus egeriae. Next base: position 59,235,419 of record JAREYC010000007.1, read on the forward strand.
ACTCTAACAATGCAATCCTAAACATGCTTACTCAGAAGTCGCATTGAGTTCAATAACACTTACTCCCAGGAAAGTGTTGTTAAGATTGCAGCCTTGGGCAATGGGGCTTACTTTTGAGTAGACATGATTAGGATTGTGCTCTAAGACTCTAAGGGCAAAATCTAAAGTAACTACGGGGAGTCCTTGCTCCAGTGTAAGAACAACTTACTCTGGATTCCAGTATGAATTTCCCATAGGTTTTCACTAGGTGGTGCAGTAAGTACGGGTGCACGTAAAGTCCCTTACATGCTCCCCTCGTTACTCTGGATTTGGGGTAAGTGTCTAAGACTTAGACTCAAGTCATGAAATTTCCATTTTTCAAGTCACTTGAAGTCTAGAGTCATGAAAAGTTTGGAAATTTTAAAACAAGTCTGAACCTCCCAGTCTTTAGTCCTCTCCTGACTTGAGTCCTCACCAAGTCTCCTATGTCTGGGTCAGGGACCTTGCTTTCTGTGTTTGGGGTACTTGACTGAAGTCAAGTGTAAAATCAAGTTGATTCAAGTAAAATTGATTTATTTTAACTTGAAAACATCTGATTCGGGAACTTCTGGTGGAACCCCAGATTTACTCAGTTTGAGCTGAGTTGTGGGGGTTCACTGACTCTAGACTCGACAAGTCTTCACTCCCATGATTTTTCCCATCTCAGGCAGTTACCAGTATGTCTAATTGGTCTATAAGTTCCAATCCCTGATATAAATTCATTGTGTTGTGGTGAGCTGTATACATATTGTGAATTCCTGCCAGATTGGCTTGCACCTCTGCTGCAAAATCATAGAGAAGCAGATGTGGTGCTCCCATCCTGAACACATTTGCTGGCAAAAGTGGCTCATTGGACCAAACTCTCATTCATTCATTCAAGTAAATACGTTAAGAAGTAAGATGCAAATTTGTTTCAAGATTTCCCATTATGGCAATGCTTTTCAAAAAGTCATCTACAGTCTGCCACCGACATGTTTTATGATTGGGTTCTACAATTCAAGTTTCAATTTATAAGATTTTACAAGCCTGCATCCAAATTCCCTGCAGAACAAACCTCTTGGAAGTTTACGGCCTCCATGGCAAGCAGTGCACCTCTTCAAAGAATTGCCCTTGTGAGAGAGGCTTCAGATTTGGTTGGGAAACAAATATTCTCAAGATGATGTTAAATGTGGGTTTAACCCTTAGAGCCCCAGGGAGTGGATTCCACCCCTTTTTAATTTATGCAAATTGTGCTATTTTTAGATGGTAATCTAAGGGTTAAATAAAACCTGCAAAATAAATTTGCACAAATTAGACCAGAGGACTGATAGGAGGAGATGTAACTTAGAGTCTTGATGCCTTGGTAGTTTCATAAAAAGATGACATTGTCCTTTATTTTTAATAAAAGGTAGGTCCAAAAAGAAATCTATATGCACGTGCATTGATTTTAAAGCCTCTTATCTCAAATGCAACTTTCTTTCAAAAGTGGTAAAGAATATAAGAAAGTCTGTGCAAGATCAGGCCAAAGCCCCACCTAGTATAGCTTCCTGTATCTCACAGTGTCTCACCAGTTGTCTCCAGGGGCCCCCAAGACAGCAAAATACTTGCATCCTGTTGTCACCCCTTGAACCTGGCATTTTGAGGTAGCCTATTTTAAAACAAGGGGTTGCAGATACCCATCACAGCATTTAACCAGTAATAGACTTTTCTTCTTAAAAATTGTCCAATTCCCTTTTACAGTCAGATGCCACCATCACATCCTGTGGCAAGGAGTTCCACAGACTAATCACATGCTGGGTAAATAAATGTTTTCTTTTGTCTGTTCTAACTCTCCCTACATTCAATTTTAGATTATGTTCCCTGGTTCTGGTGTTGGATGAGAAGAAAGGAACAGGAAGTTTTGACTACAATCCTGAAGAGACTTTCCTGGGAGACCCATTGAACATAACGGGGTTTATGTTTGAGTGGACATGGTTAGGATTGTGCTCTATATGTCCTGATAGACAACCTTATACCAATGTTGTCTGAGTTAGAGAAGAAAGGCAGCTTATGGTGGCTTGTCTTGCGTGCCAGACCATTGTGAAATATTCACAAAAGCCAGAAGTGTACGTTGTGAGTCACAACAGAATAATGGATGAGCAGCTCTTTCCTATCCCTAGAACTTTTTGATTTCTACTCCGCTCAGTACACAGCATGAGCAATGCTCATCAAATTTATTTGGAATGAAAGGTGCCATCATCATAAGAGTTGTAAAAAAAATAGACTGGCCTTGGATTCTCTCTTTGTGTTTGGGCCTTCATACATTTTCATGCATTCATACATTTTAAATACCTCTGTCCAAAGGTCTGGTAAGGACTTTCCTGGAGGGATTCCTGGATGCCTCTACTAACTGAGTCACTCTAGCACCATATGGGCTGCTTCTAAAGATTTCCATCAATAATTTTAGCATGCCACAGTCCTCAGGCATTTTCCATTTATGTAAATGTTGCTAAAAATTTGATAACTCTTCACCACCCAATCTGATTCTTGACTCATTTGTTCGACTCATTGCTTTCTTCTTTCTTTGTGCCACAAGAGCAGAGATTTTTTAACTTATTTCATCTCATGGCACACTGACAAGATTCTAAAATTGTCAAGGTACATTATCAGGTTTTTTTTAACCATTGACAAGGCACACCATGCTGCTGGTAGGGTTTCACATCCCCCAGTTACCTGACTCCAGATGACCCTCTCCAAAGCCCTGTGGCACACCTACAGACCATCCATGGTACACCAATGTGCCATGGCACAGTGGATGAACATCTCTGCTCTAGAGTCTGTTTTTATGTTATTTGTTGGAAAGAATGTCTACTCCTGTACACCAACAGCCCTTCTTGGTGGAATATGTGATATAACTGATCTCCTGTCACTTTATCCTTAAGATAATTAATACCCTCTAGTCAAGATCTTTTATTGCATCCTTTCTGATAAAAGTGCTTCTACTTAAAAGATTCCCCACTCTGATGTCTTACCCTACAATCCAGAGTAACTAAGGGAGCACATAAGAGACATTACGTGCACCTGTAGTTACTGCATCACCTAGTGAAAACCTATGGGAAATTCATATTGCAATCCAAAGTAAATTATTCTTGCACTGGAGCAAGGACTCCCCGTAGTTACTCTGGATTGCGCTCTTAGTGTTTTCCTGATCAAGCAGTTCCATCTTCTCCAAGTGATGAACTTTTTATACAGATGAATACTAGAAATGGTCTCAGTTTGTGTGATGGAGTGATGAATTGCTCAAAAAGCACAAATCCTATGATTAAATTTAAATTATTTATCACTGTGAAAATTAACCTATAAATTTATATTCAACAGTGAAGAATTTATTCTTTCAACATATAGGGCAGGTGTGTTTGAATCATGATTCCATTAAAATGTCTTCCATTACTGGAAAAAGACCCACAAATACACCCCGACAGCTATTAGGAATCCTCATGATGATTATCTGAGCTCTCTTAAATCTCTTCTAAGTTACTGGTGCCTGGAATGTCAGAGGGACCTCTTCCAAAAAAAGTACAAATTGTTAATTTCACTGTCCAAATCCATACTCAGACAGGGAGGTTAATTCACAGTCATGTCAATGGTAAGACATCATTTATAACATTTTGTTATAAGTTATAACATTTTGTCAGAAACAACAGATTGCCCTGTCTGGAGAGCCCGACCTTTATCCACTAATTGTAATTTCCCTCTGCAGAAGAGTTGGAATTTTAAGCATGGCAATTTGGTAACAAGAGACAGTAATAATTTTGTCTAGAAAGTGGTGTTACTGTAAAAAAAAAAATCCTATTTTAATTTTTGTTGTCATTACTTTATCACGTAAACTTTGGCATTTTCTGCACCATCTGCAAAAAAAAAGTGAGTTCTCAAACGTTTTCACAGTAGGACTCACATTTTAGAATGGAAATCTGTTGGGACCCACCAGAAACAATGTAATTAACCTAGGAGTGATGTCATGGCTGAAACTGACATCATTAAACATGATGACATCATCAAGTTCCTCCAGAACCAGGAACATTTTTAACAACCTCATATGATAAAATCAGATTCAATTAAATAAATAACAGCCCAATCCTAACAAGCACAGGACCACTCAGGATGCCATGCCTGCACACTGCTACTGGGCAAACTTTTCCTTTTACCCGGGGTAATGCAGCAGCAGTCCCACTGGGTCTAGTCAGATCTAGAACCAAGCAGCTTGGCAGGTGTGGTGCTCCTTCCCTGTGTTGCCAAAGAGGCTGGATCTGACCTTTGTGTGCCAGCACTGCTTATTCCCAGGAAGGTACAAACATACTTTAGAGCAAGTTTGTAACCCTTCCGGGCTAGTACCAGCACAGGGTGTAGTCAGGATTGAGCCCTAAGTCAATTAAACATTTACAGTAAATATAAGTTTAAAAAATTTTTTTAAATAAGAATCTTCCCAAGCAGTTGCTGATCTGTTAAAATAATCCCTAAACTTTCCAACGGCTGCAATCCTATCCACATTTATCCAAAAGAAAGTCTCGTTGACTATTAAAAGTCTATACACAGAAGCCCACCAATGGACAGTACATTTTTGTGGTGGTGGGATTGTGTGCCCCAGTGATACAAAGGGCTATGCTGGTGATAGTGTAGCTACTGGCAGGGACTGCCATACCAGACAGGCCTTTGTTGAGGAGCCAGACTAAACCTGTCCAAAATTCCACTGAACATGGGTTGTCTGGAGAAGGAAAACTCCCACCTCAAACCTCCACTACCTTGTGACTATACCCATCTATGGGAAAGGCTTCAGGAGTCAACCTCGAGGGAAAATCCAGAGCTGGAGACCCAGAAGTAGTTCGTGACCATGTACAATCACGTTCTGGTCACTCCTGCAACGCAGCCGGAACCAATCGTATCAGTTCTGCCATTCCATTGGACTATTTCAGTGACGTGGAGAGGGGATTTGTTGCTTGGGTAACAGTCTATCCCCCATATTAATCTACCCAGGCCATCATACTCTGGAGAGGACATTCAGAGCATGATACCATAGTCTTTTCAGACTGAAGAATGCCAATGCATGATACACAGAAGCATGTTAAAAGTTCAGATGTGTCACATTTCTTCAAATGCACTCATCTACCATGTGTAGCATCACTTCTAAAATATTAAAAATAAAATACACATTGAAATGAATGGGGACCCACCTGAAACTGGCTCATGGTCCCACCTAGTGGGTCCCAACTTATTGATACACCACAGTAAAACAAACAGATGATAATACTGAGGCCTGATCCCAAGAGTGCATTTACCTCTACTCTTAATGTTCTTGTGACTTACGGGGTTCTATTCCTGTCAATTACCCGTAAGTGCATGTGCGGAGACTGCAACATATACTTTCAATGGACATTCAGACCAAAGTCTAGGACAGAACACTGTGAGAAAATTATTTTTTCCCCAAGGCATCATATGGAAGGCATTTCCTTTTTCCCATAACTACTTTTCTGCACATGCTACTGAGATTTAACATTATGAAGGATGGAGAAATGCAGACCACAAGCATGAGGTGGCCATGGCAGAGGACAAAAAGGGAGTTCATTGGGAGATGCATGATGTATAAGTACTAGCACTGTACTGAAGTTTGTATAGGGAAATGGTTTGCAGGCTACTGCCAGTGACTCCTTGGAGACACGTTCTTTTGTCCCCTTCTCCTGAGCAATGGAAGTAGCCCTTGCCCAGCTCCCTCTCCCACTGTATATCTTCCATGCTCCCATTTACGTCTGCTGCCCAGCAGTCAGGGTGACTGTTGAGCAGCAGAGCACTGGTGCTGCTGCTCAATGTTCCACTGCTGCTGGACCAGCTCTGGGAACTGCAAACGTGCTTTATGGCCCTTAAGATTGGGCTGTTAATAAGTGAGAGTGCAATCCTAATTTAGGCCAGCACAACTCATTGATCTTCCCATTCCTGTGGTGATGTAGGGAGGCAAGCGCATGTCTGTGCACTGGCCTAGCCCTCCCACAGGAGCTACACAGAAGTGCCTTTTGCACAACCCCAGGGCCTATTCAGGAGTTAGGATTTTGCTATGAATTCCATATAACTTGCTTCACTATACTAAATAATACATTTTAGTTTCTCCTGATCCTACAGTAAGTAATTCTCACTGGATAATCTCAAGTTCTAGAGTTTTGTAAGTGAGAATCAATTTGTCTGTCCGTCCATCTGTCCATCCTTCCTTCAGGTCAATTTGGATTGATATCAGGGTGACCACATAATATGGATGATATAGTGGGTGTACCTTTAACCATTGGATAGAAGAGGGAATTTTGGCATGTGCTGCTTTTAAAACCTTTCTATATTGAATCTCCCTTAATTCCCTGTTCTATGCAATGGTTAAAGGTACAGCCACCCTGTCCTCCATTCTATATGGTCACTTGGAATGACATACACTCTGATAAAACTAGTAATATGAACTATCACAAAATACTGCTTCATGCATTACTATTTAATCCATACATGCAACTGACAAAATATGGTGATCTTCATTTTCTGGTAGCAAAAAAGGAAGATTACTAAGCTAGCAGTTAGCAAAGCCATGAACTGGTTTCTGTGGATAAGGTCACCCAGACCTTCATATTCAATTTTTCCCCATTATTTTTATTACTGAGCAGGCATTCCTCAGGTCAGCACTGAAATGCAGCCGTCATCATCGCTCAGCAATTACAGCTCATCTTTACAAGAGGCAGTCAAAACAAGGGGGAAATCAACAGGCTTTTGTATCTCCAGCAGCAATGCAGCTACTGGCCCTGCCAAGTGGCAGGATTGTGTATGTGATGGAGCTGAACAAAATGGCAACAATCCCTGCAATTTCGCCTGTCACCAAATAATAATAAGAATTGATTCTTTAAAGAATGCTAAGATAGTACTGAATGGCAAGAGATAAAATAGAAGTTCTCGATACAGCCGTCTTGCCTCCTCCATCATCACCTGAATTCTGAGAGTTGGATTGCTGCAATGAGAACTGCAGGGGCATAAAGGGAGCTACCAGTTGCATACCAAGTCTTTGGGAGATCCATTTTTTTTTCTTATGTGCCTCTCAGATTTGATTCTCACAGAATGGTGTTCATTTTCTTCCACCCAGTGAGAGCCCATAAAATTCCTTGCTGAGACCCTTGTGGTTTTTTACATCACCCCCATGCATTGGCATAGCTAGAGTGGGGTGAAGCAGTTAGAGGGAGCCTCACCCTTAGGAACCACCAGGGGGTTGGGAGAAGGAGCAAAACAGTGGCATAACTAGAGGGGGAAGAGCTGTCAGTCTTGGAGTCTCACCTTTCAGAGCTACTCCAGGTAAGGGTAGCTAAATGAAGCTGGTAGTTCAGAGCAGTCAGTATTAAAGGGAGCCTAACCCTTTGGAGCCATTCAAGGTGGGGGGAGCTAAACTGAGCTGGTGGTGTAGCTAGAGAGGGGTGGAGAAGTCAGTTTTGGAGGGACCCTTTTGGAGTCATTCCAGGTGCGGGGGGAGCAAAAATGAGCTTGTTGCATAGCTAAGGGGAGTGGAAAAGTCAGAGGGAGTTGAAGCCTTTGGAGCCATTCAAGGTGGGGGGAGCTAAATGGAGCTGGTATTGTAGCTATAGGGGGTGGAGCAGTTAGTCTTTGGAGCCATTTGGACCCATTCCAGGTGGGGGGGTAAAACCTTACAGCTTTGAATGGTTCCAAAGGGCTGAGGGTCCCTCCAAGACTAACTGCTCCACCCCGTATAGCTACTCCACTACCCCGCCCCACATATCCTTGCAGATTGAGCCCTGATTCTATTTATCCTCACCAAACACTACTGGAGAGAATGCAGAGAAACAGGTCGCTGTCCATGGTGCTGAAAGACGCTTAGCCACCAGCAGGTGGCACCCTTCCTCATCTGGAGAAATAGGTAAGGAGAACCAGGTTGTAGCACCCAGTAGTATCCCCAAACTTAAGTGCTTCCTCCAGCACACTTAAGGACGGGTGTTCATGCATGGCCTGCTCTCATGCATGCCAGGACAGTACTGAATTCAACAAGTCTCCTGCCTTCCTATTCCAGAGAAACTCACTCCTGCATCCCAAGCTAGACATCTCATTCCTCCATCATCATCATCATCATGAGCACTCACCATGTTGACTTCAGAGACCATGTCGATGCTGGCAATCTCAATTCTCATCCCAACATCCACAGGTGAACCTGAAAAAAAAAGAAGGAACAGGTGGTTTCACTGGAATAGTCAAGACAAGCAAAAGGCAAGTTGGAAAGTCCACATACCTGAGCCTCACAATATACTACTGGATTATGCTTAGTTAAGGTGTGACACGAGGTAGGTCCCATATGCTTGGGGGGCGGTTTACAGGTGGGTGACTGTAGGTGGGCTTGGAGGGACTACAGATGGAAAGGAGGGGGAAATAAAATGCTCTCTCTGTGTGTGAGTGAAAGAGAGAGAAAGAGTATGAGCATGATAATGACCATGGGCATGTGCATGGAATAGTGGGGATCTAGCTATTGGGGAGCACTTGGCATCCCACTGGCCTTCTTTTTTAGGGAATGAAGTAATATAGGGAATCCAATGTCTCCCTTCCATTAAATGGGGGAAAAAGAAATTTGGGGGGGAGGAATTACCTCCAAAGTCTGGCCTCAACCGAATGTCGTAGCCTTTCAGCAGTCTGTCCACAGTCTCTTTCACATAAGACATGTTGCTGGGTTCATTAACACTGAGGATGGAGAGAGAGAGAGAGAGAGAGAGAGATAATTTAAAACTAGCACTAAAACATTCCCACTCACCCCCTCCAGGCACCCAGCACAGAAACAGGTCCATTGAGTTGGGCTGCAGGAGGATGAGACCTTCTTCATCATCATCATCCCTAATATCTTATTCACCACAACCACCATCATCTTCACTATCATCCCCAATATCACTATCATCACCATCACCACCATCATCTTCATCACCACCATCCTCATCACACAGACACACCAGCGCCATGCTCACTCACCTCTTGGCAGAGCAGAGGGTGGCCAGCATCCAGGGTAGGAGGCAGATCCCCAAGCAGGCTGGGAGCTGAACTGCCCGCATTCCTTCTCCTGGATGGAGAGTGGCTGCCTGTGCCCTTCCCTCTGCCTCTCCCTCTCCCAGCCCCTCCCGGGAAGATGCAAGGAAGGCAACTTTCAATCCAGCCAGACGAGCCTGTGATGCTGGAGACAGAGAGGGAGGGAGAGCCACGCATGCGCGGGGGGGGGGGCAGAAAAAAGAACCGGCCCCAGTGTTCAGAGGACACCTTTGGAGGAGGCTGCAATTCATCAGGTGACAGCACCCAGCCCAACCCCAGCCCACCTCCTTCTCCCCATCCCTGGCTGCCAGATCCAGGCTCTCCCTGCTCCCTTCCCACCTCCAAAGGATGCCCACCAGGCAGAAGCACTTCTGGGGAAGGTCTTGGCAAGAAGAGGATCCTCCAGGCAAAGGATTCATATCTCCCCATATGTCTCCCCCCACCCAAGATTCTGGGATTGGCAGAGGTTGGGGTGGGAGGTGGAGAAGATGCACTGAGAAACTCGAATGTGGTGGCCTCACTTAGGACTAGCACTTTGGGGTGGTTACTCCTTTGTGGGGCAGGAGTGTAAAAGCAGGTTCTCTTTTTCTAGGACATGTCCTCTTTTTTAGCCTTGCGTCCTGGGAAGAAATCTTTGTTGTCCTCCTTTTTCTTCTGAGCAGGTAGTATGTAGCCTTCTTGAAATCAATAAATTTAGATTTAAAATTGTTTTAAATTTAATAACACACGACACATGAGTATATATAAGTAATTAGCGAAAACGTACCCGCGTTGTGGGAGTAAAATTCCCCCTGTATGCCATCCCCTCATGTGCATCATCCCGCATGCTCATCAACCCCCCATGCTCATCTTCTCCCCATGCATGTCATTCCCCAATGTGCACCATCCCCCTCTATCACCCCATGCACACCATCACCCCATGTGCACTCTCCTCCCAGGGATCAGCTGGATGTTGATCAGTCTTCAATGTTAAGTATAGGACAAAAACATGTTGCATCCCTTTTCAGCCTCTTAAAGGTTAAATTTCTCAACATCGGTTCTTGGCGGGTGCTCACAACACATAAGGAGCACCCTGAATTTCATGCTTCTAGGTCCAGGGGTTGGGGCAGATCGTCCTTCAGTCAGGGATTGTTCAATGAAAAGTTTAGGAAGGAAAACATGTTGTGCCCCATTTCATCCCCTTTCAGTTGGAATTTCCAAAAACCGGTTCTTAGTGGGTGCCTCCATCATGGAAGGAACACCTTCCCCAAATTTCACACTTCTAGGCCCAGTGGTTTTGACTGGCTGTTGATGAGTCAGTGAGTGAATTAGTGACCTTTCAGTTTTATCTATACAGATGAAGACCACATGAAAGCTCTCTCTCTGTCTCTGTGTGTGTTGTTTACAGAGAGAGGTAGGATGCAAACAATGGTGGGCTTCAGGGGGTTCTCACAGGTTCTATAGAACCCTTTGCTAATGAGCACCTGGTTCTGAGAACTGGTTACTAATGGGACATAGAACCTGTTGCTAATTTAGGTTATTAGGAATAGAACCTGTTGCTAATTTAGGTTATTAGGAATAGAACCTGTTGTTAATTTATTTGAATCCCACCACTGGCATACAAATCTTTCAAATAAATAAATAAATAAATAAATAGACAGACAGTACATATAGATATATTACATATCTACATAGAGATCTAATCTACAATATATATATTATCTATATATAGATTATATACTATAGAAAGAGCTCTATATCTGTCTATAGAGAGATCTCTATATCTATCTTTTCAGCGATAGATATCTGTAATAAAGATAGATAATTTCCATATATATTTCTATAGATCGATAATGTATAGATAGATAGATACCGGTATATATATCTCTATAGCTATATCTCTATGTATGTATTGAGTGAAAGTTTCTCTCTCTGTGTGTCTGTATGTTTGTTTGTCTGTATGTTTGTGTGTGTGTGTGTGTGTGTGTGTGTGTGTGTGTGTGTGTGTGTGAGAGAGAGAGAGAGAGAGAGAGAGAGAGAGAGAGAGAGAAATGGAGATGATGTGATGTTCCTAGAAAACGTTTGGGCACCGCTGCTCTAGGAGGATTCCTGCTACAGGCAGGGCGTTGGATTCGATGACATATTAGGTCCCAACTCTATGATTCTTTGAATGAATGGAAGGAGTTACTTTCCTTTTCTGTGTGTGTGTTTTTATTTTGTCATGTCCTACATTTTCTTGGGTGTCCTACATTTTTGAGAGACCTTGTCCTCTTGTGTTTATGATGTCTGGTCACCCTACTGTGTAAAGGGAAGACCACCCCATTTGGGGTCTGTAAGTCCACCTTCAGTTACTTTAGATGGTCAGGGATGGATTCTGGGCTGCAAAGCAGAGGGATTTTTCCAAGGGGAGGCATTTTGAAACAGGAGGAGAGGTGGGAATAAGATAATTATTACTATAGGAATCTGAGAGTTTTCTTGGCAGAGGAGGTATATTCAAATTTTTCCTGGTTGCACCATGGTTGTCTTGTAGGGAGGTTGGGACTGAAAGTAAGAAGTTTGGGGATGTTGGACCCAAATATCATGTGGGTTGTCTCCAATTGCCTTGTCTCCCACTATTTGGGAACAGGTGTATATCTGAATCGAAGGTATTGGGCTCTTTTGACTTTGAGGGGCAGGTACTTCTCATTAGAAGAGTTTGTATGGACGGAGATTTGGGCTCCAATATCCTACCCACATTTTCTTGAAAGTAAACATTGACTATAATGGGACTTCTTAGTAGAGGTGCATAAGATTGGACCCTGCAATCCTATACACACTTATCCAGGAGTAGGTACATAAGAAGAGCCTTCACTGGATCGGGCCAAAGGCCCATCTAGTTCAGCTTTCCATATCACATAGTGGCCCACAAGATGGTTCAGGGAGCACATATGACATCTACATCCAGGTCAGGGTGACCATATAGAATAGAGAACAGAGTGCCTGTACCTTTAAACATTGCAGAGAAGAGGGAATTAAGTCAGGTTTAGCGCATCATAAAAAGCAGCACCTGCCTAACTTCCTCTTCTTTGCAATGTTAAAGGTAGAGGCACTCTGTCCTCCATTCTATATGGTCATCCTGATCCAGGTGCCCTCCCCAGCATCTGGCATTTTGAGGTTGTCTACCTTAACACACCCCTCATGTCTTGTAACCTATGATGGTCCTTTCATCTAGGAATTTGTCCAATCCCTTCTTAAAGGCATTAAGTCTAGATGCCATCACCACATCCTGTGGCAGGATGTTCCACAGACCACACTAGTATCATTGAACTCAGTGAGGCTTGCACAAGAGTAAACTGCATAGGATTGGTGGAACATGTGTCCTATGCATGTTTACTCATGCACAAGTTTCAGCAGGAATTTATTTTCCCTTACGATTTGTATGAAAGTGTCTAACCCAAGGTGGCTCGTTTAATAGATCATAGAAATATAGATTTAAGCCCACAAAAGTACAAGATCTTGAACTGGATCAAAGTGCCTGCACGCCTGTAAAATGCATTATAAATCTTTGTCTGGTGTTCATAATGAAGGCTGCTTCATGTATTGTGTGAAGGAAAGAGAATAAGAGATAACCATCTTTTATGACTTTTTTGTTGTTGTTAATAGCTAGTGATGCTTCTGTAATAGGCACTGATGGCTGGAAGATACTTGCTTAAATTAGCATCATGGCTTCTAGTTACTAGGTACTGACAGCCCACATGCTCGGGGTGGGTTGAACAGAAACTGTTCAGCAGCTGAAGAAGACAGAAGAAGTGTGAATAGTTGCAGCTGGTTGGCAAATGGCAACTTGGGGGCATGCTGGTGGGAATGTCAATGCATCCTCTTGGCTTGGGGATGGTGGGCTGTGGAGGCCAGCACAGTTTGTCTGGAAGCTTTGCATCCCCCCTTTAGCGTTCACACCTGTAAATAAAACAGATGCAATAAAAACAGTGATGGGATTCAAAGAAATTAACAACCGGTTCTATGCCCACCTGGCAGCCACTTTTCAATGGCTATTTTTAAACTTTATATGTCCAATCTCTTGTTAACAACTGGTTCTATAGAGTAGGTGCGAACCTGCTGGTGCCCACCACTGAATAAAAATGCTAAAAGACACCAATGATGTTCCTAACAAGGAAATACTGTGAAGCCAGTAATTCTGACAAGCTGATTCTGGATAGCAAATTGCTTATGGGATGAAGTCATGAGAAGAGCAATGCTGGATCCGGCCAAAGGCCCATCTGGTCCATCTTCTGTTCTTCACAGTGGCCCCACTAGATGCCTCAGTGAGTATAATAGAGACTTGCATCCCTTTCTAGTATTCCTAACCCTCTGCCATATTCACTGCGCCTGTGGTCCATGAAAGGAATGGAGGATATTGTCCATAGGAAGATGGGCAAGGGCTTTGAAGTGGGCAGGGTGGCTGGTGTGTAGAGCTGTAGCCCAGGGATTGGCATTAGGGTGACATCTCATGATCTGACTTTTCTCAAATTTTTTTTGTCCTGCTGAATACAGGACTAAAACCAGTCCATGCTAATATTCACACCAAAATTAAATCTTATTAATTATGCTAAGGCAAAAAGTCTAATGCCAATGTTAAAACCTGTCCATGCCCGTATTCGCACTAAGATCTGATATTCTGAGGTAGCCTACTTTTAAAATCAGCAAGTTGCTCATACCCATCATGGCCTGTAACCCACTGTCATGCCCCGAACCTCCTCCATGCTCCCTTGAACCCAGTCTTCCTCCTCCAGGCTCCCTTCAGCCATCTCTGCTGCCTGAAGCTATGGATGTATCACACTGACCACCAGGTAAGTAAGTTGAGGTAAACAGATGTTATGTATTTTGTCAATGCTTTTACAGCTTTGGTTCGCTTTGGGTTCTCTTCTTAGTTACAATAACAACTCTGAATTCAACATTATTATCACTCAGTCCACAATCCGATATTTACAATGATTATTCCTCTCCTTCCTTTGACAGGTTCTAGTCACCAACAAGGCAGATGTTCCACAGAGAATGCCCTCCCACCAACACAGTCCCTTCATACGGTAAGTATCAACCATGTCCATCAAAATTAAGTGTCTCTTTTTTTCTCTTTGCAGGGATTCCAAAAGGCAACACGAGGGAAGTGAGGGAAGTCCAGCACTTTCTCCAGTGTTCACTTCATCAGTCCTCGTGATCAACTGCCACTCTCCTGCTCTTTCCCCCTTTATATTTCATGTCCTCCTCCCCTCCCTTTCTGTCCATCCTCCCCTCTCCTGTTTGGTCCCAGCGCCCTGGATGAACCGGGTCTGGATCTGGCAGATACAGATCTCCCTGGGTATACGCCTGACTGTCCCACAGCTTATATTTTGACTGCATGCCGATAGCTCTCACTCCAGTGCACCCTATCTTTCTCCGTTGAAGCCAGAACCTCCGTCCACACATCTCTGTTTTCTACCTTCTCTCCAGTTAAGTTGTCCAAGGTGGCACTGGCTTCCTCACACCCATGATGGACTTTTCCTCCAGAAATGTGTCCAATCCCCCTTTAAGGGCATCTAGGTCAGATGCTATCACCACATCTTGTGGCAAGGAGTTCCACAGACTAGTTACATGCTGGATAAAGAAATATTTTCATTTCTCTGTCCTTACTCTCAAAGGGGCTCCCTAGAGTTGGTCACAACTAGCAGGCCAACCTGCAGAGGCAACTTTACTCTCCCAATAGGGTTTGTGCAGATGGAATACTTATATATAGCATGTCACCATAAGGTGACAACATGCACCTGTTGAAATCAACACAGCTGTTTAAGATCCAGGACTCCTAAGGTTGAAAAGTTGGCCAACCCTGCATTAGGATGTATCACACCATTGGGGAACTGGCTTTAATCTGTAGATTAAATATCTTCATATGCATTTATTTAAAGAAAGGCATTGCATGGGATGCCAGTGGGTTGGATGTAACTACAAGATTTCCCCCTCTTCCTTATAGCACAGCATGGGGTACTGTTATTGCTTTTTTCCTGGGAAAAAAGGAGCTGCTACTCCCCACAGATCATCCCCATCTGACTAATTAATTAGCCACTGGGGAGAGGTAGAAAAGGGTGCTGGTACTGAGTACTAGTGAGTATCCTATACGCTACACTATACGCTATATATTACCACTAGTATAGAGTCAGAATTATGGAGGATTCCTGCCTGAAACCTTGCGGCCCTTCTAGCTTCCTAATTCCCTATCTCTCCTCTATGTAGAATGTGAATAAGCCAATAGGAAGCATCCTTTGTTTGCATGATTTTTGAGAGAGGGGAAGAAAGCATCCCTGCTGAAAGGTTAATGCGCTTTTTTATTTCCCTACATTTTTGGAATACTAATGAAGAAGTAATTGATAACAAGTGGTCCGCCTCTTGCCAGGAAGCCAGATGTCTCAGTGATCCATGACCACAGATGGCCTTCACCGCAATGTCTGCTTATCTCCCTGCTATTCCCAAAACCAGAGTTGAAGGGGGCAGAATAATTGCAACACATGGCCCCATGGAATACCACGTATAGCTTTATGAAAACATATACAGCACAATCCTAACTATGTCTGCTCAAAAGTAAGCCCCATTGTGTTCAATAGGTCTTACGCCCAGGAAAGTGTCTTTAGGATTGCAGCCATAGTCTATGCAGTAGCAATTTCCACATACTGTACACAGGCAAAATACTGGGTAGCAGGGATATCAGTAGCTCATGATCCTCAACTTCAGGTCCTGTTTGTGAGTTTCTTTAGGTTTTTGGCTTTGTTGGAAACAAACTGCTGGGTCGGATTATAATCTACTTCGGTAAAGCAGTTAAAATGTTCATTGGTAGTAGGATCTTGTTGGTGAAATCACTGGAGCAAGTTCAAGCATCCTGTTTAGGGCTGTGAGGCCCACCCCCTCCTTGGCCTGATCCTCTGCTTCAGTGATTTCAACCAGTGTGCGGTGGCACACTGGTGTGCCATGGATAGTCCTTAGGTGTGCTGTGGGATTTTGGAGACTGACATTCATTAATAGGAAACTTGGGGGATTTGAACAGTCTGGTGTGCCTTGTCAATGGTAAAAACAACTGACGGTGTGCCTTGAAAATTTCAGTGCCATGTTAAGTGTGCCTTGAGATGAAAAACGTTGAAAATCACTGCTCTACTTGTTCTACTCTTTTCCCACCCAAAATGGTCCTTTCTGCCTGTGGCATACATGGTAGAAGATCCAGGGGACCATGTGGTGGCCAGATGGGTAGGGGCAGTATTTGCCACAACCCTTGCTCCCACTGCTTTTCCCCTGAGGTGATGTGGGGCTAGGAAGAATGTGACCACTCCAACCCACAGGTGGACACCTAAAAGTGATTATTTTTGGCCTCCAGAACGACTTATAAGGTCTTATAAGGCATGTGCTTCCATTCCAGCCGTTAGAATCATAGAGTTGGAAGGGACCCAGTAGGTCATCTAGTCCAACCCCCTTCCTATAGCAAGAAATCCTCATAGAGCATCTCCGACAGGTGCTTATCGAGCTTCTGCTTGAAACACTTTTGGGCGAGGGAGCAACTGGCAACAGGGAGTAGCATCACTTCCAGGTGGAGGGACCGCACCCGCAGAGGTGTGCCTTTGAGGATGATGAGGAACACCACTACTCCCCAGCTCCACTTTTGCTCGTCACTCCTTGTGCTGTCCCCAGGGCAAATGTGGAGAAAGATCACACTAGAACTAGACAAAGCTGCTGCTGTTACCAAAGAAATCATGAAAAATGTTTTGAAGGAAAAAAAGCACAGCTACTCCCAATGATGAGCTGGTTGACACCAAAATATTTACCCACAATGAACAAGATGAGAAAAAAGGGGGATATGTTTTATCTTATTTAATTTATATGGAGAGTACATTATGTGAAAGGCTGGGCTGGATGAATCACAAGTCAGAATTAAGATTGCTGGGAGAAATATCAGTAACAGATCTGCAGACGATAGTACTCTAATGGCAGAAAGTGAGGAGGAACTAAGGAACCTCTTGATGAGGGTGAAAGAAGAAAGTGCAAAATGTGGCTTAAATTTAAACATTAAAAAATACCAAGATCATGGCTTCTGGTCCCATCAATTTGTAGCAAAGGAGAAAGAAATGGTCTAGAGGTGGTGACAGAGTTTCTTTGGGGTGAAGGCTCTAAGATCACTGCAGGTGGTGACTGCAGCCATGAAATTAAAAGATGCTTGCTTCTGGAGAGGAAGGTATGGCAGATCTAGACAACTAATTAAAAGTTCATGCTCAATTGCCTTGGGCATACTTTGGAAGCTAGTGGAGAATAGGGGCACAATCCCAACCATGTCTACTCAAAAGTAAGCCCCATTGTGTTCAATGGGTCTTACTCCAAGGAAAGTGTCTTTAGGATTGCAGCCTAGGTTAGCTTGGTGTGCTGAAGTCCATGGGGTCACAAAGAGTTAGACATGACTTACATGTTTCAGTCATTCATAACTGGTTCAAATAAAGTCGTTCGTTTGATGGTGGATTTAGAAATTCTAATAATATATTTCCAGGCAAAGGAATTCATCCTTCCTTGTCAAGGCTGAATTTTAAAAAAAGTATATAGCTTTTTACCTATTCTGACCTCCTACAAGCAATTTTAGGCTGACTAATCAGGTTTCCACAAACAATCTGGTGTGTCACAGATTCTTCCCTGCTCAATAGCTCAACAAAGATAACATTTATCCTTCTCAATTTCAACTCCCCGATCCATGCTCCATATACTCTCTTGTTCAGTGACCTGAGAATGTAAAACAGATATTTCTAAAGCTTCCACAATTTTGTGGAGGGAAGGTAAAGATATCTTTTATTGGATCAAGTCTATGTACAGAGAAATACAGTCTTCATAATGATGTGCCAGAGACTTTTTCAATGCTACAGCTAAGTCCAGGAACATGTGAAGTAATAGTAAAGGTCAACTTCCATTGTGCATCAACAGAGTTCCATTCCTTCACATGGTGGTGTCACTAGGGTTTGTGTCACCTGGTTTGGGAGGTGAACATGTCACCCAATACAGTGGGTTGTAGCCACATCCATGCATTGGCCAAGATAAGAAAGAGGGAATATTTGCAGGTGCCAGCTTGAATCTCTGCAATTCTTGTTTAAGAAATGAAATGCTCAAAGAAGTGGCATGCCCAGGTCATTTGGCATCCAGGGCCCACAAATTTTTTGACACCCTTATATGTCAAAATTATTTAATTATTATCAGTCTTTAATACAATTAATTAGATATTAATTTATATTTTCAAGTTTAATGAATCATCTTCCCAGTTAAGCCTCTGTTTTATTCTTTTTGGGGAAGAGGTGAGGCTACTTTCTGGAGCACTTGTTGAGCTTCACTTTCACAGGATTGGGACCATTCTGGTGGCCTTGCATTCCTCTGTGCCTGTCCCGAACATGAGCAAATGCACCGTTACTTACTCACAAATAAACATGGCTGTGTAGCTAAGTTCAGTTTTCCATAGGGCTCAATGCAATTATCAGGAACGTAATTCTGGGTTGATTTGTGGGGCCTGAGTTCATTGGATCTAAATCATTCTGAGGGCATTGGATTCCTCTCAGCCTGCCCTTTCCAATGGACTAAGGCTGCAATCCTAAAGACACTTTCCTGGGAGTAAGCCCCAGTGAACACAATGGGGCTTACTTTTGAGTAGACATAGTTAGGATTGTGCTCTTCAGCATGTTTGCCTACTTGTGAATAATGGTGCAATATAGCGCAGGTTCAAATTCCATAGGGCTCTATAAATTTTTAGTTTGGGGGCATGCCTTTTGATAGGAAGGAGAAATGTCAAAGCTGCTTTTTGCATTGGGTTTTTGCTGGAAAATACGCATACAATGGTATATGACTTGATGGGGTTACTATGAAGTATTCAACCAGTTTTAGAGATTTTTGTTATTTTGGTCAGCCCCAGTATATCACCCCCCAAGTGTGGTACCCAGGGAACAAGTCCCCCCAGCCACCCCTTAGGGATGCTACTGGCCCAAATATATCTTGATCTACAGCAGTGGTCAGGGAACAGGGGTAAATTACCCCCAATGGGAAAAAAATGAAATTTCTGGGGGTAATGAAATAATATAGGGGAAGCTAGAGAGGGATGGAAGCTAGGGCAGGGTTTGGTGGGGATAATGTCGGCATATCAAGAGGCTAATGTTGGCATATCTAAATATAATTTGGGGTAAAAGGTAAAAAGGTTTCCTGACCCCTGATCTACAGTTTTGTGCTTTGTGTGTGTGTGTGTGTGTGTGTGTGTGTGTGTGTGTGTGAGAGAGAGAGAGAGAGAGAGAGAGAGAGAGAGAGAGAGAGAGAGAGAGGATCAAAATCACGGTGTTTGAAAAATATATATACAGTATGTTAAAATAAACAAGGCAATCCTTGAGTGGTTTTCACATCCAAGCTACAGTTAAACATTCAGGAAACTCTTCCAGTTTCAGTGGGAGACTTACAACCTAATTTATTTATTTAATTTGTACTCCACCTTTCTCGTGCTTCGGCCGACTCAAGGTGGCCAATAGGTGAAAACATAATTTAAAAATTCTATTAAAAAGCCATTTAAAAACGTTCAGAACATACATAAAACAACAATAACCCCCCAAGCTCTGCCTCAGTAAAAAGCTTTTTTAAAAAAATAAAAGGTTTTAAGGCTCCTCCTGAAGCTCTGTAGGGAGGGAGCTTTCCTAAGTTCCAGGGGGAGGGAGTTCCAAAGCTGGGGTGCCACCACTGAGAGGGCCCTATTCCTGGCCACCACATCTCTCAGCTCCCTTGGTGGTGGCACAGTCAGTAGGGCCCCTCTGATGACCTTAGCTGTTAGGTTGTATTGTAAAGAAGAAGGTGGTCCCTTAAAACCCTGGACCTGAGCTGTTTAGGGCTTTAAAGGTCAGGACCAGCACTTTGAATTCAGCCTGGAAACAAATGGGCAGCCAGTGTAGCCGCTGAAGCAGTGGCCCAACTGAGTTGAACCGACGAGGCCAGAGCGTCCAGACTCCCGGAATTGCCCGGACAGGTCCAGAATTGGAGGACTTGTCCGGCCTGTCCGGGCATGGGGGGGGCTTGTCCGGAGATGGGGGGTAGTGTAGTGCTTTGCGCCAACTAAAAGAGCTGCAGGGAGTGGCGCGCCCCGATAGCAGCCGTCCCTGCAGCCATCTAGGGAGAGAGAAGCTGTGCGCATGCGCACAGCCTCTCTATCCCTTCCCACAGTGCTTTTTTCAAGCAAAGGCTGCGCGCATGCACACAGCCTCTGCTTGTCCGAGACCGTCTGGTCTCCTTTCAGATGGAGCGGGTCTGCGGCGGCGAAGGATCTCTCCACAGACCGCTCGCCACAAGCGCAGCTGGCTCCACTGTTGCTCGCTTGTGGTGAGCAGTCTGCGGAGAGATCCTTCGCCGCCGCAGACCCGCTCCATCTGAAAGGAGACCGGACGGTCTCGGAGAAGCGGAGGCTGTGCGCATGCGCGCAGCCTTTGCTTGAAAAAAGCACTGTGGGCAGGGATAGAGAGGCTGTGCGCATGCGCACAGCTTCTCTCTCCCTAGATGGCTGCAGGGACGGCTGCTATCGGCGAGCGCCACTCCCTGCAGCTCTTTTAGTTGGCGCAAAGCACTACACTACCCCCCATCCTCGGACAAGGTAAGCCCCCCAGGAGTAATCTTTAAGAAAATGTAGGACAAAATGTAGGAGTTCCTACATTTTGTCCTACATTTTGAATTTTTTTGAAAATTTAGAAATGTAGGACAAGATCCTCCAAAAGTCTGGATTTTAAACTGAAAATCCGGACTTTTGGGGACCCTTGTCCTACATTTTGAGGTGTGGCATCTGGTCACCCTGGACGAGCCCCAGCAACCACACGAGCAGCCACATTCTGATCTAGTTGGGAGTTTCCAGACCATCTTCAGAGGCAGCCCCACGCATAGCACGTTGCAATAGTCCAATCTCGATGTCACTAGGGTGTGGGTCACCATGGCCAGATCTGAGCAACTCAAGTATATTTGCAGCTGGTGGATCAGCCAAAGCTGAGCAAAGGCTCCCCTGGCCACAGCCAACAACTGGGACTCTAGGAGCAGCTGTGAATCCAGGAGAACCCACAAGCTGCAGATCTGCTCCTTCAGAGGGAGTGCAACCCCATTCAGAGCAGGGTGATATTCCAATACACAAGTTGACAACTTCCAGACCAGGAGAACCTCTGTCTTATCAGGATTTAATTTCAGCTTGTTCACCCTCATCCAGTTCCCCACTGCCTCCAGACAGTGATTTGGGACTTCAATGCCTCCTCAAACTCAGGAGGAAAGGAGAGATAGAGCCGGGTGTCATCAGTGTACTGATGGCACCTCATTCCAAACCTCTGTATGACCTCTCCCAGCGGCTTCATGTAGATGTTAAACAGCATGGGGGATAGAATGGAACCTTGTGGCGCTCCACACTGAACAGGCCAGGGTGCTGAGCAACCATCCCCTAGCACCACCTTCTGGGACTCTCTGAAGCTGGGACACCACTTTCCACTCAATCACTTTGCCGAGGAACGGGATGTTAGAGACTGTAATTTGTTACGTATTTTTGGCTATTTGTTAATTAAATATGTCTTATTTAGGATTTTGCAAGTGACATTTTTATCTTTTTTGGTGGCAATTTTGCATTTGCAAGCTGAAAAACACTGGGTTCCACTTTTCAACTGTTTCCACTTTTGGATGTACTCCTATCGAATAAGTGGGGGACTTTTAGGAAACTGAAGTACCACTTAAGATTACTTTGGAAGCCTCAGAAGGCTTTCTAAGCAATATAAGCACCACATGGACACAGCAATTAGGGTATGGTCCCCCTGTCAATCCTTCAGGTCTGACACTGCCCTGACATGCTTACGTTCTGTACATGGGACCATTTTATATGACAGCATTCAAACATGAAAATCTCTCCAAGTGGTGGTTCAAAAAATATGTATTCCAACAAGGACTGCATTATTTGCTATTTTTTGTATGAGGAAAGTCCGACTTTACATGGAAGGAGTGCTATCACTGTGGACAGGAAAGCTAGCACCTCTAATATTCAAAGCATTCAGTGATTTTGTGGACAAAAAGGAAAGCTGAAACATTTTCAAAACGAAATGAAATAAGCAAGTGGCTCTTCCAAGATAAATGTATTTTATTTATGCAATTGCTGACAAGTTGCTAATCGTCTATGTCATCGTGTGGGAGGGTTGGCTCCAACAGACGAGAAAAAGCCCGACGTTTTTCACTTTCAGTCTTTTCCCTGGAACAGATTTATTTAATAACACATAGTGCTCAACATAAAATTGATATCAGCCAAGTATTCCTCAGCACACTACTTCTCTGAGCCTTTTCACCCAACTATATTTGGCAAGCATGGGAAAATCCAGTGGAGTGTGACCTGAGTTGAGTATAGACTTACTGGCCCATGTGACTTGACTTGAAAATGAGTCATAATGGGAGCACTTTCTGAGTTGCCAAGTCACCCCTTTGGGACTCAAAAAGTTGCCTTTAAAATGCTCATAGCAGCTTTGCAGATAGTGCCCCCAATTGAACATCATTCTTAAGGGACCTCATGATAGTGCAATATACACTAGTCTTGTCAAAGGCACACAAGAAGACATTGCAATGCACCTCTGACACCTCATTGCAGATTTTATAGAGAACAGTGACTATTTTATTATCCATTCTATCACAATCAATAATAGTTTTTATTTACAGGTGTCCCTTGTTATGAACTAGGGTTTCATTTGGGATATTGGAATCTCCAATGGATAAAAAAAAAGTGGAAGAAGATTTAAAGACATACTTCCAGGTTTCTTGCTCCTTATGGATTAAAGTTGTGATTCTGGGACTCCCCGCTGATACAAAAAAAAGAGTTAAATAAAAGTTGTTTTTTTAAAAAATGTATCCTTATACAATGGTTTTAAAACAGCTTTTCTTACTGTTGTAGAGAGGCTTGTGCAGCTTAGTGAAAGAATGTACTGACTGTTTGCATGACTGCTTCTCTACTACAGTAAAAGGGCTGTTTTATATGTGTGTGTGTGTGTGTGTACACAGTGGCACCTCATGTAACAAATTTAATTCGTTCCAGAGGCATGTTTGTTACGTGAAACATTCTTTACGTGAAGTGGATTTACCCATAGGAAATAATGGAAACTCAGATGATTGGTTCCACAACCCCCAAAATACTCATATAAAAATATTAACTGGATGTAAAAATGATGACAGAACACTGGGATTGAATTCAAAACATGCATTCAATGTGCATGATCTTATGAAGTCTACTTAGGCTGCAGTCCTAAAGACACTTTCCTGGGAGTAAGACCCATTTAACACAATGGGGCTCACTTCTGGGTAGACATGGTTAGGAGGCTGCAGTCCAAGACATCTTCAAAGTGTCTGCCCACTTTCTCCTTCTCTCCATCCTGAGCCTCTCTCTCCCCTGCTCCCTTCAGGCTAGCCCTGAGCTGCTTCCCTCTTCTCCACTGCTCTTCTCTCCCTCCGGCCGAGAGAGGGAGAGAACAGCGCAGAAGTGTTGCTTTCACTATGGGCAGGTGTGCAAGGCAGCCCTGACGCTTTTCAAACAGGCTGCCGGTCAGCGTGTCTGCCCCAACTGCCAACGAATGTGTTCTTTACATGAAGCACTTTTTTTACGTGAAGCAGAATCCTAGAGAAATGTTTGTTTGTTACATGAAACATACTTTGTTTGTTACATGAGGCATTCTTTATGTGAGGCGCCACTGTGTACATATATGTATGTATGTGTGTACGTATATATGCTGTGTACGTATATATGCTGTGTACATATATATATATATACACATATATATACATGTATACATATATATACATACACACATATATACATATATATATGTATGTGTGTACATATATATGTGTGTGTGTGTCTGTATGTATGTATGTATGTATATCTATATGTATGTGTGTGTATGTTTGTACATATATATATATATATATATATATATAGATAGATAGATAGATAGATAGATAGATAGATAGATAGATAGATAGATAGATAGATGTTTTAAAACTCAGGAGTTACATCCTACTGACATCACTTCATAAGCTTCTATGCCGGCCTCTACTGAGCTGTTAAATTTCATTCTGTTCAAAGTTTGCCTGCGGCTCCTCTGAATGTATTTTTAATAGATTGGCATAATTTACCTGTCCTATATCCACTACTCTCTAATTTTCTCATCTTTAAAAAAATATGGCATTATTCCCTCTATCTTAGCAAGCCAACTAATCAGTGAAGTGCCAATGTGCTCCTTAGTGTGTAAGCAGCCTGTTGACTAAGCTGTTCGAAGTCGGCTGTTTCAGCCAAAGATAGTTTATTTTCTTGCACAGCATTAATCTCATGTACTAGGATGGTGTGTGTCCAGTCAAAGGAATATTTAGAAAGCCGATTATGGATTAGCCAACCAGAATGAAGACATAACACACAAGGTTTGGGTTAAATACTGACCTATTTGGTAATGCCAAGCATTTGGAAGGTGCTTTGCATTTTTCAAGTCACTGTACAAATTGTAAATTATTCTGACTTAATCCACAATCTTATGAATTATGCAAGCATCATTGGCTTCAGTTTGTAGGATAACATAGTGTGTCTATGAATGACATTTGAAATATGTGGAAGAGGCAAAATTTTGGGTATTTTGAGTGCAGTCCTAAAACATGCTGGGGCCAGTCCCCTGGTCTCGTAAGGCATGTTTGTGTCAAATTATGTATTGGGGAGGCTGGAGCACCCATTCCTCCCTGTGCCAGAGCAGGCTCAGACAGCTGATTTAGAGGGTAGAGCCTCTAGATAAGATCTGCCTGAAGATACGATCTGAAGGTCATCAATTCAAGATCTCCAGAAGTTAGTTCCATGCACGGCAAGACCTTGAGATGCAGCCGCTGAAGCCGAGTTTTTCCTCATTTTCTTTGGTATGAGTGAAGAAGTTACGGTATCTCAGCATGCTCTTCATGTCAGCCAGCATGTCAGTACTGACACCATAAGTGAGAGATCCATCTTGAGTGTAGCTAGTTCTTGAAAGACCAAACCTCTCTGTGACTGTAAAAATCCCTTTGGAGATTTAGAACAGCCTGCCTATGTCAACTTCATTGAATAAAGTCAAAGGAGCAGTCTAATTTCCAAAAATGCAGTATATAAATACATGTATCCCCCACTTTTTGACAGTTCATTTTCTGGTGATCCACTCTTTCAACACCTTTCAATTTTCCAGAACTCATTCATTCAACTCATGTTCTGCTCTTTCAACCTCTCTCTGCTGTTCTAAAGGCCAAAATTGCCCTCTCTGTGTTGTTGCTCCTGGTTGAATCCCATTCATGAAGGAATTAATGACTAACCCTAACCCTGTTCAAACCCCTCCTTTGGATCTTTGGCAGTTGTGCCTGGTGTTCACATCAGCTCTGACAGGCAAACTGAAATCTGGGCCCAGATATTCCATAACTGACACCAAGTATCATCTGAGATTTAAAGCATGTTTTCAACTTGATTATTATGAGCAACTGGGAAACTTGAGTCCTTGTTTCACTTAGCAGCTATTTTGCACCAAGAAAACTGGACATGAAGACAGTTACTCAAGAAAGTAAACTGTCAACAAGGCTCATTCTTCATATAGGATCACATTCTCTATTATTGTATTTTGTACTGACCAGCGTTCTTGGGGAAAAAAATTGCTGGAGTATTGTTTTGTTTGTCCTGTCGGGATACTACAACAGAGTGCTTTTTTAGAGATGCATTTGCAAACACTGCTCTGTGCAGTAACCAGCAGATGGTAATCAAGAGCAGATTGGATGCATGTCCTTGGAGAATTAAACATAATGCTACTGGCGCATGGAGCGTTTGCCAAATGAAGTTACAGTTTACAAGTTCAGCTTTAAATGCTGGATTGCTCAGCTATTTCCAGTTCATTGAAGTGCACGGAAGTCTGATTTGTCTGGCCTGTTTGGATATAGAACTTTTGTGGGAGGCGGGGGCGGGAGGGGCAGAATGTCAAATACTGTTATCGCTATTGTCAAAGGATCTGCTCTGTTATAAATGTAAAATCTGTCCTCCCTGAAGAATGCTACAGTTCAACATTAACCCTGACGTTTGCGTACAAACTATTCAAAGCAGAAAGAATTGAGAAAATGGGAAATTATGCCCAATAGGCTGCGATAAAGCAATAAGAAGGTAGAGAGTACGAATCAGGACCCTCAAGCATAGAGTGCAGTATATGGCTTAAGGTATAAGCTCTTTAAATGTGTGTATGTGTGTGATTACTACCCCCTGCATCCCCTTAGCTATGCCACTCCCATGAGGCAATAGGCAAAGGGGAACCACAAGGTGATTTACCTGCATTTACTCATATCTAATGTGCCATCGGATCTAGTGCGCACCTTGTACCACATAAAAATATCACACTTACTCGAATCTAATTAACCTTCAAATCTAATGTGCACTTTGATTTTGGAGAATAAAATCAGCTGTTAATGGTGAGCATTACATTAGAGTAAATACAGTATTTCCCAAATCCTTTACTGCATGGCTCTTTAAGGTAACCACCTAAAGCCCAGTGAATGCTTTCAGCTAGCCCATGCTATAGGACTAGATTTCCATTTTATTGATTCATCTGCACTGAAATGGAATTTGTAAATAAGTTTTCATTCCTGTTTTGCTAAATTTTATTCTGAATCCACAGAGACAGAAAAGTTAGATATAAAATGCTGGGTTATAATTTAGGTTTCCAGACTGTACTCTTCTCCTCAGCCTTAAATTCAAATTTAAGAGAATGTCACTGTGCCACGAGCTAAGAATAACTCGGATGCCCTGGCAAAAGACTGGAGATCTCTCACTTTGGAAACATGGTTAAAAGGAGACCAAGACACAATTATTATTTGACTTGTGGTCTTGTCTTGTGGTTTGGTGTTTCTCTGAGTTTTTGTCATGAGGATGTAGTGAGAATGCTAAGCCTCTGCAAGCCTAATCGTATGCAGATCTACTCAGAAATAAGTCCCATCATGGTCAATGGAGCTTGCAGCCTGAGAGTTGATTTAGCCAGGACACTGTGGTAGCAAAGGTGAGTTCCTAATAGTAGCATATCCACAGGGGGGCAGTGCAGTAAGTTTTGCAGAGAATTATGGCAATCCTATCTGAGAGCAGGGCTTATCAAGTCCATTTTAAACATTTTGATCAGTAATGATGTGACACCCCTGTGCATATCACCTGGTGTGGTCCATACCCCCTGTACCCTCTAGGGATGCAATGGAATGCAAACAAGACTTTATCAATGCATCCCCCACCTACAGTCTGACATTATATAGTACGTACATGGATAGTACATATAGTACGTACTTTTGCCACTTCATCTATGCTTTGACAGAATAGATTAGGGTTTATTCTGTCAGAATAAATTAGGGATGCAGGTCTCCTGTTATCATGTGTGCTAGCTGGACTAGATGGGTCTTTGGCCTGATCCTGCAGGACTCTTTTTAATGTCTTTAAAGTCTCACTCTAACAAATTAGCTATGCTTTATCTTTCCACCACAGATGATGCTGGTTTTACTGGAGCTTTCTGAACTACCAGCAAAACTGGGAGCTCAAATGGCTGTCATTCTGTCCAAAATACCACTCTGTCCAGTCACGTGTTTTCATGAAATACAAAGCAATGCTGCATTACCACAAAGTAACAGGAGACACATGTGTTGCTTTGATTGAAATCAATCAATCAATCAATCAATCAATCAATCAATCAATCAACAGTATTTATATACCACTTTTCTACAAAATTGTTCACATACAAAATTATGCAAAGTACAGTGAATATAGTTATTTTTTTCCTTCTCAGAAAACACAAGAACCTGGGAACACCTTTTAAAATTGAGGGTTGGGAAAGTTAGAAAAAAGAAAATAATTTTTACTCAGTGGATAATGAATCTGTAGAACTCCTTGCCACAGGATGTGGTAGTGATATCTGGCCTAGAGGCCTTTAAAGAGGGTTATTCAGATTTTGGTTGTTCACAAGAAAAGTCTACTATATGTTTCAACTGTGTGCACACTCCAGATTTTGGAAACAGTACAAGCGTCCCCCCATTTTTTTGATGGTTCGTTTTCTGCTGGTTTTGTTCTTTCAACACCTTTTAGTTATACCCATGAATCATTCATTCAACACATGCTCTGCTCTTTCAACCTTTCTCTGCTGGTCTAAAGGCTAAAATTGTCTGCCCTTATGTTTTTACTTGCTAATTCTTGACTTTATGTTTCAGGCAGCGTTTCCTCTCGGGAAGCCTGAGCTCCCAGCAGAGTACACCTGGGGCAACAGTAGACTCAGGTATACTTTTTGCTGGGTGCCTGAGCAAAGGCAGGACTTGGGCCCCTATGTGTTCACCCAATGTTCTTCGAATGTGGTCTTTCCCCTTTGCTGCTCCAGATCTGCCTGCCAGCAACTCTCCCACAGCCCTGGAGCGGTGCGCGAAAACTGCAGAGGAATGGTTACAGTTGCTCAGGGCAACAGGAATTTATGATACATTTTGCATCATAATTTAGAAGCCTGGAAAGAGGAACATTATGTGCTGCCGAACATCTCGCCCCAAGGATCCTCCCGTTATCTGAGCCCCTGACCACAGGCGTTCCCCCCTGACCACAGGCGTTCATAAGTCAAAAATCACCATCTGCCAGGGTGACCAGATGCCCAAACCTCAAAAGGAGGACAAGGTCTTGGATTCCTCTCAGCCTGGCCTTTCTGACAGACAAAGACACGTTTGCCTACTCACAAGTAAAGCCGCAATATTGGGAACTTTCACTTTCCTACAGAGCTCAATGCATATTTTTGATTTTTAGTTTTGTGGTCATAACTTTTGATAGGAAGGAAATATTTCAAAAACAATTTTTTGGCACTGGATTCTGCTCTTCAATACAAATCCAACGACATAAGACATGATGGGGTACTGCACACTATTGCAAAGTTCCAAAATGAAGCCAAACTGGAGGACAATGAAGAGCTTTTGGAGGACACCCAGAAAGGAGGCTAATAAAGAGGACAAGCAGGCCTCCGTCAGTCTTGAAAGACTATGGTATCGTGCTCGGTGCTGCATACGCTGCATGTGAAGCACGAAAGCCTGGGTTGGACTGTTATGGAGGATAGGCTGTTACCCAAGCAGCAAATCCCCCCTCTCCATGCCACTGAATTAGTCCAATGGAAAGGCAGAGCCAATACGATTGGATCCAGCTGCGTTGCAGAGCTGGGCTAAGGACAGGAGCTCACCCTGTCTTGTGGGGCAGACTCGGGAATCAAACTCTGGCCTGCTGGTTAAAAAATCTGGTCATATGGTCACCCTGCCTGATAAACAGCTGATGCAATCAAGGAGAGCGCAGAATGTACTCTTTAGGCTCTTTTCCTTTTGACTGCCCCCCTTCCTGTTTTCCATTCAAGTTCCTCTGAATCTTAATATGGGGGTAAGAGTCCTAATATGGGGGTAACAATTCCAGGCCTCTGTATTTTTCCAGGTCTATTGCATTATTTTGAAAGCTATTATTCTATTATTATTGTTATTTTTTATGATCTCCTATTGCAGGATCTTCTGAAAGGGTTTCTAATGGAAGTCCAAGGTAAATCATGTGTTACCTCCTTCTGAGGATAAATCTGAATTTGCATAGAGGACTTAATGCTAGCTTGAAAGTGATATGTACTTCTGTTCCCCACCTCCCCTGGGAAAAGAGGACACTGAAGCTTCAAATAGGTGTTGTTAATTTTTTTCCCTCTCTCTCCATATACAGAGAGAAGAGGATCAAGTATGCAGGTCCTGCCAGTCCCTACGTTGTAGTAAAGCCCAAGTAGCACCACCTCAAACTCAAAATAATTAGAAATGCTTTTTTTTTCCTCTGACAAATTCTAGGCTGTTTCTTAGTTTGGAAGTGGGAAGGCGTAACACCAGATGCAACTTGCGTTTGCTGCAAATTATAGGGGAGGTAAAAGGGTGGTGGATTTGGGTGCTCTTCACCCAGACTCTGCTGCTTCTCCCCTCCAGCCCCTGCAGCCCTGAGCCACAATGATCTGTTTCCAGTTCACTCAACCAAGAAGCAAATTATCCACCTCCTAGTTGTGGTCCTTGTATTGTTTTCTCAAACCCAGAATAGAAGAATTTCTGGTTTATATTGTACAGGAAACCCCACAGACCAGGGATCTCCAAACATTTTGGCAGGACGGCCACATCATCTCATGGTGTTGGGGGCTGGAAAACGAATTTACATTTTAAATTTGAATAAATGTATGTATAAGAATGTACTGGAGTGGATTACAAGGCTTGTCCAAAAGCTGCATAGAGGGGACTTGCCAGGGGCCTCAGTGAGGCTTGCTGAATGCTGCGTCTGGCCCTCAGGCTGGGACTTGGAGACCCCTGCCATAGACAAAGGAGCTCCTATATTCACAGAGTCCATTTAAATAAAACCAGAAGGGCCATACTCCCAGCTTTGCAAAAACTGACGTGGGGTTCCTATTAAACTGTGGACTCTGTGACTGAGATTTGCTGGGTGGGTAGACTTGACTTCCTGCCTAGACTTGGGACCCAGATCTACCTGCTGGATAGACCTTAGCTTCTAGTTAAGTTTGCAGCCTCTCCCAATTCAATTCAGATCCGATGGCCACCCATGACCTGCTCAGGGCATTCACCTGGCATCCAACTTTGTTCCCTGCTGACATGACAATTTTTGTGGCCCATGCACCCATGGTCCCTTTGGAACAATCCATGCCCCATAACTTCCATTTTTAAACACTTCCCACACACAGTATACCCCATATGTGGTACTTTGAGGGAGTGTCTTAAAGGCCTCAAAAGGGCATTTCCAATTTTCAACAAAAACCCTTTTGGTGAGCTTTACGACACCCCATAAAGCCATGGTATCATGAGTACTGTACTCCTTGACCCCATTACCTATGCCACTGGACATGAGCATGTTTTAAATAATGCCATGGCCAAGTTAGAGATCAAAATTTATCTCCTTCCACTGTTTCCATTCACTTCAAAAGGAATGGAGACTTGAAACAAAATGTTCCATTTACAGCATCACATGTTGAACAGTGCAAACTGGGTTATCTCAAGATCCCAATCACAACCTGACTATATTGAATGGGTTACGGAACAAACTTTGAAACTGTAGATCTCTCAGTGTGTACCAGCAATGGGTACCTGGAGAAGTGGGAGCCAAATTATGATGCTTCTTACCTTGGATGCAAATGTGATTCCTGGACTTCTCTGCCCAACACCAGAAGGACTTCAGAAAGTGCATTTTTAATACATGAGAAAGAATGAGGGATGGGGGAGAAGAATAAGTTAAATGAACAGTGTCACCTATGGGAAACATATGGGAAATGCATAGAGCAATCCAGAGTAAGTGCCCCTTACATCTTCTCATAGTTACTCTGGATTGTAGGGTTATATAGTTTTCTTAAAGAATGCTCTGATATAATGAGAAGAGCCTGAGACATACTAGATAGGTTGCAAGCCAATTCCAAGTGGTCTCTATTCATTTAAATGTGCATTTTATTTTTTTACTAGTGAAAGTGTACCCGCTTTGCGGGAGTAAAGTTCCCTGTACGCCATCCCCCACTGCGCATCAATCACCCATGCACATCAGCCGCCTATGTGCATCCACCCCCATGCACAACATGCCCATGTTCATCCTCCCATGCACAACATCCCCCATGCGCATCAACTCCTCATGCGCATCTGTCCACCATGAGCATTCGTCCATCATGCGCATGTGTCCCCCATGCACAACATCCCCATGTGCATCAATCCCCATGCGCATCAACCCCCATGGCCATCAACACCCCATGTGCATCAGCCCTATGTGCATCAAACCCCCATGCACATCAAACCCCCATGCGCAACATCCCCATGTGCATCCGTCCCCCATGCACAACACCCCATGCGCATCTGTCACCCATGCGTATTCCATCCTCATGCACATTGTCCCCCATGCGCAACATCCCCATGTGCATCCGTCCTCCATGCGCAACACTCCCCATGAGCAACACCCCATGCGCATCCATCCCCCATGCGCATCCCATCTCCATGTGCATTGTCCCACATGTGCAACATCCCCCATGTGCATCAACCCCCTGCGCATCAACCCCCATGTGCATCATCCCCTCTGTGCATCATTCCCCTATGCACATCTGTCACCCATGCGCATCAACCCCGCCATGTGCATCAACCCCCATGCACATCAACCCCCATGTGCAACATCCCCCATGAACATCAACCACCCATGCACATCATCTCCCTGTGTTCATCACCTCCTCATGCGCAACACCACCCATGCACAGCATGCTCCCCAGTGCAACCCCTTCCTCCAAACAATCTCCCCCCCCCACTAGTGCACCAGGCACTGAGCACCAAATTGGATGGATATTGGTCAGTCTTCCTTGTTAAGTATAGGACAAAAACATGTTGCACCCCTTTTCAGCCCCTTAAGGGTTAAATTTCTCCACATTAGTTCTTGGTGGGTGTTCATCTGACTTAAAGAACACCCTCCCCGAATTTCATGCATCAACGTCTGGGGTTTGGGGCAAAGCATTCCTCAGTCACCGATTCTTCAATGCAAAGTATGGGGAGGAAAATTCATTGTGCCCCATTTCACCCTCTTCCAGTTGGAATTTCTGGAAAACAGTTCTTAGTGACAGAAGGAACACCAACCTCAAAGTTCATGCTTCTAGGCCCAGCGGTTTTGGCAGGGCGTTGATGAGTGATTGAGTGAGTCAGTCAGCAAGTCTGTGACTTTTCTCTTATGTATATAGATTAAGATTATTAGACTTGATAACTCAGTATCACTTGGAGAAATGTTACAGATCTGTGGCTTACTCCAGGGTAAGTGTGGATGAGATTGAAACCAGAGGTGGGCTCTAGCAGGCTCGCACCTTCTCTATAGAACTGGTTGTTAAAAAGAGATAGGACATATATAGTTTAAAATTAGCCATTTAAAAGTGGCTGCCTGATGGGCACAGAACGTGTTGTTAATTTCTTTGAATCCCATCACTGATTGAAACCTTTGGGAAGTTTGGTAATTTTTTTAAACAGACCAGCAACTGCTTGGGACAGTTTGGAGTGTTCTTTTTTCTTACTTAGTGTAAATTTTTATTTTATTGATTTGATTATTTTATTGATTTATTTTATTGATTTGATTTGTATGCAGGATTATAAAATTTTCCTGCATGATGATGTCACTTCTGGCCATGACATCACACCCAGTGGGTCCTGAGAGATTGTCATTCTAAAACTTGGGTCTTGGTGCTAAAAAGTTTGATAACCGTTGCAATTAATAAAATCTTTTCTAAAGCTGTCTGACTCAGTAACTAGTTTTCTGTTAGGGGATACTTTCAGGAGTGGATGTACAGTGCAGGACCAAGACTGTACTCATCAATGCCAAAATGAACTGTCAATAAATCTTATTATCTTCCAGCTACCGTTACCCCAATCCCTTCTTCCCTTGGACTGATGCCTGGGTAAGGGGTCAGGTATTCAGGGCTAGTCTGGGCTTGTATGTTCCCTTTTTACTATCCTCAGCTGTGTACAGTCTCTGGTATTTTGTCTGTGGTACAAAAACAGTAAATCTTATTTCACTGTTACTGTATATCAGCTGCAAAACTAAGCACACACTATTCCTTTGAATACAATGGGGCTTACTTCTGAGAAGGCATAGATAGGATTGCGCCCATCACAGTATTTCCATGTAATGATCTTGGGTTCCACACTGAACATTATATGGAACGAGAACAAATTTGTGTGGAAATTGCTAGAATTTTAATACACAAACTCAAAATAGATTTATTTTCTTTTATAAAGAGTTGATTTGATAAAAAGTCCTTTGATATAGTTGATAAAAAGTCCTTTGAAAGCCAAACCAGCAGTGAGAACATTAAATAAACTTCAAGCACAGCATTAGTTATGTGTGTGTGTTCTTTCAATAGTTAGTTATGTGTGTGAGTTCCAGAGGATTCAAGAGGGTACCTTTACAGGAATAAGATCTAAAGTACAATTTGGAAGAATTCAAGGGTGCAGCAGCATTGAAGCTAATCAGATTCCATTTCAGTGACTGGAAAAATCTGATGTGCTATATATACAGTAAGTAATGAATATGTTCAGGTTGGTGATGCTGGAATCTGTGAGTCATTTGAAGTTGTACCTCTACACCCAGGAGGATGTCGGTGTCCCGGATTAGTACCTGCTGGCCTTCAGATCCAAAGGCCTCTCATGCACAAGTTGGATTGAGTGACTGCCTGGAGAATTTCAGCAAGCTCTGATGGAGTTGAAATACTATATTTCTAAATAGATCTTTGGAAGTGACTCCTAATCCCTTGGAGCGAGTGTGATAGAAACTATTTGGGTCACCAAAATCTGGCTTGATCATTATGGGGAAATGTTTTAAGTGTGCATATCTGCCACCCTCTCTGCTTCTCCCATGTTTCTGTGTTGAGGGTCCAGGGATAATTAATTCAATTACATCCATTCGGTGGTGGGGGTGGTGGAGGGAGTACAGTTTTTAACACTGCAGTACAGTTTCAGTCCTCTTCTCGTCTAATTCAGACCCCTCCTCTTTATTATGATGCCAGGATCTCCGTGGGAAGGAAAAGCCTTATAATTCAGCCTCCCCTATCGAAGGCACACATGTGTTCAACTTGGCTCTTTCTTTCCCCTCTGGTTTTGTTGTCTTTTGTGTTTGTTCTCTCTTGACAAAAGACAATCAAGACAAATGAAGACTTCATCACCATGATCACAGCCAAGACATCTGGGAGGAATAGGAAAGACACACACACACAGTGACAGAACAGAATAGCTAGACAGGAGCGGTGACAGCCGGTCTGCGTCATTCAGGGACAGAGGACTCTGAAGAAGTGAAAGTGGTGTTGTCACCCAGAGGCAATGAAGCTTGATAATGGCACTGAACAGAATCCCTGGAGGGGCACAATTGTGATCAGGACAGGTGGAAGATTGGAAAAAGGTGTGCATTCATAAGGGATGTGTTGTGTGCCCAGAATCATCCAGACCAGTCAGTAGGTGGTTAAGTATTCTTTTGCTTCTTGTAGACCAGTGGTTCAAAAGGTGGGGATTGGGATCCCCTTAGGCAAAGTCACAACTTTGTTTCAGGGGATTGCAGAAAAACTTGTGCTGCCATCTTGGAATCTGGTACTGGGCACCACCATTGTGGGATGAGGAGTTCGGTCTGCAATTTCATACTTTACTGGGAGAAAATTTCATTGAACACAATGGGAAGTACTTCTAAGAAGACAGGCAGATGCTCTATGATGTAACATTCTGTTTGATGTCATTCTGGCCATGACATCACTTCCAGATTGATGACATCAGTTCGGGGAGACCCTGATTGGTTGTCTTTCTCTGAAGGGGGTCCTGGGCTGAAATGCTTGAGATCTACTGGTAATAGTGTTCAGAGGTAATAGTGGTAATCAGCAGTTATGGGATTCAAAGAAATTAACAACCGGTTCTCTGCCCATCTGGCAGCCACTTTTAAATGGCTATTTTTAAACTTTTTATGTCCTATCTCTCTTTAACAGCCGGTTCTCTCTTTAACAACTCTTTTTAACAACTGGTTCTATAGAGTAGGTGCGAACCTGCTGGAGCCCACCACTGGTAAGCAGGGGCCTTTTTGAGGAGGCACACATCCATATGGAGTACCGGCACCTCTGTGTGAGTACTGGCACCTCTGTGGCACCAAGTAGACATGCTGATGATTACAAATAACATCTTCATGGTGAGTACCCTCACCCTTCATGGTGAATATCCCCACCTTCATGGGGAATATCCCCACCTTTATTTCTAGAAAAAATCCACTGGTGGTAATAGGTAGAAAGTGGTAATAGAGTTTCACTGCTATTCATGACCTGGGCTTCTCTCAAAAGAGAGGTTCTGGGGCTCAAGTCTGCCCAGGAGGTCTTGCTTCTGTCCTGGAAAGCAATCTTGGTTATATAGAAGGTGGTCCTAGTCAGACATTATCAACCTTTTTCACCTTACACTGACAAGGCTATAAAATTGTCAAGGCACACCATGTATTTTTAAAAAATTGACAAGGCATAGCACATCACCAGTAGACCTCCCCTTAAACACCCACAGCACACCTATGGACCATTCATGGCACATTCATGGCACATCACTGTGCCACACACAGTGGTAGAAAATAACTGTCATAGAACTTGAGTAAAAAAGGTGGGTTGAGGTTGTGTCTATGGCTAAAGGGAACTGACACTCTGTGCATGCCCAGAGGCGCTCTTTTCCTATTATGTCGCATAATATAGTTGATTGGGACTGTAGGCAGTTTGTAAAGGAAGCTTCATTTCAAGCCCTGAGCAGGATCATTCCTTTAAAGGAGAAGTGCCAACCTTCTGTCTTGAATGTCCATATCTCCAGTCAACTTGTGCGTGCATATAGGGTGGGGAGGCAGGGTCATATATCCTCTTTTTCCAGGACATGTCCTCTTTTTTGCCTTGTGTCCTAGGGAAAAAACTTCATTGTCCTCCTTTTCCCCATGAGTAGAGGAAGTCTCAAAGTTCTATGTAATAAATATGTAATAGTTTTAAATGTAATAATAAGAAACAGAGTGCTCAACCTCATGAAAGAGATATATCTCCCTCCCTCCTCCATCTCTCTCTCTCTCTCTCTCTCACACACACACACACACACATTATTGGAAGGGTTAGGGACTGGAATACCATCCAAAAGTGAAAAATGTTGAAAAGTGGAATCCAATCTTTTTTAGTTTATCAGTGTTGCTTCCAACACTTTTTTAGGTAGCAAATTGAAAATGCCTCCTTTATCTTGCAAATTTCTTCTGCCACACAAAGATTTCTGCAAATGGATTCTCATTAACTCCTTAGGGAATGGGATTAGATAGGGAAATACAACATGGGAGAAGGACAATTTTGGCCTTTGGAACAGCAGAGAGAGGTTGAAAGAGTGGAACATGTGATGTATAAATGGGTATAATTGAAAGGTGATGAAAGATTGGATCATCGGAAAATGAGGGATACCTGTATATGTATTAGTGTTTTGGGCTTTTATTTTATCATGTCCTACATTTTTCTTGGGTGTCCTCCATTTGTGGGGGCCTTGTCCTCTTTTGCAGGAGGGTGATGGGAAAGGAGATCTGTACAAGCTCAGAAATCTGCAAGTATAACTATGGGATTGCTGAACATATCTGGGGGCTGATTTCAGGGGAGCTCAAATGAAGTCCAGGAGTTTTTCCGGCTTCTCCCTAGTAAGATGGGGGTCCAGAGTGAGCTTTTCTAGGCCAGGGTGACCAGATGTCATAACAAAAAAAGAGGACAAGTCCCACAAATGTAGGACACTAAATGTAGGACATGACAAAATCAAAGCTAAAACCATATATTGCCTTCATGTGGTTAATTTAAGCACTATCAGTGCCATCCTGTTCGTGTCTACTCAAAAGCAAGTTGCATTGAGATCAATGGGACTTACTGCCAGGAAAGTGCTCTTAGGATTGCAGCCTAGATTAAATTTAAAACTATTGCATGTAATTTTCTAGGTCCAGGAAGGCACTGCTTGCTCACAAGTCAAAGGAGGTCAATGAAGGATTTTTTTTCCAGGCTACAAAAGAGGACATGGAAAAAGAGGACAGGTGGTCATCCTGGTCCAGGATGGGTGGCAGAGTCAGACCCCCAACTCTCAGGTGGGTGGAAGGGGTGGGCTTGCACCCCTGATGCCCCCCATCATGGACTGAATGAAGGGGATGGGAATAGGGACCCCACATGTGTCACCACCAGAACCCCCACCCAGGCTCTTCCTCCCTCCTCCTCCTCCTCCTCCTCCTCCTCGGCTGGCTCTCCAGGCTGGCTGGCAGGCAGGGCTGGGAGTGGGTCCTCCCTGCCTGCCTCCCTCCCTCGCCATCCTCCGCCCCCCGCCCAGCCATCCTCCTTCTCCATCCCTCCATCCCGGTGCGCTCCTCTGTCTCCGTCTCCTCCGGCGCTGGCTCCCATCTCTCCTCCGGACCAGGCGTGGGGCGACCCGGCTTGAAGTATGGCCAGCAAGGATGGTCTCTGCCAGGGAGCCAGCCAGCGCCATGTCCTCGGGGATGCTTCTGGCCGCCTCCCTCCTCTGCATCACCACCTGGTGAGTGAGTCACTGAGGGCACCCAACCCCACACCCCCTCCCAGCCCCTGGCACCCCCTCTCCCCTGGCACCCTCTGATCCCCCTGGCACGCTCCCATCCACCTGGCACCCACCTGGCATCCTCTGATCCCATTCGCCTGGCACCCTCTGATCCCATCCCATTCACCTGGCACCTTCTGATCCCCCCCGGCACTCTCCCACCCACCTGGCACCCTCTGATCCCCCTGGCACTCTCCCATCCACCTGGCACCCTCTGATCTCCCTGGCACTCTCTATTTCCCCCTGGCACCTTTATATATCCCTGGCATCCTCACAACCCCCTTGCACTCTCCGATCCCCATGGGACTCTCTGATCCCCATGGCATCTTCTGATCCTTCCTGGTACCCTCTGATTCCTCTGACACTCTCTGATCCCCCTGGCACTCTACAACTCCCCTGACACTCTTCCATTCACCAGGAGCCCTCTGATCCCACTCTTCCTCTCCCCCCTCCCCAGCACCCACTGATCCCCATGGGACTCTCTGATCCTCCCTGGCACCCTCTGACTCCTCTGACACCTTCTGATCCCCCTGGCATCTTCACATCACTCTTGCACCCTCTGATCCCCATGGGACCTTCTGATCCTCCCTGGTACCCTCGGACTCCCCTGACACCCTCATATCCCCCTGTCACCCTCTGATCCCCTTGGCACCTTACAACTCCCCTGGCACCCTCCCATTCATCTGGAGCCCTCTGATTCCACTTGTCACTCTCTCACTCCTCACCACCCCCCAGCACCCACTGATCCCCTGGCTCCTGGGCCACTTGGGCAGCTGGGGAATGAATGGGAGCTTGGAGGGCAAGTTAGGCTGGGAAACCAAAGCCCCCCATGTTCCTCACCCCTCCCCTCTCCTGAGTGGTTCTTTGATTTCTTGTTTCATATTTCTTCTCTTTTTCCTCCCCCACCCCTAATTTTTTGGGTGCCCCCATACCCGCCTTGCAGTTTCACTGTGCTCCCGGGACAGCTGAAAAAGGAGGAGAAATTATGGCCGGAGAATTTCACACGCATCCTGGACCGTCTCCTGGATGGTTATGACAACAGGCTACGTCCTGGATTTGGGGGTATGGTTGCACTGCGTACGCTCCCTGCCTGCTTGCCTGCCTGCCTGTCTGTTGCTGAGTCTGCCTGGGTGTCTTGTCTGTGGGGGAAAATTATCTGCCTTAGGTATGCCTTTTTCCGAACAAGCATCAAAAAGTATTGATGATTTTCTTGTTGACACAGTGCAGGCGGGTTGAACCCCCTTTTCCATATCTCCAAAACCCTGTCACTTTTGATGGGGAGGTGGGGAAAAGTAGGGGGAAGAAGGGAGGCCATATAGATCCCCCCTCCCTATAACAGTTCCAGATTGTGGCACCCAAACCTGCTCTTTTTCTGCTTGACAATATCTGAGCCACCCACCCGTCCATTGGTTCCAGCAAAGGGTTGCCATATGCCCCGAAAACAGGGACAGTCCTGATTTTTGAGGATTGTGTTCACATACTAGCAAATGGGACAGAGGCTCCTGTCCTGTGTTTGTGGATGAGAATTATGGCAACCCTATTCTGGCATTTCTACTGGGATGCCTGGGTGATGTTTTCAGAAGCTACCCTTATTCCTGCGCATGGAAGTTTTGCCATCTTCTTGGAGTCTGGATCACACCAAGCTTTTGGGTGATTTGGTGGTTGGGAAGGAATAGAGTTGCCATATGTCCTGAAAAACAGGGACAATCCCAATTTGGGGGGATTGTGTTCACATACTGGCAAATGGGACAGAAGATCCTGTCCTGCTTTTGTGGAAGAGAATTATGTCAACCCTAGCAAGGCGAGCCACTGATGGGCTGGCTCCATGTGCCAGTTTTGAGACCCCTCTTCCAAACGGATGCCACAACCAACCAGAGAATACAGATTTTGTGTCACCCACTTCTTTCTTCCCTCCCTATCAGTGGGTCATGCACATCATGGGAGTCACTCGCCTGGATCCTGGCACTTTGGGGGCAGTAAGCGCTTGGCATTCTGTCAAAGGAGAACAACTGCAGCTGCTTCTCCTCTATTAAAAATACACCCGCACACTCTGGCACTCCAGCAGAGACTGGGAGGGGGGAATAAATAAATAAATGCTTGAAATCTTGCACCTGCATCTGACTGGAGCTTGGCAACCATGTTTGCGTGCAGGCTCCCATCTTTCACAGATGGTCGAAAGTATACATGCAAGAATATTCAGCCTGCCCCAAACTATTGGAGCTGGAAAGGCTATAGGTTCAATGCCTGAACTCTCCTGATTTCGCAACTGCAGATGGTTTTATCCCTATATCTCTGCCAGGTTAGTTAGTACTAGTTCGTTCGTTCTTGATTTAGCACAGTGATTTTCAACCACGGTGCCCTGGGACACTGGTGTGCCACGGATGGTCTGCAAGTGTGCCGCAGGACTTTTAATAGGGAGGTTTGAGCCCCCTTCCTGAAGCATGATGTGTAAAAAAAATAATGGTGTGTCTTGATAATTTTAGTACATTGTCAGTATGCTATGGGATGATAAAGGCTGAAAAATATCTGGTGTAGCAGGTTCGGAGGCTTGAAAAGTATGTCAAGGCAAGGACAGATCTGTAGGCCAAAAAAGTCTGTGTTGGAGTTGTGACCCTGGTTTCTCCAGAAGGTTCTCCAAGCCCTATTAGGATGGGAGGGTCAACTACGCTGCCCCACACCCATCCAGTGTTGAAGTTTGCTTTCTTTCTGCTCTTCCACATTCATTGGAGATGGGTATATGTCAAAGTGTAGGATGAGGTGATGAAGATATTTTGGGGGCTACTATGCAACCAGCATCTAGTGAGGACTTTGCTTAGGCTTGTTCTGTGGAAAAGATTTGTGCTGCTTTCCTTAAGTGCTTTCTTTAGAACATGTGATACACCTACGCTGGCATCTATGCCAGCAATTTCCATATATGCCGTTCTCCAGTGAAGGCATAAACTTAATAGGAAGCAACATGCTTCTGAACAGTCTCTGCTTACTTTGGACATCCTTTTAGGACAGTGCGCTGACTGTGGGCTCTCTTGGGAGGATTTGACCACAGCCTGATCAGAGATAATCTGATGGGGCTTCAGGAAAGTGTGGCTAGGATTGCAGCCTTCAGATCCCAATCCTAAGCATATCTACTCAAAATCAAGTTCCATTTGAGTCAAGGGGGTTTACTCCCAGAAAAGTGTGGCTCTCCTTATAGGAGCGCTGGGTATATGTGGGCTCAGATGGAATATACAGATATCCCTATTTATCCACTAGGGTTCCATTTCAGAACCTATAGTTGATTTAAAAAATCAACTGTGTGTATAAAGAAAAGAATGGAAAAATAGGTTTAAAGAACCACTTCCAGATATCTTGCGCCTCTGTTGAGCCTATGGAATAAGGTGCAGGCTTCCGTCAGTCTTGAGAGACTATGGTATTGTGCTCGGCGCTGCATACGCTGCATGTGAAGCATGAAAGCCTGGGTTGGATTGTTATGGAGGATAGGCTATTACCCAAGCAGCAAATCCCCCCTCTCCACGGCACTGAATTAGTCCAATGGAAAGGTAGAGCCAATACGATTGGATCCAGCTGCGTCGCAGAGCTGGGCTAAGGACAGGAGCTCACCCTGTCTTGTGGGGCCGACCCGGGTCTCGAACCCTGGCCTGCAGGTTAACAGGCACAGCGTCTTAGCCACTTGCGCCACCACAGCCCTAATGGAATAAGGTAGTGCCTCAATATCTGCAGGGGTTTGATTCTGACACTGAAAAATGGAATGATTAATTGCATGATTACCTCTCTACAACAGTAGAAAAGCAGTTTTTAAAAATATGATTTGCAGTGGGCATTTGTGTTGAGTCAGATCTGTGTACTGTATAAAAAAATCTGTGTATGACTATGTTGCACCTGTATGACACTGACCTGATCAGGATGTTGGAGATAATCAATTACATAAATGGTCTTTTGCTATCTGATTTTCTAAGTCTTGCCACACTTAACTTCCAGATGGTGCATGATTTTGTTGTCCGAGGTTGTTTGCCTGTCATTGTTGTTTATGGGTGCATAACTTAGATGATATGGTTATTGGGCCAGCTTCTATATGCACAAGATATTTCAAACTTTAGAGAGCACTTTCCAGAAACCTGGTTTTTTAGACTACAGCCATGATTGCAGGGGTGTCCAAACACCCCTGGTGAATAGAGCTCCTGGATCTTTAACAAGCTTGTAGAAGAGAAAATTTCAGCAGGTGCAGCTTGAGATCTGTGATATGAGAAGCTGATACTCCCTCCTTTACACACTTGTTAAAGGTTCAGGAGCAGTGGTGGGATTCAAATAAATTAACAACGGGTTCTATGTCCCATTAGTAACTGGTTCTCAGAACCAGGCGCTCATTAGCAAAGGGTTCTGAGAACCCTCTGAAACCCACCACTGTTCGGGAGCCCTGAAATTAAAAGTTTGGACACCCCTGAAGCTGTGCCATACACCCCAAAAGGGCTTGCATTTCTTGAATAGCACTTTCTGATGTTACATTACAAAAGTTCAAAAGGAGTATGGTGCAGCGTTTCTCAAACTGTGGTTTTGAAAAGTCACTGGGTGGGTTGTGAGTTTGAAAAATATAAATCTGTATTCGTTTAAATGTTTTTTTTATTTTCAATATAATAGATTTGATGGTGTGTGACCATTTGGGGAATTTTTATGAATCTGTAATTTTAAAAGCCTACTATGAGTATGCTTTAAATTTAAACAGTTATGGTTAAAATGGGGCTTACTCCTGGATAGAACTGCAGCCTTTGGAATATTTAGGACTTTTTTTAACAGATCAGCAACTGCTTGAGAGGGTTAAGAGCATTCTTTTTTATTTTAAACACACTTTAAAACTTATATTTATGGTATGGGGGAGGGTATTGCTAAATTTTTTTTCCTGATTATGTATTTCTGACCATGACATAACTTCCAGGTTAATGACATCACTTGGGGGTGATCTGCTGACAGATTATTTTTCGAAAAAGAGAATCCTGGTGCTAAATTGTTTTGAGAACCTCTGGGAAACATGCAATTTTAGTTTTAAAATTCCAGATTGGTACTGTTTGAATCACAAAGTACAGTGGTACCTCACTTAACAAGCGCCTTGCTTAACAAGCATTTCACATAACAAGCAAAAATGTCCAAGAAAT
Organism: Cryptoblepharus egeriae; assembly: GCA_030015325.1. Classification (NCBI taxonomy): domain Eukaryota; kingdom Metazoa; phylum Chordata; class Lepidosauria; order Squamata; family Scincidae; genus Cryptoblepharus; species Cryptoblepharus egeriae. Next base: position 59,278,777 of record JAREYC010000007.1, read on the forward strand.
CTTGCTTCACATAACAAGTTCCGCTTCACTTAACAAGCAAGTGCACTATGGGCATGCGTGCTATGCAGCCCTGACACTCCACATGGAGGCTCTTTAAAAGGGCTGCTGGCCAGTACTGCTACCTCTAACTGCCCCCAACTTGGGGCAGTTGCTTGGAGGTGCCAGAGGCAACTGTCCCCAAGTGCCCCCATCAACCACCCACCTTGAACCTCCAGCAGCAGCCCAGGTAAGCCTCGAAGGAAAGTGTCATTGATTGCAATCTCCTAACTATGCCTACTCAGAAGTAAGCCCCATTGTGTTAAATGGAGCTTACTCCCAGGAAAGTGTCTTTAGGATTGCAGCCTAAGTAGACTTCATAAGATCATGCACACTGAATGTTTGTTTTGAATTCAATCCCAGTGTTTAGTCATCATTTTTACATCCAGTTAATATTTTTATATGAATATTTTAGGGGTTGTGGAACCAATCGTCTGAGTTTTCATTATTTCCTATGGGAAAATCCGCTTCACTTGAAGAGCATTTCACTTAAAGAGCATGCCTCCGGAACAAATTAAGCTCTTTATGTGAGGCACCACTGTATTGTTAATAACACTTTCGGCACATATATTTTATTTGACTATTGAGTAACTGGGAATTTACAAAAAGTTGTAATGTCCCAGAGCTTGACATCTAGAGGTCATAGACTGGTCTACTGACCTAAGAACTTAGGTTTGTTGTCTCCTGTTAGTCTGTTTCATATTTTGTTGTCTCTTACTGGCAAGTCTTGCAGATTTAGTAAGGCGCAGATTTAGAGGGCTGGAAAGCACAGTAAGAAGTTCTACCAAAATAAATGGAAACAGTGGTGTTAGTTGTTTTATTTGACTTTAATTTTTGCACTAGTGAGTAATCATAGGGTGCAATACTAACCAGTTTAGACCTGCCTAACTCACCTGGTATATCTTCCCATAGTGGTGTGAGGATGTCAGAGTATGCCTGAGCTCTGGCCTAACATCCCTAGAGTGAGATAGAAGTGCCTTATATCACTTTTGTGACACCCCCAGGTCAGGACAGGACTTGTGGAGGGGCTTATCTAAGTGGAGATTAGTTAGGATTGCAGATTAGGATTGAAGACATAGGTTTATAAACTCCTGGCTCACCCTCCACCAGCTAAAATGTGTCCCACCAGCCAAATTTGATCATTTTTAGTTATCATCCCTTCCAAATTTCTAAAAGCAATGGGAAAAGAGAGTGTTTTGATTTTCCAAAATGAACTGAAAAATTTCAACCTTTGAGTTGAGTAGAATCTTTTTGCTTTACTGTGTGATAAAGATAGAAATTGCTAAAAGATCAAGTTATTTGAATTTAAATCTCTTTTACCCACACATCTAGCGTGATGGGAGCTGCTTGTGCATGATGAAAAGTATGACTGGTGCATGGTGAAAACAAATAAAAAAAGTGTTTTAGTGTAAAGGAAAATGTGATTTTCAAAATTGATTACATATGATTGTTCAAATGACCAGGGTCCAGAAATTAAAAGATTTTCACATGGGTCATCTGCTGGTTGGATAATTACAAGTTCAGACAGAGTTATACAAAATTTGCATTTACAAATTACAAATCTAGACAGGAAATAGCAAACTTGTATGTGTAATGTATACACACATTACAGTTTTAATCTTCATGCATATACCCTAAGTGGAATGCATGGAGGATATCGCAGTGATGGGCTCCAGCAGGTTCACACCTACTCAGGGTGACCAGATGACCGGAAAAACCCGGATTTGTCTGGATTTTTAGCCTCCTGTCTGGGTGTCCTACATTTTGGCTTCATTGTCCTACATTTTGGTTTCATTTTGAAACTTCGTGATAGTGCACAGTACCCCATCATGCCATATGTCGTTGGATTCGTATTGAAGAGCAGAATCCAATGCAAAAATCAGTTTGGAGATATCTCCTTCCTATCAAAAGTTATGGTCAAAAAACCGAAAAACAAAAACAAAAAAATAGATTTGGGGGGGGCAATTTTTTTCAGCGGGTAGGAATTTTGGCCTGGGATTAGGAATTTTGGCCTTGGGGTTCAGGAATTTTGGGTTTGGCATCTGGACACCCTGCACCTACTCTATAGAACCTGTTGTTAATGAGAGATAGGACATATAAAGTTTAAAAATAGCCATTTAATAGTGGCTGCCAGATGGGCAGAGAACCAGTTCTTAATTTCTTTGAATCCCATCACTGTTGATATGGATATTAACTGGAAACCCTTGTACAGGTATATTCACCTAAGAGACAAGAGTAGCTCAGCTACGTAAGCAGGGGTGAGTGGGAGTATGTGGGCTACAATGGGTGACGTACATGGGGAGTGACACCATCACTAGCCAAAAATTTTTACATCTTGGTATTTCTGAATAATACCATCAATTGATGGTATTATGCGGAAATATCTTTATTCTATCTAAAGTTATAGTTTTAAAAAAGGTGGGGTGATGGTACCGGGAACTTTGAAGGGGGTCCATCATAGCAGTGATGCGCTGCTCTCTCACAACAGGTGATGCAAACTTTAGAGTCACCTCTGGAGCAGCTAAAGCTTGCTGTTTAAACCTGGGCATCTGATAACATTACTAGTTTCCATGAAATGGGTAGAATGGCCCTTTGGCTTCCTAATGAATGTAGAATCAGCAGCAAGCTGAAGTTTGCTGCTGTATCATGTGTGAAACATCCTGTAGCTTGGATCACTGAAAAATGACGGTTTATAATTGGCATATACATTTATGTTCATATTTGGAGTTGAAGAACATTTTGGGAAAGGGTGGAGGGAGAAGCGTGGGTGCTCCTCTTTTATTTAGCAGGGGGAAAGTAACTGGCCCTACACACCCCAGCAATGTCTGTTCTAGTGGCTTCTGCTGGTGTTCTTTTTTGCATTTTAGATTGTGAGCCCTTTTGGGACAGGGACCCACTAGCTTTTAATTAGCTATTATTATTTTTCCATTTTCTTTGTAAACCGCTTTGTGAACTTTTCAGTTGAAAAGCGGTATATATATATATATATATATATATATATATATATATATATATATATATATATATATATATATATATATATATATATATATATACTGTAGATAGAGAGATAGAAGTTTTAAATCCTAAATTGGGTATTAAATAACTTTTTTGTCTCGTCCTCAAGCTCAGAATAAAAGGAAAATGGTTTTGTGTTTAAAGCTTATGAGAAATACACTCTGATTTGGAAGATAGCATCTGTCCTTGAGTTGCTAGAAAAAGTACCTTTTTAGTTGCATCAGAAAGAAATAGTTCTTACACATTCACATGTAGTTGTGCTTGAAGGTTTTTTTTGACGTAACTCACAGTAATTGTGGTTGATTAATCATTAAAATATTTACTATCCAAATCAAGTGTTTCTTCTTCCTTTTTGGGATTTTCTGCTACTAAATATTTATGATAAAAGTGACTCATTTTTAAGTGGGTTATTCACAAGTGAAAGGATAGTAAACAAATGTCAAGAAGGATGGCAAGGCTCATGGAGAGAACAAAAGTTGAGTCTATAAGTTGTGTTGCATGCTGACAAACTGCAGAATATTTAATGTAGGAGCTGATTCACCTGGGCAGTGCATGAACTTTCCAAAGATGTTCGGTTCAGATTTTATGGAGCTGGGTCACTTTCACCAAATCCTGTGGAGTTATAAGGAGTAGCATAGCTACTGGGGGCTGGTTCTGGGGCCAGGTGACACAATGACACCCCTACTGTTTATTACATCAGCTATTTATTACAACTATTTATTACATCACGTGTGTGGCACTCCGTTCTCCACATACCTGCTCCCCTGTCCACTGAAATAGCTGCTTTGAAGCCATATGGGGATGATGGCCATCAGGAGGGCCAGCTGCTGTGCCACCAGAATAAGTGCGGTCACCCTGCCAACAAATCCAGCATAAACCTGCCACTCTGCCAAGGGAAAAGTGCCCCTCAGCTCTGGATTACGTATGCAACTGGATATCTGTATGCTGTTTGGATGCTGTTATACCACTGAATGTGAAATTTGGTTTTCCATTAGAATTCTCTTGACAGTCTCAACTCTTATTTCGAAACCCATCTTGTTTTGAAAATTTATAACCTGAATTCCAGGGCCAGGGCTCTTAAAGCCTCAGACAACTTTTAAGAGCTTAGCAGTGCCATTATAGAAACGTGGCACGATCCAGTATGAGAAAAACAAGTTGAGATGCATTAAACAGCCGGTCAATAAAAGTGAGCCTCAATCTCTTTCTTGCTACCCAAGCACCTTCCTAAACAAGGAAGTCTCAGCTAGGAATGAGGAGGCCAGATTGATTTGCCTGAGCACTGGCAAGGTGCTACAATAGAAAATGCTCTGGACCTAGTCATTATTTTCTTTTAGTAATGAAAATGTAGAGATTTATTTTGTTATAAAACATGAAGGGGTAACACAGGAAGAGATTTCCATCTTAGTTCTTCCTTTCCTACCACTCTCCTCTTCAGATGTGTCAACTACCTCCAAAGTTTTTTACCTCCAGCCCATTCAGCCCTGTCAATGTCAAGTAAATTTAATTTGCAATTTCTTTTTAAAACTGTACTGCTAACATCAGTGGCCTCCCCTTTTGGAGGCATATGTGTCGTCCCCGTCCCCCCCAAAATCTCCAAAGGGGAAGCGCTGTTTGCGGTGTGTGCTTTGCAAAATTCTGTGCTTTGCACCCCATCTAGCTATGCCACTGGCTAACATTAAGGTAATGCTGCCTTAAATAAATCCATCCCTTTTGGCTGATGAACACCTTGGGCATGATCTAACCAAAGCACTTGTCAGTGCCATTGATTTCCATGGGTTGAAATTGAGCATTTAAAAAAAATTCTTATTGCTATTTATAGGAATACTATTTATATTTATACATAGCTCTTACTCAAACATAAGTCCCAATATATTCAATGGATGAACATAGTACACCCGTTGCTTCCATTGCTGTGCTGGGTTTGCTGTTCCCATTTCTGTATTGAGTGCATAGTACACCCAGTACATGCTTTGTAGTGCATGAAGGATACTCCCAGGATTATTATGTTCTGGACAACTCTGTCCCAGTCAAATGCATCCCGATATTAAGCATTTACATCCTCATGTCCTGGACACTTGTTTCCCAGCATATGTATATTAGATGTACTTTTTAATTTTTAAAATGCAGTTAGGATTAAGGCTGGGCTAAGAGGCTTAGCATATATAACGGGGTGGCCAACCTTTCAACTTTAGGTCTTCTGGATCTTTAACAATTGTGTTGAGGAGGGAATTTCAGCTGTGAGGTATCAGACTTCACCTGCTGATATTCTGTCTGATAATTATTAAAGAAACGGGAGCTCGAAGGTTAAAATGGTGGTCACTCCATTATATAAAATGCAGTTTTTTGCCCTGTTATGTTTTTTTGTTGCCCATTTGGGACGCAAACAAGGTTTTGGAAATTTTTATTTTCCTTTCCCAGGCTATTAGTTGGGATGGCAGAGTGTAGGGTTGGACCCCAGATCATTCTGGATCTTTGAAAAAAGCTTTGTGACTTTAAGATATATCAAAAAATGATGTCTGAAGCTCAGATGTTTTTTCATGCCTCTAAATCAGGAGGTTCCAAACCTTGGCCCGGGGCCTAGATATGCCCTGTGGTGAGTCTCAAATGTGGCCTTTGGCAAGATCCCTCAATCAGGGTCTTGCCAATTCTTGTAATCCTCTGGATGTCAAATTTGACATGTAACTCATTTTCTTGGCCCCTGACACAAAGGGCCAAGATGTGGTCCAAAGAGATGATGTGGTCCTCCTGCCGAAAAGTGTGAGCACCCTTACCCTAAATGATGCAATCTTTCAACAATAACTTGGGATGGTTTTTCTTGGACAAAAGGAAGTATGATTGGCTTAAGTATAATTTCCTAATGATGGGCTGCATCCAGTCAGAGAGAGTTTTCATTGGGTTCAGTGGAAATTGGATCATTCACAATGTTGATTCAGACACTGAAAAGTAACCCCAACCAGCACAGTTCTTGGCAGGGAACAGCCAATAGTAGCAGTAATGAACAGTAGTAATGAACAGTAGTAATGGATTGACTTGTTCATCTGACAGGATGCAATTTTAACCAATTTAGGAGGCATTATTCACCTGGCATATCTTCCTATGGTGGAGAGGTGAGGCTGGCACATGCTCTGCTCCACTCCTGAGGGTCAGATTCGTGTACAGGCATGTGCTGACCTCGCCACAGCACCATAGGAAGTTATGGAAGGTGAGTTATGGTGACCTAAATTGATTAGGATTGCACACTCAGAGAATTAGACCAATACTATTTTTAAGGGGTCTTGCAAATCTGAGTGTTTCCTTCTCACCACCAGATCTCTAGAACAGCAGTGTATTTTGGGAAGGGGTATAGATCTTGCAAAAGGGCATAGTTTAGTGGTTGAGCTCATGCTTTGTATTCAGACAATTCTCAGTTTTATCCTCGGTATCTTCTGAAAGCCTGTTAGGCAGAGTGAGTAGACAATACTCTAGCTTGATGGTCCAACTGGCTATCAAGGATATTGTGCTTTTTGTGATTGATTTTTTAACTAGGTAGCAAAACAAAGAACATCCTGGGGCATTATAAGGACCAACTGCCTAATCCTATCCCCCTAGATGTATTGTTGGGGTGTCCATTCCGGAAACATAACGAGCTTTCTGAGTATCACAAACGTGATATGATAGAGAGCATGACCTGATGGTGAACAACTGGGTCCATGTGACAACAGAGCATGTAATGTCTGTTTCAACAGGAAAGACCATGTAGAAGGTGGAGAGTGATGGGAAGAGAGAAATACAAATGAAAAAAAATTAATAACATCATAACTATATTTCTTCTCACTTGTCCTTAGTCTGAAGCAACAGACAGAATTGCTGTATTTTCTATATTCTTCTCTCATTTGTTTTGGCGTGGAAAAGGAGGGGTATGTATAAATTAATTAAAGAAGTTAAATTAAAGAAGTCTCAAACACTTTCCCTGTCCTTCTAGGAAAGGTGCCTCAAAGGTACAGTACTTGATCATTTTGGTGGTCCTTTTGGTGGTCCTTTCCGTGACAACCTTTTTGAGGCGCAATCCTAAACATACTTTCCTGAGAGTGAGCCCTATTGACTATAATAGGACTGAGTAAAGATGTATAGGATTAGACTCCAAGATTGGTTGACCAGATCTGTACACAGTATTCCCATTGTGGCCATACACTACACCACTGGAATGAAAACAACACTGCAAGAATTGTAATTTGCACTTCCAGTATTTTTACTCTCTTGCCTAATGGTCCTTAGCATGAAATTTGCCTTTTTTGGAGCTGCAGTTGACTGAAGCTGCAATCCTAAACCCCAGTAAGGCTGGCACAGGTTCCGGCACAAGTCTTGTGCTGGCTTGGAGGTGTCATAAAACTGCACCCCTCTTGGAGGGTTAGATCCGTGCACAGACATGTGCCGGCTTCCCCACACCACCATGGGAACAGGGAGAAGGTGAGATGTTCTGGCCTAAATTGTGTCCTGAATTCATATTTCCATTCCTGACTACAAGTCCTCTTTCTTGATGAGTCTATCCTATTTACGGTAGTTTATAATGTATACATGTAGAATTAGTAAGTTCTGGTTTAACGTACATCATTTTACATTGAATTTCCTTGCCATTTTGTTGTCCATACCACCTCCAGTTTGAGCTATCCTTTTGAATAGCCACTGAATGTACCCAGTGTTGTTGTTTTCACCGATTTTTAAAGAAGGGGAAAAAACAAATTAAAAAGTTAATTCACTCCAATCTGCTACTTGTCAAAATCTTTTCCTGGAAACTCAAACTAATGGTCCAATCCTGTCATGCTTCCTTTTGGCGTAACTAGCATTGTACAGTCTCTCTCAGGATATAGTGATAGCTTCACCAGCACCACAGCATTGCTGTGTGGCAAATTTGATAGGAGTTGACCATAAGCATTGGTGTCACACCAATTTGTGTAAGCCAGTGTTGGAGGCCAGTGTGTCACCCCAATGACAGACCTTCTCCCATGAAGCTGGCAATGCAACATCCCACCTGGAGGTGTGGTGGTGTACCATTTCCCCACCTCACTTGTTATTTTGCTATAACATTTGCTGGCATAGAGATATTTCAGTACAGTTAACCAAATAGCTTTCTGTAGTAAAATTCCCCCGTATGCCATTCCCCCACGGCGCAACATTCCCCCATGCGCAACATCCCCCATGCACAACCCCCCCCATGTGCGGCATCCTCCCCAGTGCAGTCTCTTCCTCCAAACAATATCCCCCCAGTGGACTAGGCACTGAGCACCAAATTGGCTGGATGTTGGTCAGTCTTCCATTTTAAGTATAGAACAAAAACAAGTATAGGACAAAAACACAGGGACAAAAGGGGCCCTTTTCAGCCCCTTAAGGGTTAAATTTCTCCACATCGGTTCTTGGTGGGTGTTCATGTGACAGAAGGAACACCCTCCCCGAATTTCAGGCTTCTAGGTCCAGGGGTTGGGACAGAGCATCCCTCAGTCACCAATTCTTCAATGCAAAGTATAGGGAGGAAAATGCGTTGCGCCCCTTTTCACCCCCTTCCCGTTGGAATTTCCGAAAACCAGTTCTTAGTGCAGCCCTTTGTCACAGAAGGAACACCCTCCCCAAATTTCATGCTTCTAGGCCCAGCGGTTTTGACAGGGCTTTGATCAGTGAGTGAGTGAGTGAGTCAGTTAGTCAGTGAGTGTGTGACTTTTCTCTTTTATATATATAGATATATAACATGATGGTATTATTAAAAAAACATTTTGGCCAGTATTGATGTGTGACCCCTTGTGATTGTCACATTTTGTGGCCCACACCCCTGTAGCAACACCACTGGCTGTAAGTCTGCCCGATATTAGTATTTGAAAGGAATTTAATATTTTTAACGCATTTTATATTTAAAAACAGTAAGAGCACAATCCTAATCATGTCTATTCAAAAGTCAGCCTCACTGTGTTCAGTGGGTCTTACTCCCAGGAAAGGGTCATTAGGATTGCAGCCCAAGATTTATTATCTTTCATAAAATAACACATTTTCTTTTTCTGTTTTTATTTATTAAAAATAATTTTAAAAGAAAAGGAGAAACAAAAAAATTGAAATACAACAAAAAAATACAAAGTACAAAAAAAAGACAAAAATGCATAAAATAAATTTTTGTTAATTATTAGGTAGCTGGTATTTCTTAATAGTAGGTGTTTCTTAATCATTGTACATCCAACATTAATATTTAAAATCAACATTTGCCTTAGCATGATTCTAATAAGTTATTTGCAATATTAAGAGCCAAACTCACTTGAGTGCTTGACGGTCATTCCTTATTGAAATGAACATATTTGGCTTTTACTGTAAATGGATGGTGAGAGCCGCAGGTCTTAAGAAATAAAACCTTCTTGGCCATCAGCTATAATTCACACAAATTACACAATTGTGCAAAGGCAATGTTCATCCTCAGGAAAAGAAAGAATGGGCAAGACATAAAAAAGTCACCCTGAGGTCTGGATGGAAATACTGCCTTTTAAGAACTTTTGGCTTGGGTTTCTCCACGTTAAATACTGTGCTTAACTCAGTTTGCTTCCAATATATACTTAAATACATATATACTTGCTTCATGAAATTGCACATTCCTTTCTCATCTAGGACATTCACTGTACTTTAATAAATCAGTACAGTATACTTTTATTCATTGTAACATAGACATGCAGCTCATAAATAGATTGTCCAAATTTCACAGTGGTTCAACTAGATGTTGGAAAATTTGCAGAGCTGAACTCCTGTTTCAGCTGTTTAGTACACTACAACCAGGAATGTGCATTGCAGAGAGTATCAAGTGAGTCAAGTGAGTCATTAAGGTTCTTTGAAAAGTGGCACCAGTGGCATAGCAAATGATCTTGTACCTAGGGTTGCCATAATTCTCTTCCTCATTTTTTCCCCATGACCTTATACCAGCTATAGAGCTGGCATTGTCTGAGCAGACCCATAGGACATCAGGAACTTACCTGGAGGTGAGGAAGCCAAAGTTTCCTTGCTTCACATCCTTACCACCCAGTATATAATGCCATGCAGGCCTCCATTGTATGGTTTAATTGCCACCATTTGTAGGGGATAGATAGGATTGTTGGGGCAAAAAGCAGATAATAGGATTAAATCTGTAAGAGACTGGCAGAGGTGCAAGGCTGGGTGAATCAAGGTTGGTGGGGTAATAGCAGAGCTATTTGTGACTCTGAGAGCAGTGAAAAATCTATTTTTGTATATGGGCTCTCTTTTAGATTATTCACAAGAGGATGAAAAGAACTTAAATAGTTTTTTCTTGACAGAAAGGACCCTGTTTTAGATTTGTGGCAATTGCCACTAAAATACCACATTTACTCAAATCTAAAGTGCTATTGAATCCAATGTGCACCCTATGCTTATAATCAAAACATCACATTTATTTGAATCTAATTAACCATTTAATCTAATGCGCACCCTGAGTTTCGATACTAAATTCAGCTGAAAAAGGTGAGCGTTAGATTTGAGTAAATACAGTAGTTGGGAGTTGTGCCGATCAATTTATTGGTGGGGAAGATTCTGATTTAAAGAAACTGTGGAAAAAGAAAGCCTATCATGGTGTTTTGGCAGGAACTCACTGAACGCCCATATTTCTGCAATATAAAAGCCTTTAAGCACAAGTCCTACATTTTACAATTGCAATGCTGTTCTCTTTCCGTCATTTATTTAGGGCAATGAAGAAGAGCACAGATGTGCATGGTTTAGGATCATATTCTGCCTGGTTAGCGGAATAAACACAACTCATAGCACTACAGCTTTACTATTGACTAGTAATTAAAGAGCTTGTTTTGTGCTTTAGAAGAATTGGCTGCAGAAAAGGATGGGGAGTCCTGGGTTCAGCTTTTTCTTAGAGTAACCATAAATCATAGTGTGCGTGCATTAAAAAGTGTGATTTAGGGCACAATCCAGAGTAACTATGGGAGAAGGTAAGAGACATTACATGCAGTAAGAGAGTTACTGCACCACCTAGTGAAAACCTATGAAAAATTCATATTGTAATCCAGAGTAACTTGTTCTTACTCTGGAGCAAGGACTCCCCATAGTTACTCTGGATTTCACCCTTAGAAAAATAAAAACATTCCAATGTGCTGAAATCTGAAAAAAGAAGGTTTAAGCCTGAAGGTCCTCTGTCAAAATTCAACACATTGTGCTATAGGATTGATATCAAGTTAGGACAGAACATTTGGTATGGTCAGAACAAAGTCTAGATATTTTTTAAAAATATTTAGAGACATGTAATTTAGCAATTGGAAATGCTTTGGGCAATTAAAAGAATGAATTATAAGTATAACCTAATTATTACTGGATTATTCACCTACAGTTTTATCTCAATGTGAATGTGAACCCTTTAAAAATAAATGTCCTTTAGTTACTACAGACATTTGTAAGAAATTTGCACTCACTACAAAACGAGCAGGTATAATCTTGTTCCGATGGTTTTTAGTTCTTTGTTGGCAAGGTTTTTTAATATTCTTATTAAGCCACAATGAAAATGTGTTCTTGCGTTGGATTGCGTGGCTGTTCCTTGCAGATACTGGTTAAAGGATGTAGTCCTGACATAACTTACAAGTTTGCCTTCTCTTCAATGGGATTTAGGAGCTTGTAAGAATTACGCAGATGGTTGCCTTAATCTTTAACATGCCATTTTAATTGTTACTAATTTAATGCAACAGCACAGCTTATCCACTCCTACTTATCACTGGAGTTTGCTGTTCTTTCATTCTGCAGAAGAAAACGATCAGAGTGACTGTAATGATGATGCTTATGTCTCTGTTTGCAAAGACCACTGCAATTTCTCCGTGAAGGATTTGGGACAGAGAAAGGAATGGCTGATAAAAAGCCACCTTAACAGAAAGTTGAATTCATGTTCCTAGCTGCTGTGTGGTATTAGACAACTGAGCCTCACACTCAGCTGAGCTGATCTCAAGTGTGAGCACAGTGTTGTTCTATGTGCTGCAAGAGTCTAAGAATATTCAGGTATATTAACGCAGAACCTGCAAAAAATCTTTTGCTGTCCCTAATGTCCTTAAGTGGTGTATCCTGTAGCGTTAAGAACATGAACTGTGAACCAGAAAGTCCCAAGATTCAGATCTTGTAGTCTCAAATCTCCTTGTCTCAAGGAGCTAAAGCTCCAGATCTTTATAATCTGTTATTTTAATATGGAAAAACACAAATGAAAAAAGCAGTTGGGGGGGGGGGAGTTTTTTTTCATGGTATGGAAAAGCTTCTCTCCAGCCCTGTCTGTTGCCTTTTTTCCTGCTCTGCTAAGACTGCAATCCTATACACACTTTCTTAAATGGCTTACAAGACTTACCTATGGTTTACTTCAGACACGTGGAGGATCATGCCCTTAGCCTATCAGCTGATTTCCCCTGCACAGGGGTTCAGATGCATGTTAGCCCTTGCAAAATATTTCTTGCAGGATAGCAGGATGTATGATTTGAAACAGGAAAACAGTGCAGAAAGGGTTAAAGTCTCCCCACCAGCTCTGGTGTTCTGTGCTCATAGATTCCTGTTCTTGAAGTGTGTGTTTTAAGTGTGACTGTGCAATCCTGGTGAGGATGGCAGAAATCATAGAATCATAGAGTTGGAAGGGAACCAGTAGGTCATCTAGTCCAACCCCCTGCCTGTAGAAGGAAATCCTCCTAGAGCATCTCCAACAGGTGCTTGTCGAGCCTCTGCTTGAAGATCCCCAGTGAGGGAGAGTCCACCACCTCCCTCAGCAATCTGTTCCACTGCCGAACTGCCCTCACCATCAGGAATTTTCCCTGATATCCAAGCAGAATCTCCTTTCTTGCAGTTTGTACCCATTGGTTCTAGTTCTGCTTTCAGAGGCAGCTAAGAACAAATGAGCCCCTTCCTCCCTATGACAGCCCTTCAGGTATCTGATGAGGGCAATCATGTCTCCTCTCAGCCTCCTCTTTTCCAGGCTGAACATCCCAAGTTCCCCCAACCTTTCCTCGTAGGGCTTCCCTTCCATCCCACTGATAATTCTTGTTGCTCTCCTCTGGACTTGCTCCAGTTTGGCTGCATCTTTCTTAAAGTGAGGTGCCCAGAACTGAACACAGTACTCAAGGTGAGGTCTCTCCAATGCTGAATAAAGAGGAACTAGAACTTCTTGCAATTTGGAAGCTACAGTCCTCTTAAATCCTGACACAAATCCCATGTTGGATCAACCTAGGGTAGCCACATATCCCAAAAAACAGGGACAATCCTGATATACTGTCAAATGGGACAGAGGGTCCTGTCCTGATTTTGTGGAAGAGAATTCTGGCAACCCTAGCTTGGAGGGTTGCCAGTGTCGTACTCCTGTGTAGTACTTCTGCTCCACTCCTGGGGAGGCCTTAGGCCTGAGGACAGACATGCGTTGGCCTCACCATCACGGGAATGAGAATATAAGTGCATAGTCCTGACCTAAATAATTGTTCAAGATTGTGCCCTGATTGACCTTATTCCCCCTCCAGTAATCAGATAGAGCCCAGTTCTGTCCCCCACCACCAGAGCCATTGTAATGGGGTGAGGGGGATTTTGATCAGGAGCCCTCTTTGTGGTAAGGAGGTGGTAAGGGATACCAAGATATAACTTCCCTTATATCTGCATAAACTCTCCGTCATCTGGTGGATCAACTTAGACCTGCATTAGCTTTTTGGCTGGTACAAATCCAGGCAAACGTAAAGTGCAGGACAAGGAGCACAACATATTGGTAGTGCCACTGAAGTCCATAACCATGACCTGTGCCATCCTTGCCAAGACTCCTGATGTCCTCATCCACACCATGGCCTGATGTCCTCATCCACATCTTGGCCACTGTTACACATTCCTTCCTCAGCCACTGCTCTTCCCCTATGCCATCTTACCTGCACTGGAGCAGGTCACCATCCATGGCAGTGGGTCACCAATGCTGCTACTCATAAAGGGCCATCAGTGGCATGCTGTTCATGTCGTTGGAAGCGAATTTACAACAGAGTAACAGATTGGGCCATAAGTCAAGGAGGCCCTATTAAAACTCACTGGATTGCTCTGAGTAGTCTTCTGGAGACTGATGCTGATTCCTGGGAACGTTTAATGGGGAATTTTTGGCATTTTTTTTACTTCTATTTGCACATAGTATGCATGTGGGAATAAACATGCCAAATACACCTTTCGGCATTGCTTTGAATAGCCCTAATGTACACGAAACATCCCGAACACTTAGAGAGAATGTCATATTACTATGGATTTATTTATAAAGCTCCTGTCGTTTCCTAGGCATTGACTATCGCAACAAGTCCTGCCTGAAGACATTTCACCTAAAATCCATGATTCCAAGAAAGAAGGGATTGGGGGGAAGCAAAGCAATTCATGTTTCAAACAGCATAGTGACCAGACACTTTTGGAAAGGAGCAGGGAGTCAACATGTTAGCTGGGCCCATCCAAGCTTTGATGGTCATCCCATCTTTGCTGAAGCCAGATGCAATGTAGTCTTATGCATACATCATGACTACTATACCCAGAAGAATTTAATCCTAATGGACAGTCTCTGGGTATTAGCCTTAGGTATTTTAGCCAGCCTTTATGTGAATTGATTTTTTTTTTGCTATTATTCTTTTAACAGTTAAAGGAGAGTTGGTTATGCAGATTATTAATAATATAACAAAAAGTGGTTCAACAAATCAAGGACCCAATCCTATCCAATGGTCCAGGGCTGGTGCGGTTGTGCAAATAGGGTGCATACCGCATCTTGTGGTGGCAGGGCAGTCAATGGGTTCTTCTCAATTTTTGGGAGCCTGGGTTCCCTTATACCCCCTCCCTATTTGCAGGGTGCAGGAGACATACTCTTGGCATGTCAGCATCAGAACCGGAAAATAGGATAGGAGTGGAACCTTACTTTCTAGCAAGTATTTTTAGGAGTATAGCCTTAGAGCCCAATGCCACCCAATTTTCCAGCTCTGGTGTAGCTACAATGCAACCCCAGAATAAAAAAAAAAGCAGGCCTCCGTCAGTCTTGAAAGACTATGGTATCATGCTCTGCGCTGCATATGCTGCATGCGAAGCACGAAAGACTGGGTTGGATTGTTATGGAGGATAGGCTGTTACCCAAGCACCAAATCCCCCCTCTCCATGCCCCTGAATTAGTCCAATGGAAAGGCAGAGCTGATACGATTGGATCCAGCTGGCGTTGCAGAGCCGGGCTAAGGACAGGAGCTCACCCTGGCTTGTGGGGCCGACCCGGGCCTTGAACCCTGGCCTGCTGGTTAACAGGTACAGTGTCTTAACACTTGCGCCATCCACATCCCCAGAATAAAACACGTATAATAACCACACAATAAAACCACATAATGAAACCCCATAATAAAACACATGTCCCCATACATTAAATTTAATAATAACATATACACATTTAATAACATATACACATATAATAATAACATATACACATTTAATAATAACATATACACTGCAATGTATACATATACACTAACCTCTGTCAGGCTGGCAACATTCCAACACAACTTCCGTGTAGGCCTGGGGGTGTTGTAAAAGTGCCAAAAGGGGGGACCAGGCCATGCACTGGCCTCCCCATGATGAATGAACAGGAGCAGGGTGTGGGTGAGTTATGCTGGCCTAAACTGGTTAGGAATAACTGTTAGAAAACTGACAGTGCCTGAGCAGAAACATAACAGATTGTGCCCATAATGTATTCATTCCATGCTGCCTACTCACAAGATAATGGAGAACAATGAAGATTTTTTCCCCTGGACACAAGACTAAAAAAGAGGACATGTCTTGGAAAAAGAGGACATATGGTCCCCCTGAGTGCATCATGTACAGCATCCTGCAGTCAGGGGATAGTCATCGAAGCCTCTTCAAGTTAAGGCAGTGTTTGTTCCCTTACCTCAGACTTGCATTGTCTTTATCATGGAGATGGAAAATTGGTTAGGCTCACACCCCATGTCTCACTGAACACCGTGGTATTTACTTCTGAGTAAACATTGTTAGACTTCCGCTGTAAGAGCATCAATGTAAAAGAAAGGAAAGTTACTGCATCAAAAAGGCAACCGAACCATGAAATCCCTTGATGGCCTTAGGCAGTGAGCCTTTCTTGTGGTCTCTCTCACTCTAGGATAACATGGGGATAATAATTCTGCTCTGTCTTCTTGGACGTGTTATAAGGATTCATAGTCTGGTGTTTTAATATCCCTCGTTGGTGATGTTGTCCGGGGCCCGGCATCTTGCGAACATCAGTCTCATTTAGTTGTTGTTCCTTGTTGTTCATTGTTGTGCTAAATGTCAGCCATTTTCCATGACCTCTTTTCCTGTAGTCTGTTCTCATGAAAACCTGAGTTGTCCTCCCCCATTGGCTTTGCTACCCCCTGCTGCTTTTTCTTATAGTTCACTATCTTTTCCTTACTCCCCTGTGGTGCAGGTTCTGATGATGGGGTGGATCTCCTGGTTGGGTCCAAGTTTTGTCATCTTCTTCCTCCTCGAGTTTTGAAGTTCATGCCATTTCTTTAATTTGATTTTTTAAACTTAACAGTTGCTGTGATTTCTTACCTTCTTTGTTCTTATATGTCCTTCCTTTCCAATTTGGAACTTCGCCTTGCCTTCTTCTTCCTTATTCTCTTCAAACCCTTAGTCTTAGGGTCAGTGGCATAACTAGAGGGGGTGAAGGAGTCAGTCTTGGAGGGAGTCTTCGGAGCTATTCCATGCAGCGGGGAGCAAAACAGAGCCATACATTTTGCTCCCCCCTGTCTGGAATGGCTCTGAAGGAGTGAGACTCCCTCTAGGACCGACCCCACCAGCCGCCTCTTGCTATGCCACTGCTTAGGATTACCAGATATAAAGTGGGTTAGAGTGTCTATACTTTTAACCATTGCATAGAATAGGAGAAGCTTTTTAAATCCTTCCATGTTGAGCTGCACCTGCCAACATTTCCTCTTCGATACCAGCGGTGCTCAAACTGGTGGGTTGTGACCCACCATTGCAATTTAAAAGATATGCAGTTGGAGCCCACTTCTGGTTTTGGAAACTCGATGGTCCAGAACTCTGACTGCAAACTGGAAGTGGCTCTGACTGCATATCGGACCCCACTTACAGCAGAGGGGAGGCTCATGGGATGGAGTTGTGAGCCTTTAGGAGGAGGCTGCACAGTTCCCCAATATATGTTCAAATGCTGCCGTCCGGACATCCCCCGCAGTCCCAGTTCCAACATCTGTAAGTATTTAAGAGCAGTTCTCAGACCCCCAAAGAGTAGATGACTCCTGTTCTATAAAATGGCTAAAGGTATAGTCACTATGGCCCTCTTTGTGTCTGGTAACACCACTTATTCTTGATGATTGGAATATTCATATGGACTCCCATCCTGAATGTTCTGCACTTACCCTTTTACTCTGTTGTTTTAACTCTCCTCTAATTGTGCTGTTCACATCTTCAGGTCAAACCACACAGTCTCTCAATTGCAAGCTTAAGTGATGTTCTTAAAAATGGAAGACCAAGACTTTCAGGAAAAGAATCCCCAGGGAGATGGCCAGTTCTATTCTTTTAATCTCATTATCTTTCTTCCCCCTTTAATCATGCTATATCTTTTCCAATTGTTTCATTTCAAGTTTAAACATTCTTTTGATCTAAGATGGTTTGACATTTTGTGCTTCTCCTTTCTCTTTGTTTTTGTCTGATTTTTTACTCACACTCTATTTTAAAAATTATAATCTTAAACTAGGGTTGCCACATGTCACCATAAACAGAGACAATCCCAATTTTGGAGGATTCAGTTCACATACTGGCAAATGGGGCAGAGGGTCCCATCCCGATTTTATGGAAGAGGATTATGGCAATCCTATCTTAACCCCCACTGTTTTTAATACCTTTCTTCTGGCCTCTTTTTTCTTCTGTCATCTTTCCCTAAATCAGTGGTTTTCAACCTTTTCCAGCTCATAGCACACTGACAAGGCTGTAAAATTGTCAAGTACACCATCACATTTTTGACAATTGACAGGGCACACCATACTGGTTACACCACCCAATGATCCTATTAATTAATGGACCTTCCCTCAGATTCTTGTGGATGACTTGTGGCACAACAATGTGCCATGTGCAGTGGTTAAAAATGGCTGCTCAGGCATGCAGTGATTCAGGGTGTGCTTTTGAAAACACCAAGACTGTAATCCTAAACACACTTTCCTGGGAGTAGGATCCATTGAGCACAATGAGACTAACCTCTGAGTAGACATGGTTAGGATTGCACCCTAAAACGGATAACCCTGGATTCTTTGACCACAAATGAGAAATACCAATAACATTTAAATTAATGGCACAGTTCGAACCCTCGGTGAATGCTGCTGCTATGGTGCTGGGTGCAGTAAACACACTGCAAAATGATTTTCGACACCCCATGAGTAAATGGTGCAGATGGGAAGACCTGCACCATCCTGCCAGTGTTGGATCCTGAGGAATGGCCACTGGTGCCAGAGTATATGGCATAGAGGCAGGGGGAGAGTGGAACAGAGGTGCAGAGGGGGTGTTTCAAGATGGGGGTGAGGATGTGGAGTGGGCATTTCGGGCCTGGGAGAGAGTTGGGGATGGAGGAGGTGGCCTCTGTCATATCCTAATCCAAACCCTGTGACTGAAAGCGATTGCTCTGGTGCAGATCTGAGTAGCCCCCATTGGGCAGGTTGAAGCACTACATGTGGCAAGAAAACATTTGTTCCTTTACCCAGTGGGAGACTTCCAGCCTGCCGAAATTCAGCTCTGGATGTGGCATGGAATGTGTGGCCCCGCTGTGCCACCACTGAATTGAACTTGGCTGTAAATCTGCTTGTTAGTATATCTGAAACAAGCACAAGAAAAATAGGGAACAGCAAAGGTGACTTTTCTGTCATCTTCAGAGTATCAAGAAAACATAAAGAACATATAAAAATGATTAGACAATCCATACACATCATTAGCTTTATACATTTGTTACGAACTCCTTATTGAAAATAAAATGATGAGCAGTGTGCAAGCAGTGAAGTGAGACTGATCTCTTTTCCAGGCAGCTGTCCAGTCGATGGCAAAACTGGATGACTCAGGGGACTGCTAATAGGATATGGAACTATTTACCTGCAAGTTGTCTTTTTTGATTCCTTTCCCAGGTCAATGGTGACTGAAGTTATTACCATCTGTCTACTAATCAGTGACCTTGGCAAAATTAGATGGTATTCTTAGAACCAGCATCGGTGGACAGGTGTCCCAATCACGAAATTGGCCTTACTTATCAACCTTGTTGGCATCCTCAGCTGGCAGGATAGAACTTCAATAGCAATGAAAAGCTGATTACCTCATTATTTTTTCAAAATGACCTTTTTGGATCAGGAGAAAAGAAAAAAATCAGAGATGTGCTTGTAGTTCTGAAAATGTTTACTCTTGTGCAACTGTCTTCAAACCCCTACTCAAAAATGACTTTTGACATTAATTTAACATTAATTGGCTTCCTCAGGAACATCCATCCCAGAACTTCTCTGAATGTTTCAGTTTGAGTACCACTGCTTATGGATTTCATCATTTTTATTATTTATTTAGTATTAAAATTATTTGGATAATAATTTTCTGTATTAATATATTATATGACTATTCTATAACATTACTGCAGTATTTACTATACTGCGCCATATCCAAAGTAGTTCTTTAGTCCCCATGTTAGGTATCCATGTAGGAGACACTTGTGATGCTGCTTTATTAGACCATATATTGCTGATGACAGTCCCTGATGGATGGATTTGCTTTACATTGGCATGTTTCTTCCAGCAAGTTGTGATTCACACTTAACAGTGCCCAGTGCAGTTTATAAAACTCCTCTGCTATTTAACTGCTATGCAACTCGCTCATCACAAATGGTACCTAGATTGGGTTGGCTGTTTCTGGTTCACAAACTCTGGGCACTCTAATTTGAATATTATGCAAATCATTTGCTAATTATGCAAATTGAGAGGCAGATGGGAGGTTAAGCATTTTGGATTGCCCCCTTCGAATGCTTCTCTTTGGCACTTCAAAGGTTCATTAGGATTTTTGTGCACATAATGGTAAGCCACATCCAACTATTGATTTATTTATTACAACATTTCCGCCTTCCCTTTTGCCATAAAATTATCTCAAGGTAGTTTGGAATAATAATGTGTAGCTGAACTCTAAGGATGCAATGCTACATATACTTTCCTGAGAATAAGTTCCATTGCCCACAGTGGTGTTCAGGGTCCTATCATATGTGACCTTTGCCTGCCCTGCACCACTGCAGTATCACATACATGCTGTTCCGTGCCTGCAACAGTCTGTGCTGGTCTGGCTCAGTGCTAATGAGTGGCTTGCCCACTCAAAAGTGGGCACAGATTTGAGGAAATACATTGGGGCTTCCTGAAGATTATATAGGGAAAAGTCCATTGCCCCAAATTAGGTTGGTGTAAGTCACAGTATAAGAGCACAAGCCTAAAGACATTTTCCTGGCAGTAAGACTCATTGAACACAATGGGGCTTACTTTTGAGAAGACATGGTTAGGATTGTGCTCTAAGTCCCATACTTACCTGGGTGTCACAAAAGTTGCATAAGGAACTTCTGTGTCACTCCTGGGGCATTAGGCCAGTGCACAGAGATGTATTGGTCTCCCCACACCACCACAGAAACTGGGAGACAGGTGGGCTACGCTGGCCAAAACTGGTTAGGATTGAACCCTGAAAAGTATTGGTTTGGGCTTTTAATTCTCAGTAGGAAATCTCTACTAGAGATGTCTACGATTGAAGTATAATTTAATCCTCACCTAACAGCATTGGTTGAAGTATCCTCTGTAGTATCTTCTTATACATGATTATTTTTGCTGTATATCTCATTGTATGCCAGGTGTATGGTACAAACATTTTAAGGCTGCACTTTTACGGTATATCTATGATTTACCCTTCACCATTTTACAGATAAGATAGAGGTATGCAACATAACATCCCTGCTCTTTGTTAAAACAAAGTCCACTTTGTTTTAAACAAAAATTCTATTATTTCCACTATTATATATTGTTGATGGCCTTCTTGACCTGTATTCTCCCAGCAGTAGTCTGTGCTCCACTGATCTGAACCCCAAGGGCAATCATTCTTTTTTATGGAGACATAAAAGAAAACATCTTTGTCCTAGAAATAATAAGTTGTCAAAATGTTCAAAACGTGCTGCAGTACTGTTGGTGAAATAAATGCAGGGACTGCGTAGTAGCTTCTCAAACATATGACACGTTTGTGTCTTACACCTGAGCAAGTGTGTTGACACCCAGGAAAGAATAAATGCATCCATCACCTGAAGTGTTGTTTAAATGGCATTTTAATTCTTAGCAATTTCCTAGCTACTCAGATTCTCACATCTCGCATAGTATTTTAGACTGATAGCAGTTGGTAGATCTGATTATGGGTAGTTCCTTTTATTGTTTGGTATAAAGTTTGTATGTTTTGTTTGATCTTGTAGGTGTTGCTTTGATGTTAGTAGCAGTGGTATTGGTGTTACTAATGCCATTTACATGAACATGAACTTACCCCCAAATCCAGAGTAACTACAGGAGCACATAAGAGACTTTACGTGCACTCGTAGATACAGCACCACCTAGTGAAAACCTATGGGAAATTCATATTGGAATCCAGAGTAAGTTGTTCTTACACCGGAGCAAGGACTCCCCATAGTTACTCTGGATTTTGCCCTAACTTCCAGGACCATCCTCCAAGGAAAGTACAATCTATTGTTAATAGTTTGGAGGACAACAAAAGTAGTGGAGTGTACTGCTCTGATCCTGCCGGCTCCCTGCCCCCATTACTGCCCCATTCTACCCACTCTCAGTACTGCTCATTATTCTTTCTCCACTATAAGAAAGAGATCAGGCTTTTCTCCTTATATTATAAAATAACCGTTTATTTGAGTGGCATGTTCTTTTTAAAAAATCAGCAATAGTATTTCCAAACAAGTGAAAGTAGGAAAAATTTTGTTTTAGTGGGAAAATGTGAACTTTTTCAGCTATTGATTGAAGAGCAGTTGTACAATTATGGTTATTTGTGAATTAAAAATGGAAAGTCTGTTCTGTCAAAAATTAAAAAAAAAATACAAGTGATTGTGAAGAGTTTCTCAGAACTAGCAAATTGTAGGAATGGACTTTGAAGACTGTAATCTCGACACAGTTTGCTTATTCCTGTTTTGCTGGAAAAGAGTGATTATTACTTTCATTTTTTTCCCTAACTGATCTTTTAACCATGATTTACAAAGTGGGTAATTTTTACAAGCTTTTATACTGCATTTGGGGAGCAGCTTGAAACCTACATATTGGGCAGGAGAGAAGTAATAACTCCACTTTGTCTGCTCGTCACTCATTGCTTTCATTTGACATTTTGACATGGGAGTGACATTTGCGCGATCAGCAATGTTATGCACATGCCAAATAAGCTTTCCCTTTGAAAGAGAGTCTTAAGAGTGTTGTCACTGTGCCGGCTGGATTGCAAGAGCAGTTCAAAAGAGCCTAATAAGTTCAAGAGCCTGGCAGTTCAGAGGTTTTGTAAAGCATGGGGCAGCTTCTTCAGTTTATAGCCCAATGAAATAACACCTGAATGATCCCATGTAGAGTTTTCAAAGAGGAGGTTGTGACTTTATTTTAAAGGGGTCATGAAAAGCTGGGCACTGCCTTCTTGTAATGGAGCATCCAAGCCGCTTTCCTGGGAGTAAGTTTCATTGAACATAATGGGACTTACTACCAAGTAGACAGGGAAGAACTCTGGTATCACATTGATGGCATTTCCTTTTCTGGCTATGACATCACTTCTGGGGGGACCTGGATAGTCATTCTCATTTGGGGCTCCTGGGCTGAAATGTTCAAGAATCACTGTGATAGAGGATTTTAATGCCACAAAGACAACTTCTTCAGCATTTGTTCCATGTGGTGGCAGAGTCTGCTTGTTGGGGATTGGAATTATCCAAATCATGATTAATGTGACATGGGGAATCCTGGCTGTCCTGTTGCCTTTCCCACCAACGTGGTTCCTGTTTGTCTACTTGCATTTGCATGCTTTTGAACAGCTGGGTTGGCAGAAGCTGAGACTAGTGGTGAGAGCTCTCCATCATAGGACCCGAATCTTGAACCACTGACCTTCTGATCTACAGATCGACAGGCACAGCACCTTTAAACACTGAGTCATTGCAGAGATTAACACAGCAATCCTAAAGACATTTTCCTGGGAGTAAGACCTATTGAACACTATGGGACTAACTTCTGAGTAGACATGGTTAGGATTGTGTTCTATGTCCCTTAGAACACAATGGGACTTACTGCTGAGAAGATATGCTTAGGATTGCATCCATA
The DNA here is from genome assembly GCA_030015325.1 of Cryptoblepharus egeriae. Taxonomy (NCBI): domain Eukaryota; kingdom Metazoa; phylum Chordata; class Lepidosauria; order Squamata; family Scincidae; genus Cryptoblepharus; species Cryptoblepharus egeriae. The sequence continues at coordinate 59,302,185 of JAREYC010000007.1, forward strand.
GTTGGTCACATTTGGGGCATTTCACCTGTAATGTCAAATCATATAAACCGTATAAACGGTGGTTTTTGATTTGATGCATGAACTGATCTTCTGTGAATATAGTAGTCTTTCTTTATGTCTGCTTTTGTAAAATTATTTTTAAAAGGTTTAGGCCAGGAGTGTCAAACTTGAAACCTGTGGGCCAAATATGGATCATATTTGCACTTTATTCAGCCCACGTGATAAGACTCTGCTTCTGCTCAGATGTTACTTTGTTGAGCATTGATCAGAGCATGCTTCAGCAGAAGTGGTGCTGCTAAAAGGGAAGCCCCCACCATAAATGCTTTCTTCCTAATCTTGAAAACATGATCAAGATTTGCAAATTTGCTCTTCCGTCATTTGCAGCTATTGAATTACTATTGTTCATTCCCTACTTAATGACATAACTTCAGTTCTGGCCATCAGCAAGCACCACAAATGCTATTTTGCTCTCTGTATGAAGTGGGCTTGTCACCCTGGTTTACACAAATGTTTTTTTGTCATTATTTTAATGCTTTTCTCAGATCTTGATGTGCATGCCTTTTTTCACCCATGCCAATCGGAAATATATGCATTAAAACCATCTATGAATTATACCACTGTACTTATGAAAGTAGATAGAATCCTATGACAATCAACATTATGCAATAATCTCCAAGTACATTTTGATTTGGTTGAAAGAACATCCTTCCTGAGCATTTTCCTCCAATTAGTCCAATGAATCGTCAAAGTGACAATTGCATAAGATGTGGTGTTATTTGCCAGTCCAGTTTTTCCTTTTTCTTTTTATTCTGAAGCATTTCAATTTTCCATGCTCATTGCCTTTTTATACATTAGGTCCTGTTACTGAAGTCAAGACAGATATCTATGTCACCAGTTTTGGACCTGTTTCTGATGTCGAGATGGTATGTGTTTCTTCAATTCTTTTTATTTTATAGGTTTTTTTTTGGGGGGGGGGGACTTTTCCAGTAAAGAGTGAGCGTCTAATTTGAATGCCTTTGTGCACTGCTGTCAATCATGCAAAGTAGGGAAGATTAGCAGCAGCTTAATTTTCAAGCTATTATTAGATGCAGCAGCCCTGATTCTAGTCCTCCTATGCATGCTGAATTTAAACTGATGTAAAAACAAATGTGATTTCTGCTGATTTTCACCTGCTTTGAAAAGGATAATTAGGTATAACCAATTTTGCAGGTAGGGGGTAGGTGAGAAATTATCTTATATAGGAACACTTGGTATATCATGAACTCAGATGGTTGAGTGCTGTAAAGCTGTACATGTGATGGGGCAATCCACAGATACAGTAGGTTTCTACAGACTTGGGGAATTTCTTAGGTGCACAAAAGTAGAAAAGAGTGTAAATTAAAAGAAAATGTGGGCTGAAAATGCTCAGTGGTCCTCAGGAACCCTTTGATGTCAAGGTGTCAGCAAAACCATAACACCAAAACATGGCGGTAGGGGCAAGAGAGAGAGGTCCCAATCCTATCCAGATTTCCAGCACTGATGCAACTCCAGCTCATTCCCTTGGTAAGTTCATTTCCTTGGTAAGGGAACTTAAGTGTCCTTAAGTTGTTGAACCCTCTGTGACTGACCGCCTACTGCAGAATGCAGAGCATGCCCTATGGGAACAGCTCCATCAGAGATGGAAAGTTGGGTAGGATTGGGCATGCAATTGACCTCCTTGTACCAATTGTTAAAGTTGAGAAGATGCAACATTTTGAGACAGGTGTAACTTCTACTTGGTCTAACTTCTACTTGTTAAATGCACAATATAAAAATAGTATGCATTGAATGAGGACTTGGTCCTGAAGATAGGCCTCTTTTAAGGTAAGGGGGGTAGCTCAGTGGCAGTAGGAGATTCGGCACAACAGACAAAGCTCCAGTGTTTGCTTTTTGTGCTCTTGATAAAGCCCCCCATCAACCCTGAAATACTTAATGGAGTTGCTTTGCATCTGGCTATCATTGCCAGTTATTCCCAGTAGTACTTCCAATTGGTGGACCATGTGATGTGCTATGGCAGAGAACAAATGTTGAAATTAACTGATTTAGGGCACATCTCTATTTTTTTTAAGCAAAGGCCAGTCAGTCAGTGGAATGTCTCCTGTGCGTAGCTCATGACAGAATCAGATATAAAATGGTGTTATAGTTTTGTGAAAGAGGATTTCTATCCCATCTGTGTTTTATTAGCTGAAATTAGACAATATTTCTTTGATTTGGGCTGATATAAGTAATTATATGTCCCCAGTGCGTATTTTAATCTGTCCATCTGTCAAAAAAATACCATGGGCATAAAAATCATTAACATATGTTAGTGAACTAATCATTTTGTTTCCAGTTTTGTGCTAGAGTACAAGTTTAATTGCTTGCTTCTTGCCGTTCTATTAGATTATAGTAATTATTTTTGATTGATTTAATATGTATCACAATTTATTTATATTACTAATGTGGAAAATTAAAGTATCAAGGAGTACATAGTTCAGTTTAATTGATAGAAATGTATTTAGGGAGTTTACAGTTACCAATACCTAATTTATCCTTGAGGGATTTTTCTAGAAAAGCTTTACATTTGTGTTTCCTTCAAATTACTATAGGAGTATACGATGGACGTTTTCTTCCGCCAGACATGGGTGGACAAAAGATTAAAATATGATGGTCCGATTGAAATTCTAAGGCTTAACAACCTAATGGTTACCAAAGTGTGGACACCGGATACTTTCTTTCGGAATGGAAAGAAATCTGTCTCTCATAATATGACAGCCCCAAATAAACTGTTTAGAATTATGAGAAATGGCACCATCCTTTATACAATGAGGTAGTTGATTTATCTATCTATGTTTCTGTACATTATTATTTTACATAAGACAGTTACTGTTGAAACCAAATAACACCAAAATACTAATTCCATGTGTTTTCTTCTAGGCTCACCATAAGTGCTGAGTGTCCCATGAGATTAGTGGATTTCCCAATGGATGGCCATGCTTGTCCTCTGAAATTTGGGAGTTGTAAGTTATCACTGTGAAAATTCACTTTGTGGTTGAGGTTTCTACGTCTGTTTAGCAGTGTGTGTAAAAATTAGGCCAGAACACTGTCGGAGACATTAATCTTTTTAGTGTGGGAAAAGGTGTAGCAAGTAAAATCAATAGGGATATTTATTGATTCTACCCAAGTATAGCCTTGACAAAGAGTCTATTCATGTTTTTCCTATATGTTGTTCAGATGCATATCCAAAGAGTGAGATGATTTACACCTGGACAAAAGGACCTAAGAATTCAGTGGAAGTCCCCGAAGAGTCTTCCAGTTTAGTTCAATATGACTTGCTTGGGCATACGGTATCCAATGAAACTGTTAAATCTATTACAGGTAAGATCTTGTCAGTGGGAATTCACTTGAGTTGTGGAATTTACCATTAATTCCAAATAATTTTGTCTTGGCTAATGGGATTCTGTGGCTCTTAGTGGGACTAGGAATCAGTGACATAACTAGGGGAGAGCAGGCTACACCAGGTGGCACACACAGTGGTGGTGATACTAGCCAAAATTTTAAAAACACGTATTTTTGAATAACACCATCATTTATATTTAAATAAATATGTTATTTCATGCAGAATGCAATGAAACAAACTGCATTGAAATATCAATATTCTATCAAATGTTAAACCCAAAAAAGCAGCAAGGCTGGAGTATGTTATATCACCATGACATCCACCTGGGATGTTGCACTGTCCATTGCATGAGAGAAAGTCCATAATATGCTGGCATCCCATATCACGTGATGCAAATCCTAGTGATGCCACTGTTTGGAAATAGATGACAAATATTGTTTGTCTTCAGGGTTATCCTGAAGTTGATTTTCTGTTACTGTATGCTGGCCTGCTGGCTGACTCCAAGTGAAGTCTATTGACGATTCAATCCATAGAGTACAAGCTTCCATCTACTATAATATTTTCATGCCTGTGTTATTACAAATCTTGATCTTTCCTTGTAATTGTATCATGCTACAAATAGCATACAGATGGTCTTAATAAATTCCTCGAATAAATCCTAGGAGCAAAACACATTAAACAGAACAGCTATTACTGTTGAGTTTTTTTTTTTCCTTTTCTATTTGTAATGTTAGAAAATAGCAACAGGCAGCGACAGTGAGTAACAGTGTTTTCAGGTCTGTAGGTGTATTTTTCTAAATTGATGGCTGTTAGCTGGTTACGTGAATATATTGCTATAAGTTCTTTTATTGGTACAGTTTAAAATGCTGCAGAGATCATTGCAGAATTAAACAACAGAGTGAGCAGGTGTAGCCGACAGATTTCTAAGAGGCATTATTGATAATGAGAACAATATTTCTTAATGTATTGAATGTTATCGGTAGGTGATATACGCTTGATCCACCTTCAGTTGCTTAGTCCTTTAATAGGAACCCTCTCCATGATCTTGGGTCAGATCACAGTGGGTACATAGAATGTGTTTAGCATAGTAGCTCATGGGATGTGTTGAAGAATGGACTTTGCAGCCAGATGGCTTTGTGTTTTTTTCCCCTCTTATTCAACCCTTTGGTTTAAAATTAAGTTTGAACAGCAGCCAATGCTTGGAATGATTATTTCATACAAGAATTTATACCAGAAGGTTTAAGTTTTATATAGCATTCCTTTGTGTGGGCAGGTGCCTGGGCGGGTAGGGAAGATAGGTGGAAGAATGGCAGTCAGCTGAGCTGTTTGACTATGCTTAGGGTTGGGGAAATCTTTCTACGTGGAGTGAAGACCAGTGTAACATAGATTGCATTCTGTCCTACACAGTTGCAACTTACAGCATGTCTGCACCAGTTGTATCCAACCACATTTATCCATTCCCCTGCTGGTTGATGCAGCCACACCAAAAAGCCATGTGCGAGGGGGACCCATAGATTAGAAGGCTTTCAAGAGGAATTATTTTTGCCTTTCTTCTCAATAAGCTTCTTGCACCATAGCAGGCCTTTTCAGACCTGCACTGGCACAAATCCAAGGAAAATAAAGGGGCAGGGAGAGTGTGGGGCTACGATCTAGCAGCAGCACACTGGTGTGCTGCATATTTTTGCCTTACTTTTACCAGCGGGACCAACAGGCTAGAGTGTGACAGTGCATCACATTTTACCTTCTTATAAAGTTCACAAATTCCAGAAACACACACAGCCTCAATACATAATTATAAAATTATGCATGGTGTGGCGAAGGTGTAAAGAATTTTTTTCCATCCTCTCTCACAATACTAGAGCCAAGGATCATCCAAGGAAACAGATTGGTGGGAGACTTAGAAAGACCTAGGCTGCAATCCTAAAGACACTTTCCTGGGAGTAAGACCCATTGGACATAATGGGGCTTACATCTGAGTAGACATGGTTAGGATTATTTTCCTAAAGGATGTTTTCACAGTGTATGAATAAACCATAGAATACATTAGCCACAAGATGCCCTAGCAGCTTAGATTGGATTGGGATTGGACAGAGAACAGGTCTGTCAATAGCAGGCATCCGTCAGTCTTGAAAGACTATGGTATCGTGCTCGTTGCTGCACATGCTGCATGCAAAGCACGAAGGCCTGGGTTATATTGATATGGAGGATAGGCTGTTACCCAAGCAGCAAATCCCCCCTCTCCATGCCACTGAAATAGTCCAATGGAAAGGCAGAGCCAATACGATTGGTTCCAGCTGTGTCACAGAGCTGGGCTGAGGAGAGAAGCTCACCCTGTCTTGTGGGGACCAACCCAGGTCTCAAACCCTGGCCTGCTGGTTAACAGGCACAGTGTCTTAACCACTTGCACCACCCACAGCCAATAAGCACTAATAATAATGGCTGTACACTACTTTAAAGGTCAGCAGTAGTATGCCTCTTAATACTAGCTGGAAGGGGCAATGGTGTGAGGCAAGTCTGACTTTTTTGCATGTTTGTGGAGCTTCTTAGTGACATCTGATCAGTATGAAATGAAGATACTGAACTAAGGGTGCAATCCTAACCTAGGCCAGCACAACTCATTGGTCTTCTTGTTGTGATGTAGGGAGGCAAGCGCATGTCTGTGTATTGGCCTAACCCTACCCCAAGAGTGGGACACAAGTGTCTTATGGCACTTTTGTGACACCCCCAGGTCAGCGCAGGACTTATGCTGGGGCTTAGACTGGCCTAACTGGAAGTTAGGATTGCAGCCTAAATGTCCCTTTGCCTGGCAGGATTTTTTTGGGGTGTGAACCCCATTTTAAAGTCCCTCTGGATATATGGAACTAGTATGAATGTTTTTGGAACTTATGTCCTTTAAATCTTTTTTTATGCCAGCCACTGGATAAAACACTTTCCATAAGGGGCCAACTGTGGTCAGTCTTGCAATCCACTCTGACTTGTTCGTAACAGAGAAGAAAGGATCGCCCAAATGTCTACAATTTTCCCCTAGTGATTTTGTAACAACAAATTCCACTTGCTAGTATTATGTAAAATATATTGTCTCTCATACTACTCTACTCTACTCTACTCTACTCTACTCTACTCTACTCTACTCTACTCTACTCTACTCTACTACTGTATACTTTTCCATCATTTTGATCATCCGTTGGTCAGAGCCAGCCCTCATCTTAAATTTTTCTTGATACAGAGTAAAGAGTAAGGTTATTGCAGTCTCCACTTAGAACATGGAAGCCTCATGGTGTGGAATACATATCAGAACCCAAGACTGTTGAACTCAGCTCTTTAACAACCTCCACGTTTTATTTACAAATAGCAGAGCAATATAAATGGCAATCTGAATGGAGTGATAAAGGAAAAAATACCCATTTGCCTTGTAAAAATATTGCTTTAATATGCCTTCTGTTCATTTACATGAAATGATGCTTTTATTAAGGCTTTTAAAAGGTAAGTGCTCAGAAGGACTTGTCTGATTTAGTTTACCTTTGTTCATTTCAAACAACTGTGTTTAGTATAAGAAGCTACTTTGTCGGTCCAGTAGAATTTCATGTTGTTATTATATGTGGATCTTCTGTGTTGGTGTGGAAAGGTACAGATAATCCAAGTTTGGCACATGATCCGGTGGGTGCATCAGGCCTGTGATGGGGTGGGTTTGGTGGGTTCGCTGCTTGTAGAAATGAAACCCCCTTCCTGGGCCTGACCTATCTGCATGAATCAACATTGACTTTTGTCAGCAATTTTACTCATGCAGGTCCAAGTCAACCTGCTGGGGCTCACCCTGGAGATAAATGGCCTTGCCTTGAGGAGACCTCCAGTAACAAAAGCAGAAGTTGAACCAACATTGCCATGCAGTTGATAGAATCAGGCTGTTAGCTATGTAAACACCTTGAAAATCGTGTTCAGCAGCAAATAAGTATCCTTAATCATCATCACTACCCCACATTGTTCTGTGGTTTCCATTCATTTCAATGATACTTGCATGGGAGAATTTCCCAGTGGATTGCACTTTTTGTCAGTACCTGATGAATTGCCACTTCTGTTGTTCATTGGCTAAGCACTGATTTTCTTTAATGGAAGGAAGAACATTTTCTTGGTGCATCTGTTAATAATAAAAACCTGAAGTAGTAATTATGTGTTGTCCAGATGCTATGGTAGCATGCAGTAATGGGAACAGGCAGCTGATTATTTTTTTGCGCTTGGTTTTTTCCCTTGGGATATACGGAAAGGATATTGTTATGATACATAAATGCATAAAGAAGAGTCAATAAAGTGCTTTTTAATTCACATTTTACATTCTGCTTCCTACGTAGCATGTTAAGGTGTATTGACTTTCCTTTGATTCAGTGTGGCTTTCACAAATTGTTAGCTATTTCTTTCTCTATGAAGCAATTATGAAGCTCAGGGCTAATGGTGGGTGGAGGGTCTGACAAGAGTCTGACAAGGCTGAGACCTGTTCAGGTGCACCAGTGAGGAGAAGAAGGTGCTTGATAAGTACAACTGAGGTTGAAAATAGTATGCATTTGTGTCATCCTGGGTGCTGTGGAATTAAACGTGTTGTTGGGAGGATGTAAAACATTCCTTTTCACTCTCTCAGGTGAATACATTGTTATGACAGTGCACTTCCACCTCCGAAGAAAAATGGGCTATTTTATGATACAGACATATATTCCATGCATCATGACTGTGATCCTCTCCCAAGTTTCATTTTGGATCAATAAGGAGTCTGTTCCTGCCAGAACTGTTTTTGGTAAGTTCAGTTATCATCTCCTGTGTTTCTAACCTGCCTTCTACTCCGAGTCCTTCTAACCTGCCTTCTAGTGAAAGCCTGCCTTTGGAACTGCTAAGGTGGGTGGGTAGGCGAAAAGAAGATGTTCTTATCTTCTAATAATGCCAACAAGAACTACTAGGAAATCTTGCAAGATACAAGATGGTAGTATCCAAATCTAATGTTTCTGTCTTCGATTTGGGAAGATTTGGACGTTGTTTTCTTTGATCTCATAAGATATCATGACATTTGGTGCCACCATCTTGGATTTCATGATGGTGGAAAGTTTTGGAACCACTGCTCAAGGAGACACATTGCACCTTCATAGGGTCCATCTAGTGCCAGAGCTGAAGGGTAACAAGGTTTGCTCCTGTTACAGTGTAATCAGGTGAAATGTTTTTCTTTCCCCATAGAATTGAATAGCAGAATGAAAATCAGAATCATCCTCTCTCTCTCTCTCTCTCTCTCTCTCTCTCTCTCTCTCTCTCTTTCTCTCTCTTTCTCTCTCTCTCTCTTTCTCCAAATATACCAACTTATTTTTTGGCTAGCTTCCCAAATTTCCAGCAGGTTGAGGGAACACTGAAGTCATGCAGGGTGAGGGTAAAAGGCCTCCTCTCTGTATCTGTGAGGATCCATTCTAGGCCCCCCTATTGATAAGGAATTCAGAAATATAGGAAACCTTATTTATGTGAATGAGAATTAGTCCACTGGACCTACAGCAGCATGGACACATCCAAACAGACAAAAACTTGAGGGACACATCTTGTTCTATTTAATTAAGGGCTAGATTTATTGTTGGACAAGAGCACCCAGCCTACACTAGGTGCAGAAGAGAGGGCTGTTTCTATGTGTGTACAGGCAATGTCATCTCAGAAGTGCTTCAGCTCAGTTCAATCTTATTAGAATTCAACTTTTGTGAGTCTGTCTCAAGAGGAGTCCTACTGATATGAATGGGAGATTGGCTCGTGTAAGGAGAGCACTTCAGGCCCTGAATTTGTAATGTCAGGTTCACCGATACTGTCTCCTTTCTTTGCCTGCCTTGATGAGAGTGAATTGAAAAAGCAATTAGGAAAATCGATTACTGGATATTATAATGAAACACATTAAAATGCCATTTGAAAGAGCATGCGAGAGCGGCCCCTGAAAGTGAAGGAGATAAACCACATTGAGGTGGCAACATGGAAAGTTGAGGGGGATATATGGATTTCTGACAAAGGGAGTGGAGAATAGAGACTTAAAGCAATTTAAAGAAGGTGTCTTACTCAACTGCAGCTTTTTATCAGTCATTTGAGAAGGATTCATTTGTTGGAGGCCACTGTCCAAAAACCTATGAAACAGTACATCTTGAGAAAGTTAATAGAGAAGAGGTTAGTATTAGGGCAGACTCTGAGTTTGCTGAACAGCAGTACAGAAATAGTGTTGGTTGACTGACTGACTGACTGACTGACTGATTGATTGATTGATTGATTGATGAGGGAGCAGCCTTGTAAAAGAATAACAAATCTGGAATATTTATGTTACTCAGTCCCATTCCATATCATCCAAACAAGGAAATGTGTACACAGTGCTTTAAGTCACCTGCAGTACTTGCCATACCATCCCCTATACTTATGCAACTGTTTCAGGAGTGGATCCAGTATTGTGTTTGGGAAGCCTTAGCACTACTTTAACCCCGGAGCCCAGGTCAACTGGGCCAAGGTTTGGCCAAAGTGGCCAAGGTTTGTTGAGCAGGTAGACCTGGTCACCTACCTGGACTTAGAGCCCAGATCTACCAGTCAGGTAGACTAGGCTTCCATTCCATCTTGGCTGTGGTAGCTTGGCACAATCTTGCTGCCCAGTGGTCCTTCCCCTGGCACCCAATTTTGTTCCCATCCCAGCAGGTGCACTTCCCTTCTTTCATGATAGTTGGGGGGCATGCACCCATGGCCTCTCTGGATACACGCATGCTCTTATCCCCTCATTCCACTATCATCTCTAGTCAAACATTTGAACATTTAAGGCATCTTGTTGCCTTTTGCCATCCCTGATTAGCATAGCTGATGACCACACAGCGCTGTACTGACTGTACTATGGTGATGCATTTACCGTAATAAGCCATTAAAAAATTATTTGCGAGTCAGCTTTGTGCTCAGAGGTGTAAACGCTACAAAAATACTCTAGTTTCTATGGAAATTTTTGAGCTAGCTGCCTTTAGCTAAGTTTGGAAAATTCCATCATTCATAGGAACACAGTTCAGTGCTAACATTTTTCCCCTTCTGCCCCATGGAAGGAGCTGCAGGCTTCCAGCTGCCTGCGTTTATCTTGTTAGATTTGACTTGGTACAGGCAGGGCATGGAGAGGCCACTCTGACCGCATTTTGCCATATTTAAGGAGACATGAAGAGGCTCTTATTTTCCTTTAAAATGCTTCAGATTTTATCTGAAAGAAAGTTAGACTGGCACAGTGTTCTGACTGATACCATACCTTGAATGGTTTGCTTCTCTAGTGCACCTCCTCACACTGCCTCTTTCCCAGCCCTTCTAGAATCCAGCTTCTAGGCAATAATGTAGGATCTAAGATTCTTCTGGTCATCTATAACCATCTGCTGCATGTTGGTTTCTAGGGAATAGCTTCGTGGGGGGAGGGATACATGGGTTGGGTGATGCAACGAAGCTCCTGTATCATCCCTTCACACCTCACCTGCATCGTCACCCCTTCCTCCCACCTGAATGTCTGTGGCCCCAGAAATGACTCTATTTGGAGTTGCCTAGAGCAGAAAGTGGACAAGTCAATTCTTGTTGATTTGCCACATACCTGAGATGGCACTGTCCCCCACCCCTCTCCACCACTCATCACAGAGAGCAATGAACCCCCCCCCCATCCCAGCTTAGCTACGTCACTGCTTTCAGGTTGGAAGAATAGAGAGACAGGGTGCAATCCTAACCTATCTAGGCCTGTGCAACTCACCCATCTTCCCATTCCCGTAGTGGTGTGGAGGCTGGAACATGTCTGTGCACTGGCTTAACCGCTCACCAGGTGTGGCATAGGAATGCCTTAGGGCACTTTTGCAGCACCCTCAGGTCAGCAAGGGACTTGTGCTTCCAGAGCACAATGCTATGCATGCTAACTTAGAAGTAAGGGCCACTGATGTTGTATGGCCTAACTCAGAGGTAAGGGCCACTGGGAATTTCCAGACAAGTCTGTAAAGATTACAGCATTAGAAATATGTTTCCCTCCCTCAAGCCCTGTCCATAGTTTGGATTGACAGTCATGCTCTCTCTTCCCCTCACCTATTACGTGTTCTGCCATGTGCAAATTATTTATATGTTTAATCTATGCACACAGCAGTATAAGTTGATCAAAACCTGAGGTGACAAAGGATAGTGTGGTCGGTCATATTGTGGAAAGTTACCATTTTTAAAACGAGAGGTCAAGTGAAAACAAAATACCAATTTAAAAGAAAACTTAATGTGAAGAAATATTAGCTCTTGCATGCCAGTTCCTCAATTTAATTTTCTTTTTTTAAAAAAACTTGAGTTGTGAATATGTTATAGGATAATACTTGCAATAAGATATCTGGGGAGCACGCCTTAGCTCAGTGTCTCTGTATGTACATGCAGAGAGCATCTGAAGGATTAATAGTCATGTATTGTTCGTGTATTTGGAATTACTACATTAATCTGAAAGTTCCCTTTGAAATAAAATGTACAAATGACCGAATGAAATAATTGCCTTGCAGCAGGATGTGATCCTGCTTCTATAAAGCCTTGCCTTATTCTTTTGCACATGCTGGCCCCCATATCTATGGGAATCCATCCCAGCCCCCCTTCCCACAGATGTGGAAAATATGGATATGGGAAAACTCTGTCTCTTTGGCTCCTGTGGTCTCCCATATACCCATTAATGTTATTTAGATCCTTACTGGGATGAAAACAGTCTTGCTTTTACAGGTTGCTATAAACATTCAAGCTTATAGTGACATACAGGCAGACTGCTCGCAGCCTGAAGACTAGACAGATGCTTATAGGAAGCAGAAAATGAACTACTTCCAATTAATATCAGTTGAATATCTTCAAGAATAAAGACTGCCTGCAGCCTGTCTGTGAGTTGCTATAAGCCCAAATGCTTATATTTGGCCAATGGCCAATGTGAACTAGATGCCCCAAAATGAATGACCATAGCACACATTTTCCAATACTGCTGGGGCACTTTGGGAAGCAGACTAGAAGTTCATCAGCCATAAGGGGACCAGAGGATCAGGCTGTAAGACATGAGTTGTGAATCAGTACTCCCCTGGTTAAAATCTTACCTCTCCTGTGAACTCACCAGGTAACTTTAGACAAACCACTCCCTCTCACCCACTGCAGCAATATGGGTGATAATAATCCTATTCTTCTGACAGTCTTGTAAGGGCAGCATCAAGAAAGTACACGTGAAATGCTTTGCATGCTCAGTACTAGGCAAGTGTTAAGTACCGATCATCATCCTGATGAGAGTTACTGCTATCCTAATGTTTCTGAAAGTGGGGTCAGGACCACATTCCAACTTATTCAGCTGCTGTTGAAAGTACAGGGTACAAAACTGTTGGGCAGGGCAGGCTCCTAATGGGAAAGAGGAATGGCGCTTTGCCCTGAATAGGTAGGAAGATGGGATACTGGAAAGGGCTTGGCTGTGTGGCTGGAAAAGGATCCAAGTGTGTTCTGTTTTGACTTCCAAGCTGGACTGTTTGAATTCTGAGCTATGTAAAATAACAGTGTGAGTGCACTGTGTAATGGGACCCTTGGCTGAAGGATTATAGGTTTGAAGCCTAAATTGATGGTGTCACTTCTTGTCATGACATCATTTCCAGGTTAATGACATCACTTATGGTGGATCCCAATAGACTGTCATCCTAAAAAGTGTGAATAAGTATGAGAACCACAGTGCTAGAATCACAGTAGTGGTGGCTCTTCAACATCTCAGACAGAAGCTGTACCAGAGCTATGGCCATAGGTTCCACATCTCTTATTTTTTCCCCACTGGTGATTTTGGCTCTTTGGGTAGTTTCTCATTTAGGGTGCAATCCTAAAGACACTTTCCTGGGAGTAAGAACCATTGAACACAGTGGGGCTTACTTTTGAGTAGACCTGGTTAGGATTGTGCCCTTAGCCTTTATGGAAACTCATCTTGGGTACTCTTGTTGATCAAGATCTGGCCCAACTATGGCCAATTATGCATGGAAATCTATTTTTTTCAAATCACATGGGAACTACCATCTGAACATGTGAGCTGTCCTGAGTATTGTATTGAGGATGATGTGGGCTAAAATAAACATTTTGTCCTTATTCAGCTGCATGTGCCTCCCCTACTTCAACTCCATTTTTTCCTCCCTGTTTGCAGTGCAAGACAGATGGGAAAATGTATCCCTCTGCATATATTGTAATGCAACCAGGAAACCTCAATGGCATGCATGTGTCTTTGGATATGCATCGACCTCTGATATATGCACAAAGTTTCCATGTGCAGCTTTTTCTTGATGGATTGGTGTTTGTGTGCATGTATGTGTGCAGAACGGCAGAACAAGAGAGCTATATCCGGGGGCGATTACACCCTGTACTAATTCAACCTGCAGCTTCAGTCCAGCCCTTGTAAGTGGATTGTTACGAATCATTAGAGCTATATTACAGAACTGGCAAGGGAAACACTGTACTGTTGAATTTGGTCTCACACAGCTGTCTCTTCTGCTGCTTTATTAAAATGTATAGCCTCCATATTATCTCAGTGCAATATTGAGTTCATTCTTTCTTATTATTCTCTGGTGTAAAGGAGAAGGAAAAGACCGTAGCCAACATTTGCAATGGAGTTGACATGTTGAGCTCTGAGGTTCAAAGGAAGCATTTTGATTTGCAAGTGTAAAATCCTCTAAAAACTTGTTAAGTGATTTTGGTGCAGTCCTATACAATCCTGGAACTAGTCTTCATTGTTGAACACATCGGGACTTGCTTCTGAGTAGACATGCTTAAGATGGCGAGATTTTTGCCTTCATTACTCTAAAGATGCTCCTACACAAAGAATAATGGGTTGTGGTGGCTCAGTGGCTAAAGATGCTGTTCTTATCAACCTGAAGGTTGTTGGTTTGAGGCCCAAGTAGTGACTGAGTTAACCTCAGTTACTTGCTCAGTTCCTGCCACCAGCTTATAGCAGTTCAAAAAGCATGTAAATGTAAACTGACAAAAACACATCAGTGTGTCTTTAGCATTTAATCATTCCAGCCACATGACTATGGAGATTCCTTCGGACAGTGCTGGCTCTTTGGCCTTGTAACAGGATTGAGCACAGCCTTTACTCAGTCATGGCAAGCAGAACAACTGGTGGGGGACAATTTACACATGGGGGAAAAACACTGTGTTTGGGTCCTCTATCAGATAGATGCTGTAGCTGTGCCACTGGCTGGGGAAAGGTAGCAGAGCAAGTGGGTCATGAGCTGCTGTGGGAGAAGGTGGATTTCCCACCAATTTTCACTTTTTAATAGCCTGTGTATGATGTCACTTCTAGTTGTGACATCACTTCTGGGGCAACACTGTGAGCTTGGTTTTGGGGTACATCAGGGGTGTCCAAACTGTGGCCTGGGGTCCAAATATAACACACAGCAAGCCTCAATGCTGCCCGTGGCAAGACCCCTCCATCTGGCCCATGGATAGGCCTTGTAATGTATCGAATACAATAATATATTTAAATGTATATAAATTTATTCAGATTTGAAATCTTTTTCTGGCCCCCGACACAGTGTCAGAGAGATTATGTGGCCCTCCTGCCAAAAGGTTGGACATCCCTGAGCTACATGATCATTAGCTACGCCACTTGTGAAACGAATTTTGATTAATTGCCCTCTTCCCACCTTTTCATATTAATTGAAATCTATTTGAACCCAAAGATGATAAAGGCAGAAAAAGGCAGATCCTCATGATAAAGGCAGAAAAAAGAGGGGAATTGTAAAAAAAAAAAAAGCTTCAGAGCAATTGACCTCCCTGTTGGAGGAGACCAAGAATATACACATGGTTTTTTATTAACACTTCGGGGGTATGTTTTGACCCCAATTTGTAATAGGGCTAAAACATATGATCTGATTCTGAATTAGATGAACACAGTAACTAATTTAGCTTTGCTTCTTTCTTTTTAAAGGGATCACCACAGTTTTGACCATGACGACTCTGAGCATCAGCGCAAGGCATTCCTTGCCCAAAGTCTCCTATGCCACTGCCATGGACTGGTTCATTGCTGTGTGCTTTGCCTTCGTCTTCTCTGCACTGATTGAATTTGCAGCTGTCAACTATTTCACAAACATCCAAACAGAAAGAGCCAAAAGAAAGGCTGCCAAATCCACCCCTGAAGTTCCTGTGACTTCCATTCAGAAGGAAAATGGCACAGAAGAGGCACCCACGGTACTGAGTTTCTTTAATACAAACATAAAAACTTACTGGCAGAATGTCAGCAAATATGTCATGGGAAGACTCCATTAATGAGTGAGGGGTGGGATGATGCTTGTTGCTTGTTGCAAGTTTACTTCTCAGCTCTCTTGGCCCCATCTTCCAACTTGGTCCTTTGGGTAGGGTGACCATATGTCAAAACCACAAAAGAAGACAAGCCCCAAATGTAGGACACCCAAGAAAAATGTGAAAATACACATCAAATTATGGATAACCTGATGTTATCATTTTAAAGGTTTTAAAAATTTTCTCAAATTGTGGTGTCACCACCATCCCCATGTGTGTCACCCAGTGTGCCCTGAATGCCCTAGTGATACCACTGGCTGTAGTACTCTACTACTCTAGTGGGGCTAGTACTCTAGTACTCTGGGATTTGTTTAGTGGCTGACTGCCTGGAACTCCATCTCTCTGCTTGCCTGATCTACTTCTCTGACCTAGTGAGCTGAAATGGATCCATCTGACTTTAGTCCTAGTTTGGATATCTGCTCTTGCTACAATGGACTTGCCTTTCCTGTGTTGCGTGGCTCTTGGGGGTGTGTGTGAGTTGTGACCATGTGCATGCCTACCAATTGGCAAAACAAGAAATTGGTTTTCAGCGGACATTATTTCAAATAGGGGGCCACCCTATGTGAACATCACTGAAAAGTCATGCTTTCAGAGGTGGTTTTACAGACCTTCTGTTCGTATTCTGTAAGTCTCACTGATGTAAACAGGCCCAGTTCAAAGTAAATGTATTGGATACTATGATGTATGGAGGCTTAATTACTATATATACAGTGGCTGTTCAGCACTCAGTTCTAAAGAGGTGTAATGAAACAAATAGGGGCTTGCACAGAATTTGATTTTCATTTGTCTAAAGGAAATTAACCTCTGTTGAAGTGTTATTGCAAGCAGATACCAAATGAGAAATATTTCTCTAAAAAGGAACCTCAGCTCATTGAGGCTGACCCCGAGATAAAGCTATATCATCAGAGTGGTATCTCACCATTAAATTGGCCATCTGGGCTAAGCATATGTTGTCGCTTGAATAGACTGTTAACAACCAACTGCATTACTTTTCAGTTTAAAGGAAAAAAATGCTAAGTTTTCTCATGGTCAGGACAGCTCAGCTCAGAAATCTGGGGATTTTAATTTAATGTCAGGCACGTTTGTTGGGGCCGTGGCACTGCAGCCTGTTCTTCATGATATACATAAATCAATTTGGAGTCAATGTTTACTGAACATTACTGAATGTCAACCTTCCCAGGATGCTTTTTATGCACAAGAGTATAATCCTGAGTTCTTTAGGGTAGGACACTGATTTTCTCCCTTTTATTGCATGAGGACTGGAGCAGCCGGATTCCCTGGGAAAATGAATAATCCTTTTTACTTAGCTCCCAGTAGGCTGCCTGGCCTCCAGTAGGTCTTCTCAGACCTAGTGTAGCTGGTGTGAATCCAAAGAATCCAAAGGAGGGTAAGATTTTTACCTTCACTGTTTCTGCTAAGATCCATCCACAGATGCCAGCAAGCTGCTCCTGGTTCAGTCCTCTCCCTTCCCTGATCCTTCCCTGATCAGGGTGACCAGATGCCAAACCCAAAATTCCTGCACCCCAAGGCCAAAATTCCTACCCGCTGAAAAAAATTGCCAAAAACGTATTTTTTGTTTTCGGTTTTCGGTTTTTTTACCATAACTTTTGATAAGAAGGAGATATCTCAAAACTGATTTTTGCATTGAATTCTGCTCTTCAATACAAATCCAATGACATATGGCTTGACGGGGTGCTGTGCACAATCGCGAAGTTTCAAAATGAAGCCAGAATGTAGGACAATGAAGCCAAAATGTAGGACACCTGGACAGGAGGCTAAAAATCTGGACAAATCCGGGTTTTTCCGGGCATGTGGTCACCCTGTCCTGATGTTCCCTCACTGCCACCTTCCCTGTTCTGGTAGGGTGTCCAGGAGCCACTGGTGTGTCCACAGAGTCTCCAAGCATTTGCATCAGTTGGGGCAGCATAGATAGATTCCACTAATGCAGTGATTTTCAACATTTTTCAATTCATGGCACACTGACAAAGTGTTTAAATGGTCAAGGGAACCAGCAGTTTTTGGACTGTTGACAAGACACACCATGCTGATGATGGATGAGCCTTCCTCCAAATTTCCATGTCACGCCAGCAGACCATTTGCAGCGCAAATGGATCACAAGATTGAAAATTACTGCATTTATGGATCACCAGATCTGGCAGAAAAAGGCCATAATAGGATTGGTTTTGAGTGTCCACACCCTGTATTGTTTCAGATGTTTGTGGCTGCTAATGCAGATTTTTTTTCTATTGCATTTCTACATTTCCTCCCTACTTACACCCTTGTGCCCTGTTCAGAAGGGGAGATTCAGGCCTCTGTCTTACATTTAACAGGCAGCTTAGGAGAGGCAAGTGCAATATTGCTCTGGAGTCTTTGAACCCAAGTAAAGCTTTTTACTCAACCTCTAACTTGATCTTTAAAGTAATGATGACTAGATGTTACCTTAAGTGTAACATTTCAACTTGAAAGCCATCAGTATTATGATCCAGATTTTAAATTGCATTGGTTTTAATTTTAGCTTGTAGGAGAAGCTATTTTGGAGGATTTTTCAGGGAGAGAAGGTGGCATTTGGATTAACTTTTCAAGACATCCAAATCCTAAAACCTTTGCTTATTGTGAGCTCTAGGAATTAATTGATGCTAAGGAATTGTTTGTGTGCATGTTATGTGCTAATCTGAGATTAAATATTAGTTCCTTAATCAGTCTAATTTCATCAGTGGAAAATTACAGCATAACACTACAGTGGCGCCTCACATACCCTACAATCCAGAGTAACTATGGGAGCATGTAAGAGACATTACGTGCATCTGTAGTTACAGCAGCACCTAGTGAAAACCTATGGGAAATTCATCTTGGAATTCAGAGTAAATTGTTCTTACACTGGAGCAAGGACTCCCTGTAGTTACATAAGAAGTTTAATTCATTCTGGAAGCATGTTTGTAATGTGAAACACTCTTGAAGCTGATTTTCCCATAGGACATAATGGAGACTCAGACGATTGGTTCCACAACCCAAAAAATATTCATATAAAAATATTAACTGTATGTTAAAATGATGAAAAAACACTGTAATTGAATTCAAAACATGCATTCGGTGTGCATGCATGCAGTGTGACACTTTCCTAAAGACACTTTCCTGGGAGTATGACCCATTTAACAATTAACCATTTAACCCATTTAACTCAGTGGGGCTTGCTTCTGGGTAGACATGCTTAGGAGGCTGCAATCCTAAAGACACTATCCTGGGAGTAAGCCCTATTGAACACAGTGGGTTCTGTGTTCTTAGTAGACACACACCTACTCAGAACACACTTCTGAGCAGACAAGGTTAGGAGGCTGCATGGAGGTAGGGAGCTTACTTGGGCTGCTGCTTGGGGGCAGTTAGAGGCAGCAGCATGTTGCCAGCAGCCCTTTAATAAAACAGGCGCGGAGCATCAGTCCATGCGGAGCAACAGCATGGAGCAACTTGGGGGCAATTGCCTGGGGCTTATTAAGTGAAGCGGGCTTGTTAAGTGGAGCACACACAATGGGAATTTGTGCTTGTTATGTGAATCTCTCTTTATGTGGGGCGCTTGTTATGCGAGGTACCACTGCATAATAATAATAAAACTTTATTACAGTCATAAGACCAGCCACAAGGTACCACTGTATTTCATTTGGCTTTTATAAAACAAATGATAAACTTTTGTTGTATTGTAGACCTTTTCTTAAGATAGGTTCAGATCACAGGCATACCTGGAGTAGGGGTAGTTCAAAAGGGCATATTCCTTGTTATGGTTACCCATGGGAATGACATTGCCATATCCATGATTATGGCCAGTGCTTTTTTTTTAAATATAGGTGTGGATACTCACCATAAAGATGTTATAAACGTGAGGGTTCTCATCATGAAGATGTTATTTGCAACCATAGGCATGTGTACTGGGGGGACACAAAGGTGCTGGTACTCACCGCAGAGGTGATGGTACTCAGTACCGGCGAGTACCCCCTCAAAATGACCCCTGGTTATGCCACTGCCTTTCTCATGTTGCCTGAAGTCCTTAAGAGGGCCAAAGTTGCCCTGCATGGCCTCCCTCAGTCCTTCAAAGGCTCCCAAGGGGCTGCATTCAACTTGGGGGGCATTCTGTGGTCCTGGCTTCCACTCAGGATACCAAAAAGCACTTTCCAGCACTCTTATAATAACCAGCACTGGCAATGCGGCCACAGCCTATCAATAGGATCAGGCTCATATAATGTCAAAACCTAACCTCTTGTTTTTGCTTGGGATTCTAGCCTAGATAATCAAGAAGAAACTGAGCTAGTTTGATTTACCACTAACTTTAAGTTTGAAACAGATCTCATTCAATTTGAAACACATGCTGCATAGTGGAAGAAGGTTTTCTTGAAGCTGACCTAGTTTCTAAACAGTACTCTCCAGAGGTACGTGACAACGGTTAAAGATTGTACTAATAAAGATTAGGAGATTGCTAGAAAAGGAAGCATTTTGCACTGACCCTGATTCACAATGAAAGTCTATGCCAAAAGATTTTTTACAAAAATCTGTGCATTCTAAAAATAGAATTTATTGGAATAAAAATAAGAACTTGTGCAGGAGCATGAAACAGAGTTATTCTCATTAAGATCTCTCTTAAGACCCAGATAGATAATATGAGCAATACTTGGCTGAAATGTGGCCCATTTCTCTTTCCAGGAAGCTCTAGCAAAAGAAACACATTGGGGGATATCACTGAATTCCACATTTTCTCATCTCTGTGGCAATTTATTATCTGCCTTATGTGAGTTGTGGATACACTGATTTTTGTAACATTGCTTTAAGTACTGTATTTCTTTTACTAAGAGCCCAATCCTATCCCACTTTCCGGTGCTAACACACTCATTCCACTGGAAAGCATGCCACATCATGAGAGGGGGGACAGTCATGATGTGTCCTCAAGGTAAGATCACATTTGTTCCCATACTTTGGGGCTGTGTTGTAACTGCATGAATGCTGAAAGGTAGTTGGGATTAGGCCCTAAAAGTTATTATGGAGATGTGTGGGTTACTATCTGCCATGGAAGAATCCTATTCTTGCAAGCCAACACTGGATCTAGTGTTCTAGTAGAAGAACTTAGGCTGCAATCCTAACCACACTTTCCTGGGAGTAAACACTATTGAACATAATGGGACTTACTTCTGAGTAGACATGCTTAGGATTGCATTGATGCTCTTGGTGCTGCAAGTGGTGACCTGGAAGTGTGTAAAGCTGCAAGCGTCTGACATCTCAACTGCCACCAGAGGGTCTGTAGAGACCTTGTGTGCAGCTTTCAGAATAGTCTGTTATGATGCCGTTTCTTGCTATGGCAGGGTAAAGAATTGAATTGGAATGTTATAGTTCCTGAGCCCTTGTATAGATTCTGCTCACTTGCTTCCAAGGCAGACAGATTAGATAAGATTAGATAAATTTATAAGCGATAAGTCTAGCTTTGGTCATGATGGTTATATACTCTTCCCAGGGTCAATGGCAGTATGCCTCTGAATACCAATTGCAAACAAGCAATAGCAAGAGAGGGATATGCTTTTCCATCTTGCTGTGGACGTCTTAGTTGCATCTTGCTGTCCACTATGAGAAAGAAGATGTTAGACTAGGGCTGCAGTCCTAAACACACTTTCCTGGGAGTAAGACCCATTGAGCGCAATGGGGCTTACTTCAGACATGATTAGGATTGCACCCTAGATGAAACAACAGGGCTTTTTTAAGGTGTGCCATGGTAAAATATTCATGCAATCCAGCCATATCTAAGCATGCTTAAGCCAAATATATACGCATTACTTGATGTTCAAATGCTTAAAACAAACACAGTTTAAACTGTGTGTGTGTGTGTGTGTTTTTTTTCAAATAACCCATTTCTGCTGGGCCCACAAATATACACATTGGGTCTCTAATGCATGTAAATAATATTGGGCAGAAATGGGTAAAAATACAGTAATTGTACTTTTACCAAAGTGCAGTAAAAGCAGAATGGTCAAGTTCTGCGATAGTTCCAGCTCACTGAGTATTGATTACAAGTTTTGAGGTTAGAATGTCTTATGTCACAAATCTACATACAACATTCCCAGGCAGCCAAATTAAGCCAGAAATAGTTTGCATATTACACAAATTATGCTAATTTGCATGCAAAGAATATTTAATTCATCAGCATTCAGTATCATGGAAGAGGAGATAGAATTCAGTACCAAGGAATGTTCTTTTGTATAACTTCTGGTTCAGGAGTTGACACAAACGGACCAGTAGGGTTCCCTGTGGCATTACAGACCTTGAGATTTGAACTCAGATCTCAGCCCATTTTGAACTATACAGATGTTTCCCTGCTATTGATCCTGACCTAGATCAGCAATTCCTAAAGTCCTGCTAAGTTCTGTAAGTCTTTGTGGGGTTGGGGGAAATAGCAGCAGTGCAATCTCCAGGATCATGTTACTACCAGGCTACAGGGTAGTTGTATTCACAAGTGCTGGCATCCCAGGGGTATGGTGAGACCTGTGGAAGCCTCCTCAGGGCTCCCCAAGCCTGTAAATAGTGATAAAGTGCAATTGCAAATTCATCTACTGTTTTTGCCTCCCATCAAGGCTCAGTATGTGGAAGTCATTCTGCTCCTTCAGTAATTTCTAAGTTACAACTAATATTGGCTTTTGCGAGAAGCTGAAGTTTTTTCCAAACAAATGAGCAAAGCCTCAACTTGAAGCCTCCATGTAAGTTTATAGTTGTGAATTCTAGATGCTGGCAACAAATGTTAGAGGAAATTTCAAAAACTCACTATCATGCCTGAGTTATGAGCATCCAGAGCCTCAGGCTGGCTACTATTTGAAATTAGATTATGCTTGATCTAATCCAGCAAATTGATTTTTTATTTTTACAGGCAAAACATATGTGTGTGTTAGCTTCAGTGGGAAGAGACTAGCCCTACAATCCAAAGTAACTACAGCAGCACGCAAGAGACATTATGTGCATGCATAGTTACTGTACCACCTAGTGAAAACCTATGGGAAATTCATATAGCAATCCAGAGCAAATTGTTCTTACACCAGAGCAAGGACTTGTCGTAGTTACTCTGGATTGTACCCCAGAACTCCTACCAAGGTCTAGATGGTGGAGTGACATGGGATACTGGATGTCCCCTTCAACATCACCTCATGTCTTGGAATCTTTAGCAAATAATCCTTTAATTTGACTTTAAAGCTTCAGCCTTAAAGCTTGTGAGTCTCTGGGCAGGGTTGCCTTCTGGTAACTTTGATACTTAATTTTTCAGTCCTATAGAGAAGTACGCTTATCTTTTTCTCCCATCATCATCATCATCATCTCCAAAGCCATCAGGTCTAGGTTTTATTTTATGCCTTTTTATTTCAGGAATTCTCAAACTTCTTGGAAGTAAACTTCCTGAGATAAATCTTTGTGCAAGCAGGAAAAAAGGTAGCAATGGCATCCCCAGGTTTGTGCTGCCATGGGGGAAGTTAGGCTTTTAAAAAAGCACATCTTACTTCCTACTGGGGCTTAAGTGTGTGTGAACCTCTGCAGCACCATGGAATATTTTTAGGATTGTTATCTTTTCAAATGAGTGTAGTTGAAGATCATGTTTGATTGCTCTCCACTGTAAAACACTCTATGCACATTGTAAACTAGCACCTAAAAGTACCTGCCTTCTCTATGAGATTCTTCATGTGTGGGCAGAGCGATCTTCACTGTGTTGTGCTTATGTTTACATGAGCACTTTGAGATATGCAACTTTCCAATGGCTGTCCCATTTTCTCCCCAGCACATTTGAACTAAATATCCAACTGCCTAATGATACTTCAATACATAGTACATACAGCATGTCTTTTGTTTGTTTCCTTTGTTGTATAATTATATGACTCATGTTTTTGTCACTGTAGCGGTGCTGAGTAATATGCTGGTGAACTGACGGCCGTAAATCTCAACTTTCGCTGGGATGCACAGTTTCAGCTCTTGCTAAATTTGCAATCTGACTTCAGTGGAGTGCAAAATTGGTTTGCTTGTCATAAGCTGGTAATACATGCAAAACAATCTAATACTTTCTTTTTTGGCTCAAGAGGAGGATTATGAAGGCTCAGAGGCCTTTTTTTTCTAAATTTGCACTGCAGATGAACAGCTGTTTCTAAGGGGACAACCTTGTTAAAAATTGAAGAGCTAGGATTGATTCATACTTGAACAGTACTTTAGCATGGAGGGGGAACAATGAATTCAAATTATTTTGCCACCGAGAGATTTAATTTGTTTATTTTTGAATCATGATGGATTTTGTCCCTCGAGGTGAGCCAGACGATGTTACTGTACAGACCCACAATCATGTTTAACAACAGATTAGACAGATTTGTGGCAAGATATGCCAATGGCATGCTCCATTGCATCATACACGGTCAATTTAATGTGTTTCTATTTAGAAAAAAGATGGCTGTGGCATTAATTACCATTTTTATACATGCCTGCAAGGACGTTTGCCTGGTTATCTTACCTTTGCACCAAATAAAAATGATAGCATTCCTGTATTCCTGTAACAGATCAAATCTTGGGCTGTGTTCAGTAGAAAATAGAAAGCTTGTGATTCCATTTCAGGAAGGTTTGTTTCTTTTCTGCTTCTTTTCATTCTGTCAAGAGCAATGTTAAAAGACTACCCTGTTCATAAAGAAATCAAAGTAATCACCACTTTGGCAAATAATGTAACAGAGAGAAAATTCTCTTGTTGGCTAATATGATAGCCTTTGGGCGCAATCTAGAGTAACTATGTGGACTCCTTGCTCTGGTGTAAGAACAATTTGCTCTGGATTGCAATATGAATTTCCCATAGGTTTTCACTAGGTGGTGCAGTAACTGTGGGTACACGTAATGTCTCTAACGTGCTCCCGTAGTTATTCTGGATTGTAGGGCTAGTTATGTTCATACACCTGCAATACTTACCATGCCACTCTCCTCCAGCTATGCTACTGTAATTCAATTGATCCTCCTCACCAGGGGAGGGAGGAAGATGGGACCGTTCCTCCAGATCCAGAGCCTCTGTGGTGGCTGTTTCCCCTTACCAACTCTGAGTAGTCCCACTGCTAAGCTACTCTGCTTGTGCACGTGAAGGGGACAAATGTCTCCTTCCCCTGAGTGAAGGGCAAGATGCCGAGGGAATCCCATGGCAGCAGTTCAGGAGCCATAAGCAGCTAAGAATTGGGCTGTCAGTCATTTACCACAATAGCTTTTATTATATCAGAAACAATAATTACTTGTGGTACACTGACATCAACAGATTTTTTTATGACATCACATTTTGTGGACCAGAGTGTGCCAGAGTTCGTGTGTCATCAGACACATGAAGGGTTATCCTGAGCATCCATTCACAACAGCAGCACAGTGTACTAGAAGTGGGCAAACAAGAAAGTTTTGTTTTGGCATATATCTTCATTTGAATGTTTCCGCCTTCCACTGATTTCAGCTAATTGCCACTTTCTTCCTTCATTTGCAATGCCACAGCACAGTAGTGTAAGGAAGAAGAAGAAGATAAAATAGTACTGACAGACGGCAGTACGGATGACTTACTTCCCTGTAGAAAATCTGAATCATGTTCCAACATGTACAGCGCCATTGTAAAGGCACACCATTTATTTCTCTCCATATGTGGATTGTTTATGACCCACATAAAGGCAAGTGCATGTTTTGCCCCCTAAACACATTACAATGAATGAGATTCTAAACAAATGTGCATTTGGTGGGCAATCATGCATGCAAAGCTACAGAAAGAACATGTGTATGCAAGGCTTGTGAAACTTAAGCAGATGTGAAACTCTAAAGCTGAATGTCCAAAATGTCCAATTTATGCTGCTACAAGAGCCAGAATTATTCTTATTACTATATATGGATAATATGCATCTCTAAAGAGCCCTTGCTTTAATTTTTAAAGTGAGTGTGAGTGGAATTTGAGGCACCCATAAAGAGACATAAAGTCACTTAGAGCACAATCCCAAACATGTCTACTCAAAAGTAAGCCACATTGTTCAATGGGTTTTACTCCCAGGAAAGTGTTTTTAGGATTGCAGCAATAAGCATAGCTTATAAGACTGTGTGTTATTCATAAGGAAAAGTGCTGTATGGATAGTATAATATCACAACTTTTGCCCTCCAAATCTTGGGGCTCACTTATAATTTAAAGTGTAGCATGGACTCATATTTCAGCAGTGGTGTAGTTAAGGGGTGCTGGAGGATAAATTTTCCTGGGTACCACACCTTGAGGAGGAGCCAAACCACATCCCTGATGGTAGATCAGAAATCTTCTGAGGCATAGGAAGATCTTGATGCACTTCAGAATGTCTTAGAAGTCTAACTAGAGACCTCCGAAATGACATTTAATCTAGCTGGAAGTGCCTTCTGAGGCCTTTCATAGCTTGGATAGGCTGCACATTGTTTCCCCAGTTTGCACATTATCTCCCAGTTTGTGAAAACTGGAAGTGCCTTTCTGAGGTCTCTAAGAGGAGACCTCAGAAGGGCTTCTGAAAACTTATGAGGAATGGAGATGTTATGTGCTTCACACACCCAGAAGGTGTTCTTGCCAGACACCCCCTTAGGGGAGAGGGGTCTGGCCTCCTGGTCCTGGGGGGGAAGGGTCTTAAAAATTTTTATCCTTGGGTGTCAGTTCCTTTTGCTATGCCACTAGGTAATGTAGGCCACTGTGGTATATTTAATACTGTATTTACTCAAGTTTCATACTCACCATTCCCAGGCAAATTTAGGGCGCAATCCAGAGTAACTATGGGGAGTCCTTGCTCCAGTGTAAGAACAATTTGCTCTGGATTGCAATATGAATTTCCCATAGTTTTCACTAGGTGGTGCAGTAACTACGGGTACACGTAATGTCTCTTACGTGCTCCCGTAGTTACTCTGGATTGACTCATTAGTCTCCAAAATCAGGGTGTGCATTAGATTCAACGGTTAAATAGATTAGAGTAACTACAACATTTTTATTATAAGTATTGGGTGCAGATTGATGGTGCATTATATTCGAGTAAATACAGTATTTGTACAGAAAAGGCAATTGACTTGTCAGGAAGGGATAAGAAAAGGTTTAAATGTAGAAAGGATATCCTGTCCACAACTATGAAAGGTAAAGGAGATATGTTCTCCTTAGTACCTACTGCTTTTACCCCTCCCTCTGTTTCCTCCATACAATTTAATTGTTTGCTTTTCTAATTTAACAATGCTTTTCTTCCTTATCTATTTTTTTAAAGAAAACTGGAGCTAGTCTCACTGTGTGACTTCCCTTGCTGGTGACATCCCACTTGTGGGTCATGGCCAACATGGAAAGTCACCAGATATGCATGTGGAAGAGAAACCAGCAGGTGTGGTGTTTTTCCCCTCCTGTTGCTGTTTTGGACTGTTTCAGATCTGCACAACTTGTGAGACCTGGTCTGGTGGAACACCTGAAGTTCTACTGATCTCCTGCTACTGCTGCCTGCTTGAAGCACCAAAAATGGGGGAGTGGTGGGTAGGCTGGGAAGAGGGTTGTTAAACATGTAGGGTGGAACCTGTTCCAACTTTCCAGCACTGTTATAGCTGTGCCAACAAGGCATGCTCTGAAGTCAAGTGTGCTGTGTGTATAGGGGGGGGGGGGCAGTCATGAGCACCTCATCAAGATGACTTGTGTTCTCTTACTTCAGGGCTGTATTGTGACTGCTAGAAGGTTGGATAGGATTAGGCCCTTGGTTAACCATGGAAAGGAGAGAATTCTCTCAGTGATGGATTCGGTCCCTTTTTCTGGAAGAAATTCATTCTATGTGATAGTTAACTGACTGGTGCTTCTGTCTACTCATTAGATGTCTACTCACGCTGCCCTTGCTGAAATGTCTGTAGTTCATTCTATCTGACTACATTGCTATTCTATCATATTGCCCAGTGATATCTTTTTTCTTGTGTCTGCCATACCTGTTCTCACAGCTCATAAACAGCTCACTAGACAAAGAAGCTTTGCTTGCATTGGAAGCCATAGAAATGTCTACTGAGGACACACCATCTGTGGCACAAATGTTGGGCCAACCTCCTCGTCCTCTCTTCCCGGTCATCATGTTTACCCAAAGACTGTCCAAATGCTTACTGAAAACATAAAAATAGCAGTACGGTAAACATACACATTTTTAATAGTGTTTACCGAAATAGGTCAAGCGTATGTTCATTTGCAGTGTGCCAAATGAATATGTTATTTGGGGAGTAGATGAGATCATTGTCTGAGGTTGGGATTTATTTTCTTAGGCAAAAGTGGTACTCAGATGAGTTATTCATTGGTGTCTACTTAATTAAAATTTTCTTTTTTCTCCTTGAAAACTGATCAGTGACATTCAATTTTGAGCCATTTAGCCATAGCATTGAATATGAAGGTCAGGCATTCTGCATTGCTTCACACTGGGATAAGCACTCAGGCGGTCCTGGAGAGCATCTCTGGATATTTGGCTTTTATGGGGGAAAAACCTCCACATCCAGGTTTGAATTTTGATTCCCAGGAACTGTTTGAAGCACACCCTTCATATCTGGAACAAGTTTTCTAAAAAACATAAAGCTAGAATGGTTCTAGCATGGAAAGGGTGCTAGAACATAACTGAAAATAACTCATGTATTTAATCTTTTCAATGCAGATTTGATATTTGGGATTTTTGCTGAATATTGTTCCCACCCAGAAATCTCTTCTATCTCCTCATTCTACTAATTCTACTAATTTTACATTATTTCAAATGTATTTTATTTTTTAATTGTATTTAATTGTTATTACATTCTGTTGATTGTTAGCTGCCTTTAAGGAGAAAGGCAGAATACAAATCTAATAATAAATAAATAATTCATTCATTCTGTGCAGTGTGTAGAATACTGAACATCTGACTTCAGATGTGTGGGGGATATGTGGGGGACATTTTGGTATAACAACCTACTGCTACCCTGCATATTTTAAATCTAGCTCTTCACGAAGAAGAGTTAGGCTGATCTTGATATCAAAGAACATTGCTACTGTCTGCTCTTGACTGAGGGTGGTGTGTCCGGCATGGGAACATTTCATGCCAAACGGCTGAAATTGTATCTTTTAACCTTGCAGAGTATGGACTCGAATTCAAATGTGAGGAAAAGAACGAACGCCACCATGCAAGCAGAAGCGGAGAGCGTGAAAAGAACTGACACGGGAAACAGTTCACTATCACTTTCAACAGTAACTCAGGGGCCTGCAGACATTATGCCCCGATCTCCTTCGGCGTCAAGTCCAAACCCGTTCAGCCGCATTAGCATATCGGAAACATTGGCTTCTGCGAGAGCAACTCCTTCAGCACCTCCCTCTACCCCAGTTTTGACTGGATACATACCCCAACAATCCACAGCTGGATCACCGTCCATCCCTCATTTACTTGGATCTAGACTGGAACAGATTCAGACCACTGCAAATACTTTGGGAGCTTCTGCAAAACCAGTGGCCACCAGCCCTTCTCCTCCTCCTGCTCCCCCATCCTCCAGTTCTGACACCAGTAAGATAGACAAATATGCACGCATTTTGTTTCCTGTCACTTTTGGAGCATTTAACATGGTCTACTGGGTAGTGTATCTATCCAAGGATACCATGGAAAAATCAGAAAGTCTAATGTAGTCTTGCTGCTATGTAGTAGTTTTTCCTGGAGTTTATTCTAAACACATTTGAATGCAGAGTTTCTTTTTTTAAAACTATTTTTTAAAAAAGAAACCTTTAAGGCTTATTTTTTAACAAAAGCTCTGTGCTCGTTTTCCCATGGTGAAGGGCAGATATTATTAGGTGAATTAACTTGGCAAAGAGAACAGCGTGTACAACGGCCCTTTCCAAAACGGCATTTCATTTGATTGAAATACACGGGGCTATTGGGAAAAGCAGAGATGGGTTGCTAACCCTCTCCCCAAGGAAATTCAATGACTGACAGATGTGCAAGAAATATGGCGTAACTTTTCCAAATGTGCATGCTGATAAGATCTGTATTTATTTTTATGACATACCTTCTGTACTGAATGCTACAATGAGTTTCCAGTAGCTGTTATATGGACGTTATTCAGATCTCTAGAAGTAAAGCCCTTTCTTGATCACACAGTACATATTTAAGACTCCTAGTTGGTGGGAGGTGGGGAAGAATTTGACACCCACTGGGCAGTTTTCAGAAAAAAAGAATTATGCAAAAGAGTTGACACATACCAGATATTTTTACTAAGTAATTTCACTTGCCAATGTGCAAGCTGATAGGGCTGTGATCTAAAGATAGATGGATATGTCGTATGTAAACCCCTTGTTCTGTTTGGATGTCAAAGTAGGTTCATGATCTGGCCAAAATCATGTACTTTAAATTCAATTTGGTTTCCGTGGAATTGATGGAACTCAAAACTGCTTAACATGGATTTGATTGTGGGCCAGTATAGTAAACATGTAATTATCATCCTGTGCTTTTTTTGGTTTTGGAAGAAGAAGCAGTTGTGGAAGAATATAGTCCATGGAGGAAGGGAGCATCTTCGTGTTTCTCCTCTTAGATCTTTTCCCTGCTGAAAATTCTAGTCCTAGATTTTGGTTTGCCCCTCTGGATGCCATTGTAGCAAATGGCACTTTATGGGGAAATAGGAGCTAAGTGGTTCTTTTTTTCACAGAAAAATGGTTGAGAAAGAGAGTTTGACCAGAAATGTCAAACTCCATACAGAGGGCCAAAGTAGGAGGTGCCTACTAAGGACTAAAAGTTACATCATTAAGCAAAAAGCGACTTGAAGGCCAGAAAGCACTTTGTTCTTGCATAGAAACTCATTACCTGCAAACAGCAGAAGGGAAAAAATGTACAAATCTTGTGCATATTTTCATGATATGAGAAAGCCCATTTAACAAACTGGAAAATCTCAATTATGAGTGGTGAATTAATTGCTTCAGTGGTGTGCATTCAGGGCCTTATATTTGACACACCGGTTTAGACCATCCTCTTCATGTGCCATTCTACTGATTCAGTTTTCACTCTGCCCTTTGGCTATTTCTTTAAAACAAAAAACAAAAAACATATGTGTTTAATATATATCTAATTTGATCTTGTGTGTCCAGATCTAGTAGACTGATGCTTCTCTCACTGAATTCAAATGGGTAAAAACATTACTTTGTGTTTAATGAAAAAGAATTCCACAAGTCATTTGTGCCATTTAAATATGTTCAGTTCAAGATCACTTAAGGTTGAGAATTTTTTTTAGTAATGGGATGCCAAAGGATGTGTTGTTTTCTCCTTACTATTGCTATGCTTTTTATTTTGGGGAGGGAAATGGTAATGGTTTGAATGTATAGTCCATTTTAGCGTTAATGCTTGAATACTGAACCAGAGCATAATTGTATCAGATCAGGTGACTTCTGGCACTATAATTTAAGGTCAATTTACATGTTATCACAGTGTGGTTGGGGATTGAGAATAAAACGGGTTGAAAAGGGATTGAGAATAAAATGGCAAAAATTATAATGCCATTGTACAAATTGATGGTGAGACCACATTTGGAGTACTGTGTCCAGATCTGGTTGCCACATCTCATAAAGGATATAGAGGAAATGAGAAGTTTCAGAGGCAACTAGTGGACGTTCTTCCAGTGGAAGCTCTTCTTATGCTTTATGTAATCTTTCCCATGGTACTCTGTTTAATATGCTCATAAATAGCTGTCTTCTACTGAGTAAACCCATGTAGTTCAGTAGTCTCTATGCTGACTAGTTGCAACCCAAAAGGGTTTTTAATAGATTTCCCTCAGGTTCCTTCCTGGAGATGTTAGGAATCAAACCTGGAACCTTCTGTATAGAAAATACGGAGTCTGAATCACAGCCTCAGCTGTGAATATGTATATGAAGAAGTTGCATCATTCCTACCAGAAAGCAGCATAGTGAGTATCTTGGGGAGGTGCTGACCACCCTTGTAGTGCTCTGTGGGTTTTCTGAGCTCTCTAGATGTAATGTTTCTATGCATGCCTCTTAAGTGCTCAGGGCAGCAAGAGGAGCATAGATGGGCCATCCCATCTTTCATTATGTCCAATTGGTTCCAAATTGGAACCATACTGGATGGGAGGGGATGACATTCTGACATGGGGAAGGGGTAACAGGATGATGCAGGGTGTGGTGTGCTGGCATCATCATGTCATCCCCACCTCATATCCCCACCACTCTATCCACACTGCTATCTCCAGATGTTTTCCAGCCCTACTTTAACACCAGACTATAGCAAAGCAA
Source organism: Cryptoblepharus egeriae (assembly GCA_030015325.1). Taxonomy (NCBI): domain Eukaryota; kingdom Metazoa; phylum Chordata; class Lepidosauria; order Squamata; family Scincidae; genus Cryptoblepharus; species Cryptoblepharus egeriae. The sequence continues at coordinate 59,334,137 of JAREYC010000007.1, forward strand.
CTCCCACACCATGGTACTACCATATGAAACAAATCTTTTATGAGAGTGCCATAGTTTTAGGTGGTTAAATGGTGCATCTACTTTATAAGATTTGCAGCACCTGCTATTGGATGTTTAGGGTGGAATTCACTTGACAGTGGTGACAGAGCAAACCTAGAACTGTGAAATCAAGGAGGAATTGCAGCCACATTATGCTCGTGTTGTATCGGAGCAAATGTTTACAACTGGGGTGTCAGTTGGCAACCCTTAGGAAATTCATTCAGACTGATGTTACTGGATTATGTTAGGGATTCAGATGTTTGAGGGAACACAGCCTGTGAGGCTCTTGCTTTTAATTTCTGAAAAGGAAAGAAAAATCAAGTTTGGTTTCCAGTGGAATTGTTTCTCTCTTCCTGTCTCTTCTCATTTCTGTTTCTGTTCTTGATCTGTCCTTGATTCTTCCCATTCCCTGTACTTAATTTTTCACCAGTCAGACGTCACAGGGCATTAGCTCTCTGCTGCTTATTTCATAGTCTCTCAAAAATTGTAGGAAAACTTTGCTCAGAGATAGTTGTTGCCATCTTTCATAGAAATGTACTTGTATGCTTTTCTCCTTGATTAAGCATTGGAGTATTGGGGATAGGGGGTGCAGTACTTACTAATGGGCCTCAGTCCCAGTGCCCCTTCACTGCACATTACTGAACTGCAAGCAGTGAAAATAACAACCAGTTAACAACCAGTTAAAAGAAAATAACAACCAGTTCTATGCCCATCTGGCAGCCACTTTTAAATGGCTATTTTTAAACTTTATATGTCCTATCTCTCATTAACAACCGGTTCTATAGAGTAGGTGCAAATCTGCTGGAGCCCACCACTGACTGTAAGAATTTCAATTTCTTACTCTAGTTTCACTGGGGGAGGAGGGGGGGTAACACCACTGCTTCTCCAACTAGTTGAATTCACGGATTTTAGGAAGAGTGACATCATTTTATATAGCATTTCATGAGTAATTTCATGTATAATTTATTTATTTGATTTGTACTCCACCTTTGTCCCTGAAGGGTACCCAAAACAAATTGCATAGAATTATCTATAAGTTATCAAATTTATTTATTTATTTATTTATTTATTTATTTATTTATTTATTTATTTATTTATTTATTTATTTATTTATTTGCATCCTCCTTTTCCCATCCCAATGCAAATGCCCAAGGTGGCTTATGAAACCTTTATCTTGTGCGGTAGGTGAGGCTGTGAGTGAGTGAGTGACTAGCCCCAGGTCACCCAGGAAGCTTCATGGCCAATGAGGGATTTGAAACCCCCACCCCCGATTTTCCGAGTCTCAGTCCAACTCCCTAATCACTCCACCATTCTGACTGGATAGTGGATGAACAATGTGGTGATGATGTACTGCCACCACCTGGGGTGCTGCCATACTGACTGCACCTTTTGTGGGGGTAACGTACTGGCCTCCTGTACCAGATGGCTTGAACCCTAGTGATACCACTGCTTTCTCCCAAACACATGACATCTCCCAGTCATTTGTCCCCAAATCCAGAGTAACTACGGGTGCATGTAAGAGACTTTACATGCACCCGTAGTTACTGCACCACCTAGTAAAAACCTATGGGAAGTTCATATTGGAATCCAGAGTAAGTTGTTCTTACACCGGAGCAAGAACAAGGACTCCCCGTAGTTACTCTGGATTTTGCCCTTAGGGTGCAATCCTAACCTACAGCACAACTCATTGGTTTACCTGTTCTGGTGGTGATGCAGAGAGGCAAGCACATGTCTGTGCACTGGCCTAACCCTCCCCCAGTAGTGGCACAGAAGTGTCTTACTACATTTCTATGACACTCCCAGGCAAGCACAGGACTTGTTCTAGGGCTTAGGATTCAGTTTAGGATTGCAGCCTAATTTGGCAAGAGCACCTACCTTTTCATTCTCTGTCAGTGCTTCTCCTCTTAACTAATGTTCAGAAAGGAGAGAAGGACAAGGCCATGAATTATTACAGATATTCCATTAAAGTCAATTCACTCTGGCATAGGTTCTCAAGGGACTGGAACTCTCCCACTGGTAAATTAATTACACACTTTCAATAGTTTGTAAACAATATTTATTAGTTAATGACAAACTTTGGAGGGTTTCCACCTAGACTTTGCAGCTTGATGGAATACAAGGAAATACTCTCACAAGCATTAATTTGGAAGAGCATGTAAAATAAAAGCCCTCTCAAAGCTATTCTAAATGTATCTTATTCTGGAATTGGAAAAAATGAACAATTGGCCAGAGTATTTCACAGCTTCTCCCCAGAGTTTCAAAGGATCAAGGGTTGCCAGGTACTACTGTACCCTAGTAATTTAATCTGACCCTATTAATTTAATCAAACCCCCCTCCCTCGGTCCTTGTCATTCCAGCTCCTACTTTAATCCTTAAAACACCATTACCACCCTGAAAGGGGAAAAAGTTAACCAGTTTTTTTTAGCAGTTTCATTTAACTAGAGAAAAGCATAGAAGATACAGTATTGGCTAGAGCTATAACAGTAGTCTATTAGCCCTATCCATTGTAAATACTACTGAAACTTTGCTGTGATGATTTTAAGGAGTTCAAAGGCTCCCAACAGAATTTCTTGCATTGAGCTCTTACATAGCTCACAATAGAATTTATCCAATCTATACAATCATAGGAATATGATTGTATATATATCACATAACAGCGTCCATTTTCTCCATGTGCTCTTAAACGTACCTGCACAGAAAAAAAAAACTTGCAGTAGTTCTGCACATCTGGTGACCATCCACACTGTATGCTTCTCACCAGGGTCTTACTATATTAGATGTAAAACAGGGCTGTGAAACAGGGAAGGGAAGTTAGCAGATCTTTGGCTGCCCACAGTACATGGTGGGTTGTATTTGGTGTGATGAGTCACAAGCTGTGCTGGTTTCCTAAACGTGAACATATTACTTGCTCTGGAGTGATTTCTGGATGATTATGGAAATGGCTTCAACTGTCCTTATGAAGCAGTCAATTCACACTAAAATTTCTATATGTGGTGAAGAAATCGAAGTACGCCATTGCATTGCAATCTTCTCTCTTGCTATCACTATTATTATTTTGCCAAGGTATTGTACATACTTCTTTAACACCCCCAAAATATAAATAGAATTATATTCCAAGACACGAGGTAACCATAATACTTCCATTTAACCTTTCTTGTATTTTCAAAGCTTTGTGTCCCAGAGAAGGGAAGTGCTATCTTTGTTGAAGTACATGTCATGCCAGCTGAGCATGTTTGGTTCTTACTGGTGATTCTACAAATGAAATACACATGCTTTATTTTTTAAAAAGTTTATGTTGTACAGCTTTGTAACATGCAGTTTAACTTAACTGTTTGGCATATCTCTGTATTCTTCATCACAAGGTTTTTCAAAGCAAATCTGGATGTCAGAAGGTACAACTCATTACACTAAGTCCCCAAGATTCAATTCAGAGGCGGAACACATTGTACAGGTACCAGAAGTAATAATATCACAATGTCATCTGGCATCACTTCTGGGTCACTTTTGAAGTTCTTATGTGAGGGACTTCCATGAGTATAAGCTGAGATCTTGCTACTCACTGTTGTGACTTCTGACCCTATGGCCCCATAGGGTTGTTGTGACTTCTGACCCCATAGACTTGTGCCTATGGCAGCATTTGTCATGATCTTGGTAGCAGCAGAGTGCATTTGATCCTATCCCCCTTCCAAGCCTGAACCTATTCCCTGACTTTCCTCAGACTTGCAAAAGCAAGAGAGCTGGCATGAATCCAAGGATTGGATTGGATCCAAGAGCTGGCATGGATCCAGTATTCAACCCAACCCCTACCCCTGTGAGTGCATCTGCACTAGAAATGGGCATACTATACCTAGTGGAGTGTGTGTTTGGGAATCCTCTTATAGCTCTGTGGGCCTTTCACTCCATATTAGATCACCTTTGACCTCCCATCACTGGTGCAAGAAATGTTTGGTTCATGTCTACGGAGAAAAAGTGGCCAGGGAGGCTGCAAAAAAAGAGGGATAGGATCCAGTGCACACCATCACTGTCAGATCCACTTCCTCATATAAACTGGGTGCATTGCAGTAGATGGCAGCCATTTTGTGACAGTAGATCTTGCTTCTGCTGTCGCAAAAATCTTCATGCAATATCCCAGAACTTCATTGTAAGACTGATCCCAAGAAGACAAGTCATTATTAAATCCCTTGTGATTATTGATCTCAATGGGACTTAAAAGCAACTAACTTTCTCTGGATATATAAAGATACAAACCTCACCCTCACACCCTGTACACCAAAGAAATCAAAGCTCATTTGAAAGAATTCCTTTTTATCCTCTTTTACTTAAATTTGTAACATCAAAAGTCTTTTGGTAGTGGTTCCCAAACTTTTTAGCATAAGGACCCACTTTTAAAAATGAAATTCTATCAGGGACCTACATAGAAATATGAGACTTTTAAAAATCTAGAAATAAATAATATTTTATTTACAAGTAATAATAACAATAAGGAGAAAAAAGATGCTTAAGGGATTATCTCCCTATATCTATCTATATCATTATCTCCTGTGACCACACAACCTTGCAAACTACAGAGTCTTTGCAGAGCAATTAACAGGTATCTGATCTTTGAATAGCTTCAGGGCCTGAAACAGTAATCTTTGCATTATTATTACTGAAACAGTAATCTTTGCATCATATTTTATTGGAGACTCTGCTCCGTGACCTAACAAAAATTGAATCATGGCCCCCCAGTGGGTCCTGGTTCAGTTTGGGAACTACTGTTTTCGGGGCATTTGGAAAGAGAATGAATGTAATATGTATTATTTAATTTAACTATTAACTATTCTGTTTAATTTGGTCTGGATTTTGTTTTTAAAAAAATATGTGGCTGATTATTTGATTTCAGCCTGCTTGTGGTACATCATATGAAAATTCTGTATCTATGTTGTCTGCTGGATCAAGTATCACAAGGCATTGTGTTCTTCTGTAACAAAACAAGGTACAACTGTGATCGTCAGAGAGTACAAAAGGTGTTTCTTTTTAAGTCACAATTTTTTTGTGAGCATGTTTACCGATTTAAAAAAAAGAGGTGGACTGGAGATTGATGGAGGAGGCGAAAATCTGCATGAAATACTCAGTTGATCTACTGAGCACAGCTATTTCACTTGTTTGAACATTGTTGTCTGGCTTGTCTTGACTCTAACGATGACAGCTCGTTGTCCTGTGATGTGAGAATGCGGGAAAACGGGGAGCATGGAAATCACAAATATGTTGCTTTTCCTCACATTTCCACTAAAAGGGCTTATGAACCTCATTGCTGTGCCAATTAACGTCAGATCCTGCCCTTGGTGGCAGCTGTGAGCTTATTCCCTTTCATTGCAAGAGACTTCATCGGGGAACCATGAATAATGTATTTTAGAAGCAAAAAAAAAATTGTTATGTACTTCATTCATTGTTTAAGTTGATATAGAAGAAATGCTTTCTTATTATTTTTAATTGACACAGACATATGGAGGCAAAGTGATGGGCTAGTTGGTGCCCAGAAGCCAATTGATATGATAATGTTCTCACACTTTACCACATTCCCCCACACCTGCGGTATCATGTGTGGCCCTCACCCCTGAAGCAGCTCCATTGGGAGACATCTAGGCGATATATGGAAAGGAAGGCCTATTTTGTGGTGTTTGCCATGCACTTCTGGTAAGCACTGTCATCCCCAGTGTCGGTAATAGAAAACCACCTCTCCACTACAGGGAGGCAATATACACACCCCCAGCTTAGCTATGCTTCTGTTGCCCTATTTGTATATGTTTATTTCATTATACTGATCAAATATTCAAGCATTCAAAACAATACCCAAGCATTACCAAAGTCCACAGTGGGATGACTGTTCATGCTTGGGCAATAAGGCCCTCTTCAGAGCAATTTCAACACTCTTGAATATTGTGACTTATTGTCTGTTTGGGGTCTTTGTTTAGGTAGCCAGAAATATTGTGGGTTGTTCTTAAGAGCACTACTCTTTCAAGGACTTTTTGTGGAGTGAGGTAATTGAAGATTACCTCGATTCCCTCCAAACCTCAGCCATGGTAGCTTTAAGAATATGAACAATTCTAGCTGAATGTCATGGTGTTCATTCAAGAGAGGCCTTTTGAGAGAGGCCAATCTCATTGCCTACCCAGCCACAAGTATAACTGGATAGGCTTTCATGGTTTGTTTCTGTGGTTATTGCACAGAGGAAAAAGCAATAGGTCTACTGGTTCCATAGCTGGGATGAGAAGGTGATTTGCCATCTTGGCAGCTTATGACTGCCTTTTCAAAAAAGAGGAGGTGGTAAGATTTTTTTAAAAATACTTTAGTTTATTTTTTATTTTTTAAGCACTACTGCATACGTTGTACTGAGCTTTGGAAAGCATTGTGTTTGGCAGTGCTCAGCAGTTCACCAAAGGGTAGTTTGTGCTCTCATTGCCATTTCCAACTTAATGGTCTTTCTTTACTGGAGACACAACAAATACTTTTGAATTTCCTTGTCAAATTCACTTTGATAGAAGTGTTGTTATATGGCTGGGAAAAATAGATTTTAACCACCAGGATTCCACCCTCCCAGCGCAAATGGTGTAGGGATGTCCAATGTGAGAAAGCATTCAAAAATGGCATCCCATGACTATAGTGGTTTAGTTCACTCTAACTGTTCAGGACTTTCCCACTGCCAATGTGGTAAAGTTGAGGTCAAACTTGAGGACCCCCACCCCAGTTACTGAAGCCAGGACCTTGTACACACACAAGGCAATGAGACTGAAATGAAATTAACTTAGAGGAGCTTAAATTCATTCTAAAATTAACTTAAAGGAAATAGAGAAGCTTCCAAAAAAGGTGAGACCATATCTCTGATTTCTATTTCTAATTTTGTAGTATATTCATTGACCAATGTTTAGATATCTACCTGCCACCAATAGCAGACTATTTGTTTTCTAATTTATAAGAGACAAAAATTATAACATTGCTCATTCATACTGTGGGTGATCCAAGGGGTTTTCCCCCTTAATTTTCTCACTTTGCAACATAAGGAAAAGAAAGGTGTTTTGGAAAGTGACTAAAAAAAGTCTATTTGTCCTAAGGTGATATAGAAAATGAAACACAAAGGCTGCAATCCTAACCACACTTAGGATTGTGTGTACTATTGAGTACGTGTACGTTTATGTGAGTATGTGTACTACTGAGCGCTACTGAAGGAGTAAGGGCACAATCCAGAGTAACTATGGGAGCATATAAGAGACATTACGTGCACCCGTAGTTACTGTACCACCTAGTGAAAATCTATGGAAATTCATATTGCAATCCAGAGTAACTTGTTCTTACTCCGGAGCAAGGACTCCCCATAGTTACTCTGGATTTCACCCTATGTACTATTGAACTCGGTGGGACTTACTTTTAAGTAGACATGCTTAGGATTGCACTGAAAGTCACACTGATGATTCTCACAGTTAAAAATTACATTCTTCCATGACACACTGGAGACCTTTCACAGCACACTAAGATGCTATGGTACACCGGTTGAAAATGACTGTGTTAGATTTTCCAGCACGGGCAAAAGTATTCAGCCTCCTCTCACCTCCAATGTAAACCAATCAGTGATTGGCCATCACTATTGTACCAGAGGGCAGTAATGTAGCGATGGGGTGGCACAATATGTATTGTAAGTGCCACAATGCACCCTCCCACTTGTCATTGGAGCCATTCTGGACAGCAATAGCAAAGCGGTGCATTGCTGCCACTACTCAAAATAGCTCTGACAGCAAGTGGGAAGGGGGCAATTACACAGCACGTTGTACTTGTAGTACCTATAGTACTTACTACGCTACCGCCTATAGCTATACTACTGAAGATGCTTGGTTTTGTGGCTATTCCATCACAGTTGTTGTAGCTGCAATTATGGCATGCAGCCCAAATTAGGAAAGGAGGCCTTTGTCAGTCTTGAAAGACTATATCGTGCTCGGCGCTGCATACGCTGCATGTGAAACATGAAAGCCTGGGTTGGAAGCACAGTTCAGCTTAATAACAAGGTTAGCATTCACAGGAGAAAACATTAGAACAGGAAGCAAACACATTCTGGAAATGTTTTAGTCAGGAAGAAGCATGCAATAGGCCCTTCCTGCACAAAATTAAACAGATGAAATTAAACCTTGACACATTCCAGCCAGATATGGGCTAATTTGTAAGTCGGGTTGACTCCTAAAATGGATCATTGGGGCGTTTAAAAAAAATAGGGACAGCAAATTAATCTATTAAGTCATTATGTCCAAGGTAGACTCATTAGTCAACTGTTTGAGGGACTGAATTAATGCGTCGCTCGAATTAATGGATAAAAATCAAAAGATAAATTGAGCTAATTTTTGAAACTGAATGCATGCATTCAGTGCTGGCCACCTGAGCAGAATCACACCAATCTAGAGTGGTGAAAATATCTGTAAAACATGTTTTGGTATCGTGCAGCTTAATCATTACCTTACCTGTATTATGAACATCTGTGTCTTTTGGAAAACAAAAAATGAATTTCATCTCCAAAAGGGAAAGGTTGTGCAAAACTGTTCCTATTATATTCCAATGTATGCTGCTGATGTCAATAAAATACTATATTGTGAGAGTTCTTAATTGGTTGTCAGATGGCTTGGCTTGCTTTTGTTCAAAATAGGACAAACAGTTCTCTGCAGCCAGGGTACCAGATGCCCGACCCTTAAAAGGAGGACAAGGTCTTGGATTCCTTTCAACCTGGCCTTTCTGGCAGAAAATGGCACATTTGTCTACTCATGAGTAAAGCCATGATACTGGACACTTTCACTTTCCCATGGAGCTCAATGCATATTTTTAGGTTTTTTTGTTTTTTGGCTCTAAACTTTGACAAGAAGGAGATATTTCAAAACCGATTTTTGCATTGGATTCTGCTCTTCAATATGAATCCAACAACATATGACATGATGGGATACTGCACACCATTGCAAAGTTCCAAAATGAAGCCAAAATGGAGGACAGTGAAGTCCTTTTAGAGGACACCCGGACAGAAGGCTAAAAAAGAGGACAAATCTGGAAAAATCCAGTAATATGTTCACCCTGAACACAAGCTGAGAATTGGAAGGTTCATCTGGGAGGTGCAGTTTTGAGATTGTTACTCTTCAGCCGCCTTGGGTATCCTTCCTTTAGGAAGAAAGGTGGGAAATAAATAAATAAATAAGGCAGACATATGATCCACCTCATCAGTCCATCTTTCTGACCATGACGAGAAATTCCATCACAATCTAATGTGATTAAGAATCTGATGGGATTGTCAAATACATTGTGTTCTTTATGCTTAAGATCAGGTTAGCCTTACCGAAATGGGGCCTATGAACACTCACTATTCTCTTACACTGATGTGAAAACTTGGCTCTGTTGCTCAGAGCAAAATCTGCTTTTCCCTTTACACCAAGTCAGGGTGTCAAACTAGTTTCATACAGAAGGCCAAAATTAGTGTTCACGGTTCTTACTGGGGGCTAGAAGTGATATCATTAAGCAGGAAATGCTATCATTTCGCAGGTAATGACCAGAAATAAGCACACCAGAAATAAGCACCTGGACCTTATTAACCACCAAGTGACAGAAGAGGAAAATATGCAAAACTTGATCATGCTGAAAAATATGGGAAAACCCAGTTATTATGTAGGCTGCCCGTTCAGCAGTATTGCTTCTGTTGAGGTGTGTTTATGTAGTAAGGTAAAAATTTCTGCACTTATGCACAAATCTATCTCCAGGTTCTCATATAAGAACTAGACTCCTTCCTAGCGTTGATCTCCAAACATTGGTGGTACCGCCAAACTTGGGACTTGATGGTGTAGTTTCTGAAAGCATACTCTTAATAAAACCCTTCACTTTTTCCAGTGTATGTGAATTTCTGCCCTTTACTCCTAATGTAGTAAATTATTATTAAGTATCACTCTTAGGAGCATCATCTGTTTTGTACCAAGGCTTGTCCCTGAAACCATGTGACCCAAGATTCCTGATCAGCCCCAGTTTGTCTCTGCTGTTTGTCTTCTTGTAATGTACCTTTACACCCGTTATGAGGATGGGCATTTTGCTTGGGATTCTGTATTCATGGAACATCAAGACAGTTTGTATAACAAGTGATCTCAGAAAAAGTTCCTTTTGCAGTTGTGTTAAATTCTTCAGCTGAGTGATTCATCAGTCAGATATTGCGCATGGACAGATAAGATGGGATACATCAGTGAGATGATGAATGTTAAACTGCTGTATAATTTATTGAAGTGACACACAAGCCTATAAGCATCCTAATATTATTGTCAAGATGCAGCTCGGTACATTAATCAGCTAAATGCTAAACAAATTACGCTAATTCTCTGCCTGCAAACAAAAACAAGTAAATGTGCATTTTTCAACATCACTGTGAAAAATTTGTTTCCAGCAATTGTGATTTCAGTTTTCTCACTTTATCTTCTTGGTTTCATAAAGATCAATAGACACTTGGAAACACTTTGGCCTTGGGAGCTTCGGAGCATCCAATGTGGCAGCCCCAGTATGAGTTGCCTCTCTGAAATTTATAATACAGCTTGCCCTGTGTCCCAATATCATCCTCAACCTCACTTTGTGCAGCAGAAAAATGTACAACAGTATTTTATTTGGAGACCAGGTGAGTCATTGAATGCATTAAAGGGAAAAGGGGGCACTCAATACAGGATTATTGTTTTTGGCAGGGACTTTATGGGCACAATCCAGAGTATCTGCGGGTAGTCCTTGCTCTGGTGTAAGAACAATTTGCTCTGGATTGCAATATGAATTTTCCATAGGTTTTCACTAGGTGGTGCAGTAACTACGGGTACACGTAATGTCTCTTATGTGCTCCCGTAGTTACTCTGGATTGTAGGGTATGTTTCTTAAAATGCTCCATCCTGTCTTGGTTCTGTACAATGGAGTCAGTCCTTTCCTGTGCCATCAGGTCTGAACAGAGTTTTGATTCCTTTAAAGGTGACTTCATAAGTGTTATCTTCCTGCATTCCTCATACTGAAGCTTTCAATGGCCCATTATCAGGTAAGTGCAGTTATAAGAAGTACAGAAAAGAGCTATAGGGTGTGATGAATGAAACAGAGTTTTAGCATCCTGAGAGCATTCATTTTCTGTTGTTTTTAAAAGTAAGTGGAATATAGAAGAAAGTGGATGGAGTTTTAGACCTTGCAACTGGATCCAAGTGAATTGCTTCCTTCCAGGTATGGCACAGCTCAGGCTACCAACCAAGAGCTCAAGAGCTTACCAACCCAAACCATATATGTAGCAGTTTGGTTTAAGATACCCGTATCTGTCCATCTACTTCCCTCTACTACTACTTTTCCCTGGATCAGAATAGGAAGATGAAAGTGGATGTGCGTACGGCCTGCTGACTTCAGCTTTAGAAGATCATATGCTGACCTTAACTAGAAGAAAGCTGGGGTGAATAGGGAGAATTACATTCCTTCTTACAACTTGAAACAGAATTCCTCTTGAAACTTTAAAAGTTATGTGGATTGTATCTGGAAAAATTTCTGAAGATGGAAGGGGTTTGGTGAGTCTTCCAGTAAATGGGGGATAAGGCTTTAGGGTTCATTCATCACACCCTGTCCTTCCCATTACAATACTTGACTTCCCAAGTTTTCATTAGCTTGCCCACTTTGTATACTCTCTTGGTTCTCTGTGTATAATTATATTAATCATATGTGGAGATAAACAAAGAATGATCCCACACAGAATGAATCTAACAGTGATAGAAAAGAAGCAAACATGTTAGTTGATTTAAAACTATTGCATTTGTTTAACATTTTTTTAAATCTTGCCTTTTTTGAGATCAGGCATGGCCAGAGGAAGAAAATAGAAGCCAATTAAAATGTACAAACTATTAAAATGCTACTAAATGCCTGGCCCTGTGGCTGACTTTGGAATCAATATGTTCTGCCTTGCTTTTGTGTCAATTAGTGTTCAATTGAAATGGCACCTCTGTCTGCTTGCTAGATTTATGACTGTGCTTGCTGTTTCCTCTCACCATAACCACCAGCTCTCCTTGAATACTATCTCAGGCTACAATCCAGAGTAACTATGGGACCTTTTACACCGATGTAGTTATGGTGCCACCTAGGGGAAACCTATGGGGAATGCATAGAGCAATCCAGAGTAAGTGCCTTTTACATCTTCCCATTGTTACTCTGGATTGTAGGGATTGTCTGGCTAAATGATCTACTATATTTAGATGGTTCTGTGGCGGACCTCCACAGGTGGTGATCCATTGAGACACCAAAAATGTATTGGGTGTGTTGGCACACCAGAGTTTCCAAAAACCTCCAGGCTTCGCCTTGAACTTCCAAAACAAGGTGAAAGGATTTTATATAGGTTTTATATACTGTAAGTGAGATTTGACTTCAAAGATTCCCAGGTTTCTTGTTCATATTGTTGCCCCAGAAGACATTGGTGTAGATGCTATACTGCATTCAGCCACTAGATGTGGTGATTAATGGAATCTAATGACATAGGGCAAAATCCATAGCAGTTACGGGTCCACTCAGTTACGTCACCCTCTAGTGTTATCTTATGGAAAGTCATCTTAACTGCTCCAGAGCAAGGGGCTTAATTTCACTTTAGGATATAGGCCATAATTTCAATTCATTAGATTCCATTATTCCCCTCATTTAGTGGCTGAATGCAGTATAGCAGCTATATCAATGCATCCTGGAGCAACAGAATGCATTGCTATATATGCATAGATATAGATTTTGTTATAATGCCTATACCAATGCATTCCTTGGAAGATCAACAAACCCAGAAGAAAGTCTCTATCTTTAACCCCAAGAAGTTTGCAACCAAACAAGAGGTTTGGTTTAGCAGCACAAAGGCTGGAAATAGGATTTTGGTGCTCCCCCTGCCCCTTGTTACAAGGCATTAGCAAAAAGTCAAATCAGTGGATATCTGTATCTAATTATTTATTAATATACTTTTGTAGGCATGTATTGTTTGTACATATAAAAAGTTTGTACATATATAAAAAGTCAAATCAGTGGATATCTGTATCTAATTATCAATTAATATACTTTTATAGGCATGTATTGTTTGTACATATAACCAGACCAATTAACTTACTTCTCTTGTGGGTGACTGCAGCCAGGTACCATCTTGGGGCAGCTTCTCAGACATCCCTCTGCAGCCTGGCACCTCCCTGGCCACTCTTTTTGTACAACACTGCTTTGTAAGATAACAATCCTCTTTCATTTGTCTATATCTGTGTGAAATGTATATTTAATGTATTTATATCCCAGTTTATAAAATAATAATAAAAGGGTATAAATGTTAAACCAATAAAAAGATCCAAAAACACATACTCCAATGTAAACATACATGCACTATTTCAATGCAAATTGTCTTTGTCTATTCAAATTAAATATCACCTTGATTTATGAATAATGATTTATGAATGGATAGCAATAGTTTGTGAGGATTCTCTGACAGTACTTCTGGCTTACTGTTCTGTCCCTCCTCAAAATCATATCCAGGCATTTCTTTCTGAGTGCAGCGCTTCAGAAAGTTAAGATGGGTGTTCTTTAAAATGTATGCTGCCCTCTCTACAGGTTAATTAGGTAAGCCTGATGATCTTGTCAAAGTGCATGTTAATTTCAAATAGGCTCGGTCTGGCTATTTCACAGTAATCACTTTCTTGACAACTTGATAACAGAAGTGCTCTTCCAATAGAAGTGGGATCTACAATTGGGGTTATGGGTTAACAAAGGTGCACAGCACATGTTACAGAGCTGACAAATGCACCCTTAAGAAAACGATCGTATTTATAAATTGTGTGCTTGTAGGTAAGTAGGTAGGTTTCATGGCATTTATTATTAAAATAACACTAAATGATGTACAGTGGGATCAGGGTGTCTTAGGATTTGGGACCTGCAGACTCCTGAACCTGCAGATCAGACAACATGGACCCTCCAGCAGTGACCAGAGCTTTGCTCCAGTCACCTCTGGATGATGGTCTACATGCTGCCTCCCTCACTCTCGAAAGACTTTCAGGAAGTTTTAGAAAATCACTTCAGTCGTCATTTTTTAATTAAAAAAAATGGAAGTGATATTTTAAGTTTTAAAAGGGCAGGCCAAGGAGGACCAGGTAGAGTACAATTCCTGTTGCTTCTGGAGGATTATAGGGCCCCCGAAATCCACGGATTTCATTATCTGTGGGTTTCCTTATCCTTGGGTGGTGCTGGAAAGAACCTCCACAGCTAATGCAGGACAGCCTGCACTTATTTTCAAATAATTAGAATGAATTTTTTGTTGTGATAGCAGATGAAAGTTAGATCTCAGCTTCTGTACGGGCATCAAGAAACCTTTTAGAAGAGCACCCTTCAGCTTCTCATTTGCCCTGTTCCTGAAGCCTAATATAGTAACGTATAGGCAATCATTATATATTAATTGTTTGGAATGGTTACTACAGGGTTAAATGTGAGGGGGTAGAATTGGGATTCTGTTTAGGGCAAATATGTGACTAGTAGAGGTTACCACTCCAATTACAACTGGCATGCCCTATATCTGGCCTTGACGTGGAAGGAGCTACAGGAAATCTTCAAGTCAACAGAGTACACTTCAAGCCTCTTGTATTATAAATGCACCTTCCTTCGTATATATGGCATCAAGCAATGATGTATACAGCTTGTCTGCACTGTAGATTTTTTCCCCTGCTTTTTGACATTAAGAGCATTGTCTTTCATTTCACAAGTCCTGTGTTGTCTAAGATGCACGAGCATAAAAGTTGGGTATAGATATGAATTCTGGCAGGCTGAAAATTATTCTGTACTTTTGTATGAGGGAAGAACAAATCCCTTTGGCAGAAAGTATTATTACAATTGTCTTCCGTACAGGAGTATGTGCAGCAAAAATGTGCAGCAATTTGAAGATGTGTAAACTCAGAGTAAACCAATATTTCTGGCAGCACAGAATCAAGTTTCTCTGTCGAAGCTTGACACTAATTCACAAGAGAAATTCCTATGCCAGTTTTAAAGTGCTGTGCTAATTATTCATAAGTTTCAATTTCCATAGCAGTGATATTTTTGTAAAGTTCCACAAATATTTACCTTTTGTTTTTCTATCCTGTTGAATGCTGTTGTTTACGTTGCCATTACTTTCTATTCTACCTGTGGCTTCTTCTCCCCAAAGAATCAAATCCAAATGGGTCTAAGAGGAATGTGCGAATAGGTATGATTGTTGATGCCATACTGTCTGTGCGCAAGTGGTTAAGACACTGTGCCTGTTAACCAGCAGGCCAGGGTTCGAGACCCGGATCGGCCCCACAAGACAGGGTGAGCTCCTGTCCTTAGCCCAGCTCTGCGACGCCAGCTGGATCCAATCGTATTGGCTCTGCCTTTCCATTGGACTAATTCAGTGGCGTGGAGAGGGGGGATTTGCTGCTTGGGTAACAGCCTATCCTCCATAACAATCTAACCCAGGATTTCGTGCTTCGCATGCAGCGTATGCAGCACTGAGCATGATATCATAGTCTTCCAAGACTGATGGAGGCCTGCTCTTTTTACTGTCTACCTTAATAAGCAAAAAATAGAAGTTGTTCTGTGTAGCTCCCGTCAGTTCAGTGTTGATCCAACAACACTGGTGCCACTGTAGTTGCACCAATGTGGCACTTTCTGCATGCCATGGGTGAATCTGGAGTAATGAAGGCCTCCTTCAGATAAGGAAATATTTGTTCCGTTGCCCCAACATAAGCCTTCACTGCCCTGCTGAGTCAACTTTGACCTGAGCTAGGAATTTTGTTGGTACAAGTCCTAGAAGACTCAGGTAGAGGCGGGAAAAGGCTACATTGCCCTTTCCTGTCCTCAGTCTTCAGTCCACCATGTCCTGCTCTCTGCACCATTCTGCTCCACCTTTTCCTACTGCCCATATTGACTTATTGGTGTCGGGGCTTCCATGGTGAATGCAGTCTTGTAGGTACTGCTGCTCACATCTTGCAGTGACAGAAGACTTTGCTCTATGGCATGTGACAGCCATAAAGTGCACTCTATCACCATAATGCAAGTTCTAGTGGCTCAGAGACCCAGTAGGATTGGGCTGGAAGGGGAAGAATAATTTGGGGTGCTATTTTTGATGAAAGAGTAGGGGCTCACCCAAAGAGCCTGTTCTCTCTCTCTCTCTCTCTCTCTCTCTCTCTCTCTCTCCTTTCAGACAGCACCTCTTGCAAAGTGTTCAGGAGAAGTCTGATATGCAGGTACCCACAGAGCCTTTATTATATAAGATCCAAATTTAAATTGCCAAGATGCATTTTGCATCCAATGTATTTTTTTCAAGGGTAATCTTAAAAAATTCAAATCTTTCTGTTTTCAATTCTGACTGTCATCAGTGTTCAGAACCTGAGAGACAGGACTAGAAATATAAGGATTTGAAAAATAAAAAAATAAAAAAACAAAGAAAAGCAACCGTGAAGAAACGCTAGCCAGCTTTCCATATATTTTCCTGCAGCTTCTTTGGTACAGTGCTTTTAACTCTGCACTTGATTGACAGCAAAGAAGTTTTTATTCTGAACTGTCAGAATTGGGGTGGGGCAGGATGGGAGAGGAGAGTTGGAGGGCAAGGGCTCCCTTCTGAATTTCCGACTTTCAAGATGAAAATCAACATAAAAGGTAGCACCATCATTTATCAACCTGTGTCTCATGTGGTTAAATAAATGGATTTGCTTTGGGATGAGTTGGTTGGATCATTGATCCCTTGAGCTCAGTACTAACCACAGCTCTCAAGCAAGGGTTCTTCCATCTCTACTAGTGAGTTGCTCTTAATTAAAACTCAAGACCGACTCCATATGTACTATTGCATTCCTAGAATGTGTTAAGAGCACTGCAATTCCTCACCTGGGGACTGTGCTCAGTAATCATGCATTACTTTCTGACCTCCTTAGAAATTTTGGCATGACTGAAAGGCACTTCTGGTTTGCCAGCAAACTGAAAGTGCTTTCCAGTTGCATCTGCAAGAATTTCTGGTATATGGGGAGGCTATGGACTGTACTCACATGTTTCAGAACACCCTCCCAGATGTAACTGGAAAACACTTCTTGTCACATCCATGTTCTCCTCCACAGCCCTCCAGCCATAGGCTTGGCATCTGTGGATATTCAAATCTATAGATGCTGAACCAACGTATAAGGAGGCATGCTATATGGCAAAAATTGATGATTGGAAGTATACATGTCTATCTTATATAAACACAAGATAATGCAGCCGAAAAGAACAGATAGCAAGGAAAGTATACTATTTATGAAACCTCTGACATCACCTCTTTACACCTACGTATGGAAGAGGTACTTGAGAGCAAGGATTACTTTCTATCTTCAGTGATGTCATCGAAGTGGATGACATCATTCAATACTATCACCCACACATTTAATGACAGACCCTACAATCCAGAATAACTACGGGAGCACGTAAGAGACATTATGCACACCCATAGTTACTGCAACTTCTAGTGAAAACCTATGGGAAATTCAAATTGCAATCCAGAGTAAATTGTTCTTACACCAGAGCAAGGACCCCCCGTAGTTACTCTGGATTGCGCCCATAATCCAATACCAACTTGTTTGAAGCAACTGATATTGATTTTGATTATTTAATTGTTTCCTTCATTTTTAGAAAATATTCTAAGCCTTCTTAACCCATTTTAGCTGCTATGAGTTCTATTTCCATAATAACAGCAATGTTTTTAAGATAGTTTTTTTAAACAGCATCACAGCAGTAGACTTTTGATCATCTTGTTTAAATCCTTTGTGGGGATGTTTTTTTCATTTGTTGAAGCTTCCTATTCAGACTGCCAGACAGTTTCTAGTGAAATGTTCTGCGGGTGACTTTATTTCAGAATTTACAGAGCAAATTACTGAACCAGAACCAGGAAGGATTTGAGAAAGCTGGAAGCTTTGCTGTGTGTCTGAAAACAAACTCTGCCTTGTGGTTTCTGCATCTATATTTCAGAGAAGAGACAGACAGACAGACAGACAGACTGATTGATTGATTTCTGTCTGTCCAAATTCTCTCACATGTGTCATTAAGTTTTCTGAGTTGTCATTAGGATTAGGAGCTGACCAAAATGCTGACAGCTATCTTCAGATAGGAGAAACAGATCTTTGGTACATCCTGACCTTTGACTTAGGTCTGCTGCTTTTGCTTTGCAGCTGAAGGACTAACAAATACCCAGAGCCAGGAGCCTAGAAGAGGTAATAAAATATTTATGTTTCAATGTTTTCTTTAAAAATTAGTCTCCCCCTCTTTTTGATGGTTTGTTTTCCGACGATCCACTCTTTCAAAACCTTTCAATTATCCCCAGAACTCATTCATTCAATGCATGTTCATCTCTTTCAACCTCTCTCTCTGCTGTTCTAAAGGCCAAAATTGCCCTCTCTCATGTTCCAGCTCCTGGTCTCTTCCCATTCCTGAAGGAGTTAATGAGAATCCATTTGAGAAATCTTTGTGTGGCAGCAGAAATTTGCAAGATAAAAGGGGCATTTGAAATTTGCTAGCTAAAAAAGCATTGGATGGAACATTAATAGACTTACCCTACAATCCAGAGCAACTACGGAAGCACATAAGAGACTTTACGTGCACCCGTAGTTACTGCACCACCTAGTGAAAACCTATGGGGAATTCATATTGCAATCCAGAGCAAATTGTTCTTACACCGGAGCAAGGACTCCCCGTAGTTACTCAGGATTGCACCATAAATAAGATTGGGGTCCACTTTTCAACAGTTTTCACTTTTGAACAGTGCTCTGGTCCTTAAGCCATCCAATAATTTGGGGATGCTTGTATAAGGCTAGGATAGGCTCTACATTGGTGTTGTCAGTCCCACAAGACAGGGTGAGCTCCTGTCCTTAGCCCAGCTCTGTGACACAGCTGGATCCAGTCGTATCGGCTCTGCCTTTCCATTGGACTATTTCAGTGGTGTCGAGAGGGGGGATTTGCTGCTTGGGTAACAGCCTATCCTCCATATCAATCTAACCCAGGCCTTCGTGCTTCTCATGCAGCGTATGCAGTGCCGAGCATGATACCATAGTCTTTCAAGACGGATGGATGCCTGCTTGGTGTTGATGTATCTTAGGATGGGCTTAGAATATGACAGATACATTGGTGTTTATGCAACATTGATGCATTATGCAACAAATAGCAGACTCCCTTGTTCAGGAGTAAGAAAGGCAGAATTCAGGAGAAGGGTGAAGGTTGATTTGTTCAAGGTATCAAGTTTGAACTGGAAAAAATAAACATATTATGAAGTGACTAAATGGGATTGGATTTGGGAACCATGTAGATGACATTAATTTATGTGGTACTAAGTATGTATAAATTAGCTTACAGATGGTACTTAACGCCTCAAAATCTGCAGCAAAATTACAGTAATCAAATAGATATCTTTCTGTGCTATGGGGCAAGGGGAGCAGATGTATTTCATATTTTTGGAAACAGTCCTAGGTTTTTTATTTATTGGGAATAAATTTCAGCTTTCTAACTATTGAAGAATGAAAATGTGAAGTATTGATAATTTTCCATTTATCTACTATTTCCTTTTATATACTTATCTAGTATTTATGCACTATTTATCTATTTATCTGCTTGCATATCTGATTCACCTTTTCAGAACAGAAAAGGTGAATTATATTGATTTGATCTACAATGGTGGTTCTCAAACATGCACTGGTACCCACTTTTTAGAATGACAGTCTGTCAGAACCCACTGGAAGTGATGACATTAACCTGGAAATGATGTCATGGCCAGAAATAACATCACCAAACAAGAAATTTCCATAAAACAGAGTAAATTAAGGCTGCAATCCTAAAGACACTTTCCTGGGAGTAAGACCCATTGAGCACAATGGGGCTTACTTCTGAGTAGACATGGATAGGATTGCACCCAAAGTTTAATAATGTATTAAAAATGACAAAGAACCCTCATTATTGTCCCAAGCAGTTGCTGATCTTGTTAAAAAAATTTCCTCAACCATACCAAAGGCTACAATACCTATCTGGAGGACACTTACCTGGAATAAACCCCATTGACTAACATTGTTAAAGGCAAATCCACTGTAGCATATAAAAGTACAGATCTCTAACATTTTCCCAAATGTAGTCACATACTATGGCAGTGCCAGATCTATTAAAAATAAACTACACTTTGAAATTAATGAGGGTAACACATGGTAACCCCTCGCAGGTTGCCCTGATAGCCGTGACCAACCATAAGGTGCAGCACTCAGTTTCTATTATCTGACATTGTCTCCCTGGTCATATGGCTGGCATGGGGCATGGATGCTATTTACCTTCCAACCAAAGTGGTACCCATTTATTTTGGTTGGTACCTATTTACCCAACCAAAGTCGTACCCATTTACATGCTTTTGAACCACTAGGTTGGCAGAAGCTGGGCTAAGCACGTGAGCTTACCCCGCCTTGCAGTACTTGGGTCTTGAGCCACTGATCTGGTGATCAGAATTTCGATCAAGCAATGCTCTAACCCCAGTGTTCTAACCACTGAGCCACTGAAACCCCAAAATTAATGAGGAACCACCTGAAATTGGCTCACAATCCACCTAGTGGGTCCTGAACCACAGTTTGAGAACCAGGGATCTACAAAATAAGCCAGGGTTTAAATTATTACAGTTGTGAACGCAAACTGTGTGGATGGGCATCATCAGTGTATTTATTTCCAATGTTATAAATAAAACCCATCTTTCTATGAATCTGTTTAGTGTGTCATCATCTTTTCCTTCAGAAAAATCTGTGCCTATTTTCTTTCTATTTTTAACATAGAAGAGATTCTCACATGGTATTTATTTATTGGACACAGTAGCATAGCTAGAGGGGGTGCAAAGCACTAAGCTTTACATGGCAATTTGCTGCATCATGTAAGTGGCCCCCTTGGAGCCATGGGGGTGGGGGTTAGAGCAAAACAGAGGCTTTTACACCCCTGTGAAGCACCAAGCAAAAATTTAATGCATTGCACCTCCTCTAACTATACTTACCTTTGTTGGGAAATTGGCAGACATGATAAATGTAGGACATCCAAGAAAAATGTAGGACATGACAAAATAAAAGCTAAAAAACTCATGTCTATTGTTTCCATGTGCTTAATTTAAACACTATATTACTGATTATTAAGTTTAAAACTATTATATAATTTATTAGATACAATTACAAGATGGCTACACACTGCCTGCTTAGAAGAAAAAGGAGGATACTGAAGTTTTTTCAGGGCACAAGGCTAAAATCCAGGACGTGCCCTGGAAAAACAAGACATATGATCACCCTTTCACATGGCGGTCATGAGCACTACCTTAACTCCAGAACCCAGCTCAACTAGGCAGGTGGTTGACATGCCTCTGTAGAAAATGTTTGTTGGACCAGTAGACCTGGACTCCCATCTGGATTTAGAACCCAGATCTACCTGCTGGGTAGACCTGAGCTCCCATTCCAATTCTTCTCTTTTGCGCCTGCCAGTGGGCATTTCCCTTACCAGAGGTTCTCAATCTTCCTAATGCCATGACCCCTTTATAAGTTCCTCATGTTGTGGGGACCCCCAACCATAAAATTATTTTCATTGCTACTGCTGCAGTGCTATGCACACTTTCCTGGGAGTAAACCTCACTGAACTCAATGGGAATGACTTCTGAGTACACATGCATAGAATTGGGCTGTAAGGCTGCAATCCTAGCACTTTCCTGGGAGTAGCCCCATTCACTATTATGGGACTGACTTCTGAGGAGACCTCCATAGGATTGGGATCTCAGGCAGCAGAGCCAGCCACTGTTTCCTGGGAGTAGTCCCATTCACTATCATGAGACTAACTTCCGAGTAGACATGCATAGAACTGGGTTCTAAGGCTGCAATCCTAGCACTTTCCTGGGAGTAAGTCCCATTCACTATCATGGGTCTGACTTCCGAGTAGACATGCATAGAACTGGGCTCTAAGACTGCAATCCTAGCACTTTCCTGGGAGTAAGTCCCATTCATTTATCATGAACAACAACAGCATTGAGGGGGCTTACTTTTGAATAGAGCGCAGGGCACAACGGTCAGTGCACAAGCGGGGCGCTCACTAGACAGCCCACCCGCCAGAGCTCTGGTGCCACACTCACACCTCAGCGCGCTTAACACTCTCAGCCAGCAGGTGCACTGAAGATCTGGGGGGAGGAGGAGGCTGCTGTCTGTGGTGAGTGTATTGGGCGCCTCCCCACCCCAAGGCTTCACATCGGTCTCATACCAGCTCAGAGACTCCTTCTGAGCCGCTTTTCAGAGGCTTCTTCCAGCCACAGCGGCTCCAGCGTTTCTGCCAGGTCTTCCCACCTGGCCCCCTGCACCAGGGGTCTTAAGGCGACCCCCAAGAAAGCTCCAGGCAACCCCCAAAGGGGTCCGACCCTGACTTTGAGAAACACTGCCTTACACCTTTGTTTTCTATCCTGGTGAGCACCATTCCCCACCAGTGAAATAGTTTGTGGGATCACAGCCCCCCCAGCTCTGCCCCTGTATGGCACAGAATGGGAGAAAGGTTGTCTGAAATTCTTCCCCAATAATGTTTTGCTTGCCCGTTCCGGATGAAATATACCTTCCATTCACAGCCCATATGGCAGATAGTTCAATATGGATATAAGCAATGCTCTGACAAGGAAATGGTGAGGATTTATTTTACTAGTATACATGGAAAAGTTATTTACCAACTTAATTTAGTGCCAGGTTCATCACTTGCCTCTTGAGAAATTAGGACTCACAGTTTTAATCCATCTGCCATTTCCACGGTGCTTACTTTAACAAGATTAATTAGTCTACTACCTGTGCACGGGGCTCTTCACTTCTTCACTGCTAGTTGCCAGCTCAGCAGGTGTCTTTCCCTTTATCCATCTATTGTAACCAATTAATTAACATTTATATTGCAGCTTCTAGCTTGAAGTAAGCAGTTAGAGTGATTTCTTGTTCATTGAGCCAGAGAGTTTAAATAGGTCAAGTTCCAAACCACCGGATAAGTTTCATTCTTGACTGATTCATCAATGCCCATTTCTTGCTGGGAAGATTTCTCCAACTTCCGAACGACCAATAAAAAAAAGTGTGTGCTTATTTTAGATCCAAGTTTTGGAAGAATATTTATGGATTCCTCTCTCCAAAGCAAGCTGTCTTCCAGATATATATCCACTGCCAACAAAAGGCCTGTCTATTAAATCTTGCTTGGCACTTGCTTCCCTGCAAAAATATTATGCATTTGCAATGAGACTGAATAACAGGGTTTGGTGGGTTAACACTGGAGCAGAAAGAGGCAAGATTATGCTGACTCGGGGAGCAATCATGACAAATATCGCCAGCTCTGGAACCTTCCTTGCTTCTAAAAGGACAAAGAGAAGCAACGGAGGCCAAATATCAGCACTGTCAATTTGTTTACTCCAGAGTTTATGAAAATTGCTTCCAATGTATTGGATTGCTAATGAAACGCTGGATACATTAATAACACTAATAATTGTTGGAGTGTATTATCTTAATCATTGACTACTTGTTCCATTTTGATTTGTTGAGACTTGGGCACAATTCACAGATCCTAAACCTTGCTTCAAGCTGAAAAGCTCAACACAGAGTCTTTCAATTCTGTACTGGCAAAACAGCTGACCTATCTAGAATTCCTTTGCTTTTTTAAACTTCCAGGTTCTGTTTGCTTTTTATTATGATTTAGACATGCATTACCTAACAAAAGCCTCTAATTTTAGAGTGCATAGAAAGCAGCCAATTTGAGATAAAAATAACTCCCTGTATAATTTAAGTAGCATAATTTAAAACACAGAGACGGGGTATTTAAGGGGGCTAATGAGAAGAAAAAAGAAACTGGGAAATGATGTGAGAGTAAATGAAAACTGTGAATCAGTTGTCTTAATCTAGGCAGTTGGACTAGAAACTGCTTCTGCCAGTATTGGGCTTGGATGGCTGTCAAAGCAAAAAGGAGACAATTAGATCTCCTGTTCAACCTTAGTAGTAGCATCAGATCAGTGCCCCCCTTCACCTTGACACATATTAAAAATATTTCCATAAGCTGGGACTTGTCAGGCAAAAACGATATTTGATATGCATACATTTGTCTCGGGAAATGTAAGCCTGTATCAGTGGTGTCACTAGAGGGGATGTGGAGAAGTCAGTGTTGG
Source organism: Cryptoblepharus egeriae (assembly GCA_030015325.1). NCBI lineage: Eukaryota > Metazoa > Chordata > Lepidosauria > Squamata > Scincidae > Cryptoblepharus > Cryptoblepharus egeriae. The sequence goes on from JAREYC010000007.1 coordinate 59,358,357, forward strand.
AGGGAGCCTCACCCCTCCATGTTTTGCTCCATCCCAACCTAGAATGGCTCTGAAAGAGTGAGTCTCCCTCCAAGATCCACCCCCTCTACCTCCATCACCTCTAGCTATGCCACCAGCCTATATGACTAGTGAAAATTCGTAAACACACTTCTAACACCTGGTTCACACAGGTATGTATATCAATTAAATGGATGCACCAAAAAGATGTGATAATATGAAAGGATGGTGTGATAGCTATGGTTGCCCATTGGCACACACCATCAGTTGATGAACGTGTTCAGAGGGGCTCCAAGAGGAATTTTATCAGGGGTCCCAAGTTTCTTTTGATTCTTAGCCCAAAAGGGGAAGGGATAAAACAGAGCAGGGAAAGGCGGTGCAAGGATGGGCAGAACAGAGTGAGGGGGGAAACAGTATAGGGAAGGGTAAAACTGCCAGAAATATCTTTTGATCCCAGGCCTACTGGGCTTCCCAATGCACAACTCAGATCTACAGCATATGCAGGATACTGTAATACAGAAAATCAAACACATTCCTAAGTCATTCTAAAATCTTTTAAATACAGAAAATCATTGCAGAAAACTAGCATCATCATATTTAGAGCCACAAGCCAAAGAGCTACTATAGCAGGCTAGTTTCCTCCCTGGTTTGAGATGGTGTTAAGGGGAGCGATGTATGCATTTCTTGGCCCAGCACATATGTCACATATGGCTCTCAGTATCAGCAACAGTAGCCACACCCAGCATCACACAGAATGACAAGCTGGACAGATGAGATAGAAAATTTAAGATTTTAGGAAATTTCTTAGTCTTCTCTTTTGGCACCTGGGTCCTCTTTTTCACCATGGATCTTGGTACAAATTTACCTTTACCCCTATCTCAAAGGTCCTGTATGTCCATGAATCAGTCATCAGCTTTAATGAGCTTAGTAGAAGTTCCCCATAATGTGTGAATATATGTTTATTTTTAAGTGCACTGAATATGGTGGTTGGATGAGTAGAAACTGTGTTAATAAAAACTGTCCAGGAAATTATGGGTGTCAAAAGATGTCCAAGAAACAGATGGTAGAAGCTGAGGAGTGGTAGGGAGTATAGATTGTTTAACTGGAACTGCATCCACACATACAGCACAGTTCTAACTATCTCTACTTGAAGTAAGCTCCATTGTTTTCAGTAAGTCTTACTCCCAGGAAAGTGTCTTTAGGACTGTAGTCTTGATTTCTAAACATACCCAGGAGATAACGTTGATTTATCTTTAGTTCTGACATTGGTCTCAATGTTCTTTTTATGTTGTTGCAAGCTTCTGACTTTGAATGGAGACGGATGGAGGACCGTAGCCATCTTTTCTGCCTAATTTGTAGCAAAAGGTTTGGAGAATCATGCCACATTGTTGAAGCAAAACAGCATAGCTGGAGTTATTCCAGTTTTAGAGATGGTTTGTCAAATGTCCCCTGTTTTACAATGCACACTATGTCCTCTAGTGGCAGGAGAAGCATAAAACTCATCTAGAAATTATTCATTTTTGAATACTGCAATGAACATTTATTGTACACTTGCTACTACAGAATTTGGGTCAACCACCAACGTTTCCCAACCCTGATCCAAAAATATCTGGAGGCCACCAGAACCTCTATCATGTTTTTGATGGAGTCATCATGTGTATTCTTGTATCTATATGACCATACTATTAAAACCTTCCCGTTCCCATGATATGCCTTGTATACCATTCATACCCCCATTATATTTTTTGCCTTTTATGCCAATCATCTTCATCCTTGCTAATGGAACATTCATCTATAAATAGCAGAGATATTAATAGCTGACTCTGCTAACCGAAACTTGAAATTATGCTGCAATTCTAAAGAATCTTTTCTGGGAATACACAATGGGGCTAACTTTTGAGAAGACATGGTTAGGATTGTGCTCTATATGGGCCTCATAATCGTCATAATTTCATTGTGAGGTGGAGTCGAAACTGTTCATTTCCAGTCTGTCTGGTGTGTGTGTGTGTGTGTGTGTGTGTGTGTGTGTGAGAGAGAGAGAGAGAGAGAGAGAGAGAGAGAGAGAGAGAGAGAGAGAGTGCACAATCCTAACCGTGTCTACTCAAAAGTAAGCTCCATTGTGTTCAGTGAGTCTTTAGGATTGCAGAGAGAGAGAGAGAGAGAGAGAGAGAGAGAGAGAGAGAGAGAGAGAGAGAGAGAGCCATCCCTGGTGAAAGGCAAAATCCATATGCTCATTCTAGCAACATTTCTGTAACAAAATAATAATTCATATGAGCAACAGTAGTACCAAGAATTACTATTAATATTTTAATATGAACTTAAGACCACAAAGTCCATAAATATTATAAAGTGGATTTAATATGGACTTTAGAGCACTTTGCCCTATTACAAGCAAACACAACAATGTAATTCAGAGTTTTTTAATTTTCTGGGGATTGCCCACCTTCTCAAATGCTCACCTTACAGAAGAAGGTTCAGAGGCACCATTCGGAAACACAGCAGCTAAGTAGCTCAGGAGAGTGGCTGCTGTGTCCACAAAAGTGGCATAGCCAGAGAAGGGGTGCCATAACATACTGTGTAAAAGGCCTATCCCACACACAGTTGGACCTATTCCGGACAGTGACGGCAATGCACTGGAGATGCCATTGCACGCTACTGGTTTATAATTTTAATTGATGATATTCTCCATTCTGAGGAGTTGGCTAGCTGCACAAGAAGCCATAGGGCCAACTTCTCTGTATTGGTCCTATTTATTTTGCAGGAGAGCAAATAATGTGTTGGGGATAAGGTGTTTAGTGGAGACAATGTCATATGTACAAGATAAAGAAGTATGGCAGAGCACAGGCAGTTCGGACTACAAATCAGTTTATGGGAAATAAACTCCAGTCATGATAACAGTTCCGTCAGGGTTATATCACTATATCTGACAGGGTCAGGTTTCCCCTAAAAGTCGTTTAGCAGGGAACAGTACCCTCATTTTTCTTAATTTCTTCCTTCTTCTCAGCCCCATTTCTAGAGCAGGAATTTGTTTTCGGCAACAGTAATGATAAAATACAGCAGACATTTTTCCTCATAAAGCAACCTGTCCTCATTTTTGTTTCCTCTGAATGCCTTTCAAATTCTGAGTGCCTTCTCAATAATGAGGTGCTCAGAGTTGAATATTTTGGAATACTTAATAATGCTGCGATCTAAAGCAGACTTTCTCCGGAAAAAAAAACTCCATGGAAAGTTGCACCCTCAGCATTAAAACAAAACAACCACCTTCCTCAATTAAATTATGGGAAATTGTCAGTGTTAGTGGGGTGTACATGTACAGATCATAGACATGTATACATTAGTAAGATATACATGTCCTGCTTGCCCTGGGGTAAGCTTCAGCCACAACTATGGTCAATAGGAATACTGCTGGTGCAAGATCAATTAAGTTGATCTGTGTTGACCTGATCTGCCAATAAATATGGTGCACATCAGGGCCACCAATTCTGCCCCCCTCTCGGGCCCGATCTGCCCACACCTTGCACCTCTTGCTTCCCTCCCATGACCCATTCAGTCGTTTCCCTTCCCTCCCCTAGCACAGCAGTTCTCAAACTTTGGGTGGTGACCTGATTTTTGTGGGTCATGAAATCAAATAAACTAATTGCCTCAAACCTGGAGGCTATTGAAAAATCAGTTATTGTAGCTGCTAATTCCCCTGCAAAGTGCTTGGTTCCAGCAGTTTGCAATAATGTGTAAATATAAAGCAGTGATTTTCAACCTTTTTCATCTCATGGCACATCGACCATGTGGTAAAATTGTCAAGGCACACAAACTTTGGACAATTGACAAGACACAACGTGATGCTGGTGGGAGATTAAATTTCTTAATAACCCTATTAATAAATGATGTTTGTTTATTTAATTAATAAATACATTTGTCAAACTCCCAGGGCACATCTTTTGACCACTCATGGCATAGCTGAAGTTGAAATCAAAGATACAGAAAGATACATGCTTCAGGGTCTTTTTCTGGTCATTATTATTTATAATCAAATACAATATTATTTTCTAAATCTTTTTTTAAAAGGCTGTAAACCAAAGTGAGTCCAGACAGTGACATTTATAAAAGAGGGTCCCAGTGCTAAAAGGTTTAGGAATCACTGCCCCAGTGTAGTCCCACCAATTCCAATGCAATCAAGAATTCAGCCAATACCCTAATACAGTTAGAGTCTGACAGCACACTCCTAACTCCAGGTTAGGCTGGCGCATATCCTGTGCTGGCCAAGGATGTCACAAAAGGGTCATTTTTGCACCAGTCCTGGAGTGGTTAGGCCAGTGTGCAGTCATGCGCTGGCCTCCACATGCTACAGTTGGAACTGGGAGACAGGTTAGTTGTACTGGACTAAATTGGTTAGGACTGCACCCTGCTTCTTCTTATTACCCCAAACCATTATTGTCACCATCCCTCCAAAACGTCTATTGTCATTCAGTCCTTGCGCTTGGGATTTTCGAGTTCACAGTTTCTATTTCTTGAGTATATTTGTTTTCTTTTATTACCCTCCATGCAGAAAAGAAGAGATTAGTTTTGTGAGCACAATCGAGATCAGACTCCAAAGAAAATTCATCCACAAGAAAACTGAAATTCTGCTGCAGATGACAAAGCAAGTTGCTTCCCTTTTGTGCTCCTCTTACCTGAAGAGCATCAATAAAAGCAGAAGCTACCTGTTGCACCCTATTAGTGGAAAAGATTACAGTGTATTGTCTGAACGCATGTATCAGGCTAGGAGAGCTTTACTTCAAGGATAACATTTGAGACTTTAAGTGAATCTTTCCTTATGACTCTGAAAGTAAGGCTAAGTCACAGAAGAAAAGCTCTGGAAGCGAAATATTCTGCTGAATGACTTCAGTGGCAACATTCATTGCTTGCTGTGATTTACAAAGTAACAAAAAATGATCAAGGAATGCTGATCATCTATCTGGAGCATGGATGGTAGCAGCTGTTATAGGATCAACCTGCTATATATATAGGATCAACCTGCTCTATACAGTGTAGCCCTAATGGGGAACCACAGGCAGTGGCCCAGTAGGTCAAGGAAGCTGCTACAAATGGTTTGAGAACTACTGGACAACAGACTTGTTTGAAGAATGAGAATTATCCATACAAACAAATGTGCACATACACAGTGGCATAACTAAGTACGTTACGTTAAAAATGCAGGGGATAGCAATTGGACTGGGGATAATGCAGGGGATAGCAATTGGTTTTAATGAGGCATCAACCTGAGTTTGACACTTGTAGCCAAAATTGTGAAAACTAGTGCTTTTTGAATAATTATTCAAAATTATGTTAAATACTATGTTATACAGTATACTGTTCATGTTATACCATCATGTTATATACTGTTTGATGTGGAATTTAATGTAGAATACCGTGAAATGAACTGTGCCAAAATATCCTAACCTAACCCTACAAACCAGAGTAACTACAGGAGCACATAAGAGACATTACATTTACCCGTAGTTACTGCACTACCTAGTGAAAATCTATGGGAAATTCATATTGCAGTCCAGGCAAATTGTTCTTACACCAGCGCAAGGACACCCCATAGTTATTCTGGACTGCACCCTAAGTCTACCAAAGGTTAAAGCCAAATATCCAGAAAATAAAAACACAACTGTAGTATGTAACAAAAACTGGATTTGTTTTTAACTCAAAACTGGCCAATGTGGCAGATTGTTCTGAGAGCCAATTAGGTGTTATTAGGATATAGCAAGGAGACAATAAGGTAATATTGGGGAAAGCCTGGGGAGAAAGAAGGTGATGAGTTTTGGAGTGGGTGGCGAAAGAGTGGGATTTCCCCCCATTTTAACTTTTTTAAAAGCTGGGCATGATGTCACTTCTGGGGCATCATTTAGAACTCGGCACAGGATTACACCAAAACTAGTTATGCCCCTACATAAACACATCACAAACAGATGCACATGGAAAGAGGTGAAATTCTGTGGAATGTGAGTTCAAAGGCACACGGAATGGAAGAAATAACATTAGTTATTATGTAACAAACGTCTTACTTATTATGTAAAGTACAATGGCAAATCACAGCAATCACCTTGCTTATAGGGTATTGAGTTAATTGGAATATTGTGGTGAATGATGTTTACGTAACAGAATCTATGCAACTTAATTTGAGAAACGCAATTGGTGACTGTTCTCATGTGAAGCCAGATGCATGAGATGTGGCTGAATTTGTGCTCTCCCCAGGCTACTGAAATAAGGAAAAGATGCCAACTTGGGATGACTGGGAGGAATGGAAATGGTAATGGAAGATACTGGAAATGGTGGAAATGGTAGATATTGTATGCACACTTACTTACCTGGGAGTAAGTTCCACTAAGCTGAATATGAATAGCTATGCATATGATTGTGCTAAAAGAGGGTGAACAGAGCATAATGTGAGAAGATGGGGGACCAGCATAAGAAGAAGAGGCATAACTAAGAATGGTAGGGAATAACTGGGAATGCTGTACAATTCCCAGAGAGGGAACCCAGAACGAAGTTTTAGAAGCTCCTCAATGGCCTTTGTAAGTGGCACTTCCCTGTCTTTTTTACTCATTCCACCCCAAATGACTCCAAAGGTCAAGTTCCTACTTTCAGAACTCTGCTGAGAGTACAATCCTAACTATGTCTACTCAAAGTAAGCCCCATTGTGTTCAATGGGTCTTACTCCCAGGAAAGTGTATTTAGGATTGCAGCCTGTGTGTCAGAAAAAGGATGGACAACCTTATATCATCTATTCACTGTCTTCACCCACTATGATTTCTCACAAATATTGTTGCTGAAATGTAACGTAACTAGAAATATTCAAATATATGCCAATATATTTGCAAGTAACATGGACTGACTTAGTGACAGCAGGGCTTCTCAGGAACAGCAGAGACATACCCTTTCTAAAGAGGGCAATTGAAGGGGCTGGGTCCTTTTAGCATCCCAATCCTCCTCTGCCTGGCAGTTATGCTGAACTGAATCATTCAGAAACTTCACCATTTGAGGGGGATCCTGACATGCTTGACACACGATGACAAAGTAATGTGAGCTGAAAATAGACCCTGCTAAATCTGTATGCAGCATTTGGGAACAAATATGAATAGGAGAACTATTTTGGGAGCAAAAATAGAAAAAAACTATTCAGAAGCAATTACCTAAGAAATATAAAAAGGGATGATGAGTGGAGCTCCACAATGACAGATGTCATTGTCAGCCATCTCATGTGCAGCCTTTATTTAGTGATTGTCCCACAGATAAGATGCAGGTGTGGAGATGGAGGCATTCTTGTTGAAAGAATCACCGAACTAACCAGCAGGAGAAAACAGATGGAAAAAGGGTTAGAAGGAAGATGAACATGGCAAACAAAATTAAGTGTGCATGCACTCATGTACACACACATACCCCCTCCCCAACTCAGATAGGGTTCAGCCATCATATTTTTGGCTGGGTGAAGGACTGTGAGCATAGGTGGACTGGTGCCTTGGGCCAGGTGATGTGGTGTTGCTCTCATGCCATCCCCTTCCCCATACATGTGCCTGAGCTGTTACCACCTCCTTAGCCTACAAATGAGCCCAGACCCAGAAATGGTTCCATTTGCTACCTTGATCTACCTGCATGAACCTTTGTTCCAACCCCAAAACTGACACTGGTCTCTGATCAGTTGATTGACGGAAGCAGTGGGGGAAGGCACAGTCACCCTGTGCATGGCTGACTAGCCAACTGTGAATGGATTGACCAGGTAGTGTGTGCACCACATTTGGATTCGGACTAGAGGGATTTGTATCACATATCTCCCCATGCCGTCCTTCCTGGGAGGTTCAACTTCCTCTTCATGCTCCTATCCTACCTAGCAATCCATTACATTACTAGTGTAAATCTATATATGGCTAGTTTGCTCTTTGAATTTCATGCATGATTACCCCTCCCTTTCATTACCCTCTCTCCAATGAATAAACTCTTTCCTGTTTGTCCAAATATCAACTTCTAGCAAGATGTGCCATGATTACATTAAAGGTCCTGACAGTGGTATAGCTAGAAGGGGTGCAAAGTGCTTTGTTTTGCAAGGAGCCTCACCACTTCTGCCCCACATAGCCATTCCAGGGGTGGCAGGAGAATATTTTGCTCTTGCATATTGCAGTGATGCTCCCTGCAAAATGTAGTGCTTGGCACCCCCTCTAACTACACCACTGGGTCCTTACATCCACCTTCATTATGGACCTCCTCTGATCTACAACAGTCCTGTTTCTGCTGTAGCACTTCGCAGCCATTTGGGGTTTATCCCTCTAGTTGGCCATCTACACCTCATCCCACCAGTAGCATAGCTGGGTGAACAGGAACCCTAGACTGGGTGATGTGATGATGACCTCTCTTCCATGCATGCATGCCAACAGATGGGAGTTGTAGTGGAGATGGCATAAAAAAACCCAGTTCATGAGGCTCTCCCGGCTCTGATCTAGTTCTGCTATTGCATCGGCTGTGGACTTGAGACTGGAATGAATGTTCAAGAAGCACGCTCAGACAGTTAAAAAATTCAAAATTAATTAAATGATAATTATTTGCTGTTCCAAACCTATCACTTCTTACCAAGCTATTTTGGTGACTATCTCATGGCATCATTGTTGAGCCAACCCTGTCCTTAATGGTCATTCACACTTGGAGCACAATCCTGCACTGATTCTTCTGATGTCAAATGGGACTCTCTTCCAGGTGAGCAAGCATAGAATTGCAGCCTTAATGTGAGAAGAGGATAAGCTGTAGTTGCTCCTCAAAGGAACTCCACTGTGCAGCTGACACCTTGTGCCAGTCATTTGGATGATCCATATGTCTCATGCCAGTCATTGTGATGATCCATATGCTCCGTGTGACACGATGTTGTCACAGCAGACTGTGGGCACACCCACTGGCCACCGCCATGAGGCAACTGCACAGGGGAGCAATTTTAGTGCAACCTGTTACATATTCTCTTTTTGAATTAAAATAATGATAAACTGGTTCTAATTCATAGTGATCATTCCATGGCACTTTTGTTTCACAACCAATAGGATTAGGATACAATTGGCGGGGCAGTGGCATAGCCAGAGGGGGTGCAAAACAAAGTTTTGCAAAGAGCCTCAGTGCAGTGTGCAAGTACCCCTATGGAGCATTTCCATGCCCCTACAACAAAAAGTTTTCTATTTTTGAATATTTTGAGACAGGTAGTCCTGCAGAGGTTTTTCCAAACTCCCCAGATACTCCAAGCTCCTGGTTAGTAAAAAATTCCTGTCCTGTGACCAACAGCAGCACAATGCTGGTGATCACATTGCTGCCCCTTCAAGCAGTGATTTTCAACCATTTTCATCTCATGGCACACTGACAAATTGCTAAAATTGTCAAGGCACATCATCAGTTTTTGAATCATTGACAAGGCACGCCATGCTGCTGATGTGGGGCTCACATCCCCCCTTTGGCCCTAAAAATAACTTCCGTGGCACACTTGCAGACCATTTGCAGCACACCAGTGTGCCTTGGCACACTGTTTGAAAATCTCTGCCTTAAAGGAATAGGGACAGGACTTCCCTGGCAGGGGCATCACAACCCCCCAGTTTGAGAAGCCCTACTTTGCAGTATAGTTGTGCATGCATAAGACCTAAGAAAGTTGCATTTCCTTTAAATGATCTTAGAAAGCGCAACTCTGCATTCCATATCATGCCCTGCACTTTCTCAGCAGATTCATGGAATCCCAGCACGCTGAAGCCTTTTGATATCACGAGATGAAAACAATCTGTGTCTACTGAGCTGGTGCTAAAATTGGGATTTAAAGATGAAAAAGGGGGGGGGGGAGAGAGAGAGAGAGAGACCTGTTAGAAGCTAAAACTGACAGTAAATTTATCATTAATAGAAAAACACGTATTTTGCTGATAATAGGGAAATGGAAGGAAAGACAACACAATTATGTTTCCAGCTGAGCCAAGATTTGGTGTGTTCTGACAAATGTAAATGAAGTCAGCAGGAGAGAGACAAAGAGAGAAATTGGTGACTGAGGCAAACATGAAAAACAGATTAAAAAATTCCCATCCAGAAACAAACCATCCAACAAGCTGGTTAAGAAATTTTTATCTGACCTTTAATTTGAAATAGGGAATACAGTGGATCCTCTTTATCCATGGATTTAGGACATGCAGATTTCACCCACTATAGATTCTGAATTTCACCCATTGTGGGTTCTGAACTTGGGGCAGAAAGTCCACTCAGGACCTCCTGGGCACAACTGGAACCTCATTCTGGTTGTGAACAGTAGGCTTTTTAAGACCTGCAAAGGCTGTGCAAGGTCTCTAAAGGTCTCAGAGAAGTCCCAGAAGCATTAGAAGGCCACTTGTGGTTTTCATGAAACCAAAATGCCCTTCTGATGATTGCAGGGGGCTTTCTGAGGCTGTAGAAGCCAGGTTTCTGAAAATCCTGTAGGGCTCTACAGGATTTAGAATGGCATCATATGCAATTGGAACAGGGTTCTGGTCATGATTGAAGATTTTATGGAATTTACCCACATATTTTATTCTTATCCATGTGTTCCAATATCTGGGGGGAGATCCAGGAATGGATTTTCCATGGATCCCAAGGTATCCTGTTCAAGCAGCCACAAAGACAGGGCAGAGAAATTGCTTTTCCCCAACATGGAGATAGACCACAAGGAATGCTGTACAGTTGAATTCTTGCTTGTGACAAACCATTTGCAAGTTACAAATTTATGGGGCTGAAGTGATGGTTAGGAGATGGATGGATGCATAAGTTGAAGGGACTTCATTTCAGTGTCAAAACACTCAGCTTGCTATGCTGTGCACAGGTGGGCTCTTACCGGTTTGGGCCGGATCACCCGAACCAGTTGTTGCCATTCCCCTGCCGCTAGAGAACCAGTAGCTGCGGGGGATGGCAAGAACGGGGCAAACCGGTTCAGGGGAATTTTGAAATTCTCACCGAGCCAGCTGCAATTTTAAAATTGCGCTTACTACGCAAGCGCCAGCGTTGGCCAGCCAGCTTCAGGGCAGGCACCGCGCAAGCACCAAGATTGACGCAGGTACAGTGCCTGTCTTGAAGCTGGCTGGCCAGCTTCAGGGCAGGCACCGCGCAAGCACCAAGGTTGACGCAGGTGCAGTGCCTGTCTTGAAGCTGGCTGGCCAGCTTCAGGGCAGGCACCGCGCAAGCACCAATGTTGATGCAGGTGCGGTGCCTGTCTTGAAGTTGGCCAGCTTCTAAGGTTCTATAGAACACTTTGCTAATGAGCACCTGGTTCTGAGAACCGGTTACTAATGGGACATAGAACCTGTTGTTATTTTAGGTCATTAGGACATAGAGCCTGTTGCTAATTTATTTGCATCCCACCACTGGACATGCCCTAGGGTTGCAGTAGAAAGGATTGGCCCTTTTCTGCTTTCCTAGAGACTTTATAGCTATCACTTCTCCTTTCCTCAATGCAAATCACAGGTGGTTCCCAGCGAGTCTAGTCAAATACCACTTTTGTTCCACCTTGTCTCATGTTGCCTCGGCTTTGTTCTCCATTTTCATCTCCATCTGACAACAACATTCCTGTCTTTGTTGCCCAGACAGTGGGAGGACCAAAGCTAACAACAATTCTGTGTCTCTTTGAAAGGACACATGCAGGTTATCTAACGCCGAACACTCATCAGTTGTAAGATCACCTCCTCAGGATTTTCAAAGCCAAAATCTACTGCAATGCAGTTCTTTGGGAAAGGAAAAACACAACAACCCTCAAATTAGTGCTGTTTTGTTCTTGAACTTCTTCAGTTGTCCCCCTCCCCCATATGTGTGTGTGCGTGATATAGCTAAGGGTGTATTGGGGGTTGCAGTTGCACCAGGCAGCAAGTTTTAGGAGGGCAACAAGCTGTGCATGAAACCAGTGGCTAAAATTGTGACATAGTGTATGTATGAAGAATAATACTATAATGTTATATATCATTGGAAAGGTATTTAATGCAGAAGCCAATGAAAGAAACCACATTGGAATTTCTATATTCTATTCAAAGTTATGGCCATTTAATCAGGAATTTTGAATTAAGTTAATTTTGAATTTTGAATTAAGTCAAAATTAAGGAATTTTGAGTTAAGTTAATCAATTTCTTAACTCAAAACTGACTCATGAGACTGATTGTTCTGAGATCCCATGAGATGTAATTATGATACAGTGTTGAAAATCATAAGGTGTTAATATGAGCCAGTTCCCATTTCCATATACTGTGTATAAGAGGCATTTCTAAATGGTTCTCCTATATTTAGCAGGGAGGAAATCACCATCTCGCTTTGTCCCACTACACTGTCTCTGACCAATAAGTGCACTTTTTATTTATTTACTTAATTAAATGTCATCTTGTTATTGGGAGAGGCAGCACATGGGTTGTGATCTGCTCTGGTGTTATGTGAAAGGGAAAAGAGCACCTCTATCTACACTATCCATACCGAAGAGAATCTTGAATAGATGGGAAGATGGGATGTTGGGGTGATATAAATGGAGAAGGATCCAAGTCTGTGTTCTGCTATAACTTCTGACCTGGAATGTTTGAATTCCAAGCTATGGAATGAGCACATTTTGTAACCTTTGGCTGATTAGGGCTGAGATTTGAATTGATATCACCAGAAGTGACACCACTTCCTGCCAGGATGTCACTTTCAGGTTAATGGCATCCCTTCTGATGGGTTCCAACAGGTACTCATTCTAATGTGGATTTTCCTGCATTTTCATTTTTTAAAAGTCTGGGCATGATGTAACTTCTGCGGCTTCAATATGTCCATGGCATTGGGCTACATGATCATTACCTACCTGTGGTTCACAGGGCTGTTGTAAGAATTACAAAAAGTAATTGCATGCGTTTTTGTATTCTTATAGGGGAAACACTTTGAGAAACACTCTGAGCAGATGGAAATGCTAAATATTATGATGATTACTGTGGGTGTGGATTCAGAAAAGTATTTACATTTCCTTGGCATGGAAAGATCATCCTGTTTTCTCCTTTGGGAATTGCATGGAATGCTATTTGCATGTGCTTGTCAACAGCCTGATTAAGAAAGTTATCCATGGGTTTATTTCGGCAGTTTTACCTGAACGTTCTGTCTACTGAAGATGCTTGATGAGGCCTTTGTTTCTATTTGTCTCAATTAATGTTTCAAAAACTCAGGCTGCTTTTATTTTAATTCATCTTTTCTTCTTTTCTGGGGATCATCAGCCTGATTTGTTGCCTGCAACAGAGCGCCTAATTAAATTCACAAGGACGCAAGCCAGCCCTTATATATCTGAACTACAGCAATGCTCTAAATAACTGTAGGGTGGCACCCAGAGAAATCCATCACAAATTGTCCTATTTAATGAGGAAACTGACCATACCCATGTCAGATCCATTCTTGATCACAAATCTGCTGTTGCTTTCTTAGGGCACAATCCTAACCAATTTAGGCCGCCCAGGATGACCATACAGAATGGAGGGGAGAGTGTCTCTACCTTTAACCATTGCAGAGAAGAGCAAATTTAGACTGTTGCTGCTTTTAAACACTGCTATGATGAGCTAAAGCTGCTTAAATTTCCTCTTTAATGCAGCGGTTAAAGGTAAAGGCACTTTGTCCTCCATTCTATATGGTCACTCAGGGCCAGCCTAACTCACATAGCATATCTTCCCATAGTGATGTGGGGATGTTGGTTTGGCCTGTGCAGTGACCTAACCTCACCAGAAGTGGAGAGGAAGTGCCTTACAGCACTTTTGTGACACCCCCAGGTCAGCACAGGACTTATGCTGAGGCTTATTCTGATATAACTGGAGGTAAGGATTGCAGCCTATCCCCTTAGAGTGGAGGGTATGATGTACTGGAACATTTTATTCCTGCTTTTTATTTTGATGCTCTTATTGCTCTATTATTGGGATTTTATACATGCTAGTAGTTTTGTTTTATGCGGTGTTTTAAAAATGTTTATTGTGCCTTTTTGATGGTGCAAATCATGCCTTTTTCTGTTAGATGCTGCAAATGCCCATGTGTGGGAGAAAAGCAGGACATAAATTTATGAAATAAACTCTCTTGTGAATTAGCTGCTATTTTATCTTATCAAAATGCCAAGAACCGGGTGGGGGGGATTTTTCAGTGCAAAAACTGATTCTTCAATGCAAAGTATAGGCAGTAAAATGCATTGCGCCCCATTTCAGCCCCTTCCAGCTGGAATTTCTGAAAACTGGTTCTTAGTTGGTGCCTCTGTCATGTAAGGTACACCCTCCCCAAATTTCACGCTTCTGAGCCCAGTGGTTTTGGCTGGGCATTGATGAGCCAGTCAGTCAGTGATTTTTCAGTTATGTAGCTATATAGAAGTACTGTACATGATACACAAACTGATAGCTGATTCATATTAATTTGTAAATTAACTACTTTGTGAACTACATTTTCTTGAAAAGTGATATATGAATTATTATTTTGATATTTTCACTTAGCACAGCTTTTGAACTGAATGTGCCTCACATGAACTTCATTAATATAAGTGCAGAAATAGGAAGAGAGATGTTTTAAAAGTGCTGATAGTTCATTCTAGCCAAAGCAGAGTATTTTTACATTCATACAACAGACATGGAAAAGATACCAACTCAGCTCAGGTGATGGTCTCATATAATTCATCACCTGGGTGAGGCTTGCTTGGCCTGACCAATTTGCTCTCAGGAACAATAGTGGGATTTCAACCATTCCCTTTCCTAGCAGTCACATCTATCTTCCCTGACGCGTCCATTACTTTCTGTCATAGGGGATAAAAAGGGATTTTCAAGAATGTTTTGGAACAAAGTGGAACAGCTCAAAGCTGAAAGAAGCAAACAAGAAGGTATACTTCTTGCAAGTGAGGAAAGGTGGGATATTAAATAAATAAATAAATAAATAAATAAATAAATAAATACTATTAATTAATTAATTAAATACTCATCCCAACAGAACCAGTGTGTGAGTTACACAGGAAGCAGCACAGTCAGTGAACGGTATTGTTCATCAGCTGGAAATCTGAATAAGCAGGAGGGTTGAGGATGTGGTAGATGTGGCCCCTATAACACAATGTGGTTCTCTTGCATGCAGCCTCACAGAGACACAGCACAGGATAATACAAGATCATCTTTCCCAACACATCGTTATACCCACACACGTGGCTCTCAATAGATATGCACACACACATATACTCACGTCCGGGTCTACCAGACCCAGAATGTAAATAAATTTGGGAATTTATAATTGGAGAGAGTTTAAAAATGCAGTGGGGACTGTTGACTTGCTAGAGCAAACAAGCACAGGGCCTTTAATTAGGCTAACAAGAACCATGAGACAGAATTTTTCAAATGAATAAAGATTTTATTTAGAGATATAGAATAAAGGTACTGTGTGCAAGTCTCTAAATTGTGAGTGGAAGCATACCTGCATACCTAGATCTGTTTAGATGAGAATGTTTTAAGTCAGTGGTTCCCAAACGTATTGTGGTCACAGTGGTGCCCTTTCCTGGTGCTATCGCCCAGCTCTCCTGGGTGCTGCCATCTTGCATCAAGAAAGATAATGTGAAGTTTAATGTGATTCAGAATAGTGGTGCCCACCTCTTGCTTGAGATCTTGCATGATTCAAAAGGGGAGAGCTGTAGAAAGAGGCTTCTGGGGAAACTTAACATGGTTAAACTTGGTTAAACTATTAAACTTAACATAGTTGTCTTGTTAAACTTGTCATGGTTGTCTTGGGTACTGCAGCACATAGTTTGGGAACCACTCGTTAAAGTGAAAAAGGGAACGAGGAGATGACTTAACAGGAGAATGATTGATCAAGTTGACCAATCAATATTATTTATATACTGTACTACTTTTAAACAAAAAGTTCACAACACGATTTATAGAGAAAATAAAATAACTAATGGCTAATGAGAGGAATTAGGAGGTTTAAAAACAGGCACTGGGAGATGATTTTAGAAGGGAGGAAGAATCTGTTGTGATGCTTAGAGGGTGAAAAGAATAATTACTAAACTTAGGGCACAATCCAGAGTAACTACAGGGAGTCCTTGCTCCAACATAAGAACAATTTACTCTGGATTGCAATATGAATTTCCCATTGGTTTTCACTAGGTGGTGCCGTAACTACGTCGATGTAAATGTCTCTTACGTGCTCCTGTAGTTACTCTGGATTGTAGGGTTAATCTGCTAATAATTAATCTGCTAATAATTACTAATAATTATCTAAGTATGATGTCTTTCTGTAAAGTGAAGCCAGGCCCCATGATTTCAGTTCCTGGGGGAAAGGATGGATACAGCCCCCCCCATAAAAAACACCAATATGACAAGTTGGACTCCATTTTGTGGAGTGCCCTCCATTTTGTGTTAGGAACAGTCTTCCTGAGAATTCTGTCACCTCATTCCTGATTGACTGAGTCCATCAGGCCATCAATTTTGTTGGAAAAAGACAGAGCACAATCCTAACCATGTCTACGCAAAAGTAAGCCCCATTGTGTTTAATGGGTCTTACTCCTAAGGAAGTGTCTTTAGGATTGTAGCATTAGTTCCAGTTGAGAGTTAGTAACATCTAGTGGGAAGACAGTCTTAGAAAAAAACAGTGGTTTTAGCTTAGCTATAATTGTTTTCATGCGTCTGTGAATTTAATAGGTGTCGAGGTGTAATCTGGTTACTCTACCAATAAATAAATTTAAATGTAAAGCTTAAACTTGTTAGAACTGTTGCCATCCTAAATCTAGTCTTGCTACTGGTGGTCAATTAGCTCCACAGCTTTCAGTGAGCTTAGGATAAGGATAGCTGGAAGAGCTGGTTAATAGCTGAGATGCCATTCAGTCCTCATCCAGGACCAGTTTGTCTGGATCAGTCTCAATATTATTGGCTGGGTACTCCGGATGCCATTTCAGCCTGGTGAATTTTATGCCCCCCCAATGTTCCTGAGTGAACAGGAAACGTAGGTATACTGAAATGAAGGCAGCTACCAAGGTAAAAGGCTCTACAAGCCAGAACAACCTCACAAAAAACAGAGTGCAAAACTCTATTGGCGAAAGAGAAAGACTATGAAGACAAACAGTGCAGAAGCCCAGCTGACTCTTAGGAACATCAGGGTCAGAACCTAGATGAAGATAGGAGAGGCTGCGTTCATTTGGAAATCACGGTCCAGATAATATCCTTTGCCCATAGTAATATCTTCTCAGCAGCTCCAATCAATCCAGAGGTTTCCAAACGTTTGGAGGCCTACCAGTAGATCATGACCAGGGTGACCAGATGCCTGAACCTAAAAAGGAGGACAAGGTCTTGGATTCCTCTCAACCTGGTCTTTCCAGTGGACAATGGCACATTTGCCTACTTACAGGTAAAGCCACAATATTGGGCACCTTCACTTTCCCATAGAACTCAATGCATATTTTTTATTTTTAGTTTTTTTGGCCGTAACTTTTGATAGGAAGGAAATATGTCAAAACTGATTTTTGCATTGGATTCTGTTCTTCAATACAAATTCAACAACACATGACATGATGGGGTAATGCACAGCATTGCAAAGTTCCAAAATGGAAGACAATGAAGCCCTTTTGGAGGACACCCAGACAGGAGGCTAAAAAAGAGGACAAATCTGGAAATGTCCGGTCATATGATCACCCTGGACACGATCCAATTTTGGGTGATTTGCAAAATAAGGTAGGTATACTTGGCTATGTGGATCAAGAGTTAAGCAAACTGTTGCTTGGGAGAGAACTGCTGCCGAAACAGTATTATAGTTACAGAAGCTTGTGCGACTGATAAAGCAAAATGTCCATGCGAAAAAGTTTGTTCCTCCACTAAAAAGTCTGGGACACATGATTATGCTACGGATATAAAACTAGTCTGAAATCTGATTAAAACCCCTTCCATTTGTGTCCAGCTCTCAATTGCTCGTCAAGTGTTCATTTAGGCTTTGAATCCAGTTTATGTTGCTGACGGCTGCTACAGAATTGCCTCAGAGAGTGAGGATGAGTTGCAACCCACTTGGTTTAATGAGTTGCAACATCCAGTGTATGTAGCAATGTGATACAATCCCCATTTCAAGTAAGGTCCAGTTCATAAAAAGCTGGACCTAATTCATTACTGGGTGCTACCCAGTTGAAATCTCACAACTTGGACTGAGACAACCATACATTTGTTGTTACCCATTTCCACTTCTTCCCAACATTAATATTAAAAATGATAACACAAATCTGCCCCTTCTGCATTAATTGCTGTTGCAGTTTACCACTGCAGTTAATAATGTCTGAAGCATAATTTAGCCTGGTTTTTTTTCTAGTAAAGGGAAACCAACACCATATAACTCATTAACTAACTGTTTTTGTTTTTGCAATAGTGAGAAGTTCTTACAAATTAGACATGCCCATTTTCATTGTTAGATGAAGATGGTGCTTCAAGTGTCCAAAGGCTGCAGATTTAAGGCTTAAGCTACATTAAGCCTGAGGTGCAAGGCTGGATTCTATCTGAACAGAAAATGTGTTGCTAGTATATATTATCTGGCAGGTGGAGGGCAGAGAGAGACTGAGATTGTATGTGTGTATGTGTGTGTGTGTGTGTCTGTGTGTGTGTGTGTGAGAGAGAGAGAGAGAGAGAGAGAGAGGCTAGAATAAGCCATGATGCACAGGAGGGAGAGAGAAAAATTTAAAAGTCAAGTGATGTAAAAATTGTAGCGACAACTCCCTCTAGTGCCAATCTCATTTAAGGATGCTCTTGAGTTCCAGATGTCCTAAATGTTTTGAAGAAAACCAATGAGTAAGAAACATGTTGCTATGTTCCCCCTAGACAGAAAATATGTAGAAGATATATAAAATAATCTAGAAAGGATGTTCAGAAAGAAGGTTCTTTGTGCATAACTGTCTGCTACATCTACACTGGCGCCTACCTACTACAAAGAGGGAGGAAAATGTTAATCCCTGCACAGTAGGTTTAAGCACTTACTTAAATTTTTCTCTTTGAAATCCATAGGACTTGAAAATCTTTAACTTATCAGGATCATGGCCATTTTTAATTATATTCAGTTTATCTAGATACACTAAAAGCTTGCTTACCATTATGCGGACCCCATAATCAGTGCTGAAAGTTTTTGTGCCGAGGAGTTTTTAGGCTATTCAAATTCTAGCTAACTTTGTTACACCCACTAGTACTTAATATCTGAGAGGCCACTATTTCCTCTTGTGTCTCAGGGTCTAAAATTGATGTTTATTCCTTCCTGACATGGGCAATGATATGTCAGACTCATCTGCTCAGGCCGTAGCTGAGGGTCAGATTCAGGTTGCAGTGTGTATTTGCACTCCTGAATCAGGAGCAGGATAAATAAAGGGCTTGGTTTTATTGCAGACTTGCTTATCTGTAATTTACTGACAAGGTGGGCAACAGACTCCCATTGCTGGATGACTTTTCTCTTTGAATTTTATGATTTCTACGATAGAAAATTGCCACTGTCTCATTTGGCAGTTGCAAATAAAGCAGTCATGGTGCATTGTGAAAAATGTAGCCATTTTGACTTTCAACATTGTTTGGTACACCCGTCTCTGAGGTCCAGCTCCACAGATCTGACAATCTGAATTCATTGAGCTACACTGAATAATAGTTCTGAGATGGAGACTAATAATAGTCTGCTCTCTTTTGTGATATTTCTGATACTTTGTGGTTCTGCCTGAGCTTGAAAAGATGACAGGAGAGGCCTTTCATATGATACTTCAGTTTTCCTTCAGATTTTGCCTGGAGAAAGAAAAACAAATGAAAAATAAATCCAGGCAGCAAAAGTTGATGAGGTACAAAAGAAATCATTTTTTAAAATGCCTTACAAAACATATAAAAAACAAAAGGCTTTTATATAGCTTGTGGTTCTCAAACTCAAACACTGTTAGATTTTGAGAACCTGTATTGTGACACACTTCCGGTTTCATGATTGCATCCCAGAAGTGGGTCACCGTTGCTTAAGAAAAAACTTTTTTTTCTACAGGGAACTCTGAAACATCTGAAGGCTATCATATATATCTCCTACATTAAGCAAGTCTGTCCACACCTGGATTAGATATGCCTTTGGGTCTACTGTGTTAGGTGGATCTAGCATGGTTTTTCTTATGTTTTCTCTAACTACATAGAGCACAATCCTAACCATGTCTACTCAACAGTAAGTTCAATGGATCTTACTCCCAGGAAAGTGTCTTCAGTGTTCTAATTTGGACTCCTAGACCGGATAGCTAAACTCATGTTTAGGTCCTTCTCTTTGCAGACAGCTCCCTTCAGAATCACCACCTTCTTGACACCTCACTAAAGATTTCAGCATTATTCTGATCTGGACAGCTTTCTTACTTATGAAAAAAGAATAACAATTGGCCTTGATGGTGCCATGAAAAAAGAAAATTTGAGAACCACTGTTCTGAAGACCTGGAACAGAAACTCACTGTTTTTTGTTCTTGTTGCTCCATGTAGTACCAGAAAATGTTTGCCCATAAATACTCAAGCATAATCAACTACAATGATTGATTACTTCATTTATTTCCTTGTTGAATAACAGTCTACATCTTGGTCTGATAGTCCTTCCTGACTTGGGCTCAACCACTGCATATTCATGCAATCATGTCTGGGCTCTGTCTCATCCAACTGAGAAGTTCAGATAGACAGACTCATGGTAGAAAGACCACCGGTCTTAACCTGGTAACTTTTGTGCCTTTTGTGACTTTTTAATGTATAAAACA
The DNA here is from genome assembly GCA_030015325.1 of Cryptoblepharus egeriae. Classification (NCBI taxonomy): domain Eukaryota; kingdom Metazoa; phylum Chordata; class Lepidosauria; order Squamata; family Scincidae; genus Cryptoblepharus; species Cryptoblepharus egeriae. Next base: position 59,379,085 of record JAREYC010000007.1, read on the forward strand.
GATTCTGATTGCTGCAGTGTAAAAATCTGTAGAGGAATTTGTTCCAAAAAGGGAATGAAAACTTTTTGTACAGGTAGAAAAAATACAATGAAGAAAATCTATGAACAATGGAGAGAGAGAAGAGAGAACCCATGATAGAAACTGCAAAGCTGAAGCTCGCATATTGATCAGAAATAACCAGTTAGCAATTTGGATACAGTTTTCTAGCCTACTCAAATCCCAGAGACCAAAATAATCTATAACCATTATCACACAGCACAACTGTCATTACAGTGTGTAGGACAAAGAAGAGCTTATAAAGGGCCAGATTTCTTACTGTCTTACACCTATATACTTAATAGTAACACTTGCATATAAAGTGCAAAATGTTGCCATCAAAACCAGAATGAAAAAGGAACAGCAAATCAACTAAATCCCTGGAATTTTACATATACTGTATTTACTCAAATCTAATGCACCATGAAATCTAATGTGCACCCCAATTTTGGAGCCTAAATTTGCCTGGAAAATGGAGCATATTATGTTCAAGTAAATTTAATTCAGATTTTGTTTTGAACGTCTGTTTTCATGCTGTTGTAAGAAATAACATATGAGAGCTTCAGAAGTATCTTTTTATTATGTTCTAAGACAGTATCACTTCCCATGGTCCTTCTATTGGGAGTACCTCCGGAAGTAACTCATAATGATACCATAATCAGTTCCTTCCAGATTTGGAGGCTAGATGGATTGCAGGAGGCTGTCAGGAGGCTCAGGGCAGACAGGAGGATTTTACGAGCGCACAAAAATAAAATGTTGTATCTGCATCCACTAACCAAGTCTTCTATTTCTGTTGCATTGCACAGATGGTCTTATTGCTGGGTGATGGGCGTCTGTAGTCCCCAAACCCCTTAGACACTACCAGTGATGGGATTCAAAGAAAGTAACAACTGGTTCTATGCCCATCTGGCAGCCACTTTTAAATGGCTGTTTTTAACTTTATATGTCCTATCTCTCATTAACAACGGGTTCTATAGAGTAGGTGTGAACCTGCTGGAGCCCACCACTGGACACTACCTCAAGTATGACTGGTTGAGAAATACTGTTCTAATATTTACTTCGAAGCAGTGGTGGGCTTCAGCAGATTCTCACAGATTCTATAGAACCCTTTGCTAATGAGCGCCTGGTTCTGAGAACCGGTTACTAATGGGACATAGAACCTGTTATTCCATGGACATAGAACAGGTTGTTAATTTAGGTTATTAGGACATAGAACCTGTTATTTATTTTAATCCCATCACTGCTTAGAAGGATGCAGTCCTAACCACACTTTCCTGGGAGTAAGTACTATTGAATAAAATATGACTTACTTTTGATTAGACATGTTTAGGATTGCACTGAAAGTCTACAAACCTGAAAACACCAAAACATCATTATTAAGATTTACAAACAGTTAAAGATTCCAGCATCTTGCTCAACCTTTATGCTTCAAGTTCTTACATAATCTCAGCATTGACAAATTAGTGCAGCAATACAGTGAGTTTAAATTTTGCTATGGAAACTTGTGTGTTTGTTTCTTCCAGCGCTAGACAGAGGAAAAGACTCCTGGAGAGCCTGGCAGCACATCCACACACCAAAAATAATGTATAATCTAATGCAAAGTATTTTAAATAATTGTCTATAATGAAGTAGAGGGAAGACGATGGGAGAAAAAAATTAGTTTTTTTTTAAAAGAATTATTCCAGTATCTTAAAAAAGCCTGGTTATTCTCTGCTTAATGCATCTGTAATGTGCTGAGATTAAAATACCCTATTTCTATCTTTGCATTTTTTTTCCTCTGCTATTAAAAACACAATTAAATAGAAAATTGTTTCTGGTAAGAAATTGACTGTGCTGAGTGGAATCAGATTTTACCTTCCATTTTGCCCTTGTTCTAAAGAACAGACCTAAATTTAAATCTCCCCTACACAAATGTTCACAAAGCAACTAGAAGTAGATAGCTAAATAAGATGGGGCTCTTTGGCTGCAATCCTAACCTTCAGACTGGCATAAACCCAAGCAGAAGTCCCATGTTAGCCTGGGGGTGTCTCAAAATGCTGTTACACCAACGTAGTTATGGTGCCACCTATGGGAAATTTATGGGAAATGCATAGAGCAATCCAGAATAAGTGCATCTTACATCTTCTCTTAGTTACTCTGGATTGAAATCCTAACCATGTCTACTCAGAAGTAAATCCCATTGTGTTCAGTGAGTCTTGCTCCCAGGAAATTGTATTTAGGATTGCACCCTTAGTTGGGCCTTTTTCTGGCCTACAGTTAGGACTGCACCCAAAATCTATAATGCTTCAAGGGAATCACCTCTATCTATTTGTTTGTTGATGTTCCCAAAGAATTTTAGCAACCTAATCCTAGTCCCTCTCTATACCATCATGATAGGCAGTCCCAATGGTGGCCAATACTTTACAGTTGTTGCAAATGACCTGATGATGGCAAAGCCAAAGTGGCCCTTTCCATGGTAATAGACAGCCAGAAGGAACTTACAAAGGTGTCAGTAGGGAGGAGAAGGATGAGGTGGAAAAGGAGCGGGCAGAATGATAATAAAACTTATTGTTTTGTTGCTAATTGTACTTGTTTTTTCTAATCTTGTTGTATACATGTTGTTAACTGCCATGAGTCCCCCTGATGGGAAGAAAGGTGCAATAAAAATAAAAATATAATTAATATTAATAATAATATCTGTTTGCAGTGTGATGAAAGGATAATGGATTACAAAATGCAGATGTTTAAGAACAGAAGAGACAAGTGGCAAAATAAGGTATAATCTGGGCAACACCTGAACATAATGTTCAAGATAATGTTAATATTGATAACGAAGAAACATGGCAATGGCTGAGGAAAAGAACAGTAAGGAAAGGAAGAGAAGGCTTCAGTTAACACTGAGAGGCCTTATACCAACAAGAATAAGCACTGTGAACAAATGCAATAAAGGCCAAAATAGAGAAGAGCCAGAAAGACGGCAAGTGCCAGCTGTGAAAGGAGACAGAAGAAACAGTGGCACACGTAATCTGTGGCTGCAGAAGTATCACCCAAGTAGACTATTTGGAAAGACACAACAAAGTGGCCACCATGATACATGGAATCTGTGCAGATAGTACAACCTACTGATGACCAAGGACTGGTGGAACCATAAACCAGAAAAGATAGTCCAGAATGAACAGACCAAAATCCTGTGGGACTTCCTTAATAAAACTGACTGCCACTTGGAGCATAATACACTGGACATCACCATGGTTGAGGAAAAACAGGTCTGGATCATTGACGTAGTAATACCCAGAGATCGTTGGCTCGAAGAAAAAGCACATGAGAAGAATTATTTAGGAAGAATCAGTATTAGGATTTTCTTTTTCAAAAGGATGTCCTCTCTCTCCCCTCCTTTAGCAGTTCCTTTTATTTCTCCCGAGCCAGTTATTGGGTCTTCTAATTTTTTATTCTTAATTCTCACACTGACCCCAATGATAAGTGTTTGAATAAACTGATGCCTCTGTAAATAATGGCAGAGTCATGGCCTTGCACTGTTAGTACTATTTCTGAAATCAAAAGTGCAATATCTATAATTATTTGCTAGCCTTGTTGCCATTTCCTTGAGAACCATTGAGTTTGCATTTATTAGTGTTGCTTTTGCTAACATGTTGGATTTCCTTTTATCCAGTAAGGTGTTTTTAACTGCAGTTTCTCTCAACAGCAAATGTCACTGTGTTCACTGCAGTGAACTGAATGCCACCCGCCAATGCTTTTCCTTGACAAATATGGAGGCAAACATTTGTATGGATTGTTTTTGTTGTTTTGTTTTCTAAAAATCATAATTACTGTAGCTCAGGGGAATGACCTAATTAACTTCCTCTGAATGGCTCTCATTAAGATTGCAATTAGCAAATTCTTTTCTTTTAAGCTTTTATTACTTTTGCAGTGCAAATCCAAAAACAAAACAGCAGAACAGGAGTCACCAGTCACAACAGAAATAGTACCAAAGAAAACATGAAACACAAAAGCTGTTGCAGGAACAGTTTTGTTCTGGTTTTGCTACTTCAGCTGTCAAGATATTGAATTCTGGTTGAATTTTGCATTTCTGCAACATCTCACTCTAAAACTTCTGGAGATCACCATGCTCTATAAACCAGGAAATGCACCCCCAAATGCTTCTAAGTCATGGACTATCATGGACCAGGAATTTTTTTTTTCTGTGACTATACTATGTCATATAAATATTTCTGTAATATATGACAATTTTATGTCATAACTGCATTCATGGTCATTTGAAACATCTCTTCACCCAGACCTATGGTATTCTATCCCTCCCTGGCACCGAGAGGAATAGTGGTGCCAAAATGGATACCACTGTATCATGTGGGGCCAGGGAAGTTCTTGCCACTCTTATCAAGCAAAAAATGCTATGTACAGCTCTTTCAGATCTTAACTGACGGCTTCCAATGCTTCCTGTGTGAAACTAGCCTAATATATAATTATGTTCAAAACACTGACTGTCTTGAAAGAAAATATGGAAGAAATGATAAGACGCTCCAGTATGTCTTGTGTGGAATGAAGTCTATTAAAAGGGAGCTGAAACTGGAGTGCAATGCTTTTTTTAAAACCCTCCTGAAAAAGGTTTATCATTGGCATTTTGAGACAAATAACAGTTCCTTCATTGTCTTGCTTCAATGTGATGGAAGCAAAATGAATTGATTAATAAAAGCAGGAAGGGGTCTATTTTTACCCGCAAATTCCTCATCTATTGTCAAAACATATTAAAGATTTAGAAGCTGATGAGTGATCCAGTGTCAAGTCTTTCCCATGCTTGTCTTCTCCTGTAGCAGCTGCTTTGCACCTGGCTTGAGACAGCTGCAGGTAATACATTCAAAGAAAAATACATGTGAGGGGAACTCATGGACTTATTCCTCTGATTAGATGGTACTCACTGTGAAAGCCAAGCTGGTGGTGGTTTTGTCCTATGATAACAGGAAGCTGACAAGCTTGAATCCTAAAATGCATTTAGGACTAGTGCATTTAATAACAGTAAGCTGTAATATCTAGTAATTGATGCAATAACTTGGCTCCTGGTTCTTTCCTATACAGCAGGAACCACACTGTGCCAGGTAAGTTGTCCCTGCCAGCGTGACCATATGACTGTAAAAACCCGGATTTGTCTGGATTTTTAGCCTTCTGTCCGGGAGTTCTACATTTTGGCTTTGTTTTGAAACTTTGCGATAGTGCACAGAACCCCATCATGCCATATGTTGTTGGATTCATATTGAAGAGAAGAATCCAATGCAAAAATCAGTTTTGAGATATCTCTTTCCTATCAAACATTACGGTCAAAAAACCAAAAACAAAAAATACATTTTTGGCAATTTTTTTTAAGCAGGTAAGAATTTGGGCCTGGGATTAGGAATTTTGGCCTTGGGGTTCAGGAATTTTGGGTTTGGCATCTGGTCAGCCTGGTCCCTGCCACTCACCATTGGAGCCATTCTGGGCGTGACAACCATGCACAGATACTTATCAAATTAAATGCTGCCTCCTGTGTGTTGCAATTTCTGCCCAGAAATTCCCCTCTCCTTTTTTGTAGTTTAGAATGGGCTGGTCTGTCCCCAAACAACTTTTTAACACATTAACTTCACGTGGGAAAAAGACCTATAAATGTCAGCCGGCAAGGTGAGCACTTATAAAACAAATGATTGCTGATTTCCTATAACTCAATAATTCATGAAAATCTTTCCAACATTCATCCATATTTCAAAAAAGCATCAGCAGGTTTCCTTTCAGATTCAATGACAGCTTGTCTCTCTGTGATTTACGTCAGATGATGTGGGTTCATTATTCCATATCTTTTCCCTCATATTGTTCTCCACCCTCTCCCTCTCACATCTATCATCCCTGATTTCATTCTGGATGAGGCCACTGACCTTGTATGCGTATCACTGAAACCAGATGGAATGAAACATCTGAGCCCAGAGGTTGCATTTAAGATGTGAATGGCCTGGTGCCAAGTAGCTACAAGGGGGATCCACTTAGAAGAGCATACAAATGCTTACCTCTGGAGAAAGATTTGCTACGGTTTAAAGCCCCTTTCTTAGGTAAGAGCTCTTGGCAAGGTCATCTGAGTGGATGAGACCACATAGTTTCCTCATAAATTCTTTTTTTCTGATGTTTTTATTTATTTATTTATTTATTCATTCATTCATTCGTTTGTTTGTTTGTTTGTTTATTTGATTTACCAGTATATCCCGCCTTTCTCCCCTAATCAAAGGGAACCCAAGGCAGCTCACAACAATTAAAAACAATAAACACCATTAAAAGTAGATAATAATACAGATTAAAACACAATTAAAATACAGTTAAAATACAGATTATACAAAAATGTTAAAGCAACCCTCCTAAAAATTTACAATAAAACCAGCTTAAAACAATACTAAAAACAGCACTCCCCCCCCACCTCCAATCTGTTAGGATCTACATTTTATAAGGAGCAAAATTGTATAAAAGGGACTTAGAAATGCCATTACATATTCTTCCAACATTGATGTGAATGTTTACAGGTGTGCTACGCACATAGTTGCTGTATAAAACAGAATCTAAACACTTCTGTTTGGGAAATGTAAAAAACCTTCATATCTATATCAAAATTATCTGGGAAATTTTGCTTGTGGAAAGCTAATAAATCCTTGTTTCTGACTTAATTCACCCATGGGTCTGATCCCATGAAAATAACCATTATCCTTCTGGCAGTACAGAATAACTTTCATGTCAGCTCCTATACAGTGTAAAACAACTCAAAGTTTGGTCTGAAAAAAATTTTGTACCAATTTTTTTGCAACATTGCACTTTTATAACATGGTGGCCAGGATCCAAAGAGCTACTTATCTAAGATTTGGCATAGAAAGGTGATTAATTTTTCTTTTGGTCATGCCTTGGCTTTTGTCCATTACATAGAGGAATCCAATAAAACAAGACTCAACAGGTGAGAATTATTAGGCTACGACACCTTGGGTTACCTTGCTTGAACTATTTGGGGCGGCAGGGTGGTTGGAGACATAGGGACCACTGATTTTATTTCAGTATTTTTATACTACTCTTCTTGTAGATTCAAGGCATTTTACATAGATAGGTTGAGACAAACCCATTTTTAATGGTTTTTTTTTAAACAAGTATTATTCCATGAGAGAAACCCATAGAACTCTTCATTTCCCCAGATGTTTCCCTTCAAAGTGCAATCATCATCCTGGCTTGCCAGCCCTTCTGCTTCTGAGCTTTTGCAGGCAGCTTCAAATCCGGTCTTGGATAGTATCTGTTTCTTGCAAAAGACTCCTTCTCATTCCTTCTCCGCAGAGCTCTGCCGGCAGCTTTGGTCTTCCATCAGTCTCCCATCCAAGCTCACTGATCCTGCTCAGCTCTTTCAAGTGAGGCTGCTGTTCAATTCCTAGACCACACCTCCTGCTCTAATTTAAATCCAGAAGCCACATACCCAATTTGCACCAATTTTAGTCCCACCTAGACCACAAAAACTACATCTACCACTCTGCTTCTACAGGAGGCTATATGCATTATATCCTTAAGAAAGCATTTGTTCATGGAAAAAGTAGGGTAGCAACTCAGAGCACAATCCTAATCATGTCTACTCAAAAGTAACCCCCATTGGGTTCAATAGGTCTTCCTATTCCCTGGGAGTGTGTTTAGGATTGCAGCATTTATTGCAGAACCATGTTGTTGTGAACTTTGTGTTTTAGTGACTGTTACGTAACAATTCTTCCCCAACCCCCTAAGATGAACTCAACAAAGAATCCCTGGGAAAGGACTATATTTAGTCGAATCTAATGCTCACCTTTTCCAACCAAATTCACCCTCAAATCCAGAATAATTATGGGAGCATGTAAGAGACTTTATGTGCACCTGTAGTTACTGCACCACCTAGTGAAAACCTATGGCAAATTCATATTGGAATCCAGAGTAAGTTGTTCTTACACCGGAGCAAGGACTCCCCGCAGTTTTTGCCCCTGGGATTTTGCCCTCAGTCTCCAAAATCAGAGTGTGCATTGGATTTGATGGTAATTAGATTTGAGTAAATGTGGTATTTTGATAATAAGTATTGGGTGCACATTAGATTCGATGGCACATTAGATTCAAGTAAATACAATTGTATCAGCTTTAATGCAGGATTGCCTCCTTTTTTGTTGCATTTCGGTACAGTTCTCATTTTTTCGACAACCCCAGCGGCGCCTCCAACCCAAAGAGAAAATCCAGTCGTCCTTTATGGCATCCATTGAGTGGAACTCTGCCCTTCCTGATTGTCCACCTGCTGGAGGATAAGAAAGTCCTCCAAAAGAACCAGTGTCTTCTTTGAACATTAAATTGCCTCAGGTTAAAAAAACAAGTTTTAAAGCTGTTAGTGAGACTTGGAAGATCCTTCGGGCAGTGTGGGCAGACTCTGAGGCAGCCAAGACCTTTGAGAAATGGCAGGAAATTGATAAATGGAACAGAGTACTTGACCATGCCAAATGTATGGAGACAGGCAAGCAGCCAGTAGTTCAGCTGAAGAGCGATCCTTCCTGGGGAGAAATGTACCCTGGATGAAACTGGGTTTATACAAATGAAGACTTCTGTGGCTAGAATCATCACTAAGAGGAAAATGCATGAGACTTGACAATAGACCAGACTAACAGTTGACCAGACAATAGACGAGACAGACAATAGATCAGACTGTCTATTCAGTCAAACAACACAAAATAGGAGACTGAACTGATCTACATAGCCAGGCACATAGCTACAAATGGAAATTGTGCCAATATTCAGGCTTTCTTGGATAGGCAATTAATAGGATAGAATATAAGAAATTATTTCATCCGTCTGTCCATCCATCCATCCTGGTTAGGCCTGCACAAGCCCCCGCAAAAGTTCCATGCTGTCCTGGGTGTTGCAAAAATGCTGTTAAGCCACTTCTGCACCACTCCTAGGGGAAGGGGAGGTTAGTGCAGTGCACAGACATGCATCGGCCTCTCCACACCACCATGGAAATGAGGAAACGGGTGAGTTGTGCTGGCTTAAATTGGTGAGGATTGTGCCTGCACAATGATTCAATCCATAATTAGACATAAAAATCACATAAAAGCAATAAAAAATAGAATAATAAATTAAAACAAAATACAAAATTGTGGCTCCCTCATAGCAATCAAATAGAGGAAACAAGGGAGTCATAAAAATGGGGTGGAGATCTTAACCACCTTCCCCAATAATTTGAGCATGAAATATGATAGTCACTTGGGTAATTAAGGGAAAGTTGGAAACAGTTGTGGGATTGTCTGCCACGTAACTGAAAAATCTGTCTCTTTGAAACTAAACATGATCCTCAAAGTGGAGTCTTGGTTGACTACAATCCTAAACACACTTTCCTGAGACTAAGGCTGCAATCCTATAGACACTTTCCTGGAAGTAAGACCCACTGAACACAATGGGGCTTACTTTTGAGTAGACATGGTTGGGATTGTGCTCTTAGGGCAAAATCCAGAGTAACTATGGTGAGTCCTTGCTTCAGTGTAAGAACAATTTACTCTGGATTGCAATATGAATTTCCCATAGGTTTTCACTAGGAGGTGCAGTAACTACGGGTGCACATAATGTCTCTTACATGTTCCTGTAGTTACTCAGGATTTGGGGGTTGGTCTCATATAACAGAATAGGACTTTCTTCTGAGTAAGCATGCTTAAGATTGCACCCTAAAATGTACAAAAATATGGGTTATTTGTACAAAATGTACAAAAAATCAAAGATTGACCATGCCTGGGTTAACATAAAGCTAAACAAAGTTTGCCCTCATATTGTGAGCTGCATTATCTTTTAGGGGAAAAGACTGATTTAACTTTGAAAGAAAACCCTTTCACTTCACAGTACATTATGGATTTCAGAAAATTTTATTTCCTGGATTTCTTACTGAATTTTTTGAGAGAAAAATACATCATCCTGCATTTACCACACAAAAATTCCATGTATATGTCACTCTTCATTGGTTTAAGCATTTTGGCTTTGGAAGTCTAGTATATTGGCTGTTGACAACACAAGGAAAGTATACTTACGAGAGCGCATTGATTTCTTAAGCCATAGAAAGCCAATTTAGAAAGCTCTTTTCTTTGTATTCCATAAGTCTCTCCCTATGAATTGAAAAGAAACTGAAGAGCCATCTGAAAACTGGGTGGTGAATGGCTTGTTTACTGGTGACAAATAGCTGAGAAAATGTTAAGAGATTGGCAATTGCGGAGAAAAGGATCACAGTTCTAAATAAAACATTATTTGTTTCTGATCACTCTATATCTTTTCCCCTCAATTTTGGGTTACAGTTCTCAAAAGAAAAATGAAGAGGGAATTGATAAGCAGAAGACGTGAGAGGAACTCACCAGGTGGCAGGAAAAGATTTATGACTTGTGAACTGCTGTTGATAGCAACCTCTTCAGATAATTCAACATAATATAGGATTTTTTTTATCTCTTCAGGAGCAGCTTAAATTCCTTCAGCCCTGTCATAAAGTAGCATCTATTTCTTCTGCTCTTTGTACATAATCTTACGTTCTATGTGAAGGAACTGCTACAGGAGTGTTTCCCAAATTGTGGGTCGCGTCCCCATTGAGGCGCGTCCCCATTCACCCAGGTGACCACATGCTGAACTCAAAATGCCAAGTCCTTGCCAAGTCCCTCAGAATGAACTCCTTGCCAAGTCCCTCAAAATTCCTGTCCCCCCAGATAAAAAAATATGACACCCCAAATAATGTAGGACAAATGTAGGACATGTTAAAGCAAAAATATTCATGCTAGTTTCCTGTACTGAATTTCAACACTTTTAAAATTGAAAACCTTTTAACATACATGATTCTGACCCAGACATGTAAGAAGCCCTCAAAGTAGTTTACAGCAACACAACCCACACAAGTGACTTCAACATACATGATTCTGTCATGCACTCACTCACACACACATGCAAACACATGCATATATAGCATCCACTCACATACACCCATACATACACTATCTCACTCACACATACATACCCTTGCATGCACTCTCTCTCTTACACACACATGCATGTACACTCACACACAGAGAGAGATATCCATGCATGCACACTCACACACACATTGGCTACAATCCAGAGTAACTACAGGACCTTTTACACCGATGTAGTTATGGTGCCACCTATAGGAAATGCATACAGCAATCCAGAGTAAGTGCCTCTTATGTCTTCCCTCAGTTACTCTGGATTGTAGGGAATCACACAAACACATACATATGCATGCACTCAGACACACACGCACATGCATGCACTCACTCACTCACTCACTCACTCACTCTCACCTTCAGGTGGCCAGAGGGAACCAGAAGCGGCGTGTTGGAGGTGTTGTGGGAGACCCAGCTGGCCAGTTGGTGATGCTGCAGAGTCACTGCGGCCGGCTGGAGAGGGGGCAGTGCAGTCAGCACAGTGGCCATAGGAGGCAGGGGCTGGCTGCTAAGGCCCCAGAGGTGGCACAGCCAGCTGGAGAAGGAGGGAGGAGGTGCGGGGGACCTGGGTTGGCCAGAGAGCCAGCAGAGGCAGCGCGACAACTGCAGGAGAGGGAAAGCTGGCCGGTGAGGCTGCAGTGCGCTCGAAAGGTGCTGCAGCGGCCGCAGAGGCCCCTGAGGAGCTGCAGCTGAGGCATGCTGCTGCTACTGGCCACAAGGCAGGGGAGGACCTTCCTCCTTGTCCTGCCTCAGTTTGTTCCTGCTCAGGGTGGACTCCCAGAGCAAAAATGGCTGTCAGCCAGGCCCGAATCCTGGTGAATGGGGGGAATTTCCCTACTCCCCAGAGACCCCCCACTTTACTGGAGGTATCCAGGGAATCCTGGTCAAACGGTCAGTCTGCCATTCACTTCAATGCGCAACTGCATTTGGAAACAGAAGATTTATAGATCTGTACTTTTAATAGGCTATTATGGATCTGCTTTTACAATAATTTTATTGGAGCTTACTCTCAAATAAGTATGGACCGGATTGTAGCCTTGGGAATGTTTGCAGAATTATTTTTAAGCAGTTCAGTGTCCTTTACCTTAAATAATTTTTTTAAACTTATTGGAAACTTTTAATTCACAATTAAATAATTGGTTTTGTTGTAACGGGTAATGTTAAAAATTTTCCTGCCTAATAATTTCACTTCTGTCTACTCATAAGTAAGCATGCATGTGTTTCTTCATTTCAATTCTGTAGGACTGAATACATTTTCCTTGACAGTTATCAGATTGTAAGCTTTGCACATGACCAGAAATTTGGTCAAGACCCATTGATGAGTCCTGATTCACAGTTTGGGAACTGATGCAGAATATTGTAAACCACAGCTCAGAAAAATATGTATTTTAAGAGTACTTGTATTGACCCTATTATATTTGTAGGATCAAAATCCTATACACATGAGCAGGATGAATAATAATTGAGGAACTTAGGTACTCGGAGGAAAGTGAATAGAGGAGAATGGGCTTTATAAAGGAAAGCATTAATGCAAGTTATCCGCAATAACTTTGGAAAAGAAGCTCTGAATGGAACATGAAATGAGTACGGGACTGAGATACAATAGACCTTTTAAAAAGTTCAGAAAAAGCAAAGAGTCTTCCATTTGGAAATGTATTTCAGGAAATCCTCACTAAAGTGAAGGACGCTCACCTTCACTTTTAAAATGGGGTTTTCACTTACAATCAGCTCTGTCTGAAAAGAAAGGAAGCTTTTGCCGAACAGATGACTAATGCCAAGCAGAGGCCTGGGAGCATGTCTGTCTGAATGGCTGGAAGTGTCTCATTAATGAACAATCAAAGACTCTCTCTAAAAGAAAAATAAAAGTTGTGCAGAAAGGTCCTAAGAGTAGCTAATGTATCCCTCAGAATGCAGCAACCATGGATGTTAGTGACTGTAAGAGAAGGATGGGATAGGAGCAGTGATGGGATTCAAAGAAATTAACAACCGGTTCTATGCCCATCTGGCAGCCACTTTTAAATGGCTATTTTAAAACTTTATATGTCCTATCTCTCATTAACAACAGGTTTTACAGAGTAGGTGCGAACCTGCTGGAGCTCACCACTGGATAGGAGTCATAGTAAGAAACATGATGTAGCGTGTTGTAGAGTGGCGCAACATATGGGCCTTTGAGCTTCCATTAACCGCAGCAGGCACACTGAAGATGTGGCTGAGAAAAAATTGAAGGAATAAAAACAACATAAATCATGGCATAATTATCCAAAATACTGTATTTACTCGAATCTAATGCTCACCCTTTTCAGCCAAATTCAGTCTCCAAAATCAGGGTGTGTATTAGATTCAATGGTTAATTAGATTTGAGTAAATATGTATTTTGATTATAAGTATAGGGCATGCATTAGATTCAATGGCACATTAGATTAGAGTAAATGCGGTATGTGTGTGTTGTACCCAGCAGAGCAGGTAGGTCCTTGAGGTTTCATTTCAAAAGGTGATTTCAATTCCCTTACCTTTATGTCAGACTCCCAACCCGCAGTGGGTCTCCACGGATCCCATCACAGAATCCCATTATTGTAAAAATGTGCATTAAAATTTTTATTTCTTGATACATTTTTGGAAGTGGACCATAAATAACTCTCCTTTATAGTGCTAAATCTTTATAGCTAGTACCATTATGGAAAGATCTTTTTCATGTGACTCCCAGTGAAAGTATCATTAAAAACAAGAGTTCAAATGTTTGGAGTTGCTATAGCAATCTCCAATGAAGTGTGTTCCTGATTAAAATGCACATTATTTAATTCCTTGTCCGACTCCACCTGGAACTAGAGCCACAATATATTGATTGCTGGTCAATATATTTTGCCTGCCAACTCAAAAAGACAGCCGCAGCAGTGGCAGGAATATCAGAAATCTGGGTAAAAACTTTAATTACTTCTTCTAACACTTTCTCCGTTGGCCACACCATGCCTTCGAGACCTTCTAACATTTTATGCTGCAATCATGGAATTATGTCTTTTATTGCATGTTTTTTTGCCGATGCCTGGCATATTCTACATTTTAATGTGTTTTTTATTGCTTTTAACTGTTGTTTTATTTATATTCCTGTTTAGTGTATAAATTATTGATAAAGACGGAGTACAAATCTAATAAATAAAAATAAATCACTGAAGCTACATTGTCCATAAGACCAATCAAAAACTCCATAGAGCAGTGGTTCCTAACTGTGTTTCAGGAGTTACTGGTGGGTCAAAACCTGGTTTTGGGTAGGTTGTTAAAGCGGGATGGAAAGTTCAGATAACTAATTGCCTCAATTAGGGCTCAACTAATTGCCTCAATAATTGGCTGTGGGTGGCGCAAGCGGTTAAGACGCTGTGCCTGTTAACCAGCAGGCCAGCAGGCCAGGGTGAGCTCCTGTCTTTAGCCCAGCTCTGTGATGTATTGGCTCTGCCTTTCCATTGGACTAATTCAGTGGTGTGGAGAAGGGGGATTTGCTGCTTGGGTAACAGCATATCCTCCATAACAATCTAACCCAGGTTTTTGTGCTTTGCAGTGCCGAGCACGATACCATAGTCTTTCAAGACTGACTGAGGCCTGCAATCCCCAAGGCTATTCAAAAATCAGATACTTCACTGCTAATGACTCCCAGTGGTGGGCTCCAGCAGGTTTGCACCTACTCTCTAGAACCGGTTGTTAACAGGAGATAGGACATATAAAGTTTAAAAATAGCCATTTAAAAATGGCTGCCAGATGGGCAGAGAACAGGTTGTTAATTTCTTTGAAGCCCATCACTGCTAATGACATACAGGTCAATCACTCTGCACTAAAAGAAAATGATCCCCTAAATGTGCTACTAGACTTTTTATGTTTTGTAGCCACCAATAAGCCCTACTTGATTAGGGAGCAGAGTATCAAGTGGTGCCGAATCTTTCCCCAGATTTCTGTTTAATAACCTATCATGAGAACAGGTATCCTTCTACTTACTAGAGCAAAACCATATACCAGAGCCCTTAGGTGTAAGAGGAATGGGCACTCCAGGAATACCTTGTATTATTGACTTCTGCTGATTCCTTCTTGATGACATCAAGGCTCTCCCTAGCTCTGGGTCATGTGCCTGCTATGAACACCTCTCCGTTTCTCTCTCCCCCCCCAAAAGGGGGAAAAATCCAGCCCACCCCAATGTTTCCATGGAGATCAGCAATGACGAACTCCACGGCTGCACTTTTGCTTCAGTTTCTATGGTTTCCAGATGGGAGAAAAAGATGAAGTTGCCGATTTCGTTAAATATAAAAGGTCAATGGAGTTGAAAGAGGGAGCTGGAATTAGTGTGCTTTCCACCAGCAAAGGACCTCTTCACGCCCCTCAGTAAGTGCAGTGATTTGCAGAAGTCATGCTGTTCAGCCTTGCCGGCTCCTGGTTTGTTTAAAACAACACCTCTGCAATATTCATGCTATTACTAGTCATTGATATAGGACTTTGGTCCTGTAAACTTCTTTACAATCTCCCTCTTCATCCTCTTAGGTAGAGGATTATTGCTGTTCCTCATTTTATCAGAGGGAGAACTGAAAACATAAGTCATTGACAGATAGATAGATTTGTTTATTGGCCAAGTATGATCTCCATACCCGGAATTTGGCTTCGGCAACGGCTGCATACATACATAGTTGCCTGATCGACCTAGCGAGGCAAGGCAGAGCGAGATCTTAAAAGACAGGGCCTTTTAAAAAATTAATAAATACATTTTAAAATCTTAAAATGGCACCTTTGTTGAGCCCCCCTCTTGCCCTCACAATACGCAGTAATGCTCCCCAATGTCCTGATAGCCCCTCTCCATGTCAGTCGCTGAAATGGGGAAACACATACCACAATGACATCAAAATGTGAGATCACTATTTGCAGTACTAGAGATCAGCTGAGATACATCAAAAACTGATCCAATCTTTATCCCTTCATATAAGTTGTACGATAAAATATAAAAAAGTCATTACGTCAAAGCAATTGTTTCAACAGTTAATGGTCAGGTGAATATAGGCTGACCTTTGAGCCCAAGTGGCTTGATTCAGGGAGGAAGTTAACAGTTTTTACAGTGGCAAGAATTGTGTTGTTGTCCAGGACTGTAATACATTTAGGATATGATAAACTATACAGTTGAGGCACAGGCTTCAGATCAAAGTTTGGGTTAATTAATACAGTTACTGCATGAGTTTAATTGTACCCAATGCAGTTTTCTTGTTTCTTATTTCTGGCTGTGGGCACAAAACAGAGGCTGTGCACTTTCACCAAGATGAAAAAGAAAGACTGCAGAGGAAGAGAAGGACAAGGCATGTTATTACTGATTGTGTGGTTTAACTAAAATGCATCCATTGCTTTATCTCCCAAAGTCAGCCCTTCTTTGTTGTGTGCCGTATGGATTAGCTGAAAATTACACACTCCAGGGAACCTGCGTTTTGCTCCTGGTGACTTTTAAAGTTACATTTAAGCTGTGCTTTTTGTCATCATTTTATTTGGAAAAAAGGGCATCAACATTAATTTGTTTGGAAAGGTTTCTGCAGCATGACAGAACATTGTGTGTTTTTCACAGCATACATAGTTCAGTGTAAGAATAAAACACAGCGACAGCTGGTTACGTGTCAATACAATGAAATAACAATAATTACTGTGCAATGAACTGCAATAGTATACTTGTGAGAAATAATTTTCCTAATGTGTATTGTCATTGTGTAGGAAGTCCATCTCTGTAAATAGAGTATAAATCCTTCTTTAAAATCTATTTGGCTCACAGTAAGTGGAACTTGTGGAAGCAATGTTGTGAAGGCAACTCCCACGCTATTGAATGGGC
This sequence comes from Cryptoblepharus egeriae, assembly GCA_030015325.1. Taxonomy (NCBI): domain Eukaryota; kingdom Metazoa; phylum Chordata; class Lepidosauria; order Squamata; family Scincidae; genus Cryptoblepharus; species Cryptoblepharus egeriae. The sequence continues at coordinate 59,395,927 of JAREYC010000007.1, forward strand.
ATCCACCTGAATAACAGAAAACATGAAGAGACCAGCTTGCAGGGTGACTCTTAGGAATCTTTCACATCTCACATTATAGTAGAGGTATCCCCTGCTTTTGGATGGTTCGTTTTTTGATGATCCACTCTTAACACATTTTAATTACATACCCAGAAGTAATTCCTTCAACGCATGTTCTGCTCCTTCAACCTCTGCTGTTTCTACCACCAGGAATTTCTGAATCAAAGGGAATCAGTGGTATTCCTGGAGAGGGGGGCAAAACATTAAGGGTGCAATCTAAACATAGTCTGGCACAACTCACCAGGAGGGTTATCGAGTGGCAAGCACATGTCTGTGCGCTCCCCCAGGAGTGATGCATAAGCTCCCCCAGGAGTGATGCAAACCCTCCCCCAGGAGTGATTTAAGTGTCTTACAGCACTTTTGTCTTACAGCACTTTTGTGACATCCCCAGGTCAGCACAGGACTTATCCAGGGCTTAGGCCAGCCTAACTGGAAGTTAGGATTGCAACCTTAGTTTCTTCTGGAGCAGCAACACCTGTGTAAAGCCTATCAGCCTTTGAATGCTTTTAAAGCCATGACTGGCTCTGAAGAAAAGACGGATGTATGCTTTACACAGGCATTGTTAATCCTGAAAAATCTTAGTGTTTTGGCCCCTCTCCAGGAACTCACTGAAGGGATTAAAGACATGAGTAGATCAGAATCTACTTTGATTTTTACAAATCACTGGAATTGATTCCTTCAACATTGTGCTGTGCTAATATGGTTCTGCTATCACACTTTATACTGATTTTCAGCCCAATTCTATTTCCTCACCCAGCACCACAACTAGTGTTCTGGCAATGGGTCACATTTTATGGACATCAAGAATGGTGATGAGGGGAGAGGTTGGCACTGAGTGGGACAGAAGTGCCTTATGGCATGTTTGTGACACCCCCACAAATGACACCCCACACCCCCAGGTCAGCAAATGACTAATTCCAGGGCTTTTAGTGGCCTAACTGAAGCCTAGGATTACAGCCTTTGGGCACAATCCTAAGAAATTTAGGCTGGCCTAACTCACCTGGCCTACCATGAAGGCATGGGGAGGTTGACATATGCCTGTGCATTGGCCTACCCCTCCCAAGAGTGGGGCTGATGTGTCTTACTTCCCTTTTGTGACACCCCCAGATCAGCACAGGATTTATCAAGGGTTTGGGCTTGCCCAAATGGAGATTAGGATTACAGTCTTTGTGTTGCTTTTAGTCTGATTGGAATTACTTATGTTAAAGTCACTAGACATGCCCTAACCAAGCAGCCAAGACACTAACCCTACAATTCAGAGTAACTACGGGAGCACATAAGAGACATTACATTCACCTGTAGTTAGTGCACCATCTAGTAAAAACCTATGGGAAATTCATATTGCAATCCAGAGCAAATTGTTCTTACACCGGAGCAAGGACTCCCCGTAGTTACTCTGGATTGCGCCCTAAGTCAGTAAAAATGTGAAATATAAAAGATGATCCAAAGTAGTTTTGAAACTTTTTTTTGCAGGCAGCGAGCTGGAAAATATTGATCATTATGGAGAAAACATTAATTAAGATTTCCATTTCCATTTGCCAAGCAGATTGCTGAAATGAGGGATCACCAGCAGTGTTACAACTTTATGTATTGAAAACTTATAGTCAAAATTCCTTCTATACCAAGGATCTCCAAACCCTGGCCATGGGGCCAAATGCAGCTCTTGGCAAGCGGCAATGTGGCCCTCAACAAGACCCACCCGGCCCACAGGCAAGCTTTGTAATATCTCTAATACAATTTTATATGTAAAATTATGTACATTTATTCAAATTTGACATATAAATAATTTTTCTGGCACCCAACACAGTGTCAGAGAGATAATGTGGCCCTACAGTCAAAAAGTTTGGTCACCCCTGTTCTATACAACGGTTTAAGGTATAAAGGTTAAAGGTATAAAGATTAAAGGTCTGTCCTCCACTGTGTCTGGTCACCATGTCAGGGATGTTCTTCACCAAAAGAGGAAGATTAACATCTCAGAAATGAAAATTGTTGGCTTCTCTAAGGCCATTTTCTATCCCAGATTTTTCTTTCCCTCTGCAATTTATCATTGTGCCATACTTATTTTTATTCCCCTGGAAAACTTCCTGTTCCCAGCTCTGTTCCTAAATATTCCTGCCCATCTCATTTCTGATCTGCCTTCTGTTTCACTTCAAAGCAATCCAGCACCGTCCATTTGAGTCTCAGAATTGCCCATTGACAATATATGAAATGGACAAACATCTGAGGCAATGAAATTATTGCTCACTAACAAACCAAAGGCTGTTATACAAATCATCATATTGATTTTGGCGGAGCTTAACATTAGCTGCATATCTAGCCACCAGAGTAACCCAATGGATGTAGAACAGTGGTTAGCAATGTACTAGGTTGGGGTTTCCAAACACCACCCAGGGGCCAGATGCGGCCCATGGCTAGCCTCTAACTGGCATGCAACCAACCTCTGGTCCCCTAAGAACCTCTGACCCAGTTGACCAAATATGTCAGGAGCTGTGATGGTGGTGGTGATAGGGGGAATGGGGGTTCATTTAAGTGTGTGCTTTATTTCTATTTCTTCATTTGTTTGTGTGCTATTTGTTGATTCTTGCATAAATCCTGAAAATTTGAGCCCATTTATTCATGAATCTAAGTTCAAACTCTAGTCTATTTAAATTTTATATTGAAACTTTTTTCTGGCTCTCAACATTGTGTCTGATATGTGATGTGGCCCTTTGGCCAAAATTTTTGGAAACCCTTGTGCTAGCTGTAGCAGCCTCAGAATATTTGATTCTCATGATTCCAGGCAACTGCCCTTTTCTTTAGCCAAAACTGTCAGGGTTGCAGAGAAGACTCATAAAGTGAACCTCAAACCTTCTGACCAAGCTCTAGAATTGCCATTTGGTAAAAGATGTGGAGAATCCTTATTATTTTATTTGTTTCTCCATGATTCTGTAGACCTTGGCTGTGAATCCAGGGCCCCACAAAAAATTTCAGTTGGGCCCCATGGTTCTTAAAACTAGCCTTCCCTACTGATCTGTTTTCAAGTTTTGTAAAGAACACTTCTTAACTTTCAACTTTACTCAAGAAGGATGATGCCCGTCATGCAGGATCCACAAAGTTAGGAAGGCAGCCCTAAGAACTTCTCCAAGGCAAGTACCTGAAATTGCAGAATTGTCCTTGTTCCTAGTGTGTGGCTGGCAAGCCACACGTTATCAGTGCTACTACCTTTATTATACATCATCTTTAGAGTGCTGGGTGATTAGGACTGTACATCACCAGAGTGACAGAGATTTAATTAAAGATGTGTCAAGTGGTTTGCTGTAATGGTAATTAAAGATCTGTCTGATGGATGTGCATAATTTGGCAGCTTTTGAATAAGGGTTCTGCCCTACGATACATAAGCATGGTGGGTAATTGTGCCAGTGTCTCTTTCTTCTCTTCTTGGGAAAGAACTACTTTCTCAACCCACCATGTTAAGAAGTAGAACAGAAAAATATGAGCGTTGACAGTAAGGTATATCTGAATAATAATGGCAATAGGGAGTGTCGATAATATGCAATAAATTCTCCTCAACTGAATCAGTTTTCTGGCTCTTGATATTAATGTGGTGTTTCATTCTTCAGCTAAACAGAGGGGAAAAACATGTGCATGTATGATGGAGATGTGTGCATGACAATCTGTGGGTTGTTTCAGCAGAATCAGTAAAAATTATGGTATCTTTGATTCAAATATTACATGACAGGATGATCATTATGTCTGTTTGCAGTACTGTACTTAATTTTGAGAAAATTTCAGTGCAATCCTAAGCCTGCCTATTCAGAAGTAAATCCTATTGTATTCATTGGGGCTTAATCCTAGGAAAGTGTGTTTAGGATTGAAGCCTTAGTGCTAGATCCAACAACACATGCAAACTGCAAGAAAAGAGATTGGGATTGGATATCAGGAAAAATTTCCACAGTGTAAGGGCAGATTAGCAGTGGAACAGATTGTCGAGGGAGATGGTGGACTCTTCCTCACTGGAGATCTTCCATCAGATGCTTGACAAGCCCCTGTTGGAGGTGTTCTGAAAATTTCCTGCTAGCTGGGAAACTAGTCCTGCTAGTTGGACTAGCTGACTTACAAGGTTCCTTTGAAATATATGATTCTGTGAAAAGAGATGTCATTACCCCAATCCCACAGAAACACCTCCTCTGACATGGAAGTTCTGGTGTACACTATCCACTGGTGTGGGCACTCTGCACCTGCTCTGGGACCCTTTATGGGCAGCCCAATCCTACATAGCTTCCGATGGCACTTTTTGCCTGCAAACATTGAAAATACTGGGCTGGATGGCCCAAATGGTCTGATTTACTGTGAGGCAGTGACCCTTAAACAAACATTTGCAAAATGTTTGCTTACCTCTGTGTGATGCACTTGAATTCCTTTATTTAGAATAATGAACTTGATGAGCTGCTGGAGTTACTGGCACTTGGTTCCCTTTAATTTAATTTATTTTAAGAGATTTGTATCCTGCCTCTTTCCCCAAGGGCTCATGGCAGTGAACAGCATAATTACAAAATACAATAACCAATATTGAAGAAGTAAGACATTAAAAGAAAACAAACACCTTGAATTACGCCTAGAAACACACTTGTGGCCAATGCAGCTGGGATCTATGATGTGATCTCCCCTATTCTTGCAGCTGTATTTTGCACCAGCTATGAAAAACGTGGGCAAAAATCTCGGATATTTTTTTAAAACTGTGGGCATTTTGTGGCCCGTATACAGGGAGACCATATGCCCAAATCTCAAAAGGAGGACAATGTCTTCCAATGCCTTCCTCTCATTCTGGCCTTTCCCGTGAACAATGGTACATTTGCCTGCTCATGAGTAAAGCTGCAATATTGGGCACATTCACTTTCCCAAGAGCTCAATTCATATTTTTTATTTTTTGTATTTTTGGTCATAACTTTTGATAGGAAGGAAGTATTTCAGAACTGATCTTTGCATTGGATTCTGCTTTTCAATATGAATCCAACAACTTATGATATGATGGGGTACTGCACACCATTGCAAAGTTCCAAAATAAAGCCAAAATGGAGGACAATGAAGCCCTTTCAGAGGACATTCAGACAGGAGGCTAAAAAGAGGACAAATTAAATTTGTAAATTTCTGGTCATATGGTCACCCTGCCTATCCCTACAATCCAGAGTAACTACGGGAGCACTTAAGAGACTTTACGTGCACCCGTAGTTACTGCACCACCTAGTGAAATCCTATGGGAAATTCATATTGGAATCCAGAGCAAATTGTTCTTACACCGGAGCAAGGACTCCCCGTAGTTACTCAGGATTGCGCCCTCGGTCACGAGTGGTGTTGAGAGGGAGGTTGCTGGTAGTTGATGTTCTCTAGATGCCATGCTGTCAAAGAGCCAGATAACAACATAATTGGCCAGCACCTTGAGCCACATGGAGGGAAAGGAGACTCCAGCTGATTGGCAGCCGGCCCATCCGACACTGATCTGGCAGGGCTCACCTTCACAAGAGGTGGTGAAAGACTGTAGTGGAAAATGGAAGGAAACAGAGAAGGAGAAAAGGAAACAGAAGGAGGAGGGATAGAAAGATGAGAAGAAAGGAGAAGGTGGAGCAAGTCAAACCAGCTACTGGGAGGCTGATGAGGAATCCATGAACCAGCATGAAAAGAAGGGCTGGAGGCCTGGTGTTATGAGCAGATCAGTGGATACAGGCAGAAGGGGGGACTTCTATTCCTTCTGGCATAGGAACCACAAAGGCAAGAGAGACCCTAAGACCAAGGCTTTTGTCTTAATTTGACTTAGGCATGGAGTGTTGGGTTGGTCCTGGTCCTTAGCCAAAAGGCATGGAAACCTATCAAAGAGATCCCTCCTCCATGGTTGGGAAGGACCCACATGTGGAAGCCCTAACACTGTGTCAGAACTCCTGGTCTTGAACTCTAATACTTCCAAAGGAGCCAAATCTTAGTCTTGACAGCTAACCCAAACTAATTATATCAGCAGTTCTGGGACCCACCAGTGGGTCGTGTCCCCATTTTTAGCAGTTTACAAAATTGACAGGGCAGATTTGGTTATATTATTAGTATTGGCATCCATCAGTCTTGAAAGTCTATGGTATCATGCTCAATGCTGTATGTGAAGCACAAAGGCCTGGGTAGATTAATATGGAGAATAAGCTGTTACCCAAGCAGCAAATCCCCCCTCTCCACGCCACTGAAATAGTCCAATGGAAAGGCAGAGCCGATACGATTGGTTCCAGCTGCATCGCAGAGCTGGGCTAACAGGAGCGCACCCTGTCTTGTGGGGATCTGGGTCTTGAACCCTGGCCTACTGGTTAATAGGCACAGTGTCTTAACCACATGCACCACCCACAGATTTGGTTATATTCATTAAGGATTAAACATGCTGAGTCTTGAGGTGGAGGAGTCTTGAGATGTTATGTTACTCATAACAGAGAGACATATGGATTGTTGGGGTTCAGGTCTCTTTTGCAGGCAAGAATGTCATATCCTGCAGGCTGCAGACGTTTCTGCTGTGGGAGTAGAGAGAAGCATATTTATGTATTTCCACATATATCAAGAATGCTTTTCAAACCAAGAATTCATACAGCAGTGTGCATTCAATAAAATTTAAAACCAAACCATAAATACTCAGTTAAAAAAAATACTCTTCTCACTTATGGAATTCCCCAGGGCCTTGTAGAATAAAAGTGCTTTCACACATCTCTGAAATGAGGCCAGGAAAGAATGTGAATGAGCCTCCTGAGGGAGTGCAGTGCTAAGATCTTCGGGGGAAAGGCCCGGTTTCTCTCAGAGGCCAGCCTCAATTCCAGAGTGGATGGCTCTTAAAACAGGCTATTGCCAGGAGATCTCGAACTTCCAAGGATTCATAGGGAAATAGCTGGGGCCCTGGTCCAATCTTTAGAGGTCCAAACCCATATTTTGAACGGGGACCAGAAACAAACTGACTAATGCTTTCCAATCTGTAAGTCCTCAGCCAGGAGGTTTCTTTCCTCTAGCAGTAGATACATCAGCAGTAGGCTGATGAATCCTCTGAAGTTGATAAAAGGCACTTTCTGCCATAATAACCAACTGACGAACCAGTCCTTATCAATTTGCTAGCACCAATGTAGCCACAATGCAACAAATTTTACCTTGATGAGGTTTCTGTGATGATTGCCCACCTACCCTCTTGTCCCTCTGAACTGACTTTATCACCTACTAGCCAAAAACTCCCACTGTGGCGTCTCTACTGACGTACAGACTCAGGGAGTATCCTCCTTATCCTTGGAGCGGTGTATTAGTATTAGTATGGTGGCTATCTGGTCAGACGCCACCTTGGAAACTCTTCTACCTGCCCTTCCTAGATGTGGTGCTCTGGACATTTCCTCCAAGATGTCGGACATTCTCCCTGTGACTCAGTTCCCCTATAAGAATGGTTATATTCCCCATGCTTATATTCCTCCCTGCGTTTTCCCCATGCATTGAAGTCGAAGACTCCAATTACTGACTTTCTGGTCCTTCCTCCCTTCTCCTGCTCCCTGTGTCCCTCCTCAACTGTTGTTGAAGTAGTTATGCCTTGTGTTCATTTAATTTTGCTGCTTGGTGAGGATGCCAGGTGTTTGATGGGGATGCCTGGTGGTGTCCAGAGGTGCTCGCTGGGGCCAGGTGATTCCTATTGCCTGGTGGTGCCCACTAGTACCTGCTGCACAGTGTTGTGGCAGGTGCTCACTGCTCAATGATGCCCGATGCCTGCCAGGGATACTTGTCTGCCTGTTGATGTTCAATGATGCCCACCACCTGGCTGTTCCCTTTGTGCATTCCATAATTGTACCTATTGGTGCTCAATCCTAAGTGATATTGATGGAGATACCCGGTGCCTAACTGTAATGTAACATTCCCTTATTTTCTATTTTTCTCCTTGCCATACCTTATTCTATAGGACTTATCACTTCTTGTATTGTATGACTTTCTTGCTTGCTAGATATTTGCTTGTTTTGTTACTATTTATTTACTTAGTAGTATGCCAATAAAGGTTATGGAAGTTGATGACTGCCCTGTCACCACATGATGTGGCATATGGTATTTGGCTTGCGGCAAGGCAAATTCCCCATTGGCATGGCTGTATTAGTGCTAGAAAGAAGGATAGGATTGGGCCCTGAGAATCCAATCTCAATGCTGGATCCAGTCATACTCCCATGCTAAATCTGCTAAGAACAATGTGATCCTATCTATAAAAGGATCCTATCTATAAAATCTATCTATTAAATGAACTGTGTGTGTGTTTTCAAAGTTACAAGAACAGAAAGAGATGTTGGGCACAATCCAGAGCAAGTTCAGCCTGCTCTGCCCTAACTGCTCTCTCCTAACTATTCTGTATCCAGAGCAGATAGTTATGCTGTATCCAGAGAGTCAGGAAGCCTGTGCTGCCCTAACTGCTCCAGAGCATGCTAAGTAATTGACACAAGGGGAAGACTTGCTCCTGAGGAGACACCCCTCAGATCACACTGAACAAGGAACAGCTGTGGTGCCAACAGTGGTGACACAACTCTGCGCATCATCTGGTGCAGAAGTCTGTGCGTCACCCTGGGATGTGCGCACCCCCTACCTGGACTGCACAGTCGCCAACGTTGGCACCTGCGCAGTTGTTTCTGAAGCCAACTGGCTTCAAAAAGAGTACTGCGCAGGCGCCATCTCTGACACTTGTGCAGTACTTTTCTGAAGCCATTTGGCTGCTGTTCCACCTCCTGAATGAGGCCGAATGGCTGTGCAGAGGTGCGGACTTCCTCCACTCTAAGGAAGTCTCCTCTGAAGCTGTTCAGCATGCTCAGTGTGTTTCTGCGCAGTGCACTTCAGCTGGCTGTTTGGGCCATCTCTGAGGACGAGTGGCAGCTTCTGGCTGCTGCTCCGCCTTGCAGCAGGCCTGAAAGGGTTTACTGACACCTGGGACCTGCCAAAGGACTGTCAAACTCCTCTGGCGCATCACCCCATACGGAGCGCATCACCCAATGCAGCTCACACCAGCCACACCAGTCTGGTGATTCCACTGGGTGCCTGCCTTATAAGGAGTCCCCGATGAGATGCCAGTACATTCTACAGTGAATACAAGGGGCTTCTTGGAGTGGCCTGCTGTATCCTGAGCTTTGTGGGCAGCCGTAGTTTGTTCCATATCCTGAGGTTGAGAGGTAGGGGTTGCAGCTAGGCTGGCCAAGAACTCAGATTTTTGGTCAACACTGCCATTCTTACTTGGGCCTTATCATGGATCCTTATGTGTCTACTCATTACTATACCTGCTCCTGAGGTGGTATAACTCTGAGGGCTGGAAGAGGGCATTTCTGCCTTGGAAAAAGGCTCTGGATACAGAGTAACTGCTCTGCCTTAGGCAATGCTAAACATGCCCTCAACGTGCCTCTCCTGAACTGCTTAGGGCAGAGCAGGTCCACCTCTCTTAGGGCACCCTATGTTGCCTTGCTCTGCCCTAAGCCTCTTCCAGAGTAACTGGGGTGGAGCATCTTGCAGTTGCTCCAACCTAGTGTTAGATAGGGCAACCCAAGGGCTCTTATGTGGACAGATTAGTTGCTCTGGATTGTGCTGGTTATGTGTTTTTTTAAACTGTGCATTTTAAAATTAAAATAGCTTTAAAAATTTACTAGGTAGGTAATATAGGTGGTATAATGTCAGCAAATTAGCACCCAAGTTCATACCACAATGAAGTGTTAGAAAATTGCCTAGATTTGGGGGTTTGGAGAGTTGTGTGTTTTTATTTTGTCATCTCACAAACACAAAATCACACCTCTGCTCATCTAGAGCAGGTGTTTTCTCCAGCCAGGTAGTCCACCAAATCCTCCATCATTTGATCATGTGAAATATTTATATCCCACCTCTGCAGTCCATACCAAGATATTCAAGTTGGTTCGCAACTGTATGCTGTCTAAGCTCAGCTTGAGTCATCCAACCAGGGACTGAGTTCATACACCTGTTTAAAAATTCAGTGCTCCATTTGGATCTGATGAAAACTAGAGTGAGGGTGAGCCCCATGCACTTGAAAACCACTGGGACATCATGTAGGTTTTTACGAGCACAGGAACAAATTAACCTGTATGCTTAGGTTGCTAATGTGTCTAATAGTGTTTTTTTAGTAATCCTTGCATATGTGTGCAAGCAGCAATACCTTTTAATTAAGAACATTTTTCTGATGGATCTTTTCCTTTGGATGCAAGATTGGCAACGTTTATCACAATTAACACTGTTGGCTATAATGACTTGTTTTCATAAATAAAGGAAAAAATATTAAATGCAGGCAAAGGCTTCAAAAATACTTTGTGAACTTCTTTCTTTAAGAAGATTCAACAAGATTTCTTTTAAAAAATAAATTTACTCCAGTTCCAACAGCATATGTTGCACAGCTCTTCAAAAATTTAAAATCCCACTCATCAGCTGCTTGATTGAGAAGTGCCAGAGCGAATGAGGGAATGCTGAATCTACTCTCCACTCCTGTCTGAAACACAATGTAAGGTTAAGTAATTGTAACCTTTTTGTTAGTTAAGACAATCCAGAGTTGGAGATGAACCAGCAAAGGCCCACTGTGCAAGCTCTTGAGAGTCACAATTGTATCATAAGGCTGGCTCAGGAGTTGGTAGGGCTAGTGCAGAGGCCTGCAGCAGCTCAGGAGAGCTGGGTTGGGAGGACATAAATAACGGAGGTATAAATATAAATAGTTATTATAAGGCATAGTAGGCATATTGAATAAAGCTCCAAGCCCATAATTTGGGAATCATCAGTGCAGATCAAGTTGCAGCAGACCCCAGGGTCTGATCCCACCTTTGACTTCTGGTCAATGATGTCCTATGAGGGTCTCTTCCCACCATTGACTTCAAACTGCAGAAGAGGGGCACAAAGTTATCTGTGTTATTCTGTCTGTGTAAAGATTGCCTGAATGTTAACTAATGGGCTGTGGGTGGCGCAAGTGGTTAAGTCACTGTGCCTGTTAACCAGCAGGCCAGGGTTCGAGACCCGGGTTGACCCCACAAGACAGGGTGAGCTCCTGTCCTTAGCCCAGCTCTGTGACGCCAGCTGGATTCAATCGTATTGGCGCTGCCTTTCCATTGGACTAATTCAGTGGCATGGAGAGTGGGGAGTTTGCTGCTTGGGTAACAGCCTATCCTCCATAACAAGCTAACCAAGGCTTTTGTGCAGCGTATGCAGCGCTGAGCATGATACCATAGTCTTTCAAGACTGACGGAGGCCTGCTTTAAGTGCAGTCCTAAGCATGTCTACTCAGAAGTATGTTCCACTGTGTTCAATAATACTTACTCTCAGGAAAGTATGGTTAGGATTACAGCCTTAAGCAATAAATCTTGGTAAGCTTTGCCCACCAGTGTGTTCATTGCCTCCGTATCCAATTCATTCCTATGTATAGGATCCATACAATACATATTCAATACATTGCCGCCCTATCCATACATTGGGGCCTTGTTCTGCCCCAATAGAGATGTACAGCAAGTTTTGATAAGTTCTTGCATAGGGTTAAGCAAAACAAGTGAACAGACAGACAGACAGACAGACAGACAGACAGACAGACAGATAGATAGATAGATAGATAGATAGATAGATAGATAGATAGATAGATAGATAGATAGAGATTTTTTATGAGATTCAGTTTTTATGAGATTCATCTTTCATTAAAGATTCAGGAGTCCACAACTGTGGAATTCTTGTGATTCCATCACAATCATGAGTTCTAAATCTTCCAAGTATTGAGATTATCATCATCTGATGAGATGCTTTCATGCATTTTTCAAGAGTACGAGCACAGCTGGTTCTCAACATAATTTTTTTTTTGGGGGGAGGGTGATGTATACTTTTATGTTCATGTGAAATGTATCATTATTTCCATTATAGCAGGAGACAACCTGTTCTCACTCCATCACCCCATTAGAGCAGCAATCATCCTCTGCTTGGGATGTAATCGAAGCAGCCTGCCCTTATGTGTGTGTTTTCCATTTTAATTGAGAGTCTGTCTTCATCTAGACATCACCATCTATTAATATGTCCATTGAAGTGTTCTTATTCATGACATAAATTTCATTTTAAAAAGTGGAGAGACATAATTTTAAGAATACGATCCAGGCTTAATGTTCACCTTGTACCATTTTTTAATTTAGTGCTTTCAGAACAGTGCATATCATATAGCAATCAGATGAAAAGGAATTATCTACATCTCAACAGCTGAAGAAGGTGGAGAGTGATCTCTAGTGTCCCATGAATATCATTAAAATGGATTATGGGATCACCATACTTATAATGACATATATAGTGACATACATATAACGACAAGATGCAGATGGTTCTTGGTTATTCTTAAACTACTCAATACCAATCCACATATCGTCATCAATGAACAGGTTGGACAAGATAAACCATTTTTTCTCCCCACAGATATTGAGTTTCCTGCTCCTGTGGTAGAGAATTTGTAAAGAATTTGTATTCAATCTATACTATCCAAACAGGGGTGGCCTATCCTCCCCATGGGTTTTGCCATGACAGACAGTATGGAGACAAAGTTTTAAAAAACTTGTTTCTGTGCTCTATTGCATGATTTTCTTTCCAAACCTAGATTATCCCACTGTGTATGATAGATATTACTCCTAGGTAAGCATGGAAAGGATTGTAGCCTAGATTAGAAGAGTGATGGAGGAACAAGAAGAAAGGTGTGTGACCCCTACTAATGAAATCAATATACACTAAGAATCATGGACATACGGTATACGATTAGCAGAAGCTTCAAGCAGAGGCTCAGTGAGCACCTGTTGGGGATGCTCTACGAGGATTTCCTGCTCGAGGCAGGGGGTAGTTCTTGATTCTATAATTCTATGATTAGTCATGTAAAAACAGAAATGTATTTCATTTTGTTTATACTGATGATTTAAGTTCATTTTCTTTGTACTGATGATGAAGCTCAAGGTGAACACAAATTCAATGCATTAATTTATGGGAGAAATACAGGGCCCCCATATCCATGGTTCCCATATCCACAGATTCAGTTGTCTGCAGATCAGATCTGTTCCCTTCATGTGTCTCCTGTGCTTCACTTCCTTGGACTCCAGAGGGAGCCCAGCAGAGGCCGCTGGCAGGATCTGCTGGGCTCTGCTCTAGAGCTGAAAAACACCACTTTGGGTTTCTTAGTGAATCCTAAGACACAGTCCTAACCAATATTCCAGTACTTGCATAACTGTATCCGTGGGACATGTGCTGCACCCTGCAGTTGAGGGGCAGTCACAGAGGCCTCCTCAAAATAAGGCAAGATAGAGTAAGGTTTCCTTACCCTGGAGTTGCATTTCCCTTATCCCATAGCTGGAAAATTGGTTAGGATTGACCCCTAAAGTGGTATTTTTCAGACCCTCTGGAGGTAGGGGGAACAGACTCCCCTGAGCTCTGGAAGCAGGAGATGTTTCTCATATTTGCAGTTTCAGGTAACTACTTGGTGTTGTGGAATGGAACCTTTGTGGAAATGGGGACACATTAATCCAAACTGTCCTGTTGAATTTTCACAGAACCTAATAAGGACCCTTACTAATATTTGACATGGTTTAGTTTGTGCTGATTTTCCTCTGGAGAAAAAAAGAAAAGTAAAATAATAAGGCAGCAATCCTAACCTCCATTTAGGCCAGCCTAAGCCCCAGGATAGGTCTGGGGGTATCACCACCATGCATTTCTATGCCACTCCTGGGGAAGGGTTAGGCCAGTGCACAGACATGAACTTGTCTCCCTACATCATAATGGGAACAAGGAGACTGATGAGTTGTGCCGGCTTAAAGTTAGGATTGCACCCAAAAACACAGAATAGAATTATTTAAAACACAGGACCAGAATGTAACCATATCATTAAATGTTAAACAGCTGGTACTAAATGTTTATGAGTGCAAATGGTAAGACCCAAAACAGTAGCACCAAAGGGGGGGGGGGACACACAGAAACTCCTAAGGTGCAAATTTTGTGGACAATTTATACAAATTTTCTGCTACGCCCAACACATACCACATATTTGATTTGCACCTCTACAGGGTTTATCGCTTGTTTTTGATTTGCTTTCATGCGTCTGGCCTTACTGTCTCAAAGATCAGGCAAGAACGCCCTCAAGTGATAAAATGAGGGCACTTGAACCAATGCAAGAAATTGGACTGTAGGTGGAATATGAATGATGAATAACGCACTGGAAAAATTCTATATCTTGGCCGCTCTGATCATATTACACCGTAGTAGCCCAGGTCAGTTCAATGTGGATTTTCCTTTTTAAAGAGGCTGAAGCTTACTGCTATTCCACCTTCTGGTGACTTATCTGTGGGTTGCCATGGCCTCTTCGGTGCCATTAGTCATTCAGTATAATCCAACCTTTGCTTTTAGCAGTACTGAAGGTGGCAAAATTAGGAAATGAATAAGTAAAGAAGATGAATAAAATTAATGATCATGCAAAAAAAAGGTGAAAGAGAAAACGGAATTTCACTTCATAGCCTTCTGTCTTCATTATGTCCACATTCTTTAATATATATGAAGAAGAGACATGTCAAAACAAAAATGACACATGGCACATGACAATTTGCTGCCTGGGATCACAACCACACTTTTCCATGCCAAGGTGCAAGGAGGCTACCCTGCTTTCCTTGACTTAAGCCCAAAATTGGCCATCTTTGCCTTGTACTCTCAACCCTGCAAAATGGGTATGTATAAAACATCCTGTATTTAATTATATTTACTGTATTAAAAACCAGTATTTAATAGGGGGACAGTTATAAAATGTTTGGGTCTGACTGTGCTGCTGTGATGTCATAGAAAGTTCTGGCTTGAGCATAAATGAGTTAGGCTACAACCCAGAGTAACTGCAGGACCTTTTACATTGATGTTATTATGGTGCCACCTATGGGAAACCTATGGGAAATGCATAGAGCAATCCAGAGTAAGTGCCTCTTACATCTTCCTGTAGTTACTCTGGTTTGTAGGGACAACCATTAAAAGCAGTGCAGCTTATCAAATTAGTTGGGAGAGAATAATTCCATAAATCCCATAACTTGTGTGAGAAGGTGGAGCAGAGACAGGCATGATGGATAGATGTAGAGGCTCATGGTTCAGGGAAAAGGGCTCAGAAAATAGGAAGCTATAGGGACAAGATACCTGAAAGAAATAGGAGAAAGAGGATACAGTATAGGCCTTAGACAGAAAATATGTGGAAAGTTTAGGTGGATAAGAGTGCAATCCTAACTAAGCCGGCAAAACTCATTGGTCTTCCCATTCCTGTGGTGATATAGGGAGGCAAGTGCATTTCTGTACATTGGCCTAATCCACCCCAGGAGTGGCACAGAAGTGTTTTACAGCACTTTTGTGACATCCCCAGATCATTACTGGACTTATGTCAGGGCTAAACTGGCCTAATTGGAGATTAGGATTGCAGCCCAACAGTGTAAAGGAAGGAATTAAAAAATAATGGGATTTGAGAAAGTATCCACCAGTAACATAGGGGATCTGGAAGGGAAAAAATATACACAAGTCACTACAAAAGTATACCAAAAAGCCAGGGCAGTTCATTGGCTAGTGATTTTGTTACAAATGTTGCTGCCAAATGCTAATGTGTTAGCTAATGGGTTAGACCAGGGGTGTCTAAATCCCAACCCAGGGGCCAGTTGCAGATGGTAAGCATCAATGCTGCCTGTGGCAAGACCTATCTGGCCTGTGGGCAAACCTTTTAATCCTCCGTGGCTGTCTCTAATACACTCTTCTATGTAAATTTATTCACATTTGAAATGTAATTCAATTTCCTGGCCTCTGACACAATGTCAGAGAGATGATGTGGCCCTCCTGCCAAAAGATTTGAACATCCCTGGTATAGACCAACCATGGCAGATCTTGGACAAAAACACTGTCGGCACAATCCTAACCCCTGGTTAGGCCAGGTTAGGCTTGGGGTGTTGCAAATGTGCTGTAAGGCATTTCTGTGCTATTCCTGGGAAGGTTAGTCCTGTGCACTGATATGGGCTGGCCTCCCCATGCCACTTTGGGAATGGGGAGATAGATGAATTGTGCTGGCCTAAATTGGTTAGGATTGTGCCCTGTGCTGTGCCACCCTTTTTACATTTCCGGCTTCCACAGCTCTGAGTCAGGGAGGTTCTAGCAAGACTGTGGAGTTCGAAAACATGTTTTCATGCACATTCCATACACAGCCTCTAGAGTGCAGCCAGATTTTTCTGTCTGCTACTTCAGATGAGCAGCTGAGCAAACATTACGTCTCCCTCATCAAGTACTGGTTATCTCAAAGCCTGGCTCAGATTTGGGTTTGCTGGTGTGGCCGCAGATGAGGGGGCAGAAGCTGTGTGAGTTGTACCCATAATAATTTTGAGAACGCCCTTTTTCTTTATTTTTGAGAATATTCTTGTAAAGGAATTTTCTTTATTCCTTTTCTTTATTCTTTTCTTTATTCTTGCTTGTTATCAGCAGAGTGAATCTACAATAGTTCTGCAGTCTAGTACAGAACATTCTGTTCGCTTTTAGCAGCACTGCTGTATTTTCATTTTTCCATCACACTGGGTTTGAATTGGCTTCCCAATGCTTCAGTCCCTGCTGATCCTTGTTTACCGATTCTTTTAAAGCTCTCAGCTTCTAGTTTAAGCATGCATATCACTGGAATTCCAGTGAACATCAAACCCCTCCTTGCCTTGCTCATGTCCTCCGCTTTTCCACTTTAGTGTTTATCCATTGATTATCTCACCCTCTTTCAATTCACATGGGCATTAATTTATGTTAAAACATGGGCCCTCTTTCCGTCTTATCAAGGAAGGTTAAAAAGTTCAGAAAAGTTTCCATGGCCAGCAATGATCCTGAGACCAGTGATGTCAGAACACCAGTCTTGAGGGGGGCTAGTGCGGCTGACGTTGAGCCTCCAGGTGGCCCATGGCAGGACCCCTCCATCCAGCCCTTGGTCAAGCACTGTAATCCTCTGGAGGTGAAGGATGCTCAGCTCCCCGAGCCTTCAGAAGGCTGCATGCACCTTCTCTCTGTGTGTATGAAAATACTTGTGAATTGGAAATCACTCCCATCTCTCTGTGTTAGAAAGTGTATATGAACTGATTTCAATTCATTTATTTATTCATAAATTCCATCTCTAACATAGGCTGCAGTCCTAATCCCCAATTAGGCCGGCCTAAGCCCCAGCACAAGTCCAATGCTGACCTGGCGATGTCACAAAAGTGCTATAAAGCACTTCTGCACCACTCTTGGAGAAGGGTTAGGCCAGTGCACAGATATGCACTGGCCTCCCTACATCACCATGGAATGGGAATACTGATGAGATGTACCAGGCAAAGTTTGGATTGCACCCATATTCATTTAAGTAAATTTATTTAAATTTGATATGTAAATCAATTCTTTCTTTCTTCTTCTGGCCCTCAACACAGTGTCAGAGAGATGAAGCGGCCCTCCATCCAAAAAGTTTGGATACCCTGCTGTAGTCTATCCAACAACATAGACTATACATCAACATGGTCATGTTGTTAAAAGGATCCCGAGGAGGCCTCTACCAGTCCCACTGGGACCACTGGATACTGTGGCCGCCATTTTGGTCCTGCTGCACCTCTTGGTGCCACTGCCATTAGGATTGGCTTTAGGATTCATTATCTTGACAAGCAATTTCCTGAAACAGATATATTCCCAAATAGCATGAACATTACTTTTTTCATGTATCATCCAGACTGCTCTTATTCTTTTTGTGTACTGTAAAGGTATCACTGAGGTTGAGAGCATGTGCATTGCCAATGGTCACACATTAAATCCTCAACTGAGTTGGGATTTCAGCCCATATCCCATATAATGGCCAATCTCTTGGGAATATGGTTTATAGAAGTTAGATTATGTGTTCCAAGAAAGACATTTTGAAATTCCTAAGCGTCTTCAGAGTTCTTTCAAATGTTACCGCTGGAACGCACTCATCTTTCCAGGTTGTTCAAACTCATTATTGATTTTAAAAACTGAACATTTTGTTCACATCGAGTGTATGAAATAGGTAGAACAACAGTGCTTTGTAGCTGTTCTGGCTGTTCAGCAAGGAAGGTTCAAAGAGTTGTTTATTAAACTAGGGCTCCTTTTTTTTTCAGGCTTTGAACTCTGCTTTTTGGAAACTAACTAGATTCTTTTGGAGAGGAAAGTGAGCACAAGAAAAACAGAGACATGTGATGTGCTGTCTCATGAGACACGGTGACATTTAAGAACAACAACAACAAATCCTGCATACTTTGCTTGGATGGCTCATTAATATTGCATTTATATGCCGTTTTCATTTCAGAAATTTCATTTGGGGGAACGACATATTAAGAATAGAAAGCCTGAAAGATTACATTCAAAATACTGAGAAATGGGACAGTAAAGTTGCTTGAAGCAACTTGTAGATGTGCTATTGTGTTGATAAGAATCTCATTATGAAAGGACAGTCATCAGCTCGGCCGAAATCATACTCAATACAATTCAAAGGTATAAACCTTGCCAGTATTTCTTGCAGTGGAATCACTCATGATCAAAGGGTTTTAGTAGCTTTAGCAGAAATGAACCTCACGTGGGCCCAACCCCACTAACTAAGCTAAAGGGGCATTTGTCCCCAACAGCTGCAATGGGTCAACTCAAACTTGCGCCACTGATATTGCTAGTACAAGACCACATTGATACATGCAAGTGGATTGGACCCAGGAAGGGAGTTAGGATTAGGTGCATATCAGTGCTGCTGATCCTGCCTTCTCCTGTGCCTGATCCACCCATCCCTTACCCATCGCTACCCCATTCTGTTTCCATATCATCTGAATTGGCTGTTAATTGATCTTTTTAGCTTTTGCAACACCAACAATTCTAATGTTTTGTAACAGTGATTGGTCAATATACCATTTAAGCCAATACAGTGGTCTTCTAGCGGTTCTTAGGCTGCAATCCAGAGCAAATTCAGCCTGCTCTGACCTAACTGCACTCTCCTAACTATTCTGTATCCAGAGCAGAAAGTTATGCTGAATCCAGAGAGTCAGGAAGCCTGGGCTGCCCTAACTGCTCCAGAGCATGCTAAGTAATTGACACAAGGGGAAGACTTGCTCCTGAGGAGACACCCCTCAGATCACACTGAACAAGGAACAGCTGTGGTGCCTACAGTGGTGACATGACTCTGCACATCACCTGGTGCGGAAGTCTGTGCGTCATCCCTGGGATGCGCCCCCCCCCCAACCTGGACTGCACAGTCACCAAAGTTGGCGCCTGCGCAGTTGTTTCTGAAGCCAACTGGCTTCAGAAAGAGTACTGCGCAGGCACCATCTCTGACACTACTTTTCTGAAGCCTTTTGGCTTCGGGGGAGACTGTGCAGGCGTCAGAGTTGGTGCCTGTGCAGTACTCTTTCTGAAGCCATTCAGCTGCCACTCCGCCTCCTGAGTGAGGTCGAATGGCTGTGCAGAGGCGCGGACTTTCTCTGCTCTAAGGAAGTCTCCTCTGAAGCTGTTCGGCATGCTCAGTGTGTTTCTGCGCAGTGCACCTCAGATGGCCGTTCAGGCCAGCTCCTCAGACAAGTGGCAGCTTCTGGCTGCTGCTCCGCCTTGGAACAGGCCTGAATGGGGGTGCTGACACCTGGGGCCTGCCAAAGGACAGTCAAACTCCTACGGCACATCACCCCATACGCACCAGTCTGGTGACGCCACTGGGTGCCTGCCTTCTAAGGAGTCCCTGATGAGATGCCAGTACATTCTACAGTGAATACAAGGGGCTTCTTGGAGTGGCCTGCTGTATCCTGAGGTTTGTGGGTAGCCGTAGTTTGTTCCATATCCTGAGGTTGAGAGGCAGGGGTTGCACCTAGGATGGCCAAGAACTCAGATTTTTGGTCAGCACTGCCATTCTTACTCGGGCCTTATCATGGACCCCTATGGGTCTACTCATTACTATACCTGCTCCTGAGGTGGTATAACTCTGAGGGCTGGAAGAGGGCATTTCTGCCTTGAAACAGGCTTTGGATCCAGAGTAACTGCTCTGCCCTAGGCAATGCTAAACATGCCCTCAACTTGCCTCTCCTGAGCTGCTTAGGCTGCCCCAGTTAGGGCAGAGCAGGTCCACCTCTCTTAGGGCACCCTATGTTGCCTTGCTCTGCCCTAAGCCTCCTTCAGAGTAACTGGGCTGGAGCATCTTGCAGTTGCTCCAACCTAGTGTTAGATAGGGCAACCTAAGGGCTCTTATGTGGACAGATTAGTTGCTCTGGATTGGGCTGTTAGCCCAGTCACTACTTCCCCTTGCAACCTACACTATCTCACAAGAGCTTTTTATGGGGCTCAATCTGGTGTACGGCAAAGACAGAGTACCATTTAGGCCACCATGAGTGCCTCGAAAGATTTGTGAGATATAAACAAATAGTGACAAGTGTAACAAGATTTGACTACACGAAAATTCAGACCTGTTTTTGGAGGTGTTGAAGTGTTGAGAGCATCTCACAATTCTTAGAAAAGATCTCCAAAATGCATAGCGTTGCATTTGGAATGGATGTTGCCGTTCCTTTGTGTTGTTATGGCAACTTGTATACTGTATAATTTTCACTCTGCCTTCCCAAGATGGAAATAACGGAATAAGTTGTTGATCCAAATGACCCGAGTTCATAACCTGACTACAGACTTGCTGTTCCGCAAGAAACAATAATAAAATGATATACTTTTGCAGGGGGAAGGGGGATCTTCTTCCCATAACATTTTGCAGTGGGTAACTTTTTGGAATCACTTGAATGACAGGCAGCCTGGGAATGTGTCACTGGATTCCAAGACTATGAGTACTATGGGAGGCCTGCTGTGTATACTACTCATTGATGAACACATTGTCTTGCATACAATTTTTTAAAAATCACAACAAAATAATGATCAAGATTCATTATTTTTAAATGAAAACTTTTAGAGGGAAAGACTATCTGTGTGTGTTGGGGGGAGGAGAGAGAGAGAGAGAGAGAGATTTTAATGTATGCCGCAACATTAAACATAGTGAAGGCCTGTCAGTTTCATTAAGCATAATCCTGATTGACATTGACATGACAGATCTTTTTTGCAACTGTTTCCCATCAAACCTCCTCCCCCACCAGTTTTTTGCCAACAATATAATATGGGGCATAGGTAGTGAGGTTTCAAGGAAAAACACTTTATGTACAATTCACAGACATGTACAACTCTCATGATAGTACAGATCCTCAATTTTGGAACAGAGAATCCAAGAGCAAACCTTTGCATATGTAGGTGTGACATATGTGTGACATATGTGACATGTGTACTTATGGAATGGTGTGGGTGAAAGGCTGAAAGTGGGAGATCATGCTCATGGGAGGGTCTATAGATGGAGGAGCACCTCCACAGGTCATAGAGGTCCATAGTAAGGACACAGCTGGAACCAATCAAATTGGCTCTGCCATTCCATTGGACTATTTCAGTGGCATGGAGAGGGGAGATTTGCTGCTTGGGTAACAGCCCATTTTCCATACCAATCTACCCAGGCCTTCGTGCTTTGCATGCAGTGTCGAGCACGATACCATAGTCTTTCAAGACTGATGGATGCCAAGTTATTTCCAATCATAAAGTATTCCACCATTTGCACTGTATACAATAGGAAACTTCCATTATGTTGTACAGAAGCGAATGATGTTAATGGCCATCCGTTATGATCTAAATGGCTGTAGAAGATGACCAACCTTGAATGTTTCCCACCGAAATCAATGAGGCCAAATGCTGAACTTTGGCTGGATCATGTCCACATTGGATGAATGGTTCCACAGAAGTCCTGCAGAGAAGCTGGAGGTTTGCACTCAATTCTGGTCTGAAAATAGGATTCCTCCATTGTGTACTCCATGGGGCACCCCTGGATAAGACAAGGGTCTTTGGTGCCTATGATTTTACAATGTGTTTCTTTAGCTAGCACAGACTGAAAAGAAAGGGAGGGTAGGAAGGCTACTGAAGGTTGTGATGTGAGCCATTATTGCTGGATCCATCCTCTCCTGAAGCCTCCTTGTCCCCATTCCTTTTCCACCCTGTTCTGGCAGCCACCACCATGGTCCAGTCACTACAGATGTTTCCCAGGATAGGACCTTTGAATCAGTGGTTCGAGAAAAAGAGAGAAAATAAGGCTGCAATCCTAAAGACACTTTCCTGGGAGTAAGACCCATTGAACAAAATGGTTCTTACTTTTGAAAAGGCATGGTTAGGATTGTGCCCTAAGTCAGCATCCAGTTCACAGTACACCACTATTTTTTTTTTAAAAAAGAGAAGATCTGAAAAAGCCTTGTCATTTACAGGGGCAAAATAAATAAATGAAGCCCAAATCTTCTGAGCTGTGAACAGATGCAGAAGAAAGGGAAAGAGGGACCTCTAGCCACATGAGAACTTAAAGCAGGAGAGCTTTAAAACTCAGGGAGAGGAAGAAAGAACACAGATTCCTTTTGAAAATTAAAAGGCACTGGCAGAAAGGAGAAAAAACATATTTCTCTCTTCTGTCTTTGAAACATGAAAGCAAGGATACAGTGGATGGATAATATGAAAAGCGCCTGCTTGCTTTGGGTTTATAAAGGGAATCAGTGGGCCTATTTTCTCGCATCTTTTTCTCGTTGAAAAGATTAGTATTCTGGTGTACAGTTTTTTTTCTTACTGTGGAAGGGAGAGCAATGATGCTTCTGCACTAGAAAGGCTCTGAGCGGGTCTGTTTCTCTGCAATAGAATAAACTTTGGCTGCAATGGGAGTAGGCCCCACTGAATACAATAGGCATGCTTAGGATTGCACTTAAAATAAAAAAAATTAAAAATAAAAATAAAATAATTGTAATTCCACACAACACTTAGGGCCCAATCCTATCCAACTTTCTGCTCTGGTATAGCCACATTACAGCTCTGCAGTAAGGGAACAACAGCATAAGACTTTGAGGAGCAGTCCAGAGGATGTGGATGTCTACAGCCTGATCCCTCGGCCGGGGAAGGAAGTCATCCCTGAGCCAACTATCCATGGGAAGCCTTTGGGTAAAGATCAGGGAGAGAAGAAAGAGTGTGGATGAAAGAGAAGCACAGTAGGAACGGTTGGGGAAGAAATTGCCCAGGGTTTAAAGAGGACTGGTGCAGGATTGACCCTATTGGGTCAACTAAGATTCAGAAAAGCAGAAAAGCATATGTCCTTTTTTCTCAGGACATGTCCTCTTTTTCAACCTTGTATCCTCGAAAAAATCTTAATTGTCCTCCTTTTCCTTGTGAGCAGGCAGCATATAGCCTTCTTGAAATTGATAAATTACATGTAATAAATTATATGTCACAGTTTTCAATTTAATAAGTAATATAGTATTTAAATTAACCACATGTCTTACATTTCGTGGGAGGCTTTGTCCTCTTTTTCAGTTATGACATCTGGTCACTGCACAGAAGAGGTGTCCAAAGAGGTAGAGCAGTGATTGTCAAAGTGAGGATCGGGACACTAATTCCTGGGGGGGTAACAAAAAGCGGGGTGCTATCATCTTGGAATCTTGCATTGGGTGCTGCTGTCTTGGAATGGGGAACTCAGACTTCAATCCATACTTTCCGGGGAGTAAATCTGATTGAACACAATGGGACTTACTTCTGAGTAGACATGGAGGACCTATGGCATCACAGGGATGCTACTTTCTGTTTCATGACATCACTTCAGGGGTGTCCCCTGGTTAGATTGTTATTCTCAGGATGGGTATTGGGCTGAAATGCCTAGACACAATGAGGTTAGAGGATGTGTGATAGAGCTCACTCCCCCACTCTGAACTCTGAGGACTCACTGGGGTCCATTCCATGTAGGAACCCAGCAGAGGCAGAGAACAGGTTGCAAGAAGAGGAATCTCCTCCAGAGGTTCCAGCCACTTACACACCATGGTAAGGAGATTACAACTTTGATTTTCAACTGTTACAACTCTACCACCTCTTCAGCACCCTGCCATTGCACCATGTTTCTCCACACATATTTCAAAGGATGGTTGGGAATACAGAAACCCTCATAATCAACGGACACGTGGGGAAAAAATAAGAACCAGAATGGGAAGCAAAGTGTTAAAAGATCACAAATAGAATGATAAGCCAAACCTACTTGCACTATCAAACCTCTATGACGGTAATATTCCTGGCAGTTAACTGTCTTGTGTCTGTATTCAGCTCATTTCCAGTCTATTTTTATTGCGTCAATTTCAACATTTCCTTCTAGAATTACTGCAATGAATTTTTGGCTGCTACATAATTTTGGTTCCTGGCAGAAAAATATTTTAGTAAATCTTTAGCGGTATAGCTTTCTCAGCAGAGGCATTGCTAATGGTGTGTGGACCACACTGAGGATTTAGGTTGGCACAATGCACAATCTCCCCTTTTCCACAGTGGTGTGGGGAGGTTGACACATATCTAATCCCTGTTATGGTACTTTTGCAATACCCTCAGGCTAGCATAGGACATGTGCCAGCCTAACTAGGGGTTAGGATTATACTGTGAGTTACAAGCACGAGGTGTGTGTGACACCACTATTGGCCAAAATTTTTTAAATCTTGATATTTTTGAATAATGCCATTGTTTTATACAACATTTGATGGAGACTTTCATGCAGAATGCAATGAAACAAAATGTGACAAAATATCTCTATTTGTTCAAAATTCAAAGAAAATTATGGAGCAAGACAATGGTGTACCACCATGACAAACACCTAGGGCATTGTCCTGCCCACTGCATGGAAAGAATCGACCATGTGGGTGACACACTGGCCTCCCACATTAGAAGAAGTGAACCCTAATGGAGGCTACTGATCTCCAGTAATAATATTTCTTATTCTTTTTTTAAAGAAAAAGGAATATTTTATATTCAAGCCCCCTACTCGCAAAAGGAAAAAAATCTGCATATCATTCTTCCAGGAAGATATATGCTTCCATTTGAGATATTCTAATTTTTTTTAAAGTTAGGTTGCTATGAATGTCAGCAGAATATCAGTTCTGCTAAATGGTATAACAAGATTCAGGTAATTCAGATAAACTGAATTATACATAAGTCCATTACTGCTGATTGATCCAAATCTTATTACGTGCCTCCATTGGTTTTAATGTGTTTTTGGAAGCGGACCATGAACTATGGACTGAAAGTTGCCAGGGCTTAAGAGAAAGTGGTTTCTGGACTCAACTTCCCAGCAACGTTGATATCAAATAGAAAAACACACTTACCATTTTATACATTATCCATTTTATACATTATCAAGGATGAAGCATTTGAAGGTTGTAATGGCTTTTGTATGGCTCAAACCATCATCAAACCATTTGTATGGCTGAAGCCATCATCTCCAAATAATGTTCTCTTGCCTTCTCGTTAGATGCATATTTAGTATGGCATCTAGATAAACATCAAATAGTGATAGATCAGTTCTTATGTAGAATAATTCTGGATTATGTTAGATCATGGATCACGTTATAACTTGTGCTGGAACAGGCAGGGTGACAAGTCTGCGCTGTATCCAGTCCAAGTTTTGGGCAGTTTAGGGGTTGGCTCAAGACAAGGGGAAATTTTCCCCTTTCTCTGAGAGCCATTGCAGCCCCAACAGGATCACTTGGATATGCACAACTAGAGGAGAAGATTCTATAAAAGTATTTTTTATAATACTTTTATAGTAAAAGTATTATAAGAAAATTTTTATAGAATCTTCGGTAATCATACATTTCCAGTGAGTGCACAGTGAGCATGTGGCCAGTGCCTGGACATTGAGATAAACACACACACATCCATCCGCTCCAAATGAATCAGGTAAGTTTGAGTCTCCTCTATTTTGTCACTTCCAGTCTTGTGATAGTATAATTGATCATACCGAGTCCTGATGTTGTCTCTGAAATCTTATGTGACTTTTACAATTATAATTTGTTTATTTTTCAGTGGCTTATATATAAGCCTGAGAGCATTAGAAATAGCATAAATACCGTATAAACTCGAGTATAAGCCGACCCAAATATAAGCCGAGGCACCTAATTTTACCACAAAAAAACTGGGAAAACTTATTGACTCGAGTATAAGCCTAAGGTGGGAAATGCAGCAGGTACTGGTACTGGTACTGGTCCTTTTCCTTGTAGCCTTCTTGGCACTCATAGGCTGCAATCCTAAGCACACTTTCCTGGGAGTAAGCCTCATTGAACTTAGTGGGCTTACTTCAGAGTAGACATGCATAGGACAGGGTGACCAGATGCCAAACCCAAAATTCCTGAAAGCCCAGGCCAAAATTCCTACCCGCTTAAAATTTTTTTATTTTTATAGGTTTTTTTGTTTTTTTGGCCATACCTTTTGATAGGAAGGAGATATCTCAAAACTGATTTTTGCATTGGATTCTGCTCTTCAATATGAACCCAACGGTATATGACATGATGGGGTTTGATCCAGCCACTTTTCAGTTCACCCGAGTATAAGCCGAGGGGGCTTTTTGGGGCCAAAAAAACTCGGCTTATACTCTAGTATATAGGGTTCTTGTTTATCACTTTGGGGCTGTGGATGGCGCAAGTGGTTAAGATGCTGTGCCAGCAGGCCAGGGTTCGAGACTCGGGTCGGCCCCCCAAGACAGGGTAAGCTCCTGTCCTTAGCCCAGCTCTGCAATGCCAGCTGGATACAATCGTATTGGCTCTGCCTTTAAATTGGACTAATTCAGTGGTGTGGAGAGGGGGGATTTGCTGCTTGGGTAACAGCCTATCCTCCATAACAATCTAACCCAGGCTTTCGTGCTTCACATGCAGCGTATGCAGTGCCGAGCACGATCCCATAGTCTTTCAAGACTGATGTAGGCCTGCTTTATCACTTTGACACACAAAACGGTCAGTGGAAATTTATCAAGGTATGCACAATGGAATAAATGCAAAAAATGCTCCCTGGTGCTACAATACTAGAAGGCCCATCCAACTTCTACTCAGTAGAGCTTTCCTGCTTCTCTTCATTATTACATTGTATGATCATGACTGCCTTTTATTAACTACAAATGTAATGACTTGTGCCGGAGGATGCAATTAGCTCATCTTCTACTATGGATATAACATCTTGCCTTTTGTCATTCTTTCTGTTTCTTTAATTTATCCTGGGAATAAAGGCAATGATATGAGGGCAACAAATAAGCACAGCTGCAGTTTCAAATACAGTACTTAGGAGGCTTGGTTTCTGTTGATGGGAGATTAGTGATGACTACAGTGGATTTTGAGAAGGGGTTTTGAAAGAGTAAAGAATTACACCTTATTGGTGGTCTAATGGGAATTTTAAGTTTAAATTGAATCAAGGAAGTTATATAGGGTGAAATCCAGAGTAACTATGTGGAGTCCTTGCTCTGGTGTAAGAACATGTTACTCTGGATTGAAATATGAATTTCCCATAGATTTTCACTAGATGGTACAGTAACTATGGGAGCACGTAATGTCTCTTACGTGCTCCCATAGTTACTCTGGATTGTGCCCATAGAGGCACTGAAGGCATGAAATACTTTTTCTTCAAGTGTAAGTTGAGGTCTGTTGCTTATGATGCACATGACCACCATTTTATTGTGACTTTTGTTGTCAGATGTAAAGCAAAGCACATATGGAAAGTGGCCTTATGAAAGAAGCTCTACTGCAATGGATCTCAACATTTCTAGCACCAAGATCCACTTTTTAGTATGACCATCTTTAGGAACCCACTAAAAGGGATGTTACTAAGCTGTTAGTGATGTCATAGCAGGAAGTGACATTAATATGCAGGAAAATTTTTAACACCCTGCGTTTAAAAAAACTCTCAAATATCACAAAAGCCTATCTGTATTTACCCAAGGAGTAAGATCATTGTTAAATGCATTTATGTTGTAGCCTGTTAAGAGTATGGATCTGTAACATTTCACCAAACGTAGTAATATATCATTAATACACAATGGAATTAATGAAGACTTATTTGACCTCATCCAACTGTTAATGAAATATATTTTCAGCAAGTAGAATTTTTAGAATGATTGGTCTCTCTGAAATGTAATGCCAATTATTAATACTAATATCTAGCTTATTATTTACTGTTTTTCAATAAAAAATGTTCACATGATTTATATAAAGGAATAAGAAGGTGGTTCTGTAATGACAAAGTTTGGATATCTTTAAGCCTGGAGATCTCTAAGATCACAGCTGTTTCAATTTTAAGAAATGCGTGTCATTTTTTTACAAATTGTATCCTTGCAGAAAATTCCAACAATAGCTTTATTTGAAACAAATTATTTCATTAACTTAAAAAAACCCCAAACTATGAGACATTAACTGGCAGAAGGAGCACATTGCAAAGTTGCCATATTTAATAGTGATTTATACTACTTGAATGAACATCAAATTAATTGTTGTCACTTAGAGAATAATTAATAGATATTTTCATTGTAACACCTTAATCAGTTCCAGTGCAGTGGTTATGATTTTAATGTGGATGATTTCAATTATCTTTAGAAATACTAAAAATATAATCAATCCGTTATAATTTAGTGGTGACATTTATGGTGTGTGTGTGCGCGCTTGCATGCATTTGTGTGCGTGTGTGTGAGTGTATGTAAGAGAAAGAGAGGACTTACTATTAGCCTTCAAGGCTAATTCATTAATTCATTCAAACTGGTTAGGTTATTTTCAGTTTTGTTGGGACAAGATGTGCACCTTCAGCCAGTAAGTAGGTAGGTGAGTTGTGCATCATAGGAGGGAAGATGGAATGAAGATGGGGAGGCATGTTTCTGGGTGGAGGGTGCAGAACATGATCTGATCATGCCGAGGAGGGGAAATTAGATCAGTGAAACATTCTTATGCTGTATCCTAAGTCCCATTATGTTCTAAGTCATGGGCTTCCCAGGCTTGCACTTGCATGACACCTTTACCTATACTCCATAGGAGAATAATGGGGGGAACAAGCAACACAAAGGCTATGGGGGATTGTCTGGTTCTACAATCACAGATCAAGAAGCTTCATTGAACAGGCTGGAGCTTTACATGGGATGAGGGAGTATCCACTTACACTGAGTAGATAACTCCAGCCTGCTTCCAACCAGCACAGGATACTGTGTGGGACCCTTGACCCGTTGCCCTGGTACCAATTAGTTAAGGGGCTTCAGTATGCTTAATCAGAAATAGGGCAAGTCTGCAGTTTTGGAAAGTTCCCATGTAGGTTAATATATAAATTTTTCTTAAAAAGAAGTCATTTATTATCTTTCTAATGTCACTAGAAAAAATGTTTCACATTACTGTCCCATTGCAGACATAAATTAATACCATGCTTACAGGGATTTATAATTTTCAAGGTTACCTTCTACCCTTGTCTTAGCATGGTCTATAGCCTACTGTGTGCAATAAATTTATAATATGCCTGATCTAATTTTTGATTTGTCCTTGGAAATGACACTTGTCCTAATGGAAGGCAAATCTTACCTTTTTTAAAAAGAAAAAGTTCTTTTACCAGCATCCTAATTATATCATTGGACAAATGTTTAAAATAGTCTATATATTAAAATAGTGTGCATTTACTAAGGCAGAAATCCTGTGCACACTTATGTTAAAGTAAGCTTCACTGAACACAGTGGAAATCTAAGTAAACAAGTATACAATTGCATTGTAAAGCTATAAGTAGCATTAAGGGAAAAAAGAATTGAAAAGCTTCAGTAGGGTCATGCAGTCAATTTTTATTATCTGATGGGGTTAGGTTAGCCATGTGAATACTGAATCAGTGAATACCAAACCATTTATCCTATGGAATCAGTGAGTTTAGGGAGAGGGCTAGTAACCTGGTCAGGAATACCAGAATGTTTCAGAATAATGCAGTCAGACTTACAACAATGACTAATGACTTTTCACAGCCTCAATTAGAGGTCTTTTCCATCTGACCTGAGACCCTTTTAGCTAATGACATTAGGGACTGAACATGGAAATATTGGTAAGAAAGGTGCATTTTTTAACATTTAGCTGCATTTAGCTGTATTGAGAGTCAGCTATGACTGAATAGATAAATCATCCTCATATTGTTATTAAAGGAAATAATCTTCTATGACATACGTGACCATTTCCCCAATGGTGGAGTTTTTAGAATTTAAACCTATTACTCTGTGGACACAAATAAACATTGACCAGCTGCAAGACACATTCTGATGTAAGGATTTTTCTTCTGCATTTTAATGAAGCACTGCTGCTTCAATTTTCTCTTATATCCTTCAGTTGTAATTTACGCATCACTTTACATGCCCACTGGATAATAAATCAGGGCAAGTTGTATAGTATTTTACAACTTGCACCAGCTGTGAACAAAACTCAAATATTTGATATACTGGTAGATGGCAATTAGTCTTACCCAAGGGATGATCTTCGCCCAGAGGCCAATATGCCAACATATATCTGTCATCAGTATAAACTTTTCTCTATAGTTTACTGTTAGTAGCCAAGGAAGGGCAAAGAAGGAGATATGAAAAAGTCAGGAAACGTATAGCTATGAGATATATCTATCTCTTCCACACTTTCTTTTTGACCTTGTTCCACTTTCATTTTTAAATATAGAGACTAAGAGGAGGCATGATGGCCACTGGCAGAATGGTCAGAAGTGTGGTATTTAGCATGACATCCCAATTGCCAGGAGATTTTAAGCTGACCATGAAATTAACTTTGTGTATTTATTTAGTACGTTTCTTTCTCAATTGTCCCAAAGAAGTGATAGCCATTACAACAACCCTATGTAGTAATCTAGGCTGAGAAGGTAATATCAGTCCTAAGGCCACCTAGCTAGCCCAATGATTGCAAAGTAATCTAAACCCTCTTCTAATTGAGCTAGGTCTGGCCACCCAGACCTAGCCCAATTAGACCCTTGCCGATTCTGAGCCAAGGACAATGAGTTTGAATATAATAGCACATTTGCTTACCACAAGCTGATTATCCAATTTATATGTTCAGTGCTCTCTTCCATGCTCTCCACCAATCATCTGGAAACATGTTCAGCTCTAAAGGGAAGATATAGTGCACTTAAAGGTGCTTAGTTTTCCTAAGGCATTTTGTGATAAATCATGGCATTGGGCACAATTAGTTCTTATGGTTCTCTTCAGATCTAATGGCTAATGGACATAGCCTATGAGCCAACAGGAATACCCATTACTTTAATTGGCTTGAGGTAGATGGATTTGGACTTCATTTTCCTAGAATTATTGGGTCTGTAGTTGAGATTTCAAAAAGGAATTGTAGTTCTTATTTTTTGCACTTCTTATATTTTTGCTTCTTCTTCAGAATAGCTTATACAGGAGGTCCCCAATACCTCCAGTTACCCACAGATGGGATCTGGCATCCCCAGCACATTCCCACTGGAGACAAGGGAAATCTGAAAAACTTGGAATCCAGAGGGGATTCTGAACTCAGCAAAGAGGCTGGGGGGAGAAACAGGTGTTCACCCATATCCATGATTTCAGCTATCCATGGTGGTTACAAAATGGAACCCCAGTGGATAAGGAATCACTATACATGGATAGCGATTGTCATAATGAGGAAGCAATGGGAGCTATGAGAAGGGCAGCCTGTGAAGCTGTGTCTGATCATAGCAACACTTGCAAAATCCAAGCCCTCATCCTGGAATAGATGTGCCCTCACATGTCCATGGAGGCTTGAGGCTTATTTCACTGGTGCAGATCCAAGGAGACAACCTAGGCCTTCCTTAGGGCAAGGGAACAAATGTTAATCTGCTACTATATGGGCAAACCTGCTGTGGAGGACGTTTTTGGAGGCCAAAATCCACCATGGAATGCTGTGGACACCATATTGGCACTACTACATTGCCGTGCACGGAGTTATGTGTACTGCTGAATGAAGGTAATAGTCATAGAAATAATGATAAGGCAGTAATACATAAATCTTCCAAAACAACCATTATCTTTTAGTGGAGCAAGATAACATCTTTAAAAATGCATCAGTAAAGAAAATAATTGTCATAACTTAATAAATAAACCAATCAAAAATATTAGTGTAACATATTTGTGCCTGTTTGGTTCAAGGTTCAGTTATTTGAAAGTGTAATTAAAAAGAAAAGATTAATGAACACAACATTGAGTTCACAGATGAGGGTTCCAAATAGAAATTGTATTGCCTCGGGACAACATTAAATGTGACTCTTATTATAAATGATGACTACCTTTGTTAATTGAATGTGAGCTTGGTGGGAACCAGATGGATCAACACTTTGTTGATCCATCAAGAGTGTTAATATCAGTGGACAAAAATGTTGTTAAACTACTGTTTAGCTATATATTATTGGGAAATGGAAGGAAGCATATTCCCGTCTTTTCAATTATGGTGCTTGGTAAGTAGAAACCTCTCATTGTCTGCCATGTATCACATTATTTCGCATAAATAATTTAACATGTAGGATCTACTTTTTGGATGTAATAAATAATATATTCAGAATTTCTATTATCCTTTTGGCCCTGAAAGGCTTCAAGGCAGCTTACAATAATAAAAAATAGTAACTATACCATGTGAAGACTGCAATGCTATGAGATAGAAATATCTGCCATTACAA
Organism: Cryptoblepharus egeriae; assembly: GCA_030015325.1. NCBI lineage: Eukaryota > Metazoa > Chordata > Lepidosauria > Squamata > Scincidae > Cryptoblepharus > Cryptoblepharus egeriae. The sequence continues at coordinate 59,428,522 of JAREYC010000007.1, forward strand.
CAGCTAAATGTGGCCAGTGACCATAATCAATGGTGTAACTATTGCAGAGAAGGGATGGATGGTGAAATGGTATCACCCCTATCCTGACACTTGTGGCATTTTCCCCCCTTTCTCTGCTCAAGTATGCCCCTCTCCCCCCCTCAGGATTTATGCCAGCAATTTTACTGGCAAAGTCTGACTGTACCCAGGAAAGTGTATGGAGGCCCGGATCAGATACAAGTACCATATTTACTTGAATATAATGTGCCATTGAATCCAATGTGCATCCTATAATAATAAAAATGGTGTATCTTCTCTAATTAACCATCAAATTCTGATTTTGGAGATTAAATTTGGCTGAAAAAGGTAGCGTTATATTTGAGTAAACACAATATATGCTGTTCCTGACACTACTCTCTTCCTAGCCTTCACACATCACCCTCCCTGCCATATTCTGCCCACCTCCCACACTGTTCCTGCTCATCCCTATCCATTTACCATCTAATCCACCTAACATCCCCACTCCCCCACATACTGAGTTACCAGTGCCAAGGTTTTACTGAAGACTGCTGACATGCAACCGTGGTCACTTGCCATTTGCAGTGGTAGCCCAGCGGCATCGAATAGTGGGTGACTTTTTGTAGCCACCATAAAGCATACTGGACTTATAGAATCTGAGTTCCAAAAGTGCAGTGGGCTTATAGGATTGTGCCAGAAATGAAGATCATGTAGGCTTGTGGGTTCTGCCGCTTAGGGCACAATCCAGAGTTAGGGCAGTAAGGAGTACCCTAGCTCGGGTGCCCCAACTATTCTGAATCAAGAGCAGACAGTTATGATGCATCCAGAGAATCAGGAAGCTGGGCTGCCCTAGTTGCTCCAGAGCATGCTAAGTAGGCATCAAATCAGTGACACCTGGGGAGGGCTTGCTCCAGACGAGTCTACTCATAATTATACCTGCTCCTGAGGTGGTATAACTCTGAGGAGCTGGAAGAGGACATTTCTGCCCTGGAAACAGGCTCTAGATACAGAGTAACTTCTCTGCCCTAGGCAGTGCTAAACATGCCCTCAACCTGCCTCTCCTGGAGTGCCTAGGATGGCCCAGTGGACCCAAGACAGGTTCACCTGTCTTGGGGCAGCCTTTGTTGTCTTAGGCTGCCCCAAGCCTTTTTCAGAATAACTAGAGTGGCCTATCTTGCAGTTGGTTCAGCCCAGTGAGAGATAGGGTTGCCCAAGTGCACTTCTGGATTGAATTTCCAATAATTCGATAGTAATAAATAAAAACAGGTGCTTAATAAAACAGGTGCTGCAGTAAGCCCAATAAGGATTAGCACCTTAGTACACACGGAAGGGCGTTTTACACTGTCCCATCACATTGTGATCACAGTGAACATGTCCCCGCTTTGGACAGAAGAAAGAGAAGTTTCCAACAGTTCCATTTCCATTCAGAAAAATAATGACAGAATCAGGTAGGCCAAATTGCACATCTGGCATCATGTACTGTATTTGAGGAGCATAAAGTTAAGAATGCTATAAGTAGTAAGGTCACTCCTTCCTATCTACATTATTCTATCTATCTACACTCAGTTCCTGGAGTGAACTGAGGCAAAGCCTGAATGTCCAAGCTGCGCATGCTCTGATCGCTCCAAGGAGGAGTGATCTGGGCATGCACAGCCCACAACCAGACTGTGCATGCTCAGATTACCCCAGGCAGGAGTGAACTGAGGACTCTGAGATCATTCCTACCTAGAGCGATCTGAGGTGCAACCTGAACAAGGGGCTGCAGATGCGCAGTTCACTCCTGTTTAGAGTGAACTGCTCATGCACAGCCCCTTTTTTTTCTCCACAGAACCAGGCCAGGATCCTCCAAAGTTTGAGGATCCCAGCTGTAAAGCACTTCTGTGCCATTCCTGAGGAAGAACCAGGTCAGTGTACAGACATGTGCTTGCCCCCTTACATCCACATGGGAATTTGAAGACCGATGAGTTGTGCCAGCCTCTTTGAAATCTGTATTAATTTATTCTGAATCCATGTTCATAATAGGTTTTTGCCCCCACTCTAGCTACTTTTTAAGTATCCAAAAAAAAAAAAAAAATTGGGGGGATAGCTATTTTTTTAGGTATCCAGAAAAAATATTTTTGGAGTAGAATTTTCCTGTGGACCACTGCCAACCAAAAATTTCCCAAACTGGAGTCTGTAGTAAATGAAAAATCACTTCCTGAGCCATCAGAGCTTATCATTCTGGTGGAAAGCCTCTTCTTCACGTTACCAATCACCCTCAAATATTGTGCCTATCAGCTACATCTGCCCAGAAATCTGGGCACAGACCCACCCTGGTGGTGGTGGCGGCAGCAGTGGGGATGACTGAACCCACAAATAGCTGTCAGGTATGATGTTTGTAGGTGATCTGCAGTGTGAAGAGGATGCTCTGCACCAGAACAATAAGCTCCCCTCAACCTAGGAAAGGGTTGTGGTGAGCAATGGAATTGGCCAATGGGCCATGTTTAACACTGACTGTTCTAGATCTTGCTAATTATTTCTAAGTAGGGGTTCCATGTTGAATGTAACCATCTATTTGACTTTGTTTGAGATTATAATGCCCAAATATTGAGCCCATTTTTTCTGATTAGATGATGTTCTCTTTATCTCTTCTTGTATGTTTGATAGCATGTTTACTTCCAATGTTTCAGACATCAACTTATCTGCTATATATCTAGATATTGACCCATATCTTTTGAAATGCAGCATCAAGAGGATTGGAAGGTTTCTTTTTTAAGTAAATAGAATATCATCTGCATATACTATATTTGGTTTCACTGTCTTCAGTTGGAATCTCTTTTATCTGCTTATCCTGTTTTTATTTTCAGTACTGATAATTATTTTGGATGATAGAAACTCTTGAGTCTCTTTTCAATTGTGAACTCTTTTGGAATAGGTTGCAGAAAAGGAAGATGGGAACTGGTGTACTGTACTGAGATGGGAACTGGTGTATTGCATCCTTCCACACTTGGTTTTCCCTGTCCAACCCTCCCCCACTGCCTTCCATCTATCTCACAGATTTATATTCCTTAATGTTTGGCAGGAGAACCAATAATGCTGGTTTTCCAGCAGTGTACTATGCAGTATAGAAAGCACTTTACAGGGCTTTTTCAATGTTTAAATAGCTGGCAGCAGAACACATAACCTATGCCAGCCATCCTTAATAAGATGGAACCCATACATCCTATTTGGGTGACTGATGGACCTGGATCTGCACAAGTTATATTGCTGCTGCAAGTCTGCATCGCTCTATACAGGTAAGGGTCAAGCCCAGAGAGGGGAATCAGGATTTGGCACACATCATCACCACTGAACCTGCATCCTTCCACTTCCAAAAGCAGACTTTTTTATTGTAAAATTTCATTAGTGTTTATATTCTGTTTATATTAAGATGTAGGCCAAATTGGAAACCACCCCTGAAAAGCCAACTACAATTTCGGTAAGGAAATAAATATATTGTGTCCATGTGGAATCCTTAAAGGGACTATATGAAGATATTTAATATGTTACACACAATCAAAAGAAGAAACTATGTTGTGCTGGTCAGCCTGTGACATTAGCACCAAATTGCTCCAATAAAAATTGTTTGTGGAACGCTTAGGGAGGGATGGGAGAGTTCATAGACCTGGTTGTCGTACAAAATCAAACCTGCACCATTGCATTCCTCTTGTATTGCTTTCCCTTGGCTCATTCGATCAGCATGAAAGAACCACTACAGTGCTGTAATGTTGCCAGAGTGACAATATATCATCATTTAGATTATGTCTGAGCTCAAAGGGGTTGCATATTGAAATCTGTGAACACTTTCAAAAACAGCATGAAGCATCGTGATGATCACCCCTTCTGTGATATTTTGTGGACTGGGATGAAATATTTGCTCCATGCAGGCACAATGTTAGACTTCCAGCCAGTGACTACTTACTCTTAACACCAATAAAGCCAATTCAGCAGGAATGTATTATCATCACACTTATCATTTGGTCCCTTATGCAAATAAAAAGGATGTAACAAAGAAAAGGGATACCCAAAATGCTATACTGAAGCAGAGAGGAGAAACAGTTGCCACTGTGATGCAAGGTATAGAAGAGCAGTGCATTATTACAGTGTGTATCATCCAGTGCAGGAAGCCAGCAAGTTACCCTCATGATGGACTTCCTCCCACGCAGTGGGTAAGGCAACAACCCAAGCAGTGGGAGTGGTAATGTACCATTGCCCCACCCTACTGCTTCTGATATTCCAATGCAGTTCCTTTCATTGCATATACAGTATATAAAATACATAATGATATTATTTGGGGAAAAAACCCAGATTTTAAAAATTTTCACTATTAATGGTGTCACCACTTCATGTGCATCACTTGGTTTGGCCCACATAGCCGTAGTGATGTCATTACATTAGGACTTATTTTTCAGGACTTTGACCCTCTCCACCAGGCACCATATAAATCCTCAACATTTTCAAAAATAAAATTCGACAGAGGCCTTCTTGCATCTTCGTTTTTAGCACACCAGTATAATATGTGAAGCCAATGTATGTAAACACTCTAGTGATGTGACTCAAGGAAGCTATTTCAGAGAGATACAAACCTGCACAATTTTCACCCACCAAGCTGAAAACAGCCCCAAATATACATCCCAACAAGAGCTTAATAATCTTAAAAAAATGTTGCCATCTACATCAGAACCCGCTTTTTTAAATGATGCTCAGGACCGACTTTAGGTTTTATGAAACCTACAACCCATATGTTTGGAGGCTGTATGATGGATCACAAGTTGTGCAGACTAGCTATAGATGAGAAAGTCACAAAATATGATTGGGATACCCTTGGGCTCATTTCCAAAATTGCAACATTGCAAGCCTTGGTGTTCCCTCCAGCTCCTCATCAAGAAATAAGGAAAGATTTTGCTCAGGCAGCATTGATGTAATACAGAGGTTTGCAGCAAATAAATTGCTGAGCTTTGGTTGCATGATGTGCTTTGAGACCGTACCTTTGGCTAAAGTTGACAAATGGAAGGCACAGCAACTAATTACTGGAAAAGGCAAATAATACATCAGTGCAGGAGAAACAGTTCTTTGAACCTCTTCCTGAGTAACAGAAAGCTTTTTTCCTGTAGCCAGACAAATTGAATCAATGATGAATAAAGACCAATAGACTTGTATTCTGGATGGACTCGAAAAACAGTCTGCTGAAAGGCTAGACGATTGGCCTGCTGGAGACATTGCTGATGAAGCCAAACTCCCAATGTGATTAGCATAAACTTCACATCAGGGATAGAAACTTCTAAATTCCAGGACGTGCAGTTTTGCTTCTGTGTCTAAGCAGCTTATTATTTTCTCAGTTCAACAGTATTTTTCTATGAGTTTGGTCTACTTTGCATATGCACAGTAATGTCGCTAGGAAGGTGTGGGCCACACTGGGTGATACCAGTACTAGCCAAAAATTTTGGTATTTTGGATAGTACCATCATGAAATATATCATTTGATATATAATTTGATGTGGGATCCATTGAAACAAACTGTATCAAAGTATCTCTATTCTTTCACAAGATACAGCCAAAAACTGTTGGGTGAGCAATGGAGCATCAACATGCCCACCGCCTGGGGCATTGCTCCATTTCACCAACCCACTGCATGAGAGAAGGGTGACAAGCTGACATTGGGTGATTATTGACAAACCTAATGATGCCACTGTGTACACATATTTAGCATTTGATTGCTACTTGATGTCAGTGCATACTCATGTTATTGCGAATTGCTTCCAAAGGGGTCACAATTTGTGGCCAATCAGGCAAGATGATCTGTCTGACAGCAAATGGGACATGGAAATCGGCACAGTAGAGATTCAAACAACACACCCAACATCCCCCTGCCCTACCACGAGTGCAGCAACTGAGTTGATCTGCCCCATTTGTCCTCCTAATAATGCCACCTATAGAAAGTCTTGGGTGGCCTTGTGGTATCTAGTGATGTACTGCATGCAGGTTCCGCCCAAAGGGAAACTACTTGAAGTTCCATGGAAATTCTGCTTCTTTTTCATGGAAGCAGCCATGCAAGTCCCACTTCCCATCTCCTCCTCGACTTCAGATTAAAGTTTAAGTTTAGTTTAGCACAAGAACAAGTGAAGACACAGTATTGTCAGATTCCTGCTTCCTGAGTGTTACATCATAAGGTTCTCTGAGCAGGAATTTGTCTTTATAATTATGTGACTCTGTCAAGCCCCATATACATAAATGGTAACAACCAGGACATTTTTGTAAAACTCAGTACGATGTTCCCCCTCATTTCCTCTGAGGTTGTTTCTATTATCTCTCTTGGCTTGTCTTTTGTGCTTTCTTTGTTGTCAAGCCTGAAACTTGCTTTGATTGTTCCAGCCTTCTTTTCCCTTGATTATTTGCTGTTTCTCATTTCCCTTCACTGAAAAGAGAGATTAACACAGCAATCCTAAACACACTTTCCTGGGAGCAAGACCCATTGAACACAATGGGACTTACTTCTGAGTAGACGTGGTTAGGATTGTGCTGTTAGTAACTTCCACAGTGATGTTGTAGGAAGAGAGAGCTGGGTGGAAGTAATTTTGGAAATAATGAGTGATCTGACATCTAACCGCGAAATCTCTGTTCATTTTACACTTCCTTGGCTTCCCAAGCAGCCATTGATTAGGATCTGTACATCCAATCTGCTTCATAGCCTTGGGCTGCAAATCTATACACACTTTCCAGGGAGTAAGCCCTAGTGAGCACAATGGGACCTATGGGAGGTCCCAATCCAACCATTACATATATGGTTACAATGGGAGTAGATGTGCTTGTAATCGGGCACTGGATAGGGGACAGCAGTGGGCACCAGGCACAAGTGGGTAACACAGGTGGAAGGCATCACAGGACATCAAATCAGTTCTTAGTGGAAACTTGCATAACAGAAAGAATATGCTCCCCAAATTTCATGCTTCTAGATCTGGCAGTTTTGGCTGAGCATTGATGAGTGAGTGAATGAGTGAGTCCGTCTGTCCATCCGTGACTTTTCAGTTTTTTATATAGAGATAATATGACAATGGGTTTCTTTTTTGATTTTTACTAATTTCATTACTTTATACAAAAATGGGTTTATGTCACATTTTTGGGCAAATAAATCGAGACCAATGAGCATGTTTTACTGAACTGTAACTTTTACAAACATGTATGTGCTAAGTTCATCTCCCCATTAGTGAATAGTCCACTGGGTCACACATGCCAACAGAATATATATTTTTTACTATAGGACTCCAATCCAACCATTACATATATGGTTACAAAATTTGTCACAGCTGCAATAAATATTTGCAAAAAGATGATTAAAGATGCCTAATACTGGAACCTGCTGACCATACTGATGGAATTTTTTAATATCTTATTTTTAATGTTTTAACAAAATGGATATATTTATGTAATTTTATGGACAGTAGTTTTAAAGTCTATTTTATACTTTTATTCTGGCCTGTGACTGTAACAATAATATTGATTGATTTTTACATTTTTATTAATACCATGTTTACTTGTATCTAATGCGCCATCAAATCTAACGTGCACCACAATTTTGGAGATTAAATTCAGCTGAAAAGGATGTGTGTTAGATTTGAGTAAATACGGTATTTATTCAGTTTTATTTAGATCATTGTTTCTCAACCAGTGGTATGGGTACCATGAATGGAACTTGACGTGGTGTCTGGTGATACTTGTGGGGCCCCTGGACACCTGTCACCAAGCAGTGAAACCTGAAATGTGACCAAACTAACAATGGTAGGAGGCTCAGCTCAGTAGTGGAGCTCCAAAGAACAGTTTTGCGTTCTTGAAAAACCCTTCCTGCCCACCCTGAGTCTCTTACTGTTATTTGCTGTATCACACCTTGACTTCCAACCCTGAAGTAACTAGTGATGATGACATTGCCAGTAACTTCTGGTGATACTTCAAATAACTGGATCATGTGGAGCTGTATGGTAGAGGACAAACATTGGGAAACACTGATATAGAACTCTTATTTGTTTTGATATATGAGCCAACTTCATGTTTTTTAAAAAATAATTTTCTAGAAAACCATATTGATCTCTTATTTACAGATGTGTTACTGCCAATTATTTTTTCATGCTCCTCCTGAGGTAACCATAATTCATGCTCCACCTCCCTGGTGGCCTTGACTAAAGGAAATGGATTATTGATCTCTTTCCTATCTTTTACCTAATAATGTTTCCAAAATTATTGAATGATTCTCTTGAAATTGTGCCATTCTGAGTAGTAGCTTAATTTTTAAAAGAACATGAATCACTTTGGCGTGGATGCCTCACTTTCTTCACCTGAGACTGTCTCTCTTAGTGCTGTGCAGGGAACTTTCTTAGAGTCCATCCAATGGCACTACTGTAACATTAAAGGAACTGCATTTACATAAATAAAACCATTTGTGCAGGATCCTTAATATGACATTGTTGTCAAGCAAGGCTCAAGGATGATGATTTCATGTTCCAGATCTGTACCTGTGGCTTTGTCAATGTGACTATGGACATATTACAGTCAAGTGATGGGAAGAACTCACAGTGTCTTAAGATGCAATTTTAACCTCCAGTTAGTCTGGCCTAAGCCCCGGCATAAGTCTTATAAGTCTGGCATAACTCCCATAAGTCAGGGAGGATTAGGCCAGTGCACAGACATGTGTTTGCTTTCCTACATCACCACAGGAATAGGAAGACCAATGAGTTGTGCCAGCCTAAGTTAGGATAGCATCCTTAGCCTCTATTTTAGAAATCTCACGGGCTATAATCACTTAATTTAGTCATGATTAACCAATAGTCAGCATTATCTTCATGGTTAAATAAAGTGTCTGTAGCCCGTGAGATTTTAAGATGGAGGCTGCAGTGTGATCAGAGTCCTAGCATATGCAGATTCCTCAATTCTGTGCTGGCTCAACAACTGGTGCAGAACTGACTTGCCTCATTGTGGGGCAATGTCCTTTACTTGTGGGAAAAAGATAAAAGACCCTTTTCCAAAAGAGGTGGATGCAGCTGCCCAGGGAATGATGGATGCTGCAGCAGCCATTTTTTGTACTGTGGTAGCCCCACACTCCAGGCAATTCAGGATTGGGCTGTGTGTTCTCCTGAATTCTATGTTCAGTACCTATACAGATTAACTGCTTTGATCTATAGAAGTTCTACCTCTCCTCTAGGTCTTGAACCTTCACCACCATAGCCCTTATGCCCTTGTAAATTAGGACACTCTTAAAACAAAGAAAAAGAAACAAATGAGCAAATAATAGGGCTCTGGTTTCTTAACCACATGGGGATGGTTGCAAGAATGAAACAGAGGGGGAAGCAGAGCCAAATAAGAAGAGAAAAACAAGGAGAGCGGTAGCAGAAGAGTGAAAAAACATAATGATCACAGCAAGTTCAACAACAGGAATAATTCACCATATTTAATATGGACAATAATTCATCCAGAACTCTTGGGAAAGTGAATGTGCCTGAGTCATTACATTAAAACAAATCATCTACTAAATGTCATCGTTGTGAGAACTTACTCTCAAGTGGGAGGACATGTTCTGATCTGTTCTCCTCCCCAATCTTTTAAAGTTTGTTCTTAAGAGTGAGTTATTCTGCTAGATTCCAGAGATGTTATGCTATACTCAGCATTCAGAATATCATTAGGATACAGAACATTCTGGCCAATTGATGCCCATTTTCTTCAATAACTTCTCCTTTATTACTGTTTGGAATAGCAGTCAGCTTTCTAGGAAAAGACCCTCAACATTATCAGAAGTATTCGTGTATATCAGTGTTTCTCAACCAATGGTACTTAAGGTGATGTCCAGTGGTACACATGGGACTCCAGATCCCCATTACCTAGCAGTGAGACTAGCAACAGGACATGACAAGCAGCAATTGTCCCAGTTCTTTAGGCAGAACTCCTGCATGTATTTTTTCATGCACTTAAAAACCCTTCCATCCTGAGCCTTTTAATTGGGTTTGTTGTGTGGCATTTGGCATCCCAAACTAGATGTTACTGGTGATGATATCATCCCCAGTTACTACCAGCAGTACTTCGAGTACATGGGCCAAAACATTAAGAAACACTGGTATATATCATCATACTCCAGTCCACATACCTAAATGTTTTGAGTATGGACATTCCTGTGTGTAGTAGCGACTCAGAGCCCAAACATGTCATAATCACTACCATGTAACCTGGAATCAACAGAACTTATCTTCATGATGGCGTAGCTAGAAGGGGTGCAGTTGCACTGGGCTACAAGTTTGAAGGGGCTACAAACTGAGCTTAACACTAGTGGCTAAAATTGTGAAAAATGGTATGCATGAATGAAAATACCATCATGTTATATATTGTTGGAAAGGTAATTTAATGCAGAATGCAATGAAGTAAACTGCATTAAAATATCTATATTCTATCAAAAGTTATCGCCAATTAACCAGAAAATGAAAACACAGAAGCCAATGGAACAAAAAGTGGATTTTCTTGACTCAAAACATTTCCATGATACTGATTGCTTTGAGAGCCAATGAGATGTAATTCTGATATTGCATGGAGCTAATAAGATGTTAATATGAATCAACTCTCATTTTCATATACATATATCATAATGTAGTAACCCCTGCTAAATGCACAAAGAGGCACTTCTAAGTGGTGCTCTTCTTAAATTATGCAGGGACAGAATAGCCATTCCTCTTTGCTCCAGCATAGTTTTGTTAACATAGAGGGACACAATTTAATATTTTTTTCTCAATTAAATTTGATTATGTTGTAACCGGTTAGGGGGGGCAACAAAACCTTCTTTGACTCCAGATAGCAGATAGGTGCTTTAGCTATCTATGCCACTAGCAGAGCAAATGGGTGATGAACTGCTGAGGAAGAGGAGGAGGCGGCAGGTTTTCCCCCAATTTTCTTTCTAAAAAATCTGAAGATCACATCACTTCTGGTTGTGACATCTCTCCCAGGTCAACATTTTGATCTTTGCACCAAGCCACATGATCATTAGCTACACCACTAATGTCTCCACCTAGGAAGGATGGTGCTGGAAGGCCATTGAGCGATCACTCTGTGGCAATTCTACATTATGTTCTATAGGTGCTCCAAGGGGTTACTAACAATTTTAATAACTACTCCCCATAGAAGTGTTGATAATTAAGCTGCACAGTGTTAAAAACTATTTAATTGTGACCTGAATGTTGCTCACTCTCATACAAAATTAAATAATTTTTATATTAGAAAAGCACTGCTCGTTTTAAGTGGTTTCTGTTCAGCTGGAGGTCAATATTATCTTGAATAGCTCAACTGAGAAACATTCTCCACTCTAAATTATTAGATCTTTATAGTAAGGATATCCAGAAAATGTAATTGTAATCACTTCCCTCCTTTGAAACGAAAAGAGAGAGAGAGAGAGAGAGAGAGAGAGAGAGAGAGAGAGAGAGAGTCTTCTGGGACACAATGGTTAAATGACAAAGTATACCTCATTTTTATAGCCAGCATTTTAAGCTCTGGGTTTCTTTTACATTCTACCTCAAAGGATATTTTATGATACAAGTAAGAACACCAAATCAGTCTGGATATTTTAGTGATTCAACCTGCACCTAGGATACAAGTACGGAATAATCACTGCTTAGTCAGGGATTTTCAGAGAAGGATGTTCATACTGGAATCAAGCATACTGTTCACCCAGACACTGTGAGAGGCACAGCAGCAAAGTGGGTCAGGTCCAAAACAAAAATTAAAATTAGCCTCCAGCCCCCAGTTTGAAGTTCCTTTTGTTGACTTCACACAGCATAGACCAAAAAAATTTAAAACTTGCTTTCAGTGAAAGACTCTGATGAAGTGTGATTATCACTAATGAACATAACGTATTATAGGTGCAATTTAGGCCAGAACAATTCAACCATCTTCATGTTCCCATAGTGGCATGGAGAGGCCAATGCATGTCTGTGCCCTACCTAACCATCCAGGAGTGGTGCAGAAATGCCTCATGACACTTTTGCAACACAACTAGGCCAGCATGGGAATTGTGCCAGGACTTATGCAGGCCTAACTGGGTTTAGGATTTCAGTCTGAAGTAGCTATTTCATTACGATCAGTTCAAATACTATTAAAACACTAGCAGAATTAATCCCTTCTTGCAGAAGTAAAATTTAAAGATATTGGTGAGCAATGGGCGGTCACAGGACACCAATGGGCACCAGTAGGCATGGAGAACCAGTGAACAATGGGTTGCGAACACTGGGCAGCTGGCACTGAAGGACACTGGGGCAGTGGCAGGCAGCAGGCACCAGGCACCCACTCTGCGTTACCAAGCACCAGTGGGCACCAGACACAACCTGGAAGCAGGCACCACAGGGTACCACCAGGCACTTGGAACCACTGGGCATACCTGGGTTAACTGGCATTAGGCACCATGCAGCAGGAATCTCCAGGCATCCCTACCTGGCACTCTGGACACCATTGGGCACCAGGTATCACTGCTGAGCCCTGGGCACCGGGCACCAGCAAGCACTGGGCATCAGTGGGCAACACCATGCAGTGGGCATCACTGGGGACCAAATTGGTTCTTAGTGGGTTCTTACATCACAGAAGGAATACACTCCCTAAATTTCATGCTTCTAGGTCCAGCAGCTGGGGCTGGGTGTTAACTATAGGATCAAAAACACAATGCACCCCTTTTCATCACCTTCAAGTTCAAAAATTTCCAAAAATTGGTTCTTAGTGGTGCCTACTCTACAGAAGGAATACCTTCCCCAAATTTCACATTTCTAGGTCTGGCGTTGATGATTGAGTGAGTCAGTCAGTGACTCTTCGATTTTATATATAGAGATTAATGGCCACCGTCATGCAGCTGATATTATAATATTAACTATATTATCCTTAAGATGCTCTTGATCCCAGTTTGTTCTGGCTTTTGTATAGGAAAGAGCAGGGGTCACCCTGCTAAAATTATATTATGGGATGCCTGCGGCCATGGGATAGAAGGAGAGAAATTTCAGGAACGTGAGCTGGGGTTTGCTACCTTCTCCTTGGGGATGCCAAAGCACACAGGGTGGCAAGGGATGGGGGTGATGATAAAAACAGGACAATTGCCTACTAACGTTTTGCCTGCCACTTGGTTAGAAGACATGCTTGGGGGGGGGGGGGGGAGGCGAGCAACCAGAAAGAAGCAAGGGGCCTGGACATCAGTCATGATCAGGAGAAAGCTGGAGCAAGTCTTCCTACTTTAGCTGGAGCTCTCTGCTGAGTCTGCTTGGAGAGTCTGGCTGTTCTTGTTGACCTCATGAGATGCCCCAGATCCCCCACCTGTAGCTCCCTTTTCTTCAGGATGTAAATGGATATGCCTGAATTTTTATTTATTTTTGTTCCATTTCTATTTATTCTATCCACTTCTTTATTGATTAATTCTCCCAAAATAGCAGAACAGCTCTAGGACCACAAACCGTTCCACTTGTGGCAACCCCTGGGTTTTCAGTAAATCAAGTTCAGTTAATCTCTTACGCAGTCGAGCATTTACACAGTCATTACAATGGCATGTAGGTGGAAAGTACATCTGGACTGACTGCCACATCTGTGGGCTATCTGCAATCTATAGGCAAAGGTTTATGATGGCTCACCATTTCACAATAGCAAGTGAAACTAAAAGCCTAGCTATCATGGTATTCTTTTTGCTAATTGCGTATGTCCCAGCCTCATTGTTCCTCATCTGTAAAATGGGTGCATTAACTGATTGCATTTATAGATCTTTTACTAAAGTGCTGCCCCCCATCCCACTATACTGTCCCACTGCTTGCAGGCCAGTGGGGTGCCTGTAAACCCTAGAGACAACAGAAAAAAAGATTAAGGCACTTTACAGGAGGAAATTTAATCTGTTGCCAACTTGTTTCAGTCTCCTTTATAAGTCCTTCATTTTCTCCACTTCCTCTACATCACCAATTTCTCCAAGGGCTGTGGCTGCTTGACGTAGTCTCCTCTTTGCCACAGCGAAACATGGATCTGTTAGAGCATGTGCTGCTGAGCGCAGAATTTGACTTGACGCATAGAAGCCTGCCTTAATCATATTCAGGGATTGTACCTCCATTATAATAGATAAATACATCTGGGTGGCAAAAATGATCAGATTCTCTCCAAATTCAGTAAGTCCATTTGCCTTGAATTCTTCTCCAGCAGCCTTCATGAAATTGTTTGCAAACTTTACTTCCGTCTTCGCATCCTCTTGTTTCCCTTCTGCCAGGACCTTTGATGCCTCTTTGAAACAACTTCCACTTTTGTGGAGTTTCCGGCAAGCTCTGGATAGTTCTGCTGGCCCTTCAGTGGCAATGGCACGACCACACCGTTTGATGTACACACCCACTATGTGCAAAAGTATCCATGCATGCTTTGGAAATGTGTTGCTGCTGTGCCACAGGTCCATGATATCTCCTCATCAAAGCCTGATGGTGATCTTGACCCCAATCCTTCCCAAAGGCTGCAGGTGATACTGACAAAGATGCTTACCCAAAATCTGAAGGCAATCCTGCCCTGAACCTCATCAAAGGCTGAATGTGATCCTGTCCTAATCTTTGCCAAAGGCTGAAGGTGATCCTGACCCTGAACCAGGTCAGCCTTTAGAACATGAAGCACACAATATGCAAAGCCACATTGACGACATCACATGATGTCATAATGCCTCGATTCTCAACGCTTCACAGGATGAAATGTAAAAAAAATTACATTATTGCTTTCCAGATCTCCTTCTTTAAAAGTTTGGTCAACCTAGGTGCTTCCTGATGGAGTGTCATTAAAAAAATACACTATTACCAATTATTGCTATTAATTAGAATTCATGAATGTGGTTTTATTTAAAATGCATTATTATTATTATTTCAATATAATAATGATGCATTTTAAATATAACAACATTCTAATTCTAATTAATGGTAGCAATAATAGATAATAATGTACTTTTTAAAATCATACTCCATCAGGAACCACGTAAGTTATTTTTATAACTCCTTGTGAAATGTACTCTCGTTGTGGAGAGTAAAATATCCCCATGCAGATTTCTCCCCATTGTGCTATGCCCCCTGTGCAATACGCACCTCCCCTGTGCAACCCCCTGGTCTCTGGATATTGCAGTGTCAATGATCCAGACCTGTTATTCCTCAAACACAGTGATATCCAGTGTATCTCCAAGTAGTGGTTGTTTTGAATACGGCAGTCCCACAGGATTTTGGCCTGTTCATTGTTGGTGGTGGTGCAATTTACCCGTCATTTACCCGTCACTGTAGGAGTAAAATTTCAAGACTATTTTGTGGGCCACTGGTATAGGCACAGGGCACCACTGGGCACCAACAGGCACTAGGTACCACAGAGTACCAGATAGCATCAGCGTTCAGCAGCAGGCACCTCCAGGCACCTTTGGGCAGCAGGCACCACTGGGCACCATTGAAAAGTGGGGGATTGGGCATCCTCACTGTGCACCACTGCACACCACTGCACAGTGGGCACTGGGCTCCACTAGGCACCCGGTCGGATACCAGTGTGCATCCCTACTGGCCACCAGTGTGCAAAATGCAACAATGGGCGCCAGAGGGCAGCAGGCAGCACCACGCACTAGTGGGCACCAGGCATCACTAGGGCCCACCAGGCAGTGAGCACTACCGGTCACCACCTGACAGTGGGCACATAACACAATTGAGCACCAGGCATGTGGTGGAGAGGGGTGAAAAGTGGTGTGCCCCAAGGGTCTGTCCTGGGACCAATACTTTTCAACCAGTTCATAAATGACATAGAAACAAGGTTAAGCAGCAAAGTAGCCAAGTTTGCAGATAACGCCAAATTATTCTGAGAGGTGAAGACCAGAAGAGACTGTGAAGAGCTCCAGAGGGATCTCTCCACTGGAAGAATGGGCAAAAAATGACAGATGTGTTTTAATGTAAGTAAATGTAAATTTATGCACATTGGAGCAGAGAATCCTAACTTTACATACAGATTAATGGGCTCTGAGCTATCTGTGACAGAGCAGGAGAGAGATCTTGGAATGCTAGTTGATAGCTCGAAAGTGTCAACCCCATGTGCAGTGGCAAATTCCATGCTTGAGATCATTAGAAAAGGGATTGAGAATAAAATGGCAAACATTACAATGCCATTGTACAAATCGATGGTGAGGCCACACTTGGAGTACTATGTCCAGTTCTGGTTGCCACATCTCCAAACGTATCCAAAAAACATGAAAGATATGAACCCAAAATGGGTTGGGAAAGATTTTGGAAGCTATTTTGTTCTGCATCAACACTAGTCCTGGTAGTTGAAAGATCAGTGAGGATTGCGGACCAAGCTACAGTTGCACTAAATGCGCAAGGCTGAAGTTGAGAAGAAGAGCTTATTGGAACCAATGTATAAAAATGGATGATAGTATGTTGCTTGAACAAGATCTCCATCTTGATGTGTGGCTTTGGGCTTCTACTCAATACTATTCCAAATGTCCATTAATTATTTGAACATGTTAGTAGAGATCCAAATGTTGCTGGGCCTGATGAATTATCACCCTATTACTCCCCCTGGAATAACCACTTTGAATATACTACATATATCCAGGTATATTCAGTGAATTGGCAGCCACAGAACACAGGTTTATATCAAAAGTTTTTATTTTAGTCCCTTTAGCTGCAGTAGTATCAATACAAGTTTAATCCTGTAGTGGCACAAAGACACTTCCCAACAAAGATACTATACTGAGTCTGTGAAAATATTTTTTTGTTTAATTTTATATGCCTTCCCTTTTCAATATAGAAAGCATGACAGATATCCACAAAGTTGGTTTAATATGTGCTGTATTGCAAACCTCCCATCATAATCAACGCTGCAGTTTCTTAATCTGTCAGTTCTGTGATTGATTTTTAAGGACTGATTTGTTACAGACGACAAGAACCTAGCTATATAACATTTAATACTCTCATAAAAATTCTATATGCTGCAAGTTTATTTAATCTAGTTAATCAACAGGGGACCGTGAGCTGATCTTGAAAATGGCCAAGGAGACAATGGCTTTATATCCTAAAATGACTTATAGAAAATCCTAACTGGGAATTGGAGTTCAGGTTACAAGCCCTTTTAAGTACTGTACTGTGGTGAACTAGATTTGAGAACGAAGGCTTACTCTGCAGTTCTATCTGGGGCGAGCTGCATTGCAATATTTTTTCATTGTACATTAAAGGAACGTAACACTCTGTTCTGGTCTATGAGGAGCAATGAACCAATTATAGGAGGGGACAATATACATGTCGACAGACCTCACTGGGAGTTGACTTGCCACTCCAAATATTATTACTTTGAACTTTTATGGCTGTATGTCATACATATCAGTAGAAAGTAAGCATTTACAGTACTGGCCTTGTGATGTGTAAGATTTGATTCTTCTTCAGCTCAGAGAATAGTTGAAAGTGCTGAATTTTATTTGTACCAAGAGGGTTTCACATGTGCCCAAACCTGCGCCTGGTCAACCCCGTGCAGCAAAAACCGTCTGCAGTTGCATCCAGCCTGCCTTGGCTTATGGAGAAATAGGCATAATATACAAGAAGTGCATGACATGTTAGAAATTCTGATTGTGCCCCCATAGCATGAAGGCTACCTGCCTGATTGTAACATTCCTCTTGTAACATCTGTAAGTGAAACACAGTAAAACCTCTGAAAGTTGACCACTCAAGGGACTGAAGGAAAGTGGTCAACATACAGAACAACTGTACTGATATGTACAAGAGCCTCATTTTATCATACAACAAAATGCTTCAGTCAACTTGTTTAGAGAAAAGGCAAAAAAGTAAAACCTGGTTGCTTCTCATACGACTGCCTAAACATTGTTTGTTACCTTTTAACAACATGCATGCATGCATACATACATACATACATACATACATACATACATACATACTCTAGATTTACCAGACCACAGCAGAACTGAGTGCTTGCACCCTTATCTACATATATGTCCAGAATGAACTTATTTTAAATTAGCTGAAAAGCTGCACTCCATGCAGAATTTTAAGCCAGCTCCTGCGGAGGGCGCTTTGGGTCTCCAGCCCCAAAACTAAAGAGATTAATACATTGACTCTGGAATTCTAAAGGCATGTCTGCCGATTTGGGCCGGACACAAATTTCAATGCTGGATGTTCAAGCAGCAGATTTTTAATCATGGGATCATCCAGATTCCAGAAAGGTATAATATGTCTATGTAGAGCAAGTGTGGCCCGAGTTAGAGGGTTTCAGATACACAGATGGACAGACAGAATTCACCATTTGTTTATGTATATATACATACAGTTAATCTACAATGAAGCAGTTGGCCTAATTCATATGGCCAGTTTAGCCTGGGCAAAGTGGTGCACAAAGATCCATGTCCTCTGTGCAATGACCAGATTTCCATATGGTCATCTGGCTAGTTGCACTTTACGGAGCTGAATGCTGGCCAGCGACAAAAGAAACTGAATATCACCTTAGTACAATGGAGACAAAGATGTTGCGGTGGATCAGTGGAATCACTCGCACAATGACATCCGGCAGCAATATGGCATTGCTTCATATTGGGATCCAGTGGGATGGCCATGTTCTGCATGCCAACAGCAACAACATAGCACAGGTGGGCATGTAGTTTGAAATCAGCGGCAATCAATGAAAGGGTCAGCCAAAATAGTGCTGGCTTGACACACTGCATGATGTCCTGAGTACCACCCACTTTCACCCAGACCAAGCCAACAACTGGGAGAAATGGCATCAGAGATCCAGAATAGCAGATCCCATCAATATTCAGCTAAAGAAAAAGAAGTAGTAATAGTAGTTGGCCTAATTCACAAAAAGCACTGGAAAATATGAATAACTAGCTGGACTTGCCTGTTGTTGCAGGAGTAAAATGTAAGGATAGTTGTGGACACTGGGAATAGCTGGGCACTGGTGGGCACTAGGTGCTAGCCAACAGCAGGCACTGGCAGGTACTTGATACTGGTGGCAACCAAATCTTACATATTACTGGATACTGGCAGCCACTGGGCAGTGCTGGGCTCTGAAAGGCATGAGGCATGGGTAGGCGCTGGAGGGCCCTTGGGGGAACACAAGTGAGCACCAGCAGGTCACCACCAGGCAGCAATAGGCACTGGACACTGCGGAGTACCAGCAGGCATCAGGCATCACTGGGCACCAGCAGGTACAATGTATCATGGGAGTGTAGGCACCAGAAGGCACCAGTGGGCACCAGGCATGGGCAGGCACTGGAGGGCACTGGGGGACACAGGTGGGCACCAGCAAGTAACCACTGGGCACCGGAAGTCACCACTGGGCACCAATACACACTGGGCATTGCTGGACACCAGCAGGCAGCAGTCCCTACCAGGCACCACTGGGCACTAGGAATCTCTATTGGGCACAAGGCACCACCACACAGTGGGCATCAGGCATCCCTATTGGGCATAGGGCATTCCTATCAGACAGCAGTGGGCACTGGGTATCCCTGCCATGCACCAGGGATTACTGGGCAGTGGGCACCACTGGGCACTGTACATTCATACTGGGCACTGGGCACCAGACACCAAATTGGCTCTTAGTGGGTTCTTCATTACAATTTGCTCTCCAAATTTCACACTTCTAGGCCAGGGGTTTTGGCTAGGCATTGACTCTTCAATTATATTTATAGAGATTTCCTATTGTAAATATGACCTTTAATATCCAATGCAAAGATACAGTCTGGTGTATTTGAGTTGAATTATTATAATTCCATGTATGCCCATGGTGTTCCATGACACAGCTACGTGATGGTGGTAAGTACCGCTGCAACATAACATGTAAGCAGCCTTCCTCATTCTCTGTTGGAAGCATCCCAGGCAATGGTGGCAATGAGCAGTGCTGTGGTGCCTGCAGTACTTTCCACACTGCCTCTCCTGTAGCTACACCACTGATTGGTGTAGCTACAGGAGATAACAGTAGATGCTTTTTCAGTAGATGTTAAGACAAGTTCTGATACACGGGGGAATCACAATCTTAGAGTAAGCAGTAGTGATTGAACACAGTAGGCTGATGTAGCTGATGTAGAAAAGAACCACAGAGCCATGCCGGAGCCGTTTTGGAAAAGGTGGGATCTGAGGAGGGATCTGAGGGGAGTAAGAGAAGGCATCATGCAGGTGACTTGCAAGGGAGTCATCAGGCATTAAGAGAGAGTCCTTTGGGGTGGAGGTCCTTTAAAATTGCTCTAGACCAGCAGTTCTTAAACTGTGTACATGACACACCAGTGGGTCCCAACATAATTTTGGTGGGGTTTTGAAACTGATAAGTGGAACGAATCTGCATATGCATGCTTACTCATGAGCAGGCAAACATGCCTCAGTCCACTCTGAAGTCGAGTGGAATGCAATGTAAATAGAATTGTTCTGATTCAATGTGTTCAGGTCCCAACAAATTCTTCAGAAGGAAGTCCCTCTTTCTAGGCTGACAATGAAAAATGCATTGAGCCCTATGGGAATTAAAGCTAAGCCACACAAGAGAAGGCTAACTTGTTTCAGCTTTTCTAAATTAGGGTTGCCATATGTCCTGAAAAATAGGGACAATCCCAATTTTGGGCAATTGTGTGCATATACTGGCAAAAGGGACAGAGGGTCCTATCCAGATTTTGTGGAAGAGAATTATGGCAACCCTATCTCAAAGGCCTGGTGAAGGGGAATGCAAGGCCACCAGAATGGTCATGATCCAATGAATGTGGAGTTCAACAAACATTCCAGAAAGCAGTCCTCCCCACCATAGAAAAAATGTTAAAAAGTGGATCCCAATGCCAAAATATTTGGGAACTACTATGTAGTTCTAGACATTATCTGGCTGTGCATGTAAGGTCTTTTGATTTGGACATTATTCTTTTATGTAAAAAAAAAATGCCTGTTCTATTTCTTGTTTCCTCTTCGCCAGCTTTACGTCAGCCTAACATGAAGCTTTAGTGTTTTTGGCCAG
This sequence comes from Cryptoblepharus egeriae, assembly GCA_030015325.1. Classification (NCBI taxonomy): domain Eukaryota; kingdom Metazoa; phylum Chordata; class Lepidosauria; order Squamata; family Scincidae; genus Cryptoblepharus; species Cryptoblepharus egeriae. Next base: position 59,449,510 of record JAREYC010000007.1, read on the forward strand.
AATGGGGTGGAGGGATGTTGTCATTTGAGCTAATCAGGAGACAGCCATATGAGTTCGCATCAGAACATCACTGGCAATTTTACAGTGACACTAAGAATAAAAAATATATAAATCTAATCCTTTGTGTCCAATTTTTTTTTAAAATGAGATTACCCAACAAAATGAAGCAAATATAAATCATGAGGGCTAATTCTTTCTGTCTGATCTGTTGTGTGCATCTCAGATAAGGAGCTTATATAGAGCATTATCCCTGTTGTATCTTTGAAATAGAGATTGCGACAAACCTCCCCATCCAGCAGATGCCACAACTGGTGCAAAGAGTAACCTCTACAACTTTGGTGAGAGTTGCATCTGGAATGTGCACTCTGCCTCTGTGCTCAGAAGTATGTATTACTGAGCACAGTGTTGTTTACTCTCAGTGCGCTGTATGTGGATCTTAAACCAGCTCCGCAGTTCAAACATGCTCTCATTTCAATACTAGGAAAATACCCCATTATTCTAACAAGTGGCAAGATGTGGAGAAGACTTTGGAAACTGAAAGGATCAGTGGTGTGTATGTGTTTGTATGCATGTGCATGCACACATACATGTGTGTATGCACGTTCATGCACACATATATGTGTGCAATGCACTCCCATGAGCTTTTTATTTTGTAATTAATAAAACACAAAATACAGAACCAACAGCTGCAATATCATGTAAAACAAAATATATGTGCAATATTCTAAAACACTCTGAATTATAAAAATACAATGAAGAGTGGGTGAAAATTAGTGGAGACTGAGCAGAGTTTTTCTCACCCCTTTCCTTCAAACTAGAGAACACATTCTTGGTTGTGTGGGGAGCAGAGGCATAGCCAGGGCCTTCTGAGCCCATGGCATGCATCATCTCATGATGTTATGCAGCATCATGACATCATTATGTGCATGCAACATGTCCAGTATAGCAACTATACTCAGCAGGGAGGCTGCTGGAATGCATGTGCACTCATAACCTTCACAGTGAGGGAATCACCGTAGCCAGTTCAGCACCTGACCGGAGGTGGCCTAAGTCTGAGTTGGGACTCCTGCGGCCCTACACCAAGGAAGGGACGAGCCTCCACACAGCAACCGTTCCAAAACTGCTAACCCCTGCTAACCGAGCAAGAGGCACTCTTTCAAGTGGGTGTTCCTCTTTTATTTAGCAGGGGGAGAGTAACTGGCCCTACACACCCCAGCAATGTCTGTTCAAGTGGCTTCTGCTGGTGTTCTTTTTTTGCATTTTAGATTGTGAGCCCCTTTGGGACAGGGACCCATTAGCTATTAATTAGCTATTATTACTTTTCCATTTCTTTGTAAACCGCTTTGTGAACTTGTTAGTTGAAAAGCGGTATATAAATACTGTAGATAGATAGATAGATAGATAGATAGATAGATAGATAGATAGATAGATAGATAGATAGATAGATAGATAGATAGATAGATAGAATACTGCACTGGATTCAATACTGTGCTGGGTTCAGCACAGGCAAGTTAATCTGCCTAATCTAGCGCAAATTAGGATTGTGCTGTCAATCATGTGAGTTCTCCTTTGAAAAATGCAATAGTATAGCTCTGATAAACGTTTGCACCCTTAGTGGGATCTAGGCACAAGTTCCCACTGCTGGACGCCACATTGTAAAAAATGCAACAATTGATTGTGACTTTAGATGCCGCAAATGATTGTTCACTGAGCTCAGGTAAAGTCAGTGGAAATTTGTGATACTTGCTCTGGCCCAGATGTGATGTCATTAAGCTGGAAATGATGTCATTAAGCGGGTGATGACCAGGAATAAGCACTTTTTTCTCACTTAGGATCTCATCAGTTGCAAATGACAGAAGATAAAATGTGCAAATCTGGATGATGTTTCCAAGATATGGGAGGGCCCAGGTATGGTGCAGGCTGATGTTTCAGAAATGAGATGTCAACATATCTCAGATGCTGAGAGCCTTAGGGCCAGATAAAAAGCTTTAAGTAGCTGCATTTGGCCCACAGGCCTTATGTTTGAGTCAACATTGTTAAGATGTTTCTGGGGACTAATTTCCACCATGAAAAGTCTCCCAAATGCTGCAGTTTGACTCTGAAATATGTTTTAATTATCCTCCTGTATTTGGCGTGCAAGTGTAAGAAGTAAACAGAGAAATATTTAAATAATAATTTTGAGTCCATCTACTCTTTGGCATGCTTTGCAGAATGACTTAAAAATAACATGGGAGCCTTACAGTACAATCCTAAGAATGCCTGCTCAAAAGTAAGCCCCACTGTGTGCAACAGTACTTAATCCCAGAAAAGTATGGTTAGGATTGCAGCCTTAGCCAATTATATTTTTCATCACCCTTCACGATGGTGTGTCTGTATATTACACTGCCCTCTACTGCAGCAAATGATCATGATTTTTACTTTGATCACAACTGCCTGAAAATAGACATTGGAGCATCATATAAGGCACTCTGCTACTAACAACTAAGGACTTTCTGTGACCATAAGATAAAGGTGTTTGTAAGAGATCTTGTGATTTGATAGTGTTATTCGTTCAAATGAACAACTGAACAATATTCATCCAACAGCAGCCCCCAGCCCAGACACTTCATCACATGCATGTTCTAAAATATAGTATTTTATTTTAAAAGTATAATGTATTGAGAGAGATTGTAATGTATTGAGTAATGTATTGGGTGCTTTCAAGAGCAACCTGCCGTACTTTTATGAAACCATATTTTAGATATTTAACAAGCCGGTGTAATTCTACATTAGCAATACAATATTCCATAATTAGAGCTTCTGTGAATTTCAGACACTTCAATTTTTCTCCTTTTAAATAGAAAAGAGACACCCCAGATCTTTTTGGTATTTCATAAGATGTGATAAAAACTCATATTGATTGCTTTTAACTGTAATGATTCAACTTAGGTCTACCATCTTTCCTAACTGGTATAACAAGTTTCTTTTTTTAAAATTTTTTTATTGATTTTATCAGAAAGAAAAGAGAAAATAAAGTATAAAAAAGAGAATATAATAAAACAGAGATAATAAAAACAGCACTGAAAATTATTCGGCAAGCACAGAACTCTCATACTAATTCCTACAACCTAGTAATCTATCTTAAACAATCTTGGTATAACAAGTTTCTTTAAAAGATGAGAATTTGAAGATTTTCAATATATTCCAGGTTTTCAAATTAGTAATTTATAGGACATGAAAGCCCATTTTGCATCATAGTATACAAGGGCCAGGACAATTATGGTTAAAAGGGGCTCAAGGTAGGCATAATATTGGGAATACTCTTTGAATTCATACCAGATTACAGAATGGAATGCTCAGTATAAGTAAAGGAATATAATATTGGCTCCTTTCAACCCTTTATTAGTCTCCTCATTAATATATCACACACAGTCACTATTTCCCTGTGTCATAATTTGGGCAAAATCCAGAATAACTATGGGGAGTCCTTGCTCTGGTGTAAGAACAACTTACTTGGGATTTCAATATGAATTTCCCATAGGTTTTCACTAGGTGGTGCAGTAACTACAGGTGCATGTAAAGTCTCTTACGTGCTCCCATAGTTACTCTGGATTTGGGGGTAAATTATTTAAAAATTCAGTAGGTAGCCTAGTCCTCCACTCCCAGTTTCTGAACTTGATATAGTGGTACCTTGCTTAACAAGTGCCTTTGCATAAAGAGCATTTCTCGCATAAAGAGCAAACATTTCTGTGGTTTCACTTTGCTTAAGGAGCATTTTTCGCATAAAGAGCAAACATTTCTGTGTAGTTTCGCTTTGCTTAAAGAGCATTTTTCGCACAAAGAGCAAAAAATCAGTCATCCTTGCCCATAAAGGTTTTTCTTTTCTTTTTTTACTGTACAGAATATTACAGTGTTTTATTACAGTAATTGTGGTCTGTATTATAGTGTTTTGAATTCAATTCCAGTGTTTTGTCATCATTTTTACATTCAGTTAATATTTTTATATGAATATTTGGGGGGTTGTGGAACCAATCATCTGAGTTTCCATTGTTTCCTATGGGAAAATCTGCTTCATTTAAAGAGCGTTTCACTTAAAGAACATGCCTCCGGAACGAATTAAGCTCTTTAAGTGAGGCACCACTGTATACTCAAAATAACCATTCTAACTTTATACGGCTGTAATCCTAAATGCCAGTTAGGCTGGCACAAGACCTGTGCTAATCGGGAGTGGTGTAGCAAAAATGCCATAAAGCACTTCTGTGCCACGCCTAGATTGGTTAGGCTAGTGCAAAGACATGCACCAGCTTTGCCACACCAGCATGGGAAGAGGGAGCAGGAGAGTTATGCCAGCCTAAATTGTTAGGATTGAACTGTATGTGTTATAGTTAATGTGGGGCAGCCCAATCCTATACCGCCTACTGATCCAAAATGGATGCAGCTGAATCTGGTGGGGCTAGGGAGGCAGCCACAGGTTTTCTCAGGGTAAGTCAACATTGGCTACCCTCCTCTGCCCAGTTTTGACCATTCTGTGCCTTTCCCATTCTACACCTGCTACATAATCCCTTCCTACGTCTCACCATACTACGCAATGCTATAAGGTGCAATCCTATATCTGTCTATTCTGAAATCCCATTAAATTCAGTGGGGCTTACTCCTAGGAAGTATGTTCAGGTCTGTAGCCATCCCCTACAATCCAGAGTAACTTCGGGAGCATGCAAGAGACATTGATGTAGTTATGGCACCACCTAGTGATAACCTATGGGAAATTCATATTGCAATCCCGAGTAAATTGTTTTTATGTCAGAGCAAGGACTTCCCATAGTTACTCTGCATTGCAACCATAGTCTCTCACTGGTTCTCCTACCAGTGTGGAAGCCCAGAGCCATCTGGAACTGGCCTTACCACCAGTGCCATTCATCTCATGGCCTAGTGCCTAGTTATGGTACTTCCGTTTCAGCCATTGCCTGGGAAGCGTGCTTAAGAGGAAAGCTGCCCAGGCATTGTGTTGGGCCCTGAAATGTATTGATTTATTTCCACTTGTTTTTAAGCATCACAACTGGAATATTTACCTAATACCTTCTCCAGGCTTAGGACGACCAGATCCAATGGAAGACAGAGTGGCTATTAATTCAACCATAGATTAGTAGATGGAATTTTGCCATGGAGAGAAAACAGTTAAGTCTTAAGCACATTTTCAAGATATGGGGAAGGCCAATCATAATATTATGTGGCAACCCTTTCAGTAATGATACCTGAGAGCAACAGGTGGTGGTGCTGGGATAACCTGAGGGCTGGATAAAGAGCTTCCAGAGGGCTGCAACTGGCACTCCAAACTTACTTAACTAGCTTCAACTAACTAACAAGTGGACTTTATGGAGAATGAAAATAAATCAGTAAATTCCAAATATTTGTTGTAACATATATAAAGTTGCTCCCTCCAAAATAAGGAATGCTTAAGAAATATATACAGTAGGAGTAAAAACTGAATGGCAGAGCTAGTCGAGATCACTGAAATTGTGGTGATAGGAGTGCAATTACTTAAGTGAGCTTTCTGGTTAATCTATTCCTGGTATAAAGCGTGGATGGAATCATAAATATGAATTAGACCTGGACATTCAAATGCTGTGTAGAGAAATTTCTGAGACCTTCTGTCTGCAGCTCCCTGCTCCATATTGTCCAGCAAGTTACTGTTGAAAGGTGAGGGGGGGGGATGCCTAGGAATGGACTATAAAACATTGGAGATAAAAGGGGGTGGATGCTTTGGGATTCTTTGGGTGCAATCCTAACCACGTTCAAGCACTGGCACAGCTGGCATGTGCTGCATGTGCTGGAATCTGCAGTTGGGATGGTGATCATGGGGCCCTTCTTTAAGATAAGGAACTCTTACTTGTTCTCTTACTTTAGAAGTGCACTGTCCTTACCCCAGAGCTGGAAAACTAGATAGGACGGTGCCCTTTAGCTCTTCACTACTCAGTGCAACATCCAGCTTTCCAAAATAGTCAAACTCCCATTCAAGTACATAAAATTGGATTGCAGAATTATGCCTCTAATCCTCAATTTACTTGAAAGTCAAGACCTAGATTTTTATAGGGTTTACTTCCAAGTAAGGTGTTTATCACTGGGATAGGAACCATTACAAATTGCTGCTTATTGGTATTAGAAGCTGGTCATGGGAGGCATGAAAAATGTTAAGTGAGGATTATGTTTCAATTTCTGTTCTTAAAATTTTGTAAAAGAAAAGGCACTCTTTTTTGTTGTTCTTTTCCGGCCTCCGTAATGCCAGCTTAATTGTAATGCGTATATATGGCAGTTTAGTCAAGCTATTTGCCTGCATAGCCATTTCAATGTGCTTAGACAAAGAGGTTATTTGCGCCATTCATTGAAATAGTGTATGTACTCATGAGAAACAAAGTGTGCCACTTTGCTTCAAAATCTCCTTCTTCCCGAAAAGAAGGGCCCAGATCTGCATAGCATGGCATGCAACACTTGCTCATTTGTTACATGAAAACAAAAAAGCGTGGTAATTGCCACTCTCTAATGATACTACAGCCAAAGGCTTTCTATTCATACATCTTTTATTCTACCTGATTTTTCCCTTTCTCAGCTTGTTTTCCTAATATCAAAACCACAGCAGTTGTTCTCTGTGTACCGTGCATCATGTACATGTATTATTGTTTATTCCTACCTCTCAGAAACCCTCTTAGAGCACTTTCATGACTGCCCAGCTTAGCCCCAAAGTGTACAGAAGGAAAGTAAGTATAAACTGCATATTTGTCAATCCTCCTGTGATAGTTGAGTGTTTCCCATTCCCAGCCCTTTGCTAACTGGTCTCTCCACCATCTCAATATCCCCACCCCCAATTTAATTCTTTGCTTCCAGTTTCCAGGGGCACCTTTTTCTACTAGCTTTCTATCCCTCCCAGCATCAGACCACAAAGCGGTGATTTTCAACCAGTATGTTGCAGCACATTTATATGTTAGGAATGGTCTTCTGCAGGAGTTTGAGAGTCGTTTCTGAGCAGGTCCATAAGGGGATATGAGCTTCCTACTAACAGTAGGCAGCATACTTTGACAATTCTCAAAGAACCAACAGAGTTCCTAAAAAGAACAAAGTGGTTTACCAAGAAAATGAAAAAAATTAATGGGTAATGGGTCCATATCCCCAAAAGGATTCCTCACTATCTCTTACAACCCTATAAATTATCTTCCTCTTTCAGGATCACAGTTGCCTAGTTGTTGAGGACAGTCAAAAGTATGTCATACACAGCTGAATAATGCAACCCAAATCCTACCTTAAGCTGGCACAGTGATCCCTGCATCAAACGAGGGTGTCACAAATGTCCCATAAAGTACATTTGTGTCACCTGCAATGTAAGCAATGCTGGCAAGGAGGCCCTGCTAAAGCTGCATCCTGAGGATCATCCACTGGTAGAGGTAAGAGCCTTGCTGGGTGGTGGAGCATTGATTTTATGTATTATAAAAAAGAATTCTTACCCACTGTCAACATCAATGGTTTAAAGTTCTGATCAGGAGGACTCACAATGGAGTCCTCAGGCAGGTAAGAAAAACATCTTTATCAGATGCTAGATATTAGGATAACCTAAAAGTCTTTGTGTACACTAATCTTTGCCTTTTCTCCTGTCTACTGCATAGCATCTGATTGTTTGAATGCATGATTCACCAAAGTTGTTGCTATTTCTATGTCTCCTTTAAAAATACTACTCTCAGGGACCTTACCAAGTATGTACAAGTAAGAACCTAAGTAGACTCCTGGTGGATCAAGCCAAAGGTCCATCTGGTCCAGGTTCCTGTATCTCAGAGTGGCTCACTAGATGCCTACTGGAGCAGACAAGACAACAAGAGACCTTCATCTGGTGCCCTCTCTTGCATCTGGCATTATGAAATATAGCCTACTTCTGAAATCAGGAGGGTGCATATATACTCATCTTTAACCCATTTTTTGATGGATTTTTCCTCCAGAAATTTTTCTAGTTCCCTTTGAAAGGCATCCAGGCCAGATGCCATCATCACATCCTGTGACAAGGAGTTCCTTGAAAGACTAATGAAAGGATCACCACATCCTGTGGCAAGGAGTTCCACAGGCTAATGAAAACTGGAATAATACTATATTTACTCAAAACTAGCACTCACCTCTCCCCACTGAATGTCTCCAAAATCAGGGTTTGCATTAGATTTGATGGTTAATTAGATTCAAGTGAATTTGGTGTTTTGATTATCAGTATAGGGTGCCCATTAGATTCAATGGCACATTAGATTCGAGTAAATATGTTATAGTCTTTGTCCTAACTCTCCCTGCACTTAATTTGAGTGGATGTCCCCAGGTCTTGGTGTTTTGTGAGAAGGAAAAGAACATGCCTGTTTGCACTCTTATCCATCCCTACATAATAATACAATAAAAACTGACATTAAAACAGCTCTTTCCTTATTATGGCAATGCACCCTCCTCTGGTTTTTAGTGCACATCGTTCCTGATGCTTTCACTCCTGCCTTTTTGCATTACAGACACACACATACAACATTGCTACAAGGGGGATCCAGTCATTCCCCCACCCCTTGCATGTCATCACCTGGAATAAACACAGGGAATACAAAGGAGGGAGATCAGAGGAAGGCAAGGCAGGGTGGCAGAGAGATGCTGGAGGCAGCCTCTTCCCTGCACATGGATCTGACAAGTGAGCTAAATTAAGCAACAGCCCCAGCCTCCTCCTCCTCTCTCTCTCCTCCTCCTCCAGCCCATTTATTCTCTACTGCTGCTGTTGGGCTGGTGGTGCAGCAGGCAGGGGAAGTGGCTCCAGCTTCTCCTCTCCCCCTCCCCATCTCGTGCCAGTGCAAACTTCCCATCCCAGAGCACGTTTCTTTGCTGTGTGTGTGAGCTACTGGCTGGGATTGCAGTACTGGAGCCTGTCTGGGTAGATCAGAGCAGGGGAAAGGCAGCAGCAGCAGCAGCCTCTGGAGAAGCAGCTGCACACCCGGGCAGAGACAGAGACAGGCAGCCACAGACGCTCCCCAGTGGCACCAGTTCTGAGTCGCAGGTCAACCTGCTGCTCCATGCACTGTGCATAATGGGGATGATGGTGGGGATCAGGAGGTCAGCCTGTCTGCCTTCCCAGGGAGGGCGGAGGAGAAAAGTCAAAGGCTTTACAAGCCAGTGGGGCTTACTCCCAGGAAAGTATGGATGGGATCACAACCTCATTGTCCAAACTTAGCCAGGTCTACTCAGAAGTAAGTTCCTTAAATGTATGAATAGTATCACAAACTGAGCCCACGTCTATTCAGGTCTACTGAGAAGTCCCTTCATAGCCAATGGTGCTTACATCCAGGGAAGTGAGGTTGGGGTCTCAGCCTCATTACCAATGCCAATCCATGTCTACTCAGAAGTATGTTCCTTCATAGCCAATGGGGCTTATTCCCAGGGAAGCATGGATAGGATCACAGCCTCATTGCCCAAGCCAATCTAAGTCTATTCAGAACTTAAGTCCCTTTGTAGCCAATGGGGTTTACTCCCAGGGATGTGTAGATAAGATTACAGCCTCAAATCCTATCCAGATCTATTCAGACATCCCTTTCTCCCTGGGAACTGTAGATTGCCCCACAGCCTCATTGCCCAGTCCTATCCAGGTCTACTCAGAAGTAAGTCTCTTCATACTCCCAGGGAAGTGTGGAGAGCTGTAATCTGGCCAATATACAGAGAGCTGGACTGGAGCAATGCCATGTGAAAAGGTCCAGCGCTCAATCACTGGGATCTCATTCATTCCCAGATCCTGAAATGCATCCCCATTGCCTTGCAGGATGCTTCAGTTGATGCTTCGTTGCTAGGCGAAGCAGGAGGGAGTCAGAGGATGCTCAGAGCTAGGAGCAGGCAGAGCAGATGGTAGCCACCATCATCACCACCACAAGGACCACTGTCCACGGGCTGCACCATGCACTGCGCTAGGACCCCGCAAAGCAGATGATGCCCACCCTCACCACAATTGCCCATGGGTTGCATCATGCTACTGATACCCTGTGCAGAGCAGATGCTGCCCACCCTCACCTCCCATATCCATCCACCACAGTTGCCCACGGGCTGTATGATGCTACTGATGCCCTGTGCTAGGACCTAGCAGAGCAGGTGCTGCCCACCCATCACCACCCCTACCACCATGGGTTGCACCACAACCACCAACACAGGTGCTGCTGCCCTGCACTAGGACCCAGCAGAGCAGATGCTGCCCACCCCACCCCACCCCACTGATGGAATCACTGATGTTGCTGTGAGCAGGTGCTGCCCACCCACATCACAGCTGCCCACGGGCTGCATGATGCTACTGACAACCTGTACTAGGACCACCTGACAGAGAAGGTGCTGCCCACCCCACCACCACCACCACACTGATGGAATCACTGATGCTGCTGCCCTGCACTAGGACCAGGCACAGCCCATGCTGCCCACCCCATCACCACCACCACAGGTTGCACCACCACCACCACACTGATGAAATCAGTGATGCTGCTGCCAGGCAGATCAGCTGCTGCCCACCCACACCACAGCTGCCCATGGGGTACATGCATCACGCCACTGATACCCTGTGCTATCCAGCAGAGCACATGCTGCTCTCCCCATGACCACCATAGGTTGCACCACCATGCTGCTGCTGCCTAGCTCTAGGACCAGGCAGAGCACATGCTGCCCATCACCATCACCTACCACCATCACCACCATGCTGGTGATGCCCTGCGCTAGGACCCGGCAGAGCTGATGATGCCCACCCCATCCCCATCACAGCTGCCCATGGTCTCCCTTGCTGCTGCTGCTGCTGCTGCCCTGTGGTGCTCCAGCTGTGGGTCCCAGACTCCTCCCCATCCCTCCTGCTCCTGCCCCCTCCCTCCTCCCTTCAGGAGCCCCTGGGGCGGGTGCCAGCTGCAGCTGCTGCTGCCTGTCCACGCGCCCCCCTCCTTGCCCATCCAGTCCCCTTCCTCTCCCTCTGAGCCACACACACACAGATACAGGCATCCACATCCCACTGCTGGGTTGCTTCCCCCGGCTTGCGCGCGCGCACAGGAGCACACAGGCTCACACACAACACGCAGCACACTCTGGACCAGCTCCTCTTCCCAGGGCTGCTGCTGCTGCTGTCTTCCCCCCTCCTCAATTTCTGGCTGCCCCCTCCTCTCCACAGGACTGTCTCCTCAGCCTCACCAAGTCTGGGGTCTTTGGTTTCCTTTCCCCCCTGGTGCTCCCAAGGTAGGCTCTCCAGTTATCCCCCTCCTCTCCTCCTCCTCCTTCCCCTATTCCAAGCTGTACCCCCCCCTTTGGGTTTGAGGGGATACATGCCCCCTCCCAAGCCTCTGCATGCCTACTCAGAAGTCCCTTCATAGCCAATGGGGCTTACTCCCAGGGAAGTGTGAGGGTGGCAGCCATAGACCCCAAGCCTATCCAGGTCTATTCAGAAGCAAGTGCCTTCATGGCTAGTGGGGCTGACTCCCAGGGAAGTGTGAGGGTTGCAGCCATAGACCCCAAGCCTATCCAGGTCTACTCAGCAGTAAGGAAATGAGGGCTGACTCCCAGGGAGGTGTGAGGGTTGCAGCCATAGACCTTAAGCCTATCCAGGTCTACTCAGAAGCAAGTGCCTTCATGGTAATAGGGCTTCCACCCAGGGAAGTGTGAATAGGTTTGCAGCCTCAGAGCCCAAGCCTAAGCATGCCTGCTCAGAAGTAAGTGCCTTCATGGCCGATGAGGCTTACTCACAGGGAAGTGTGTATAGGTTTAAAGTCTCTAAGCCCAAACCTATTCAGGTCTACTCAGAAGTAATCCCTTTTAAGCCAATGGGGCTTACTCCCAGGGAAGTATGGATAGGATTGCAGCCTCAGAGCCCACTCCTATTCAGGTCCACAGAAGTACGTCCCTTTATAGCCAGTGGGGCTTACTCCCAGGCAAGTGTGGATAGGATCACAGCCTCACTGCCCAGTAAGGTCTACTTAGTAATAATCCCTTTGAAGCCAATGGGGCTTCCTCCCAGGGAAGTATGGATAGGATTGCAGCCTCAGAGCCCACACCTATTCAGGTCCACAGAAGTATGTCCTTTTATAGCCAATGGGGCTTACTCCCAGGCAAATGTGGATAGGATCACAGCCTCATTGCCCAATGAGGTCTACTCATAAGTAAGTCCTTTTATTGCCAATGGGGCTTACATAGAAATGTGGATAGGATCACAGCCTGAAAGGTGTGTGGGGGTGTTGGGGGAGTGTTTGTCTATACCTTGCACAGCTCCTCAAGTCAAGATATTGTTGGAATGAAGCCTCCCCTTGGAAAAGAAAAATACTGTCCCAACTTTGCCCTGCACTGTGACTACTGTCTTATTGTGGTGATGATGAACATGCAGTCATATATTCTAAATCCATCCAAGACTGTGGCAGTCCTTCTTTTGGAAACAGCTGTCAAAACATGTTCAGCATTTGGAAGGAGCTGAACTGCTGTGGTTCACAGCAGTGTCACTGAAGCCTCTTGCAAATGTTCCTTCCTTCCCTTTTTCTTCCTTAAATTGCACTTTTGGGGGGAAGATGTGGTGAAACCAAGTGAAACATCATTGATGAACTGATTTTTTTTTTCTTTTCAAAGGAGGAAAAGTCTTGGATCTTTTTATATGACGGGGAAGCAACATTTGATGCAATTGCTCATATGTCACTTCTGATTATACACTGCATGTAGAACCACACAAGCTCTTGAAGGATGACGGAGATTTAATAAGTTGTTAGTTGGGGGAAAAGTACTTCTGAAACCCCAGGATTTAAATACTCTGTTAAAGTGGCATTTTTTTCCGTTGACATCATTCTTGGTTGGAAACTGACTTGATCCATGTGGGGCTCCCCCATTTTGCGTCTTTAGGTTTTTCAAGGAAGAAGCTATGAAGAAGAAATTGATGTCCTATATGATGCAGTTGGTTCTTCTTATTTTCTTGGTGTGTTCATCTGCAAGGTAAGAGAAAGGAGTGCTTCTTGGTCAACAACTGAGATTGTGTTTTCTGGTTGTCAGTCCTTGTAGTAAAATTCTATGCATATTGGTATAGGGATCCACAATGTACAGTACTCTTTATATAATATCTGTCAGTACCCTGAACAAGTAAAGGAAGATATTCTGAGGTTGGTGAAATGTTCATAACTTGCCCTAAACTAGTCATTCTAATAATTAGCATGCAGTTTCAGGTTTACCTCTGAAAGAAAAGGAAAAATAAACTATTGAATTATCTCCTATGCAACCTTTAATGCTGTATAATAGTTTTTGGAGTTATAATGTCAGTGTTTTGTTGATTTCATCCTTATTAAAGTAATAAGGAATTGATTTTTTTAAAGTCCAGTATCAACCCCAAAGAGTGAAGATAATGGGGATTTCTGAATATGGATTCATGTTGGGATGGGGTATATTTTTGGTCAGCCTAACAGAACCTTGAGACAGTTAATCTTTAAACCTCTAGGTGGAGATAGTATACAATTCCTCAATCCCATAAAATAAAACAATAACCTGGTTTTATTAATCAACTTTATATGTTGTTTAAAGAACTATATGTCAAAAATGACAGTGTCATCAGTAACAATTTAAAAATATACATTTTGGTTAGGGATTAATCTGGCCTACGCATCCCACTAAAGGTGATTAGCAACTTCATTTTGTTGGTAGATTCACAATGTGAACTGCAGTACGGTATTTTCTACTATGTTAGTGTTTAGTTTTATTCAAAATTATATGAATCTCAAGACTACAGTAATAAGCAGCATAACTAATTTTAACTGGTTACATTTTTTGTTGTCCAGAATTAAATACTACTTTCCTTAAATGTGATTTTGGTTTTATCTACCCCTCCAAAGGAAGCTGCAGTACTATGTTAGCTACAGTGGACTTGGCTATGTTGGTCATACTCAAGTGAGTAAGTTGTCAGTGAAGTCAGTGAGACAATACATGTAACTAAAGGCCACACTTAATGGTTTATTTTTTTCAGGATTAGACTCCAATTGATAGGATTTCTATTAGGATCTGGCAAATATTTGGACTTGAAATACAAGATTTTATTTAACAGCCTTATAAGTATCTACCTCTATCATGCAAGTATTAAAAAAGTAAAAAGGTCTGGTCACAAATAATAGTGTTTCTATTACTAAAGTAAATATGGATTTGTGAGAGAAGTGACCAGGATAAAGTACATTCTGCAAGAATTTATATCAAAATTATTTGTCCATACTGTTGAATAGTTAGACAAAAGTTGCATTTTGGTTATTTCTGAAAAATATTTCATTTTGAAAATAAAATTCTGACTTGATTATTTTATTTTAGTTATACTGTCAAATTACTGTAATTAATCTTGCAGACAGATAGGCTTAATTCTTTGCCTGGAGTACCAAAGTGAAGATCAAAAAGCTTGCAAATAGAGGCAGGTTGTTGAGATGGAAGCTATAATGTCCGCTTTTATATTTTTAAACTTGCATGGAAGGATCTCATTTAGTATCACAAGGATCATGTTGTTACTGTTTTTATTTGGTTAATGTGAAAAACAAGATGGGAAAAGATATGTGCAGAAGAATTAATTCTCAAATTCATACTACAACAAGGCCTTGATTTGGATTTAACCAATTTAAGCATACAGGTTGTCCCTCGTTATGCACTAGGGTCCCATTCTGGAATCCTCTGTGGATAAAAAAGGGGGAAATAGTTTTAAAGGCCCACTTCCAGGTTTCTTCCTCCCCATTGCGCCTAATGAAATAGGGTCATGCCTCAATATCTACAGGGGTTTGATTCCAGGTACTACCCGCTGATACAAAAAGTGTGTTATATGAAAGATGTTTAAAAAAATAAAAGGTGCATCTCTTCACAATTGTTTGAAAACAGTTTTTCTTACTGTTGTAGATAGGCTGTCAACAATTAAAAATGCAAAGGATCCTCTGCCTTTGCCTTGCTCAGCTGAAGAATGGAATGATTGCTTGCATGACTGCCTCTCTACAACAGTAAGAAAAGCAGTTTTTAAAACAGTGATTTTTTTTTAAGGGATGCATTTTTTCCCCCTTCTCTAGGGATGGCACATTCCTTCCCATTTGCAGTGGCTATTGTGGTGAGTCAAATCTGTATATTAAAAATCATGTATAACAAGGTTGGACCTGTATTAGCTTTTCAAAGCTGGGCAGCAAACATCATCGTTGGTTCTTTGCATAAAAAGGAAAGGCTCTTTTTTCCCCATGTCATATTTGAAAAAAATTTTAAATGATTGTCATTTTATTTATGGCTAACTCTCCCTTTCCAAAATGTATCTTTTTTCTAGAAAATCCATTGAAAATCCATTTTCATAGAAAATCCATTTAGCACTGGAAAGTATTGCTAAATTATAATCCAAATTTGAAATGAATAATTTTTAACTACAGTCAAATGTGGTTTAAATGTTTTGTAGTTTTTGGCTTTTCCATTCTACCGATTAGAAACTGCTTTGATCATGATAGCTTCCCTGACCATAGTCATAGAATGAAAACAGTCAGGTTACAGCTGTAGAAGATAAAGGTCCAAGATGAATATCATGGAAATTTAATTCCTCCATATAAAAGCTTATTTACAAAGAAATAATTGAAATATTTTATGTTTAATTGTCATGAGTAATGAAGAAAATCAACATTTTAGAATATTTTTGAAGTATTCCTCTGTAGGATGCACAGTTCACCCACAAAAAAGATTCAAGTACCAGTGATTTAAATGCCTTGATTAGCAAAAAACATTGCATGCCCCAACATCACTGAACTTTTTATGTTGTTTTGTGACACATTTAAGCATATTAAAACCAGAAGGCCCATTCATGATGTTCTGTTTTTGAATTATTACTTCAAGATTGTAATCTTGCAAGAGTGCAAGATTGTTTCAAAATGTCATACTGTAATTCATAAAATGAATGATGGGCAAGAGCTTGGCGTAGGCCATGTACTTAACTATTTTTTTCCCAAATGTACTGAAAAAACTCAAGTGTTTTGAGTTTTCTAACTGAGAATTCTACGAAATAGCTCAGAAAATGATATTTGAGAAAACCGCATAATTTACTTGGAGTCCCCCATATCACAAACAAACTTACAGTCCAATTTTATCCTTTCCTTCCTGATAATTGTGCCAGTTGTGCCAAAGATGGGCATGCTGTATCCAGTGTGTTGAGGTGGTGTATTGGGAAGCTTTAGAGGTGAAAGACAATTTAGGACCAATCCTGTGGACTTCTAACACCTCTGCTGAGCTTCAGCAAATGTCTCCCTACTCTGAGGAGACCTCTAGTGGATACCTGGTTTTCCCCCCTACCCCATTCCACCCTTTCCCATTTCATCTACCTCTCCCCCTAACTTACCTTCTCCAGCAGGTGGTGGAAGAGCCAACAACATTGGCAGGAAGGCTGTGGCCTTCTCACCAGCGTTCCCTGCAGTGTGTTATTGATCATGCTGCCAGCATGGAAGAGGTGGTAGATGTCAGTTGGTGCAGCTAGGATTGGGTTGTTACCATTGGAAAGAGGAGACCCAATTGGCTATACAGTGCATACTAAGGAGTATCCACAGGGATGCATGGAAGTTATTTCTAGCTGTCCTGGCCCAATAGATGCATTTAAGCCATAAGGATGACGTTTACAAAGCATCTAACCAGCTGCTATCTTCTGATAGTTAGGCTGAAATCCTAGACACTTTCCTGGGAGTAATACCCATTGAAAACAATGGGGCTTACTTTTGAGTAGACATGGTTTGGAGTGTGCTCAGAGTGGGGCAATGGGAGGTTGCCCTCTCTGGCAGTAACCCCTTGATTACCTGGGTCTGCACCTCTTTTGGCTTTTATTGTGGTGGACAAGGAGTTCACTGTTAAAAGCCATATCATTCATCCTTAAATAAAACAAAATATTATTGTTGATTACAACACTGGTTTCAGGTATTGCATTTTAATTCACAAGTTGATTGCAAGTAATCTGGTCAAAATGTTACCATGTCTTTCATTTCTTTGGAAAGAAAAGTACTTAACTGGATCAGATCAGGGTCCTTCAAGTCTAGTGTTTAATCTCCAAATCCTCCCCCAATTTTTCATGATTAGATCTGGAACAAAACAGAGACAATTGTACTAGAGCAGTGGTTCCCAACAATTTTTTTCACTTTCATACCCCTTGGCAACTCTTTTTCATAAAATGTACCCCTCATATTAGTCCCATAGGCATTCTAATTCTGGCAGCAAGACATTCTAATACGTATCTGCCTTTTCTCACCACTGTTCATTTCAAATACCAATACAGGTCCTAGAAAGAACCCCAATTGGGAACCACTGGACTAAAGGATAAATTTCAGCTGCTCAGATTCTGGGCACCCATCAGCAAGCAATGGGAAACTTTCTTTGGATAGGCTTGGCCGGGGATGAAAGCAATAAGAAATAAAAAATTAGAAGGAACAAATAAAAGGAGAATGATAAACTTGAGAATTGAGTTGCAAATTTCTGGGTGGAATCAAAGGATTAAAAAAAACAGAAGATGATTATTTAGTAAGAAGCAAGTGACATACTTGGATAACATGTAATAAAGGGAGGCATACAGTATTAAGCAATTGTATTAAACTGCATATTGAATATGCTTATCAGAACGTGCTTATCAGATTTTTTAAAATATTTTTTTCAGATCAGCATTGGCAGACCCTAATGAAGATGAAGCAACAAAAAACATCACAATCTTTACAAGAATTCTAGACAGACTTCTGGATGGTTATGATAATCGTTTGAGACCTGGATTAGGAGGTAACTAATAAAACTGGATTAAAAAAAACCTAGACCCATTATCCTAATTGATGCCTAACACTTAAAAAGGTGATGATAATCCCTTATAATTTTGAACCATAAGGAGTTACTCATTTACTTTTTTGCTCCCACTGCCATTGGGAAAGGGAAGGAGCTGTTTGCAACTTTTACACTGCAGTGAGGAACCCTGCAAAACCTAGCACTTTGCATCTCCTGTCTATGTCACTGCATATAGCTGTATCCAGTCCATAACAATGCCTAAAATTTTGGCCATAAGTCCAAGAAATTGCTGGTATTTAGTAATCTGAAATATATTTCTAGTCCTATGAGTGGGAAGGGGCAGAGAGATAATATTTGTTGTTTAATTCATAGTCTACATTACTTGGTTTTAATTGGGTAATTTGGAATTGGATTAATATTGTGTGCAAGGCCCTCTGCTGAG
Organism: Cryptoblepharus egeriae; assembly: GCA_030015325.1. Classification (NCBI taxonomy): domain Eukaryota; kingdom Metazoa; phylum Chordata; class Lepidosauria; order Squamata; family Scincidae; genus Cryptoblepharus; species Cryptoblepharus egeriae. Next base: position 59,467,700 of record JAREYC010000007.1, read on the forward strand.
TAATCCTATGCAAATATATAGTGCAATTAAAGGGGCAATTTGGCTAATGCTGCTTTACTCAACACTGATTGGTTACAGTTTCATTTGTTCCAGTCATTCTAACCAATAAGATAAGTGCATTATAGACCTGACATCAATGATATCCCCATTAGTGCTATTTCACACAGTATTTGACTTTCAAGGAAAGTAGTCTCCGCATACTCCAAGCTATTGCTATACTTTAGGGGGCCTGATGTAGGACCCATTTATTCCATCGGGGTCAAGTTTCTGACCATTGAGCTAATATTGAAGTAGCTGCATAATTCTGAATACCACTGCAAACAGAAAGCATTCCTACCTGTATAAATAGCATTTGTCAATATCTAGTACCTGTGGATGGTTGGAGTTCAGAACAAAATTAGTTGGGGAATGTCTCACGAATACTGCTTAAATATCTTTCACCCAGGCTTTCCTTAATGAAAAATGTCCTCATTTAAGATTAAGAAATTAAGATTGCTAAACTGTCTCTAGTTTAGTGATATCTTGCCCTCCCTCCCCCAAGTAAAGAAGTAGTGGGGAATAGTGGGAAAAGTCATCAGTTTGAAAAGCACTTTTTCTACATTGGGAGAATAAATAATAAAAGATCTACAATAGTTACTATTGCTGTGGAATGTGAGATTCCTCACCAAGGAAAAAGGAAGAGAGCTAAAATACGATTCTGCATTGTTTCTGGGAAGGGGTTGCCTTGTTACTGGTTTCTACTCGGGTTTGTTGTTTGAAGCTCTATATAAACACTCCTTTGGTTTTAAGTGTTTTGGCAGGGAAGTGTTTGGCCTTTGAAAAAGTTTAAACCATTTAAAAAATAACAAAGAAATTTAAGTGACTTGATGTTTGTGATGTCACATGAATGTGATGTAATGTCACACAGTATGGTCCATTCATATAACTGCATAATTCACCTTGGCACACCAGAAGCATTAATTTGGGAGAAGCAGAGAGAAACTTCAAAATTGCAGTGCTAATTTAGGGACGGATTGGGGAAGAATTGTTTTTTGCTAGCATATTTTATCATGATATTTACTTTCCCATTTGCTTGTCTTTTGCTGGAATAATTTAACTGAATAAATTGATGCCTATACTAGATAAGTTACAAATGTGAATGAGTAAATCCCAAATTATCAGAGGCAGCACTAGAAGGAAAAAGGGGCAACTTTGGGGCAGTCATATATGATTTGGGGCAAACATATATGATCCTACATATAAGATTTGGGGCAAACATATATGATCCTACATATAAGATTTCTGAAAGACAAATAAGTGTATTTCATATTAATGTTCCCATCAAACATATAAATGGAAATGAACCCATGGGGACTGTTCTTTATTTATATAGATATATTCAGAATGCTTTATTATCTGTGAAAGGTGGATTCAAAATAAAGGAGAATGGAGGAGTGGGAAAACAGCACAGATTAATAGAATCTTGTAATAGAGGTGGACAACCTCAAAATGCCAGATGTGGAGGGGGGCACCTGGATGCAGGTGTCATAGGTGCTTCCTGAAGCATCTGGTAGGCCACTGTGTGATATAGGAAGCTGGACTAGATGGGCTTGTGGCCTGATCCGGTGGAAGCTCTTTTGTTTTTATTGGCTTCAGCTATTAGTCTGCTTTCTGGCTACTTAAATGCAAACTGTCTCTTCTTTGGAGCTCCTGAATGAGTTTGGCATTTGGTTTAAAGATGTGGCATTCGTGCACTTGGCGTATACACCACTGCACAAGAGTGGTTATAAAAGTTTATTTATTAGTTGTATAGACATTTGCTGGCAGTAAGTTTCATTAAAATAAATGGGCTGTTCAGACAAGCATGAGATTGTGCTGCTAGATTTTTAACCAACTTGATGAGTTTAAGAAATGGTCAGTGAAATAAATTTTATGTATTTATGCAAAAGAGGTTGGGGCAAAAAACAACTATGGAACTTCTGGTCTGCAGCCTATTGTTACAAGGGCTAGTTGCTGTGTTTCTCTAAGTAGGGGACTTGCATGTTTGTTTTTCCACTTATCTGAAATGGATGAACTGGCTGTGAAACCGACTGACAATAATAATTTTTGATGTTTTTAAAACCTATGTTTGATTTCTAAGTTTTATAATTATATTTGGTAATTATATTTGGTTTAGCAAGCTTCAGGAAGAAATATGCTTCATTACTTACGGTGCAATCCTCTTAACTCCCATGTTGCAAGGCAGGACCAGTGATGGGATTCAAAGAAATTAACAACCAGTTCTCTGCCCATCTGGCAGCCACTTTTAAATGGCTATTTTTAAACTTTATATGTCCTATTTCTTGTTAGCGACCGGTTCTATAGAGTAGGGGCGAACCTGCTAGAGCCCACCACTGGGCAGGACCCATAGAAGAGGGGCCACTGGGGCTGGGCCAGCCCCAATTGGTGGGGCTGCAGGATTGTGTTCCTGCAGCACTGATCTTATTTTCAAGTGGGGGAGTCAGGGAGTTGGGCAGAATGTGAATAACACTGTGATAGATCCTTACCAAACCTGAGGTCAACAAACACATTCAATTATAAACACAGGAGTGGAAATAAGATCCACTCAATGCAGCAGCATTGCGCTGCATCTTCTGTGTTTTTTTCTTCTGAGTAATGTGCTCATACACTGTCCATATATGTCTCTGGATAAATGACTTGCAGAATTTAATGCTGATAGAACTACCTTGAATTCTTTCTTCTTTGTGCATAATCTCAGGCATATCAATAATTTCTGAGGCAGATCTTCCTCAGCAGATTTCAAACAGTATTCCATAGAAGCCTGAGATTCTTCATACTTTAATCAGGAATTCCTCATAACCTCAAGATCAGTAACGGTGAAAGCTTCCCTGAAAGACAGCTTGTGTTCCACTGCTCTTGGTCTTTCCCTCGTCCATGCAGTCATGGAGGAGTGTTGGTTGTATTTTGTGATAGTCTTTGTTCTCACAACTAGTGGGAGCAGTGTTCCATTAATAAGCTTTAGATGCCTGCTTTTCTTTGCTTTTTTAAAGCTAAAAAATAGAAGGAAGAGGAGGATGATACTGAAGCATGGTGACACTCTGACTGCTCTGCAGTGTTTATAGTTTTATTGTATCATTTCAGCAGCTTCCTTCTCAGACTTGGATGTAATATAGCTTGCTTACTTCGTTCTTCAGGGGCCTTTCTTCTCTTTATTGTTTTTGTTTCTGGTACATCTGTAATACAACACAGGACTAAATTGCTTTGCAAGAAATGCAAGTGCATCCTATAAATATAGAAGGTACATTTTAATGGCAGGATAACAAATTGGAAATTAGCCTTCATACTTCCCTATAATTTTGTGAGACAGTAACTTGGGTGAAAAATGGACTGCTTTTATTCACAGATGGTTACATGGATGAAAAGACTTGCAATGGGGAAAGGATAGGTATCTTGTCTTGATTTTATCTTCAACTTAATCTTAAATTTCGGTGACTGGCCTTGGGAGACAAGCAGCTGATTGCCATTTCCAAGCTGTGCCCTGTCACAGGCAGCAGAAGTCCAAACTGACCCCATAAGGTGGCTAACTAGTCCCAGGCTACAATAATGGGCAGAGATCCAGAATGACTGCTGTATAGTCCATAGCACACTTGCTAAAGACTAACTAAGCCTGCCCCTTAGGTGCATATGGCAGGTGCATATGGATCAGGCCCCAAGGCTAACATAATGGCTCGGCTGAGCAAAGGTGATCTCTGCCCATGATAGGCACTGTGCAGACTGGTATAATTGTCACTATTTTATAGATGCAGGATAACAAAGCTATAATTGAGGGTCTAGTATTTAAAAAAAGCACCAGGCTCTTCTGGTCTTAAGAGGTCTTGTAGTTCCATACTAATACTAATTATTCAGAATAATTTCATTTAGACATAGGAAGGCAGATTTGTGCTGTATAGGTGTAATCTGCAATGGAACAAAGGAGGTGCTACTCCCCAGTTTAAACCTCCTCCTATCACTTCCTCAGGAAAGAAGGAAAAAGCACACAATAGCATTGCTTATCAGTTAACACTACTTCTCTGCTAGGAGTTTCCATTCAGATTGATAAACAGAAGAAACTATGGGGTTGGACAGACAATAATGAATTAAATGACCTGGAGGATTCGAAGAAAACAATGAACTCTGGGGTTCTACTTAAAGAAAAAGTAGAGGGGCAGACTTACTCAAACAAATTATTTCTCAGGAGTGCTTAAATTTCTGGTCTGGGTATTGGTTCATCTCAACGTCAAGAGGTTAGACAGTCATCTGAATTAGAGTTTATAATGAGATTGGGCACCATCTTTGCAAGCCTTAATAACACTTATAGTTGTTTTATCACATTACAGAGTTAATTAACTTAGCATTGCTGCCAAGTTGCGATCACCAGTTTTGAACTGTCACTGTTCTTATCTTCTCTTTTAAGCTTATCTCAAGCCCAAGTCTGTCTCATTTCTTGCCATCTCACATTCCTGGTTTTATAGGATTTCATTTAGTATATTTGTAAAGTCCAAAAACATATGTTATGCTCGATATGTTTGTTGGCCTCTTTTGTTTGTCTTGTTCTACAAAGTGAGTAATTATTGTTATAAACAAGAAAATCACTCCTATGTATTTTGTGTACATTCAAAAGCCACAAACCCCTTAGGTTGGAGAGCATGTGTGCTTGCTACTAATCTATGTTGATAAAATTGTTTTAGTTCCTTTGAGGAATAAAACAGTAACCATAAAACATTTTAAAACTACTTTTATGTTTGCAGTTTATTCTTGAGCAGACCTTTAAAATTTGCTGAGAGTTTTTCTCTTTCATCCAAATTACAAAACTATGAGGTGTTCATCTCAATCTGAGTTCATCAGAAATCCGGGGTGAAAGATTTTCTAGATGTTCTTGAGCTAGCAAAGAATGTGATTATTAAGGTAATGATGTCCAAGAGAAGCATAAATGATCATGATAATAAATTCACGAACACAGTACAAACAAGTAAAATTCAGATCAATTTCAGTTTATGGGTTATTTTTGTCCCAATAACATAAGTCTGTAGACCATGAGAATATGGTAGCCATAGCTAGATTTCAGCAAAGCACTTGACAAAGGGCTCAGTCCTGAGTAACTACGGGGAGTCCTTGCTCCGGTGTAAGAACAATTTGCTCTGGATTGCAGTATGAATTTCCCATAGGTTTTCACTAGCTGGTGCAGTAACTACGGGTGCACGTAAAGTCTCTTACGTGCTCCCGTAGTTACTCTGGATTGTAGGGAAAGTCTGTCTAGTAGATAAAATTGTAACGTTTCAGTTAAATGGTATTATTGTTAAAATGTGTTTAGAGCTGGTTGAATAACAGTTTACAAGTTCTATTTAACATTTCCACTTCAACCTGAAGGGAGATGTTAAATGAAGTGCCAGTGAACTCTTGCTGTACATTTTTAGAAAAGTCCAGGATAAGCAGGTAGAGGGAATGTTCATCAGATTTGCAATTGATATGAATGTGAGATTTGTGTTGACATTTGACATCTTGGAAGACTGAATCAGGATTCAAAAAGATATTAATAGGCTTGATAATTGGGTCCCTACCAACAATATGAACTTCACAAAGATCAATATAAAGTTCTGATATAGAGTGTTAACTCAGAGGCACGGGTTCATGACTGGAGAGCTCTGGCTTAGCAACAGTCCATGTTAAAATGATTTAGGAGTCTTGCAGCCCAATCCTAACCAACTTTCCAGCACTAATGCAGCTGAGAAGGCAGTCCTGAGAAGGCTCTGTGACTACCCCTTCTCCCCAGACTGCAGCAAGTACCATGTTGGCATAGCTGAATTGGTGCTGGAAGGTTGGTTAAGGCTGGGCTGACAGTGTTTGACAAGTTAAACATAAGCCAGTAGAGTTATGCAGAAAAAAAGCTGTTGCAATGTTGCATGCCATTAGCATAGGCATAGAATTCAGATTATATGAAGTAATATATCACATCTGTTCTGCACTAATCAAAACTCACTTATACTCTCTCCAGGACAGAACTCAAATTCTAAGGAGGACAAGGGTTCAGAAGAGAGCAATAAATGTGTAACTCCTGAGGCAGCTGGAGGTCTTCTCAGGGTAGAGTGAGATATTTTCCTTTCTCCCAGGCAAAGCTTCAGCCAACCCTATTAGATTTCTCAAATCCATACTAGCCATATTTCTGGTGCTAATCTGGAAAGCCTTTCATCCTTACTCAAGGGGTTTGGATCCGAGCCTGGGAAGGTGGTTTGTTTTTTTCCTCTTTTTTCACTTTCCCCCATCCCAACATCCCTTCTTACTGTCTCCGACATGGTCTCCTGTCACCCTTTCCTATCCCCTACACCACTTCGAAACTTACTTGTGCTGACTAGTGCTGGGATGTCACATAAGCAGGCTGGCACAGACTGTTGGCTTGCAAGAGCCACTGCCAGCTGTGCTGGCTCAGTTAAAGGATTTTGCTGTAAGATATGTAAGAATGTGAGATTTGAAAACCAAGTTATATGAAAACAGTTTAATAAAGAATCCTAGTGTTGAAAGGGACCTAGTAGGTCATCTAGTCCAACCCCCTGCTTGCAACAGGAAATCCTCCTAGATCATCCCTGACCGGTGATCGTCAAGCCTCTGCTTGAAGATCCCCAGTGAGGGAGCGTCCACCATCTCCCTTGGCAATCTGTTCCACTGCCAAACTGCCCGAACTGTCAGGAATTTTTTCCGAATATCTAACCGGAATCTCCTTTCTTGCCATTTGTACCCATTGGTTCTAGTTCTGCTTTCAGAAGCAGCTATGAACAAATGAGCCCCTTCCTCCCTATGACAGCCCTTCAAGTATCTGAAGAGGGCAATCATGTCTCCCCTCAGCCTCCTCTTCTCCAGGCTGAACATCCCAAGTTCCCCCAACCTTTCCTCGTAGGGCTTCCCTTCCATCCCACTGATCATTCTTGTTGCTCTCCTCTGGACTTGCTCCAGTTTGGCTGCATCTTTCTTAAAGTGAGGTGCCCAGAACTGAACACAGTACTCAAGGTGAGGTCCTACCAATGCAGAGTAAGAGGAACTATAACTTCTCGGAACTTCTCAAAACTATAACTTCTCGTGACTTGGAAGCTACAAGAGTTGAATAGGTTTCATTTGAAGAATAGAGAAATTAGGGAAGATATTGAAGTTGTCTCCAAGTATCTGTAGGATTCTCATCAAGTATAAGGGAAGGACATTTTGTGAGCACAACAGAACCAATGTGTTGAAAATACAAGGAACCTGAACGTGAGATAGAGTTTCTTAATTGCAAGAACAGTCTGCTGCTTTGTGTATTTGTTGGTGCTCTCTCACTGGAGATTTACAAGTACCACTACTTGCCTGAGATGTTGTAGTACTTGCCTGTTCAGTGCAAGCGTTGGGCTAGATGACCTCCAAGACCCTTCCAACTCTAATTTTGTATGATTTTGTGATAAATCAGAACATTAAAACTGAATGATAAATCTGCCATCTCTGTTAGGATAAAGGAACTTTTCTTAGTTTTGAAATATTTCTTGGAAATTTTTGCAGTTGAAAATAAAACAGGAAAAGGTCTGTTTTAGCCTTGTGTAGATAATGTAGATTGTTTTGCCCTGATGTTATTATTAAGCTTAATAGGACTTAAACCAAGAAGTGTTCATCTTCTGCAACTTGGAAGCTTGCCCGCATGTATTACAATAAATGCAATTCACTCCTAGCTCAGAAAAAAATAATCTAAGCATAAAAGAAGGTGTTGGTTTGAAAACCTGAGATTACTTTGTTTTATAAAACCTCATGCGACCGACGTAATGAAAATCTAAGTACTCCTGTTGCACTATAGTGTGCCAAGAATCAAGCCAGTTGAATAGCTAATGTCAAGGACAGACTTATGACATTTTGCCCAGTTGGACCCCTTGCTTGGTACTGCCTCTGCGGCCATCACCATCATGCTCCATAGCTGACACCCCAGCATGGAATTGTCCATGCTGGGGCACAGCCCCACAGTTCTGAAGAATGGATCTTTTGGGTTGTTTGGTGATAAATGTAGCATACTAGAAGGTAAATAAAATATATTTTTAATTCTTGTCTGTCTGCAACATTGCATGCAGCATGGGTTCTATCACCATTTCTGATAAATGGTGGGGACAGGATTGAGCTGTTCATCATGATTCATTATTGATTTCAGTGTTGCTTACTCATGACTAACTTGGAATAGAAACCATAGATGGTATTGGCAGTCTCCCATTTTTATCATTATATAGTTCTGTAGCTTTAGGAGGTACACATGTACTTAATGAATCCATTGATTATTGTAATATTGCTGTAAGGCAGCCAATAAGACAAACCTCAGCCAGTACTGGATAAATTATGCATCAGTAAAATAAGCTCCAGTATAATACTTTTAAAAAATCAACTGTATGTATGATTGTGATTAAATTTTAGCAATACTGAATATAAATTTACTTTTTTGTCCTTAAAAGGTGCCTCCAGGCAGGCAATGTTCATCTTACCTTGATGGGTGTCTTGAGCCATCCCACCTTAAAACCATTTCTAAGGCCCCTGGGTACCTTTGTAGTCCACAGCTAGCAATGGAACTCAATCAATTTTCAAATACCAAACAAAAAAGTAGACAAAAAGCAACATCATTCTGTCTGGATTAGGAGAGCATAAAAACAAGTGTTCACCCTAATTTAAAAATGAGAAAATAAAGATCACCACTATACAGATTATGCATAGACTTCCATGGTAGGTGGAACATGAGGGGGCCTGATGGTTCATGCTAGGGAGTGTGTTGTGCATGGCTTTGCAGAAGTTCCATCCAATTTAAGTGGTAGCAGTTTCTGTGTTATGCAAATCTCCTGACTGAATGATGATGTGACAGAACAGCAGTATTTTGCTTGTGCAGATGATACTGTAGATTTTTGCTTTTGAACAGATTGCTAATAGGGCATTATATAAACAATTTGCATGAGATTAATTGTGTTTGTGAAATTCTAAGTCCTTCACCAATGCATTATTCTGAGAGTCTGGCAGTGCAATCCTAACAATTCCAGGAGTATTGCAAACATGCACTAAGGCTTGCCATCTATTAAAGGCCTTAGCTGGCATATCAATGCTGCATCAGGTAGGCTAGAGTTGACTGGCACAGGGAGGATGGTGGGCAGAGCCATTCCTCAATGTAGGAAGGCAGAGTGGAGTAGATCAGGCCCATAGGGTGGGCTTCCCCCAGCTTCCTAACACCTTGTAACACATTTAAAGCATCACTTCTGTGTTTCAAAGAGAAACCCGAATTTGCATTTCCCCCCTTATTTCAGTCATTGAGATCCTGGCACAGGCTGTGGGTGACCACAAGCAGCCTCTGCTGGGCTCAGAAGACCCTCTGGCGGATAGGTGAGTTAATCTGAGTTGCCGTCAGATGAAACCCCCATTTTTCATTTAACCATGGGGGGTTCTGCAACAGAAACCCTGTGGGCAGTGCCACACACACATCATATGCATGCAAACCATTATTATTTTTTTCTTGAAATGTCATGTATCTGTAATCTTGTGTGTAAACTCCACTGAACACTTTAGGACTTACTTTCAAGTAAGAATACATATGGTTTTTTACATTAGTATTAGAACAGGGAAACAAGTTTGATGTCCTCTGCTTAAAGCTTGGGCAAGATGTGGAAAGGCCTCATAATTCTGGTTTAAAGAATCAGAATTCACACTGGGCAAAAGCTGGCTGCATAATGAATATAGGCTGGTTGGTACTGAAAATGTATGCTATTCTAGTGGAGAGGAGGTGCCAGTGCCTGCCTTAAGGATTGGTGATGCAATTTTTTTCCTAGTATTTCATGATGTGAAGTATAGTAGATACTTGACAGCAGTAATATTTACCCAGTGCTACCCAAACAGGAAAGCTCATTAATGTCTCAAGTGACCTATGGTGTTTCAGAAAAAATCAGAATAAGGTCCTAAAACAGGACTGACATGTTTTAATGTCAGTGAGTATAAAAAGGCACACTTTAGAACTACTGCTCATTGGCAGTGCAATCCTAATCCAAGTCCCAGTGCTGGTCTGAGTGTGTTGCAAAAGTACCCTAAGACATATCTGCACCACCCTGAGGGAAGGTTTAGGCTACTGCACAAACATGCACCCACCTCCCCACATCACTGTGGGAATGAGAGATGAGTAAATTGTTCTGGCATAAATTGCTTGAGATTGTGCCCTGCATGTTTGTTTTTGTGCTCCTGTATTTGTTTAGATACTTTTTTGCATGGCTGGCCCATTAATGATATCAACAGTGTGGCTTGCATTGAGTAACACATGGAACTGCAAAGAAACTTGGGGTCCTCATGACCATGAGTGTGCTGCCATTTCCCTCCAACCTATGGCAGACAATCCAGGTTCCATTGAGTCAGCTCTTATCACTTTGGATCTTCACATCCTTTTTAATTCATCCCACTCCTTCAAGAGGTGAGAGATTTGGGAAGATTTCCCATGCATATGCCTGAAAAGGACACACAAAGTGGTAATCTGCTTCCAAACCCACACACCTCACTTGATTCTTACATGGTCTTGAACAAATCAGTTTAAAAATGTTGATTTGTTTGAAGGACCATGTGAGGAGGGAGTGAGGTGAATTGTTAGGAAGTGGATTACGTTGACCATTCTTTGTACAACAGCACCGACTAAACCATGTACCAGTCCACTTCCTCAAGCTCTCACAAGGACATAGTCATTCATTGGTATCCTTCAGTCTTGAAAGACTATGGTATTGTGCTCTATGTGTCCTTTCCAGAGCATGATGGCCTAGGTAGATTAATATGGAGGATGGACTATTACCCCAGCAGCAAATCCCCCCTCTCCACATCACTGAAATAGTCCAATGGAATGGCAGAGCTGATACGATTGGTTCCAGCTTTGTCGCAGGAGTTAGGAGAACGTGATTGTACACATTCACGAACTGCTTCTGGGACTCTGGCTCTGGATTTGGCCTCGAGGTAGATTCCTGAAGCCTTTCCCATAGATGGGTATAGCCACAAGACAGTGGAGGTTTGAGGTGGAAGTTTTCCTTTTCCAGATAACCCATGTTCAGTGGGAAGGCTTGTCTGGCATGGGAATCCCTGCAAGTAGCTATGCTATCAGCATAGCCCTTTGTATCACTGGAGCACACAATCCCACCACCATTGAAAAGTACTGTTCATTGGTGGGAAGGGCATGGACATTTTAAACATGGTCCCCACAGTATAATATACCAAAAATGGTAGAAAGCTCTGTTCGGAAGAGTTTTGCATCTAAATCTTCATGTTAGATAAAATGACAAAGGTAGGGTAGTAAAGAGAGAAGAGGGTCAGAAAAACCAAGTAGGTTTCAGTGTAATAGGCAGTCAACCAAATTATATAAATATATAATTTATATATTTAATGTATATATATTATATATTATGAATTATATCTATGAATTATATATATATTAAATGTGTTAGTGCTTTTTTGTGACAAATATAACCATGTATTTTTCCCCTGAAATGAGGTGTGTGTGCATGCAGGGGGAGGAGAGACCTGGAACCACAGTGAGGCAAAAACCCTTTGCCCCATGAGGATCTTGATTGGGATTGCCTCATCCCCCATGGTTATGGGAAGAAACTCCCACTGATCTGCTAAGTGGGCAAGAGGAACTGTTTCAGGTTGATGTTCCTCTTTTATTTAGCCAACTAGCAAAAAGCATACCCGCGTTGCGGGAGTAAAATTCCCCCCGTATGCCATACCCCACTGCGCATCAACTCCTCATGCGCAACACCCCCCCATGCGCAACACCCCCCATTTGCAAAATCCCTGATGCAGAAAGAAACCCCATGCGCAAAGTCCCCCATGTGCATCAGTCCCCCATGCGCAACTTCCCCAATGCACATAAACCCCTTATGCGCATCAACCCCCCATGCACATCAACCTCCCATGTGCAGCAACCCCCAATCGCATCAGTCCCCCATGCACATCAGTCCCCCATGCGCATCATCTGCCCATGCGCAGCATCCACACTTGCACGTCACCTCTCATGTGCAAGAGCCCCCCATGACAACATCCTCCCCATGCAACCCCTCCCTCCGAACAACATCCGTCGCAGTGCACCAGGCACTGAGCACCAAATCGGATGGATTTTGGATAGTCTTCCATGTTAAGTGTAGGACAAAAATACATTGTACCCCTTTTCAGCCCCTTAAGGGTTAAATTTCTCCACATCCATTCTTGATGTGACAGAAGGAACACTCTCTCCAAATTTCACACTTCTATGTCCAGGGGTTGGGCAGAGCATCCATCAGTCACTGATTCTTCAGTGCAATGTATAGGGAAGAAAACACATTGCACCCCATTTCACCCCCTTCCGGTTGGAATTTCTGAAAATTGGTTCTTAGTGACTCCCTCCATCATAGAAGGAACACCCTCCCCAAATTTCACGCTTCTAGGCCTGACTTTTTTGCAGGGTGTTGATGAGTCAGTAATGACGATGAAGATTAGTTTTATAAAACATATTGCACCCTTTTTCACCCCCTTCTGGTTGGAATTTCTGAAAACTGGTTCTTAGTGGATCCCTCCATCATGGAAGGAACACCCTCATCAAATTTCATGCTTATAGGCCCAGTGGTTTTAGCTGGGTGTTGATGAGTCAGTGATGATGATAAAGATGCCTTTTATATATATAGACGAGCGAAAAGCGTACCCGCGTTGCGGGTGTAACATTTTCCCCAATGCCATCCCCCCGTGCGCAACTCTCCCCCCGTGCGCAACTCTCCCCCCGTGCGCAACTCTCCCCCCGTGTGCATCATCCCCCCGTGTGCAACTTTCATCCATGCGCATCATCCTCCAATGTGCATCATCTCCCCATGCGCAACTTCTTCTCCCCATGCGCAACTTCTCCCATGCGCAACTTCCCCCCAGTGCATCATCTGCCGATGCATATCATCTGCCGATATGCAGCTTCCCCCCGTGCGCAACTTCACCCCGTGCGCAACTTCACCCCGTGCGCAACTTCACCCCATGCGCAATTTTCCCCATGCGCATAATCTGCCGATGCGCAACTTCCCCCATGCACAAATTCCCCCATGCGCAACTTTCCCCTTGCGCAACTTTCCTCCCATCCGCAACTTTCCCCATGTGCATCAGTCCCCCATGTGCAGCATCCTCGCCAGTGCAACCTCTTCCTCCGGAAAACATCCCCCTCGTGCACCAGGGTCTGAGCACCAAATTGGCTGGATGTTGTTCAGTCTTCCTTGTTAAGTATAGGACAAAAACACGTTGCCCCCTTTTCAGCCCCTGAAGGGTTAAATTCCTCCAGATGGTTCTTGGTGGGTGTTCAGGTGACAGAAGGATCCCTCCCAGAATTCCATGCTTCAGGCCCAGCAGTTGGGGCAGAATGTTGAGGAGTCAGCAATTCTCAATGCAAAGTATAGGGAGGAAAACGCGTTGCGCCCCTTTTCACCCCCTTCCAGTTGGAATTTCAGAAAACCGGTTCTTAGTGCACTCCTCAGTCACGGAAGGAACACCCACCCCAAATTTCACACTTCTAGACCCAGCGGTTTTGGCAAGGCGGTGATGAGTCAGTCAGTCAGTGAGTCAGTGAGTGACTTTTCTCATTTATATATATAGATAATACTTGCAGTGCAATCCTAACGCCCAGTTAGATTGGCATAATTCCTTGTGATAGTCCTGTGCTGGTCTGGGCTTGTCAGAAAAGTTCTGCAAGGCATTTCTGTGCCACACCTGGGTGGATTAGGCCAGTAGATAGACATGCAGCGGCCCCTCCATGCTACCATCCTCATTGGCATCCTTCAGTCTCGAAAGACTCTGGTATTGTGCTCTGATTGGAGGTCCTGAAACAACATCTAGTGTGGCTAAAAAGGCCAATTCAAGCGTGTCCATCCCTTCCACACTGAGGGCAAATAAATTCCGTCCCCTGCCCAGGTCCCAGGTTTCGCTGCTTTCGGTTCTGTCTCTTTGCTTCAGCCTGCCGAACAAGTGTCTCTTCCAGTTGGAGAAGGCCATGCTGGGTCTTTTGCCTCCACGCTGAACGATCAGAGGTCAGGGTTTCCCAGCTGTTGATGTTCACTCCCAAGGCCTTTAGATCCCTCCTGCAGATGTCTTTGTATCGCAGCTGTGGTCTCCCTCTAGGGCGCTTTCCCTGCACTAATTCTCCATATAGGAGATCTTTTGGAATCCGACCATCAGCCATTCTCACAACATGCCCAAGCCAGCGTAGACGTCGCTGTTTCAGAAGTGTGAACATGCTAGAGATTCCAGCACGTTCCAAGATTGCATCATTTGAAACTTTGTAACACCATAACTTTGCCACCATAACTTTGCTTTGTAACTTTGCCACCATAGTAACAGGGAAATAGATGAATTGACCTACATAGGTTAAGATTGCGCTCTGGTTCAGATAGATGTATATGAGTCATTTAAGCATGCAAATAGGCATAATTAACAGAAATTATTTTATTCTACGTTTTATCTTATTTCAACACAATTTGGGAGATCAGCAAAATAAGGTGAAATTAGCATAAAGGGTTTAGATTGTTAAGGGGCACAAAAAGGAAGAATAAGTAGCATTTTTAGGGGTGGACAAGCCTATGGAGTGTGACAGCATCCCTCTTTAAGCTGTGCCACTAATTAAGTCTGTAGTTTCATGCTGCGATCCTAACCTGCAGTTAGGCCAGGATAAGTCCCTTTACAAGTCCTGTTCTGGCCTGGGGGTGTCATAAAAATGTTATAATACACTTCTGTGCCACTTCGGGGGGGGGGGGGGGGGAGGGATAGGCAAGTGCACAGACATGCACCAGCCTCTCCACCCCACCACGGGAACAGGGAGACAGGTGAGTTATGCCGACCTAAGTTTATTAGGATTTCACCCTCAGTTCTTAAATCTGCTAGACCGGAGAACATTTTCACTGAAACAATAGATTGAACTAGCAAGCCCAATCTCTTTGTATGAAGAACAAATCAACAAAATGGTGAGCTCAGTGAGCTTGGGAGGGATTTATTTACCTGTGTGAGAGAGGTGTGCAGTGTCAAAGTCACACAACCAAGAAATGCCAAAAGCACTTGTGAATAAGCTAGTCAGCAGGCGTTTCCAAAACACATTTACTTTTGTGTGTACTTTATTTGTGTTGGCCTTGCTTCCACCTCAGTGTGCAGAGAATCACAGCCTCAGATTTATTCAGTGGGACTGAAATTTATGTTCTTCACTTTTGCTGTATTGTAGATTTGCCTATATGTTCATATCTATATGTTGGGGTAGGAAATGCCAAAGCTGTGATGCAGATGAACCACAAGCAGCCACAACAATATAGATTCATTTCTGAAACCTGAAGTCCTTGTTGCTTGTGTATTTAGCAAGTCAGTCGCCATTTACTGTCACATGCTCTGCTACATGGGAATGAATGTGCCCATCTGGAAAACTTAATGAAGACAGGTAAATGAAAGGTGGCCACCTGTGAATGACTAATTGGGCCACCTTTGTCAGTTTAGTTAAATATACATCTGTTCACCTGTTTGACTTATGTATTTCTTCAAATTCTATACAAGACTTCAAGTGCATAATATTGTATGAACCAGCTATTATTTTATGTTCAGGATGAACATGAAGCCTCTTTCTAAGCAAGTTATAAGTATAACTCTTTACCAACTGTTTTGTGCAGTCCAGAATGTCCCAGTCTGTGCCACTGGATCTTCTCCATGCAAACTATGCACTTTTCCTATGCAGCCCCTCCTAAACTATGCATCCCCTCCTAGAGCAGAGTTGCCATATGTCCTGAGAAACAGGGACGATCCTAATTTTGGGGGATTGTGTTCACATACTGCAAATGGGACAGAATCCTGTCCCAATTTTGTGGAAGAGAATTATGGCAACCCTATCCTGAACTGAACACTATGCAGTAATTTTTATAAATAAATTCATGGAACAGCATCAGGCTGACAGCTTACTTCCTCATGGTGAATAGAAAGTATCCTCAACTAGTTTTAAAACTAGTTTTTGCACTCAGTAATCTGGAATTCCTGTTGTATACAGAATTCCTGTTATACACAGAATGTATGTGTGAGATGGTGTGGTTTGGAAATGCTTTTTATACCCCTTTGGGTCCCACCCAACTTTTCAGCGCTGGTGCAGCCAAAATGCTACCCCATGAAAAGGGAACAAACGTTTTCTTCCCTCAAGAAGGCCTCCATGCCCCACTCTATCACAGGCTGCAGTGCATGCCCCATTCATTGGACAGGCTACATACACTAGAAAGTTGGATAGGATTGGGTCATTACTTTATGTTGTATACAAGTGATTCAAGTGTAAACCTGTATGCAAGATGGGTCCTAAATGAGATGTGAAATGCTCTAGTCTGATAATTTATGGCCTATGGTTTAGGTTTACATATTGTACTGGGAAGAAAAATTATTCTCTTTATTAGACATTGGGGGAAACTTTTAAAATGACATTAATTGTGGTTTTTTAAAATTTTTCTCCCTAATCATATCTTGTTAGAAGAAAATCTAATATCTTCCCCAAACAACAAATCATTACTTTTTCTCCTTATATGTAGAAATTATCTTATCTCCTTCTTTCATTGGCTACATCAACAAATTTGTCTTTGGCAGATGGGAGGTGATCACATTTTGAAGCCAACAGCTGACAATGTCAGATTGGAACAGTAGAGAATCTGTATTGTGTGTACTTAGTAAGCATTTATTTAAACACTTGCCATTAATTTTTTTTATGAAAATGCCACAGTCTCCAAACCTCTGAGTAAGATACATTGGTTCAGTTGTTGGATGGTTGTCCTGTATGCCTTTCCTGTTCATCAATATAAATAATGTGTGCAATATTTTGGAATCCTCCCTGTCCCCATGGGATATAACACTGGCCATTTCCCCACCCTTTTCTTGTGACACAGACAGGATTGGACTCCCCAATAATTTTTGCACCATTATATTAATTTCTTTGCTTAAAGCACCAGCCTAAAATATCCATTTTGATATCCAGATAAACACTATACAGTTCCTATAATCACAATATACAGTTCCTATAATCTGGTTCAAAGGACCTATGTCCATGTAATTGGAATTGCTTTCCTTAAGTAAGGTATTTCAATTTGTCACTGGAATAGGTTCTGCTGCAGTCCTCTCTAAAGATGGTATTAGTGTTGGCAATGCTGTATGGGCTGATCTAATGTTGTTCTCATGCTGACCTCTAGTGACAGGAAATTCTATACATGAATGATTATATGATAAGGCAGAGGTGGGCTTGTCTCCTTCTAACCATACTGGGATAAAATGCTGCAGCCACACAGCCACTATATCCCCTGTGCAAACAGGTTAATATTTACTAGCCCGATGGAAATAACTACATTTATCAGGTGTTGCCCCAATAAATGCCCATCATTAAACCATGTGATATTTTAGATTGTGATCCCTTTGGGGACATGGAATATATGTGCTGCTTGGGTAACAGCCTATCTTCTATAACAATCTAACCCAGGCTTTCGTGCTTCGCATGCAGCCTATGCAACACCAAGCACAATACCATATTCTTTCAAGACTGACGGAGGCCTGCTCTCTGGTTTGTGAACTTCTTATGTTGATAAGAGGTACATACGGTATATACATATATACAAAGACATATATATATGTGTGTGTGTGTATATATATATTTTACTGCTGCTAACTACTGGTAGTTATCAGCTGCATTTCCACAACTAAATTTGTTTCATCCTTGTTCCCGAATTGCAGTCTTAGCCTCAAAATCTATTCGTCCCAATATACATTTGAAATATTGTTATCCTACCATTCCCCTCAGCTTACATGTAAAAAGCTTACATTATTTTTCTTAAAACAGACATGTTTAAACAAAAAAGCCTGTCCCTTGCATGTGTGCAGGCATCCCCTAATGTTCGAGGATTCAATTTGGCCATCTCAGAGAGACAGAAATGGGGACTATGGGAGAACTCTATTTAAATAGCTGCTGCCCATGTCCATTGCTTTTGTCCTTCAGCAGAGGTGAAGAGCTGATGTTTCTTGTTAACAAACAAGAAGCATGGGATGTGCCTGCATGCTACAGAAGAAAATGTTACAGGTCTGTACTTTAGGCTACTATGTGTATGCTTTTAACTGTGACTGTCAATGGGACTTACTCCTGTATCAGTGTGGATACAATTGGATATTTGGGGAAATTTTAACATATCAACTTCTGCTCAGAAGGGTTTGGACAGTGGTCCTCAAACTTTTGAGAACCAGGACCTGGGACTGTGGGGGAAAAATTCTCCACAGACCAGCTGGCTGCACATGTGCACTTCAGGCCAGTCCAGTTTGAAATGCATATGTGCAGGCCAGCAGCTGGGCTGTGCATGCTCAGTTCACTCGGAGGCCGGGGCAGGACACAGCAGGGGTATGGCCTCTGGTCCATGTCTTTGGTCCCAGCATGGTCCAACCACCAAGGCATCACAGTCCAGCAGTGGACTGCAGCTGGACATGGACCAGCAGTGGGCTGCAGTTTGAGAACCCCCTGGGTTGGGAGACTTCATTATTTTAAATAATTGTTTTTGTTATACGTATTGTAAACTTTTAAATTACTTACTTTGATTTTGTTGTATGGGAGTATTAAACCTTTTCCTGCCTGAGGATATAACTTAGAAGGATCTCACTTCTAAGTTAATGGCATCACTTCTGGTAGATTCCAATGGATTGTAATTTTAAAAAGGAAGTCTCAGTGCTAAAACATTTGGGAACCACTGCTGAAGAACATCATGTTCACAATGACCACTCTGTGAACCCCCCTTTTCACTTCACTTAAAATAGTTTCACTGGTTTCTGTCTATTTTCAATTATTAATAAGGCATACAACTGAAATTTTACATAATTCTTGTTTCTTTTTGGATCCTTCAAATCTTTGAACCTCTGCCCTGTTGTGTTCTCTAGTGTCTTAACACCACACCCTCGTATTTATCAGATGAGAGGAGCACATAGTAAGCTTATGCAAGTGTAGGTGTATCTTGTGGTTTTATTGGGTTTGGGGACATGGCAGGGATGGAGTAAGGCAGTGGTTCTCAGTGGGCTTTGTGAAGCTGGGTGCCTCCATCTTCGAAAGGGACACTCAGGCTGCTTTCCTCGGAGTAAGTCTTATTGAACACTATGGGACTTGCTTCCTAGTAGACATGGAGGAGCTCTGGCACCTCACCTCCATCAGCTCTGGCACCTCACCTCCATCCATGACATCGCTACCAGGGGGGTCATGGACAGATTGTTATTCTTGAAAATGGGTCCTGTGCTGAAATGGTTGAGAACCACCAGATTAAGGCACAAATTGTTTTATCTATATAGTTCTGGGTTTGTATTTTGAGTGACAATTTTCACTGCCTCCAGGCAAAATTCTGAAGCTTGTCTCTGGAGATCACAGAATAATGTCAGAAGAATGCCAAAGAAACTTAAATAATATTTGTTCTTATAAAAAAGACCTAAATAATTAAATTGGTAATTCCTACAAAATCATAGAAGTTTTCTTAAGGTTTCCAAAACTGTTATGAATTGTTTTTTTCATTTTTGTTCTGACAAAATTAAGTCAAATTATTTTGAAATACAGTAGCTTTTAAGGCATATCTTTGCAACTGCAAATTCCATTTGGTAAAGAAGGGACCCAAACCAGCCATGCAGTAATTTAGACCACATTGCCTTCTGAGAAAGAAAAAGGACATAGCAAAATTGTGTTTATTCTTGCATCCAAAGTTGAGAGCGATATGCCTAGGATTACCAGATACAAAGTGGGACAGAGTACTATACTTCTGACCATAGTATAGAAGTGTGAATTTTGGCAGATGCAGCTCAGCATGTAAAGGTTCAGCTGCATCTGCAAGAACTACCTTTTCTCTACTATGGTTATATAGGGACTATAAAAATCAGGCTGGTACTGGCATCTGAGAGTAGAATGGCCATTCTGGGTAGGGTTGCTATAATTCTCTTCTACAAAACCAGGACAGGATTCTTTGTCAAACTTGCCAGTATGTGAATGTAATCCCCGAAAATCAGGACAGTCCCAACTGGGACATATTGCAGTCCTGATTTTGGAGGAGGGAGAGTGGTGGGCAGGTTTGTGGGCATCCCAGGGCAGGACAGAGGCCATGATTTGGTGCTTATGCCAGAGGTACCTGACTTAGAATCAGGCTGCTTGGATCTATGCCACCAATTTAGGAGGCACAGATCCAAGTAGTGCCATAGGATCTGCTTCCATGTTATGAACAATGAGAGGAATTAATTTCCTTGCCCCAGGGTGAGCTGCAGCCTGCCCCAACCATGTACAGGCCAGTCAGTGCAATCAGGTCTGGTGCTTGAATCAGTGCAAATCCTTAGTTAGAGCCCACTTTTTCATTGCTGTGGTTGTATGCATGGGCATCAGGATGCCCTGCCTGCCTGCTGCTATTTCTGCCTCTGTCTTTCTAGCCTGGCTGTTTAAGGAAGTAGTTGGATGTGCTAGGAAAGGGGAGCACATGCAGTGATGCTGGAGTGTCCCCTCCCTTGCTGCTGCTGCACCACTGCCTTCCACCTGTTCCTGCCTAGCTATGTTGAAACTGACTGCTCAGAGCATCTTGGAAATGGAAAGAGTCTCTGTTTCAGTGTCTAAATGTGACGCTAATGTGAACAAGGAGATGATGCATAAAGGTAGGAAGGAAGCAGGGTCTTCTCATGTACCTGGCTTTCTTGCTAGATGGGCATGATTGAGAAAGGGGCCGAGCAAAGTGATCCTGTTTTGATCATTGGTGGAACAGACAGGATGATACCTCTGTCCTCTTTTCAGTTACTCTTGGCAAGTAAAAAGAAGACTGGAACACCAGGCTTTGAAAGGGCTTTGGGGATTATATCTAGTGCACCAATGACAATATGGTGGTGGTGGTAGTTGGGCTTTTTTTCTCCAAAGTCATAGTATTTCAGTTTCCAGGACTTTTTATTTAATTATCTTTTCCAATTGTTTCTCCTAAATTCAATTATCTTGTATAATTGCAACATCAAAAAACATCACTTGTTTCTTCTCAACCACACTTATCTGGCTTGTTTTGTTCCATTTTTCAAAAAAATCTGTCTGGATTCTGATCTCGCCCCAGATGATGATGATAAAGTTTGGTGATAGCAGAAGCACTCAGTGCATCATAAGAGTAGAGAAGGGATTCAGAGTCAGGCCTTGCCTTAAATTTTCCTTGATTGTTAGCAAATCTTTGCTGACACTGAAAAGAGTTATTTGAATCTGAAGCCATGGTAACAGGGAAAGTTAGAGTTGACAATGAAATTTCAAAGTGAAATTCGTAGGAGGTCCCTGGAAATGCTTTCCACGCTACTTCTTTCCAATATCCGTGCTTCTTTGAAATTGCTTCCCTTTCTCTTTTCTTTTGATTTCTTTTCTTTAACCTTTCCTTTATTTTAACTTCTTCATTTTTTGTCATTCTTCTTTGTTTCCCTCTCTCTTTGCCACTGCCTCATACAAATTGGGAGGCGAGCAGTTGTAGGAGGGTCAGACTTCAAGGTGAGTTGCAAGTGTTTACTCATTAGGAGATGAATTGATAGGAAACTTTGCTTTTTTGAGCACATTCCAGCAGATAGGCAGGAATCAGAGGTCTCAATGAGTTTGATTCACACACACAGGCATGTGTCTTGATATCCGATCAGTTGGTGATTGGCCACCTCTTCGTTACATAGGGAGATCTCTCATGCATTTGTCTCTCAATGACTCACTATTTCTGAGCCTCTTCTACCAAGAGTATTGCATTTGGAAGTGCTGTTTGAGGTCTTGGATCTGTTTGATCTGTGATAACTCTTTGTATATATGTGTGTCCTCATTTGATAGTACAGACATTGAACGATGAATACACATGATTGCTCATCATTTGTGTTGAAGAGCCACCTCTTCAGACCTAGTCTGAATTTCAGACCTAGTCTCAATTATTTATTTTTAGATAAATTACGCATATTGTCTTGACAGTTCTGATTTTCTGGGCATACCATAGGTATGTTGTTGCTCAAAGAAAATTCTAAATTCTTTCTAAATTCTAAATTCTTTCACATTCCCATCCCTCTGCCCAATACTGCCCCTTCCCCACCTTTCCCTGCCCTTCCCCATGATTTGTGGTAGCTACTGTGCAATAGTGGCTGATAAATTTCTGACACCAGTAAGTTTACTCAAGTGGTTGGTGAGTGGAACAGGACAGGGAGGAGAAAGAACCATGCAGGAACCAGGGCAGTGATGGGAGTGTGTTGAGGGTGAGAAAGAAATGGTTATTAGCAGCTCTGCAGATAATATTATTTTGAATAAATTCAGTTTTGGCTCCATTAGTTTTATAGCCAGATAATTCCCTTGGCACCAACATGGCATCTTTTTTTCCTTTAATACTTGAACCAAATCAGCTAAATGCAACTTTATTTTAACAGCATCAGTTGTCATGGTCTCAGTCCATATCTTCAGATTGGAGAGAAGATGTGTTAAGCCAGTGTGTTCTTTCTTCCATTTTGTGGATTACTTGGAGATTGGCATGACATCATGGCTATATGTGTGATGTGATACCCCCTTCCTGGAGTTGGGAGTGAACTTTGGTAATGAGGGGCCGAACTGGGGCCTGGTGGCACGGGCAAAGACAACTGGCTCCAGTCACAAATATATTGCCAATTCAACTCAAAACAAGCTTTGAGGTTTGCTGATCCTTTTCTAGTTCCTTAGCGTTTACATTTCTAAGATATACTGGTAATTATAATCTGCTGTTGTGTGGGAGGGGGATGGAGGGGGAGAGCAATGGAATGTGTTGTGGAGCATTGCCAGTTGATGAGACATGGATTGCAGGTCCCCAGAAGATTTCCAGGAAATAATCAATAGTAATAATATGGTACAGTTATTGTACTGGCCCCTGACACATTGGGCAGTGGGGATGTGGGAACTGCCAGTACACCACAACAGATACTTTAAGAGACATTGCCCTAGTATAAATTTACTGGGTTACATTTGGATTTCAGTTCAGATTGAAACAAATGTTGAATTATTCCATTCCATTTTATGATATTGCTTGAGATTATTTTTCCTCGCATGGCAGAAGGAAAATAAAATCCAGTTGCTTTATAGCTCTTTTTATGCAATTGGTAAGCCATGTTGCAAATTGTTCCTACAGGAGAAGGGAAATTTCACAGTCCCAAGTGCTTGTTTTCTGCTCTTTCATGCCATTTGTTCATGTTTCCAGGCTCTTTGTGCATAGATGATAGAGAGCCTTGCATAGATAGAAAGTCTCTATACTTACAGTTTATATTTGTGTGGTTCCATAAGATACATGCAACAAATAATAAAATTTAAGCGTCCTTGAAAATGATTTATCTACAGGTAGTTTGTGCAGGGAGGATTCTTGTATTGTTTGTGTTGACTGTTTCCGTTCTATGGAATTGTTCTACAATTGTTCTTTAATATGTAATGAGCACATATTTTGTATTGCATAGGCTTACAGTAAAACTAGGCTTACAGTAAAACTAAAGGTAGGTTCAAAGGGGAGCCTTTGCTCAGCTTCGGCTGATCCGCCAGCTGCAACCATACCTGAGTCGCTTGGTTCTGGCCACAGTGACCCATGCCCTAGTGACATCGAGACTAGACTATTGTAACGCGCTCTACGTGGGGCTGCCTCTGAAGACGGTCTGGAAACTTCAACTAGTCCAGAATGCGGCGGCCCGTGTGGTTGCCGGGGCTCATTGGTTCGACTCTGTCGGGCCACTGCTTCAGCGACTACACTGGCTGCCCATTCGTTTCCAGGCTGAATTCAAAGTGCTGGTCCTGACCTTTAAAGCCCTAAACGGCTTGGGTCCAGGGTACCTGAGGGACCGCCTCCTTCTGTACAATCCGACCCATCACCTAAGATCATCTGAGGGGGCCCTACTGACTGTGCCGCCACTAAGAGACGTGAGAGGTGTGGCGGCCAGAGATAGGGCCTTCAGAGCTTTGGAACTCCCTCCCCATAGAATTAAGGAAAGCTCCCTCATTGCAGAGCTTCAGGCGGAGCCTAAAAACCTTTTATTTCAAAGGGGCTTTTTAATAGGGCAGAGGTTGGGGGGGGGGGGCTTTGGTTTTATATTGTTTTTACTATATCTTTTAGCCTATATGTTTTAATTGTTTTTACTGTATTTAATTATTTATGTTTTTAATTGTGTTTTATGTTTCTGCTGCCTTGAGTCGGGCTAGACAGCCTGAGAAAGGCAGGATACAAATTTTTAAAATAAATAAATAAAGGCCAGTCTTTAAGCTTAGATCACTCTCTGTTCATATCTCTTAGAACGGTCCCTGTGTAGGTTTCTCTGCTCACTGTTGAAATCTTATTCCTGTGTGCAGTTATGATCACTCCAACTCAAAAAGGATACTGAAGATGTGGAAAAGGAAAATTAAAAAACCAATTAAATTGACACGCAGCCCAATCCTATGCAGCACTATTGCTGTCAGAAATAGCATTCTGGAATTGAGAGTCAGGATGGTTTAGTTGTTAGGGGGTTGGAAAGATCCAGGTTCAAATCCCTCATTGACCATGAATTTTCCTTGGTGGCCTTGGGTTGGTCACTCACTCTGAGCTCACCTACCTCACAAGATTGTTGTGAAAACAGCAGGAGGGGAGGAGCAGCCTTTGTAAGCTGCCTTGGGCATTTGCTTGGGCATGAGAAAGGTTGAATATAAATAAGGATGTTGGAGATGGGGATTTAAGGAGGATGATGCAGATGGGAGATGTTGCAGATGGGGGCTGATGTGCATGGAGGCGCGGTTGTGCATGGGGGTGGATGTTGCAGATAGGGATTGTTGCAGATGGGGGATGTTGCGCATGAAGGGTTGATGCGCATTGGGTGGATGAATATGGGGGACTGATGCGCACGGGGTGGATGATGCGCATGGGGAGTTGTTGTGCAGGGGGGTTCATGTGCATAGGGGGGATGAACATGGGGGTTGACCAGCATGAGGGGTTGTTGAGCATGGGGGTGGATGTGCATGGGGGTTGATGTGCAGTGGGGGGTGGTGTACAGAAGAATTTTACTCCCGCAACGCAGGTACGCTTTCACTAGTGACCTAATATACCTTTTGTCCTAGACATGCACCATCTAAAGAGCTGGTGTAGGTCTGGGGAGACCCATGGGCTGTTGAGCAGTGAAGGAAAATAATGTTCCTTTCCCCCAAAGCCTCCTGATTCCTTCCTCCAATATAGCATGCAGGTAAATGGTATATAGTGGGCAAACATATAGGATTGAGCTTCAGGACTCTATAAATTTGGACTTCTTAAATATGGCCAAATACAAGCATGATCGAGCTTTCTGAAGTAAATAAGTATTACAGCAAATTGTAATTTTAACCTCTCAAAAAAATTATGTCTTTTGAATTGTTTACTGGTAGAATCAGAAAAAGCAAGACCTAGTTTTTCACGTATTTTCAAGCTGATTAAGATCATTGCCACCAAATGTGAGGATAAGAACTCATTTAGAGAAAATAATTTTTTTCTTTTAGAAACATTAAGCGTAATTAGACAAATTCATGGAGATGAGAGACTATCCCTATAATCCAGAGTAACAACGGGAGCATGTAAGAGACATTACGTGTACCCGTAGTTACTGCACCACCTAGTGAAAACCTATGGGAAATTCATTTTGCAATCCAGAGCAAACTGTTCTTACGCTGGAGCAAGGACTCCCCGTAGTTACTCTGGATTGCGCCCTATGTGGCAATGAAAAGATAATTGATATGTTCACAGGGATGTCACAAGCAACATATATCTGGTTAAAGTTTTTACTAGTTATTTTCCATTTTATGTGAAGCTATATTCATCAGGAATATTAAACAAGGTTTAACCTATCTGGCAGTTGATTTTAACTGCATTCCTGTAAAATGGTATTTTGAGTTGCGTTAGCAATCTGGAATGAGAATTTCATAGATGTTTTGTTTATTTAAGAGATTTATATATTACCTTTCCAGAAGCTCAAGGCACTGAACAAAATTTATAATAAAGAGTGTTTAATATGAATTTATTCACATATTATTAGGTATTTTCATGCATTTATCAGAAAAATCATAAGCATGCAAGCATAAAATGCATAACAATAAAATTTAAGTATAAAACAACCAGTGTATAGATCAATTTAACTGGTCTATATTCAGAATGTTTTTCTAAAGAGGGTATTGGTGATAAAGGAGTTGCTCACAGCTGTGTTAACAGCAAAAAACAATGGCTATTGTATTTGAAAAAAAATTGTTCTTTAGGATCTTTTGCAGCATATTTATGAGGAGCATACAAAATAGGAAGAACTTTTGCATTGTTTTTCTTATTATTATTACAGATAGTACAACTGAAGTCTTCACAAACATCTATGTGACCAGTTTTGGACCAGTTTCAGACACAGATATGGTGAGTTTCCTGTGTGCAATAATTTTTTCATACGAATTATAACATGCTGCAATATAAATTTAACATGTTATTCAGATATTTGGAATTGAAATTATATCACCATTAGCAATTCAAAAATTGAACGTTGGGAGGATTAGGATGGACAAGAGAACCAGTGTGTGTGGTTGGTCTGTGGAACTCCCTGCCACAGGATGTGGTGATGGCATCTAGCCTTAATGCCTTGGACAAACTCCTAGAGGAAAGGACCAAGGTTATAAGCCATGAGGGGTGTGTATAGGTGGACACCCTCAAAATTCCAGATGCAGGGGGCCACGTGGATGCAATCATATGTGTCATATGTGCTCCCTGAGGTATCTGGTGGGCCCATATGTGCTCCTAGTCATATGTGTTCCCTCAGATATCTGGTGGGCCACTGTGTGGACTACAGGGACTTGATAACCCTTTGGCCTGACCCTTTGGCCTGACCCAGAGGAGGCTTTTCTTATGTTCTTATGACAGAGTCATTATTTAGTTTCTGCTGGTTCCTGAGATTTCTGTGTAAAATATATCAATATATTTCAATATATATATCAATATATTTCAATATATTAGATCAGCCTGCAACCTAGGAAGACAAGCTTTCTGCTCCATTCTGTGTTTTAGAACATGATAACCTACTTTAAGATTAAAGTGTTTCTTTTTCATAAGAGGCTGTAGAAAATGTGTTCCCATCATATAAGAGAAACTTCTTTAAGAATTCATTGTGTTGAACAGTACAGCACGTTAATGAACAGTACAGGTAGGGAGAAGAAAGACAACAGGTAAGCCAGACCATCACTTGATTCTGGATAGCTATAGAAGGAGTTGCCAGATTATGGCCATGGTGTCTGGTGCAGTGAGGCAATTGATGTGGGCTACTCTACCCACTAGACCTTCCTGCCTTAAGAAGCCAGACAATGGTAGTTGAGATCAGGATGTGTTGGAATTTACCAGGTTGTGTTGGAATTTAATTATAGCCTTCTAGTTCTGTGGAAATGGGACTTTGAGCATATAAATATTCAGTGTTGATATAGGGGAGACTGTGGCCATCCATCACTGTGTTCTAAATATCAATGCAGGTGAGCTTCTCTGGAACATTTTATGAGGCCTGAACCTCAGAGACTGTCCTATAGTAGAGAAGGGCCAACTTCTGAATTTTGAGGGCCATTCTCAAAATCCAGACACTTGTCTCTGATTCAGAACACTATCAGCTGCTGTAGTTACAGAGTTGACACAACACAGATTCTTCAGAGGTATGAACATGTGTGCTTGGATGTGGTTAATTCAGGGGGTGGGAAGGAAGAACAAATGCTATTCCTGAAATATTCCATCAAAAGTGAGAGTAACAGTGGCCTTCTACCTTTAGAACATGATAACCTTTACAGAAAGCATACACCCTTGTTTCATTTCCTAACAAGTGAAACTGTAAGTAAAAATGTTTACTGCACCAAGGGCCTGAAATCAATTCAGGACATGATATGAGTCCATGGTACCATGGTAGCACTTATGGATTTGTTTCCAGTAGTAATTACTCTTTCAACCTCAGAGAGCAAAACTCAAGTCTGACCCAGTGTCAGACTTGCAGAATCCAATTACAGCAGCATAGTCTGTCAGGCATAGCTGAAGACTGAGGACCCTACAGGCAGCTTAGGACATGCCTTTCAAGTAAATTGCAACCTGGCATTTGGAAGAGGTTGTTATCACGGGGTCTGTGAGTCTTCAGGCCAGTTGTAACACTCTTCTTGTGGGGATCATGCCCAAACTAAAGTTAATTTTGTACTCACTTAAGAATTTGAGCATGCTGCTAGAATCATGAATGCCAGACAGCACACCTCATCAATACATAAGCAGACTGTTATTAGCAAGAAAAAAATATTAAGAAGAAAGCGTTCATTATCTTAAAGTCTTTGCTGTAAGGTCAGAAATATTTGCTTGGTTAACCAATGGCTGATAACAAGAAGGGTTATGGGTGTACGAAGTTAATGTCAGGATCAGAACAAAAGGACCGGTTGAATTGACATGTTGCTTTCTGACAATTTGTTGTCTTGGGAGCTTCGTAATATAAATAACATAATCCTGTCAGTCAGTAGATCTGCTCTTCACCATCTATTACAGATATCCAAATTTGCTGTTTGACAGCATAGGGATAAAAAAATTGGTTCTCATATGATTTTATATTTAGATTTATAGTTTTTGCATATTAATTGCTCTTAGATGATTGTTTATTAGGTTGCTAAATGATATAAGTATGAATAGACTTAACAGTTTCCACTCTTTTGGGACCCATCTATATGTGAATTTTTTTAAAAAAAGGAGATCTAGAAAGAAATAATTTTCATTTACTTACCAGTAACAATAATCAGAAAAATATGCTCATTCATCTCCCAATATTTATGCCATCTCTGTCAACTTGCTAGGGTTAAAGGGGCAGCAACAGAAGTTCCCTAGCTAGAGAGTCATGACACCCTAGTTTGGGAACCTCTGACTGTAATGCCTTGGATACAGTCAAAACAAGCTCTTTTAACAGAAATAAAAATATGAAATGTGAGCATCATTTTAACAGTTCCACATTTTTGTCATCTGAGCACATTAAATGATATAGCTTTTGAATTTTATTATTAGAAGCCAGGTTTCTTGCTTAATGGTTTCAGCTTACTTTAAAAGACTCATTCTTTTATTTACTGGGTGTCATGGGCTTGATTTGCTACCGCAGAACTTGCAAGTATGAACCACATTTTAGAAATCAGGGGAGGGAAAAGGAGAATCCATTCGGCAGGCATTTTGCACTTTGCTTGGGTGTAAATGGGAACAGAAGACACAGCAATGGAGAATGGAGTCCTATTTAGCGTTTATAAAAATGATAGCTCTCTAGAGAGCCCTTCTGGAAATGAAAATGTGTGGCTCAAGATGACAGCTTCAGCCATTAGCTGCAGGTCTGCTTTGCAGATAAGTAGTCAGCTATATAAAAGTGTTTACTGCTGCAAGAGTTCACAGACACTAACATTAGCTTTATTTCTAAAGTGCATACTGCCAACTTTCAAATAATTCTATACAAGGACAAACATAAAACTGCATATCCCATGCTTCTAAAAGAAAATAATTACTGAGAAATATCATGAGTAACTTCACAAATAGATTTGTTCACCAAAACAAATTTAAAAATGGGATCTATATGCTTTGTTTCTCTTTCAAGTAGATGAGAAGTACTAGGGAATAGAACTATTTATAGTGCTAGGGAATGTGATTAGATTTTCTTGGAATTTTTTATTTGCAAGAAATTGTTATTTGGCAATGCCTGAACTTCATCTCAGGTTAGCTGACTGAGCATATATTGTTGCATGCGTTTGGTGATGAGAAATGCAGGTTCAAGACCTTATTTACAAAGTTACCAGGGTGGCCTTTGGTAAACCCAACTGTATCTCAATCTACTTCACATGTCCTGTTGTGTACTGCTGTAAGGAATTTGCTTGTGAGCCAGTGGTGGGAATGGAGAGAAGGTTCTTGTATTCCATAACAACAGTGGCGTAGCTAATGATCATGTAGCCGGTTGCAAAGCTCAAAATGTAGCCCCAGAAGAGATGTTACAACATGAAGTGACGTTATCCCGGGTATTTTTAACCCTTTAAATACCAGGATTTTTTATGCCTAAGAAAGGCATGGGTGAATTTTGACCCATACGACCCTGTACTATAGTTAGATATATATAATGTACATATGATGTACATATGATGTACATATAATGAATAAATGTTGTGTTAATTTTTAGTATAATTATTTTTACTGTGAAATAATGATTTTTTAGTACAATTTGTATCATCTAAGACTGCATGGGTGAATTTTGACCCGTGCGACCCTGTACTATAGTTAGGTACATACAATGTTCATATAATGTACACATAATGTACATATAATGTACATATAATGAATAATAATTATGATTATAATTAGTATAATGATTTTAGTATAATTTTAGTTAGCAAAATATTGAATAACCAATAAAAGGCAACATGGGTCCAATATGACCCATTAAACTACAATTTGTATAAATTGGATTTTACAGAAAAACTAAATTCAAAATCTTCATGCTTTTGGTATTGTGACTGTCTAATTAGCAGGAAAAAAGTCAGAAAGTCTTGTCAGGTAATAATAAATTCCAGTAAAAACACAACACAAACTTCCTGGCAGGTAATGATTGGTATTTAATTGGGTTGGTATTTAATTAAAAAGAAAATTGGGGAAAAACCTGCCACCTCCTCCTCAGCAGTTCACCACGATTTGCTCTGTTGTGGCATAGGTAAAACACAATTTACTATCTGGAGTTGAAGAAGATTTTGTGCCCCCTCCCCATGTGTGCCGCAACAACAAAATCAAATTTAATTAAGTAAAACAATGAAAATTGTGTCCATTATTGATTAGGGAAGCTAAGCTGTGACAAAGAGGAATTGTTATTCTTTCTCTGCTAAATATAAGAGCAGCACTACTTAGAAGTGCCTGAATACCCAGTTAGCGTAGGGTATCTTATTTTATGAAATATGCCACATATATAAAATATGTACTGAGATCTGATTCATATTAACATCTTATTAGTTCCATACAGTATCAAAAGTACATCTCATTGGCTCTCATAGCCATCAGTAACATGGGAAAGTCTGAGTTAAGAAAATCCACTTTTGTTCCATAGGCTTTTGTGTTTTCATTTTCTGGTTAATTGGCCATAACTTTTGATAGAATATAAATATTCCAATGCAGTTAGTTTCAATGCATTCTGCATAAAATTACCTTTTCAATGATATATAACATGATGTCAGTCATGCAGACCCCATTTTTCACAATTTTTTTCCACTCAGCTTATAGCCCCCCCCCCCAAAAAAATTGTAGCCCAGTACAACTGCACCTTCTGCACTTTCATACCTGAACATGGCTCAGTTCCCCCTCAGTTGTGTTGCAAATTGTGACTTGCTTATGCTACAGTTGAATGAAATGAAGCCCCATATTCCCTCCCTTTGTCTCCCCAAAAGTCCCATCGGATAGTTTCATCCCTTCAGTGTTCAAGTACCGTCTTTGCTTTGCAAACACAGATCTGAAAACTGGGAGATATAAAAGGAGCTTGATGATAACAGTGGAGTTTTGGGGGAAATGTCAAGGTTTCATTCCCCTCCATTTCCTCACTTCTAAGTGTCTCCCCCCCCCCCATTGCAGGCATTCTGTCCAGTATTAGGACACATCATGCAATTCAATGTAAAAAAAAGAAAGACCTCTAGTTTACCTCTCAGACTTTTTCAAAACAAGGAGACCTTTTTATTTCCAATCCTACCCTGCTTTAATTACTTTACAAGTTTAGGTAAGTGCTTGTGCAGTTATGTTTGGGATCAGAGGTGAAGGTTGGCAAGATTATTTTCATTATGTAAAATAATGAATGCTAAGTAAAAGGAGGTCAAAGTGCAAGGATGAAGCAGATTGCACCTTTGGAGTTTCAGCTGTCTCGTGGCTCTTTTGATGAAATGCGTAAGCTCACTGTTGTGATGAAAAGCCCTAAAGAATTACAAAGAGGCCAGTGATGTAAATTTATTATGACATTAGCCTAAGAGGAAAAGCTGTGTTCACTTAAAAAAATAGAAATTTTTTTTCCATCCAACAAAAAACACAACACAATAACTCTGAATAATTATCATAATTAAAGAAAAAGTATAGCATTAAATTCCAATTTAAAGTAGTTGATTGCAGCAACTTCAGTTCAGTAAGAGAAAATGTAATTTACTTAAAATATGGGCAAACAAGAGAGAATTTAGGCAGTTATGTTTTTTTGCCAATGTATATTTATGTATTGCATTTGTCGGGTGTGATGCTGTCCAATGAGTCTGTGGCATGCAGTCATTTATGGTTTGGAGATGAAGCAAACTGCCTTTGTGAGTGAATAGTTCTAAACAAATTATCAGCACCTGCTCCACAAAAGTATGAGAAAGAAAGAACCTTTTGCCTTTTAGACAGTAGGGGAAAAATCTGGGTTACAGCTGCAGTTAATATTTAATGTGGCCTCCTGGCAGTGGTCCCATCACTACACCTACTCCATTTTGCTCCTCAACCCATTGACCTTTGGGTTTACATCTAAGGGCAGGTGCATTACTCAGAAAGTCTCGAACTCTAATGCAACCACGTCTCCTTTATTTCAGTTTATTTCTGAGTTTATTTCAGGGAAAACAAAAGAGAGAATAAAATTGGATCTTTAAACACTAGAAGCTGTCATAATCATCACCAAGTTGATTTGAAGGGATTTTGCTCCTCAAATCTATCAATGAAACACATTTTAAACAGTCCCTCTAAACAGCTATTTCTTCAGATGCCAGGTTCTGGTACACAAGGATCTATGGATCTGACTGATAACTCCAAATTATTTTCAAACATCTAAGAAAGAAACTGTTATACTCTGCAGTGGGCCAGTTAAAATAATGCTAGTTCCCATCCTGCTAAGCTGCTACGCCCATACTATGCACCATAGCCACACCAGTTAAGCTTCAACTATGTGCTGTGGACCACAAGAGATCATGCCACAGCATAGAGACAACTAAAAGAAAATTATATCAAGGGAAGCACTTATTTATAAAAGGACTGTGGTTCACTGGTACATTTACCTTGGGATCAGTTTATGACCTCAATAAGTATCAAGTTCAGTTTTTTAATAGCTTCCACCTATCCTTGACCAGTCTTGATCAGGTGAATTAATTTTAGCAAGGGATTACAGTACTTGACACCTTTCTTAATAGTGCCTCCAAAAATCCCCCTCTGGGACATAAGTTTGACTTTGGGCATTCTCTAGTGGAGAATGGATGCAAGGGGTTTTTTGGAGTGGCCTGTTATATTCCCAGGTTAGTGGGCTGCTGAAGTTGTACCATATCCTGATGTTGAGAGATGGGGCAGGCCAAAAACTCAGATTTTTGGTCAACACTACCATTCCTATCCTGCCTTATCATGGACCCCTATGGGTCCACTCATTGTTATACCTGCTCCTGAGGTGGAAGAGGGAATTTCTGCCCTGGAAACAGGCTCTGGATACTGAGTAACTGCTCTGCCCTAGGCAATGCTAAACATGCCCTCAATATGCCTCTCCTGAACTGCCTAGTATGGCCCAGCTAGGACAGCCCAGCTCCATCTCTCTTGGGGAAGCCTTTGTTGCCTTATGCTGCCCCAAGCCTTCTCTAGCATAACTGGGTTGCCCCGTCTTGGGCCACCCCAGTGACAGATAGGGCAGCCCAAGTGCCTTTCTGGATTGCAGCCTTTGTAGTATTGTAAGTCCCAATTAAATTGCTTGATACTTGGGTGGGTTACTGAATGGAATTCTCAATTTACCCTCATTTCTATTTCATGGGCTCAATTTCTATTTTCAGTTTTCATATCACATTGATTTGCTTCTCATTTTATACAGTCGATCCTATTGAAATCTCCCCTGCCAACATAGCAAGAATGGAACTCTGCTCCATCCATGGGAGGCAGTTGGAAAGTTTTCTCAGAGTAAATGAACATTTGTTCACACCATCATGGGGCTTCTCAGATTTATACCTTATAATAAAAACCTGGCAGATACAAGTCTGAGTCCTCCAGTGATGGTATAGTGATAAGGGAAATGGTCAGCATTAGGTTATTGACATGTGTAGTGCCACCCCCTTGTCTGCCTCCCCCCTTATCCTTAGTCCTGCTCCTCCATTGTGCATCATATGGGTTGGGGAATTATAGTTGAACTCTGCTGCCAGGAATTAAGCTAACCACAAACACAGACAAGAGGCCAGTATAATGCTGACTGTTTATTCTCTCTTGGTTACAGTCTGTTTATTTGATATTAAGGCTGCAATCTTAAAGACACTTTACTGGGAGTAAGATCCACTTAACACAATGGGGCTTACTTTTGAGTAGACATGGTTAGGATTGTAGATGGAGGCACCCACCCTCCATGATGGAAGCACCCACTAAGAACTAGTTTTTGGAAATTCAAACTGGAAGGGGGTGAAAAGGGGTACAATGCATTCTTGTTCCTATACAGTACTTTACGTTGAAGAATTGCTGACTAATCAAAGCCCTGTTCCATTTAATACAATGGGAAGCATGAAATTTGGGGAGGCTAATCCTTACGTGAGGGGCTGTGGGTGGCGCAAGTGGTTAAGACGCTGTGCCTATTAACCAGCAGGCCAGGGTTCGAGACCAGGGTTGGCCCCCCAAGACAGGGTGAGCACCTGTCCTTAGCCCAGCTCTGCGACACCAGCTGGATACAATCGTATTGGCTCTGCCTTTCCATTGCACTAATTCCGTGGCATGGAGAGGGGGGATTTGCTGCTTGGGTAACAGCCTATCCTCCATAACAATCCAACCAAGGCTTTCATGCTTCGCATGCAGCGTATGCAGTGCCAAGCACAATACCATAGTCTTTCAAGACTGACAGAGTCCTGCTTATTCCTTACGTGATCTGAACCACTAAGAACCAATTTGTAGAAATTTAACACTAAGGGGGTGAAAAAGGGTGCAATGCATTTTATCCTATACTTAACATTGAAGACTGATAAAACCCAGCCCCAAACCCTGCACCCGCCAAGTTGGTGCTATTTTGAGGGAGGATGGTGCCGGAGGGAGTGTGTTGCACATAGGGAAGTGTGTTGCACATGCTTACAGGGCAAGAGACACTCAAGTGGGTGTTCCTCTTTTATTTAGCAGGGGGAGAGTAACTGGCCCTACACACCCCAGCAAGTCTGTTCTAATGGCTTCTGCTGGTGTTTCTTTTGCACTTTGGATTGTGAGCCCTTTTGGGACAGGGACCCATTAGCTATTAATTAGCTGTTAATTTTTTCATTTTCTTGTAAACCGCTTTGTGAACTTTTCAGTTGAAAAGTGGTATATAAATAATGTAGATAGATAGGGGAAGATGTTGCAGTGGTGGGGGGTGGGGTTATGGGTGTGCCCAGGGACACAAATATTCATGAAGTTTTTTGTATATATAAAACTTACTCATTAAAGCCCAGCCAAGACTGCTGGACCTAGAAGTGTGAAATTTGGGGAGGTTTTCAGAAGTTCCAACCGGAAGGGGGTGAAAAGGGGCACAATGCGTTTTCTTCCCTATACTTTGCATTGAATTGCTGACTGATGTATGCTCTGCCCCAACCCCCAGACCAAGACGCATTAAATTTGGGGAGTGTGCTCCTTCTCTGTCATCAACACCCACCAAGAACAGATGTTGAGAAATTTAACCCCTACGGGGCTCAAAAGGGGTTAAACATATTTTTGGCCTTTACTTAACATTGAAGACTGATCAATACCCAGCCCTAAATCCTGAACCTGCCAGATAGGGGTGCCCACCATTGTGAGGTGGGTATTGCACATGGGACAGGGTGTTGTGCATGGGGTGTTGATGCACACGGGGGGTTGATGCACATGAGGGATGGTGTTGTGCATGGGGGTTTTATGTGCAATAGAGAGTATTGTGCAATGGAGGGATGGCGTATGGGGTATTTTACTCCCGCAACGCAGGTACATTTCACTAGTACAAAATAATAAAGAAAATATAAAATTAATCAAATTAACCTATACTTGGTCTCTCAGGCTGCATTATGCCCCCCTTACACAGGTGTGAGCACCACTCATTATAGTTGGGCTTACTTTAGAGAAAGCATGCAAGGCTAGGTTTCTCAGGCTCCTTTCCATTGCCCCCCCTTACACAGGAGTGAGCCCCATTGACTGTAACAGGTTAACTTCAGAGCAGACATGCTCATCTGTCAGGAGAGCAGAAGCTGGTAGAACTCCAAAGCTGGCTGTATCCCAACCAGAACTATTTTTTTGCTTGTTTATGAAGACATTCTTCGTATATCAAGTTAAAAATGTATTAGAAATGTTTTTGTCTTGCAAAACTCTCTCAATCCAAGTCACTCTCAATCCCAGGATTTATGCATCCCAAACATTTGAATACTTGACACAAGAGCCTGCTCTGAATGATTTCCTTTCAAAGCAGTTCTTGTGTAAAACAACTCCTTTAGATGCATGCATGTGTTTTTGACACCTAGCTTCATCAAAATGTTAATATTGATGAAAATAAAGCCAGGCACATCTAAATTAGGCTTATTACTAAATTGCCTTATGATTAAGATTGACATAAAGTAAAGCCATTGTGTTGTCAAGAATGCACATCAATCAGCCACATTTGTAAGTAAATATTTACAAAATGGACAAGATCACTCCTTCGGTAAGCACAAAGTCCTTTAATACCAGTTTAGACCATGACAAATAATTAATTAGGGTGTTTATATGTTCTGTGAATTAAAACTATATATCTCTCACGTGATGCTTTTCAGTCCCAGGGGCCACATGTAGCCTTTGACAAGCCTCAGTGTGGCCCATATGCAAGACTTCTCCATCTGGCCTGCAGACAAGCCTTGTAATATATCTAATACACTCTTACATTTAAATTTATATAATTGTATTGAAATTGGAAGTGTAAATCATTTTTCTGGCCTCCAACACAGTGTCAGAGAGATGATGTGGCCCTCCTACCAAAAAATAGAGTACACCCTGTCCAGTCTATACTAGTGATATCCTGGCTCCATATCACTGTTAAAGTGGAAGCAGCAAGTGGTCCTCAGAACAGCATAGCACTGGGCTACAGCTGGGAGCGACTGCTGTGCCCCCAGCCAATTGCCCAGGGACACTTCCATCTCCTGCCCACCTCTTCCCTGGGATACCAATTATAGGCGTGTGCTTCTAACTAGAAATGTTCATGAGATTCTGATGATTCTCAGGCATTTGCAGCTGTCTACCACTTCCCACCATATGAGTTATTCTGTGTAACTTCAGAGGCCAATGCCACCTCCCAGTCACCAGAATAGTGTATTGTTTAGGGGAAACTGATTGTTTTGGGGAAACCCTTCTAGGTATGCTGGGAATGAACCTTAGCCCTCCAGCACTGCTTGCCTCAACAGGATTCTTGTCCCTTAGCTCTTAATTGAGCCACTTTGGCTTATATGTGAACTTCTGAGCCACTGGATAGTTAAAGCCTTAGATCAGGGGTCCTCAACCCTGGTCCATGACCCAGGGCTGATCTGCAGTGCCTTGGCCTCCATGCCATGCTGGCACTGGACCCTGAACCAGAGGCTCTGGTGGCACTGAGCACTGGCCTTGCCCCAAATTGCAGGTGCAGCTGTGCACAGGACTGTGCCTGCACAGTTCACTTCTGTGGGGCAAACTGTGCAGGCAGGGTACTGGAGAAGGAAATGTCCACTCTTTTATTGATTCCAAGGTGATATTTTAGCAGGAAAACAGCACAAATGGGGAAAAAATTGTGGACCACCCTATGAAATCTAGTCCTGATCAGAATCACCAACTGCCTTCACTGCACAGGGGAATAAGTTTTCTGGTTTGAAGCACACCTCTAGAATTTTTATGCATGCCTAGTGTGACCTTAGAGGCATATCAAAAATTTAATGACAACATGTTTGGGAATCATAACCAGTAAGCTCTTTGCAGTGTGAGTAACAGAGCTCTGAGACTATTCTTTTTAATGTACTATGTTTAACAAAAGATTTTTCCCTCTCCTTATCTTTTTCAGGCTGCAATCATATGCAGTCTTTTAACATAAGCATCATTGAACACCGTGGAATTTACTTCTGAGTAAAAATGGATAGGATTTTGTTCCTCTGAAGATGGTGTTTCTATTTTATGTTTTGAAATAGACAGATGTTACTCATGTTTAATCATTTTTGTTTTTTCCACTGCAGGAGTACACCATAGATGTTTTTTTCCGCCAAAAATGGAAAGATGAAAGGTTAAAGTTTAAAGGTCCAATGAATATTCTGCGACTGAATAATTTAATGGCCAGCAAAATCTGGACTCCAGATACATTCTTCCATAATGGAAAGAAGTCAGTAGCACATAATATGACGATGCCAAACAAACTATTACGAATCCAAGATGATGGAACACTCTTATATACCATGAGGTAAGCAATTTCTTCTCTTTGTATTCACTGTTGGAATGGACTATTTAGCTCTTTAGTTTAATGCTATTACTCTCTATCACACTCTTATCTAAGCAATGCTACATTTTTCTTAAGCATTATAGGGTAAATGAGCTCCCAGGGTAAAATAGTGCCCTTCTCAGGATTTCCACCAATTTTCCCACCAATTCCTGCCAGTAAGGTCATTCCATGACATATATATACCAAAATCATTGTCTGTTAACACTTGAAATTATATAAGCTCAGCAGCTAGTAAATGTTTTATGTTGCTTTTTTGAAAAGGTAATTAATATAAAACAATGACAGTGCTTTTCATTCAATATTTGTTTTTAATATTCAGTATTCAATATTTTAATATTCAATATTTTGATATTCAATATTCAATATTTGTTTTTGCCTTGATCCACTTATTTTTGGTCCAAACACAAACACTAAATTGTGTATTGATTTTCCCTGGAAGTACTTGATATACTTCCTCGAAAAACTCAATGTTTACAAGACAAATGCTTCTGAATGCCTATCCTTGCCTTCCTCTCTGTTAGTGCAACTACACTAAAAACAGCCCAGTCATATCCGGCAGGTTTAGCAGATTAGGAGGCTTCAGAAGGGAAAGACTCCACGATGGGACTCCTTGAATGTGTACTATTATGTTGATAAAAGTCCAAGGAGGCAAAGGGGGAAGGAGGCTGCCTATAGAGGGAATGGAATAAAAATATATCATCACCTCTGGATTCATAGAATCCTAGAGTTGAAAGGGACCTAGCAGGTCATCTAGTCCAACCCCCTGCCTGTAGCAGGAAACCCTCCTAGAGCATCTCCGACAGGTGCTCATCGAACCTCTGCTTGAAGATCCCCAGTGAGGGAGAGTCCACCACCTCCCTTGGCAATCTGTTCCACTGCCAAACTGCCTGAATCGTCAGGAATTTTTTCCAGATATCCAACTGGAATTTCCTTTCTTGCAGTTTGTACCCATTGGTTCTAGTTCTGCTTTCAGAAGCAGCTATGAACAAATGAGCCCCTTCCTCCCTATGACAGCCCTTCAGGTATCTGAAGAGGGCAATCATGTCTCCTCTCAGCCTCCTCTTCTCCAGGCTGAACATCCCAAGTTCCCCCAACCTTTCCTCATAGGGCTTCCCTTCCATCCCACTGATCATTCTTGTCGCTCTCCTCTGGACTTGCTCCAGTTTGGCTGCATCTTTCTTAAAGTGAGGTGCCCAGAACTGAACACAGTACTCAAGGTGAGGTCTCACCAATGCAGAATAAAGAAGAACAAGATCTTCTCGCGACTTGGAAGCTACAGTCCTCTTAATGCAGCCTAAAATGGCATTTGCCTTCTTTGCAGACACATCACACTGCTGACTCATGTGATCTTGTGATCCGCGGTGACTCCAAGATCCCGCTCACATGTTGTGCTGCCAAGCCAAGTATCCCCCATTTTATAACTGTGTTTTTGGTTTTTAT
Organism: Cryptoblepharus egeriae; assembly: GCA_030015325.1. Lineage (NCBI taxonomy): Eukaryota > Metazoa > Chordata > Lepidosauria > Squamata > Scincidae > Cryptoblepharus > Cryptoblepharus egeriae. The sequence goes on from JAREYC010000007.1 coordinate 59,507,558, forward strand.
TTCCTAAGTGCAGAACCTTGCATTTATCCCTGCTGAAATTCATTCTATTTGTTACAGCCCAGAATTCCAGTTTATCCAGATCTTCCTGGACTGCTCTGTTGTGTTTGTCTTCTGTGTCTGTCTTCTGTTGTGTTTGCTACTCCTCCCAGCTTGGTGTCATCCGGAAATTTGATCAGGCTCCCACATATCCCTTCCTCCCAAGTCATTGATGAAAATGTTAAAGAGGACCGGGACCAAGGCAGAGCCCTTGGGCACCTCACTCGAAAACTATCTTCAGGTTGATGCAGAACCATTTACTAAAACCCTTTGAGTGTGGCCGTCGAGCCAGTTGCTGGCCCACCTTACGATTGCCTTGTCTAGCCCATATTTTTCCAACTTCCCAATTAAGATGTCCTGTGGTACCTTGTCAAATGCTTTGTTGAAGTCAAGATAAATAACATCCACAGCATTGCCACTGTCCAATAAGCTCATAACCCAATCAAAAAAGGAGATCAGATTTGTCTGGCAAGATTTATTCTTGGTAAATGCATGCTGGGTCCTTTTGGTCACCGAGTACTTGTCTAGATGTGCACAAATTGTGTGTTTTTTAAATTTGTTCTAATATCTTGCCCGGGATTGAAGTCAAACTGACTGGTCTATAATTTCTTGGGTCTTCTTTTTTCCCCTTCTTAAAGATTGGGACTACATTTGCCCTCTTCCAGTCCAGTGGCACTTCTCCACTCCTCAAGGATTTCTCAAAGATGATTGACAGAGGCTCTGCAAGGACATCTGTGAGTTCCTTAAGAACTCGAGGATGCAGCTCATCTGGTCCAAATGACTTGAATTCATTTAGGCCAGTTAAGTGGTTTCGAACCATTTCCCTGACAATCGTAATCTGCTGTTCTGCACCATCCAAGTTTCCATTACCTCTTTGGGGAGGCAAGCACATCACCGCATCAGCCAATGATCCCGCACCCCCATCTGCACAGCCCTCCTTCCGAGAATAGATGGACGGAAATTAGGCCTGGTTTCCAGACACCTGTTGTCCATCCTTGTCCAAGAGCAGCCCCACCCCCTCGTCTCCCCTCCTGTTGTTTTGGGCATATCTAAAGAAGCTCTTTTTGTTATCTTTGACTCCCCTGGCCAGCCTCAGCTCATACTGAGCTTTAGCATTCCTGACCCCCTCCCTACAAGACCAGGCTATCTGCCTGTACTCCTCCGTGGTGATCTTTCCAGTCTTCCACTCCCTATACTTCTTTTTCTTTAACTTCAGCTGATCCCCAAGTTGCTTGTGGAGCCAACCTGGTTTTTTCAGATTTTTTCCTCCCTTTCTTTTTCATAGGAATTGTATCTTACTGTGCTTTCAGAAGCTGCCACTGAAGGGGCTCCCAGCCATCTTGGGCCCCTTTTCCTGTTAGTTCATCAATCCATGGGATCCCACCTATGAGACCTCTAAACCTGTTGAAATCAGCCTTCCTGAAATCCAATATAAAGGTTTCACTGTGCACTCTTTTTATTTCCCATAATATGCTAAATTCCAGCATCTCATGATCGCCTTCCCCTAAAGTTCCTGCTACATTGACCCAGTCAATCAGTTCTTCACGATTAGTTAAGATCAGGTTGAGGATGGCCCCTTCCCTTGTTGTTTCCTCCACCTTTTGGACCATGAAGTTATCTTCCAGGCCCATCAGGAATTTATTGGAGCTTCCATGTTTGGCTGAGTTTGTCTCCCAGCAAATGTCTGGATAGTTAAAGTCCCCCTTTACTACTACCTCATATTTCCTTGCAACGCCTTCCAGTTGCTTCAAGAAGACATTGTCTACTCCTACTCCTTGGCCTGGCGGTCTATAGTAGATGCCCACCATAATGTTTTGGTTATTGTTTTTCCCCCTAACTTATACCCAAACACACTCAGTTTGGACCAGTTTCCTGGATTTCAGAGCAGGTGTATATGTTCTTGACATATTCACCCCTTCTGCAGTTTCCCTGCCCCTCATTGTGCTCCTTATCTGCTAGATTTTCCCCTTTCCTACCTCTTGCCTCTTCCTCTGGTTTACCTGATACAGCAGGTGGACAGCAGTTCTGTGATGTACACAGGAAAGTTCTTACCTTCTTGTTACTCAGGAAATTTGCTGCTACTCTGCACACTGCTATAGTATGCTTTACAAGTGCTTTGCAGCAGTTGCTGTCAGCAAAAAACATACTGTGCTGGTGCCAAGGCTCATTGGGCTGTTGATAATTTAGAGAGTTTCACAACCAATAGTTTCATTCAGTTGGCCTTGCAACATCATGTATTCTACATAATCAAATATAAGAAATAACTTCGGTTGCAACTAGTTTAACTGCAGTTTATTTCTGAAGTAATCATGAACTTAAAGCTCAGTTCTGTGCATGTCTACTTGGGGTAACTCCTACTGTTTTCAAAGGGCCTCAATCCCAAGGAAGCATGCATAGGTTTACAGCCTAAGTTATTTTTTGTAGAACTGATTTTCATGTCATGTGAGTAACAGACTTAAGCATATAGTGGTCTTTTGCCTTCTAGGCTTACGGTCCAGGCTGAGTGTCCGATGCACTTAGAAGACTTCCCTATGGATGCTCATTCATGCCCACTGAAATTTGGCAGCTGTAAGTAAACATGGCTAAAAGTGCAGCCTCTAGCTAGTAAATATCTTATGTAGTTCAACATCTCATTGTTTTACTTGAACTTGCTTAGATTTATGTATGCTTCAGCAATATTGTGCTGTATTATATATTCTGAGCTTTTACATTTTCTTTTTCAGTATTTCAGTCTTTGAACATATTAGCTAAATCCTTGGGTTCTTTTTTTCTAAAGAAAAAAACTTACTTGCAGTTTTCCCCCTTGTGTAATACCAATACATTTATTAAAGAGTTCTGGCAGAAAGAGTAACATAGTCATTAATCCAGCACCAGAATAAGTATCATGATATAGTGTACACAAGAGTTAAATGGATGTAGGGCACAATCCTAACCAATTTAGGTCGGTATACCTCTCCTGCCTCCCAATTTCCAATATAGTATGGGGAGACTGGCACATGACTGTGTACTGGCCTACTCTCCCCCCACCCCGAGTGGAGTAGAAATGCCTAGTGGCACTTTTGCGACATCCCCAGTCTCGCACAGGACTTGCACCAGGAGTAATGCTGATTTAACCGGGGGTTAGGATTGCAGCCGTAGTTCCTAGGTAGGCTAACATGAAGTTTCTTTTAATGTTAATGTTCTGTTCCTAAGTAAAAGAAAGCTATAAATTTTAGTAAATTTCAGTAAAATTGTTTTTATGGTATTATGGTTGTACAATTAAGTGAGAAAACCTAGTACTGGTTTTTATACCTAAATAGTACTGAACTGTACCTAAATCAACATATAAACTGATTTGAGGAGTAGGTTGCTTCCTATAATGAAATATCTACTGTATGGGGTGTATCACGTCTGTCAGACTCGTTTTTACTTTTCAGAAAGTAGCCAGGCAATGGTTATCATGCAAAATATTAATACAATGTTAACATGGTTACTTGTTTCAGACAATAAAATATTGTAGATTAAGTAAGATTTTAAAGTATGTCAATAAATTAGCATCGTTGGATATACTGATCCGATCTCTTTTGCTGTTAAGGAAAAGATTTGCACAAAGTGGTCTGAGAGTAGAGCGGTATGATTTCATGCTTAATTTTCATGTGTGATGGAAATATGAATATACATCTGTGAGCCTATATCCTTGGATCTGGCATCCTCAGTGCGATAAATCCTCACTGAGGTCACCAATTAAATGCATTGAAAAATGGAGGAAGCAGTAGAACTGCATTTTTTATCTTTGCTAGGAGAAAAATAATCTCATGCTTTATTGTGTTTCATGCTTTTTTCTGCTCTCAGTCCAATTTCTACAGAAGCAAGGGGGCAGATGTGCACAGTCTTTGAGTTCAGAAGTCCCTCTGGAGGGTGGAAAGGTGGCTTTCTCTTGTATCTGCAGTTGCACTGAACTGGGGGAGAGAGGGATTCTGGAACAGAATCTCCCAAATACTGGATCATGCCTGAATTAATGAAGCATTCTCTCACTATTGGATCCCACTATTGGTACCAATTTTGGGGGTTTGCATTCACATACTGGCAAGCATGACAGAGGGTCCTGTCCCAATTTTGTGGAAGAGAATTATGGCAACCCTACTGGAATACAGTGGAATACAGTGACCAGTTACAGAACAGTTACAGAACAATACAGAATATTGGAATACAGTGACCGGTTACAGAACAATGACAGTGACCAGGCTTCAGAAACTATATCCTAGATCTGAATCTGGAAAGGGGGCAAAAAAGGCTAATTATAATGGGAGGGTTGCAACGTCCCTATGAAAAAGGCTGCTGTGTTTGGGGCTTTATTGTTTAGAACAAATGAAAGAATCTGTTTGGAAATGAGATCATTTTACCATTGATTGTCTCAGGAGAGGTCATAAGGAGAGATTCAAACCTCTGAAAAGTGGTGAGAAAAATGTAAATCAATTCAAACGCATTTTAAGAAGGTCACACATAGTTGTGTTAGTTTGAAGAAAATGTGATTTCTTTTGTAGTTTTGTGTGTGTCGTTCTGGGAGAAGCTGATTCCATTTGTACTACTCACATAAGATCAATAGCGTGAATGTGGGGTGGCAGTGAAGTCAGTATAGCAGGCACTGCAATGCACCTTTCCCCCTCACCACTGGAGTCATTCTGAGCAATGACTCTGGGCATAGCATTCTTGCTATACTATTGTATTCAATGTGGTTCCTTGCCATACTGTGTGTAGCTGAATACTGGCAGCTGTGGTAAAGAATCAGCAGGAAGTTTTTTCAACCTTCTCCATCTGTTGCCTCCCAGGTGAAACTAAGACCACAGATATACCCTACAATCCAGAGTAACTACAGGAGCATGTAAGAGACATTTATGTTGAGGTAGTTACGGCACCACCTAGTGAAAACCTATGGGAAATTCATATTGCAATCCAGAGTAAATTGTTCTTACATCAGAGCAAGGACTCCCCGTAGTTACTCTGGACTGTGCCCATTGAATGCATTTCAGAAGGTATAACCTGTTGCCCTTCAGGAACCATCATGTCCTGCAATGAAACCATAGGAACATAAATTGCAGCAGTCTGTCAGGCGACATGATGTCAAACATCGAAGGATGGAGCTACGCAAAAGCACATTGGACAACAGGCATCCTTAGATCTATTCTAAAAGAACAGTTCCTAACCTGGGTTAGTTGTTCCTAACCCCACCAGAACAGCATAAACTTTTTTCTTTGGGATTTTTTTCTTTCTTTCTTTCTTTTTTCTTTGGTACTGTTAAGAGTAGTGCTGTTAACGGTAGTGCTGTAGTATAGCACTTCTAACTTTCACTGCTAACAAACATGGGTAAGTAAAAAATGGAGTTTTTTCACTAAGTTTTTAACTTACTCATGTTTGCCGATGGTGGTAGCAAAACCCAGAAGTGTCTTACTAACTGTATTATGGCTCCTAAGTCAGGTTGCTATCCTCCTAAAGTGGTAGCATCCTGACAGAGTTTGGGAACCACTGATCTAATATGCTGTTCAAGCCCTAGCAACATGCACAAATGGGTTTGTTGATACAACCTGCAGCACTCTGGTAAGGGCTCCTCAGGGTGCTCCTGACCCAACATTGTAGTTCATCCCCAGAAAATTCTGTACCCCATTATTAGGAACAGTGAGATATTCCACAATAGGCATTGCTTGAAGAATCTGAGCTAGTTAAAGTGGACCAACAGTTATTAGTCCTTAAAAGTTGAGGAAGTCTTCAAAGCGACACATGCGTGCACACACAAGGCTAGCCCTCACTTGGAGATTAATTTTCAACCTTCCAGGGCTTCTTCCCTGCAGTTTCTGCTGATAGCATCCCCTGTCAGTTCCATCCTGTTCCTGTAGAGCCGCTCTTATCCTCAAGCTATGCAGAGCTCCAAGGCAAGTTCCATTTTTTTCCTACTCCCCTATTCAATAAATTTACTCCCCACTGCTTGTTCTTATTCTGCATGCGAACTCTGCATGTGAACTGCTTTGAGTGCACAGGGAAATAAATCACAGTACAGTAAATAAGTAAAATAAATAAACTTTATGGATGTGAAACTGGTGCTTTGATGGAACTTACACTTCCCTTTGCATGCTCTTCTCCAAAATTGGGAAATTCATAATCTTCAGCACACGTTGTGTTCCCCAAATTAGAGATGAATTTAATTTAAAAATAATTCTAATTGGTTCCATGCTATTCTCCAGTATCTTCATCAAAACGCTACTATATTGCCTCACATTAAGAGACCTGAAGGACATTATTTAAGTCAGCATAAACAACCGAGAGCAGCATGTGCTATGTTGGTGAATTTCCTCTTATGCTTACCAAGACCACCATAAAGGGATCCAACAATAACTTTTAAGTTGTTATTGTAATGTAGTAGCATTAGTGAGCATTCAATCTACAGCACTCAGTCTCCGACTCCCTTGTCTTTCATTTCATGTGTAGGAGTAGAAGTGGATCTCCGTGCTGAAAAAAGGAGACGGGAACATCTCAGACAGGGAACTGCTTGTGACACTGAATACTGTGCTTGAGGAGGTGTCTGGAGAAGATGATGGCCTGTCGCCCAGAGAAGCCGAAACAGAAGTAGAACAAGTTCCACTTCTTTCTGGTGCTTGCCAGGAGGAGATACTCAGTGACACATAATAGAAAAATGTCTGTGATATATTTGTGTAAACTATTTCATATCAATATCTGTATATTTGCACAATGCTGTTTTAAATGAACATGTCTGTAACCTTTAACATCTTTCAGAGTTTTATTAAATAGCTGTTTCACTGGACAGCTGTTTTGTTTTTGCAACTTGTGTCAGAAAATATACCCATATTTACTTGAATCTAAAGCACCATCAAATCTAATGCACCCCACAATTTTAAAAGGCTTGGGATAAAAAATAATGTTTACTGGCAATTGTAATGCACAGCTACAAAGCAGATTGTATTGCACAGCTACCGCATACAACCATGACAATTATATTATGAAAATGAGTTTTGTTATGATTTTTACCTAATTGCACAACTTTATACAACAATGGGTTTGTTACATTTTTACTACAATAAACTGTTAAATTAAATACTGACCTTGACTTAAAATCAAAATACTGTATTTACTCAAATCTAATGTGCCATCAAATGTAATGCACACCATGATTTTTGAGACTATATTTGACTGGAAAATGTACGCATTCGATTTAAGTAAATATGGTATATTCTCTTTTTTTAAAGCTATTTGAGACATCCATAATCCTCTGAATGCTTCTCCTGGGAGTAAGCCTCATTGAACTTAACGGGGTTTACATCTGAGTAGACATGTATAGAACTGGACCATGAAACTCAGTCTGATCAAGGCAGTTCAGTTCGAACTCTTGTTCTTGTGTTTAAAATTTTTGTTCTTATTCTATCCCTGATTATGTTTAATATTTTACTTGCCCTTTGAATTGCTTCAGGAAAGTGAAGCAGTAGTTTCAGTCAACTTTCTATTGTGACACGAAGTCTGACAAATCTCCATAAATGGTTACAGCTAATTCAAAATATACATGTACTGTATTTTTTTAAAAAAATTACCATCTTCTATATATATAAAAATGAAAAGTCACTCACTGACTGACTCACTCATCAACGCCCAGCCAAAACCGCTGGGCCTACAAGCATGAAATTTGGGGTGGTTGTTCCTTCCATGAAGGAGGGAGTCACTAAGAACCGGTTTTCGGAAATTCCAACTGGAAGGGGGTGAAATGGGGCACAACGTGTTTTCCTTACTATATTTTGCATTGAAGAATCGGTGACTAAGGGAAGCTCTGCCCCAACCCCCAGACCTAGAAGCATGAAATTTGGGGAGCATGAAATTTACGTCACATGATCACACACCAAGAACCGATGTGAAGAAATTTAACCCTTAAGGGGCTGAAAAGGGATGCAACGTGTTTTTGTCCTATATTTAACATGGAAGACTGACCAACATCCAGCCAATTTGGTGCCTGGTGCAGTGGGGGGATGTTGTTCAGAGGGAGGAGTTGCACTTGGAAGGATGCTACGCATGGGCGATGTTGCACATGGGGATGTTGCACAGGAGTTGCACATTGGGGGATGATGCGCATGGGGTGTTGGTGTGCATGGGGGTTGGTGTGCATGGGGAGATTATGGGTGATGTTGTGCATGGGGAAATGATGCATAGTGGGGGTTGTTGAACATCGGGGGGGTTGATGAGCATGGGGGGATGTTGCGCATGGGGAGATGTTGCACGTAGGGGACTGATGCACATCGGGTGTTGCGCATGGGGGTGTTGTGCATGGAGTGTTTGATGTGCATGGAGATGTTGCAATTGGGTGTTGATGTGCATGGGGGTTGATGCTCATGGGGGATGTTGCACATGGAGTGTTGATGCACATGGGGGACTGATGCGCATGCAGGGATGTTGCACATCAGGGGATTTTGCACATGGATGAACATGGGGAATGTTGCACATAGGGGTTGTCGCGCATTGGGGATTTGCGCATGGGGGTTAGATGAGCATGGGGGGTTTGTGCATAGGGGGTTGATGCGCGTGGGGTGGATGAACATGGGGATGTTGCACGTGGGGGTGGATGTGCATGGGCGGTTGATGTGCAATGGGGGGATGGCATATGGGGAAATTTTACTCCCACAACACTAGTGGGAGTGTTTCATATACATAGAAAATGTATTCGCTAGTGTTTCATATACATAGAAAATAGCACAGTTCCATTTTATTTCATTAGTACAGTTTGACTGCTCTAGTCCAGAGGTTCCCAAACGGTATGTTGGGACCTGCAGGTGAGTCACAATCTGATTTTTGGTGGGCCACCAAGGATTATGGAAAGATAGCCATCTATTGAATGTATCTATTGAAAATTCAGATACTGTAGCTGCTAATTGCAAAGAGCTCACCTGCTGCAGTTTAAAAGACAACTGCTTGCCCTGCAAAGAGCCAAGCTCTTGCACTTTTCAAACATGCATATGTTCGACAGACAACGTTTGAAGGTCCTCTTATGGTCAGTATTTAAAAATAAAATATTTCTTTCTAGATCTCTTTTTTTAAAGAATGGTAAACATAGGTGGGTCCTGACAGAGTATCATTTTAAAAAGTGAGTCCTGATTCTAAAATCTTCAATATGTAACACTTGAAAGAAATAACTAGTTATTTGTTTTGCACTAGGATACACGGTTGTCTAAGAAAGAAAAGGGGGGAAAGGCTATGTCGATCTAAGCACATAACCATTTATTTCTTTTCACAATTCAAATAAGTATAGTGAGATACATATAATTACATAAAAATTGTTGTGGTTCCAGTAAAGAAGGCCAAGGTTGTATACAGCATTAAACAGTAGGGTTGTCAGCTTTTCTGGAATTGTCAAAAATCATGACAATTGGACAGGGACTAGGAGTCAAAACCTCTGGGTCAGGAGATGAAACTGGATTGGGGAGTAGAATTGGTGGAATGTTTTTGTTTTGGCAAAGGGATACTGTATCTGTTTTGGCAGATGTTTGACAAAAAAGCCCTTGCGTTTTTGGTGGGTCAAGGGCTGCATCACACCTGTTTTTGGCTGATCCTGGATTGGAAACCAATGTTTTTTTGCTGAAGCTAGCATAGTGGAACATAAGTTTAATTTTCTTATAATGTGTATAACTTTAAAAATGGCTGAAGAGGAGGTTTTTCTGCAAACAAGCCACAAAACAGAATACAAACAAATAAAAACATTGCTCAGGAGGTACATGTTGATTTTTTTCTGCTTGGTTGGCATCCCTGTTGAACAGCCAAGTGAAAATTAAAGAGCAAAAAGTAATGGAGTGTAGAAGGAACTATGTCAGTTCTTGTATGATTTACAAATAAGGATGGCTGGATTCTTCATTGCAGCTCTATTATTCCACAGTCACATTATACCTTGAGTTCCGCTCCAGTTGCCATCTGGACAGTAAGGAGAATTTTGGATTGCTGATAACTGCTTTTGCACAATGAAAAAAAACCTGTCAGTTCATTTCCAATTTATAAATGTATTAAATAATTTAAAGAATCCGCTTAAAATAATAAAAATACTATTGTATTGAAAAACTTTAAACTGCTGTAATTTTTTATTTATTTAAAAAAAACACATTCCTCTGCCACATTTAAAAAGAAAACTCTTGTTGCTAAAGAGGTGCAGGGAGTGCATACCGCACTGGGTGACACATGCAGGGAAGTGACACCACTACTGACCAAAATTTTTTAAATCTTGATGATTTTTGAATAATACAATGTTATATAGATAATTCAGTGTGGAATTTTGTGGAGAATGCAAATGTAACAAACCATGTTAGATATCTCTCTTTTATCAACGTTATAGCCAAAAAATGGCAGGTGTGAGGGAATGGTGCATCATCACTTCCCCATCTGGGGTGTTGCCCCACTCGTTTCCTAATTATGCTGAAAGGCTAATAAAAAATCTTTTCTGTCTTTTGATGTGACAAAAGTGTAATGTTTCACTGTTCCCTGGCTATAGATGCATATACAACTTCAGAAGTGACCTACAAGTGGACTTTCAATGCATCTAATTCAGTAGAAGTGGCACCCGATGGTTCAAGATTGAATCAATATGATCTGCTGGGTCAAACAATTGGACAAGAAACAGCTAAATCAAGTACAGGTTAGTAAGTTGCAACAACAATTACGTAATATCAGCCCATGCACACATTTTAGTGCTTGAATATAATCTCTGATATTTATATTTATTGTAATACTATGCAAAAGTATTTTTCCTCTGTCTTAAGACTTTTGTTTCTGAGATTTTCAAACATGAACATTTTGTTAAGTTTGACTACTGAGCAAAGAACATTGTAGCTAGTTGATGTACAATTAGAATATGTAATATTGCAGTGCCACATTTTTCAAACTGTAGGTTGGGATATATGAGTGACTCACAAGATAATTTTTGGTGGGTGGCAAAAAAATTATGGAAACATTGAAAAAACTTTGTTGGCACCTTTGTCCAATTTGCAGAAGAAATTTGTTAGTTGGGATGGTAACCTTCTATGAAGATACAAGATAATCTTCATAGCTCCTAATTAAAAATGTCACCCTTTCTAACTTTCTCAATTGGTGTGCTGTGGATCACCGATGAACCTAGTGTCAGAATGTTTCTCTCTGGAAGCCCCTAACTCCCCATCCTTTTGGGTACCCTAGAATGACTGCAAAGTTTTGGGGGAATTGACCTAGAGAGTTTCTAGGGAAAGTCTAGAAAATATCTATACACAATGTATCTAGCAATCTCAGGAGCATAGGACCCTGATTATTATCAATCAATAATTTCTTATCTATTGTTTAAAAATTTTTGAATCTCTTTAATCTAGTGCTAGATTTCTCAAACTCTATGGTATGAGAGTTGCCATCAGTTGTTGCAGGGGAAGGGGTAATGCAGCAATGTGATCGCCAGGATCCATTGCATTTGAGAATGACTAACTTAGTGGTGGTTAGTGGTCATTGTGCTAAAGCACTCTTACAGTGTACAGGTTGAGACTTCTCTTTTGCAACATTTGGTTCCAAGAATCCACCTGGATAGCTATTTTTGCATTTTACAAAAGCAGTTATTTATCATAGTAAGTAATTCATTAATTAGTTAGGATTCATTAATCAGGGAGGCAATGAATCAGTTTCCTTTTCCCTGGTTTAACACAACTCCATTTCAGGGTCTTCTCTTCTTTATTCAGATGCAAATGGGAAGTGATTATCACTGACTGGGAGTGGAATGTGTTTTAGCCTCTTCCTCACTGCTGGAGGCTTGTGAGAAAGGCACCCTCCATCCCCAACCAATTGATTTGCTCTCTGATCTGATCCTTGCAGTAACCATAGAGTGGAAGATTTATTGCTTGCCACATTACCATGGCAAGCAGGTTATTTTCAAGCCACTAAAGATACATTATTTAAAGAAGCCAACCTTGTTCGCTTTGAGAGAAAAATCACATATAAATAATTTGCATAAAAATAGGGTTCACCCATATTTACATCATATCAATAGATACTTTTAATAAAATTTCACAGCATGAGCACAACATGAATTAATTATCCATTAATTCAATTATTTAAGGTTTCTTACCCATCTCCTGTGTGCATATTAGCATAGTTTAGATCAGGGGTCTCCAAACTCCAGACTGGAGGCCAGATGAGACCTGTAGCAAGTCTTTAACTAACGTGCAGCAAGACTTTACTCTCCTGTAAGCTTTTGGCCCACTTGCCACATGCAACCAGATCTGTGCTCTGGTCATGACTGGAGGGTGTTCTGAAGGCCTAAAATCACTTCCTGGTTTTCCCAAATCCAGAAGTAATTTTAGAAGTTAGAAGCCGTTTGGGAGATGGGAAAATGGGGGTCCATTTGACTATTTGTTTTATTTCTGTGATGTGTGTTGGTGCCTGGAGAAATCATGGAAATTTGAATCTGTTCATTTATTCATTCATCTAAGATCCAGCCCCAATGTATTTATTAAATTTTATATTTAAATTTTTTTTTTCTGGTCCTCGCCACCATGCCAGTTATTTCATGTGGGGCCTTTTTGTCGAAAAGTTTGGAGATACTTGGTTTAGATCCTTACCAGTGCAACCTGAATCCTTGAAGATGCCATCAACATTAACAGGAAGTTTATTGTTGATTGCACCCTGCCTGCATGTCACTATAATCTTCAATGTTTGTATTGACCTTTATAGGGAAACACATTTTCATCCTGGTTAGAATCAAACCTGTGTCAATGAATACAAGGGGGGGGGCTATGAAGACATATCCACTGTTTCCATATCCATAGGGCAATCTGGAACAGATCCACCATGGTTATGGGGACCTGGCTGTACTGCATTCATTATTGCTGGGAATCAAGGCTAAATGCTTTAGTGAGATCATGTGCTTTAAATACTACTTAGTACAGTGGTACCTTGAGTAAAGAGCGACTTGAATAAAGAGTGTTTTGGGTAAAGAGAAAAATTTTCCTCAGAAATTTTGACTTGCGTAAAGAGCACTGTCTTGAGTAAAGAGTACATCTGAGGAAGTTTGGAACAGGCTTACATGGCAAGGGAATCCACAGGGGGAATGAGGGGACTAGCTTGAGCTGCAGTGAGGCCCTGGGCAAAGTTTGGAATAGTCTTCCAAGGCCAGGGAACTCATGGAGGGTCCAGGGGAAACAGCCTGAGCCAGGTTTGTATGTGGGATCTCTGTGTGGCAGCGTGGAAGGTGTGCCTTATCCATGTTCTAGTGCTGCTCCCCATCAGCAGCTTGGGAATGTTAAAGTTGCACAAAAAGACAAAGATTCCACTGAGCCAATGGATAGCAGTGATTCCATTAGTGATTGTGAAAGAGCACAATCCTAACCATGTCTATTCAGATGTAAGCCCCATTGTGTCCAATGGGTCTTAATCCCAGGAAAGTGTCTTTAGGATTGCAGCCAAAGTCATCCCCCTCACACCAGCCATGAAGGTTTTCAAAGGTACAGTAGAGTTCAGTACTGTACAGTATTTTCTTTATTGCAGTGTTGTTTGTTACTGTATATTACAGTGTTTTGTACTGTGTTATATAACAGTGTTTTGTAATCATTTTTATAAACAGTTAATATTTTTAAATGAATATTTTTTGGGTTGTGGAACCAATCATCTGAGTCTCCATTATTTCCTATGGGAAAATCCGCTTCACGTAAAAAGCGTTTCACATAACAAGCATGCCTCCGGAACGAATTAAACTTGTTACGCGAAGCGCCACTATACTTAGGGCTAAGTGAGATCATGTGCTTTAAGTACTACTTTTAACATTTTGTTTCAGATAGGTTCATGATGGTTTCTAATATTTATCTGATCTGTTTCTTTTCCAGGTGAATATACAGTAATGACAGCACATTTTCATTTGAAGAGGAAGATAGGTTATTTTGTGATTCAGACCTACCTGCCCTGTATCATGACAGTAATCCTGTCCCAGGTGTCGTTCTGGCTGAACAGAGAATCCGTCCCTGCAAGGACAGTCTTTGGTGAGTACTATGATGGACACCTGGATGGTTCTTATTTATTGAATCTGGTTCTTTTCTATGTGGCAGCCTAGTATTTTAGGTGCCACCTACTGCACATCAGGTACAACATTTGTGTTTTTTCTTCTTTTATTTTAAGATTCCATTTTCTTTCTTTCTTTCTTTCTTTCTTTCTTTCTTTCTTTCTTTCTTTCTTTCTTTCTTTCTTTCTTTCGCTAATGATAGAAATTCATTATACAATGTGATATAATAATAATATTTGGAAGTTTAGGCTATACCACTCCAGAGAGTTGTAAGGAGAATTAAGATATTAAAAAGAAACATGTAGATTCAGAATTCTACTCATTTATGGTTGGAGAGAAGATAAGTGTGCCTCAGTTTTCAGTTTTTAATTGTGAGCTGTTGCAGATGTTTTCTGCAACTTTCTGTTTTGAATTCTAATCCATTATCATGTATACAGAAGGGACCTTACAATAAAAGCATGTGATGCTCCCCAGTTCCATTTGGGAAGTGCTCTAAAAAAGCAAGCTAACACCAAAGCCTAGGCGTCTCGAAACTTTTTGGCAGAAGGGCTACATTGTGTAAGGAGCCATTAAAAAAAGAGTTGATTTACATTTCAAATTTGAATAAATTTACATAAATGAATATATTAGTGACGGAACTAATGAATGAATGAATTCAAATAGGCTCATAAGCCCTTTCCAACTGACACAGAAATGGTGATCTTTTTTGAAAGCCGTGTCCAAGACTGGTCACTAGAATGGACATTTTCCTTTCCTTGCCCCAATTCAGGAGAATTCACTGGTCTGCTGGAAATGCTTATGTAAATTGTGTGAAGCAGACATATTAAATAAGTGGTCCTATTAAGCTCCATTTCACCCACAAGCTTGTCATGGATCCTGGATCTGTGGTGGTCCAGGATAACATCATTGCTGGGTGATGGGGAATTGATAGGGTCAAAAGTATCTGGCCAGACTGGAAGAGGCTGGAGCCAACTGAAGCAGCAAGCCTCAAAAGCAGTAGTTGCAAGGAGAGCTAGGGCAGGGAAAGAAGGGAAGATAAAGGCAGATCCGAGGAAGAAAGTGATTATGTTCTAACAGATTCAGATGCCTTCTCACATTTCCGGTTTATATTATTCCATTTTTTTATTGGTTAGAAGCAAACTGGAAGTGGCTTCTGGAGGGTTTATGCAGGTCATTCTGAGGGCCATGAAAACAGAGTGGGCTGCAGCTCAGCATGACCTGGAGGAAACCTCCAAAGGCTTCCAGTAAGTTATTCAGCTTCCAGAATGGCTCCATTTTTTAGACATTTGGGAGCAAGTCCAGGTGGGACAGCTCATGTGGTCTCATGACTCAGCAATGGGTCACAACCCGCAGTACATTATCAAGGTAATGCCCCAAACTTTTCAAACTCTGTACCACTGTCAGTGCAAAATAGGATAAGGACCAACTTTGAACAGGGAAACTTGTGCATTTTATGTGAGTGCTTTTTATTTAAGTGTAAAAAAAATCTTTTTTTCCTTCATTATGTATGTGGGTGAGCTTTTTATTGTGGAACACATCCAAAAGCAGACTGAAAACAAAGCATCTATTTTTAATTCTGAAATGTTGAATATTTTTTGTCTGAAATTTGCTCTCTTTCCCCTCTCTATTTAATAACTCTATTCACAGAATGCCCTTTTAAACAGTAGGTTACATTTAAGGACTTGGGATAATGAGGCAGTTTTAATAATCAAGCTCTTCAATTCCTTTCATTTATGACATCTGTTTAATGTGGTTGACCTAAAGTGTCCATGGTGAATTACAACCGACCGAATGATTTGTTGTCTTTGCCTTGCTTCAAATTAGCTCATGTAGAAAGTTGTGGTGCTACTAATTGGATAAACCTCAAATATGTTCCTCACAGAAAATGCATTTGAAAAGCATTTGATTGTGCCTTCAGGGACAATGCATGGAGCTGGCACACAATTGTTTGGATCAAGATAGCAATCTGTTTTTATTTGTTAAGGTGACCATACTACTTGCCACACTGTGTTCTTAACAGTGTAAGTAAAAGAAGTTGCACAGCCAATTAAATGCCAACTTTTTTAAAAGAAAATGATTGTAATTGTCATCATAACACATATAGTACAAGGGGTCACCATTATAAGTTACTTAGTTATATGTGCCTTCTTTTAAGCCCTCTGTGTTTTGAGGCATTAGATCTAAACATTTTTCTACAGTTTTGCCGTTTACGTATCCCTGCTTGTACCGTGTATCTGAGCTCTTAAGACATCCCTGATATTTATTGCTGAGCCTGAATGCATTTCTTTCTTTCTCTTCCCTATGCATCCTACAAGCTCTTAAAGATATTTTATTATTATCTAATAATGACTTTTTGGCATCTCTCTATTATGATGTCATTAGTGGTCAAACTTGCACCTGTCCAGTCCCCATCCAGACTGCAGCCAAGGTTTCTATGTGACATCCTCCTCTTTCAGAGGATAGGAAGTCTCTGGGCACTTGCATCATCTGCTTGGCATCCCAGATGCCACATGACGAGATGTCTGGGCAGATTTGACTGCCAGGAATGTTCCTGTTCTCTAAAAGAGGAGGATGTTGCGCAGCACCTAAGCAGAATTAAAAGTTCCACTCACTGGGTAGACAGATCTACAAGAATGCTAGATTTGGTCCCCAGGCCACTGTTTTTATATGACAGTGCTTTAAAGCAGGCCTCCGTCAGTCTTGGAAGACTATGGTATCGTGCTCTGCACTGCATACGCTGCATGCGAAGCACGAAAGCCTGGGTTGGATTGTTATGGAGGATAGGCTGTTACCCAAGCAGCAAATCCTCCCTCTCCACACCACTGAATTAGTCCAATGGAAAGGCAGAGCCAATACGATTGGATCCAGCTGGCGTCACAGAGCTGGGCTAAGGACAGGAGCTCACCCTGTCTTGTGGGGCCGACTCGGGTCTCAAACCTGGCCTGCTGGTTAACAGGCACAGTGTCTTTGCCACTGGCGCCACCCACAGCCCACTGCTTTATGTTATCAAGTTATAGCAGAGAAAGAGCAAATCTTACCTGCTTCCATTAGCATTCTGGGAGAAGGGGGTACTACGTTTTGCAGGTGCCTCAACCCACGCCATGTAACCTGCCCCTGCCCTTCTCTTCAAAGCCACTGTAGGCAGCTTGAACAATGTGGAGGGATTTCCTCTACATTTCTCTCTCCACCCAGAATGTTTCCAAAGGCAAGGGGAGGAGGGCTGCTTACACAGCACATTGAGGCATCTGCAAAACCTCTCCTCGGAGAATGCTACTCCCTGCTCCATTTTCATTTCTTCCTCAGCATCTTGTGCTAATCCTGTCATGACTTCCTATAACGGCTGCACAGGACATGCTGGGCTCCCCAAATTCCTTCCGATGGAATTAGAGTAGCAGCTCTTGAGGCCAACAGGAGGGCTTACCCCTTTCTCTCACTCCATGTTGCTGCTGCTCTGGCCTCCCCATGCCACCACAGGAAAGGGGGTGAGTTGTGCTTGCCTATGGTGGTTAGGATTGTGCACTAAGAACCCAATTCTATCCAACTTTCCAGTGCTGGTGCTTCAGCAAGAAATCTACCAAGGAAAGCTCTGTGCAATTATTTTATTTTTATTTTTTGTTTGTACTGATTATGCCTGATTTCTCAATATTGCTTCTTTATACAATGGCAGGCAGCAAGCCATAGGTCACTTATGTTTGTTTATTTCTCTGTCCTGAAGGAAGACTGATAATGTAGAAGGTTTCTTATTTTAATTACACTTAATAAAAATACATGGGCACTTTTTAAAAAAAAAATGAAATAAATCTGTACCACTGAAAGCCAAAGCAGAATTTAATACTGGACCTTGGTTGTTTGCAAATTAATATTTTCTTCATTCAGAGGCAGATCAACTTGGAATCAACAATTTTATTAAATGAAGCCCTGAAACCCTGCCAGAAAGCCATCTGATAAATTTCAGTTTGTGGCATTGTGGTGCCAGGAGTATTGGTTGAAATCTGTTCCAATCACATACAAAGCAGAGGATGGAGGTCTAATTTTTGTATTGCATCCAGTGTAGCTAAGGAGGTGCCAAGAGGTTTCCTCAGATTAAAGGGTTGCATTATCCCTTACATTGAATAAATGGGATTCCTCACATCTGTACTAGCCATATTGCTGGTGCAACTCTGGGAAGCTTCTAAGGCTACCCACCAAACCCACCCATTCTTGGACTGAATCATTCCCTTATTCTGCCCTAACTTTCCCTCAAAATGCCCCCTGCCTATCTGTGCCTTCCCACCACCTTCTCCCAGCTCTGAACCACCTGGTGCAACCTTACGTGTGCTGGCAGGGTTGTGG
Source organism: Cryptoblepharus egeriae (assembly GCA_030015325.1). Lineage (NCBI taxonomy): Eukaryota > Metazoa > Chordata > Lepidosauria > Squamata > Scincidae > Cryptoblepharus > Cryptoblepharus egeriae. The sequence goes on from JAREYC010000007.1 coordinate 59,525,946, forward strand.
TTTCTTTCCTATAATACTGGGTAAAGCCTTAGCCATCCCATAGGACTTCTATGATCTGTGTCAGCTATATAGGATATGAGAAACCCATGTAAGTCTGCGTGGATTAGTAGCCGCGTTTAGGATATGGCAGAGTTGGCCTCCACTGACCCCACTCCATTCTTGGGACCTGTCTTCCCCATGTTCCATGACCCTTTACCCAAAAAATTCCATCCCTGTTTCTGAACTTCTCTCCTGCTAATCTTCTCATGCCCTCAAGCTGTCTCATTTGATCTTACTTACTTCTTCCAGCAGCATATATATATACAGTATATTGGCTGTTTGTTTGTTTCCACTGAATTCTAGTTTAATCCTGCTAGAAGCATTATAGTAATAATTTGTAATCAGTTTTTAGATTCCATTGATGTTTCATTTTTTGAAACAGTTTGAATCACCTGACCAAAATTTTTTTTCTTCGCTTCCCCCACCTTATATTTCCCTGCAGGAGTAACCACAGTATTGACTATGACCACTTTAAGCATCAGTGCGCGAAATTCTCTGCCCAAAGTAGCCTATGCCACAGCCATGGACTGGTTTATTGCTGTTTGTTATGCATTTGTATTTTCTGCCTTGATAGAATTTGCCACTGTAAATTACTTCACAAAAAGAGGATGGGCATGGGATGGAAAAAGCGTAGTCAATGATAAGGTGAGTGATAACAAAACATGTTTAAAGTTCCTTCCAGTTCTCAGAAATCAATTTAGCTGCATCTACTTTTGATAGTTTTCTATTACTGAAAAATAATTGAAGTCTTAATATAATATAAAGACAGAGTAGATTAAAGCCAAGGTGAATAGGAAGAGAAGCTGACAGTTTGGGCACACAATTCAGCAGAAATTAAATTGTACATATGGAGCCTTTCTCCATCTGTTTCATCCTGAAGAAACAAATATTGTCCCAAGGCTGTCTACAAATTAAACAATAGTGCATTTATGCCTGTTAAACATCCAAAATAATCTTGGGCAGCATTTCATTATCATCAGCAGTACTTTGTGTGGAAATCAATGAAGCCAAAGTTACTTCCCTGTGAAGAATCTTAATCAGATTTAATCAAACCCGTCTCCCCACAAACCCACGTTTATGCTGACAATCAAAACAGTGCACCCTCTGTAGAAATGATCTGTAACAGGAACATCATGGCTCCTGACTTATGGACATATTTCACTGAGGGCCTCCCACACATGTCTAACAAGATCCTCCAAGGACATCACATGTATGACCAGAACTGCTTTCTGGGAGGTGTTGTGAGGGAGGCACCTACTAAGGCTTTTCAGATGTGAGGGCAGTAACTACAATGTGTCAAATCCATGGGTTCCAAACCTACAGATGAAATGGCCCCCTTTTACAGTGCAATTTGTATTAATGATAATGAATGATCCTTTGTATGAATGATATTGATATTGCAAAAAAGTATATAAATATTAATAAATTGATACCTGGCTTACTAATCATAGCACCCCTCTGACAGATGAGAGAGACAGAATGGACTTAAACTTTTATATCAGAAGGCAACGGCAAAGCTGCATTACATCCTACATAAGAGTTCTGCTCTAGTTTCCTTTCTGAAATGTGGTCGATGAAGAATATTAATAATCAGCTAAATACAGGTAGAGGCTTAATTAGGTAAATATCAGCTTTTAGGGTATGGAAGAACTCAGGCAAAATAAAAAAATAAAAAAGGAAACTGTCACCAAACTTTGTCCCCATAGAACACAAAGGGTGTAAACTGGACATCTTCAGTGGCATTTCAAAATATGTATTCAGCCACTGCTTTAGTTCTGATAATTATATGTGAGAATAAGCATCAGGACACAAAAGCTTTTAAGGAAAAATTCAGAAATTCTCAAAAGGACCCTTGAACATCATGTCAAGACATTTATTCACTGTGCTACTGGATTTATGGCAACATATGCACCCATTGAAAGTGCATTGCTCTGAACAGAGAGGTTCCTTAGGGCGAGTCATCCTTCAGTCCAGCAAAACTTTCAACAAAAGTGAGTAGCAACAGTATGGTTGCTTTTGGAGTTCAGCCATTTTTATTCCAACCAGGGTATAAACAGCATAAAAAAGAAAAGTAAAAACTCACACTACGCTCATGCTAGCAAGAGACCAGAATGCCTTGCAGAAATAAGAGTGTTTTTTTTAATCCTTCCGGGGCCCAACCAGCTGTGACACAGCTCTGCAATTCAGGCTGCAATCCTAATCCCCAGTTAGGCTGGCATAATCCTGGCATAACTCCTGAGCTGGGCTATGGGTGTCACAAAAGTACCATAAAGAAATTCTGTGACACTCCTGGGGAGTGCACCGGCCTCCACACACCACTGCAATAACTGGGAGCAGGTGAGTTGTCGTGGCCTAAACTGGTTAGGATTGCATCCTCATACTTTGCATATTCTTCTTCTTTTTGGATATTTGGTTGCTGGTAGAAGACTAATGATTTCATATTTTACTCCTGACAGCTCTTTTGCTGTGCACATGTGCCAAAGTTTTACAATAAATTGTTAATATTTATTTATTTAAGGAGGAGATATTTACAATTATGCTAATTTTATTGGAAAAGGAAATAGCTAGACCTCTGAGGTCAGAAATATTCAGGCATCCAACAATTGTTCTTGTCACAGAAATACTTTATATTTTCTTGGGAATCTTGATTTTTCACTGCTTTTAAAATATGATAGGCTCTTTTAAGAAGCTGGGCTCTGCTCTAAGTACCAAATTCTTCCATATAGATATAGGACCATCTGATGCCAAAACTGATGTTCTTGTCAAACTTGATAGTGAATAATAGTAACAATTTCATCCACAAAGCTCTAAAGTGGATATGTTCTTGAAATTAAATCGACCTGAAATTGAGATCAAAGGCAGTTTAGCCAACTTTAGTGAACTTGTGTAATTTTATAAACATTGTGAATAGTATTGTGATTTTTTTAACCAAAGGGAGAAGGAAGACAAATAATCAGATTTTTTTATATTAGGCTTTTTTCTTAAACTTACATACAAATTCTATAGGCTAACAAAGCAGTGATTTTGCATAAAATCTTTGTGTAGTAAGTTTGCTATTCTGTCTATACTTGATAAGGAAAATCAGCCCCACACTGCTGCCCCTCAGTGATTATGTTCTCTACAGCTATTCTCTACAGATGTTCTCTTGGCTGTGGCTGATGTTCTCGACAGCTCCAATCTGACAAACTTTGTTTTCCTTCTTGTTTCTGAGCTGCATTGTCAAATAAATTCAGCTATTAATCTTTGGCATATAAATAAATAAATTGGTAAATTTCTCCTGTTTGTCATAGAGTGCTATAATAAAGTTGTAATGTCTTAGTCCATGTCTAATAAAATGCCATCTTTTAACAGAAAAAAGAAAAAGCATCGGTCATTAAGAAAAACAATGCCTATGCAGTTGCCGTTGCCAATTATGCACCAAACATCACCAAGGACTCGGTTCTCCCAACCATTTCTAAGAGCGCAACCACGACTACTTCAGAACCCAACAAGGCCAAGCCAGAGGCCAAACCACAGGAAGCCAAGAAAACCTTCAACAGCGTTAGTAAAATTGACCGGATGTCAAGAATAGTTTTTCCAGTTTTATTTGGTAGTTTCAACTTAGTGTACTGGGCAACATATCTAAACAGGGAACCTGTCTTACATGGGTTTGCTCCATCGCACTAAAACCTTAATTTTATGTCACAGCTGTGTAACACCATTATAATCAGATTGTTTTCCTATGTATAGTACGACTAATAACTGCTAATCTGTGAACCAATGTGTACAGACTGTATATAGATATCTTGTCCGTTTATCTCCAAAGGAGGTGCACAGAGTTTATTCATGGGATCTGTAAACAGATGGCACCCATGACAAATATAGTCTGCTCTCCTATCCATGTGAGTTCTTCTCCTAAACTGGGATTCAAATATGCCGAATTATTTCCATATAACCATATATGGTCCTACATAACTATTTAATAACACTATTTTTTTAATTTAAAGTTTAAGATATTTTTCTATAAAAAATGATTGATTCTACTTTAATGCAAAGAAGCTATCATTTAAAAGAGAGGGATTTTTTAAAAGAAGTAATCTAAATAATTTCTTATGGTAGTAGTGCCCATGTAAATATTATAGATGTCTGGGGAGCTCAAGTATTCTCTTATCTGCAACCATTACGAATGTTAGTTATGTTTAAAAGCTCTTGGAATGTCAGGTGTCATCATTCCGTACTTTGAAGTTACTGTTGAATGACTAATTGTTTGGTTTGGTCAGTGCTTTGCTGTTGGAGCAAAAACAATTGGTTCTGTCAGTAAAAGGAAAGCATAGCTTCAGTGCGGGGTTAAGATTGCAAACCTATGCACACTTACCTGAAAGTAACCTCCCTTGATTATAACAGGACTTCTGCGTAGCCCTGCATAGGATTGGGCTATAAGTGCGTAACCAGACTACTGCTGCTCCAGTGAGGATTTCTTTTTTTCTGTTTAGTGAAGGAGGGTTGTACAAGAGCATTGGTGCCCCAACAATCAAGGGAGTTGGAACTGAACCAATCACATTGCACTCGAGTAAAAAATCAATAGTGGTCCTAGACACGGGACAATAAATTATTTAAATTCAACATGCAATACTCAATCCCTGGCACTCTTTGATCAATAATATTCAAGGAGTCTTTAAAATAAATGTTCTTCTGCCTCTATCAAATGCCCAGCATGTTTTGAATCGTGTAATCCTTTCTCAAGGTTAATTTAAAACTATAAATATATGATTAGTACAAACATTTTGAGGAGCAGTGTTGATTAATGATGAAGACCTTGTGCATCATTTACTTGGTGTACTCCAGTGGTGGGCACCAGCAGGTTCGCACCTACTCTATAGAACCGGTTCTTAACAAGAGATAGTACATATAAAGTTTAAAAACAGCCATTTAAAAGTGGCTGCCAGATGGACAGAGAACCGGTTCTTAATTTCTTTGAAGCCCATCACTGGTGTACTCCCTAGGTTTTCTACAGTAAACCTCACCTGATTCCTCATACATGGCATTCTAAGAGCTTGTTCGTCCCTGAAAAAGTTCAAGTAGGTGCAAAGAGAAAGAAGTTCTTGTCTAGCAAGTGAGACAAAACACATTCAGATAGTATGCTCCTTTTTGCTGCAGTGGTACAAATCAGAACTTGCTTGTAAATAAATGTTCAGGATCAGGGATGTAAATAGTGAACAGAAGGGGTCAAATCAGTTGTTGCTTTAATTAGTAAATACAGAAAGTCCTCAACTTACAAACGAGTTTCATTCCAGAACCTCATTAGTAAGTGGAAATGTTTGTAAGGTCAACACAATAAGCGTCATTGCACTGATGTCAATGCAGGGGATGTTCGTATGTATGAACTTTTACATCTTGAATGCTTATGAGTTGAGGACTCACTGTATATGGTAGGGGAAGTTTCTTTAAGTATAGGTAGATTTCTCCTTATCTGGACATCATAAATACAGACTATTCTGAAATTCAGACATTTTGTTCCCTTCTCCAGTGTGAACAGGGCTTGTGCTCTTTCCCACATACTCGTACAATGCAGGTCTCTATTCTTTAGTGTGTACCTACATGGACATGCTGTAAATGGTCAAAGAGCTCACCAGACAGTAACAGTGAAAAAGCAAGTATTTCTCTATATGCAGTTACTCTGAAGTCCAGGCAAATCCAAAATTCCCTTCCCAAGAGGTCCAGATAAGGGATACTCAACCTGTATAATAAATGCTGGATTTTTCAAGGGAGCAGCCTGTTCACATGTGCATGTTCATTGTTACACTTGATTTCTGTGCACATGATGGCTTGCAGCCGAATGTACAAACTGATTTAACCGAGGAGAATAGAGTTAGATCCAAGGTGCCTTTTTGCATGTGGGGGATGTCTTCCACTCCTGGAAAAATTGTTTTACACCTTGTGCTAGAGCATTGCACAAGAAAGGTAAAATTAAGTCCAAAGATGTTCTTTAGTTTGTGTGGCTCTCTTGTGCAAGCACTTTTACAAACAGAAGCACAAAAGCCCTTTTAGAATCTACCAGTTGTAGCGCTGTGGAAACTGCTACTGCTAACAGTTGTTTGGATCCAATTGATAGTGTGTGAGATAATAGAAGGAAACTTTTGACTATGGTAATGTCGTGGTATTGGGCCATTCACCAAATGCAAATCACACATCCTTCAACTGGCAAGCCTAGTTCCTTAGAGCTGATTCATAAAATATAAATTTGAGGTATGGGGTGGCTCCACTGAGAAATTACAGAGACTGGAAACAGTAGAAATTTAGAAAATTAGACATATAGCTCAGTGACGGAAAGTATGCTTGCCAGGGAAAAGTTCCTGATTCCATTCCTGGTATTTTCTGGAAGGGTTGGGAAAGAGCCTTATCTAAAGGGTTGGAAAGACCCCTGCAGAGCCCCTAATGATCCTTGTAGACAATATTGATCTAGACCATAGCTTCATATATTCACAGATATGTGATTTGTGCATGGCCCATATGAACAATTTGCTACTCAAATGCCCGTGAACAGCGAGAGTCCTGGCTGCAGTTTGACAGGCTTCGTTAGGAGTAAATTGCACACTGCAGCCTTTCACTCAATGCTTCTCAATATCTCGTCTTATGAATTGAAACTTTATATAACTTTTACCAGAAAAAAAGATGTTCAGGATTAGATTTATGGATATAAAAGAATAATAATTTCCATATACTTTTTCTTCTAAATTTTGCTGAAATCTGGTTTAAAAGACTTCCTTAACATTACAGCTCGTATAACCTAATCATCCACAGATTTTCCACCCATGGTTTTATCTCAACAGGGTGAAAGGTGCCCTATAAATTAAAATTTTAAAAGTTGTTTAACAATAGTCTTGTTAATGCGGGAGGCAGGAGGTGGCAGCTGGCAGACAATCATTCTCTCTCCTGGTGCTTAGAACGGCTTCAGTCCAAGGCAATGAGCCTCTCTTCCCCCTGACCAAATGAAAGAATGAAAAGTGGAAGTGATACCACCTGGCTATGGATCATTTCACCTGCTGTACTCCTGGTGAAAGGGGGTGTCCCTGCTTCAGAGTGAAGTTCATTGAAATGCCTAGAAAAAGGGGAGGGGGAGAGAGAGATTATCTGTCTACTATCCTGCATTACAATAGCAAGCATGGCTGTTTTTAAATTGCTGAGCAAAAGAACACTGTTTTTTAAATGGATTTCCTTTAATGTGATATTTTTGGATCCATGTGCGTTCTGGGAATTGAACCCTCGTGGATACTGAGATTCAATCTGTATTCGCGTGTCCACAACTGGAAATGGTGTTTTGCAATTTCAGTTTCATGAGGTTTGTCCTCATGGTTAAGGATTTTCACTGCTTTTGTAAATTGCAACTTTACATTTTGCTGGCATAAATTTACAACTTTATATATTAGAAAATGATTTTGCTAAGAGGTAGCCATTTTTTAAAAAAATTTCTTCTGTGCTTCATCAGTAGTCAAATGCAAATGGAAAGAAAACTGGATACTCTATTTGCAATTTTTGTATATTTACTACTGATCAATCAACTATTTCTCATGGAACATTTGCAAATGTTCCTTATGTCTCCAAATGCCCCCTGTAAATCATGATTCTGCAAATAATTGTATACTGTATTTAGATTTTAATAATACTTGGCCAATCAAAAGTATTTTGATTCATATACATATTAGCAGTTATTAGTTGACCTTTTAAAAAAGAGATACACCTTTACAGCGGTGTCTTTATAGTAGAAACATATGTAGTCGTATAGTGTCATTTATTGAAGTTTTGTACAGTACTTGAGTATAGTGCATAAACTAGATATTGCAAAAGTTTAACACTGTATAAATATTTCTAAAACAAATTTTAAAATTACCTTAAGATGTGGAAACTCACACATACACAAAATCAAAAAATTTCATTTGCTGTTTTATTTTTCAGTATTTTCTTTGTTCCATTAAATGTGATTTTGGACTTCGCATGACATATATTGATGGCAAGGTCACAAATGCATTTTACTGGTTATAACAAAAGAGATAAAAGAGCTCTTCTGATATAGGGATCTATTAAAGTATTTCATACAGTTGGGAAAGGCTGGAAAGATGAAACATTAATTCCCCATGGTGTATTCCTCTAATCCCTTTTAATAAATCAATCCTTATTCATAAACAGGAATTGACAAATGAGCACTTTATTTGAAACACTGCTATAGAAAAATCCTTATTTTCATATCTCTTTATATATATATATAATATAGATCTTCTGTGTGATACAGAAATGCTTGTGTAATAGTGTGATAAAATTGTATAAGGTTTGAAGGTGAGCAATAAAAAAGTTCTATATGATATAGATATACATATACAAAAATGTTTTATTTGTAAATTATAAATTGTCCCTTTAATGCTACACTGTCCAGGTACAAATAAATATATAAATATGTATATATGTAAAGCACTTGTAAATATCAGTAATGTAGAAAGTTTCCTTCAGTTTTATCTTTGTTTTTGGCAAAGGGCTCAGATAGCATCATTTTAATGCAGGGCCCATCTCATTGACTCTTGACCTTTCCTATTCAAGCATTACCTTTTGGAGAGACTTCTCAACCTGATATTAGTATCCACCCTCATAGTTGATACTCGTGGAATGAAAACACCAAATTAAGACTGAGGCTAGCCACATTTTATGGTAATGAAGTACAGGTGGTACCTCAGTACTGTTTTTGCCCTTACATTCAATGTAGAATCCTCCAGAAGGTTCTGGTTGGGCTGAACATGGGTCCAAGCAATCATGTTGAGCCAAATTCATGAATGGAAAATCCACAGATAAAAAGGTGCAACTGTATCTCTCAATCTGATTTTAAAGGCCTCTTTCTTTCCAGAGGCAGATCAAGTCTTTAGGGTGGTATCATATCATATTCAAGCAAAGTGATACAGCCAAATCATTTGCTACATTCTCAAATCATGAAATATGAAAGGCACACGTGACAAGCCAGAGTCAAGAAAGGTTGAGACATCTCCCAAGTACGTTTTACTTGAACCTTTGTGGATCTGTAATGTATGGCTCTCTGCTACAAGCCACCATGTGCTCATCGTGTTAATTTTTCATGGGAATTGACTGCTCTCAGTACTGCAACTATTGAGTCCTTATATAAGGAGAAGGATTATATTTTGCATCCTAGGTGTTTTCTTGAAGCCTTCTTGAAATTGAGGCAAACCACTGAGAGATTTCTCCCTTAAACAACATAAATCAGAATTCATTTCTTCAAGAAATTGGAGAAGTGGGTAAGTTTAAAACTATATTTGGTTATTCAGCAGGGCATGTGTTCTTCAGAGCAACAGACTTATAAAATAGACATAACTTATAAAATAGACATAACAATCAAGACATTTCTGTTCTTCCAAATAATGTAATATATGTGCATAATTTAAGTCCTGCCCATGGATAACTGGACAAATGGCCTGTCCTGGCCTCAGTACAGTTACTGGATCTTTGGGGGGCAAGGCAAAAGCCAAAGCCAAAAATATATATTCTAAAGCAACCAGTTAGTACCTTCTTTCCTACATCTAGACTTGTGTTAACGGTTAGGCTGCAATTCTACACATGCTTGCCTTGGACCGGAGTAAGAATAAGTATAGTGAACATTTCCAGGTAAGCATGCATAAGATCAGGCTGCATGCATACATCACATATGTTCTATTACAGATGCTTGCAGTAGTTTGTTTCACTTAGATCCACTCCTTCTTGTTTAAATAAATGAGGTGGTTGTTTGTTGTTTAGTAAAAGCATACCTCAAAGTCAAATTCTTGCCTCAAAAACTGTATATTAATGCATGCATTCGGAAGATGTGGGTAGCTGTGGTGGTAGCACAAGGATGGCTGCAGAAGTTGTGTTGCATTTGTAACTACTAGTTACAAAGCAACTAATGTTAAGTCCACCCTGTGCTGCAACCTGTTAATGGCATTTTTACTGATTATTGCTTAACATCAGGTGGACAGTTGCATTGATATTGCTGACACTATTAATGTCTAGCAAATAAGTTAAATAGTAATTTTACTGGTTATTTCTTGATGAAGGACGGTTCTTAGCTGATTTGCTGTTTTCACTCTGCACCCAATTGCATGCCATAAAAGCAGGAGAAGAGGTGGTATAATAAAGCTGTCATTGCCCAAGGTGTACAGTACACACTTAGTGGTGTGTGTCCCCATATCTGTGGATCCCATGTCTATCGTTCTCAAAATTCTCCTGCTGCGCTCATGACTCTGTTTGCAAACACTTTGCAAAAGGATCCTTCCGCTGATGGGATTCAAATAAATTAACAACCGGTTCTATACCTGTTATATAGAGTAGGTGCGAACCTGCTGGAGCCCATCACTGGATCCTTCTCTCCTTTTGCTATGAAACTCTTTGGAAAAGGAAGCAGAAAAGCAGACTTGTGGATGCAAAAGAAATGCTAGAGGAACCTAGCGTCTTTTCTACTAGAGGAACACTGGAGTAGGCAACAGTGAAAACGCTAGCAGGAAGCAGAGTGTGTCTACTACAACTACTTCCACATCCTATTAGCATTCTCACTAATGTTCCTCTAGCACAATGGTTCTTGAGCATTTCAGCTCGGGACCCCTTTGGAGAATAAAAATCTGTCTGTGACCCCTTGGAAATGATTTCATCAACCTGTAAATGATATGGTCAGTAGTGACATCCAACATTACTGTTATGCCATAGCTTCTCCGTGTCTCCTCAGGAGTAAGTCCCATTATGTTCAATGAGACTTATTCCCAGGAAAATGTGATTGTAGCCTGAGTGCCTCTTTCCAGGATGGTGAAACCTGGCTTTTCATGACCCCCCCCCACTTTGAAAACTACTACAAGTCTAGGTTCCATATTGATTACTTTTCCATCATGTTCCAAAGCAAAGAGGGAGAAAAAGCTGTAAATGCTTTCCAAAAGAAAAAAATAAGGAAAGATTAGTCACGTGTACAATTGGAGAGTTGAGTAGGGTTTGCTTCTATCTGTGGTCTTGCATATCCACAGTGGCAGCAGAAACTTCTCTCCCCACAGATATCCCAGCAGTATCCTCATGGATACTGGGGAATGAATATTGATTTTTGGATACTCTTATTTCCGATCATACAATTTTTCTTCCAAATATTGTTAATGCTATGAAAATCTGCCTGCAGAGGTAATCATACAGTGAGTGTGCACACTGTGTGCACTGAAGGCTATATCATATCATCAAATTTGGGGAACATGGGAGAAAGCGGATCATCTATTTCTAGCCAATTTAGCTTTTGTGATGCAACTTTGCCACATCTGGCCATGATAGTTGTAGCCATGGAACAGAAGCCTCTGTTCACCTGTTCTGACAGTACAGAATAGGTCAGGCCCCTTGTTTCTATTCTGGCTGAGATACCATAATAATGACCTGTTTCTAACTGCTTCATTGTAAGTGTGGCATCGTATAGAACTCAGACTGTCATGTCCTCAGACTAGCAGTTTCATACTAAATTTAATCCTTTTCTACCCACTGTCCTGATATTCTGATTTATTTCAAACAAAAAAATTGAAAATTCACTAATTTTAAAGATTGCTGTATAAGTGCGTATGAAATTAACAATTTAAATAAGTGCACTATTAAATAAGCATATTTTTCATTTTGCTTGTCAGTCTTTTTTAGCATTTGGGCATGACATCTGATTTTAATAGAAAAATGTAAGGACTTCAATAGTAAAATAGGCAATATGTCATTAATAGTCATTGTCATTCTGTAAGTGTTGTTCGCCATTTATTGTTGTTGTTGGAGTTTTGGGCAGGACCTAGTAACCAAAAAATACAATAAGGGTACAGTCACCCATATTTCTGCCAAACAAAGAAACGGTGGCTGTGGAGTAGTCCATTCATAGCAACATTGGTGATGTATGACTCTTGGACTGCAATCCTAAAGACACTTTCCTGGGAATAAGACCCACTGAACACAATGGGGCTCACTTTTGAGTGGACATGGTTAGGATTGTGCTCTAAACAATAGGTATCTTGGATTCACTTAGTTGCTTCCAAGGGGTACTGGCTGCAATCCTAAACATACTTACCTGGGAGTAAGCCTCACTGATTATAATGGGACTTCCTTGCAAGTATCCCTATATAGGATAGAGCTCTATGTTATGAAAGTGCATTTGGGTTTTGATCACTGTAAAACTTACTACAATTGGCTATAAAATGAAGTGTTTCCATTTTGACTAAGGAAGGAATTGAGAATAGTTTTCAGTGTGTTTATTTCTTGGTGTAATATTAAGTGCACAAAGATTTGCAAGAATAAGCTGTGCAGTTGATAGGTTTATTAGCCATTGGATCTTCTGTGTTATTTTCAGTCTTCAAAGAATTCAGGTGCTAAGAATGGTGTTTACCTTCCCTTTTGCATGTGTAGGACTGCATCCAGAAGGACAATCCAGAAAAGGAAACTTGTTCCTACACACAAGTCATCCTTTCTGTTTTAGGACATAAATATACAATGAATCAGCGACTAACGTTGGGAAGGAGAAGGGTGGAAGTTATATGATGGATGAATGGCAATTCAATCCTATAGCGCCTGGTGCTGGTGACTACTGCCTTATGGCTGTCATAAATTGCTGAAGGCATGCATTGCATTGCCACAAGTGGACAGGCTGAAGCAGCCTCTAGGGCTGATAATCTACTATGTCAGGTAGGTTGGTGTGAAAGGTGGGATATAGCATGGGGGAGTGGAACTGCAGTGGGCAGGACAGGGCAGTGACAGGCAGGAGAATATTCAGACCTAGGATGTGGATAGGTTCAGTGGAAACCAAACCTTTAATCCCCTTCTCAGACCTAATCTACCTGCCTAGCTCAATATGGTCTTGCTCAGTGATGGGATTCAAAGAAATTAACAACTGGTTTTATGCCCATCTGGTAGCCACTTTTAAATGGCGTTTTTAAAAACTGTATATGTCCGATCTCTTGTTAACAACTGGTTCTATAGAGTAGGTTCGAACCTGTTGGAGCCCTCCACTGGTCTTGCTCCAGCCATCAAGCTGTCAATGGTCTGAAATAACCCATAATGGCTGCTGGGATTACCCAAATGTTTCTCTGCCCTGAGATGAACTCCAGAGGGCAAAACCCTTCATGGGATACAGTGGTAGATGTGTTGGCACAACTACACCACACCACAGTGAGTTAGTTGCGATTTGAATGTGACTCTACTAGGGAACATTAATGAGATAATTCATCAACTATGAGTCCATGGAGGAATGTTACTGGGATTATTCCGCTGATGTGCACACCATAGAATAAAATTGTATGATTTCTTTTTTCTGTATTTATACGGTAAAATTGGACTCCAGCAGTTATTTAAGTTGAAAGCGTACATTTTAAAGTTAGGACATTTTAGCTTCAACCACTCTTAATGGCACATGATTTAATATCCTAATGAAATTACAGTACAGATTATGATATATATTTTTACTGACAAAAAGGAGCTGAACTGTTTTGTGCTGTTGACTGGAAAATACCCTTGTTGTTACAAATTTAGCTTGTTTGCAGTTAAATGTTCTTCGCTGGCAGTGCAAACCTATGCATGTCTACTCAGAAACTTTCCATGAGGTAATCTTGTATAGGATGGCAACCTTAATCTTCCATTTCATTTTTGCCCAAACTAGATATTTTGTCAGAAATTTAGAGAAATGAAATATAGCACATAGTTAAATCTGATCTCCTTTTTTGATCGGGTTACAAGCTTATTGGACAATGGCAATGCTGTGGATGTCATTTATCTTGACTTCAGCAAAGCATTTGACAAGGTCCCACATGACATTTTAATTGGGAAGTTGGAAAAATATGGGCTAGACAGGGCAATTGTTAGGTGGATCTGCAACTGGCTCGATGGCCGCACTAAAAGGGTTTTAGTAAATGGTTCTGTGTCAACCTGGAGATTGGTTCCAAGTGGAGTACACCAAGGCTCTGTCTTGGGTCCAGTCCTCTTTAACATTTTTATCAATGACTTGGAGGAAGGGGCACGGGGGAGCCTGATCAAATTTGCAGATGACACCAAGCTGGGAGGAGTAGCAAACACAACAGAAGGCAGGAGAAACCTCCAGGAGGATCTGGATAAACTGGAATCCTGGGCTGTAACAAATAGAATGAATTTCAACAGGGAGAAGTGCAAGGTTCTGCACTTGGGCAATAAAAACCAAAAATACAGGTATAAAATGGGGGATACTTGGCTTGGCAGCACAACATGTGAGCGGGATCTTGGAGTCGCCGTGGATCACAAGCTGAACATGAGTCAGCAGTGTGATGTGTCTGCAAAGAAGGCAAATGCCATTTTAGGCTGCATTAAGAGGACTGTAGCTTCCAAGTCGCGAGACGTTATAGTTCCTCTTTATTCAGCATTGGTCAGACCTCACCTTGAGTACTGTGTTCAGTTCTGGGCACCTCACTTGAAGAAAGATGCAGCCAAACTGGAGCAAGTCCAGAGGAGAGCGACAAGAATGATCAGTGGGATGGAAGGGAAGCCCTACGAGGAAAGGTTGGGGGAACTTGGGATGTTCAGCCTGGAGAAGAGGAGGCTGAGAGAGACATGATTGCCCTCTTCAGATACCTGAAGGGCTGTCATAGGGAGGAAGGGGCTCATTTGTTCATAGCTGCTTCTGAAAGCAGAACTAGAACCAATGGGTACAAACTGCAAGAGAGGAGATTCCGGTTGGATATCCGGAAAAAATTCCTGACGGTTCGGGTGGTTCAGCAGTGGAACAGATTGCCAAGGGAGGTGGTGGACTCTCCCTCACTAGGGATCTTTAAGCAGAGGCTCGACGAGCACCTGTCGGGGATGCTCTTGGGGGATTTCCTGCTGCAGGCAGGAGGTTGGACTAGATGACCTACTAGGTCCCTTCCAACTCTATGATTCTATGATTCTATGATCTAGCACAAGATTACAGTAAATCTGTTGCTGTAATCTTGAAATGCTTCATTTAAATTTTTACTAGAAACCCGCTGCCATGTTGCATGAAAATATTGCCTTGTGCAAAGGACATTTTAGTGCTAAACTTGGAGACAGGAGTTGTCCTCCTGAAGTTTAAGTAAAGGATACTTGATGGATTAATGGCGCTCCTGTGCACATGAAAAAAATGGCACCTCTCTTGCATCTACAAGTGTTGCCACTTTTTGAATTTTGCGCCTGTGTCAA
This sequence comes from Cryptoblepharus egeriae, assembly GCA_030015325.1. Classification (NCBI taxonomy): domain Eukaryota; kingdom Metazoa; phylum Chordata; class Lepidosauria; order Squamata; family Scincidae; genus Cryptoblepharus; species Cryptoblepharus egeriae. The sequence continues at coordinate 59,541,165 of JAREYC010000007.1, forward strand.
AGTGACTGCTAGTACTGACTTTTGGGTGACATATTGTGGCATTATTTTGTACATGGATTTCATAGGATGCAACTATATAAGTCAGCAGCAGCTAAAATTGCAGTCAGACCAATTTTCAATAGATAGTCAAGGACCAGATTTTGGAGTTCCTGATGCAGATTCCTGTTTCTTTACAGCCCAATCCTAACTTGCACTGGAACAGGCAAGCTGACTGTATCCAGAGCAGGTTTGGAGGCTATGGGCACAATCCTAACCATGTCTACTCAGACATAAGCCCCATTGTGTTCAATGGGTCTTACTCCCAGGAAAGTGTCTTTAGGATTGCAGCCTATGGCACAATTTGGAGTAAGGAAATATTTATCACATAACAACCATCCCTATGGAACTACTCATATTAGAGCCAGTGAAATTGCTGCACTAATTCCAGGCAGTCTGGTGTAATTCCAAGTAGCTGGGAGGTGGTTGGATCCAGCCTGTGTTGCTCAGGCCAGTCCCAACCCCTCCAGGCTTAACCTAACCCTCCCACATACGTACCCCCTTTCTGCCCTCCTTCCATCCTCTTCCTTCCCTAGACTGACACAAACTTTCCCAGCCAACTTAATCTATTTCCAGTATAACCTTAACCAGTCCAGATCTACCATTGAGAGGCCAGCATGTGTCCTCATACCTGCCTACATGGCTCACAAAGAGGCGCGAAGACATCTGCAGCTCTGGATTGCACTCTAAATCACTGGTGACTGAAAGAAGTTTAGAAATACAACAAATGTCACAACTACCAATTATTTTTCAGCCCTTCGGTGTCAGGTTTTACAACCTCCTGCAACAAACAATTGCAATATTAGGACTAAATACTTTTTTAATGAGATGTCTGATGTTTTAGGTGCACCTCTTTTAACAGAACCAATATGTGTTAGAAAATATGTATTTTATAGTTGTACATTGAGAGAGCTGAAATTGGCTACAGTTCTCTACCAAGTAGGTTCTACCAAGGATTCTTTTTGAGTACCATATGACCACAAGGCCATCTTCAGGTTTCAGGTGGCCCTTGGCAGAATTGCCTCCTTGTCCATCCTCCAACCTAGATCATGGTGAGCCTTTATGTTTGTGAATGAAATGAAGGAGAGGAGACAATGATTGACAGCCTAATCAAATTTTCCCCCTTTGCCAATGGAGCAATACCATTACATCCTGTAATGTATTGTACATCCTGTACAGCCTAGATCTTCTGTAATGCCTGACCGTTGCCTAGATCTTCTCTGGATCAGGAAACAATTGTCTAGGAAAGGGGCTTAGATTTAGTGGCCTCAATGCCACAAAATTCATCCCATTCCTGGATTTGATCCACCCCTTTCATTGCCCCATTTAGCCCCCCTTCTCTCCCTTTTCATCCTCCCTCACCTCATCCCATCTCCCCTGCCAGCCTACCTGCATCTGCACATCCCAGGATAATCCTGTAACACTCACAGGAAGGCTCTGGTTTCCTGCCTATCCTTTGTGGGGTGTAGACAGCACTGTCTGAACAAGTTTTCCACCAGCATTAGATCCTAATAGGTTATGGCTGTGACTCAGCTGAGTACAAGGGCTATGGGTACAGAGGTAATCTCACTGATTTGTTAATTGACCCTTCTCAGGGCTTTGGGTCACCAGCAAGTTTCCAACAAAACCAACATTAGTATGGCACTTGTTCTTCAAGCTACAGGACAGTATTCGGGAAAAATCGTCTGCTGTGCGATGAAGCTTTAGGACATAAATACGAGAATTTATATTTTTATTTGAAGATTTATATTTTATTTATTTATTTATTTATTTATTTATTTATTTATTTATTTAATTTATATCCCGCCTTTCCTCACCTGCAAGACGGAGCTCAAGGCGGCTAACATCAGAAAAATAAAACACCATTAAAATAGATCATGAATAGAGATTAAAATATAATTAAAATACAATTAGATTAAAAAACTGAGAATAATTAAAACAAACTAAAAAAATTTGTTAAAAACAATAAAATAGAACATAGCAACCTCTAAAATAGCCCGCAACCTCTGCCCCATTTAAAAAGCTTTTTTAAAATAAAAGGTTTTAAGGCTCCGCCTGAAGCTCTGTATTGAGGGAGCTTTCCTCACTTTTAAGTTCTAAGTTCTATATTTATATATAATCAGAGTTATACTGTGAAGCAGTTAAGAATGTTTATATCTTGGAGCCAAATCTTGAGCTCTCACCAACAGTGGATGTTTCAAATGTGCTATAAAGCATATTTGCAGGTGTTGGTCCAGCACCAATAGGCACTGCGCTAGCACCAGTTCTCAGTGTCGGTGGCCCACAGCTCAGCTGTCATGCAGACACTGGAAAGCGGAGAGGTGAATGGGACATAGGAGGATGTGATCAGGAATGGGGGAAGGAGGAGTGTCAGGAGCAGTAAGTTGGCCCTTGAAGGACAGGACCAGTGGAACTCAGCTCCACTGGATCCTGTTTTCCATGTGGAGCCTCGCAATGTGATATGGAAGCTCTTGATTCTGTGTTAGCACTAGTACTGCTGCAGAATTCAATATGGGGCAACTTCTTTTAAATCCCCTTCTCTTAAGTAGCTCCCTATAGAATCCTGTAGCATTCAGCATACCGCAGAAGCAATTTCACCGCCATGGGAGTCCTGGCACTACAGGCAGTTTAGGATACGGCTGTGGTATTATTCTGGGCTGAGAGAAGTATATGTTGTGGTTTTTATAAAAAGGTAGAGGAACACTTGTAATGTGAACTTGAGCAGAAAGTAATGAATATTTCAGTTGAATGCAAAAGGCTGAAATGCTTAAAAATAAGAAATGTTCTGAAAAAATAAATTGTTATTTTTGTTTGCAAAAAATAAAATGGTGGTTGGAAGTTTACTTGTGGAAAGATTGTACTTGGGAGAAACTAGGGTCAGAGTCTTCAAACAAGGGAAAAGGTTGAATCATGTAGAGCATTTTCTCTCAAAAGCCTTATAATAACAAACCCGACCACATTTACTTCGAAGTATTCATGTTAAAGTGAATAAGGTTTCACCACAGTAGGTGAGTTGTGGATGTGGTCACCATGTCTTCCATTGGAACACTATTAATTTGCCCTTAATAATGTTCCAATTTCTTTAAGTATGCTTTTAATTTACCTTATTATCTGTATGTCTGAGAGTTTTAAACCTAATCTCACATATCTGATCATCTGAAAATTATTTTAGGACTAGATTTTTTAAAAATCTGGAGCTGACATTTGTGTTTATATGAGGTTTATTGACAGTATCATCTGAAAATAAAAAAATTAGTTATCGGCAAGGTTAAATATCTATAGGACAGTATGGAAAGCTACTATGCAAATAAATTGCCACATCTGTGTGAGTTGGTTGGTTTATACGCATCTCAGTGTATGAATGATTGCTCATATGCATGGCTGCATATATGCAGAGGGTCCCACTTTCTCCCGCCCTCCTCCCCATCTCTACTGCCTGGTGGTTCGGACTATCTGCTGGGCAGTTGAATGCAAGCCAAGCATGGGAGCTGGTACAGCATGTGCTCACATTAGGCTAGCTCCAACGTTGGGCCAGAACTTAGCCCCACAAAATGTGCTTCACAACACATTTGTGACAGTATGTGCTGGCAGTGAGCCAGCCCACATTGCATTGGATTGGGCCCTAAGTCTTTTTTTAATACAAAAACTTACTTCTGAGTAAGATAAATTACACTGTATCCAAGCACCTCTATAGATGAAAGTTCCATTTTGTGGTGTTGCCTCTGTAGTGGCTCAAATTCACACAAGCAAGATGTTACTTGATGTTGCAGTAATCAGGTGTGTTCAAACATTCCCAGAAGTGCATCTTTTTTGAATTACATGATTTTTCCAGTAGTAAGATCTTTTAAGCAATTTTAGGACTTATTTGTGCTGAAATTTTTTTTTTTTCAAATATTCATAGCACTTGATTCTCCATCAAGTGATTCGACCAGGCAGAGCCCCCTGAATGCACAGTTTGAGTTTATGGACCCCTGGCTTCAGTTCTCTAGTTGGGTACATAGACACGCTTCCTACTGTTCAATGGGCTTCATTACTGGATCCTTCAAAAGCCCTGCCATTCTCAGATATAGTAATATATGCTGTTACTTTCCATGCGACTTTTAGCCATGATCGGCCAAAGCAGATTTGTGCCATGATATCATACCGCAGAAAGAGCCTTCAGACAAAATTTTCCTTCCAGTTGTAATCAAAGGAACAGATCCTGTTTTATTTTTTGTTAAACCACTTGCATTCTTGAAGTTTAATAAAATAAACTCAATTACCATAACTCTTGCTCACATCCGTTTTCATTGTGTTTTATTGTACAGGTGTAAGTTTAGCGATGCAATGACATTGCTGTGTATTGCAGCTTGATATGATACTTCTGAAATGTATTGTAAAGATACATTTTTGAAAATATGCAAGATGGTGTGTAGCACTTTCCTGGTACACAGGTATATTACATTTATAGATACTGTACATCTGGTTCCGGAACTTATGTTTTCTCATACATGTCAAAATATTAACTGCTTAATATTGCATAACTCTGAAGCTTGCAGTTGGGCTGCAGCTCATGCAATTGGTGGTCAAAGTGTTTCGGATTGCATTGAATTAAATTTTGTTGAGGCTATTTCTTTAAAGAGCTTCCATAAACGCCAGTGTGTTTATTTCTGTCTGTCCTCTTTTTTAAGGTAAGGGGGAAAAAAACGGAATTGCTTTGGTACTTTGCTTCTAACAATTTTCCTTTAAAAGATCATGTTAGCGGTATTGTATTTGCAGTATTTAGCTTTTTAGCACAGAACACAATAGGGTATTTTACATTTATTCCTTGAAGAAATACACATGTATAGTGTGCACATCCTCTGCACCAGTAGTTGAGAGAAAGAAAATCAACTGCTATAGAAAATATAGCCACTTTATGGGAAATAGTTTGATGACACTTCTGTTCAACTGATTGCACTAATTACTAATTTTCACTTGCCTTTACTAAAAACAAGATTAAATCTAATATAAAGTAATGGTTACTAGTCGTTCCATATTTAAATCAATAAAACACATCTAAAGCATTCACCGCAGTTCTCTGGAACTTGTGATCCACCAAGCCAAAAATAATGCACCAACCACATAATTCTTGAGGTGCCAGATGTTGACAACCCATTGTTTATTTCAGTCCTCCTTAATCAGCAAAAACATGTTTACTGAGACTCATGCGCATGGCTAGGGTTGGTTTGATGCATCACGGGTTATGCAAGCTAGGTTTACAGCCAGATGTGTTGTGGTATGTAATCTTAATTTGGAAACACAAGCGTAATCTCATCTGGACATCAACCGTGCCAGTGAAATGGCAGTGTAGTCTGACTTTTCCAACACGATACAACTGGCATACCAACCTAAGTAGGGCAAACGCACCATAGATCCACCACTGCTACCTGGACATCTAGGAGCGGTGATGGATCTATGGGAACTCCTAAGCTGTCAAACTGTCTAGCATTGCTTTTGACTAAGGAACAATGAATTATTTGACTAAAGAAAGGGGAACCTCATTAAACAATTGCACAATAAGAATCTGCATGATAAATGTAGTCTGTGATTTTGAACATTGATGTCATTAAACACATCTCTGGGTGGCAGTTCACTTTTTTAGTGTTCAATAGTCATGGAGAAAACAAAAGGGGGATTATAATATTCTGTAATTTGTGACCTTGTTTAGCAGGGGAAAATTAAAGTTATTGTTTTCATGAAAGTGTAAAAGAAATTATTTGACCAATGTTTGAATGTGTCACTTTGCTTGCTGTTAAAGAATATTTATTAACCCCCTTGCAAAATATTGCTTACCATTATACTTTTTGGTACTTATTAAAATTTAATTTAAATATAAATTGGTTTGTTGGTTTGTTTTGGTTTGGTGGTGGTTCCACGTAACATCTGTCTTTGTTCCATAAAAAAGAAAATGATGTAATGAAAAAGTATATCACAGATATACAAACATCTGTGGGATGGAAGGAAATAGGATTTCATTTAATTTTTGTCCTACACATTTGTTCTCATATTCAATATAAAGCAGTATTTGTGTGGTGCTCATTAACTGACTATCAGTCCAATTCTAGACTCCCCACAGTGATGCAATGGTAACAACATGGCGTCTGCTCTGCAGGGAATTTTGGCCTCCAGGGACCTCCTCGGGGAAAGAAACATATGCTCCTTCCCCCTGGGTAGGGAAAAAATCTTTGATTTTATTATGTGTATGAAATTCATTATTTTTTCAGCTTTGAGCTAAGTAAATTTCCATCCAACAGGTAATTAGTAGGCTACTTAAAACTTGTTTCAAGGCAATCTTCAATAATTAATTAAAAGTAATGTGCTAATATTTGTAGCAATGAAGAAATCAGATTTGTTTTGAACTGAAAAGAATAATGATCCAATTCTATACTTAATAGCAAGCCTTTTCCACTGGCATTGAGTACATAAAGAAGTCAATGCCGGTCATAAAAGGTGCTCCAATAGTATACCTTTTAGACCACCAGGAGGAAGTCCTGAATTTTCTTGCCTGTAGGTTGAGGAAAACCATGTAGGGGAGAGGAGAACCGGGTGGTGAAACTGGGAAGAAAGAGGACAGGATAGATTGATTAGGGCCAGAAAGAGCAGCCAGTGATCCTGTCCCCTTCCCAGCCCTGATCCTATTTAGTTAACCGCTGCAGTGCAGCAAGAGTAGATCTCCCTATGCTGCACAGATTTATCCCCTGAGAAGACAACCACAACTACCAGCCCCCCACCCCCCATGGACTGGCCATTTTGGTGCTGATGCATTGGCAGGAGGAAAAGGTTAGAATTAATCTATAAATATATTTAAACATCTCTGTCTTCAAATCTATTAATCAGTAGAGTATGACTAAGACAGTGCAACTGATCTCAAGTGTTTCAATACCTTTTGGCACATTGAGATCTTTAACACTCAACACTTCATGATTGCAGCAATCTGTGGGCATTAACCTGGGATGCAATTAGTGCATGAAATCTCTCCAGCTCCAAGAAGATAATTGAATTTCAATGCTTTATCACAGGTAGCAAAGCCAAATCACACCTGAAGCCAAATTTTGAGGCAACTTGAAAGCTCCTCCACAGACAAACTCCAGAGACTTTACCCAGAGGAAATTTTTGAAGGAAGCAGCAGCAGTTTTGATAAACGAGAAAATGTTCTCAGAAGAGGCTCCCAAATGCTTAGCATCAGCAGCAAATGATGGACACATGTTGGTTAAACTATAGCAGAATCTGCACATTTTCCAAGGATGTCCATAGAATTGACAAGAAGAGGGACATAATAATATTGGCTGGATCCCAGCCCAACCTGACTGGGACTGCCCTCTTCCCCTTTTTCACTGATCCCTTCAGATCTCCACTTTGGCCAAGCTGGAGGCAGCTTCTGCAGTCTGGCATGACTTTGTTTGAAGTCTGCTAACACTGCTAACTTGCATGAAGGTGCAAATGGTGTTTTCCAGCAGGTCTGTGATCTTCCTGAGACAGCATAAGGGACTTGCATTGTCCTACCACAATCTCGGGATCGCACCCTCAGTTGATTACCTTTTTCTTCATGATACCATCACATGGTTTAATCTGATTTTATAGGGCTGTGGGTGGCACAAGTGGTTAAGACACTGTGTCTGTTAACCAGCAGGCAAGGGTTCGAGACCCGGGTCAGACCCACAAGACAAGGTGAGCTCCTTAGCCCAGGTCTGCAACACCAGCTGGATCCAATCGTATTGGCTCTGCCTTTCTATTGGACTAATTCAGTGACATGGAGAAGGGCGGGATTTGCTGCTTGGGTAACAGCCTATCCTCCATAACAATCTAAGCCAGGCTTTCGTGCTTCACATGCAATGTATGCAGTGCAGAGCACTATAACTATAGTCTTTCAAGACTGACGGAGGCCTGCTATTTAATCTGATTTGTTTCATAGCCTGGTGATATCACTGATTTCTTATCATGATCCCTGATCGGCTGGAATCATTCCAGATAAGACAAACCCCAAAATGATGCTAACACAGAGTAACTACAAACAAAGAAAAATACTACATGGTTTCAGGAAACAGTTCAGCCTGTCAAAAGCTATATTTTCAACCAGGAGTTAAGAAATGCTTTATACTTTCTATACTCTTCACTCCTAGCTAGCAGATTCATCTTGAATATAATTGTACTTAAGCTAACAGTGATAATTCTCTCAACAATTTCACAACAAGTGACTTACATAGCCATATACAGACTATAGTGTCATTAATGTAACATGTAGCTTGGCTATATAACATCTTTTCAGATGTTCAACAAATATGATGGAGTACAGGCATCTCCCACTTATTGGATCGGTTAGGACTGGAGCACCATCCAAAAGTGTAAACTGTTGAAAAATGGAATCCAAACTTTTTTGTTTATAACTGTAGCTTCCAATGCTTTTTTTTAGCTAGCAAATTGCAAATGCCCCTTTTATCTTGCAAATTCCTGCTGCCACACAAAGATTTCTGCAAATTGGTTCTCATTAACTCATTTGGGAATGGGATTAGACCAGGAGCTACAATATGGGAGAGGGAAATTTTGGCCTTTAGAATAGCAGTGAGGTTGAGAGAGCAGACCATGTATTGAATGAATGAGTTCTGGGTTTAATTAAAAGGTGTTGAAAGAGTGGACTGTCAGAAAAGGAACCAGAAAAGAAAAGTAAGCAGGGGATACCTCTATTTCAGTACTTACGCTGATAAAGTGCAGTAGTATTTGCAATGTAATCTGTTCGGGTTATTATACATTTAGGACATACAAGAGGCAACTGAATATTATAAGAATCCGAGCAATATTTTTTTTTCTGTCTCATGGCACTCAGAGAATTTGTAAGGTGCACTACTAAATTTTTTTAACAAAACACACAATGGTGCTGGGACTCACATCCCCCATTGGAATGCACATCCCCCAATGACTCCCCCCTAAGCTCCCACAACACATTAGTGGGCCAGTCATGGTGCACCAGCATGCTATGGATTTTCAACACTGGTTCAGGTACGCAAAGAAGGTGCTTGCAAACTAGTTGAAGGACAAAGAGAAAAAGAATTGTTTTCTACAATCTTGGAAGAGGGGCGCAAGTCAAGATAAGCATTTCCTATATTTAAACAGAGATTATTCCTTCTAAGAAGAACTCCCAGAAGACAGGCTCAAGGCATTGAGCTCAAGACATTCAGCTCCCAGACTAATCTCCCATTCCCATTTAAGGAGGCAATCCTCAAACCACCTCGGCTTTGCTTCTGCTTGACATCATGTGTAAGCTGTCTGAAAGCTAGAGACCAAGATCACTGAGAACTTAAATGCATTAACTTTATTGTCTTTTCAATAACCCAGCACTGTCTCCCCACTGCAGTTATCGATGAGAGTAGCCTGCCAAAGACTATCGAGGCTACAATCCTGGTTATATAGTCACAAGCTAATAAATCCCATTGAAATATGGGATTTACACCTGAGTAGATATGCCTGGGATTATGCTGCTAGTGAATTCTTGGGAGAGGTAAGATACGCTCCTGCTGGCAGTTCCACCTCCTCCAAGACCTGATCCTCCCCCTGGACTAGAAACTCCTTTCCCTCAGAACACTCTCACCACTTTCTATAGATGCCTTGATAAATAATTGAACCATTTGATACTGAATGATAGATAAGATGGAGGATAAGATAAGAGGGATGGCCACTGGGCACAGTGTTGGGTGAGAGGTAAACGAACATCTCTTTATCCACTTACCTCCATAATTTTGTACCTGATCCTGGTGCATTAGGATCTACCCAGTGGTGGGATTCAAATAAATTAACAACAGGTTCTATGTCCAAATAACCTAAATTAATAACAATTTCTATGTCCCATTAGTAACCAGTTCTCAGAACCAGGCACTCATTAGCGAAGGGTTCTATAGAACCTGTTTGTACCCCCTGAAGCCCACCACTGGGTCTACCCCCTCCCTCATTATACTCCATGGGGCTCACTTCCAGGAAAGTATGGACACAACTATAGATTGATAAATAGAGGCATTGAGTAATTGTATAGGGAGGAAAGTACTAAGATAAGGCTTGCCCTGCTAGATCAGATCAAAGGATCATCTACTCCAGCTTATGTGCCTCACAGTGGCCACCAGATACCCAGGAAGCACACACGATAACAAGGTGCATGAATGTTGTTGCCAATCCCTTGTACCTGGCAATCTAATTGGCTAGAAGAAAACTATCTGCCTTTGGGATGCTCATTCTGGTGTACATCTCAGTTATGATATTTACACCAAAAGTTACCACAAGGATAACTTTTAAAACAGTCCCTTTGCAAAGCTGGTTCCACAAAGGATTTTAAGCTGTAAAAATGTTAAGGTCTCTGTCTTCAGTGAATATAATGTCCCATATTATCCTCATTGACTCATATGGGGAGAAAAAACATTGGGGGAAGAAGTCAGAACTAGAAGAATTTGTTCTGCTATGGCCTTCAAGTCCCTGGAGTACTATAAAACGGCAGTCATCCTATAGGAGCAACCGAGGAGCCAAGGCGGCACAGTGGAGTGCTATTAGGATGAGTGTGCTAATGTAGAAGTGTGGTTGCTTAAATAATTTAATTTGTGAAATCAATTTGGATTTCGTTTAGTCCTTAGTTGCTTGTTAAATTTTAGTGTTCTGCTACTCTGTTCTTTTCCTTGCCAGTATTGGACTTTAATGATCCCATTTCTGTCTTCCTGAAAGGTTTTGGCTCTGCTGTGTACTGATACCCTGTACAAGAGAGTAAGGATAACTCTTAAATTACTGGTTTACTTGCAAGGAAAGGCTACAAATGCAGCATATTAAATTAATTGCGGAGTGGTCAGTGAAAAAACAAGAGGTGTGGGGGCTGCATTGGTTGATATGCAGGCAGATGATAATGACACCACTATAGACTAAAAAAATTAAATCTTGGTATTTTTAAAAATAATACCATCAATTTATATATGGTTGACTTTTATACAGAATGCAATGAAACAAACTGTGTCATAATATCTCTATTCTACCAAAAGTTATAGCCAAAAACCAGTGGGGTAGGGCAATGATTCATTACCACACTCATTACCCCCAGGTAATTGCCATGCCCATTGAATGGGAAGAGGTCCAACATGGGGGTGAGTGATCCACTGGATTCTTGCACCAGGTAACACTAACTCTAGTGACATTACTGAAAGTGGTAGTATCAGAAAATAAAAGGTAAGAACACTAATGTATTTTGTTTTCATGTGGTTAATTTATTTTATTATTTATTAAATTTAAAACAATTACATGTATAAATTACAAGAAGGCTACATGCTGCCTGCTCACAAGGAAAGGCAAGACAGTGAAGATTTTTTTTCCAGGCCACAAGTCTAAAAAAGAGAACATATGGGTACCCCTACACTCATTAGAGAATAGAAAAGAATGTGGGGAAATTCAGATTTTTTTTCCTTTCACTCCAGGGATAATGAATAGTTATATAGATGCCTTGATAAAAATGGTACATTGGATACTAAACAACAGTGACGATGGAGAACCCACTTCAAGGGATGAACATTTTTACCATGTCAGATAAGAGTTCCTGGGAAAACATAATTCAGGAAGCATTGGTGCTATCCAATAAATCATCACAAGAGAGTCAGTTTTGAATTATGTGTACAATGAGCGGTCAAGCGAGATGAGGGCGTGAACACCTATACAGGAGTTATAGCTTCTATGCAACCCTTCATAGAAACAGATAAAGAGTCTTAATTTTACATCCATCAGTCTTTCTTTACATGGTTTTCTTAATACAAGCTGTGGCTGACTCAACCATGGATGGCCTTATTCATATGTTTGAATGGACAAACAAGGACAGAATATTCTTATGTCAGACAAATAATGCTTTTTTCAACTGTGAGCCAGTTCACACAATCCCCTATAAGAATCAAGTGCACCATCAAAAGCAGAGTCATCAATGGTAAGAAGACATATATGCACGTACGAGCCAATCCTATCTTTCGTAGTTATTTTTGGTCTATTAGTGAATTAAAAAACAAAACCTTCATAGACGTCTATCGGATATGTGTAGCAGACAATGTGGAGTGGAGTACAACAACCTAATATGTGGGTGATGCACAATCTGTTTTGACGTATATTTGAACATTTAAAGAAACTGCACCAAGATTCAATCATTCCCCTCGTCTAGACTGGTCATCAGTGCTGTCAAAGCTGACCACATCCGCCATCTGTTTGGTGGGTTGAAACATAAAATCTTCATGTGCTGCAGTCGGCACACAGCCCACGGCTCCAAGCAAAGATGTGTGGATCAGGGACAAAGTGTGGGCTGACTGAGTCAACACCTGCATCCCATCTGGCACTCTTGTCTTGTGGTCAAGGTGTCAAAAGTCCTGGCTAAAAGGAGTTGTCGTACTTGTCAACATGAGTTAGGATCTTCTGGTTTGTCCCCTTAAATTTGTTGACTAAAGCCTTCTCTTCTGCTTTGTTGGGATTATTTAGGTGCTCCCTCTGCTAAGTATGGTGAGTAGAGACATTGAAAACTGTGAGTTCATTGCAAATTTGATGATACCCCACAGTAATTCATTTTTTAACAATAAAAAAATGGGAGTTACTCTTTATTCAAAATCAGTAGGCTTAACGCTGCAATTTTATGTGGATTTTCTTAAAGAAACCTCGTTGGGAAAAAGGATATACCCATATTTACTCAAATGCAATGCACCATCAAATCTAATGCACACCCTAAACTTAATACCATATTTACTGAAATTTAATTAACCGTCTAACCTAATGTGCACTCTGGTTTTGGAGACTGAATTCGACTGAAAAAGGTGAGCGTTAGATTCGAGTAAATGCAGTGTATCTGTGGGGAGATCTCCCCACAACATACTGGAAGAAGTTAATACATTTTCATGTATAAAAGATGCACTGCAAGTAACTCTAAAAATGGTAGCTCAGTGCTTAGGATATCTACTCAGAACTAACTCCCAATGAGTGCAGTGGACCATCAATAAATTAGGCAATGCTTAGGTGGATATTTTAAAACATATGTACGTACTTTAGAATTCAACCTTAAGGAAATTACTGTTGCATATTAAATAACTGTGTAAAATATCTACACAGTAATTGTTGGTTTTCTAATGGCACTCAAACATTTCTCTGACCTTTTTCAAGGCCCTTGTATAAGTGAAAATGAGGACGGCACCCTTCATTTAAAAGGGCACCGGAAAAAGACCAGGAGAACACAGAACTTTTTCATTGCCATTTTTATATCTGCACACAAAAAGAAAATGCGTGAAACAATTACTTTCCACTGAACAGTCAATAAGTCGCTATAAAAGAAATTATATAACACTCTTATTTCCTACCGTTAAATAGCATTTTAATTAAGATTTCATCCCTGATACATTGATTAGTGGCCTCAATTGCTTACATTACTCATGAACATGATTACCTAGGAGCGTGACTAGAGCATCACTTAAAAATTAAATGGTGGCGCTAATCCTGAGCAAAGAAATTTTTATTTGTTTATTTAGAAAAGAAAGCACTGGGGGACTGAAGTTTTCAAGGCAAAGTTACACCTTGCTCGCTGTTGGAGGGAACGTGAAAATTACACACAGACTGCAGTAATGGGAATGAGCATCACTAGGTTTTGCAGAGCAGCTCGTCATTCCCAGGATGAACCTCTTCTCATGCAGTGGACCATGCAATGCCCAGGTGGTGGGTGTGATGATGCACCATTTCCCAGCCCCCACTGGTTTTCTAACTATTGGAAGAATAGAGATAATTCTATTCAGTTTCTTTCACTGCATTCTGCATGCAATCACACATTGAGCGCAATCCTAACCATGTCTATTCAAAAGTAAGCCTCACTGTGTTCAATGGGTCTTGCTCTCAGCCATTGAATGATATATGACATGATGGTATTATTCAAAAATAGTAAGATTGTGCAATCCTAAGCATGTCTACTCAGAAGTAAGTCCCATTGACTTCAATAATACTTACTCCCAGAAAAGGGTGGTTAGGATTGCAGCTTTCAACAATTTGGACCTCTTGTGCATGTGGCCTGCACCACCCCCCAACAATGACATGTGGTGTAGGTTATCATCTATATATAAAAAACTGAAAAGTCACTCACTCACTCATCAACGCCCAGCCAAAACCGCCAGGACTAGAAGCGTGAAATTTGGGAAGTTGTTCCTTCTGTGACCGAGGCACCCACTAAGAACTGTTTTTTTGGAAATTCCAACCAGAAGGGGGTAAAATGGGGTGCAATGTATTTTCCTCAGTGTGTTTGAGTCCTATACTTAACATGGATGACTAATTGACATCCATCCAATTTGGGGCCCAGTGCCTGAGGCAGTGGGAGGGAAAATGCACACTGGGGGAGTGACGCGCATGGGGGGGGGTTTGAAGCGCTTGGGGGGTGTTGTGCAGGGGTGAGTGATGCGCAGGGGGTGTGTGATGTGCATGGAAGGTGGTGCATAGGGGGATTGATGCACATGGGGGGCTGATGCACATAGGGATGTTGCGCATGGGTGTGTGTGATGCGCTTGGTGGGGTCTGATTCTCAGGGTTTGTGTGATGCACATGGGGGGTGATGCACAGGGTGTGCGTGTTATGCATGGGGGTTGATGCACATGAGGGGGTTTCCACATGAGGGGTGTTGTGCATGGAGGTATGTTGCGCATGGGAGTTGTTGCATGTGGGGGTTGATGCACATGGGGGGGGGGTGTTGTGCAGGTGTGTGTGTTGCGCATGGGGGGTGATGCACAATGGGGAGGATAGGAGTATTTTACTCCTGCGATGCAGGTACATTTCACTAGTCCACTAATAAAGGAGCAAATTTCAAAGTCTGGCTTGAACTCTCTAATGAAATGACCACCAGTCATGGGGTTGTTCTCCACTGTACAGCAGTCCTAATTGGTGCTCCACTTCTGCTGAACATGGAGAAGCTGACACAAAGAAAATCAATGGCTCCTCAGAAGATTGGTTACCATATTGGCTATAAGGTTTGGTTCATAAGGAAATCTGGAGGAGAGGTCTCTGGGATCCTTCTGCTAAGTAAATAAAGATTTACATAGAACATATGCTTAGTACCCAGAAAAGTCTGTGTATCCAACAACAGAAACATTCTTTCAAGTATTACATTGTTTTCAACGGGCAGCCCAATCCTACGCAGGCACCCAGTGGCAGGAGAAACATGTAGATAGATGTAGATAGATGTGTACTGTTGCAAATGTGATCCAGTGCACATTGTTCCAGCGTGAAATTCCATCCCACTGGCACTTCTGTGGCACTCCTGGGGGAGTGTTAGGCCAGAGCACAGACATACACTTGCCCCCCTACATCAACACCTGAACAGGAAGACACATGAGTTGTTCCGGCCTAGGTTAAGATTGCACCCTAGATCTATTTTTCCACTTTTTAGCCACAGATTTCTTTTTTCATCCATGAGTTGTTCTAGAATGGAATCCCAGTGGCTAACGAGGAACCACACACACACACACACACACACACACACAATCTCATTTATTTTTATTTGAGATTGTGAGCCACTGTGGCATCTTGTTTGCAAGGGGAGAATGTACGTAATATAAATTATTATAAACAAATAATTTATTTTTATCCAATAGATAAAATAGCTGTTAATACTGCATAAAACGGCTGCTGTACCTGGGATGCTCAGGCATTTGCAAAGGAAGGTTGAATGAACAGAAGGTGCAGTGATCTCAACTACAAAGCATTCTTAGTTGTCACGTAGCGGCAACAAGGCCTGAGATCCATTCATCTGGCTCCAGTTGCATTTCTGTTGCCAATGGGCAAATGAAATGAATCCCATCCTTCCTCTTGTTTTCACACAACTGTGGCCTCTTTGGGAAAAGCTGCCAAATCTGTTACAAGTAAAACTAAAATAATTGCTAGGTTGTATGAATAATTCTCCCAGTTTCAATCCTCCTTTTCCGTTTTATGGTTTGTGGTTTTTTCCTCCATCTAGAGTTTCTTCTTCCTTTCATCTCTAGTGTACCAGAGCGTGAAGAACTCTTAAGATTAAGACACAAGCATGGAATGGTCTTCAACGAAGACTGGGTATAATGCTGAGGTTTTCTCCACTGATAGCTACAGCATACAGCTTATATTCCTTGTAAGTCCAGGAATGGATGTGTCCAACCCCATGGTTGTTGGCTGCTGCCCCAGGTGTCACTCACTGGTGTCACTCACCAGTGTCCAAGAAGGCATCAATGTTACTGGCTGAAAGGAAAGACTTTTCCTTTTGAGGCCATAACTATGGGCCTCAACACCCTTGGTCCTTGGGAGAAAGTCCCAGTGAGAAGGATCTTTGGACCTTCTTCCTGGACATGGTTCCCAGGAGGTTCATAGGTCAACTAGGTTCCTCACCAGCAGCTACCTAGAGAATACTGAGTGTTGTCACAGGGCTGTTTGGGGCTTATAAGAGGTGTACCAGCCCCTTCCAGGCCTGCTTCTTCCTCCCTCCCTACAAATATAAAACTCACCTCAAACACCATCTCTGTCCCTCATCCACACCCAACTTGTCCTACTGGGCCTGGCATTGCCCCTGCTCTCTGGAGACATTGCTCAAGTCCATTGTGCCCACTATGCATGGCCTGTGCTGAAAGGGTTGGGCTGCCCACCTTCTTTGCTGGTGGATGTTGGCTCGCTTGGTGCCCATTTGCCACCCCGAAGTTGTGGCCAGATGAGTGGCTGTCTCACTTGAAACTGCAACTAGTGTACAGCCTCCCATGTGACCACCAGCCACAACTGGTGGCCAATATGTCCTATATCACTTCAAGTGTGGTCACCTCTTTGCTTCCAACAAACATAGATGGTGGGACCTGTGGTGGAGCCTCATTAGGGGTTCCAGGGGTCTGCTGTCAGGGATACTGCCTTCAGAAGAGACCAACACTTCTCTGGATGTCTGGTAAGTTTGGGGTCTTAGAGATACCTGGATGAGATACTGGTCTGTGACTTCCCCAAGGCATCGTAAATGCTAGCTTGGATGAAAGAATGGCTTAAGCAGAGACTTTCAGTCTTTCTCATCTGGTGAAACACTGATTAGGCACTAAAATTGTCAAGGCACACCACCAGTTTTTTTACCACTGACAAGGTACACCATGGTGCAGAAAGGGGCCTCAAATCTTCCTGTTCCCTTATTAATCAATGAAACTCCCCAAAATCCATGGCACCCCTGATGGCCGTTGGCGGCACACCAGTGTGCTATGGCACAGTAGTGGAAAATCACTGGGATCAAGTAAAATCATAAAAAGGACTGGATTGTGGCACCCTTTCTAATACTCAAGACAGCAAGGATCCTCCACAGATTTGGAACCCCAAATTGGGTCGACAAATCCTTAAGTTCTGAATCTGCAGATAAGAGGACTTATTATATGAAGCACTGAGGTGGTGAACTGGCCATAATATAGGCAAGGTTTGAGCTTATAAATAAAATTGTGGCCAGGTTAATTGGCATCCCGGTGTCCATTTCTTCCTGTCCTCTCTTTTGACAATTTCACGTGAAGTTATCTAATGTGGCTATTAAACAAACTGAAGGTCTGCTTAGGTGGTTAGATAGTGTCACCAAGACTATGACATGAATACGGAAAACGTAGGAGACTAGTGGAGGATAGGGTGGCCTGGCATGCTACAGTCCATGACGTCACAAAGACTCGGACATGATTTAACAACTAAACAACAACAAATGTGAACAAGGTCTGTTTTGGAGGATGCCTGTTAATTTAATAGACATTGGTGAAAACAATCACTTTTGCCAATTAAAAATAACAGCTGAGAACTGAGAATAAATGATTAGGATGCAAATGAATCCCAGGAATGAGGCCTATCAATGCCACCTTAACAGTGCAGCGGCTGGGCAGGGACATTTCTTTCTGCGAAGGTTTCCTCCAAGATGATTGAAAGGGTCATGACCATTTTTGTGTTCGCTGTCAGGAGTGTGTGCTGGGCAGAGAGCTTTACAAAATGCAAAAAGGAAGGTGCTCACAGCAAGGTGGAGAATAACTGTTCCAAACCATATAGTTCCATTTCAAACACCAAAGCTGATGTCAGAAACTTTTCCCAAAGATATCAAACAAGAAAGAAGCCAGGAAACCAGCGAGAAGAGTTTTCACTCACTCCTATGCAAACTGCATGATCAGTATTTTTGATGCTGAAATTCCTACTGTATTTCCTCGAATTAAAAAAGCAAAAGCAAAAAGGAAAAAAGCAGCTTTGCAGCTGCGCATTACAATCACCGGTAAATATTTTTTAAATGAGAGTGTTCATTAGGTTTGATGGTGCAATAGACTGAAGTAAATATGGGTGTATCTTATGGATACTCATCAGGCCATGAAAGTTTAATTGCAGGAATACACAAGATAGACACTAAGGGTTGATCTGCTCTGTCCGGCATAGGAGGAGGGAGATGAACTGCTGCAGACTTTGCATGGTGGTTAATCCGAATACTGTACTTGCAATATTCTGTGGTCCAGGAAGATGGTCCAGGATGCAAGAAGAAACACATTGCAGATTCAGTGGCTTTCAGCTGGCGTCTCCATGCGCTGTGGCAGCTTCTGTTACAGCTGGATTTTTTTTCCATTCCCATAGCAACAGTGGCGGCGTGAGAAGTTTCTGCGGTTTGCTCCTCATTAAGCACCGTTGCTTCAAAAAGTTGGGTTGGGTACCAAGCTGCCCATCACTGGAGCACTCAGATCCCAGTGTGTGGGCATGGAAGGAGTGCCAAGGGAGGCAGACTGGGACGCAGATGAGGCTATAAACTCAACTCTCACAATATGTTAATGGGAAGAAAATACTACACTAATATAAACAGGGCAAAGCCTCTTGTCTGCCAGAATAGGCAGCTGTCCTACAGTGGCCTCCAGCATCAGCCATCAGTAAATGGTTAGTGCTTCATTTTTCTCAGGAAGGAGGGCAAGTCTAGCCCTTTTATCCCAATCCCAAGATGGATCCTGTGTACTAGGCTTGTTACAAAAGTACTATTCTTGGCGCTTTGTTTACACTGTGCATTTTTGGTAAGGGGAACCAGAAATGGGGCAAATGAGACCCAGAAGTTTAGCAGATAATCCCGACTGCAGTGCCAAAGTGAATGGACGGTTGGCATTATTTCACAGTGCTGGATTAAATAATCAGCCTACAGATCTATCTTGTGCACAGTTGCGACACTCTGGCTATCGAAGGGCACTCAGGACTGCACTCCCTATCATTTTTAGTATAGTTCTAGGTATATCTACTCAGAAGTAAATCCCATTGTCTTCAATGGGGGTTATTCCTAAGAATGTACAGTGGCGCCTCATGTAACAAACGCCTCATGTAAAGTATGTTTCACATAAGAAACAAAAATTTCCTCTAGGATTCTGCTTCACGTAACAAACTTTGCTTCACGTAACAAACAGACTTGTTGGCAGTTAGGGCAGACACACTGGCTGGCAGCCCTTTTAAAAAGCGTCAGGGCTGCCTAGCGCGCCTGCCCGTAGCAAAAGCAACACTTCCGCGCTGTTCCTCCTGTGGCTGGGCGTCCGCTGGGCAGAGGGAGAGAAGAGCAGTGGAGAAGAGGGAAGCAGCTCAGGGCTAGCCAGAAGGGAGCAAGGGAGAGAGAGGCTCAGGATAAAGAGAAGGAGAAAGTGGGGAGACACTTGGAAAGTGTCATGGATTGCAGCCTCCTAACCATGTCTCCCCAGAAGTAAGCCCCATTGTGTTAAATGAGTGTTACTCCCAAGATAGCGGCTTTGATTGCAGCCTCCTAACCATATCTGCCCAGAAGTAAGCTCCATTGTGTTAAATGGGGGCTTACTCCCAGAATAATGTCTTTAGGACTGCAGCCTAAGTAGACTTCACATCATGATGCACATTGAATGCATATTTTGAATTCAATTCCAGTGTTTTGTCATCATTTATACATCCAGTTAATATTTTAATATGAATATTTTTTGGGTTGTGGAACCAGTCGTCTGAGTTTCCATTATTTTCTATGGGAAAATCCACTTCACGTAAAGAACGTTTCACGTAACAAACATGCCTCCAGAACGAATTAAATTTGTTACATGAGGCACCACTGTATTTATAAAATCACAGCCTCAAAATTGATAAAGGGATGCATTTTTCTGGCCTCGCATG
Source organism: Cryptoblepharus egeriae (assembly GCA_030015325.1). NCBI lineage: Eukaryota > Metazoa > Chordata > Lepidosauria > Squamata > Scincidae > Cryptoblepharus > Cryptoblepharus egeriae. Next base: position 59,561,337 of record JAREYC010000007.1, read on the forward strand.
TGAGGAGTCGTGGGAACCTCAGCACCTCTTTCCTAACCCATGGCAGGAAGTCCATGTTCCAGCAATTCCAGTTTCAACCAGAGGTCTTTCAGCCATGAACCTCCCCATGGATCTCAATATCTTCAGATTCAGTATTTGTGGCAGGTTTGAGAATGAGTATAGATATATTGGTCCTAACATTATCATTGAGCCACTTTACCCAATAGTACAATCACACAATTGCAATTTGATCAATGCACACATAAGTGGATGATAAGGTTTAATAAAGGTGTAACCTTGTTATCCACTAGGGAGGGTTCCATTCTGGCACCTCCCATGGATTAAAAAAAATCGGTGGATAAAAAACAGCAAAAAAATATATTTATAGACCCATTCCCAAGTTTTCTGGCTTTCTGTTGCTTATAATGGAAGAAAGTCATGCCCCAATATGTGCAATATGTCTTTGATTCTGGGACTCTGATTCTGGGACAGATTTGGGACTCTGATGGGTTTGATTCTGAGATACAGGAAGCCGGACCAGACGGGACTTTGGTTGGATGCAGCAAGGCTCCTATGCTCTTATGACAACCTGCTTATACAAAAAAATGTGTTAAATAAAAGCAATTTTAAAAAATTAAAAATGTATCCCTTTACAATGGTTTAAAAACAGCTTTTCTTACTGTTGTAGACAGGCAGTCTGCAATTAGAAATGCAAAGGACACCTTGCTTGGTTCAGCTGAAGAATGGAATGATTGCTTGTATGACTGCTTCTGTACAACAGTAGAAAAAACAGTTTTTAAAACTGTGATTTGCAGTGGCCATTCATGTTGAGTCAAATCAGTGTATAAAAATATCTATGTATAACAAGATTGAATCTGTTCTTGCCAGATTCAAATACCATTTGCAGGAGAGCAGTGAGAAATTCATGCCTTTCTTTCTACTTGTGGGCTTCCCAGAGGTAGCTGGTTCTCCATTGTGGGCTTGGCGGGGCTTTGGCCCAGCTATCCTTATGCTTTTCGAGAATAGATTTTGTGCTTAATTCTCTTTTGCTAAAATCAGGTGTTTTTTAAAAGTGTTTCATTTTAACTAGATTACATGGATGTTTATATAACAAAAAGAAATTAGTATCCAGAATACTAAACTTAACACTAGTGGCTAAAATTGTGAAAAACAGGGTATGTACGAATGTTAATACCATCATGTTATATATCATTGGAAAGGTAATTTCATGCAGAACACAATGAAACAAACGGCATTGGACTATCTATATTCTATAAAAAGTTATGGCCAAGTAACCAGAAAATGAAAACAAAAACGCCTATGGAACAAAAAACAGATTTTTTTTTAATGCAAATGTTCCCATGATACTGATTGCTCTGAGAGCTAATGAAATGGATAAGGTGTTAATTAATTAATAAGGTGTTAATATGAATCAGCTCTCATTTCCATATGCATATATCATAATACAGTGTCACATACTAACTGGGTATACAAGCACTTCTGAGTGGGGCTTCTCTTATATTTAGCGGGGAAAAAATAACCATTCCTCTTTGCCCCGGCAGTTTCCCTAGCCAGTAAGGAGTACCTTTTTTTTGCTTAATTAAATTTGTTTTTGTTGTTGCAGGGGAAAATTTAAGAAAATGTTTAATACCCTGGGATGACATCACTTCTGGTTGTGACATCACTTCTGGGGCAACATTTTGAGCTTTGCACTGGGCTACGTGATCATTAGCTATGCCACTGGTTCAGCTTCCTGTATCTCACAAGATGCCTGAGGCTGCAATCCTGTGCACACTTTCCTCAGAGTAAGCCCTATTGAAAACATTGGGACTTCTGAGAAGACAAGCATAGGATTGGGCTCTCTGAGAGCACACAAGACAATAAGATACCTGCATCCTTCTATGATTCCCTTACATTAGGCATTCTGAAGTAACTTCTCTAAAACAAGGAAGTTGCCCGTATTCATCATGGTTTGTAATCTGTTATGATTTTTTAAAAAGTTGCCCAAACAAGCTGTCCAAAGATGTGCATCTAGTCTAGACAAAATCACCAATCCTGTGACAAGGAGTTCCACAGTTTAATTACCTGTATTGAGTAAAGTTTTTTTATAATATAAAATTATTTTTTGTTTGGATAGTTTTAATATAAAATATTAAATTGGATATATAAAATATAATATTGGATAGTTTTAATATAAACTTTTATAAATAAAAGTTTAGTTTTAATATAAAATTATTAATTAGTTAGCAAAATTAATAAATTTATAAATATAACAAATAAATTTAATAATATATAATATAATAATATTTTATTAAGATAATAATGATAATAATACACACATATTGAGACGATACCTTTGTGATTCCTAGTTCCTTCGACAGGAATTACAACAGAGCCAATTCCTGTCAAATACCTGACGACTGTGAAATAGTACATAATATAATAAATAAGTTTATAAAAATTAATACATAAACTAGCTTTACTGTACTAGCAAAAGGTTCCCACATTGTGGGAGCTAAATTTCAAGAATATTTGCACCATCTCTTCCAATGCACCATTTCCACCATTTCCATTCTCTTGGAAATATTGATCACTGTGGTTAAAACTCTGACTTCAGTATTAAGTATAGGATGAAAATGCATCACACCCCTTTTCACCCCCTTAGGCGTTAAATTTCTAGAAATTTATAAGAAATTTGAGACCCGAGAGTTCATGAGAGTGTGAAAACCACAGTCTTGGAATCTGGCTCTGGGCTTTCATTGTCTCATTGAAGACAATGGGACTTACTTCTGAATAGACATGGAGGAGCTCTGGCATCACAGTGAGATCATAAGGGTCTGGACAGACTTTTAAGTTTGAAAGGGGGTCCCTGGGCTGAAATGCCTGAGTACCCCTGCATTACAGGATAGCTGCCCTGCAGCTGGAGCTTAAACTCACTTAACTCTCTCTATGTTAGAAGTTGCTCAGTGGTGAAATCCACTCACCAAGAACTCCATCAGTCCTAGTCATATATGAATCTTCCCCAAACTCAAGAAACACATCTGCAGACCAATCTGCACATCAAATTATCCTTCCTTGAGGAAGGAAGGAAGGAAGACCGAGACATGGAAAACTGATCAGATGCTCTGGATCAGTGATTTTCAACCTTTTTCATTTCGTGGCACACCTGCACTTGTTTTACCATTGACATGCTGTTCAAATCTCCAGGTTTTCCTATTAATAAATGTCCCTCCCCAAATTCCTGCAGCACACCTGAGGCCTATCTGCAGGCACACTGGTTGAAAATCACTGCTCTAGATGTCCTGCCATCCTGTGGCAAGGAGTTCCACAGATTAATTATCACCCTTTCTTTAAAAGAAGTGTTTTTCTTTGGTAGAAAAATTCTCTATGCACTCATCATGTAGGGAAAATCTCTCTCTCTCTTTCTCTCTCTCTATATCAGCACAACCCTAACCATAACTACTCAGAAGTAAACCCCCTTGTTTTCAATGGGTCTTACTCCCAGGAATCAATCTATCTATCACCCCTGCAAAAAGTGATGCCATGGCATCACTTGGGGGTGCTGCCTAGTCACTGGCTAACTTTGTCCCCCAATGTAACCCCCCCCCCCACTAGTCTCACTGCCCCCAAGCCAAGAAGGCAGAGCCTGCCTTGCTCTCCCCTTCCCACTGAAGGGGCTTGGCCCCCTCCCTGCCCAGAGCCCCCGCCCCTTCGGAGTGATTGGTGCTGGGCTGAGTGCTGGTGCCAGGATTGGCCATCCCTGCCTGGCTGCGGTGCTGCTACCTGTGAGATGCGGGCTCGTGGCGCTCTTTCCAAGCGGGGCTGCTGGACAGGTGGAGCCGCACTGAGCATCCTCAGCATGGACAGGAGGCGCCTCCGGCTCAGGCTCCTCTGGATCCTGCTCACCCTGCGCCTGGGGGGCTGGTGAGTCAGGGCTGGGGGGATCCTGGAGGGATCTTGGGGACTGGGCTGCTCTGGGGTGCACTGGGATGAACATCTCCCCACTTTTTCCAGGACGATCCTCTTTTTTTAGCCTTATATCCTTGGAAAAAAATATTTATTGTCCTCTTTTTCCATTTCCTATCCTCTTTTTCCTTCCTCTTTTTTGAGTCTGTGTCCTGGGAAAAAAAATCTTCATTGCCTCCCTTTTCCATCTGTCCTCTTTTTCCGGACACGTCCTCTTTTTCAAGCCTTGTATCCTGGAAAAAAATCTCCTTTGAGCAGGCAGCATTGAGCCCTCTGGGAATTCATAAATTATATGTTTTAAATTTAATAATAAGTGATACAGAGTGCAATACTAACCATGTTTACTCAAAAGTAAGTCTCATTGTGTTCATTGGGTTTTACTCCCAGGAAAGTGAGTTTAGGATTGCAGCCATAGTGTTTAAGAAGCAATATATATGAGGGTTTTGAGCTTTTATTTTTTCATGTCCAACATTTTTCTTGGGTGTCCTACGTCTTGTCCTCTTTTGTGATTTTGACATCTGGTCTTAACCAGATGTCAGAACACTTTATAAAAAGATTTTTAAAATGCCAAAAAAGGTTATCTGCCATAACACTTTTACTTGGGAGTAAGCCCCACTGACCAGGGTTTATTTCTAAGTAGATATACCTGAGCTTGGACTCCAAGTCTGAGTCACACTTGCCATTCTAGCCACACTTTTACCTGGAGTTAAGCTCCACTGACTATACTGGGACTTACTTCCAAGTAGACATAGGCTTCAATCCTAAAGACACTTTCCTGGGAGTAAGATCCATTGAACACCATGGGGTAGACTTTTGAGTAGATATGTTTAGGATTATGCTAATATTTACAACTCCTTCTCTGTTTCCCACCTGTTCACCTTTCCACAAAGGGAAGCTTCTCCCAGCCCAGCCAGGTAGGATTCCCAGGAAAACCCGACTGAGCCCCACTTAAAGAAGCTCCCATACCTGTCCTATGCATGTCTACTTAGAAGTAAGTCTCATTATAGTCAGTGGGGCTTACACCAGTTAAGTAATGTGCTAGGATGGCAGCCTGATATGGACCCAAGCCCAGGCATGTCTACTCTGAAGTAAGTACCATTGAGTTCAATGAGATTTACTCCCCTGGAAGTGCATGCATAGGATGGTAGCCTCAGACTGTCTCCATCTAGGTAGGGGCCAGTTGTTCAAGATGGGGCCAGTTGTGCAGACCTGGATGTCAAGAAGTTGCAAGGAAATGAGTGCCTGGGGAGGCATGCAGATCAAGGTGTATGTCTGAATGGGGGTTTACTTCCAAGTAAACCATGCATGGGATTCTGTTGCCCCAGAAAGGGGTGCAAAGCACTAATTTTTGTAGGGACCCTCATTTGAGTGGCATGTAAGTGGCCCTTCCCCTTCATAACAGTTTCTGGCAGTGGGAACAAAAAATGCACATGGTGATGTTCCCTGCAAAACTGTGCTTTGCACCCCTCTCTAGCTATGCCACTAGACCTAGAGGTGTCTGCAGTGGCTGAGAACAGCTTGATCTTCTGGTTGTTGACTACTCTGAAGTGAGTTCCACTGGCTATCAATTCTATACTCCCTACCGCATAAGTTGAATGGGGGACTTACTTCTCCCAGGCATGAGTGTTGAATTGCAACCCCTTGCATGCACTAGAACTCCAACCCCTTGCATGCACTAAATGCATGCACTAGATGTAGAATTATAACTCCTTGCATCCAGTTGAAATCTGGAGTGGGTTTGCCTCGTTGTAAGTACTAGTGAAAATAGTGCTATCTATTTTTTGGGTAGGAATCTGACTGCAAAGCTGTCATCCCAATTATCATTATTAAGTAAATCTTATTTAGTTTTATCCTTAAGTAGTAAAGCACTGGAAGTAAGATCCAGTAATGGGATCAGATGTTCAAAATTTGGGGAATTTTGATATGAACTTGGGAGTCTTTTTCAGGAAAGGAGTTTTATTTTTATTTTTTTCCCATTTCTTCTCCAAAATAATACATCTGCTTACTTTTTTTGTAGAAAACAGCACATAATTGGATTCTAATGGTCTGTAACAGGAATAATTCAAATTCTGCACTCCAGATTTGATTAGATGCAACTGGTTGTGTTGTGCACAGACATGGTCTTCCACTGATCTCATACAAATGAGGGAACATGGTTGCCGGAAAGGTTGCTTGCTTGCAAGTGGAAAACTATGGCAGTGGACAACCTTGAATTCAGAAAGAGTTGCAAATTATTACTATCTCTCCAACTCTTATATTGTTTCTCTAACTTGGGATAGTTTGTGGGTGGGGAAGGGTTTGGAACTGTGCGCCTTGGATGCACATGAAAGTGTTGGGAAGCTCTAGCAGAGGTTTTGGAAGACTGACTAGTTGGAAAGAGATTTAACTGATCAGTGAAAATGTACTGCTTTTTAAGTGTTCATAAAAGAAAGAATCCAACTCCATTATACTTTTCCAGTCCTTTAAAAAATTCATCAGCAGCGTTCATTGTTCCCACAGTTCATACTTTTCATAAACTGTGATTCAAGTTAACGGTAGAGCATGCTTTGTCTTTTAAGCGATGTGGACCAAATTATTTTTGGAGAAGGATACAGCAGGTGTTTTTAAAATAGCAGGAAGAGGATATAACAGGTTGTTTCTAAAAGAGTCCATTTAATACATGAAGTACCGTATTTCCCGGCTTATTACACGCACCGGACCATGAGACGCACCAATGTTTAGAGGAGCAAAACAAGAAAAAAAAATATTCTGAACCAAATGGTGTACTAATATATTTAATAAAATATAGCAGAATAATATTTCAACCATGTAAAGTCACAGTGGTATTAAGAACCATTATCACTATCATTAACAAATGAGGAAAGACTTTAAGCTTCAAGCACTATTTTAATTTTCTGGTAACCCCCAAAACTCATCATCTCTAGTGTCAGTGATTTGCGACTTTTGCACAAATCTCATTGCAAATGATCAGACAACAACATTTTGCACAAATCTCATTGCAAATAGTCCAGGAAGGCAGGTAAGTTGGGAGGTCCTTTTGGAGGGTAGGTAGGGAAAGGTGAGGGGATCTAGATACATAGGGAAGAGTGAGGGAGGCACAGGCATGGAGCAGGAGGGACCAGGTCTTTGGAGCAAGTCTCCAAGCCAGGGAAGGCTGGTTAGGATTGCAACTGTACCAGGGTGACCAGATGCCAAACCCAGAATTCCTGAACCCCAAGGCCAAAATTCCTACCCGCTTTAAAAATTGCCAGAAAATGTATTTTTTGTTTTTATATTTTTGATTTTTATTTTTTTGGCCATAACTTTTGATAGGAAGGAGATATCTCAAAACTGATTGTTGCATTGGATTCTGCTCTTCAATACGAATCCAACGACATATGACATGATGGAGTACGGTGCTCCAGGATTGGCCCTATCACTCTATCAGATGCACAGACATTTCCCCCCCCCCCTTGGGAAGAAAAAAAAGTGCGTCTTATAAACCGGGAAATACGGTATATTTGAAGTTCTCCATTCTGCACTATCATTTATCCATTTGTGTGAAAAGTATATAGATATTAAATGTATCTCAGCTTCCAAAAGCTGCTACAACAGCCCAGCCAAAAGCACCACTGATTACCTTTTCTTGAGCATGTACATCACTATGTATGTGCTTTTTGTTTTTTAAAAGAAGAGTGGTAGGGAAGGAAGCCTTGGGCAGATATTGTAACATTTTCTTTTTCAAAGGCATTGATGGAAATGATCTCACAGCAATGTGCTTCTTGTGAATGAATCTTAATGACCACGTCGCACATCAGGTACAAAAAAAGGGATAATTTATCAAGTGGGTTGAGAGGAAGAGAAAATAAATTGTATGCTCATTTAGCTGGTTGAAAGGTTTTGCTGGCAAGGCATGGAGAAGGCGGGTAGTTTCAAATGGGGGGGGGGGGAGGAGAGAAGCTATTACTGTCATTACTTTAAACCAGACAAAGATCAGCATATTTTTTGTCATCATGCTAGAAATGTTTAATTTTGCAGCTTGGATGTGATTATCTTTAAATTACAAGACAATTAAAAGGGGGGAGGAGGAGAGCGACACTCGATGCATAATTTTTATTCCAGGCAATACAGTGCTTCCTCAGCTGAATGTTCAGTGTAAACACCTGCACCTGCATCACTGGTTTTTTCCTTAAGACATTTTTTTACCATTCATAGGAGGATGATAAATGATAGTAAGTTCAGTGAGATATTTTCCAAGATAGACACATGGTTTTGCCTCCTGATATTTATCATATATTCATTTCAATAATGACCAGGCATCAATTCTTAGGGGTGCTGAGTTATGCTCATCCTCTTTTGTATAGGATCATGAGCGCCTCCTGTTATTTCCTCCATTTTCGAACCAGATAACTTGTTGCACTAAGAACAGAAATGATCCTTGAGCACCTGACTTTGGTTTCCTAAATATTACAGTCATCCCACACTTTCTGATGATTTGTTTTCTGATGGTTCTGCTCTTTCAATGCCTTTTAATTATACCCAGGACCATTCATTCAACACATGATTCACCCTTACAACCTCTCTCTGCTGGTCTAAAGGCTAAAATTGTCTTCACTGAGGTTGACTTGCATGTGACATGGTGATCAAATTGTGTGTGGTATTTCCTTATGACCTTCTGTGGTTCATTGCTGTGTGTGATCAATCACAAGACTCACAAGACTGTGTGCGCATGTGTTCACATGCGCATAGAGTTATTTTCTTTGCCAAGGTCCCAAACCTGAAATGTCTTCCTCTTCACAGCTGCTGTTTATGAATATCATCCAATTACACAATCACAATGATTGCACGTCGTTAGCCCTGGGCTTGATTCATTGCCTGATTCTGGCCAAAGTGTCAGTTGCCACAAGTGCAGAGGTCTATGCACAAAGTGTTATTATTTTAAGTTTTGCGTTGTCCACGTAGATTGACATTGCTACCATAAACCACTGAGGAAGTTTTCCATGGTTACAATATTAATTTGACTATATTGATTTTGGCTTGAATAACACAGCTTCCTTTCCTCTGCTAGCTACATTGTTAAATAACTTGGGGTGCAATCCTAACCTAGGCTGGCGTAATTCATAGGTCTTCCTGTTCCTGTGGTGAGGTAGGGAGGCAAGCACATGTCTGTGCACTGGCCTAACCTTTCCTCAAGAGTGGCACAAAAGTGTCTTATGGCACTTTGTAACATCCCAGACTTGTACGGAACTTAGGCTGGCCTAACTGGAGTTTAGGATTGCTGCCTTAGTTTAGCTCAAACTTGCCTCGCATGAAAACCACCCACTCCACTTCTCACAGTCTATGGCCACTTGGTCCTTTGGTTCACAGGTTCTTCCTTGATAACTTAACTCAGCATAGTGGGGTGACTTCACCTGTTCCTGTTGTGAAGAAAATCTGTATTTTCTCCTCCGTTTTTTTAACCTCACGTGAACCTTCCAATATGGAGTTTATCATCCTCAAGGCGGGGAATAATGCAGTGCTAATTCGAGGTCTGTTATGGTGGTTTGCCCTTTATTTTCTTCTCAATAGACTTATTCCAAAGGTCATACTTGTTGGTATTGAATCAGCTCACTGGTCTGTGAAACCAGTGTCATCCCCAAATCAAAACAGTCAAGTGACCCCCCCTACAAGTATCTAACCCCATAAGTAAAGCCTAGTTAATGCCCATATATTATAAAAAATAGGGAAATCCCTGTCTTTGTGCATTTGGATTGGACTCTCATCTAATATGTTGGATATACTCGGGGGGATGAATAGGGATAGATGTAAAGACCAGTATGAGTACTGTCATGAGTACGTAGGATAGAAAAACCACCCAGTTACCCACATCAGTGGCTTGCTTGTCTTTTAACTTCATGCCTTTCTCTGTCCAACCCATCAATGTAAAAATTTCTTTGCCTTTCTGTTATTCATTTAGTGCATGGGGTGTCCAAACCTCTACCCAGGGGTCAGATGCAAACCATGGCAAGCTTCAGTGTGCAACTCCTCATATGACCAGCAGGAAAAACTTATAATCCTCTGGATCAGTCTCTAATACACTCGTTTATGTAAATTTATTCAAATTTATTCAAATTTGAAATGTAAATTATTTTTCCGGCTCCCAACACAGTGTCAGAAAGATGATGTGGCCCTCTTGTTAGACACCTCTGATTTAGTGCCTTTTCTGCCTTTCATTTAATTGTTATTTTTTGGCTGGTGTTTTTCATCTTTTTAATTAAAACTATTTTTATTATTACAGTACAGGAACTTGCCTTGTGTCTGTTCACTTGGGAGAGAGTTGTTGCCCCATCTTTCCAGATTGCCGGGCTTTGTGATTATGCAATTCTTAAGGAGTCTCCTCTTGTGATCCTTGCGCACGTGCTGCTCAGGGCCAGGACAATACAACAAAATGCTATGTCTTCCCCCTCCACTTTGGAAACTAGCATTTCCCTCCTTAGTTTCTGAGTCTGATGCAGCATCCTGAGCCTCCAGCCACATCCTCTGCCCTGAAAGTGTCTGAAGAAGCTTCTGGAGGGACTTTAAGTTGTTGGAAAATCTTAATGGTCTTCTGGAGACTTCAGGCTCCTTTGGAATAGCCAAGTCAAGTCTCCTTGAAAGGGCTCCAGAGGGTAGACAGGTTATAGTGGTGTGACACTGTTGATGTGGGGAGAGCATGGCATGGTATCCTGGAATGGTACCCAGGTCATTGTACTCATGGCATGGTACTTCAGAATTTCAGCAAGGAAATGCCAAGGATTGAGGGAACTCTCCATTCTCCTAAAACAGAGATTTTCACAAATAGATTTTCCTTTTTTCCCAATTTCCCTCGCCTTATGTGGTGGGAATAATGCAACCTTTTTCTTAAATACAGTTTTGTATTTTAAGTTGGTGCTGTATTTTAAGTTAGATGCTTTGTCCTGTGCTTGTCCATCTTATTTAACAACTGTTGTGAATCATCACGTATTTTAAACAAGAGTCATTGACTTGGTCTAAAGGGCATCCATATGAGGCCACATGGCACCCCTCTGCAGTATGGTGTGTGTGGCAGTGCACAGTTTTAAGAACAATTTCCATAACCCACTGCTATAATTTTTTTCTGTTTCTCAATCCCCATGTGTGCATTTATTTACCTACCTACCTATCTACCTAGCCAACCACCCATTCGCTTGCTGAGGATTTCACTTCCTACCCCCCAAAGTCTACCAAAAGTTATGGTGAGATAAACTGGTCCGTCTCTAAGGCACTGCAAGGCTCTGATGTTTTCACAGCGAGGCACTAAAAATTAACTTTGCTACCTAGTAAAGAGTCTCATGAGGGACTGCAGTGGCTCAGTGGTTACAGGCACTGTGCTTGCTGACCTGAAGGTTGGCGGTTTGAGACCTGAGTGCTGCACAACAGAGTGAGTTCTGTCATTTGCTCAGCTCCTGCCCACCAAGCAGTTTAAAAACATGCAAGACTAATTACTGTAGAAAAATAGATATCGCTTCAGTGGGAAAACAGGCCTTTCAACAGGCCTCTGAAACAGGCTGCTTGGTTTACAGTATAGAAAACTGAAAAGCCACTGACTCATCAACGCCCAGCCAAAACCACCAGACCAAGAAGCCTGAAATTTGGGGAGGGTGTTCCTTCCGTGATGGAGGAACCCGATAACAACTGGTTTTTGGAAATTCAAACTGGAAGGGGGTGAAAAGGGGCACAACCATTTTCTTCCCTATACTTTATGTTGAAGAATATCTAATTTCCCAGAACCTCCAATTCCTTGACCTAGAAGCATGAAATTTGGGGAGGGTATTCCTTAGGTGATGTGAGCACCCTCCAAGAACCAACATTTAGAAATTTAACCCCAACAGGGTGAAAAAGGAGTGCAATGCATTTTTGTCCTATACTTAACATTGAATATTGATGAAATCCAGCTCCAAATCCTGTACCTGCCCAGTAGGGGTGTCCATGGTTGGGGGGATTGTTGCATAGGGGAGTCGTTGCACTGGGGGGTTGTTGCATGGGGGGTTTCCACAATGTGGGTTGTGTGTTCTTCGGCATGAACAATCATGCTTAGGTTATAAAGCTTCTTAAAGCGTTTGATTTAAATGGATTATAAAAGAATTGAAGACATTTTTCCCTCAAATGAAAACAAACTGCACAATCTTAGGAAGGCTTATTCAGAAGTAAATCCTTTTGTCATCAATGGGGCTTACTCACAGGGAGTTGTATCAACAGTTGCATCTTATAGTTACATCTAGCTACAGCTTCTAGGCATGTCAAGATAAAGTAAAAGTATCCCTTATAGGTTCCCCTTCTAGTTGTGACCACATCCCCGTTACAAGTCCAGCGGGCCAGCGTTTCCAAAGATTTCTCTGTGGACATGTGGCCAGCATGTCTAAATACCAAAGGTGCATAGAACATTGTTACTTTCCCACCAAAGTGGTCCCTATTTCTCTTCTTGCATTGAACTGCTATGTTGGCAGGAGCTGGGCAAGTAATAGGAGCTTGCTCTGTCATGAGGTACTTGAGTCTTGGCCTCAGGTTGACAGCATCGAGTCTTTCATCCCTAAGCCATGGCAGCTCCTTGCAAAGTCAATATAGCAGGCCAAACATCATCCATTGTGACTGCTGAGGGCTGGAAATGATGTCACTAAGCAGGGAGCGACATAACCAGGCAATGACCAGAAATAAGCACCTTATTCTGGCTTGAGAACTCATTCGCTACAAATATGGAAAGGCAGAGAGATAATTCAGAAATTTTATTTTCAGGATTATGTAAAAAAAATTAACACTAATAATATATTGCTTTCATGTGGTTAATTTAAACACTATATAACTTAAATTTAAAACTATTACATATTTATCTTATATATATATATATATAATTGACTGACTGACTCACTCACTCATCACCGCCCAGCCAAATCCGCTGGGCCTAGAAGTGTGAATTTTGGGGTGGGTGTTCCTTCCGTGACTGAGGGGTGCACTAAGAACCGGATATAAGAAATTCCAGTTGGAAGGGGGTGAAAAGGGGTGCAGCGTGTTTTCCTCCCTATACTTTGCATTGAAGAATCGGTGACTGAAGGACGCTCTGCCCCAACCCCCGGACCTAGAAGTGTGAAATTCGGGGAGGGTGATCCTTCTGTCACATGAACACCCACCAAAAACCAATGTGGAGAAATTTAACCCTTAAGGAGCTGAAAGGGGGTGCAATGTGTTTTTGTCCTATACTTAACATGGAAGACTGACCAACATCCAACCAATTTGGTGCCTGGTGCAGTGGGGGGATATTGTTTGGAGGCAGGAGTTGCACTGGGGAGGATGTTGCACACGGGGGGTTGATGTGCCATTGGGGGATGGCGTATGGGGGAATTTTACTCTCGCAACGAGTGTACACTTTTCGCTAGTTACATATCATTGATTAATTACAAGAAGGCTATACACTGCCTCCTTTCAAGGAAAAGGACACTGAAGTTTTTTCCAGGACACAAGATTAAAATCCAATACATGGCCTGCAAAAAGAGGACATATGGTCACCCTATTCTTGATAAACCTTCTGACACAGACACTACAAGTGAGTAAGTAGCTGTAGCCATTAATCAGATATACATTAATGTACATTTGTTATCCAATTGACAGATAGAATTGGACCAGTTCTAGAACTAACTTCTGCTTTGCACAAGGGGTACAGAAATGCATGCAAATATAGTAGCCACCACAATCATGAAGAGTACTCTATTTTCTTGACCCAGTTGGCAGGTCTTTTTCTTTAGAAACCAGTTGCATTCCTGGTCTCCAGTGAGTCAAGTTCAGGCAACATTAATCTCAACTGAATGCGATAAACAAAATGGACTGCTGATTGCTTTGATAACCTCATTCTTGTCTCCATGAATTTGTTTAGTTATATGACATGGATCTTGATAACGTCATAGATTTTGGAGAGGACAAAAAGATTCTTCATTCCATTCTACTGCCCAAAAGCAGATCCACAACGGAGTCAAAGAGATTTGCATATGCTTTATGTACAGCATCAGTCTGTACACTCAAATATCCTGCAGCTGAACCTGAATGAGTAGTAGCAAGATAATTTTCTGCACCAGCAGCATGCTCTTGGCTTCAATAAATGCTGCATAACCTTAGCACTGAGACAGTGCTAATGTGCACGCATGCACACAATAAAAAAATCTTTAAATAAATAAGTTCCCCCTTCCACAGCACTTGGAAGCATCTCTCTAAACTGCATGTATAGCCAACCATCTTTTGTGAAAAGAAGCTGAATTTCAAGCAGCAGATGTTAGCCTTGTCACTTAAAGTATCGGAAGGCACACAAACAACTTTATGGACATGAAGAGTTTACAGAACAAAAATCAGCATAAATTGCAGAGGAAATGAATGGAGGTAAATCACAGCAGGAATAGCTTTTAATGCAAACTTTATACATTCAAGATGGTTTCAAGAGATCTCTACTCAAGGTGAGGCTTGGCTTCACATGTCAAACAATTCTTGAATAGAAAGACTCTAGGCTTTAACAAAATGATGTTAATTCTAAATGCTTACTATAAAATATGCCCGTGATCTGTAGGAACTTTGTTAGTGGTGATCTGCATGTGGGTTTCTTAGGAGCTTCAGAACAGTTTTAGAAGTGGAAGAAATAAATGGTTCTGACCAGCAGGCCTCCGTCAGTCTTGAAAGACTATGGTATCGTGCTCTGCGCTGCATACGCTGCATGCAAAGCACAAAAGCCTGGGTTGGATTGTTATGGAGGATAGGCTGTTACCCAAGCAGCAAATCCCCCTCTCCACGCCACTGAATTAGTCCAATGGAAAGGCAGAGCCAATACGATTGGATCCAGCTGGCATCGCAGAGCTGGGCTAAGGACAGGAGCTCACCCTGTCTTGTGGGGCCAACCTGGGTCTCGAACCCTGGCCTGCTGGTTAACAAGCACAGTGTCTTAACCGCCTGCGTCACCCACAGCCCAAATGATGTGGGTCTGACCACATCATGAAATATCCTTAAAGTTCTGGGTTCAGTAATATATTGGTCATCAGACCCCATCTAGGTAGTAGATACACACTTGCCTCCTATATGTTGAGGCACAGGAGGCAACTGTGTACAGCTGTTTTTTTCTAACAGCTGTTTTTTTCCACCTCTCTAACAGCTTTTAACTGTTTATCCTTTCTAACAGCTGTTTTTTTCCACCTCTTGGAAGCTTCTCTCACTTTCTTTGTAATGAGTTACTGACCCATCCCACTCACCCTAATAATCTGTCTTAAGAGGTATCTATTCCTTTTTCTTGTAAAGTTTAGATAGGATTTATCTGGCCCATCAGGCAGACTATCTGGTACTCATGTCTGCTATGAGTACATGCAGTACTCAGAGCAGGTAATCTGATTAAGGCTGCAATCCTAAAGACACTTTCCTGGGAGTAAGACCCATTGAACACAATGGGGCTTACTTTTGAGTAGACATGGTTAGGATTGTGCTCTAATTCAATATCAGTTGCACTTTCTAGTAGACTCACTGATGAAAATAGAAAACTTATTTCTTGATTTAGAATGTGAATGTGTGTCTTTGAAATCCTACTTTGTTTGCAGGCTACTGTCCAAAAGCTATATTTCATTTAACTCTTGAGCAATGATGTGGAGGCAAGGAGGTGATAAATGATGCTGTGGAAAACAGTAAGTTCCAGTAAGAAATTAGAAGACTGGTTACAGGCCATAATGGCTGTGATCCAACAAAATCTAGAACCTGTAGGAAATTAATATGCATATTCAGAATGCATACTACAGAAATCCCTTGATTGAGAGGTGGTATAATACACCATATAATACGACCCAATCGACAGGGAATTGCTCAGTTGATAGAGCACTGAGTGCAAGATTTAGAAACTGCTGGGATTTTCGGGTGATGCTCCTGTCTAACCCTGGAGAATTGTTGCCAGTGTTGACCAGTCTGACCAAGAGGAAGCAATGGCCTGACTCCATATAAGGTAGTTTCATATATGTTTCTTAGATAGGACTCTATATAAAGGTAAAGGTGTCCCCAGCACGTTGTACTGCTAGTCATGACCAACTATAATCATGACCAACTCGTCCCCCTTTCTAAGCCTTAAAGCCAGTATTGCCTGAACACACTTCCATGGTCATGCGGCCAGCATGACTGCTGAAGGCGCATGGAACACTTTTTTATCTTCCCACCAAGGTCGTACCTTTATCTACTTGCATTTGCATGCTTTTGAACTGCTAGGTTGTAAGGAGCTCGGCTAAAGATAGGAGCTCACTTTGTCTTATAGAATCCAGGTCTCAATAAACCATATACCATAGATCCATAACCATATACCGGTATATGGTATGTACATGGACTCCATATACCATAAATTACCTACAAAGAATAAGAATGATAGAATGGCCCTCTGTACCTGGTAAAAATTATTACATTGTTCATAGTTTTCATCCCTTTCATACTACAGTTGCCTCCTGGCTTGCCAGACCTTGAACTTCCAAACTTTTGCAAGCAAATCAAGCATCAGCCTAATTCTTGAGAATTTATCCATCTTGTTCCAGCTGAGTCTTCCTTTACACTCAGCAGAGGTGTGACAGTGGCTGCTTGGGCCGCAATTCCATACGCACTTAACTGAGAGTTAATACCCTGAACTCAGTGGGACAATTTCAAGCAAACAGGTATAGGACTGTGTTAGAATAATGCTGTCAGTCTCAGACTCTTATCCAGAGCAGCAACCATCCACCCGACTTCTCCAAAAGCAAATTATGTGGCTTTTGTTTAGTGAGTTACCATTTACAAATAGCTGGGTAAATGGGATGCTGAAGTTCATGTTATTTTCTGGTTTAAAACAGCTACTCTGGTTCAAAAGATATATGCAGCAGTATATAGTTACACTGGAAAAATGAATATAAATGTTTTTATCTTAAATTGGCAGGTCAGAATATCGCAATGATGGAAGGATTGAGAAACCACGTAAACAAGCTGATGATTGAATGAGAAAATGGGAAAATAAATGGGGGCTCATGGGAAAAAATAAAAGCAAGTTGAGATGGAAAATAAGCTCATTGACTGTGATAAAGAGTAGAAAATCCATTAGGTTCTTCTTTATTAGGTTAAATAAGGTAGGTTAGAGTCAGGTCAACACTCCAGAAACATCTTAGTCAAACTGTTTGACAATGTTTCAGAGAAGTTGAAACAGCATGTTGTATAGCAGAAAGATAATTTTTATGATGTTAATTGAATTTTATTTATTAAAATACATTATAGAATGTTTAGGTTCTTAAAGTTTATCTCTACAGAAATAAAATTAAAGTTGCAATCCTAAATACACCAATGGCACAATCCAATGCTTGTCCAGGGTTGGTAGAATATATGCTCTGCTGATGCAGACTGTCTTTAAACCCCCATAAAGCACTTAGCATCCAAATAGTAGTTTCTGGTGCTGGTAGGAAGGTCTGCTGGTGCAAGTGGAAGGAATACCATGCACTGGGACAGGTGAGGCCAAAAGAGGTGTGGATGGAAGGGGTGTCCACCAAAGTCCCATCGGTATCTTAATGTCATATTGCCTGTTCTTACTCCTTGATTCCAGTTTTCTGACAAACCCTGTTGGCTCTTCCTGCCTAGACATGAGAAATACTATTGGAAGCTAAGAAACTTGATGACTTGTACAGAGAACATGTCAGTAGACAGATGAGATGGCCCTGACCTTGAATGGCAGAAAGGCCTTTAACTCTGACAAGGAGAAGCTTGTCAGATCTGACATAACTACTTGTTGCTGAGCACCAGAGAGTGAGGATGGGCTGGGCAGTGATGAGTCCTGGAAATCTGACTTCATCTCCCAGACATGGTCCTTTCCTCAGGCCAGTCTTATCCAAAGTAGTGTTGCCATATGTCCTGAAAAACAAGGGGATTTTTGGGGATTGTGTTCACATACCAGCAAATTAGTCAGAGGGTCCAGTCCCAATTTTGTGGAAGAGAATTATGGCAACCATATCCCAAAGGAAACATACCAAGATCTTCTCTCCTTCCCATACTCACCTTCTGATATGAGTGAGAACCTGAGAGAATAACTGAAATATTTATATAAAACTAGTGAACTGTACCTGTGTTGTGGGAGTAAAATACACCCACATACATCATCCCCCATTGCGCAACACCTTCCCATGCGTATCAACCCTTCATGCGCAACATCCCCTCATGCATACAAAACCCCCATGTGCACCAACCTCCCATGCTCACAAAACCCCAAGCACATCGCCCCTATTGCGCACCAACCCCCCCCCCGATGCACACCATCTCTCCCAGTGCAACATACCCTACAATCCAGAGTAACTATGGGAGCACATAAGAGACATTATGTGCACCCGTACTTACTGCACCACCTAATGAAAACCTATGGGAAATTCATATTGCAATCCAGAGTAAATTGTTCTTACACCGGAGCAAGGACTCCCCATAGTTACTCTGGATTGCACCCATAGCCATGTGCACCATCCCCCAGTGTACCCTCCCTCCTAGTACATCAACTGGATGTTGATCAGTCAGTCTTCAGTGTTAAGTATAGAACAAAAACACGTTGCACCCCTTTTCAGCCCCTTAAGGGTTAAATTTCTCAACATCAGTTCTTGGTGGGTGGTGATGTCACAGAAGGAACACCCTCCTCAAATTTCATACTTCTAGATCCAGGGGTTTTGGCTGGGTATTGATGAGTTAGTCAGTGAGTGAATCAGTCAGTGACTTTTCAGTTTTATATAAATAGATATCAACTTGTTTTATTTTATTACCTGGAATCTTGCTTCCTAAACATATTCACTTTCTTCTCAGAGTTACTGTATCTACTTTGCTTTTACATCTGTTCAAGGAAATCTATTCCAAACTTTTTCTCTTCTCAGTTTTGGTGAACTAAAAAGATAATGGAACCATTTCTTTTGTCCTTTCTTTTAGCCCAGGAAACTCACCTCTGAAATAAGTTGGAAATGTCTATAGAGTTGCTTCTGATGAGATGCTTGGAAATTATTTGAATATTTCTGATGTGCTGGAAATAATTTCAGTAGGAACACAGGAGCCTTTCTTTCAAGTGAGAAGCTTGCTGGGAATTGAGTTAATTATGCTGCGCTTATCATGTGGAGAAGAAAATGTTTAATGTCATTTAGAGATGTACTTCACAGCTGCAGTGAATCAGAAGAGACTTGATCTTTGTGGCACCTGCTGTATCCATCAAGCTACCACAGGTTGGATCACCTGGCTGTGAAAACGGAAGGAAAAAAATATGGGCTAATTTCCCTAGTGTCAATCGAAGAGGGGCATATTAAGCCTCATCCTAAAGAACAGAGGTCCCCTATGGCTGATTCATGGCATCCATGGTGTAAGTGCATTGGGATGAATAAGGATGCCCGCCACCCAGTAGTGAGCCCATAACATGATGTAGAAACAGCAGCAAGAGACTCTCCTTATCTTTAAGGACATTGGTCCTGAAATGCCCTTCATCAAATGGGTTCCAAGACCTACCCTCAAAAAGACCCATCTTAAAATGGGTTCCAAGATGGCACAAACTGAGCAAACTATTAATAATTATTGATGTTAATTGCCTAGATCAGCACGTCAAGGTCTGATTCTGGTCTCTGTGATGTCAAAGGGATTTACTTTGGTTACTAGTGTCTGAACTTGTCTTGCAGTGGAATTATGTAGAAATCCTATATATACTTACCTGGAAATAGATCTCATTGAACTCAATGTGACTTACTTCTGTGTAGACAGTCTGTAGGGTCAGGCTGTTAGTATCTTTTTAAAGGGAATGTGATCAAGGATTTTCACTTTGCTGTTTCTGAACTCAGACATGCCCCAATCCCATTTTTGCTTCTATCAATTACTGTATAATTCAGTGATTTTCAACTAGTGTGCCATAAGTGGTCCACAGCTGTGCCATGGGAGTTTGGAAAATTTATTTATTTGATAACTGGCGAAACGTATCTGCGTTGCAGGAGTAAACTACACCCCTGTGCCATCCCCCATGCGCATCACCCCCATGCTCTTCATCCCTCACATGCACATTATCCCTCCCATGTTCATCATGCACAACGTCCCCCATGTGCAACATCCTCCCATGCACACTGTCCCCATATGCAACATCTCCCATGCGCAACAACATCCCATGCACAACATCCCCCATGCACATCAACCTTCCATGTGCAACATCTCCCCAGCATCGTCCCTCATGCATATTGTCCCCCATGAACATCGTCCCTCATGTGCATTGTCCCCATGTGTAACATCCTCCCATGCTCAACATCCCCTCATGCGCACCCTCCTTTCCAGTCCATTGGGCAAAGGACACCAAATTGGCTGGATGTTGATCAGTCAGTCTTCAGTGTTAAGTATGGGACAAAAACTTGTTGCACCCCTTTTCAACCTCTTAAGTGTTAAATTTCTCAAAAATTGTTTCATGGCGGGTGTTCAGGTCATGTAAGGAACGCCCTCCCCAAATTTCATGCTTTTCGGTCGGGGGGGGGGGGGCTTGGGGTTGGGCAGGGCAGTGATCAGTCAGGGATTCTTCAATGTAAAGCATAGGGAGGAAAATGCATTGCACCCCTTTTCATTCACCTCTGATTTGAATTTGCAGAAATCAGTTCTTAGTGGGTGCCTGCATCATGGAAGGAACACTCTCCCTAAATTTCATGGATCTAGGTTCAGCAATTTTGGCTGGGCGTTGATGAGTCAATGAGTCAGTGAGTGAGTGAATCAGTCAGTGACTTTTCAGTTTTATATATATATATATATATGTGGCTGCAAACTAAAGACACTTTCCTTGGAGTAAGATCCATTGAATACAGTGAGTCTTACTTTTGAGTAGACCTGGTTAGGATTGTGCTCTATATCTATCTACAGTATATATATACCACTTTTCCACTAACAAGTTCACAAAGCGGTTTACAAAGAAAATGGAAAAATAATAATAGCTAATTAAAAGCTAATGGGTCCCTGTCCCAAAAGGGCTCACAATCTAAAATGCAAAAAAGAATACCAGCAGAAGCCACTTGAACAGACACTGCTGGGGTGTGTAGGGCCAGTTACTCTCCCCCTGCTAAATAAAAGAGGAGCACCCACTTGAAAGAGTGCCTCTTGCTCTATATCATTTATTAATAGGGCCATTAAGGGATGTGAGCCCTCCACCAGCAACATGGTGTGCCTTGTCAATTGACAAAGGACTGATGGTGGGTCTTGACAACTTTAGTGCCTTGACAATGTGCCATGAGATGGAAAAAATTAAAATCGCTGGTATAATGGTTCAACATCACTCACCTGTCTCAGCAAGTTAGGCTGCAATCATTATGTCTTCTAAGGCTGCAATCCTAAAAGCACTTTCCTGGAGTAAGACAAATTAAACACAATGGGGCTTCCTTTTGAGTAGACATGGTTAGGATTGTGCTCTAATGTTAAAAACGGCAGGGTGCTGGGGAGGCTGTGGGCAGAATTGCCTCATATATGTTAATGAGATCTTTAAAGACTTGGCTCTTTAAAGCTGCAGGGAAGGCAACTATTGAGTTGTGGCTTTGCATCCCAAAGCCTGGACCTCACCGCATGCCATTGGTGCACACGTACACCTTGAGAAATTGTCCTAGTTTTATCAAAACTCCTTTTGTTTACTTCTTTCAGGCAAGAACCTCCAGCTCAACCCTGACATTTCACTTTAGGCAAGAAACAGCAGCCACTCCTGTTTCAGATCTGTCACTCATGCGCAACATTTGGATAGGCTTGGGGAACATCGCGACTGGCTTCAGCCTCGCTAACGGTCCGTGAGACGATTAATTCTGTATAGAGAAAGATTTTCATGATTATGGAGAAGAATAGCAATTCTTGAGTCAGACAAGCGAGTATTTTTACACTGAAAGCATTCCACGGTGGAATGAGCTCAAGTATGCTCTCCTGTTATGACTTGACCGTGCATGAAGCCTGCCTGGTTGTTGCGCAGTGTTGACAATTTGCCTTGGTACTAAAAAGTAAAGGGAAAAAGAATCTCATTTTAAAGATAGCAAAACCAATGTCTAACTTGATGGTACATAATCTAGCATAGTTCTAATGAGTTTGAGCCAATTATCAAACTCTTAAAAGAAAGTAATTACATAATCAACAACATTAGATTTGAAATACAAGTGTAAGCTAAATTATATGTGATTTATTTATATGCAATTTAAGTTTCAAAGTGAATGAAGTTGGTTCTTTTAATTGAAAGATAAGCTTCCTTTAAGTCCAGTTAATGGCTTAAAGGCAGCCTTCTTACCATGGCAGTGGCAGGCAATTAAGCTTGCCTTAGAAAGGTTCACAAAGGTGTTGTTTTCATTTCTGTTTCAGCTGGAAGGCAGATATCCTCCATTTCCCCAATTACACTGATCAACAATGTGTAGATATTTGACATCAAGGTTACATTTTATAATGCAGTTTTACATGCTTATTTCAAATCTGAAAACCGTTTTGCTGTATCACGTCAGGTTTCGAAGATATCACAAGCAGGCCTCCGTCAGTCTTGAGAGTGCTCAGCGTGGCGCTACATACGCTGCATGCGAAGCACAAAACCCCAGATTGGATTGTTATGGAGGCTAGGCTGTTACCCAAGCAGCAAATCCCCCCTCTCCATGCCACTGAATTAGTCCAATGGAAATGCAGAGCCAATACGATTGGATCCAGCTGGCGTCGCAGAGCTGGGCTAAGGACAGGAGCTCACCCTGTCTTGTGGGGCCGACCCGGGTCTTGAACCCTGGCCTGCTGGTTAGCAGGCACAGCGTCTTAACCGCTTGTGCCAGAAAATACATATTTATATGGAACACCTTTCGTCGAATATGTTTTTGTTGGTTTTCGTTATTTGTAATGCAACTCAATTTGTGTTTTCGACGATTTTGAAATCGTACACCAGGTACGATTGCACCAGGTACAACGACTTCGCACTTTTGGCACAGACACAAAGAACTTGTGCAGTTCTTTGCAATGAGTGACAGTTTTTGTTACTGCATGGATGTCCAAGGTCTTATGTCAAGCCTTGGAGTGGAACACAGCATTGAAGAATGGCGACTGTTCATTGATTCGTCAAAGACAAGTCTACAGGCAGTATTATTACACAACTGTAACAGATATGCATCAGTTCCAGTTGGTTATTCTACCCACCTGAAAGAGACGTATGAAACCATGTCGCTATCACGACTACAACTGGCATATCTGTGGAGATTTAAAAGTTATCACTATTCTCATGGGAATGTAGACTGGGTACACAAAGTGCAGCTGCTTTATCTGCAAGTGGGACAGCAGAGATAGGAAGCACCACTATATATATAACAATTGGCCCATCAGAGATAAAATGCAGCTAGGAAGTAAAAACATCCTTCATGTGCCGTTGGTTGAGTGTGACAAAGTTATCATGCCTCCACTTCATATAAAGCTGGGGCTCATGAAGAACTCTGTGAAGGCACTAGATAACTTTTCGGTACCTGTGCAACAAGTTTCTGGAGTTGAGTTACACAAAAGTGAAAGAAGGTATGTTGATAGGTCCACAAATAAGGAAGATCATTGCTGACAGCCACTTCGAAGACTTCCTGGGTGATACTGAAAGTGATACTGGGTGATATCTCAAGAACGGTGGGTGATAGAGACAAACGGTTTGCATATTCTGAATCAGCATGTCTCAATTGTCTTAGAACGCATGTTGGATACCAAGATATCCACCGAAAGATTTTTTGTTTATCAGTGTTACTTCTAAATTGCCTCTCAGCTATGAGCACAATCCTAACCATGTCTACTCAAAAGTAAGCTCCATTGTATTCAATGGGTCTTATTCCCAGGAAAGTATCTTTAGGATTGCAGCCAACGCCACTTGGAAGGGAACTTGATTCATTTCCTGCATTATTACAATGGTAACTAATTGCCTTTATATAACATGAATATATTTGTTCCTATTTGTACCTGGAAACAAATATTGCAAATGGGGAGGTTCAACCTGTAATGGGTTTAATTTTTAGGTATTATCGAGACTTTATTTAGGTAAGTAGGGACAGTTAGAATGATCAGTGGTTCCCAAACTTTTTTCACCCACTTTCTAGAATGACAGTTTGTCAGGACCCATTGGAAATGATGTCATTAACTTGGGATTGATGTCATATTCAGAAGTGACACTTTAGGTTCAAATCTAAATTGCAGTCAGCCAAATGACTGCAATCTATACATTAAGTTTGTGCTGTTACTTTGTACAACACTGAATTCAAACATTCCAGCTTGGAAGTCAAAGCAGAAGGTAGACTTGGATCCTTCTGCAACCACACAGCCCTCCGCTCTTTCCAGTGTCTAACCTTCCCATTCAGGGCAAAGCAATACGTTTTTCCACCAGGAGCCAGCCCTACCCAGTAGCTCAGTGTCCTGGATTTTCAGCTCTGGATTTTCAATAGTGACTGAAGTAGGGGCTATGTGATCCACCCGAAATTGGCTTATGACCCACCTGGTGAGTCCCAACACCCTGTTTGAGAAAATGCTCACAGAATTAGCAGATCAAAGGAAATTCAATGTGAAAATGTTTTGTTTATTGGAAACACCAAAGTAGTTGTGTGATGTGATTTGACGTCACTTGTGTAGAAATATTGTGTGGTGAGTGCCTGGATTCATGCATCAACCAGACCCAGATTGCCGTATGCTTTTATGTAATGCATTGCAATGTATGTAAAGAACCATCTATGGTCCTTCTATTATCCAGCCTCATGACATCTGGTAATGTCCAAGAAGTTAAGGCATGTGCAGTTGTGCTAGGCTACTCATAGTGATATTTCTTACACCTGATGCTCATATAGGAACTAATTATGCAAATAATGTCATGTAATCTGAGCTTCGATATGTATGGAAGCTACTGCATCACCATGGTAAGGCAAAATTTGGGGGCCAGGAAGTCTTGGACCAACATGCAACTATTCTGTGGGAAGATACTTCTGGGACTCATACCCATGGGTTTTGTGGCCATGGGGATAGTGACCAATGATCTCGTGGGGATAGTGACCAATGTTTCTTTAAACATTTGCTTTTGTCCCCCAGGGAGGAGTGAAAAGCAACAAAAAGAACTGTTACATTTAGGCTGCAATCCTAAATACACTTTCCTGGGTGTAAGACCCACTGAACACTTTGGGACTTAGTTTTGAGTAGACATGGTTAGGATTGTACTATTAGTCTCAGGTTCAAGACAACTGAACCGTGATTCTATCTGTTGGGCTCATACAAGTGAGATCATTGTCACTGGTTCCATGACATGCCAATCCTGATTCTGACTTTCCTCATAAGCTGAAAAAAGAATGTGGTGAATGTCATAATATTACCTGCATATTTCAACTTCTGCAAGGGCTAGAAATTACTGTACTGTATTAAAAATGAAAGGTGACAATCCAAAGTCCTGGATATCAGGTCCAGGATCTTAACCAAATTTGGGCAGTCAAGCCATATGGCACTCCTATATGTCCATAATAACCTTCTTTTGAAAATTAAAAATGTTTTTAATAGTGGTACTGCATTCTTCTCAGTCATAGAGAGAATTGTGATGGGTTGAAGTAGCAGGCGCTCATTTTTATACTGCTAAGTAACCAGCAAGACTTACTACTTTGACTTGTTGGGGAATGATTGAGAGATTAGGCTTATATGCCATGTTTATAAGAACCATATAAGTGGTAAATCACATACTAATATTTTCATTCTGTTAAATTACAGCGACTGCTGCTCAATTAAATATTTGATCGGACAAGGACATCAGCATGCTGCCCTGGGTCCTGTACAATATAAACTCCCGCTATGTTGAGTAAAATGTCATTGCAGCCATTTAATTTGTTTATTGAAATTGGAAGGTCACATTTCGCCAATGGTCATTAACTTCATTTAGGCACTCACATTTACGGTGCTCATGTAGCCCCGGTTTGGTGTCTTGGTGCACGAGTACTATGAATAGTGGCAAATCAGGATCAGTGCCCCATCTTGTGCAGTCGACTGCAGAATCTGACAGGTGCTAATTACATTTGGAAGCTCAACGGATTGGTCTTTCTCCTGTTGGAAACAGAACAAAGACCATCCATGTTCATGACTAAAGATGAATTTGCTGCCCAATCATTAGACACTTTGTGCTTGGGGAATTATTAGTCATGGTACTATTTCCAATTAGTTGGAGGACAGGAATCATAATTAGGCCAGAGTTTTTCCCTCCGCCCAATAAAAGTTATCCTGCCTAGATGATGATGATGATGATGATGATAAGCATGAAACATTGTGTTCATCAAAAGGATCTGGCTGGAGCAAGGAGTTATATAGGCTGCTGACCCCAAAATGCAGCATTGTATCTTTTCCCTCCTCCCCTGTAATGACAAGAGATATTCAACATGCTGCTTGGCGTAATCATACTGCCCTTGTAAATCAATGCCAATGAAGTGCCAACAAATCATACTGTGAATTTTACTGCTCTTGCAAATCAATGCCAATGAAGGGGGAACTTCATGACTGATAAGATCATGAAATGTCAGGTCTATCTCCTTTCAGCCCACCACAGGTAGAGCTATTCTAGTCTCCATCCTTGCATGGTCAGGCTCCATCTTTGCATTGTAGGTCAGGAATACCATCAGGCAGCCATTGAGCTATCCATATCGTGTGTAGAGTTTCATTAGAGGTTAAGGCTTCCATCATCCAACCTGACCTCTAGGGAAACTCAACACAGCCTATTTGTGTGACCAGGTCTAGTTTCAGAAGCACTGTGCCAACAAGGTGCCAATCAAAAGCCTATTGATATGTTTTTCTTTTCTTTTGTTAGTATAGCAGATTTTCCTGTACAAGCAGTATGTAATGCTATAAATCAAGGCTGGATCTGCCATCCACGTAGATCTAGCCACCCAGTGAGTGGACTGTTTGGTTCTGTGAGGTTGTCGAATGATGCCTCCCTGTTTGAAGGACACTCTGGGCAGTCACATCTACCTGGATGAATGAGGAGAACATCCCTCAACAGCAGCATGGAATGCATGGCAAATGTCCAGATAGAGAGCGCACACCACAGGACTCCTTAGTTTGAGCTGTGCTGGTATAAACAATAATTTTGATATGTAAGTGAGTCATGGCACTTATTTACATCACTCAAACTGTACAACAAAAACATTTTGTACAAACTGTACAACAGTCTACATTTTGCCATTAGAATCTTTTCTTCTCCTACTTTCAAATGTGTTTCTGTTCATATAAATAAAGAGGTTGCTGATTGCGTTCTAAGCTCTTGGACTGTGTAGCTGTCATGTAAAACAAATGTATGAAAATTGAAAGGATGAATAAAAAAAACCAAATACATATAAAAGACATATCAGAGTCCAATCCTATGCATGTTCGCTCAAAAGTAAGTTCTTTAACTGCCTGTGTCTTCTGGGGCACCAAATCAGCTTCTCCTACCATTTTATTCCTTGAGAACTGATCCAGTCTTCTTCAATCCATCAGCCCTTTTTGCCTATATATTTTCTGTCTGTATTTGTATGGGGGCAAGGTGGACTAGATCCTGCGGTCCCCATCAGATCTCTCAGTTTTCTTCTTGCTGGGTCTGATGCTTCTCTGCTCAGATCCTTTGAAAAGTGTTTCAAACACAGCACTGCAATGGAGCACTAGAGGAGGGTTTGCAGAGGCGATGGGGATGGGTGTCCCTTGCTAGTATGTTGCCAGACCCAGTTGTTTTAGTTGGTGTCATAGATGGACTGGCCCTGATCTCTAATTCAGTCCAAGACATGATGACCCTCTACTACAATTACTATTCTACAAGTATTTGCGGAAAAGCTCACAGATCAACATGCATACGTTCCCTCTGTTGACTTATCTTTCTTTGGAACCATGCCAAAGAAACCAAACTGGGATTAAGTTACTACATGGCAAATATTCTGATTAGGAGCTACAGAACTATTCAGATGGTGTATTTTTTTTTTTGGGGGGGGGCAAATTTGAAATAGCAAATCTCTGGCATTTTGCCGTCAGTTCATTACTTCATTCACCTGTGGCAACGTTCAAAGCAATTTGATAAAAAGAGTGAGCAGAATATTTACACTGACATATTGACTCACACAGTGAATTTAGGTACTTGGTGAGTTACTGAAGACCCAAGTTTATCTAATGAGATCACTAGTATTTGAGTTGCTTGTTGGAGTTGGTGGATAATTTTTCCTCCAGTTCAGTCACCTGTATTATGCAGATAAACTTTGTCAGCGTGAATTGAAAAATTGGATGGGTTGAATTTGTTCATTCGTATGGCTAGATAATAAAATCACACAAGCTTATTAGCACACAGTGTAGATGAGAATTAAAGTTTTCAAATGTTGATATAAAATTCTCCCCCTAACCTCCATATTGGTGCTTCATTTACTTCATGATCAATTATTCATTCACCGTTTCCCCCCAATAAACGATTAGCAGGCCTCAGATGGTTCTCTGAAAGCAGCTATTTTAAGAACTTCTTTATTCTGCTGAAAGGCATAGGTAAAGGAAAACAAAAGTATAATATTATTTCATATTTGGTTTGTAGATATTGAGTGAGCATGGACCTGATCCAATAACGACAGGGTGTGCACTTCCTCTTGAGGTGTCGAACACACAGACATCCTCAAGTTAAGGGAATATTGGTTCCTTACCTCTGGACTACATTGTTGTTGCATTGATGCTGGAGAGTTGGATAAAATTGTGATTTACGTGTGCGGAATGATATGGGACAAAAGACAGACCAAGAGCTTCCTTTTTGGGGGAGTAAGGACAGTGCCATATTACAGAGTAGTGATGTGGCATATATTGCAGGTGCCACTGTGCTGTGTACAGCCCTCCCACTCACCATCAGAGCCATTCTGGGTAGCATTGCCTGCACATTGCTTGCAACACATACCATGCTGCTGTCCTGTAGCTGCTCTATTCGGTAACAAGTTTTCATACTTCCAGACATCTTCAGGAAAGTTTTAAGCTTGGTGAATCTTTTGGCCAGTATTCATAATATCATAATGAATAACACACAACACTTTCTTCTATAGAGTGTTTTCCAAAGCCCTTCACATACATTCACTCAATAATCCCTTTGAAAACCTCTAATGTAGATTTGTATTCTTGTCCCATGCAAGGCTTTGGAGGCTGCGAGATGCCGGCTTGCCCAAGGCCAGCAAATGATATAATGATGCAAAATTATATGTAGTTCATTTTGAAGAAATCAAAGTTGTTTTTACACTTCCAAACAGGGAGTTGGAATAAAACTCACAAGTTCATTCCCTTCCTTCTGCTCTAGGAACATTGTGGGGGGCCGTTTATATTCCTACACCCATGGATCAATTATTATAGACCCATTGTCCATCCCAATCATCATCATCATCATCACCATCATCATCATTAGTACTGTATTTATGTGCCATTTTTCAATGAAAAGTTCACAAAGTGGTTTACAGCTAGAATAATTAATGGCTCACTGTCTCAAAAGGGCTCACAATCAATTCATTCCAATGGTAGCAAAAGATCTGCATATGTAAAGGAAAGCAGAGCTGTATATAAACATTCTATCCTAATACCAATACCAATAAACATGCTTCTCTTGCATCCCCTGCCTTTGCCACCTTGGTGCAGCCTATAGGACATCTTCCAGCCAGCAGCTCCTTCCCCTTAGCCACCATACTGTATTTGTACACCTGTGTATAGAGTTCTGGAAACTCCAGGCTATATAAGTACTAACAGATTGGTGGTATGGTCAGTTCTTTGTAACGATTAAGAAGGATACATTTAACAGCAACAGCACTTTGTAACTCACAGATTTGGATAATTTAATACAGTTTTCTGCCATCCAGAAATGAGAGGGCTTAATATAGCTTTTAAATGGTCTTCTGTGCATACTGTAGGCTCCGTGCATTAATGGTCACCATTGTCTGTCTGTCACAAGATGCTCATAACTGCCATGGTCACCACTTTCAATTTTGATGCACTGTGTTCAACTTGAAGCCTCCAGCAATTGCTTGAAAATTTGCTGGGATGAGTAACTAAGATGGCACTGGAGGAATATTTCAAGTCCGCACTCGTTTGATTCAAATAGAGAGAAAATTACTTCTAGGCATCCTTTGACCTTTGAGGGGATCATCTGAATGAATTTGCAGACACATTCAAGCCGTTGATGGTTTTTTTCCCTTGCACATATTTGAAAAGCTGCAATTTATACCTAATCCAATCAAAGGGTAAGTAATAAATAGACATACAGTTCTGTTTATTGTACATCTCCATATTCTACCTTCTTGATAAGAATGTGCAGGTAATGATGTAACATATTTGTGGGCATTTAACATACTAACCATTCAGATTTTTGGACAAGGATCCAAATTTTGGACAAGGATCCAATGAGGTACTTTAGACCCACTAATTTTCATCTTGAGCTTTTCCAGTAAGGTTTTGGTCTCATTTTTATTGAAAAACAAACCTGCATTTTCATCTCACAGAACTACTTTTGAAAGTCCCTTCTGTTCCAAGAGCAGTTTTGCATGTGAGACAATGTAAAGAGGGGACAATGCAGTTTTGGAAGGACAAGCTCATGGCTGCAAGAAACAGTTGGTTGCGTGGTTCTCTTGAAAACATACTTCTATTAATTAACACACTTCCTTGGAAGTGAAAATTAGAGCGGAGAAACAATGTATTTTCAGCCTGGAAGACTCTAGCTCAGTAATGATTGACCCTGCCATCCTGCAGAGACATTCAAGTTATTACTTAGATGCATAAAGAAGACATGCAAGAAAACCTACTGTGATGATCCTGGACATTCAGTTGTTTTTGTGATTTGAGTAAAATATATATGGAGAATGCAAAAAATTGTACTGTTTTGGTATCTGATCTGTGAGGAACACCCTCACAGCTCAATTATGGTAACTTCCAGGTACCCCAAGGCCATATGACCACCCTTGGTTCTATATCTGTATGGTTCTGCCCCACAGTTGTAAACAATAATTCTCAATATTTCACATTAAATGTGTGTTACACTGTCAAATATCTATATAAAAGTTTAATGATTATTGTGGGTTAGCTGTTGTCTGCCTCCCAGCATCTCATCATTAAAGTGCACCAAGCTTAATATGGGAGTTTTAAACATGTACAATACTGTATATGCCTGATTTTAGAAATCTGTTTTTTCTGTCCTTTTTAATTCTTATTGCTGGCACAACACTGGTTTACTTGGGAAAAAATGTACCTAATATGTATAATATTGAA